>JAWWNH010000067.1:1288169-2576339 GCA_034641385.1 Darevskia mixta | reverse complement strand
ATCTAGTCCTAGAATATGGAAAGATACAGGACACTCCAGACCACAAAATTCACACAGGTAGATCTAATAAAAAGGCCTCCTCCATCCAATCCCCCCCCCACCTCTGCCTCTGCCTTTTCTTCACAGGGAGGGGAATCTGGCAGCCATGATAAACAGAAATATGGGAGGTATTCCAAAGGAAGTGCCTAGATCCTTTAGGCTATAATTACTGCAGCAGAAATTCAAGCTGTTTGTAAATAAAGCTGGAGAAGCAGCATTTGGCAGATCACGTTGCTTTCTTTCTCCCAGAGCAGTGCAGAAATCACACCCAAGACTACAGAGAGGGGATGTTGCTTGTTCACACATGGAAGACAGCCTGCTGTGCTTTAGGAGGAGAGAGCTTACACAACATCTCTGGCCATACCAGATGAATAGTTGAATTTCCACTAATAGAGGTGGTGGTACAGTTCAGCAATGGTTTCATCTTTGTAAGCTATGATAATCTGTTTTTCCTTTCAGTGTTAGCAAAACAGCACTCACTGAGTGGTTAGCACAGCTATCCTCCTCTTCATGCATTCTGGCAAAATCTTCATTGAAGATTCATTCACATGATTAATTGACTAAGGCACATGGACAAATACACTTGCAGTCTGTGTACTAGATTAAATAACTCTGGGAACTCCTGCAACTGCCAAAGCGGGTTGGAAACTGCTATTTTAATTTCATGTGGTACGGTGAAGGGAGGAGGCAGGGGGAGTCCTTGCTGATATCTGGCAGTCACCCAACCAGTTAGACTCCAGTTATGAGCAGAAACCCAGCCACTTCCTCAGAGAGCTTGTATTAGACCACAAGCCCCTGGCGCACAACAACATCCTGCCTTTGAGCTGGGGCACAGGTACTATTTATTATCATTTTTTTCAACAGAAAAGTAAAATAATGTATCAGATGATGTATCATGTAAATTAGTTAAGTTTCATGTTTACAATTCTGAACAAGCCAGTGATTTCCTGAAATGCAAGTCAGCATTCAGCAATGCCAAGTGTTACCTTATTATTATGCACTTGCTAAAGCAGTTTTTTGTTTAGGCAAGTCTACCCATGCATGTACATTGGACATGTTAATCAATCCATCTCCTTTATTGGCATAGAGAAAGTGCATCGTATACATAGATCAGAACACAACACAATAAACGAAACACGGCAGGAGATATTTTAGGATAAAACTGTCCAGACATCGTGAGGTACGGAAATTGCTCTTAGGACCCATGGTAACGTCATTTCATGGCGTCACTCAAAAATCTTGCCACATTCTCCACAATGTCATTCCTTCAATTATTCAGCAGATAAGGCACCCTGGAAGAGTCAGTGCGATAAACCCCCTCCTTCAATAAGGGGGCAAAATAATTATCATATATTTTTTATATAAAATGGGCAAGAAAATAAAATGTGTGTGATGGATTCGACCTGTTTTGTGACACAAGGGCAGTATCTTTCAGAATATGGGATTTTTGAAAATCTACCTTGCAAAACTGCAACTGGTAAGATGTTAAATCTTGTGAGGGAAAGAGTTCTGTGTAGGTGAGGATTGTAAAGGTGATGTAAATAGGGAGTGTCCTGGCCAAACAATTCCCAACCCCAATGGGGAACAGATTTTATTGCCTGCGCTGCTGAGGGTTGGGAATTCAATCTCTAGGATTCTGCGCTTGATTGTCTGGAATGCTTCCAATTGTGGGAGCAAAAGCAGCGACTCAAGTGATAGGCCACAGGTTCTGATTTTGCTCTCAATGCAAGCTAACCATTTGGAGTGGTGGAATTCTGCCAGCATGTTGAAAATTAAAGGCAATGGGTCGGACATGAAATGTAGGCGAAGCCAGAATTTTATAGTGGTGAGCCACGCTTTGGTTCCCAGCAGCCCTTGTCCAGTTTCCAGAAACATGGCTGCATATGGCACACAATTTGGCAGCCCCAGGATTTTGCGCAGAAATTTGGACTGGATGCATTCCTCTTCTTCTTTCTTCTTTGATGATCACTCGTAGCTGAGTATGATTCCATGAACAGTGAGTCCATAAGTGACTTGTGAGGCCAATTCTAGATCCACACGTCCTTCCACAGTAGGGACATAGGATTCTGAGTGGGAGTTGATCACGGTCAGGGTTTGCCAAATGTGCCTTCTCTTAGCTCATTTCTCCCTTTCGTCCTGAGTCTGAGCATCTTCAAAGCCCATGACGCCTTTGATAAAGGCTGTTCTCTAGTTGGAGTGCTCACAGGTCAGTGTTTCCCAGTTATCAGTACAGTGGTACCTCTGATTACGTACTTAATTCATTCCGGAGGTCCATTCTTAACCTGAAAATGATCCTAACCTGAAGCACCACTTTAGCTAATGGAGCCTCCCCCTGCCGCTGCGCCGCCACTGCCCGATTTCTGTTCTCATCCTGAAGCAAAGTTCTTAACCCGAGGTAATATTTCTGGGTTAGCAGAGTCTGTAATCTGAAGCGTGTGTAACCTGAAGCGTATCTAACCCGAGGTACCACTGTACTGGTGTGAATCACCCCAAAGCCTTTTATCTCCTTGGGAACTACGCAGATCAGTTAACCAAAGTAATACCCCTCCCCACCCTCTCACTATATATAAGGGTCTGGTGACGTCTGTTTCAGTGTATCTGAAGAAGTGTGCATGCACACGAGAGCTTATACCAAGAACAAACTTAGTTGGTCTCTAAGGTGCTACTGGAAGGAAATTTTTTATTTTGTTTCAAATATGCTTGGGTTAACCAAAGGAACTAACCCTCTCTCAGACCATTTTTTTCTGAAAGGAATTATGCTCTGCCTAAGTAGGTAAGATGCAACTAGCTAATTTTAACTGACTTCCTTGTTTTATTTGGAAGTCTATGTGATTTGTTTCCTTTATCCCCTGCCCCATTTTCCTAAATAAAACTTTCCTAAATAAAAATACATTGACAGTTGGCTTCATTAGTTAAAAAATTCTATGGAATTTCTTGCTAAATCTTCCCCAAGATGATATTAATCTTTGTGTTCTAAAAATAAATTCACAAGCTAATGTTGATGGTTGTATACTCTGGACTTGGGGAAAGTACAACAAAATCTTTCTTTTTAATTGTTTCTAAAGTTGTGCTTATGGAAGAGGCGCTTGTCAATGCGGTTGAGAACTTCAAACCTCAATGTGGAGAAGAACAGTCATCCTGATTCATCAAAACTTCTAAGATGCCCCATGCTAAAAAATGACTACACTAAGAGAAACTCATGGTGGTATCTCAGCACTATCAAACCTAACCGGTTCTGTTTAAACCAGGGGTTGTTAACCTGGCCCCTACCGCCCACTAGTGGGTGTTTCAGGATTCTAGGTGGGCGAGAGGGGGTTCTATGGCGCAAGCTGAATCCTCTTTCTATCAAGCACTGGTGGGCGGTAAGGAAATTTTACCATCAAGAAAGATGCATTAGTGGGTGGTAGGTATAAAAAGATTGACAACCCCTGGTTTAAACCATGCCCCCCCTCCACACCATTCCTGCAAACATGTAAGGTGGCTTGAAACTAGTTTAGACGTATGGCAGAGCAGAAAGGTTTGACATTAATTGTTAACCCAGTTGTATTTCCTGCCCGAGTTCAGTTGCAGCACCTACCAAAGCAATAAAGCTTTCACTTCCTTAAATATGGAGGGGGCAGAATGGCAAGTGCTCATCGGTCAGAGGGCTGACTTTGATGAGGCAGGAGAAATAATACTAGAACGGTAAAAAGTCTTAAGAGACTCAGCATCAAAACCTCAAGTACTACGAGACTCTTTGAGCCCAGACTCTGAGATGCTACTCAGCTCCTTGAAGCTGACATGAGAACGCACAGCATGTGTTTCTTTGGTCCCTTTCTCTGTGTCACTCTTGGTCTCTCTCTGTCTCTCTCTCACACACTTACACAGAGCTTCTCAGTTTTACCTACACACAAATTGCACAACACTGCCTACAGACTTGAGAATCAGTCAAGGGTGAGGGACACTTAATTTTAAGTATCAGTTGTGTTGGTTGGAGACTCCAGTGTTCACTACTGTCAACACCTTAACTCCGTTAACTCCATTTCTAAACATTTAATTAATATCAAAACAAAATAAAATAAAAAAATTCCTTCCAGTAGCACCTTAGAGACCAACTAAGTTTGTTCTTGGTATGAGCTTTCGTGTGCATGCACACTTCTTCAGATACACCACCCCTCTGAGTAATACCCCTCCCCACCCTCTCACTATATATCAGGGTCTGGTGACTTCTGTTTCAGTGTATCTGAAGAAGTGTGCATGCACACGAAAGCTCATACCAAGAACAAACTTAGTTGGTCTCTAAGGTGCTACTGGAAGGAATTTTTTTATTTTATTTTGTTTTGACTATGACAGACCAACACGGCTATCTACCTTTATTTAATTAATATGTTAATGCTTTCGGCAGATGCTTTTATAGGAACTATAATAGACTGTGGGTCGTAGACACGTGGCAATAGGAGTATAAGGAATGTAAGGTCATGCTTTACATGTATCCCACAAAGCTAGAGCTGCCATACGTCCAGAATTTTCCAGATATATCTGGGAAGTGTCTGCCGAAAATAGCATCCAGGCGGAATTTTCAGAAATCAGTTAGAATGTCCGGCAAAATCCAAGCATATGGCAGCCCATATCGGAAGTGTTGATTTTTTTTGGTGAATTTCCCCCAAGTTAGCTCAAAAACTTACTTTTTTTCTGCCAAAACAAAACAAGCTCAACAACTTTTGTCTCCAGATTTTCACTTTTTGAAATATGGCACCCTACACAGAGCAGACAAGATGGCTGCATGAAGAAACCCTAAGATACATAGAAAGATTTTGTTATTGTAAAAGTCACCTTGAGACATTAATAGAAGGTCATGAACATGAAATTAAAGCCAATACTAATATTATCTCCAACATTCCTAAACCAGTCACTGCCTGTACTAGGGAGAAGATGGGAGTAACATATTTTTCATTGGAAACAAATACTGCATGCTTAAACTATGTTTACTCTAATGTAGGATTACATTTCAGAGTGTCACCAGATAGACAATAATGCCCACCAACATCCTCAGTAAAAAAATAAAAAATAAAAAAAATACACAATAAGTTTATTCCTCCTCTGGGTTGTATTGCTTCTTTCCCTGTGGAGATCTGCATGGTACTGTATTGCCAGAATGTGTTATTATCATTTGAGAATAGTATTGAAGAATAGTATCAAAAATACATAGACACACATAGATACAAATTTTTATATAAAATGTATCCTCTCTTCAAGCATCCTGGTCAAACAATTGTTTTTACCAGGAACCTATCAGCCCATACTCTAGATCAGGTGTGGCCAATATGGTGTCTTTCAGATGTTGTTGAACTCCAACGCCTATCAGCCCAGCCAGCATGTCCAGTGGCCATGAATTGAGTTCGAATCCAGCAACATCTGGAGGACTTTATAACATTTTGCTCACACCACAGGAAGTCCTGAGTAGCTGCACCCATGTGACGGAACCTCTCTGTTACACTCTGGCAATACGTATTATAAACTCTGGCAATATCTAGGATACCCAGGTCATTTTTAATACCAGTTTAATAAATACAACATTAAATATTGATTGATAACAAAGAATACACAACAGCTGAGATATTGTAATAGCTCAAACACCTGAACAGAATTAATACAAACTTATTAAGACAAAAATAAAAAGGAGCATGGTATATAATTTATAAAGTGGCAATAGCTTTATAAATAATTACAGAACAGCTGTAATTCTAGCAGGGTATACAGTCGCTCTACATCAGCGAGCACGGAGGGAGTTTTCCGCAGTAACGTTTTCCAAACTGTTTCTCCCCCCCCCCCGAAGTAAAATAACTACGGAACATGTGTGATTGAGCGGATTAAACCTATATGTGTGTGTGTGTGACTCTGAACTATTGAGCTTTACGTGGATGTATTGATTAAGTCAAATTTCCAAGATTTCCCCATAATTTCTCTCTTTGAAGCTACCTCTGACGCAAGCAAGTGTAACAGTTGTAACACAACTCACAGTTGGGATAGGAAAATCTATCACTTCCATTTCTCACTGTTTCTTCTTTTCCCAATTTTAAGTTTGGTTTGCCCCATTTCTTCTTAAGTTTGCAAAGAAAAGGAGGAAGGAAGTTCACATGAAATGTTGCATGCAATTCATGCACATTTCTCGTAATATATTGCTATAGATTTGGGAGGGACCTCCCTAAATCCTATAAATTAATAAATGGTAGGATTTTGATTAATTGGGATATAGCAGCAGAATTGTGCCAGACAAGGAATCCCTGGGCTGGCTTATGCAAACCAGCCTGGCTGGCTAGAAAAAACCTTGGAGAGAAGGATGCCAGGTTAACTAGGTGGGAAGTGACCGGAAAAGAGTGTTTATAACAAGGTGTGCTGGGAAGAAGGGGAGAAGAAAGACTGGGATCCATCTTGGACAGGCTGGCTGAAGGCTGGCTGGGAGAGAAGCCTTTGACTCCAGCGCTGCACTGCTGTGGGGGAGAAGCCCCTCTTGAAATGACCATGCTGTATGACCTGGACTCCCTCCATGCAGACTGAAGGTTTAAATAGGAGAATAAACCCTATTTCTTAAAGCTATGACAGTCTCCAACATGTTTCAATTCTCCAAACAAACACAGACCCTAGGTAAGTGCCTGGAACCACCCTGGAATCTTGCTACCACTTGGCACAGCGTGGGGGGGGGGGGCACCCAACTTTTGTAACAATATGCATTTTGAAACACAATTTTGCCTGGTATACGTATTTTTGCAAGCAACTCTCCCTAAAAGAATGCTTATTTGTACATTATCTTCACCAGGGTGGATTTGATTTAAATCAAATTGATTTAAATCACGATTTAAATCACTAGTCAGTAAGGCTTGATTTAAATCACTAGTCAGTAAGACTTGATTTAAAATTTTTTTTACAGAAAGACTTATTCTTGCTGGTATAATCTTAATATTTACAACCATATGAAGGTTTCATTTTTGGAATAATAAATTTTCGGAGTAGTTTTTACAGTTATATCAAAAATTACTGATTTGGTTATACTACTAGAAATACATAGACAGATAATTATGAAATTATGGTGAGGTTTAATAAGTTAACTGTTTATATTTGGATAACTTTTCTGCTGTACTTTATTGGAAGGAGAAAAATAATCATTTCCTCAATAACCATTTAAACAATTTATTTAACTAAAACAATAACATGATAGCATATGTATCCATGTTTGTTAACTGATGTGGTTAAACATTTTTTTAAAAAAACTTAGACTGAGTTTTAGCACACTTGATAAACTTAAAACAAATCCTTATTTCCTGATGAATAGCCTTTGGACTACAATGTAACTTAAATAGAAGACTATATTTAGAAAGAATTTTCCTCCAAAAGCATTTTATTTTAAAAATCCAATTTAAATTAAAAAAATCCGATTTAAATTAAAAAAATCCGATTTAAATCAAAAAAATCCGATTTTTTTGATTTTTTTAAAAAAAATCATTGATTTTTATCCACCCTGATCTTCACTACTAAAGGCAATCGTTTTGTGTGGGGGTTCAGTTCTGGACCAGAGTGTGAGTAAGCCCACTCCACCCCTTTTCATGGCGTCTTTATGACGTTTGGGGGCTACTTCTGGGTTTGGTGCAGTATGTGTGTGCAATCACGCATCATTTGGACACACCTAAATTGATTGTTGCCTGTATATGTATTTTTGCACATATTCTTCAGCTGGAGATCTGCATCGCAAAATTGGGAGAAGCGTGTATTTTTCAGAAGAACTGTCTTTCAGTTCCTGTACTGGTTCAGGAAGTGCAAATGTGGTAGGTTTACATTAAGATGCAATCTGACCTCCATCCCTATTAATTTTTTTTAATTTCATCCCAATTGAAAGATAAATAATTGGTTTGATTTGGCAAGAACATTGCTATCTTGTTGATCTCAGTTTTGAATGATTGTGCTAGTGACATCTTTGGTCAAACTATAAAGCCTGACGGTTGCTCAACAACCACTGAGCCTCTTGGGCTTGCCGATCGGAAGGTCAGCAGTTTGTATTCGCGCGATGGTGGTGAGCTCCCATTGCCCTATCCCAGCTTCTGCCAACCTAGCAGTTTGAAAGCACACCAGCGCAAGTAGATAAATAGGTACTGCTGCAGCGGGAAGGTAAACAGTGTCTCCGTGTACTCTGGCACTTGTCACAGTGCCCCATTTAGTGTGGACAAACTCTGGCTCCCTTGGCCTGAAAAGTGAGATGAGTGCCGCACCCCATAATCACCTTTGACTGGAGCAGGGGTCCTTTACTTTTTTACATTTACTTCACTTTCCCTTACCACATTCACCATCTCCCAATAAGTGTGTACACTTGAGAGGATACCGTGGTGGGGGGTTTCCCACGCATTTCACCACCTGTTTTTGATAGCCAACAGTTGCAAACCAAATCAAATTAGCATTTCAAATTTGTTTGCAGGACATTCCCCAAAGTTGCAATATCGGGGGCCCAAAGTCTTACTGAATTTCAGTGCTTGACATGGGCACAACCAGCAACTTTCCCCAGGACTGTGCACAGGAATTTGTATGCACTTCCTAAGAAATTAAATGTATAGAACAAGTTTAAGAAGTCTGGCATGACAGATGAAAATGCATTGGAACTAGATGCACAAATATAAGATGGGAGACACCTGGCTTATTAGAAGTACATCTGAAAAGGATCTAGGGGTCTTGGTGGACCACATGCTTAACATGAGTCAACAGTGTGATGCAGCAGCAAAAAAAAGCTAATGCTATTCTAGGCTGCATCAACAGAAGTCTAGTGTCCAGATCAAGGAAAGTAATAGGTAAAGGTAAAGGGACCCCTGACCGCTAGGTCCAGTCGCGGACGACTCTGGGGTTGAGGCGCTCATCTCGCTCTATAGGCCGAGGGAGCCGGCGTACAGCTTCCGGGTCATGTGGCCAGCATGACTAAGCTGCTTCTGGCGAACCAGAGCAGCGCACAGAAACGCCGTTTACCTTCCCGCCGGAGCAGTACCTATTTATCTACTTGCACTTTGACGTGCTTTCGAACTGCTAGGTGGGCAGGAGCAGGGACCAAGCAACGGGAGCTCACCCCGTCGCGGGGATTCAAACCGCTGACCTTCTGATCAGCAAGCCCTAGGCTCTGTGGTTTAACCCACAGTGCCACCCGCGTCCCTAAGGGAAGTAATAGTACCACTCTATTCTGCCTTGATCAGACCACACCTGGAATACTATGTCCAATTCTGGGCACACAATTTAAGAAGGATATTGACAAGCTGGAACATGTGCAGAGGAGGGCAATCAAGATAATCAAGGGTCTGGAAACCAAGCCTTATGAGGAGCACTTGAAGGATCTGAGTATGTTTCCATGTTTAGCATGGAAAAGAGGAGACTGAGAGGTGATATGATAGCCATCTTCAAATATCTCAAGGGCTGTCACATGGAAGATGGAGCAAGCTTGTTTTCTCCTGTTCTGGAGGGTAGGACCTGGACCAAGTTACAAGAAAGGAGATTCTGACTAAACATATGGAAAAAAAACTGTTTAAAAGTGGAACAGTCTCCCTCAGGAGGTTGTGGACTCTCATTCCTTGGAGGTTTTAAGCAGAGGTTCGATGGCCATCTGTCATGGATGCATTAGCTGAGATTCTTGCATTGTAGGGGGTTGGACTAGATGACCCTTGGGTCCCTTCCAACTCTATGATTCTATGACCTGCTTGCTCCAGCATGATCAATGAGGGATTACTGCAATCAAGTACACTGGTGATGCTGGAAGCCTTTGTCTCACAGATCTTTTAGGGTCACTCTGAGCAGCCTAAAGCTGATGTCTTGTGTCAAGGTCACTTTGGCAGCAGCTGGGGCAGGAAGGGATGCTCAGAAAGGGAGACGCTGGTCCAGCTGGCATTATCTAGGTCACTTGTAATCTGTGCCAGGCAGGGATTCCAGAGCCAGTTGTATAAGACACAGCACTAGAGCACAGTAGCATGAAATAAAGCAAGCCAATACAAGGGTTAAATGTTTTGCTCTTTGAAAGTCTCAGATCCACATTCCCAGCACCTCAATCTGCCTCCTCCTTGCTATTTATAGACATTCTTGCCAACTGATGTAAGAGGGGTTTCCCTCCCCTCCAAAATAGCTGCTGTCTTCAGTCTCTGGGAACTCCCTATTCATGCTGCCAGCTGAGCTGAAAGGTGTGTCAGCCCAGTCTCTGTTCTAGAGAGCACTGAATGCTGTTTGAGGAACAGCCTTTAGGATCAACATCAGGAAAGGAGTAAACTTTTTGTGGCCAGGGCTCAAGCAGTTAGAAATAAATAGGGGGATACACATTTCAGCTGAATGGCCATATTGATAAAAGTGTGGGTTTTAATGAGAGAAGGATAGATAGGTAAACGGTTGTGGCATGAGCCAGGAAGTCAACACTCATCCCAGCCATAAACTCACGGAGTGAGTTAGGTAAGCCACTCGCTCAGCCTCAGCTTCAGCTTCCTTCAGTAGTATGTAGGGTAATACTAATAAGCTGCCTTACCGGCCTGCTGAAAAAGACCCTGCTGTGGCGATAAATTCTGGCATCTGATGTGGCTGCATACTACCTCCAGCACTGCAGGCAGGATGCCCCTGAATTCTAGTTGCTGGGGAGCAGAGGCATTGGGTTAGCGACTGTGAGGACAGAGCATTAGATTAGATGGGTCCCGGTGTGATCCAAATACTACTCGGTAAATTTGGGAAAGATTACTTCCACCAAGGATTCCTGATTTTTATTTTTTAATTTACTGGGGAAAATGTCACCTCTGAAGGTTATTCAATAGTTGGACAATCATTCTGTACAAGGAAAAATACAAACACAGAGCTACAATTGCATACTGCCATAGCACTGGTCAACTTAAAAATTGAAAGTGTCATATTTGAATTTGGAAGACTGAAAAATGCAGACAGGTGCAAGCACCAGGAAGGACAAAACTAGTGCTACAAAAAAGCAAGAACCACTGGGGGTGGGGGAACTATCCAACAACCAACTTCCCCCGCCAAAGAAGCAGCCACTGCATGGTACAGTGAAACCCAATGTATTTTTTTTCAACAAATGGGAATTCCCAGGTTTAGTAATGTTTCTGTGCAAGCTGAAATGTTTGAATCATTTTTTAAAGGAAAGATGTAAACCCTCAACAGTTAGAACTTAAATGTTGGCTTCTTTAAACTTGTATTGTTTAACTTCTAAACTACTCTCTGGAACTAAAAAGGTTGCAAACAGGGTGCTTTTTGCTGCTACAGTATTGTTCTAAATAAAAGCTGTTATCGACAAATTCTTCAGTCTATGGGCCATAGGTTGCCCACTTTTGCTGTGTAAGGGTACATCTTAAGTGACTACCCTTACTGGACCCAGAATAACAGGCACACATGAAGCTAGGAAAAGAAATACAATGAAACATTTTTTATGATTAAAAGGTAAAGGTACCCCTGACCGTTAGGTCCAGTCACGGACGACTCTGGGGTTGCGGTGCTCATCTCGCTCTATAGGCTGAGGAGCCGGCGTTTGTCCGCAGACAGCTTCCGGGTCATGTGGCCGGCATGACTAAGCCGCTTCTGGCGAACCACAGCTGCGCACAGAAACGCTGTTTACCTTCCCGCTGGAGCGGTACCTATTTATCTACTTGCACTTTGACGTATTTTCGAACTGCTAAGTGGGCAGGAGCAGGGACCGAGCAACGGGAGCTCACCTCATCGCGGGGATTCGAACCGCCGACCTTCTGATCGGCAAGCCCTGGGCTCTGTGGTTTAGACCACAGCGCCACCCCCCCAAAAAAACAAAACACTGTATCTAGATGGACATGCAATAGTGACATGAACTCTGAAGCAGATCTCTGGGTTATTTGTGGGGTATAGGAATTCATTCATTCCCCCCCCCTTTCAAAATATAGTCTGGCCCCTCACAAGGTCTGAGGGACAGTGGACCGGCCCCCTGCTGAAAAAGTTTGCTGACCCCTGCTCCAGAGCTTAGGGCGAGG
This sequence comes from Darevskia mixta, assembly GCA_034641385.1. Classification (NCBI taxonomy): domain Eukaryota; kingdom Metazoa; phylum Chordata; class Lepidosauria; order Squamata; family Lacertidae; genus Darevskia; species Darevskia mixta. Next base: position 2,564,316 of record JAWWNH010000067.1, on the reverse strand, counting down.
AAACAAGCTTGGAGATGGCTCTAATGCAAATGAAAAATCCGGTTGAATGCAATTGAACACTGATGAGGGTGCATAATCAAGCCTACCTAGTGGCAGTAAAGGCTGAAAAGAAGCCTTACTCTGCTGCCTCTATTGCATCCTCATTATGCAGTTCAGCAGAGCTGTTCTGTAGTGCAGGGTCTGTTACAGTTTGGCCTGAAGGAGGTGGCAGAAACGACGGCAGCTCACTGTGACTTGTTTACAAAGCATTTTGAGAATAAAATTGCTTGCATCCACCAGGATCTTGACTCTTCTGTTATAGCAGATGAATCTCAAGGGGTGTCCAGAGCAGAGTGTAGTCCCATTGTGTTGGATGAATTTCAGTTGGGAGGCTCAAGGATGCAGACAAGATGCTTGCGCCTGGACCCTTGCCCGTCTTGGCTGATAAAAACCTAGCAGGAAGGCCTGGTTTTGGCACAGATACTCATTTGGTCACTCTGCACAATGACCTTATTCAGGAGAGAGACAGGAAAAATATATCCTTGTTATTTCTCCTTGACCTTTCAGCAGTTTTCCATCCCATGGTATCCTTCTGGAGAAGCTGTCTGAATTAGTGGTAGGTAGCAGTGCTTTGCAGTGATTCCGCTCCTACTTGGATGGTCACTCCCAGAGGGTGATTCTTGAGGAGTGCTTATCAGCCCTGTAGAGCCTTCAATGTGGAGTTCCTCAGGGCTCAATTGTATCCCCTATGCTATTTAACATCTACATGAAAACGCTAAGTGGGGTCATCCAGAGGTTTGGAGTACATTGTCAGCAATATGCTGGTGACATTATGCTCTACTTCTCCTTTACATCTGCAGGTGAGGCAGTAAGTGTGCTGGATCACTGAATTGCCTCAGTAATGGACTGGATGAGAGCCAACAAACTGAAGCTCAATCCAGATAAGACTGAGGCACTGTTAGTGGATTGGATGGGTGGGAGATTGCCTGCTCTTGATGGGGTTACACCAGGGGTCAGCAACCTTTTTCAGCCATGGGCCGGTCAACCGTCACTCAGACCTTGTGGGCGGCCGGACTATATTTTGAAGGGGGGGAAATGAACAAATTCCTATGCCCCACAAATAACCCAGAGATGCATTTTAAATAAAAGCATACATTCTACTCATGTAAAAACACCAGGTAGGCCCCACAAATAACCCAGAGAAGAGATGCATTTTAAATACTGTAAAATGACACATTCTAGTCATGTAAAAACATTCCCAGACCGTCCGTGGGCCAGATTGAGAAGGCGATTGGGCCACATCCGGCCCACGAGCCTTAGGTTGCCTACCCCTGGGTTACACTCCCTCTGAAGGAGCAGGCATGTAGCCTGGAGGTACTCCTGGATCATTTGTTGTTGCTTGAGGCTCTGATGGCCTTGGTGGTGCAGACAGAGGCATAGGAAGCCTCTTGGACACCTGGGGTGGCATTGCTGCGCGGAGGCACCCCCTGGGGGCAGGGCATGCCCGGAAATCCCGGACATGCGCAGTGCATCCCGCCCGGCGCTGCAGCTCCCGCAGCGACCTGCCGAGCAAGCGCCGGCTCCTGGGGCTGCCCATCCGTGCTGCTTTAAAGCAGTACGGATGGGGCAGCCCCACGAGCCGGCGCTCGCTTTAGGCTCCTGGCTCGGCTTGCGTCGCCGATCGCGGGGGTGGGGCTGGCCCCAAGAGTGTCACCCCCCCAGGGGAAAGCGGGCGGGGCGCCGGCTGGCTGAGAGAGGGGGCCGGCCCCACCCCCGCGATCGGGCGACGCAAGCCGAACCCAAAACCTTGCTCTGTGCGCGACGGCGGCTTGCTTGCTTTATCGGTCGCTCTGTCATCCAGCCGGCGCCCCGCCCGCTTTCCCCTGGGGGGGTGACACTCTCTGTCACCCCCCCCAGGGGAAAGCGGGCGGGGCGTCGGCTGGCTGAGAGTGACCGATAAAGCAAGCCAGCCGCCATCGCGCACAGAGCAAGGTTTTGGGCTCCCGGCTCAGCTTGCGTTGCCAATCGTGGGGGGTGGGGCCCCGAGAGTGTCACCCCCCAGGGCGGAACCTGGGGCGGCCCACCCCCGCCCCCTTGCTCCGCCCCTGGGTGCAGAGTGCCTTCCATCAGCTTCAGCTGGTGGCATAGCTGCACCCCTATCTGGAAAGGGATAGTCTAACTTCTGTTGTCTATGCTCTGGTAATGTCTAGACTAGATTAATGCAATGTGTTGTAAGCAGTGTTGCCTCTGAAGACAGTTTGGAAGCTTCAGCTGGTGCAACATTTGGTGGCCAGGTTGCTCACCAGAACAGGACAGATTGAGCATATTACACGCATCCTGGCCCGACTGCACTGGTTGCCAATGAGTTTCTGGTCCCAATTCAAAGTGCTGGTTTTGACGTATAAAGCTTTAAATGGTTCAGGATGGTAATACCTCAAGGACCGCTTCTCCCTATATAAACTGTCCCGGAGTCCATCATTATCATCCTTTATTCGACTGTCAGTCAGAAAAAGATACATTTATCAATACAGAGTTAAAACATCGGAGAGGGTTTTTTAAAAAAATAACCAACAATAAAATGGGCTAGACAGATAGCCCCAGGTCAATGCAGTCAATTTTAGTCTTGCGACGCTTGAAAGCTAAAAAAAGAAATTTGGCCACCAAGGAGGCTGTATTTCTAGTAGCACTATTCAGCAAGTATAAAACCTGGTTTTCTTTGGATAGGAAGCTAAACTGGACTAAAAGTGGAGCTATAAGATTTTGCCTAAGCTCTGTATAAGAAGGGCAAGTTAGAAGAATATGTTCGGTGGACTCGACCGCACCCATGGCACAGTGACACGTTCTCTGGGCGTATGGTACTCCCCTGTACCTTCCCCACAATACCGCAGAATCAAGGGCATTTAATCTAGCCGCTGTAAAAAGTCTACGATATTCCACATAGTGGACTTCCGCAAGGTAGGGGGCTGGTATGGTCTGATGGATCTGGTCCCCTAGGAACATCCCTGGTTTTATCTGGGCTATATCTTCTTGCATAGCAATATCGCTCAGTCTCCGGGAAATCACAGCTCTGGCTTGAATGTAAGTCATAGACTCGAAGTAGAGGTGCGACAATCCACAGGATTGAACCTCATTAGTGACTTCCCTTTCCCACGATGATTGAAAATCATCCCTCAATATCAAGGGGGCGATACCCACTGGTTTAAAGCAAAGCTTAAGCCATAGCCAAAGCTTTGTCTTCAGGGCCACATACCGTAGGGCTTGCCAGCCGACCTCTAGTCTCATAGAGATGGAGGAATCCTAAGAACAGCTCTGAGAAATCTCGTTTGGATAGAATCCAGTTTCAGAAAATCCCTACGGGTGCCCAAAGAGATACCCACCAAAAGAAGGGGGAGGACTTTCATTTGAAAAAGTCTCAAGGCTACCTTCACTGATTGCGCCTGGTTCTTAGCATATAGCGATCTAATCTGGATGGCTGCTTTAGATGCATTGGTAATTATATAGTCTCTATGGGCCAGAAAAGACCTATTTGGTCGGATTACTTGTCCCAAATATTTGAAGCAGTTAACCTGCTCTAGGGGGATCCCATTCATCGACCATCGATGGAGTCTCGGTCGGGCGGAGAAGACCATAATCTTGGTCTTGGCATAGTTAGGTTGGAGCTCGTGTTGAACACAGTATTCATGCAAAGCTTGTAGCATTCTTCTCAGCCCAATGGGGGATCTAGTGAGAAGTGCAGCGTCATCCGCATACAGGAGAACGTTCAGAGATTGGCCTGCTAATTTGGGGGGATGGAAAGCATCATTGGCCATATGAGACACCAGAGAGTTGATGTAAAAGTTAAACAATGCTGGAGCCAATAGACAGCCCTGTCTTACCCCCCTAGTGGTGGCAACGTGTCCCGGAGTCTGCGTTCATAATCTGACACCCTTCTTCGTGTTCCTCCTCCATGTGAGGTCCAAAGGATGGCAACACGAGAACAAGCCTTTTCTGCAGTGGCTCCGTTTGTGGAATGCTCTCCCCAGGGAGGTTCACCTGGCGCCTTCATTATATATCAGGCAAAAAAGTTCTTCAACCAGGCCTTTGGCTGTTTAATATTCCACAGCCTTTTAAATGTGTTTGTGGGTGGGTGGGTTATTGCTTTGTTGTTATAGTTTGACCTATTTATTTGTGCTTTTACCTTGTATATTTATCTTGTGATCCACCCTGAGATCTTATGATGAAGGGCGGTATATAAGTCAAACAAACAAGCAAACAAATAACTGATGGATACAGCCCACTGGTTGTCTTTGTGCACATTTATGGTATAGAGGCACAGTCCTAGAAACCATTTACATGAAAGTAAGGGTTAACATACAAGCCACCAGTTTTGAAATCATAGCGACAATAGCTGGAAAACTACTATCCATTTCATCCCCATTTTATAAGTAAAGAACAGTACTGTAGTTATTACCCTGGGTAATATGGAAAGCTTTAAATCAAGCTGTCAACTTGGATTCCCCCAAAATTATAATTCACTGCCAAGAATTTTCTGAAGGAACTGGGTAAGAGGACTTTATAAAGACACTTTTTTGGACTACCTTCTTGGACCACAACATGCCATGCTTCTCTCCTTCTGGAGGTTGGGTTACAGGTGCAGTTGAACATTCATTTGGATGGTTCCATATCAGAGATTTAATTTTTTTAAAAAAAGGAGAATTACATGCATGCAGACATGAACGCATACCCCAAAGTATACTACAAGGAAGGTTAATCATAGCAAATCAATAAAAATTCTAGCCAGCCTTCTCATTAGATAGACTGAATCTACCGTAGTTCTGTAAAAGAGAAATTTCTAAATGGCTGCAATTCACATTTATAGCACAAGATGGCACTGGGGTCTGGGAAAGACAAGGACTTGCAATGCAACACTGCCGGTGAGCAACTAAGGGTCAAACGAAAGCTTCACAGGAAATCTGGGATTAGGGACATTTCCCCCCTCCCCGTCCTTTATTTAAATTTATTAGCAGCCTCAAAATAGCACTCCAGAAGAAGGTGCACATTGAAATCCTCCTCCTGTTGCAACTAATAGCAGCATGGTAGATGTGGATATAAATCAGAGAAAGGGTTAAAACACCTTCTCCTCAAGTTGCATCAAGTCTGACCCTCAGTGGGGTGCTTTCTGCAGCTATGAGGAGTGTTGTGCTCTTATATAGGATCTTTTCACTGAAAATCTAAACTCCTAAGACCAAAAACCTTAGGAATTCTGAAAACGAAAACAGCTCAGAAATGCCACCTGTACATTAAAGCAACAACCAAAGCACTCTGATCTACTTGCAAGTTCATTACTTTGATGGGTAAAGTTGGAATGCAGATAACAAGCAAAAAATCAATCTCTCCGGGCCATGATAAAAGCCCTGCAGAGAGCCCTGTTTATAGACACTCAATTACCACTACTAGTTATATGCAAAAGCATAGTTAACTTCATCCAATGGTGTGATAAGGAGCAGAGAAACAGCAGCAAGAAAGGGCAGTTGATCTTTTCCCTGTCCACCAGGGGTACCAACTATAGGGGGCGGAAGGGGCTTCAGCCCCCTCAATATTTGTGGGCAGGGGGCCCAGCCCCCCCCCAATATTGAGGGGGCTGCCATTCCCCGCTGCCGTCACTCATGTGTCGGGCAGAACGCGCAGAGGGGGAAGATCCCCCTCCATGCTCCCTAAACTCTTGCACCGCCAGAAGAGCGCTGGTGCAACAGCCAAGGGTGGGACGCATCACGTGATGCTGGGCCCCCTCAACGTGGAGGGCAAGTAGGCGCCCCTGTTGTCCACCATTCCACAAACTGGGGAAGAGAGAATCTGGAGCAGGGAAAATGTAAACATGGACAGATACTATACTATACTATACCGGGCTACACTGAAATGCTTGGATGTTTCTTTGATTGTCCTTGAATTTTCCTACCACGCTTGCCATCCTCTCCAGCCACATCTGTGTGGTGCACCACACCCTTGGAGAACCACTGGTTTAGTGTAAAAGAGGTTCGTCCCCTCTGTGACTCCTGCAGAGCCAGAATTGTCTTCTGGCATTTTTAAAGGACATTTTTGAAACATATCAAAAATAATATTTTTGAAACCTATCAAACAACAAAAACCCTATTGAATTAATTTTGTACCCTGATCAAAAAACATTATAAGCTGGATGTATTATTTCCAAAAAAGTTTGCTTAGATGTTTTATAAGGTGTCACATTATGTAGAAAAATGTGCTTATGGTGGTCCAAACATTTGTCAATACATTTGATCTAATGATGGTTGTATTTTTATCCTTTTCCGTAACAGTTGTATGTTTTAAGTATTTTAAATAATGTTGTGCATCACTTCATTCATTTACATGATTTATGTTTTACTTTTACTTTGTTGCACAGGATTTATTTTGTAAACTAGCTTTGTTATTTTTCACAAGAAAAGGCTAACTAAAAATAATTTCAAATAAATAATTATTTCTAGAGTGCTCCTGAAGGAAAAGAGTTGTGTTGCAATAAATTTTAACTGTTGGCACTTCTAGTTTTTTCTTTTTGCATTTTTAAAAGGTGTTCCTGCCATCTCTTCTTCTTTTGCCTGCACAGATTCCCTCAGACACTAAATAGAACGTCAAATAATCTTCAAGTGGCCAAGATTATTTTCCCTTTTATGTTTTGTTTTGTTTTTGCAATTATGCAGCTTTTTTTCTCTAATGAAGAGGAAACAACATAGGAGAAAATTTTCCCTCATGGGAAAGTATTTATTTGAAATTTTCTTCTATCAAAATGACCCTGCTGAAGCTGTTATTCACTGTATGGAAGAAAAAGACAAGGGACTCGATACATTTATTCTTATGGGAGGGCAAGCAGCTGGGCGGGGGGGGGGGGCAGGGCGGAGAGGGAAAGAAAGACACTATCAGTGTGGATCTACCAGAAACCTTTCTTGAGTATAGATTGATAAGTCCTTCTGATCAATTAAGCACACCCAACATCATCCAACCAGTCAAGTAGAACAAATTATCTCATTTGTTTCTGAAATGGTTTTTAATTAGCTATATTTTTTCTATGCCACCCAACAGCCAAAGGCCATTCTTTCAGATCAGATTTCTTAGTTCCACATGCAAGGATCTGTACACCTGAACACACATAAAAACAGCTCCCCATTCTCTTTCAAGCTCTCCCTTACTCTGTGAAAACAAGCAGGTGCCTCACAGTGTTTTCCCATTTTTAATTGTGTTGGATAGAAGTCAGATTTTTACTTCTCAGACAAAACAGAATGTAGAGGATTTTTGTCAAATTGTTGTGAACTGGGGAAACCCTGCAAATAATTTCACTTATACTTCCTCAGTACCTGGTAAGAACCATCCAGTTCTGGGTTGCTGTGGGGTATCCTTCATTATATTACCATATTAGTTCATTTCCTATTTAAGCTTCTCTCCACATATTTTGCTTTTTAAACTAGTGTATTCACGCTTTGTTCCTAGCTTAAATCCCCTAAAATTTTCAATGAATTGGCCGCCCCCACATTCCGTGGTGGCCACGCACACCCACTGCGGGTCGTGCTTGCTTCCTGTCTGCAAGACTTGGGGCATGCACGAGTGATGTCAGCACACCGACAGAACGCTGTGGGACATGTACAAATTGCCCCAAATTCATCCGGAGCTACAGTCAGAAGTCAGAATTGCATGTGGCCCTGACCCAGACATTATTTGATTGATTCATGTGTTTGTACAGTCGTACCTCGGCTCCTGAATGATCAGAAACTGGAAGTGAGTTTTCAAATGTTCTTTCAGAAGCCAAACGTCCGACGGGGCTTCCACGGCTTCCGATTGGCTGCAGGAGCTTCCTGCAGCCAATCAGAAGCCGCGCTTTGGAAGTCAAACGTTTTGGAAGTCAGATGGACTTCCAGAAAGGATTCTGCTTAAGGTATACCTGGGTAAGTATTTACTCCTGTTTGCGTCTATAATTACTGATTGAATAAAATCCAGTGGATTCATATTTTGTACATTTATTACCGGTAATCAAACAATGTGGTTTTAAGTGCTAAATTGCACATAGAATAATAGAATTGTAGAGGTGGAAGGTACCTCAAGGGTAATCTAGTCCAAACCCCTATATACAGGAATCTTTGGCTATAGCATTTATGGCAGATGGCCATCCAACCTCTGCTTAAAAACCTTCAATAAAGGAGAGTCCACCACCTTCCGAGGGAGTACGTTCCACTGTAAAAATCCATTCAAGACATTTTAGGAGGACGTGTATACACATAATAAATTTTATGTTCTAATAAAGGGTAAAATTCTAGGGAAAGACATTTTTTCTTCATGGCTTCAGAATTTGTCTGCTCAACAGGAAAACTTCTCAACTGATTAAAACAAGGTTGTCCCAACTCCTTTGTGCCTCACAGAGCAGGACTGTCAGACTGAGGACAACCTAGATGTTACATGAGGACCTGGGTGGCGCTGTGGTCTAAACCACCGAGTCTCTCAGACTTGCCAGTTGTAAGGTTGGCAGTTTGAATCCAAGTGATGGGTGGGTTCCAGTTTCTTTCTCCCAGCTCCTGCAAACCTAGCAGTTCAAAAGCATACCAGTGCAAGTAGATAAATAGGTACCGCTGCAGCAGGAAGGTAAATGGCATTTCCGTGCTCTCTGGCACTTGTCACGGTCCTCTGTGCGTCAGAAACGGTTTAGTCATGCTAGCCACATGACACAGAAAAGCTGTCTGTGGACAAACGCTGGCTCTCTTGGCCTGAAAGCGAAGATGACTGCACCCTACAGTCAAATTCGAATGGATTAACCATCCAAGTATCCTTTACCTTAATCTTACCTCACCTAGATGCTACATGGTTTCAACTTTGTATCTGCCAAGACAAGGGATATGTGAGGACTGTGAGGCACTTACAAAGCAAAAATGGACAGCAGGGAGTATAAGAAATCATCGTTCATGTGTCCCTACTGTCCCATCAACATTTCAGGGAAAACAAGTTTCCCAACCCTGTTAGAACCATGCATTTGTCAATATAATGCTTCCTTTGTCATGTCTAATTACACTCCAAATAAGGATTTGCCCTAGTTAGGGTTTTCTGACTCGCTGCTCAAAGTGTTTTACTTTTCTCAAACTCTTCCTGTTTGCATGTCTTGTTTTCTCTGTAATAAACAACAACAAAGCTTGCTTCTTTTTTATTAAAAAAAATTTTTTATTAAAGATTTTCCTGGTTTACAAAAGTATGTACAATGTCTCTTTTTTCAGGTTGTAAAGTCTTTTCTACATATCAGTTACATTTGATATTAAACAGTGTTGTGTACAGTATAAGGTTGGGGAAGGAGAAGGGGGGAGAGGAGGGGGGTGAAACTTCTATTATTTTATATAGTATACGTGTGGGGTTTTGTGTCAGTGTCAACTAGGTAAGTTCTCCTTCTGTTCCCTTATTTCTTGGTAGTGAGAGGGATTGGGGGAGCCCAGGGTGTGGATGGTTGTCTGTGGTTGTCTGCAGTGAGGTTAGTTTGCATTTGTGAAGTGGGGGGAGGGCTTGTTGGGTCAAATTTGCCAAATTGATTTGTATGCTTTCGGTGGATTCTTGTTGTCGTCTTGTTGGGCTGTGTATGAGATAAAGGGGAGCCATACTGGGGTGAAAGAGTCCTCTTCTATTTGTCCCCGTGTCAGTTTCAGTCTGTTAGTTAGCTTTTCTAGTAAGGTTGTTTCCCATACAATTTGGTACCATTAGTTCATGTTTACTCGTGAGAGGTCTCTCCAGTGTCTGGCTTTGATCCTTCTGGCTGCTGAGAGCAGGTGGGTTATAAGCTCTTTATAATGTGAGTGGTCATTATTATACTGGAAAATGCTCAGCAGGGCCAGCTCTGGGGTGAATTCAAATACCTGTTTAGTTATTTTGCATATCTCTTGTAGGACTGATGTCCAGAAGGGTTGGATTTGGGGGCATTCCCACCACATGTGGAGATATGTGCCTGTGGAGGTGCAGCCTCTTCAACATTTTGGTGAGGTTCCTGAGCGTATTAGTACCAGTTTCTGTGGTGTTAGGTACCATCTGTAGGTGAATTTCAGAGTGAGTTCCCTTCTTTTGTCTGAGATGGATTCAAAGTGGGGTTTAGACCACATTCTAGTCCATTGGATGGGGTTAATTTCATAGCCTATGCCTTGCTCCCATTGTTCTTTGATTGCGACAAGAGGGTTTGTGGGATTTTGGAGAACTTTGTATATTGTGGATACCATCCCTTCACCGTGTCCCTCTGCTGTCAGGAGAAGGTTTTTGAATGTGGTCAACGGCCCCCTAGTGGCTGCTGATTTTACTGCTGGATTGTTTAAGAAGGCGTAGACAGTATAGGCCTTTAGCTTGCCAGGTTTTTATCTGGAAGTTTTATGCTGTGTGTTGGAATACAGTGGTACCTTGGTTTACAACCATAATTTGTTCCAGAGGTCCAGTTGTAAACCAAAACAGGTTGTAACCCAAGGTGCGCTTTCACCAATGGGGCCTCCCCCCAAAAAAATGGGTTGTAATCCAAAAAAAAAAAAAAATGGGTTGTAATAAAAAAAATGGGTTGTAATCCAAAAAAAAAAAAGGGACACGCACTCCCGGGTTTGACGTGGTTGTAATCCAAAACGGTTGTAATCCAAAGCGGTTGCAAACCAAGATACCACTGTAGTGGGTTATGAGCCAGGAGGGTTTGTGGGGCTGGGGACAGTTTGCCTACTTTTTCCGATTGTGTGAACCTGTTTTGTGTTGTGGGGATTTTCTTTAGTTTGTTTTGGAGAAATGGGTATACTGTTGTTTTCAATTGTCTCTCTCTCCAAGTGGACCCATTGTTTTGTCTCATCTTCTGGAATGTATGGGATTATGTGGCACACTTGATTGGCAATGCAATATGATTCTATGTTAGGGATTCCCCATCCTCCTTTGGGGCTTATTCTTGGCTTTTTGTGTGAGAAAATAAACGAGTGTAGTTTTTCTGCCATTCCCGGAGTTGGGTTTGGGGAATCCAAATTGGGAGGGTTTGGAATAGGTAGGTTAATTCTGTCTGAGAGGGCAAAGTTGGCGTTGTTCCATTTCCTCACGTCTTAGTTGATTTGTCACCACAGGGGCTTGTAATTGTGGAGGTATAGTTTGTTGAGGTTTGTGGTTATTTGTATCCCTAGGTATCTGAATTTTGCTTGGCAGAGTTTTATCTTTGCGATGTTGGTGAATTTCTTTTGGCTCAACAACTCTTGGGGAGTGCTCCCCCTAACAAAAGGTCAACAAGTTCCGGCACCTTGTTTTCTAGAAACAAAGCCCTGGTTTGGGTGATTGCTGTGTGTATGGGATCTGGTGTCATGACCATCAGGTTGTCTGAAGAGCCCTAGTTTGTAGGTTTTACCTTTTATTTCCACACCCTTGATACAGGGGTCTACTCAGAGTCAAATTGCTAGGGGCTCTAGGGCCAGGACTTGCTTCTTGAATCCATGTCCAAAAGGAATCTGCACTAGTTTTAAGACAAAGAGCAATCACAGTTACAAATTATAGGAAGACAACAATAACATCATATTCTGTCATCAGGCTTTAACAACAGCACAAGGCCAAAGAGTGCCACACTGTGGTTTCATTGCAATCCTGCCAATTTTAGACAGAGATTATCCCAGGTATGAGCAGCTTCAAATGCCTTGCTTTGTTTTGTTGGCAGGTGCATGCAGTCATTACTGCTTATCTTCTTCCATCGTGATTAACCTCTGGACAAGAAGTTGACTGGAAGTCAAAAATGCCAAGCTCATTTGATGCAAGTAGTTTATGAGGCATCTGTCAACTAATTTGGCACAAATGGCTTCCCACTTTAGAAAGTGAGAAACAAATGCACTCCACACCACTCATTTACAGCCATTACAGATCTATTGCCAACAAGTTGAGCGGTGTGCAAGAGTACCAAACATGTGATTTTGTATACAAGTGACTCAGAATGACTTTCTAAAAACAAGAGACAAGGAGGCATGTCAAGCTTTGTCCAAAGACAAAGGCAATCACAGTGTGTAATTTAGCATCATGTCATTAATTGCTACATTAATAATAAATCTGAAACCACTGGACAACAGGAAGAAGATAAACCTTAATGATGGCAGAAACACTCTGTAATCTATAGAAGTTAAACTGTTTACTATGGAAGACAAACATGGATTGACTGGCCCATTCAAGCGACAAAATATCACACAACTTCTCCATCAAAAATACAGATTTGCTGAATGGCAGTAATAAAATCAGGTGTTGCTCATAAGGCCATGTGGGTTTAAATCATGTGTGCCAAAAGTTTTTTCATACTGGGGAAAAGTTGTTTCTTCCAAAATACAGAAAACAACCTAAATGCATAATATTAGCCATCCTAACAGCCTTGACCAAACCCAGCCTAGAATACAAACACTCTCTCTCTCTCTCTCTCTCTCTCTCTCTCTCTCTCTCTCTCTCTCTCTCATAAAGATCAAAGCTCCAGATCGAACCACATGGCACTATGGTATTATTTCCATAAACAAAGTGCAGAACATCCTTTGCAAACAAAAGCATTTTTGTTGCTTTCAGCAGCTTGCTGCAATTCAGAGCAATATGATTTACTCTAGGGTAAAAAGAATGCCGAATGCACTTAATCTTCTTGATGATCAAATAGAACAACATTCTGTCCCCGAAAGTCTTCTTGCAGACTGTTTAGAAGCTCCCGCAGGATCAGAGCAGGCTACCTATTTGAACATTCACACGGGATTTCTGCAGCCTTCAAGTAACAAATAACATTTCATAGCACCGGTTCAAACTTATGAAGCTCACTATCTTTCAGACTAACCAACTTCACAGGTTTCTGGCAAGGATAAATAGGTCCTTAGAACAAAAGTGGGATATAAATAAGACAGAAACACAAAGCAACAGCTCAGCCCTTGGCTGCATCTGATAAGCCCATCTCTTCTACAATCTACAGAGTTTCTAGAGCCAGAAAATGTAGTGCCCACTATGCATAAAATACTGGGTGAATTCACACTTTACTTTTTTGAGTTCTAGTACAAAAAGGACCCAATTTGGATGGCAAAATCCACACACAGCACTGTTAACTGTAGAATGACAAATGCATGTTCAAATGGACATATTTTCCTGCAGGAAATGTGGAAGCAGAAAGGCCATCTTTTCCCAACAGTCTCTTCAAAATGGAATCTCCAAGACACAGATAGGCAGTCGAACAGCTTACATGGTAGAGATGTTATGCTTCCAAATTCAGAGCCTGGCACCATGTTCAGCCCCTCAAACTAAATTTTAGGAAGGGGCCCCAAGGGCAGTTATTCCAACGGATAATCACTATTGTTATCAACTTCAGGAAGCTTGACCAAGTAATCTGTCATGCATATTACCATCCTGAGCTGCTATTTGGCCTCTGACTGATACAGGCTCTGACCGATACCCCCACTTCTTGGCCTTTTTCTCTACCTTCTTGGTGAGCTGGGCCAAGTACAGTTGGCCTCACAATAAGAACTGATTCCTATAGAACAGTGTTTCCCAACCGGAGGCCCACATAAATGGGGGGCCATGGCATGAGTCTAGGGACCACAGAGGAAAGAAGTAAAGAAAACACAGAAGTGATCGAGAAAACAGAAAAGAAAAAAGAAAACACAGAAGTGAAGAAAATAGAAAACAGAGTAGAGTGAACAGAGAAGTGACTGTGCTTCCCAGTGGATGGATTACCACGCACACGCTGTGGCAATGTTGCTTCCGCTTCCTTCTCCCTCCCACTTCCGCACTCCACCTATGTGTGCACTAAGCTGTCCACATCTTGTTTGTCATGGGCAAGGTGCGTGGGGTGCTGTTTCTTCGTGCAACTATTACTGAGAAAGGAGGTATGTTGCCACAGACCATTTTTGGATAAAGAGTGCAGTATCTAAAAAGTTTCCACAGCTTTGGGATAAAGCAAAATTGATTTTCATGGCATTTCCTACTTTGTATATGGTAGAATCAGGTTTCAGTCGTGTGAATTATTTACTCAGCCTAACATGGAATTGCCTTAACGCAGGGGTCAGCAACCCTTTTCAGCCGTGGGCCGGACTTTTTTTTGGGGGGGGGGGATGAACGAATTCCTATGCCCCACAAATAACCCAGAGATGCATCCTCTATAATAATCTCCCTGTGTCCCTGCGTCCGCCGTCCGTGTGTCAGTGGAAATCGCAACTGCGCATGCGCTCCACTGACACACGGATTGGAGCGCAGAGAGGAGGAGGAGCCTGAGGTTGGAGCGCAGCGCGAGCGAAGCGCTTGCGCTTCGCGAGCCTCCGAACCTCTCCGCTTCAGCCGCAATGGCGGCCGCTCCCCGCGCGCTGCTGCTTCTCCCCCTCCCTTCTTTCTCCCCGCCACAGCCGCCTGTGGCGGCGGCGGGGAGGGCGGCCGTCGCTGGGGCTGCCGGCGGGGCAGCGGCAACAGGTGGCTCCGCCATGGTGGTGGCTTGGCCGCCTGAGGCGGGGAGAAGGAAGCGCCTCGGGTCCCCGTCGCCGCCGCTAGCGCCCATTATTAATGGGCTTAATTCAACTAGTTTTAAATAAAAGCACACATTCTACTCATGTAAAAACACCAGGCAGGCCCCAGAGATGCATTTTAAATGAAAGGACACATTCTACTAATGTAAAAACACGCCGATTCCTGTCCGCGGGCTGGATTGAGAAGGCGATTGAGCCACATCCGGCCCACGGACCTTAGGTTACCTACCCCTGCCTTAACGTAATGGACAGAGGTGATCTTTGGTCGTCCCTCAAAGCAATAGAATTGGATATAAAAAAAAGCTTGTTTCTGGTCATCAAGCACAAGAGTCACATTGATCGAGAAATACTTAAAGTATAATTTTTTATGTAATTGTATTTTGTATAAATTATAAAAAATATATAAATATGTTCTCTTTACAAACAAAACATTTAAACAGCTACCTTTCTACCAGTAGGAAAGGGAAGGAAACACAGGAAGGAAACAAGGTTGGATGGGGCCATGGTCAGAAAAAGGTTGAGAAACACTGCTATAGAATCTTAGAATTGGAAGGGACCCTGAGGTCCAAACCCCTGCATTGCAAGAGTCTCAACTTGTGAAGGTCCTGTAGCTTGCTGTCCACTAACTAAAAGTTGTTGAAACAACTCTCCACATCCCAGCTTTCCCCTTTATCAAGGAGACCATATGCACTGAATGCCAGTTACAACAATATTGAATTGCTTCAAGAGAATTCTGAGATCATGACGCATTTGCAGCTAGCTTTGCTGTAGTCACCAACTTGGGATAGAGAGCAGGTTCATGGGACCAAGGCAGCCTCCTCCCATGACTCTTTCAGTATTTCCATGCAAATTTGTAACATGGAGTTGCCATGAGAAAGTCAAGGATATGGAAAATGCAAATTAGCTTGGAAAAAAAGGTCTATTAGTTTGTACCTCCATATGCATAAACAGCTTATCAATGTGGAGGTTTTAGACAGCTTTTAGGTTCCTACCAGGTTGTTCAGCACTAGCTCCAAAGCAGCATTTAACCTACAGAGCGGGAATCATTTAACCAGAGTTCTCCTTATTCAGGGCTGAATCAAACTCAATGAGACACTCTACATCATGGGGCTTTGGCACTGAGTGTTCAAATGGCAACATTCACCACTGCTGGAAGAAATGGTTTTAAAACATTAAAGCAGTCCAACACTCAACTTTTTCTTATAAGTAGGAAAGCAACCCAGATGTTCTAATCTAGAGACAGGAAACTGGCAGGCCAGAGATTCAACCTGAGCCCCATCTCATTTGGGAACATCTCACTTGGCTCTGTTCTAACACTCAGTCTCACTGGCTCTTCTCAGTGCAAGCAGAAACACAGGGTAAGGGCTTCTTCTTCTTCTTCTTCTTCTTCTTCTTCTTCTTCTTCTTCTTCTCATCATCATCATCATCATCATCATCATCCCACCTTTTCCCCAGACCGGGATTCTTTAACCTCCTACCAGGCTGGGGAGGAGGCAGCTGCAGAGCCTTTTGCCTGCATCTTAGTTGCTAACAGTAGTGCATCAGCAGGCAAAGCCCGTGTTACCAGACCTTCAGCTTTTGCTCATGTAAAAATATAACCCCTGCTAAAGGTTAACTACTAATCACAGTTCCAACCCCATTACTACTACTTCTAACCACATTTTTACCAGTCTGACCACCCACACATACATATGTAAGTCATTTTATTTTGTGGAGGGCCTTACTAATACATTTTGTTTAGGTTGTGCTTACCGGTAATTTGCCTTGTTTAAGTTGATTCTATTGTATGCCACATATTGTACTATCATAAATTGCAAGCCACCATGAAAACCCCAATTATGGGGTAGCTGGCAGGGTAGAAATTTGGAAGGAAATAATCTATTTCCTTGACCCAGAAAAGCACTTGGATCCTAGCCACCAGATGGCTCCCTGACAGAGCCAATTAAGTATGGAAAGGGGAGAAAGAAAAAAACTTGAAACCAAGTTTTCTGGAAATAACGAGCTTTACACATGGCATCAGACATAAGCATTAGCTGTTCAGACGGGAACAATATGTTTTCTCATCAGTTGACAGAAAGGTGAAGAACTGTTTTTTAATTTTTGTTTTGCAATAAATGAATAAACAAACATTGTGCCATACATGCATAATAGGCAGTGAAAGGCAGGCCTGGTTGTATAGCATGGGCAAGCAAAGCAGCAGCAGCAGCAGTTATAGCTCATGCCCACAAAGTTTCACATGGCTGCCTCCCAGCCAATGTGCTCTCTCTTCTCTTGGGTTCTGCCTCTTCTTTCATGGGGGCGGAGCAATACAAGTACTAGAATGAGAGAATAGACAACTGGGAATTGGGTTTCCAGAAGACAGGAAGCGATGGGAAGCAGCTGCTATTCAAGACCAAGGCCGTTGCTGCTGGAGGGTAGGGGAGCAGCAGTAGTGATGGTTGGGAGTGGGCTGTATGGAAATAGAGAGCAAACAGTGTCAATCCTATTTCTCACATGTAAAAAAGCTAAAGGGTTTTGGGATACATAATGAAATAAAGAAGATGTTTAAATGGGCAATTCCCAAATGACTTGAAGCTTTTCATATAGGGGTAACAGGGATGGACTTTCCAAAGAAAATGACCAAACTACTTATGTATGTGACAATAGCAGCTAGAATTTTATATGCACAGAAATGGAAAGGAGAGAAGATTCCAACGAAGGAGGAATAGCTTTTAAAAGTAATGAACTATGTGGAAATGGCAAAGCTGACAACAATATTAACAGATCAAAATGATGAACTTTTTATAGAAAACTGGAGTTCTTTTTAGGACTTTGAAAAAGTACTACAATCAAATGAAATCGCAGGCAGGAATAGAGATATGAGCAGAGGAAGAAAAATGATAAAGTTATTGTATCAGGAGGATTTGTGTAATAGATAAGAGTTTGATATATAACACAGTAGAAAAGAATTTGGATAAAAACACTGTGGAGGCAGGGGTGGGAATTCAATACAGTGGTACCTTGGTTTAAGAACAGCTTAGTTTATAAACAACTTGGATTAAGAATGCTGCAAACCTGGAAGTAGGTGTTTTGGTTTGTGAACTTTGCCTTGGAAGCAGAACATGTTCCGCTTCCTGTTGAGTGTAAATTGAGTCCCTCGCTACTATGGGAAAGCACGCCTTGGTTTAAGAACGCTTTGGTTTAACAATGGACTTCCGGAACAAATTACTGTAAGTTCATAAACCAAAGTGCCACTGTATATGAAACAATGTAACTATTTAATTTGAAGTCAATTTACAAAAAAATAGACATTCCAATAAAAAGTATATTTAAAAAAGGAGTTAATCCTACTTATGACATTTCCTGTATTTTTCAGTGGAGCTCAAGGTGACATACATGAGGTTCCCATGTGGCCTCCCCATCTAGACACCTGACCAGATGTAGACAGGCTCAGGTTCCACAAGACTGCTGCAACATATTTTATTTATTGATGTATAAAATTTAACCTTTCACCTTTCAGCTCAAATGCACACTCTCAAAGAGACACACATCAAACTCACAACATACTAAAGCAACAGTAGACAACAAACAAACAAACAAACAAACAAGAAAAGGTAGTAGGAATTATCAACATAAGCAGATAAAATAAATAAGGGACCTGGATGAATAAAAAAGGTATCTGCTTGGTGCCGAAAAGATAGAAGACTCTCTGGGGAGATGGTTCCACAGGTAGAGTGCCACCACCAAAGAGGACCTATCTTCTGGTCACAGCTGGCCCAAATTCAGAAGATGGGGGCACACAGAGGGATCTCATAAAATAATCTAAGAATTCAGGCAGTTTCATGTAGGGAGTGGGGAGTCTTTGGACCATGCCCTGTATCTGCTGGGCACTCTACCATAGAATCATAGAATTGCCGAGTTGGAAGGGTCATCTAGTCCCTAGGTGAGACAGAGGGCTCAGGCAGCAGACTGAAGTGGTACTCAAGGGTGACAGGTTTTGAGCTTCAGGGTTGTTGTTTTGAAAGTTACCGGTAACTGCCCTGTGCAACTTTGTGCATAGCAACAACATCATGGGGAGCCAAAGCTGTGGAAGCCCCGTTCTAGGTGGTCCTCATGTTTCTCTTTTCTGTCAGCATCCAAAACTTTCAAACAAAGGACACCGTTGCTTGCGAGCTTCCTAACCCCTTCTGTGCAATGCAGAGCCTACTTGGCCTGCTTAGCTTGGCTCAGAAGCACTCCAGCTGCTTACTGTGTTGCTGCAGCTATTACTAAAGCAAGGGATGGAGTTTAGGACTTGGGAGTTTTTAAGAAACAGAAGCAGCATGCAGTGTGCTAAGAAGACATTTTCCCCACCTGAATAAGAGATCTGCCTTAAAACAAACTAAAAGGATGGAGGGATGTGTGGAGATTATTGGTGTTTACCATAAGACAGGGCTGTAGCTAAGGGGGAGTTAGACTGTTTTTTTGCTCCAGAGGGGTACAAGGTGGGGAAGGTGCCAAACTGGGTCTTTGACCAAGATGAAATAAAGCCTAGTTTCGCCCCTGCATAAGAGATGGGCAAGAAGCTGAAGTATAGGGGGAAAGTAGAGTATGAGATGAAGGGGTGATATTAGAAAACAGAAAGTAGTTTGAGGAAAGAAGATGGGATCAGTGGAGAAAGAGAACAATGTAAAGCAGAGATGCCAGGAGCTGGAAAAGTGGTACAGTACATTAAAATGCAACGTTCCTTCACTGTGTCTTTCTCTGAAGTTACGGTAAATGCAGGAGTGGAAGTAAATGATATCTCAGTCAGAAATCAAATACTCTTTAAAACAAGTCAGTTACACCTATGCAAGATTGAGCATAATAGTCACCCCACTAGAGACTCTCCCAAATAGTCTTTTAGTGTCTCCAGCAGGAACTTGTGCCACTGCGTGAACCAATTCACTTGTCTTAGATCTAAAATACCTAAAATATCTAAACACACACACACACACACAATACTGTGGTATTATGGCAGTGGACAAAGCTGAAGTGTAACTTTTGAATAAATGTGTTTTTAATATAAAATAAAACAGCTCTCCATTCCCTGTTTTGTTTTGCTTTACTATGACAAATACAAAGTAGCATCCGTAGAAGACTTGCACAGATAGAACAGGCTCTATCACCCCCTTCTGCAGCACACAATACATCACCTGTCCTAAAGCAGCAACTGATGCTTCTCTATTACCTTGGAGAAAACACAGAGATCATGAGGCATGGTGTCAAACTACTCCTTCTGGACAATCCTGAGCACCCACTGATCAGATGTCAACTGAGTTCATTGAGCCACAAAACTCTGCAGTTTGCCACCCATTTGAGACTCATGCTTGCTGGTTTCTTCATGAATTCAATGGCTGGCCTCAGAAATGGCTGCAGATTGTCTGCACCCTCTGCTGTTGCTGGAACCTCCTTGATAATTCCTTTAACCCAGAAGGAAATGGCCATTATTGCCCTGATGAAGAGGACAAAAGTCTCATGCGATTTTGTTAATAAGACATCACATTTCTTATCTTTTTTTTAAAAAATGCTTTGATCTCATGGGAACCACTGCTCCTATGACAGGACAGCTACTGGAGCATCTATTAACAGAACCCTCAGCCACTCTAATACCTCTTTAGGCAAGATATTTTATATATAAATAGCCCCACTAGATTTAGATGTCATGGGTTTGCCCCACTGATCTAAGGCAAACAACTCCCCCCCCCAAAACACACACACACAAACACACACACACACACACACAGAGAGAGAGAGAGAGAGAGAGAGAGAGAGAGAGAGAGAGAGAGAGAGAGAGAGAGAGACTGTGATGTGGGAGTGCTTCCTCCTCCTACTCTGGTAATTCCATTTCTTTTTCTGAAGGCAGAGAGAGACCCATGGCCAGTAGAGGGACAATCTAGAGGGACAATACACTCTCCTGGGCCTCCTCCAGAGTCACCTTGTAAGTACATGCCTTTTTGATTCAGGGATTAACAACTGCAGTATGCATTCAGGTTAACAAGACTGCATGCCTCTTTCAACTGGCAAAAAAGAGTGGCTGCACATCAGGTCTTGGGACAATGAGAAGGAACCCCCGTCCAGGTGCCTATGGCAGCGGGTGCAAAAATGGCCCCTTTTAGAAGCCAGAATAGTGGTACTGAAGAAGATGGGCGAGATGAAGAAATGCCATACCCTTTTGCTGCTCCCTTAAGGAACTGAGGACCATCTTAGATCCACATTCCTTTCAGGCAGGAGACACCATCATGGGACATTAACAGAAATTAAAATTGCTTCTCAGACTTGAGTCTTCCTGCAAGATCTGCCATATCCAATGCAGAACTTGGTATGAAGAGCACTGACATCAATAACAGGAGGAGGTGATCAGTACTCCGACCTGCCCATTCTGACCCCAGGGGCAAACTCAGAGTTGTTATCATTACCACACATGGTCAGAAGTAGGTAAGTTGGAAATTCAAGAAAACATACTTAATATTTTTTAGTTACAGGTTAGTCGAAACAAAATTCAAAGCTTTAATTTTTTTTTAGAATACTTACAAATATTCTTAGACCATTGTTAAGCATTTTTATTGGAATGCTTTATTTTAATGTATTTTTATATCTGTTGGAGGCCGCCCAGAGTGGCTGGGGAGACCCGGCCAGATGGGCGGGGTACAAATAAAAGAATTATTATTATTATTATTATTATTATTATTATTATTATTATTATTATTATAAAACTATAAACATAAATAGAAATATAACAAACAATATATCATTTTATTATAATATTTTAAGACAATTAAGAAAGGTATTTTGAAAATTTGAAAGTATTTTAAGATATAACCCATTAGCATACACTTCCTAAAATGTCTTTTAATGGTTAACATACTAATTTTATAATGTGCCAAAAGTGTCACTTATTTATGATGTTCACTTCCATTTCATTTCTCTCTGTAACTCTGTATCTTTTAGTGTGTGTGCTTAGAAACTAAATAGTCAGAGGGCCATCCCAAAATTGTACAACTGATGGTTGCTAAAAATACATTAAAATCTGCTTGGCTATATATAATACATGCAAGTGTGGTTCCTAAAGACAGTCACCTGAAAAAGTTTATTACAAGCAAAAACTGATCAATTTGACTGTTTCCATTCATTACATTACCAATTAGGTTAACAGAACTATTTATTTTTAGAAATTCATTTTTTAAATGGAAAAGTACAGCAGTGGAAAATTTTCAACACCACCAGTTTTTCACACTGAATGGGTGGAGGGATGGAGAAGAAAAGAGATCGATCAAATTCTGGAGCTCAATTTGGAAAGCTCCAGTGTCCAGCAGGTTTTGACTAGCTGCTTGCTTCCTCTGGGAATTTCTTGCTAAGTTTAGTCCCAGGTAATAATAATAATAATAATAATAATAATAATAATAATAATAATAATAATAATAATTATTATTATTATTATTATTATTATTTATTTGTACCCCGCCCATCTGGCCGGGTCCCCCCAGCCACTCTGGGCGGCTTCCAACAAACACTAAAATACATTAAAATATCACACATTAAAAACTTCCCTAAACAGGGCTGCCTTCAGGTGTTTTCTAAATGTCAGGTAGTTATTTATCTCTTTGACATGGGATGGGAGGGTGTTCCACAGGGCAGGCGCCACTACCGAGAAGGCCCTCTGCCTGGTTCCCTGTAGCTTTGCTTCTCGCAGTGAGGGAACCACCAGAAGGCCCTCGGCGCTAGATCTCAGTGTCCGGGCTGAACGGTGGGGGTGGAGACGCTCCTTCAGGTATACAGGACCGAGGCCGTTTAGGGCTTTAAAGGTCAGCACCAACACTTTGAATTGTGCTCGGAAACGTACTGGGAGCCAATGTAGATCTCTCAGGACCGGTGTTATGTGGTCATGGCGGCCACTCCCAGTCACCAGTCTAGCTGCCGCATTCTGGATTAATTGCAGTTTCCGGGTCACCTTCAAAGGTAGCCCCACGTAGAGCGCATTGCAGTAGTCCAAGCGGGAGATAACTAGAGCATTGCACCACTCTGGCAAGACAGTCTGCGGACAGGTAGGGTCTCAGCCTGCGCACCAGATGGAGTTGGTAGACAGCTGCCCTGGACACAGAATTAATCTGCGCTTCCATGGACAGGTTGACACACCTTTAGAAACCTCTCCTCAAAATCTTTCACAGTAGAGGCTTCCACAGGAATCATATGGAACACAGCTTCCTGCTATCCCTGATGAAAAATGACTAAAGGCTGGAAATTCAGACCTTGGAAAATAGCATCCAGATGAAAGAGTTTATATCACACACACACACACACACACACACACACACACACACACACACACCCCATTGCTAGGATCAAAGTTGAAACCCCTATGGCAGCTTTTAAGGAGAAAGTAAGAGACACAATGTCAAACTGCAAAAGATAGAAGCAGATGAAGACTCAGTCAAGCATCTACTCTTGGATCATGTGGATTGATCCTAAGGATGGGCCCCCAGGTAGAAAAGCCTGGAGAAAGGAGTGAGACAGATAATGACACCATTAAACATACCCATTTTTGTACTTACAGTCTCCTCTCCTGCTAAGCACTCTCCCCACAACAAGGGCTGGGCGATGTCAGGTTTTCAACATTGCAATATATTGCCAGGCAAACAACGTGATCTGGCGGTACATCACAATGTTCCAAAACCTGCTTCCTACCAACAGTGGGCTGGGGGCTCCATTAACTGCTTGGCTGAGGAGGGCCGTAACCTAGCGCCCCCCAGCAGAGCAGTTTCACAGAGTCCTCATCCTGCCATCAGCTGGTGCAAGGCTCCTTAAAACTGCTTGGCTGAAGCAATGGCAGACGTGTGCTTCTCAGCCAAGCAGTTTAAAGAAGCGGAGGGAGGAACAAGCTGTATTGGCGCCTCTCCGATGCACCAGTTTAAGGACAGAGTGGGATGGCAGCATCACTCAGCAGTATATCGCTGGTGAAACTGCCCCTGCCCCTGAGTCCCTCTGCCTCCAGTGCCCGGCTGCAGCTTGTTTCTCCCTCGGTGTGCTGGGCACTGGTGGCTAAGGAACTCAGGAGGAGGCTGTTTCACCTGCAGTAAGTGAAGCTGCCATTGCTGTCTGCCCCTCATACAGACAGCAATGGCATTGATGAATTGATACATTGCCCAGGCCTACCCCACACAACAGGGTTGGGGAACCTGTGTTCCTTCTAATGCTCCTGGACTACAACTCCCATCATCCCTGACCATCGGCCACGCTGGCTGGGGCTGATGAAAACGTGAGCCCAAAAACATCTGCAGGGCCACAGGCAGGCCCATGCAGAGCTTGTCTGAGGCCCGGGGCAAGGATCTTGTTCTCGGCATGACAGTGGCAAGCCCCTGGCAGGACCCCACGGCCAGCCAAGGCCCAAGGCAAATGTACCCAGCTGCCCCCCAACCTGCATAGGCCTGACCACAGGTTCCCTAGCTCTCCTTATTTATGTGTATGTGTTTAACCAAAATTATTAGTACTTTTTTATTAAAAACAAACAAACAACCATCCCTCCCTATTCTCCTCCTGGGTGCATTTATGTGACAAACATATTTTCCACTTTTTAAAAGAAGGGACTAAGGGACATGGAGCTCCTAAGTTGCAATTGTGCGCCCTTGGAATAGGGTGGGATATAAATCTGAATTAATGTGTCAGTTAAAAAAAAAAAAAGCTAAATTGAGATCAGCCAGGACTATGCTTCAGTAACATGCACAGAAAATTAATTTATTTTTCACATGACAAATAATAATCCTAAAGGGTTTGAACATTTTGTTGTTGATACACACCATAAACAATAACTGGGCAAATGCTATGGTCTAGTCTCCACCTCACATCTGATGCCTAACGAGAAAGGAGTTGAATAATATCCTAAGGCTGCATGAATTTGCTATCCAAAACAAATTCTAGATTTTAAAATGTCATAGTAGCTTAGCTCAGTCCCCCCCCCCCTTGCACACAGCAGACCTCTGCAATGTAGCATGCAATAAATTATCTCTTGCTCCCAAACAACATTAATGGGCAGCTACAATCAGCATTGTGACTCAGTGGAAATGGTACTCTCTTACTCCTAGGATATTTTTTAGTCAGATCCAGTCCAATTACCAACCCATCCAAGTTTCCATTGTGACAAGCAATTTCAGTGCAGGCTGAGTAACATTTAAAAAAATCTTCATAATATGGCACACATAGAAGACAGATAGAAAACAGCTGCTATCACAAAAGTCACACCATGAGTTGAGGGCAAGTTAACCTTTGTCCTGGCCTACTGAGCCCCCTATATTTAAAAATGCTGCTGAAGAACGAACAATACTACCTAAGATGGTTCTTGTAGCTGAGTCACCATTTCGATTCAATAAATATCATTTGAAAATGGAGTTTCACTTCCAAACATTAGTGCAAAAGCATCAAGCTCCTGAAAATTGAGACTGTTAATGAGTATAAATAGATTAAGAGTTTTCATATGTTCGATATGTCTTCTCTCTTGCTTCTCACTCGCAGAACTGAGGGCTGCTCTGCACCAGCAGTTGATACCGGTACCATGAATTTAAACCTTACTTCACTTGTGGCATTGCTACAAGGTACAGCTTCCCATCAGAGTCCCTCTCCTGGATTAAGGGCTTGGGGTGGTTGTGGTACAGAAGTCTTTTATTTAAGCAGTAGCCTAGTGCAGGAGCGAAACTAGGCTTTATTTCACCTGGATCAAAGACCCAGTTTGGCACTCCCCATGCGCATTTGTGTGTGTGTGTGTGTGTGTGTGTGTGTGTGTGTGTGGCGCCCTATGGAGGCTTCACCTGGGGCAAAAAAATTGGCTAGCCCCTCCTCCCCCCAGCTCTGGCCTAGTATACAGAAACCAGGAAATTCATACACAGGCAAGTGAGAAGGCTAAGGACAGATGGAGCACTCCGTCACTCCTGTGCGCCCAGCATAGAAAGCACGTAGGCTGCAACAGGAGAGATACACTCAGCATGGAAATGCAGCTTTTGTCCCTCCTCTGCCATCTCCCAGCAGACCTGCAAAAAATGCTGCAGGATAGTAGCTTCCATGGGCTACTATGGGTGATTTAAGGAGATTTTGTCTCAAAGTAAAATAAGCTGTCTTGGTTAATGTGATAATCCATGGACCTTTTATCTCTATAACTTTGTGCAGCCCCCGCTTCCCCATTCAAAAGGCAACATGACCACATTCTACCTGGATATCTACATCATCATCATCATCATTACTACTACTACTACTTCTTACAGCCATGGTTCACAGAACAGGTTTCTTGCTGCCAACAGCTTAGATAGTAGCAAGGCTCCAAAGATTTACCGGTACGTCAGGCCCACCTCAGGCCTAAGCATGTCCTGTGAGATTTTTTACTTGCTTTTCCTTGAAACAGCAAAGCCCCATACTATATTACATTCTACAGGTGACTTCCCACTTATGTGGGGGTTACGTTCCCAGGTACGGTGTGTATAAGTGAAAATGCGTATAGCAGGGAACACCATCTAAAAAGCCCGTAAACACCCTCTAAACTCCTGGAAACTCTTGAAAATCCCTTTTAAAAACCCAGCAGCCCTTCCAGACTGGCAAGAATGGTGGCAATGGTGGCTCTAAATATTCATCATCACTGGAGGATGTGGAAATGACGACAAGAGGGGCAGACCGGTACCCTGAAGTGCTTGGCTGTGGGTCAGATTCACCTGCTGCTGCTGCTGCTGGCGGCACCTTGCAGAGGAACATGGTGATGGGTAGCTGATGCTTTGTCTCTTCAGCTGGTCAAACATCTCCTTGTACAGTCACACACTGTCTGCAATGGCACGCTTGATCTTCAGGATGCGTTCCATGGAGGGGTCATACTGGGCATTGATATAATTCACGTGGCTGAGTGTGCCAAAGAGTTCAGAAAAGCTCTCCAGGGTCTAGGTGCATTGGTCATCCTGCTAACCATCCTCCCCTTCTTCCCCACTTTCAGAGCTGGAACTTGATCTCAGCTCTTTCAGGCTCAAGGCCTGTTGTCCCTCAGTCAGTTCTTCCACCTCCTCCTGGATGAGGTAAACAAAGCCATTGTCATCAACCTGCCATCTTCACAATGTTCTCCACCTCAGTGGTAAGGCCTGGAAATTCCTTGATATCATAAACACATTCCTTTCACAGTTTGCCCCAGCATGCGTTCATGGTTTCAGGTCTGATTGCATCCACTGCCACCTTTGATATAGGTTTGATTGCAGTTGGCAATGTTGAAGGACTTCCAGAATGACATCAGGTCGAGATCCAGATCAGCATCCACTGCACTGATCAGCAAGACAAAGGTGAGCCTGGCATCATGAGCCTTGAAGCAGCGAATCACCCCTTGATCCAAAGGCTGGATGAGTGAGGTTGTATTGGGGGGGGGGGGGAGAGAAAGGCAACCATGACTCATCGTGCGCAATTTGCAGTCCCTGTGGGTGACCAGGAACATTGTCCACCAGCAGTAGCACTTTGAATTCCAGCCTGTTCTCCAGCAGCAGTAGCACTTTGAATTCCAGCCTGTTCAGTCCAGAGAGCTTGCAGCTGTCAGCCAGGCCCTCTTGTTGGACTGCCAGAAGACAGGCAGCAGGTGATTGTTTATGCCTTTGAGGGCACAGGGGTTTTCAGACCTTTACAGCATACCTGGCTTGATCAAGTGTACAGCCGCATTGCCACAGGAGCAGCACAGTCACCCAATCCTTCACAGCTTTAAATCCAGGGGCCGTCTTCCAGAATAGGCCGGTCTCGTCCATCCGAGGCGCTTCTACTAGGACACAAGTTGAGCTGAGGACTCAACGCGCTGCCCTCGCCTTCTGCCGGCTCCGTGCTGGGGCGACGGCGTGCATGTTCACAGAGAGGGCTCTGAGTGCCCCCTGTGGCACGCGTGCCATAGGTTTGCCACCACTGAACTAGGCTGTGCCCGTTTTGGGACTGAATACAAGTGAAGCACAAACACCAGCATTAACATAACTATCCCAAAACAGTATTCTATTCTCCACACCTTCTATAGTGTACAGGCTTGGGGAAACGATTTATAGGAAACTGGGGGTAGGGGAGGAGCCTGTAAGGTGCCAAATTCCACCCCCAACTAGCAACTCTGCATCTAATGCTGGACTTTTAAAACAAAGCAATACATGGTGGGGGTGGCAATTGTGGACAGAATGCAACTTGCATGTGGTCCAATCCAATTATATGCATCCTACATCAAACATTTCACAGCCTGTTACAGTTTTATTCATTCCCTAAGAACTGAGAGCAATATACATGAGGCCAGGCAAAATCAGGTGCTGGATCAAGTACAAATTATATATCTGGCTCAGAAAAAAATGTTGGTAGCTTTTGTAGTGGGGTTACACCTAAAACATTGAATTAAAACATTATAGCCCTCACACAGATGCCAACAATAAATTGAATCCATGGAGCTGCAGTAATGCTTTATAGGCTGGCTGATATGCATCCAAGGTCTGCACACTAGCATAACTGCACCGTGTGGTTCAAGGTCCAGGTGCTGCAGATGTCACCCCAAGGAATACCAATACAGGCAACACAGCAGCCCAGCTTATAAGAGTATTAACATTAAGGTTAGGTTTAAGCTATCCACCATCAAGGGTGATTTCTGACCAGTGTTCGAAACTCCCATTGTTCTAGGCGCATTTTGTGACAGGGAATTTCATTAGCGCGAGCCAGATCATGTGCTGAAGATTTCAGATTAAAACTGCAGAGTGGAAGGAAAGGAGGACCTTTTTCTGCCTCCCCACTTCCAGATACTCTCTGAAGACTGGAGAAGAGACCCTCTTAAGAATATCGGGGGGTGGGGGGTCGGCAGGGGAAGGACTAGACCATGTGAAACATGAACACAATATTTTAGTTGCAGTTCATTCATTTTCTGCTTTGAATTCTTGTTATAAAAGAAGTGCACCTAGACATTCCGCTGTTACGCCCATAACCTAGGTTTAAGGTGCCATTTAGCTCCTAGCTTTCATATCTCCGTTTCTAACACTGTTTCTGACAAAGATGATTCAAACCAACCAACCCCATCCTTCCTTGTTATAAGATAGAAACTCTTAGTGGACTCTTAAGTCCACTAAACGAAAATCAGCTGAAAACACTGTAAGAAATGAGTCCTCTGTATAGGACTGACTCCTTCTGCTGTTTGGAAAACAGAACGACATGACACCAACACAAGATGCCAAGTCTATATTTTTGTTACACAACATACACCATGAATTATCTTGATGGCCTCTTTTTAAGAATCATTGCAGCTTGTAAACAGGACTGAAATAAATGTACTAGAAGGGCAGTATACAATTCAAATCAATTTTAACTCTCCTCCAGCCAGAAGACAGCTAGCTTCTAAAATAGAAAGTCTCTTTTATGAAAATGACAATACGTACATCGATCCAGTAATAGTTCTAAAAACAGTTCAGCCCAGATTTTCTATTTTGCCACCAAGTTTTTCAGTGCTGTAAAAGGAAGCTAAATATATTTTAATGCACTCTGGTGTTTTGCATTCTAACACTCAAAATTGCAGAAGTTATCTTTCGTATTTCAGTTTTCATCTAAAGATAAAAGTTTCTAGTTCTCGGTATTAGAAGAGATAAGAAAATTTGGGGAAGTTGCAGGGTTTAAAATAAACAAAAGTAAAACTAAAATTTTAGTGAAAAATATAGACAAACAGGTAAAGAACGATGAACAGACAAATACGGGACTAATAATAGGATAAAAAGGTTAGGTATTTGGGAATTTGGTTAACATCAAGAAACCCTAACTTATTGCAAGAAAATTATATTCAGACATGGAGAGAAATCAGGAAAAATCTTGAAATATGGGGTTAGAATGAAGCTTTCATTGATGGGAAGGATGTCAGTCATAAAGATGAATGTGTTACCGAAGATGCGTCTCTTATTTCAAACAGCTCCAATAATCAGCAATGGAAGATGCTTCAAAGCATGGCAGAAATATATTTCTAGATTTGTCTGGCAAGGGAAGAAACCAAGAATTAAATACAGTAAACGCTTGGGTTGTGAACGTGATCCATGTGGGAGGCACGTTTGCAACCCACAGCGCCGCGTCTGTGCACGCGCGGGCCGTGATTTGGCGCTTCTGCGCATGCGCCGAAACCCGGAAATAACCCGCGGTGCACAACCCGAAATTGCGCAACCTGAAGCGGCAGTAACCCAAAGTATGACTGTATTAAATTTTGATAGATTTGAAAGGAAGAGGTAGATTTTCATTACCAGACTTACGACTAGATTATGAGGCATCCTTTCTTTGCTGGTTAAAGGAGTGATTAACCAGGTCAAAACAAAATAAAAAATAAAAAAACTCCTTCCAGTAGCACCTTAGAGACCAACTAAGTTTGTTCTTGGTATGAGCTTTCGTGTGCATGCACACTTCTTCAGATACACTGAAACAGAAGTCACCAGACCCTTATATATAGTTAACCAGGTATTACACTTGGAAGGACAAGACAATAAGTTTGGCTGGCATTCATATTTATGGTATGGTAAAATTAAAATGCATAAAGGTTTTATGCATCATGCAATCAGGAAAAAATATATACAGTATGGAATAAATATAAAAACCTGTTGGAAAGAAAGAAACCTTTGTGCCTCTCTCCTATTGATGCTATATCTTTGAAAAAATGAAAAATGAATGGGCAATATATAGAGATTTGTTAATGGATGTAGACTGAGAAGTAAAATGAGAAAGGTTTGAAGATGTTGGAAAAGCAGTAACGGATTGGTTACAATATTATCAACTAAATGAGCTATTTGAATTAGATAAAATGAATGGATTTATGAATCAAACCTCACAATTTGAAAGAGAACTTACAGAGAATGTACAAGTTGTTATTGGAATGGGAAACAAAAGACAAACTCGTAAAATCAGCAATGATACACTGGGCAAGGAATATAGGTCATAATATTGAAATAGCAGCATGGGAAAAATTATGGAATACAGATTTGAAATTTACAGTGTGTCATACACTAAAAGAGAACTATATGAAAATGATGTATAGATGGTATCTGACTCCTAGTACTAAGATGTATAAATTGGAATCAGATTCATGCTGGAAATGTAAAGAAAAGGAGGGTACCTTTTACCATACATGGTGGTCATGTAAGGTAGTGAAAGCTTTCTGGGAAATGATTTATAACGAACTGAACAAAATGTTGAAGTTATATTTTATTTTTTTAAAAACAGAAGCTTTTCTTCTAGAGATAATAGGCTTAAAAAGGTAAAGGTAAAGGTACCCTGACTCTGGGGTTGCGGCACTCATCTCGCTCTATAGGTCGAGGGAGCTGGCGTTTGTCCGCAGACAGCTTCCGGGTCATGTGGCCAACATGACTAAGCCGCTTCTGGCAAATCAGAGCAGCGCACGGAAATGCCGTTTACCTTCCCGCCAGAACGGTACCTATTTATCTACTTGCACTTTAAAGTGCTTTCGAACTGCTAGGTGGGCAGGAGCTGGGACCGAACAACAGGAGATCACCCTGTTGTGGGGATTCAAACCGCTGACCTTCTGATCGGCAAGCCCTAGGCTCAGTGGTTTAGACCACAGCGCCACCCAGATCCCGATAATAGCCTTAGGTACTCAAATATCAGAAAAAAAAGTTTATGTATGCAACGGCTGCCCAGATGATTTATGTGCAGAAATGGAAAGAAGAAACAGTTCTGACTAAGGAGGACTGGCAGAAGATGGAGTATGCAGAAATGGCTTAACTTACGGGAAGAACAAAGAACCGGGGGGGGGGGGGGGCGCTTTAATAAAGAATGGGGAAAATTTGTGGATTATTTGAAAAATTATTGTAAACAACTTAAAACGTTAGCAGGGCTAACATAAAATGAGCAGTCAATATATATGTGAAAGGGAGATCTTAAAAGAAAAATAAACAAATATAAAGAGTATGTTTGATTTTTAAAAAAATTGTATTCTTGTAAAATTGAAAAATGATTAATTTTTTTAAAAAAAGTTTCTAGTTCTCATGGTTGATGGAATAAAACAGATGCATGGAAACTGCATGATCAAAACTCAGAAACCCAAAAAGATGACAGAATGTACTGTTTAACTCATGCTTTATATAGCTTAATTCATTATTGCTGAATGCCTGGGGTGATCAATGCAACAGAGGCCTTTTGATAAACAAGCCCTGCTAGTTTTTTCAAAGTGGTGAAAGCTTTGATAACATTTTGGGCACAGAGAAAGTGGGAGCCCACATATTCTTCTACCCAGTTAGCCATTCAACTGAAGTGTAATACACACACCCTTTTGGGGTGAGCCTATTCAATTCCCCTCACACAGAAAAAACAATAACAAAACAAAAAAGGAAAAACACCCTGTGCTTTCTGTGTCCTTTCTTTTAAAATTCGACACTGTGGAAGCAAAGAAAGCACAAGTTACATTTCACTGCTGTGAGAGGTGGAGAATTGCAAAACCAGAGCAGGCACATACTTTGGTAATTAGGAGATCTCCAACCTAAGTTATGGCCTGCGTGAAATCACATTTATTTTAACAAAACAAAGATGTAAAACACAGAGCTGACTGAATATCCTCAGCTGAACTCCAGCTGGTATGACAGACATTTTTCAGTCTGTACAACTAAGCCAACCTACACCAGTTAAGGAACTGGTTGACTGCTATTTGCGTATTCCGCATGCTTGAGTGAAGAACAGAGAAGGAGAGAGACATTTTTGCCAAGTGTATAAACAGAATGCATAAACATAAGAATGCCAGATCAAGGGTCCATCTCAGGGGTCAGCAAACTTTTTCAGCAGGGGGCCGGTCCACTGTCCCTCAAACCTTGTGGGGGGCCGGACTATATTTTCTTGGGGGGGGGGTTGAACGAATTCCTATGCCCCCAAAATAACCCAGAGATGCATTTTAAATAAAAGGACACATTCTACTCATGTAAAAACACGCTGATTCCCGGACCGTCCGCGGGCCGGATTGAGAAGGCGATTGGGCCAGATCCGGACCCCGGGCCTTAGTTCGCCTACCCATGGTCCATCTAGCCCAATATTCTGGTTCCCCACAATGGTAAGTCAAAAGCAGAACACAAGGCCATTAATACTTTTTGCACCACAGCAACTAATTACAACCATAAGCACCACGTGTAACCTAGTTGGTAAAGAGGAAATGGGAAGGGATTCTGTTGTTGTTTTTAAGTGCACAGAGGAACCCCACCACCTGTATTGGCCCTTCAACATACCCAGCCTAAAACAGAACAAACAAACAAAACACACACCCCAATTATTATTTTTTACATCACTACTCCTCACTGCAGCAGCACAGACGTCTGTGGACAACCCTGCCTCCACACTCAGAGACTAGCAGATGCTTGGGTTGGGGTTCAAAACCACCCAAATATGTTTGTCTCAAACACACAATCACTTTTCAAAACACTTCCATTTGCAAGCCTTGAATCTCCCTTCATAAAAATCAGAGTAATCATAATGGACGGATTTCAGGTACAATTTAAGATAACTGCCTTAAAAACCCTTAACTCCACCCCATCCTTTCTGCTTCAGCATTGTTCATCATTTCTTTGTCTTTCCATCTACTCCAAACTCTGAATGCACTTGCATAGGCAACATGCAAGAAGAATCTATCCACAGCAGGATCACAGCTGGGAAGATTTTAGAAAATTTCTAAAAAATAAAAGTACGAAGTGGTTTAGTTTAAATCATCGTGGCAAATGGCTGACTTAAAAATGGGAGTTTAATTTTGTAATTCATGCATTTCTTAAATAAGAGTGTGTATTAACTGGTTTCTATCAAAATACAATTAACATATACCTTGTTTGTGACAAAGTAAAGCATTATACTACTGAGGAGATTAATCCAAAGCCTCTGGTCATATAGACCACTAAATAATTTTTATTAACAATTTTCTTGATTTACAAAAGTACATGCCTTGTCTCTTTTTTCAGGCTGTACAGTCCTTTCTACAGATCAGTTACATTTGTTGTGAGACATTAGTGTTGAGTACAGTACAAGGCATGGGTAGGCAAACTAAGGCCCGGGGCCCGGATCCAGCCCAATTGCCTTCTAAATCCGGCCCGCAGACGATCCGGGAATCAGCGTGTTTTTACATGAGTAGAATGTGTCCGTTTATTTAAAATGCATCTCTGGGTTATTTGTGACGCATAGGAATTCGTTCATTCCCCCCCCCCAATATAGTCCAGCCCCCCACAAGGTCTGAGGGACAGTGGACTGGCCCCCTGCTGAAAAAGTTTGCTGACCCCTGGTATAAGGCCAGGAAGAAGCTGGTGGGGAAGGAGGGGTGGTGGTAAAATTTATATTTTTTTACAGTGTACATGTGGGGTTTTGTGTCAGCGTCAACTGGGTAGGTTCTCTTTCTATTTGCTTATTACATTTCCTTGGTAGTGAGAGGGATTGGGGGGGGGGGTCCAGGGTGTGGATGGTTGTCTGTGGTTGACTGCAGTGAGGTTTGTTTGCATTTGTGAAGTGGGGGGAAGGCTTGTTGGGTCAAATTAGCCAGATTGATTCACATGCTGTTGGTGGATTCTTGTTGGGCTGTGTATGAGATAAAGGGAAGCCATACTGGGGTGAAAGAGTCCTCTTCTATTTGTCCCCGTGTCAGTTTCAGTCTGTTGGTTAGCTTTTCTAGTAAGGCTGTTTCCCATACAATTTGGTACCAGTGGTCCATGTTTACTCCTGACAGGTCTCTCCAGTGTCTGGCTATGAGACTTCAGGCTGCTGAGTAGGTGGGTTATAAGCTCTGTATAATGTGAGCGGTCATTATGATCTTGGAAAATGTTCGGTAGGGCCAGTTATGCAGACTATTCAATAAATGTATCTGCTTAGCAGCAAGGGGGTTAAACTGTGAAGTTAACAGATATCAGTTTGGCTCTCTATACTTGTGCAAACACTCTCAACGTGATAACCTACTCAACGTGAAAACAAGAGCCACAATCATGAACATAGTTAGATTCTCATAGGATTATGGGTTAAATACCAAGAACATTCTCAAAGTTAGATTAGTAATTACTAGGCAGTTTTCTCCATGAGATGAAAAGTAAATGTCAATGCTGTTTAGTTAAAAGAGTCTTATAAAAATGATGTAATTTCCTGCAAAAATAAATATAGCACCTATTATAGCATACTTAGTTTTTACCTTAGAAATCAAATATTTTTCCATGTAGAAAAATAGGCTTTAATTCAGGTGCATTTGATAGAGGGTCATAAATATTAAAAGGCATCAAATTTAACATTTTTATAATCAATTCAATTTCCATCTAAGCCAAGCTTTGAAGAAATTTCGCTTTCTATATATTTCAATTTTATTTTATTACATTTATATTCCACTTCTCTGCCAAGGAACTCAGGATAGAGTACATGGTCCCCCCCCTTTTGTCCCCACAACCATACAAGGTAGGTTAGGCTAAGAGAAAATGACTGACCCTGTGTGTGTGTGTGTGTGTGTGTGTGTGTGTGTGTGAAACCCAATTTTTAAATTATTATTTTTCTCCTTATTAAGCAAAGAGAGTGAGCTTATTCATCCACCCAGCAGGATTGCACAACAAGTATCAATAGTGAAGAGTAGACACATTCAAAATAAGTTAGAATGCCTCAATTTATTTTATTTTATTTTATTAAGCTTACCTAATACCTATGCACCCACTTCGGAAATGCTTGTCATCTAGGTAAGTAAATTCAACTGTGTAGACAGCTCATAGCATCACTTGTGTCTATTCCATGTATGTGAACATAGGGGCTACTTCACTTGATCATAGAGTATCTAAATTACACAAGAATGTGTAATACATGCATTCAATCATTACTTCTTTCTTATTTATTTATTTATTTAGTTAGTTAGTTAGTTAGTCACTTTATAGACAAAAGTCTCCAGCAATTTAACAAATAAGTATATTATACAGAGACACGTGTCAGAACAATTAAAAACTCCTTATCAAATGTACATGTAGTTTGGGTTACCTGATTCCTTAAGTCACAGAAACAGGAGAAAAGTGTGGCTTCACAACAGGGGGAGAGAATCTAGTGGTTTGGGGTGGAGTGCAGTTACAAGGGAGAATAGATAGGCAACTTGAGTTCAAGGCTCAAACCACCCCCCAAATATTCTAATCTGGCCACTAGCACACCCACACACCCAAATGTACCTTTTTTCACTTTTCATGCATCTTGGCTCATGCTAGAGAAAGTACGGTATCTGAGTCAGAAGCAGCACACAACTGTCTATTGCACACTCCTTCCCTTCAGAAGATTTGACATAACCTTTCATGTATCATGAACCTCAGCTACTGGCTCTACAGCACAAGCAAAGGGCTCTGTAATCCTGATTCCATATTACAAAAAGCAACTGAGGGTCTGTCAAGCAGATTATAGTTATTTCTGCAAGATTACTCCCATGGCATCACGACATGTGTCCTTGCACTCACCTCAAACAAGAGATCATATGCAAAGCACCAAATATACCAATAGCAATAGATAAATAAATAAACAGAAATAATAATTAGGGCTGTCAAGCAGTTTAAGTGTTTAAGTTTACTGTCTTGCCCTTTCACAGATCAATTCATTACACTGAGATGTACATTGTTTATCCTGTTTGCGCTCTGCATCCAGATGGGAAGCTCAAAGTAGATTACACTCTAAAAATCTGCAAACATATAATTATAAACAAAACAAGGAAAATATATTTGCATATTACCATAACCTCAGTGCCGTGCCTTTTCTAAGATACTGAAGGTATTACTAGACAGAAACACATATTAAGACAAGAAAAGTCCAAACAAGATTATTTTCTCATTCCATTATTTGGAGGGAACTTACAGAACTAAAATGAACAAATCAAAGCAAATACACCCTTAATTTTCAATCCCACCAATTAGCTACTTTGTTTAAGGCAAAAGAAATTGAAGATCCATGATATGAACAAAATCATTGGGGTGAGAGGCAAATTGAATTGGAAAAGTTCATTTCCAATAGTCCACCTATCCATTCTTAAGGAAATCAGCCCTGAGTGCTCACTGGAAGGACAGATCCTGAAGCTGAGGCTCCAATACCAAGCTGAGGCCACCTCATGAGAAGAGAAGACTCCCTGGAAAAGACCCTGATGTTGGGAAAGATGGAGGGCACAAGGAGAAGGGGATGACAGAGGACAAGATGGTTGGACAGTGTTCTCGAAGCTACCAACGTGAGTCTGACCAAACTGCGGGAGGTAGTGGAAGACAGGAATGCTCTGGTCCATGGGGTCACAAAGAGTCGGACACGACTAAACGACTAAACAACAACAGTAGGGCTTAATCCTCCTTCCATTTAACAAATCTAAATACACCCACCCTCAGCTGAAAACAGCTATAGGGGGCTTGCTATCTCCTGGCCCAGTTGCACTGGCTGTCGTATGTTTCTGGGCCCAATGCAAAGTGCTGGTGTTGACCTATAAAGCCTTACACAGCTAAGGACCTCAATACCTTAAGGACTATCTCTCCCCATACACAAACTGACCCAGACTCTGTTCTTGTCATCTGAGGCACTTTTCTATGTCCCCAGGAGGTTTGGAAGGTGGCAACACAAGAACGGGCCTTTTCTGTGGTGGCTCCCCCATCTGTGGAATGCTCTTCCCAAAAAGGCTTGCCTAGCACCATCATTATATGTCTTTAGGCACTAGGCAAAAACATTCCTCTTTACCCAAGCCTTTGGCCATTCAATAATTTATTCTGTTGTCAAAGCAAGTCACAATAATTACCGTATATTTCTTTCATTTTATTTATAAATTGCTTCCCATGAAACACCCCAAAGCAATTAACAATAAAAAACATAACAATATATAAATTCAGTTTCTAGTTCAATGTAGATAAAGATTGGGATAAACCTCTCTATTTAAAAGAATTGTTGGAAGATGAACATCTCCAACAGGCACTGAAAAGATAATGGGGACAACGCCTGTCAGGTGTGTGTGTGTAAGTTTCAAAGGGGAGATGGTGCCAAAGGGGAGGTCTGTTTCCTACATTGTACAGAACATAGCTTCTACTGAGATGGCATCCTGCTGGTAGCCCTCTCCAGCAGAACATTTGGGTATATAAGGGGTGACATTTGTTGACAAGGTACATAAAGAAAGAAGTCTGGCAAATATAACGAGGAGGAGGAATGGCATGGGGGTGAAGAAATGATGGCTTCGGAAGTGTTTGCCTGCACCCAGAGCTAGTGAAGAGGGATCTTCCAAAGCCTCTGCTATTGTCTGTGTGAAGAAGAAAGAGTTTAGATGCAGGGGTCAGCAAACCTTTTCAGCAGTGGGCAGGTCCACTGTCCCTCAGAACTTGTGGGAGGCCGGACTATTTTTTTTTGGGGGGGGGACGAATTCCTATGCCCCACAAATAACCCAGAGATGCATTTTAAATAAAAGGACACATTCTACTCATGTAAAAACACGCTGATTCCCGGACCGTCCGCGGGCCAGATTGAGAAGGTGATTGGACAGACCCCGGGCCTTAGTTTGCCAACCCATGATTTAGAGAGCCCTTTGCTTTGGGGTCATTGGACGCGGGTGGCGCTGTGGTCTAAACCAGAGCCTAGGGCTTGCCGATCAGAAGGTCGGCGGTTCGAATCCCCGTGACGGGGTGAGCTCCCGTTGCTCGGCCCCAGTTCCTGCCCACTTAGCATTCAAAAGCATGCCAAAGTTCAAGTAGATAAATAGGTACCATTCCGGCGGGAAGGTAAGCGGCATTTCCGTGCGCTGCTCTGGATCGCCAGAAGCGGCTTAGTCATGCTGGCCACATGACCCGGAAGCTGTCTGTGGACAAATGCCGGCTCCCTCGGCCTATAGAGCGAGATGAGCGCCGCAACCCCAGAGTCGTTTGTGACTGGACCTAACGGTCAGGGGTACCTTTACCTTTACCTTTCTTTGGGGTCATAGGATAATCATTGTGCAGAATCAAAAACATGAATCAAAAACCTTTGAGCAGTTCAAAAACATGATTCTTGTTTTAAAATATAGCTGCTGACTCTTAAGGCACAGCTGTGTAACACCAATAGATACATTCTATATTGGCCATTCCAAACCTGGTACCCTCACGATTTTTTGGACTTCAACTCCCACCATTCCTGATCATTGGCCATGTAGGCTGGGGCAGATGGGAGTAGGAGTCCAACTGCAACTGGAGGGGTTCCAGGCTGGAGAAGGCTGTTCTTGTATGGCATAAACAGGGGGGGAAGGCTTTAAATATACAGACAACAGAGCACAGTGTCACTTGTTTGGGAGCTCCATCTGTGAATGTCCATTAAAGCTAGCTTCTTCTCTCAAACAGAGGAGGGCTGGAAGTGGGGCCACTTTTCCACATTATCGGTACAGTTTTAAGCAGAAGGCGAACTCCTGCAAATCCTTATCATAACTAAAACCATAATGGGGAAAGATTAATTCCTCTCCTTTAGATATCAATGCAAATGTCTGTCATGACTAGGCACATACAGAAAGCCTTCATCATTTTTTATTATTAAATTCAGATCATGGTAAGCAGTTCTACAAGTAGCTCAAGTGCAGATGATCAGAGAAGATGAAGTCACATGGAAATTTGCTGACTTTAGTGTAGCCTTTGAGACTATATACCTTATTAAGAGCCTCACACCCCTAATATTGCTACAATTTGGTGCTGTCTGATGGGTTTTGCTTTCTTCTTGACACAAAAGTACTACTTTTAACAAAACTCATACTGCCATGCTTCACTTAAAAAATAAAAAATGATGTGTATATTTAGTAATAGCTCTTCCACGCTGGTGCAAAAAGGAATGCAAACCAGAATAATGATTGTTCACAGGAAACCTGAGTATGGAGGTTGCTCCAGGAGACAACTTGGAAAAAGGACAGGTATAATGCAATGAACAGGGTCTGTGTATATTTTGTGCAGGTATAACTACACTGTAAAGCTACAAATTTCAATATTGCCTGCAGAATCCAACATTCTGAGAAGCTCAACTTTTTGCTGCAGTCTTGTTTTAAAAACTAGGTTCTTAAACATATACCTGTGAAGATTTGCTTGAAAACTGCACAAACTATGTCTACTGAACTCGCCAAAGCCAGAAGCCAGTCAGAAGTGGTCTAGTGGTCAAGAGAAAAAGCTTCAGTGCTCTGTTTAGCTGACAAAAGCATAATTATACGAATGAAGCAAGTTTATACAGACATTCTTTATTTGCATGTTTCAGCTCACTTTTAAAACCAACACGTACACAGTGCTGGTAAGCTAATTATACCTCTTTCCCAATAGTTCAGATGTTGTCCATTTATCCACTCAGAACACTCTAAAACCAAATACATACGCCTCTTTAATATGCTTACAGAAGCCTCTCATACAATGGACAAGTTAGCCTCTAAGGCACCACAGCAACTCATTTCTTTATCCAGCCACACAAACATGCTGTAAAACTGCTGCAAGTAAAAACAATGCAGCCTGGACAAATGTTTCCGCCCATCAAGAGTACAGCACAGATTTAGAAGCTGTGTCATCATATCAATAGTGCTGCAAAGCAAACTTCAGTGACTAGCAGATCTCTGCTACATGCAGGTGAAACAGGAAATAAAATTGCTTTATAACTAGAGGGCCCCTCCACCACCGCTGTAGAGGGAAAATCTCCTAGAACACATCATTTTACCTTTTTTTCTACCCTAAAGCCACTTTGGAGCCTATATTCCTTACATATTCTTCAAAAAGATTGTCTTATAGGAAAAAGTGCAACGTTGTTCAATGCTTCCCTCTATGTCAAAGTCAAAATGGGTTTTTAAGAAGTGAAGAGGCAGGCAAGGTTAGAAGCACATCTCAAATATGTGTTTTTCCAACAACTTTCATTCTATATAGATCTTAAACACTGATTTTACCAGTTTTGGTTTAACTATTACTCTCATGACAACTTCAGTGTTAATTCAAAGACATGATATTGTCAAAAAATACAATATGGGGCAAGCATTGAAGAATACTGTAGCTTTAACAACCATACCAAATACATCACCAGACAAAGTTAGACATTAAGGAATTTTTTTTAAAGCTTTAACAAATGTACAGGATGTGGAAGTTTGACAAAGCAATTCTATACACGTGGAGCACTGTTTTTCGGGATGGGTTACACCTCCACAATGCCAGCAGAACTGGAACAACTATACAGGGTTAGCTGAGGATTTTTTTGTGGGGGGAAACACTCCACCAGACAATACTGTACAAAAAGGGTAGCCATGGTCTAAGCCAGGGGTCAGCAACCTTTTTCGGCCATGGGCCAGTCCACCATCCCTCAGACCATGTGGTGGTCCGGACTATATTTTTTGGGGGGGAATGAATGAATTCCTATGCCCCACAAATAACCCAGAGATGCATTTTAAATAAAAGGACACATTCTACTCATGTAAAAACACGCTGATTCCCGGCCCATCCGTGGGCCGGACTGAGAAGGCGATTGGGCCGCATCCGGCCCACGGGTCTTAGGTTGCCTACCCCTGGTCTAAGCAACCCTGAAAACACAGCCAATGTCCACCAATCAGGCACTGTGCCAGCAACAATGCCCATATACCACCCATGCCTGACGGGAGCCAATGAAGGCTCGTCCGGGGGGGGGGCAGCCAAGTACACCTGCACTGGGTCTCTGGAGGCAAAGCTGGCCAGGAGGCCCTGCCAAGCACTGACTGCTTTTTTATTTGAGTTTATAATTTATTCTAACAAGACTCCTACCATGGGCTTCAGCATCAACACACACACAAGACCTACAAAACCCATCTTGTATTTAATAACTGACTTGCTAGCCAGAGGTGACCAAGAATTGCATATATGTTTGAGTTATATGAAAAAAAACTATAGAAACTACGGGCTTTGGGGAAACTTTCAGCAGAGGCATTGAGGCATTACCGTATATCAAAATCAGAGACCAAAGCTGATTATAAATAATGAAATAACCGAAGATTTCAACATAAGGAAAGGGCCTGGGCAAGGCTGCCCTTTGTCACCTCTACTGTTTATTATGGTGTTAGAATGATTAGTGATTGCAATCAGGAAAGACCCAGAAATAAAAGGAATAATAAGGTAAAGGGACCCCTGACCATTAGGTCCAGTCGCGGACGACTCTAGGGTTGCGGTGCTCATCTTGCTTTATTGGCCGAGGAAGCCGGCGTACAGCTTCCGGGTCATGTGGCCAGCATGACTAAGCCGCTTCTGGCGAACCAGAGCAGCTCACGGAAACGTCGTTTACGTTCCCGCCAGAGCGGTACCTGATCTATCTACTTGCACTTTGGCGTGCTTTCGAACTGCTAGGAGGAGTTGGAACCGAACAATGGGAGCTCACCCCGTCATGGGGATTCGAACCCCCAACCTTTTGATTGGCAAGCCCTAGGCTCTGTGGTTTAACCCACAGCGCCACCCGTGTCCCCTTATGCTGCTTACAACCACCATTTTGGAGCATAAGACACCAAAGGAAAGGACAGCCCATACAACACAGCTCCCACCACAGTTCAAAGAGCCCACATAGCCCTCCTGCTGTGGGAACAGGAGATGGTATCGCAAGGCCCACGGGGGGGGGAGGGGCAAATGTCCCTACTCACCTTTTATATGACTGGTTAAAAAAATGTTGAGGGCAAAAAAGAGCATGCACTCAAACCCACACAGCAAGCTCCACTGAACAGCTAGCTCCCTAATCACTCAGCCACAACAGCAGACAGGAAATACACGTATCATGGGGAACGGTCAGTGCCCAGCCACAAGACCCAGTCATAGGTAACAGGAGTCCAGAGCCTGTAGGAGCCCTGCTTGGGCAGGGATTCCCAGGTTCAAAGAAAGGGCACAACCCCACACTTGGAAACTGAGCCAGTCAGGGGAAGAGCCACACATTGATAGGCCAGCTCTGCCATGTAGGATCCCAGCATGGCTCATTGCCACTCACTGCCTCACAGAGGTTCCCACAGAAGTTCTTTATGTAAGAGGTGACCTTTCACTCTCTGTTTCCAGTCACCAAAGTTCCCTCTTGTGAGCTCTAAGAGTGCATGACATGGGGTCATATATAGCTGCATGTGGGGTTTGTGTACTGGTGGTGGTGCACTGGGACAAAGTGTTGGGTTACACCAGGGGTAGGCAACCTAAGACCCGTGGGCCGGATGTGGCCCAATCGCCTTCTCAATCCGGCCTGCGGACGGTCCGGGAATCAGCGTGTTTTTACATGAGTAGAATGTGTCCTTTTATTTAAAACTAGTGAATTAAGCCCGTTAATAACGGGCTCTAGATACCCACGCGAGGGCTGAGAGGGTGGTTGGCCTCCTGCCGAGGTGGGCGGCGTGGGCCAGGCCGCCATGCCCCCCTGCAGTGGCCGCGCCTCCCTTGGTCACCGCCGCCGTCTCCTCGCTAGAAGATATGTGGTGAAACATTTGTGAAAGCAGACTGAGGTCCCTCTACCCCTTTCCTACCTCTGTGGCCCATGTACCCCTTTGTTACCACCGTGGCACCTCTACTCCTTTCCTACCTCTGAGGTTCTTCTACTTCTTTTCTACCTCTGTCCGCTCTACACTTTTCCTACCTCTATCCTCCCTTATAGCCCTTTCCCTACCCAGAACCCATCACTATTTACCTCTGAGTGTTCGTGCATGTTGTCACTCTTCCCTTTTCCTATCTCCCTCTCCCTTGCGACTCTACCCCCTTTCCCACCTCTCTCCCCGCTCCCTCCCCCACTCTCTACTGCTCCTCTTTGGCTGGGCCCGCTCTAGGCCCTCTACCTCTCTCTCCCCCCCCTCCTCCCTCCCATCGGGGTTTTTTTTTTGTTTTGTCCGGTCCCTTTTGGGATTGCTTAGCCTGGGCGGAGGAAGAGGAATCGCAGCCGGCTATGGGAGCTTCCTGAAGCCGCCGCAGGAGGCGCCGTGGAGGATCGGGGAACCCCCACCCACCCACCACTTCCCACACCTCCACAGTTTGCCTCCCTCTCCCTCCCCCCCACCCATCCCCCCCCACCCATCTCCCCCACCTCCCCACACAGGTCGCCTCTCCCTCCCTCCCCCTTCGCCCCCAGACACCCATCTCCCCCCCACACACCTCCCCCCACAGCTCGCCTCTCTCTCTCCTTCCGACACACACACACTCCTCTCTGTCTCTCTCTCACACACCCACCTCCCCCCACCCACCCCCTTCCCCCGCCTCCACAAATAGGTCGCCTCTCTCTCTCCCTCCCCCCACACCTCCCCCCCATCCCCGGCGACCGGGAGGCAGCGCGAGGCGGGCAGGGGGCGGGGCCCCCGCATCCCACCTCCGCCCGAGAGCGCCGGCCGCCGCCGCTCCTCCCGCCGCCGCACCCGCAAGTCGGCGGCCGCCCCATCCAGACGCGGGAAGGAGCGAGCGGGTGTCGCTGCGCCTGTGGCGCAGAGGGCGAGTCGTGTTGCCGCCGTCCAGTGTTGGCGGCCGTGGCGGCTGCGTTAGCGAGGGAGGGGCCGTGAGGGAGGGAGGAGGAGAATGGATCGGACGGACGGCGCTGGGCTGAGCTGAGCCGCCGCGGGGAAGTTGTGCTCGGGGTCGGTGTGGGGAGGCGGTTGGGGAAGGAGGGCCAGGGCCTGGGCAGGGCGAGCCCGGCGGCGAGCCGGGGCGCCGCGCATCCCATCGGAGCCGCAGCCAGAGCCTGCCGAGCGGGGGCAGCCTTGGAGGTGAGCGCAGGCGGACAGGGGCACCCCGGCAGCGCGCAGCGCGATAAGATGGCCGACAGGAGGAGGCTGCGGGCAGCGGCGCTTCGCGCCACTGCCCCCGCTCCTATTGGTGTGCGTCCTCCAATCCCTCTGTCACTGGAACGCACGCGCAGTGGAGATTTCCTCTGACGGACGGAAAGTGGTACGGACGGACACAGGCTCTTTATTATATAGGATGCATCTCTGTGCTATTTGTGGGGCCTGCCTGGTAATTTTACATGAGTAGAATGTGTCCTTTTATTTAAAATGCATCTCTGTGTTATTTGTGGGGCCTGCCTGGTATTTTTGCATGAGTAGAATGTGTCCTTTTATTTAAAATGCATCTCTGGGTTATTTGTGGGGCATAGGAATTCGTTCATTTCCACACACACACCCCCAAAATATAGTCCAGCCCACCACATGGTCTGAGGGATGGTGGACCAGCCCACAGCTGAAAAAGGTTGCTGATCCCTGGGTTACACCATATCCAGTATAGGGATATCCATATATCCATATCCAAATAGGGGCTGTTATTTCCCTGCCCCCTGTACATCAATTGAAGTCAGTAAGCAGCTGTGAGTATGCCTTTCCTCTGTGATGCCTACATCCTACCCATTCCTTTTAGGATGGCAATCTCTG
The DNA here is from genome assembly GCA_034641385.1 of Darevskia mixta. Taxonomy (NCBI): domain Eukaryota; kingdom Metazoa; phylum Chordata; class Lepidosauria; order Squamata; family Lacertidae; genus Darevskia; species Darevskia mixta. The sequence goes on along the minus strand of JAWWNH010000067.1, from coordinate 2,519,586 downwards.
CATTTCACAGCAGAGTTTCTGACAAATCATATACAGTGGTACCTCTACTTGTACGTTCACCTCCGGTTACGTATCCTTTGGGATACGTGCACAGCAAACCCAGAAGTATTTTTCTGGGTTTCACCACGCATGCATGCACAGAAGCGCTAAACTGCGCCACGTGCATGCGTAAAAGTGGCACCTCCGGATATGCACATCTTGGGATCCGACCGGAGATCCGGAACGGATCCCGTGCACAACCGGAGGCACCACTGTAGTTGCTAAGCCAGCAAAACTTGAGTGTAGGATTCTACCCTGAATTACTACCACTTTTTAAAAGTAACCTAAACTACTTTTTAAAATATTTTTTTAAAGAGCAACTTCCAGTCAAAAGTTGCAAAGCCTCAACAAACATCTTCATAACTACATCTGCAGAAATGGAATATAAAAACCCTACCCTTACCCCACCCCCACAAAATCTCTATCATCAAACCCCCAAACACTTATAATGGGAGATGAAAGTGCTTTACAAATTATGTTTCTAGTGTCAATAGGAGTTTAATGTGATGTGCTCCCCCCCCCCGCCACTGACGGAAGCTTTTTTTATATCCTATTTGGTTCTATAGAAGGTGTGGGAGTCTTTCCGTAAATCACTTCCATAATTCAAACTATAACGTGGCTACTCATGAAAAAGGCAGATTTATGACAGGAACCACAGGTCAGCACAACACTATTTAATTGACTAAACTCAAAATACGATACTTTCACTGACATAAAAAGGGGTTCAACAGCAACTTGTTAACTGAAGCCAGAGATCAACCAGCAGTTTTCACAAAAGCTGGAACTGAGGAGGTGTTCACATTTCTGCCTTAGAGCCAGCAAGTTGTGCCTGCCCCCAGGCCTTTCACAGCACTTTCCCCAGATGTTCACATCAGCACAGCTTCATTCCTTTCTGTTTTTGTACATGTCAAGGTGGGAGGATGTTCCATGCAAAGGTGATCCTAATTTGTCTCTAGCCAAGGTGTGAATGGCTTCAGGACTCCAATCCATGTGAAGCTGTTTTGAGAAATAATGCATCAAACAGTAGTATTTTATTTAAAAGTACAGGATACTTATGCATTTAAAACCCAGTACTGGGAAAAAAACTAAGTGCACAGTAAACAGGAATATGGACACAACCTTAGGCTGCAGGTTCTGACACAGCATCCTGGAACTGACAACAGCTACTTTTCATATTTTGGTTGTGGGTGTTTGAACATCCTTTCAGTATTGCACACAGTGCTTTAGCTGTAGAAGGGCCAGGAAGTTTGTGCATGCATATATATATATATATATGCTTGCAGTTTCATTTCCAATTTCTTCTGCATCTGCACAACACCAGCTCATTCCCTTTTTGCAAACCACTTCTTTTCAAGTTTTTCAGTGTTCACCTTCTGTTTGGAAGCCCCTTTTGCATCTACTTCCATAAAAGCATCAGCATCAGGGCTGTAGGGCCACGGGCCAGTATTGATAACATCATGGTTTTTTGTGGCAGGTTCAATTGTAAGAAGAAACATTTAAAACTTATGTTTGCATCACATCATTTTCTTCCCCTCCCACATATATAGGTAGATTTATATAGATGCAGATATATAGATATAAATATATTGTTTGACTAAGACGTATTTTAAAAACCCAAACACCTTTTATGTCAAGGAAGGAGCACCAGATTATACAGCACCAGATTAAAAAAAATGAGGCTTGAAGAAGGAAAAAGATTGCTCTGAATCCTCACTTCTTTGATTTCAGTTTTAACCCATGACACAGCTTGTTGCAATTGCAAAATGCCAATTCACATCCTCACAGAAAGAAGATTAAAGCATTTACCCGGTAATCACTTGCAGAACAGCTTCAACCATAACTAACTACCACATAGGACAAATTGATACATTATTTCCATATAGGCACACCTGTACCTGCAAAGCTCAAATGGAAATATAAATCAGTTTTAGAAGATGGACAGTTGTCGGACAAGCCACTCAAGTGGTTCATCAGCTTTAATTTCCTCTCTTTGAAATATTCATTCCTTTTCTCAACAACAGATGGGGAAGACTTGAGGGCACCACCATGTATTTTAGAACTAGCATGAAAAGCAGCCCTGAAGACATTATACTATTAGCTCCCAAACTGTTTGTCAAGGAAACCCATCTAACCAAGCACAACAGGGGCATCCACTGTCCGGGGGGGGGGGCACTGCTTTCAACATCAAGAAAGGTGCAGGGACAGGAGAAAGCAACTTTTGCAAACCTTACCACATAACACTGAATAGCCGAGGAGACAAACTACTTGAAATTACAAAAATTTGAGCAGGGTAAGAGTTCATCTCCCTCCATGCCTCTTTTGATGCCAACCAATGGATGAATAAACATGGCTAACTCCATCATGTGTGTGGCCCTCAATCCCACAGCAAACAGAGATATTGCGGCACCCCTTAGTTTCTTTTGAAGATCGATTCTCTGTTAGTCTCCTAGCAGTCCACGAGCAAAACATTTAAACTAGTCCTCAAATGTGTTTTTTCCTAAGTTCTTAACAAATGGTTGCACTGTGTTTTGTGATGCAGTTGTGCAGGGAGGGAGGCAGAGAAGCAGAATGATACAGATGGCACAGCAATAGAAGCTGCAAACTGCACTACAGCACAGTATGATCTTTTCAAATAAACAGACACCAAAGCTGGAAGCTTGGTACATAGTACAGAGGAGAAATTGTTAAGGACCTAGTCAGCTTGCAAAAATACAATCCACACAACATTGCCAAAGCCAACAGAAAGCCTGGTTTATCAGGCACCCTTGCACAGCCAGCTTTACAGCTTGCTTTTAAGCAGCTCTTCCCCTGCTTCCCAGGCCTCACAGTACCGTCTTCTTCCTCACCAACAAGAGAACACCACTTCCAATTCTAGTGGCCCAAAGCATACTTTTCCAAAAAATATAAACGAATGATCGCTGCTCCAGCATTAATAAGCTTCTGACCTGACCGATAATGTCCAAAGAGTGGCACTATAGGGTTTTCACCTATAAACATGAAAAACGACACTGGAAGCCTATGGCATCATCCACTTCTGAGTAATGATGCCCTTTAAAAATGAATTGCAATTTAGGCCCAGTTACAGTAACTTCCCCCCACCCACACTGGGGGTATCTAGGAAACCATCAAACATCTTTTTTGCCAGTAACAAATGCCAATGTCTATATATGCAGAAAAATAGGCATCTTTATACTAGGTAAAGGGACCCCTGACCATTAGGTCCAGTCGCGGACGACTCTGGAGTTGTGGCGCTTATCTCGCTTTATTGGCCGAGGGAGCCGGCATACAGCTTCTGGGTCATGTGGCGTTGGAACCGAACGGGAGCTTACCCCGTTGCGGGGATTCGAACCGCCGACCTTCTGATCGGCAAGCCCTAGGCTCTGTGGTTTAACCCACAGCGCCACCCGCGTCCCACATTTACTGTGCCTCACTTGCCCTTGGACACCCCCCTTTCTTTCCCTAAACCCTTAACACTGTCACAGTCATATCTTCTCCATACACATACACCATTTCTGCATGTGAGCACATAAATATTTGTCTTTTCTTCCTGAACCTTGTAGCCTCCTGTGTGTTCTTTCCATCCATCTTTTGCTACTTGATTAAGGAAATTCTGTGTTTAAGCAGTAGGATCTGCAACTTCACACGGAGTTTTCCTATTACCTGCCTTACTACACTTGCTCTCACCAGGCACCTGAATCAATATTTTAGTTTTTAACATTAACATTTTAGGGACATTCAGGTAGGTAGTCGTGTTGGTCTGACGCAGGCGAAATAAATAAAGAATTGTCCAGTAGCACCTTAGAGACCAACTAAGTTTGTTCTGGGTATAAGCTTTCGTGTGCATGCACACTTCTTCAGATACACTGAAACAGAAGTCACCAGACCCTTATATATAGTGGGAGGGTGGGATAGGGTTTTTCTCAGAAGGGTAGTAGGAGATAGGTGATTGACTCAATGGGTATTTTAGGGACATGGGGATTTTCCCATCACTAGTCTAAAGTACAGGCTGCTTGTGCCCAAAGGAGGTCACTTTAGTGCTGCTAACACAATGGTTTGACTTCCCCTCTGAAGGTACACTCCATTTTCTCTTGAAACAGACGGATGCCAACAAGAGTCTAAAGTCAGAGCCAGCCTCTCAGCTGCAACCTATTCAAGTCCAGGTTTCAAAGAAGGAGGGAGCAGGTGTTTGTCCACAGACTGCTTTCTGTGTCATGTGGCCAGCATGACTAAACCGCTTCTGGCGCAGCAGGACACCGTGACGAGTACCAGAGCGCACGGAAACACTGTTTACCTTCCCGCAGCGGTACCTATTTATCTACTTGCACTGATGTGTTTTCGAACTGCTAGGTTCACCCCCGTTGTGTGGATTTGAACCGCCAACCTTCCAATCAGCAAACCCAAGCGGCTCAGTGGTTTAGACACAGCGCCACCCGCGTCCCTAAGGAATCTCAACTAAAGTATCCATGACAGATGGCTAGGTTGTATATATGTGTAAATAAACCAACTATTATAAAGACACCACAGTCCGCTGTACCTCATTTTAAAAAGGAAGCACAGACCTTGGCTAAGTGCCTGGAACCCCTGGAATCTCATACCACTTGGAGATTGGGGTGGCATGCAATAGTAATCTTACTCTAAAAGCAACAGGAACTTGTGTGGCATGAGGAGGAAAAGAAAGATAAAAAGAAAAGGGGCAGGTGTTTTGCAGCTGAAGCTGCCATTAAAAACAACCACAGAACTTGTATGCCAATCAAACCACCCTTACCACAAGTTATGCTGTTAACAAATTATTGGACTCAGAGGCACTCCAAGTTGCAACAACAAAATGCCACCTCGTTGCCCAAAAAAAACACATACCTTGCCATCCACTCTACTGGGAATTTTTTATTGATGCTGCTAAGCTTTGGAGCTTTTCCTTCTCCAGAAGGCATTAAGAACATAGTAGCCTAAACAAGCAGATGAAGCAGTAGGCAAACAAACATAATGAGCATGTTTAGAACAGATCCCTGAAAACTCAATAACGTAGAAACTCGGCAGAACTAGGCATGCCTGTGCCTTGGGCAGAATGCCAGTGACATCCAGCCCCTAGTTATTCCCATGCTTTTAGTCAGTGTCTGTCATTACATGCATTATTAGCCTCCCAATGGACTATCACAACACACTCTACATGGGCCTGCCCTTTAAGGCAGTTCAAAGACTTCAGCTTGTATGGAATTTTGTACCCCATCTTTTAATTAAAGCAAGCCATAGACAGCATGGTCCCTTTCACACTAGGTCCCCTTAACACCGCTGAGGCAATTTTCATGCAGTACCATTGAAATACTTCAATGCTTGCTCATTTGTTTAAAATCATAAGCGTTTTTACTCATAATTAAGCTCCATACATTTCTAAATCAGTAAAGGCGACCTATTTGAAATATGTCCTTTAGTTAGTTAGTCTTTTGCTGTTGCCTGTCATTCAATGCCCTTTAATTACACATTTCCTTTTTTTAGTCAGTGTGATTTTACCATTTTATTGTTCTTTTTTTGACACAATAGAGTTTGCTTCCATGCAATTATTTTCCTCTGAAATTGATGCCATCAATTCATTAGGTCATCACAGAACATCATGGTAATAATAATAATAATAATAATAATAATAATAATAATAATAAAATAATTTTAATAACTACTTTAATTATATTCAGAAAAGAAATGTTAACAACAATAAATAAAAGTTTTACCATCATAATCAAGAAAGGAAATTGGGAAATTGAATCATTGCAGTTCTTAGGTAAGTTACCGTATGATAAGACTTTACTATGATTAAATAAAATAATTTTAAATTGTGTATGTAAATTGCCTAGAGGCATTTTTGTATTTGATGACTAATTGATACATAATAAGGTGGCATCGCTTCCAAACCATTGCATTACTGTGTTTTCTACATTGCCCTCTCTCCATTCCTTTCCTTTAAAAAATAAACTAAACCTACTTTGTGGCAATTTTTTTGTCTTTGACTGGAACTGTAGCTCCTGTGTAGACTGGAAGTATTGCTGTACCTGCTAGGAGGCAAGTTCTGTGGGGTAGCTGGTGATGTCCCACCTTTCCACACTGCTTGTCTTGTATTTTTTGTCTTGCTACATGGTCCCTTCACCCATAGTCTTGCCTTTTAAAAAATATTTGTTTCCCCTCTCATCTTTATTGAGGAAAACACAATTGCATCTCTTTGTGCTCATTTGCACCTTTTTTTTAATGCTTCTGAACAGCAGCGGAGCAAGCCAATCGGGCGCCTGGGGCAGCGCGCGTGCCCTGCGCCCAGGGGCGGGGGGGGGGAGATCTGCCAGCGGGGTGGCACAAGCCAGGGCAGGACGCTCTGCGGGGCCTCCAAGGAGTCTGCCTGCCTCCTCCCACTCAGCCGCCCTACAGCTGAGGGGGAGGCAGTGGGCGGACCATTTGGGGCAGCGCGGAGCCTGCGGGTGCCCAAGCCACTACGTCACTCCCAGGAGAGACGCGTGGCTCAGGTGTGCTGCAGGCCCCGCAGTGAGTGCCACCCAGCATTTTGTCAACCCCCTCATTGGTGACACCCAAGGCAGCGCCCTCCCCACCGCCCCCTTCCTCCGCCCATGCTTCTGAATACGTGTTATTATCTTTAAAGTCGTAGGTGGCCTAGGCTCTGTGTAGCTTAGGGAATACCTTTGCTTGTATATTTTCCCCAGTCTCTCAAGTAATATAATAATAATTTATTATTTGTACCCCGCCCATCTGGCTGGGTCCCCCCAGCCACTCTGGGCGGCCTCCAACAGATATAAAAATACATTAAAATATCACAGGTTAAAAACTTCCCTAAACAGGGCTGCCTTGAGGTATTTTCTGAATGTCAGATAGTTGTTTATCTCTTTGACCTCTGCTGGGAGGGCGTTCCACAGGGCGGGCACCACTACCGAGAAGGCCCTCTGCCTGGTTCCCTGTAGCTTTGCTTCTCCCAGTGAGGGAACCGCCAGAAGGCCCTCGGCTGAACGGTGGGGGTGGAGACGCTCCTTCAGGTATACAGGACCGAGGCCGTTTAGGGCTTTAAAGGTCAGCACCAACACTTTGAATTGTGGTCGGAAACGTACTGGGAGCCAATGTAGATCTCTCAAGACCGGTGTTATGTGGTCCCGGCGGCCACTCCCAGTCACCAGTCTAGCTGCCGCATTCTGGATTAATTGCAGTTTCCGGGTCACCTTCAAAGGTAGCCCCATGTAGAGCGCATTGCAGTAGTCCAAGTGGGAGATAACTAGAGCATGCACCACTCTGGCGAGACAGTCTGCGGGCAGGTAGGGTCTCAGCCTGCGTAGCAGATGGGGCTGGTAGACAGCTGCCCTGGACACAGAATTGACCTGCGCCTCCATGGACAGCTGTGAGTCCAAAATGACTCCCAGGCTGCGCACCTGATCCTTCAGGGGCACAGTTACCCCATTCAGGACCAGGGAGTCCCCCACACCTGCTCACACCCTGTCCCCCCAAAACAGTACTTCTGTCTTGTCAGGATTCAACCTCAATCTGTTAGCCGCCATACATCCTCCAACCACCTCCAGGCACTCACACAGTAAGTGGGTAGGCCCTGCTTTCACCAAAATACAATATCGGGAGCATGGAGTTTGGTAAATTCTGTTGTGCTCTTTGGAACTCCCTGCTCAAGAGAGATCCACCAGATTACTTATCAGCTGCATTTCTGTCAGCAGATATAACGTTTTTCTCGGTCACTGATGACACAATTGTGCTTACTTGTAGATATTTATTATTGTTTTAACTCAGGGAGGAGTAACCCTTCAGATAAACAGAGGCAGTTAATACTGCACTGTTTGCAAACCGAGTTTCTTGAACTACCTTTGAAAGACAAATGTATCCATACACATATTTAACTCTACAGGATAAAAGGGGAGGGGATACAGTTCACCCATTATCATCATCGCAGGGCTGCTAGCAAAAAAGTGATGCTTTTGGGAGGTGTGACCAATTAAAGGATACTCATTTCTGAAGAACTGTGAGAGATTCATATTGGCAAAGAATTCAAAAGAAATTCCAGAGTTTCCAATTTAAAACACATGTGAAAACAGTGCTCAATATGCTTTAAATCCACTTGTCTGTACTTGTCAGTGTCACATATTTTAGCCCAGCAACTGAAAAATTACTTTGCATCTTAAAGTATGCTCCAGTGGAAAGGTATAACCCTCATACTACAGTCTTCATACTACAATAAGAGAAATGGCTATATTAGTTACAAGAGACTGGACCAATATATTTGACTTAGAAACAAAGGGTGGGGATGGGGTGAGTCATAAGGAAGTGGGGTGAGATAAATAAACTGGTCACCTAATTCACACTTAGATATAGGAAGACACAATTACAGATACACTGCTGTTGTAAATTACATAAGCAGCTCTTCATGTAAAAGGCACATATACAGTTTCCCACAATTGCGGCTTCTAAATGAGCAACGTAAGATTCTTGGTCATCTGCAATCACAGCCAGCTCTACTTTGATATCTGGATCACACCAAGTATGAGGCATTTGTGGATGTGACTGAGGAATTGTAATTGTGGGTCCATGACCGACGCCATATACTGCCTTCATTATGACAACACAACTAGATTTTACACAAATCATTAACAACTCCATGATTAAACCAATAGCCCAGTTTTCCATGAAAATTGGTCCTTTGCTAATTTATATCATGACACAGTATTTAAAATAAAGATAAATAGATAGATATACCTGTATTAGTCATATTTCCATGTCGTAGGACTGAGACAAAAGAAACTGACATAAATTTGGCATATTCATAACATTCATTGCAAGAATCTGAACAGAACTGTAATTTATCATCAGATTACTAGGCCTCTGGGCAATCGGGATTTTTCCAACCCCAGATTTGATACTATGGAATTAAGGAGTAGTATTTGAAAGTTCTCTGCTATAGAAGTCTCCTCAATCTACAGAAGGCTATCAGTCAACCCAGGGAGCACACACATGACAGCGTATGTAGGGTGTGGAAAGCTCAACCTCAAAAATAAAAGACTGGTATAAGACACCCAAGATGACAGGATGACAACAGGACATCACTTAGGACTAATCCTATATGTGTGCAGGAGATATTGTTTTTGTTTGTTACTTTGTTATGTATTTTTGTATTTTTATATTCTGCCCTGTGATCCTCAGGTGTAGGGTGGTGTAAAAATGTAATTAATTAATTAATTAAACAATCCTCTTGCTATTTTCCCTACTTCAAGTAAAGGGGCAAAATGGTTGAAGATCATCCTTCATCCTTCTCCTTATACGGTACCTTTTGTGTGCATATGACCTCTGAGTAGATTCAGCGTATTTAGGGAAGGGGGAAACACACTGCCTCTACTAACAGATACCCTTGGATCACCAGGAGGGTCCTGCAAGGAGTTATTCCTATAGATGATGGGTATGTAGTACAGGCAACTTCTGTGGAAAGTTTACAGGCAGAGCAAGCCATCCATCAAATTCTGCTAGCACTGTACAAATCAAGTGAAGGAGCACCCGCTTCAACAATTTGCCAGTACAATGTTCACTAGGAAGCAGAGTAGCACCGAACAGATCCAAAGGGTTGTTCCCCCATAAAAAAAAATCCAAAGGGGGGCACCCTCTTAACAGTGCCACATAGGCCAAACATTTGCTTCACAGCAACATGTCAGATAATGTTTTCAATAATAACATCCCAATTATAGAAAACTCTCTCCAGTTTAACTGGTGTTGATCCTGATGCATTTGCAGCACCAGTTAAAACACATTTATTTGCTCAGGTCTTTGGTGGAGATGGGTACACCTGCCCTTGCAGAACCTGTTTGTTAATGTTGTTTTAAGGTTATGTTGTTTTTATCTAAATTTGGTTTTATCATGTAATTATGTTTTATATTCTACTACCACTCTAGAATTATTCTAATGTAGAGTAGGCTAGAAATCCTCAAATAAATAATAAATTTCCAACCAGATAAAGAACACCAATATTGTAAGTGCTTTTTAATAAACAAATACAAACATAAACCAAAGTAACAACAGTTTGCGACATCACTTAATTGAGAATGGGTGGCACAATAACATAATTGCAAACAAATAGAAAAGGAAACAAGGGACCTACTAAGCAGCTGTTAAAGGTAGAAGAACTGGAACTGGAATTCTTGTGGGGTTGGGGGGAGAAAGAAGAGTACTTCCAGTGCCCCACCCACCTCTAATTTCTGCCAGAGGCATGCTCAGCAGAAAATGAGTCACAAATATTTTGGGTTTTTTTATGCACCTTCCCTATGACACTGCAAGCATGCATATTATTAGTGTTCACAACACAGTAATTTCATGATCTTAATCTATCATGTCCCCCAGGGCATTGGTATTTTACTTTGGGAGAAGCTACAACCCTATGGGAGAGCAGAGATTTTCCCACATCAACACTAGCATACCTGTGTAAAACTGTATCCTTTAGACAAGTTAGATGTGAAACATGGTATTAAGATTCAATACCTGGACAAGGTTTCACAGAAAATTTAAATTAACATTTCACAAAAAAACCTACTCTCAAAATACCTCCCCCAAACTTATGACCTCTGCCTCACTTGTGAAAAGTACCTGAAGTTTTTACCTTTTCAAGTTTCTCTCTGCAAAACTTGGCTAGAAACACAAAACTCCCGATAAATCAAATGAATTATATGAACAGCTAACTAGAAGCCACGCCTTTTGTTTCACACCAAAATCTTCACCATGCAGTAAACAAAGGCTCCAGGACATACAATTGTAGCACTGTACATAAATTTATGCAAGATAAGGTGGGGCAGATCTTTTAACACAAGGAAGCAGCAAACATTCATAGCCAACTTATGCTTGGTATATATGCGCAACATGAAGCAGATGCACTGCAATGCTTATAAGGTTTTATGAGTAGAAGGATGGAAATGCCACCTAAAACCATAAAGGTGAAGGTGACAAACAACATGATTGTACCACTCCAATGTCTGACATAAGCATACTCAGTTGTCTTGAGCTAGGAGAGGATGTAATTGGAGAAGCAACTATCAACCAAAACTGCAATAGCACTGGGAACCCAGTTTACAAAGAGCAAGCAGTTAAAGGTAGATAGCCGTGTTGGTCTGTCATAGTCAAAACAAAATAAAATAAAAAAATTCCTTCCAGTAGCACCTTAGAGACCAACTAAGTTTGTTCTTGGTATGAGCTTTCGTGTGCATGCACACTTCTTCAGATACGAAGAAGAGCAAGCAGTGATATTATGGACTGGGCTTGAAAAGTTGCAAATAAATAGTTTGACAACTAGGATTTTAAAAAAATTGTGGCCAAGTTAAGTAGGGATAGGATAATAATACCTGCAAAGCCAATACATAACAGAAGCAGATGATAGTGTTAAATAACTTATGTGAACAACACAATTTATTTCAAAAGTTATTCAGGATAAAATCATTAGTGATATTTTTCCCCTACTCCTAAAGCACAAGTGGTGAAGACAAAAAAAAGGGGAAAAGGATGAAGACCAGTTTTTATCCCTCTCCATATACCTACAGACTGCATATAGTTATGTTTTGTGACTGAAATGTTGTGATCACACAAAACAGCTAACATGAGAAGACATCAAATAATTGGTAAGAATTGGTAATCATGACATCTGAGAATTGACAACATCAAAGTACAAAGAAAACGACAGTTACCATAAATGGAGTGACACCTACTTCCCCCCCCCCCCGCTCAGAGGCAGAGGACAAGTGGCACAGGCCAGGCCACAAACATGAGCTAAAGGTAAAGGTACCCCTGACCATTAGGTCCAGTCGTGACCGACTCTGGGGTTGCGGCGCTCATCTCACTTTACTGGCCTAGGGAGCTGGCGTACAGCTTCCAGGTCATGTGGCCAGCATGACTAAGCCGCTTCTGGCGAACCAGAGCAGCGCACGGAAACACTGTTTACCTTCCCGCCGGAGCGGTACCTATTTATCGACTTGCACTCTGACGTGCTTTTGAACTGCTAGGTTGGCAGGAGCAGGGACCGAGCAACGGGAGCTCACCCCGTCGCAGGGATTCAAACCGCTGACCTTCTGATCGGCAAGCCCTAGGCTCAGTGGTTTAACCCACAGCGCCACCCGCATCCCATACAAACATGATCTAACAAGGGCCAAAACAGATGCCCATGTGTTTTTTAAATACGTGTTTGCCAGTCTAGCTATAAAGCAAGCGTGGAGGAATTTATTTTTAATACCAAAAAATGTGCAAGCAGAATGGGAACAAAATTCAAATCACACACTGTCCCTACCTCGCTGGGCTTCATTGCTTTGACTTTTTCTCCCAATCAGCAAACTTATGTTTGGTATATATGCGCAATATTGGGTATGGGCTAGGAAGGAAAAAATCTTTAAGATAAGTGTCAAGGAGAGGTATAGCAGGGGAAGAGAGTTAATTCTCATCACCCATTCTCATCACATTTTAGTATTAAAAGTTAACTCCCTCACCCAATTTTCAAAATGGACTGGCAAGTTTGTGTTTAATAAGCACATGCACAGTTGGTTTGACCCTCGACCAATGAACTGCTGCCTCTGCCTCCAATTACTTCCTCCCCTCTCACTCTGGAAGGTGCAACAGTAAGGGCCAACTCTGCTGGGCTGCCCAGTGAAAAAGTTTGTGTGAACAAGAAGATGTCCACTTGCCCTTTCTTTCTGGACTACACAGCAAGGAGAACTGGAGCCAACAGGGCTGCCAAAAGTGTGTGCACAACCACAGAAGGCAGAAGCAACCACCTCCCAATCATTCTGCTTGCTCACACTCTCTGTTTAAGCAGTATGATGGGAAGGCTGGGTACTGCCAAGTCAGGCAGTGTACATACATGAAGATGCTCACGCTGTCAGTGATACAGGACATAGGATAGATAAGACTGGATCCAGCACTCAAAAAGATATCACAGATAGGGCAAGTTCTGTATCAGTTATCTTAATACTGGTGGTGTAGCTGCAAGAAATCAGCCCAGGTAGCCCAACTGTGCAACCCAAAAAAGAGGGAGAGCAAGCAAGTAAGCAGAGTTGGCAGTTGTGCCTGTAAAAAACACTATCGTTTCTGGTTGCTCATTCATTCTGGGAAGACGCATTGGGCACAATTCTGCACACCTACCCTAAGGAGAGAGGAAATAAGTGGGTGGACCAGGGATAGGGAACCTGTGTTCCCCATGTTGCTGGACTACAATTCCTACCGTCCCTGATCACTGGCCATACTGACTGTGTCACCCCGAGTACAATAACACTGATGGACCATAGAAGCTTCTTATCCTGAGGTTGAGCCTCCCAGAGCAAAAGCAATGATGGTGATAGTCTGAAGGCAATCACTATTCTTGCAAGAAGCAGTTACCACCTCCTCTTGCTTGCCTGTTCTCTCTCTGAGGGCAGTGAAGACAGACAGCAGCCACTTCTGCACCACCCTGAGTATGGGTGTAGGGGAGCAGCCACTGCCCTTATTCATCCACTAGCTCTGGGCAAGGAGACCAGGGAGACTGGGCAAGTCATGGCTGTAAGGAAAGTTCATGTCTGCTTCCAGTTAGTTGCCAGCCATCTAGAAGGCCCTACCAAAGTGCTCACTCTTTCTCTTTCAGTGGTGTGGCACAAAAGACGGGGCCCGGTAGAGCCAACCCAAAGCAAGCCATCAGCCACCAACCCTGCTTCCTTGCCCTGCCTCGCTTTCTGTGTGATGCAGTGAGGAGGCTTGGACTTGCTAACCCCAATCCTCACCACCGCTTTGCCCAGTGGAAATGCACAGGTGAGCCAAGCAAAACACACACCCACACCCACTGGGCACCATGGCACTTGGGATGGAGCCCAATCCTCCTTGCTGCATAACCCAGAAAAAGAAAGTGAAGAAAATGGGCAGAGGCACCAGCTTACGCTGAAGGAGGCCCAAACCACCATACCACACATAGCCTACAGGGACACGCGCACTCTGCCCACTGCGCTGCCCACTCTGTCAGCGACGATGGGGTAGAACCAAGCGGAGTGAGAGATGGAGATAAAGAGGGCCTCCAAAGCAGGCTGCCAGGTGTCCCCATCACCTGAAGTCCAAGGGCGGGCTGGGGAACTTGGCATGAGGAGCTCTACAGAAGGACTGGGGCGGGCAAGGCACAGGCTGGGCGACAGGCACCTGCCAGAACAAGAGGGCCATGGCAGGGATGCAGGATGAAGGGGCCACGGCTGGCAGATGCCACCAGGGAGGCAGCACCAGGGAGCGGGCACAGGTCACCTCTGACCTCAAGCGCGCCCCCCACGCCAGTCCCTCCCCTCCCCTGCCCCCCTCAGGGGGCGCGCCCCGCGCCCTCCTCCTCGGCCCCTCCCATTACTGGGCAGAGGGGATCGCTGTGACGCACTCGAGGGCCCTGGGCGCGCAGAGGGAAAGGGGAGGAGGAGCAACTGCGAGCGGAGAGAAGCCAGCGGCCGCAGCCCCGCCGCGCCGCCCCGCTGCCCTCCCCGGCGCTGGCGATGGACCCGCCCGAGACCCCTGCGCAAGTGGTGTGATGGTCCAGCCCAGCTCTTCCCCACCCCCTCTCCCCGGGTCACTCACAGTCTCTCCTCATCTCCGCTCGGCGCCGCCGCCATTTTCTTCGCAGCGAAGAACCCGCGGGGGGGGAGGGGGGAAACCGAGCCGGAGAGGAAACCCGGAGAGCCAGGACCCGCCCTCTTCGCTGCAATTGGATGCCGATTCCCATCACTCAGGGTACCTTCACGGAGCTATTGGCCGGTGCTCTTCTACACGGGCGAGGCTGCCCTGTTCCCGGCGACCGTTAGAATTGGCGGGAAGTGCTGTCAGTAACAACGATAAAAAGTGGGTGGGGGACAGGTCCCGCGCTGCCTCTGATTGGTTCGTGAATGTTGTCTGCCTAATGATAGGCCCGTTGGTTCATCATTCACTGACGAAGAGGGCGGTGCAGAGTTGCGGGTAAAAGGCTTTTTGAAATGTAACGGATCTAACGGTTTTTTCCTTTCCCTTTTCTCGAAGTGCCTCAGCGGTCCCTCCCCTTTCTGTGTGGGTACGTAGGATACTGGCCTTCTCAGGGCAAAGCACCTTCAAAATACTGATAATTTATGCCAAGACCATGCCTGTTACTTGGTCTTTAATGTGCCCATCGAGTTATACCAAGGTCATGTTTCTGCAGCCATTACTCACCCCATGAAGACCACCATGCCAGCTGGAATGTGTGTGCAGCCAGGGTTGGCCCATCCATGAGGCAAGGTGAGGCAGTTGCAGCGGATCCCGAAGTAGATCTTTGTGGTTCACCTCAGGTGCAAAAATGTATCAGACTGGCCATGTGTGTAGCCTATAACACCAAGGTCTTCTGGCATGGTTATACTGATGCTCTCCCTCACTATATTGCTACGCTAAGGCCACCTTCCTCCATCCCTCCCCACTAATATGGTCACTCATTTAAACCGTTTCTATGGTTCCTGAAATGTACAGGTAGTCAAAGATAAGTGCCCAGCTATCATGTTGAAACAGCAGTACCAACACATTAAATCTTTCCCCAAAATATTGTACTCTTGTCTTCTAGTAAAATAGCAACACAATCTCAATGTCTTTTCTACTCCTTACAACATGAATGCAAGCCAACTGCCATGCCTGATATGTTCCAAGCATCTGAAAGAAAATTATATTATGCAAGCAATTTTTGTTAACAACCAAAACAGTCAAAACAGCCGCTCGGGCCCAAGTATCTTGAGCACAGCATCTGCAATGTCATGCTTGCCAGGAACAGATTTAACACAGATAAGTATATGGACCTTGCTATGTGCTATGCTGCAGAGGTAGCATGACTTTGCTCACAGATCTCAAGGGGGGAAATAACCATGTTACAATTATAGATGGAGAATGCAGAGAAAATCTATGCATGCCCTCTAACATTTCAAAGCTGAAAATAACAATCGTGGTAGCTTAAGTTTTCCTTTTTCCTTTGGTAAACAGAGTAAATACAGGTATCCCTCTGGAAGCTGTTGCCAAAGATGAAAATAGGGGTGCATCTGTATTTATAAAACCCTTATTTTTGCATCAAGATTCAGAGGCTGTGCTTGTTGCTTCCTTATATACTAATATGTATTCACTGGTAAAAGTATTGAAACTACTCATACAGTAAAATTTACTTGTTTAATCCTTTGTAGTGATGAACCATGGGGTCACAAAGAGTCGGACACGACTAAACGACTAAACAGCAACAACAAAGTGATGAACAAATACATTTATTTCAAACCATGATTTTATAAATACATTGTCTTTAAAAATTGATCTGTTTATTATGTGGCATCAAACTTCTGACTGCCGTGGCAAATTAGTAGTTGCAGGACATACATTAAAAGTATTACAATCATTACAATGAAATGCACTTGTAAAGTTTAATTTAGACTGTAATCCTAAACTCACATATTTGGAAGTTATTCTCATTGAACCCGATCAGACTTACTTTTCAATAGACATGTATAGGGTTGCAGCGTCAAGCTCTTTGAATTATTGGCAGAGTTGCGGTAGCAGCGTAACTTGGACTTCATACATAACTGCTATAGCTAAACTCCAAGTATTTTGAAACCAACAACACAATTTTCACTGAACTACGGTAAGTTGTAGGGCTATCTTAAAAAAGGAGGGAAAGGCAGATCTGGGAAAATACACGTCAGCCAGATGTTGACACCAACCAAAATTATACAACAGATTATTAAGCAATCGCTCTATGAGGATTGTTTACGAGAAGCCACATGGGTTTACCAAGAATGTCATGTGAGACAAACCTTATCTACTTAATTTTAATTGAATTACTTAGACAACCTTCTAACTATAATTCTGTGATCCAAAACAAAGTAGAAATTTCAAAGCAGCACCACATAAGTTCATCCCACACAGGAAGAAGGGTAAAGGAATAATATGCATGCAAAAGTGAGAATGTGTGAAGGAAGGAATCAATTCTTCAAAATCAAAACCTTATACATATTGTTTGTTGTTTGATCCAAAAATGTATTCACTATCTTACAAAGTCAGCACAAACAAGAAATGCATTTATCCTTATGCCATAATACATTTGATATTACAGTATTTTATATGCCACAAAGTTTTGTTCCTTTTGCAGGAAAAGGAGGGGAAAGAAAACTCAGTGGCAGGGATGGTGAAGGGCTTACATAAGTTGCCAGCAGTAGGGAATCTGGCCAGGTTGATAGTAGGTGGACTATCAGGTAGGTGGACTATGGTGGACAGCTCCTTGCCTTCAGTGAAGCATGCAGTCATGACCAGGACTTGCAAAAAAAAAAAAAAAGTATGGAAAACGAGCAAGCTCCCATCCCCGTGACTTGCCATGTGTATTAACTATACCGGTAGTTGCATCTGCCCCTAGTGCCTTTCAGGCAGAAGTGGAATAAAAACAATAAAATAAGTTTTAATTGCTCCCTTTGCAGCTTCTGCCAAGTAGTTAGAATGTGGCACCAGCTTCTATACAGCCATAAATCCCAGTACTTTCATGAGACAATTTGCCAGGGATTCATACAAAAAAATGGGAATGTCCCAGGTGAATCAAGACTGTGCTGACCTTTAAGTCTATATATAAAAGCAGTTCTACACACTAGGTCTCTTTTCTGTCCCCTTCAGTGAGACTAAAGGATAAAGCTTTTCACATGTTCCACAGTAAGACTTCAGAGTCAAGTTGTAGCAGCCACTTAAACTCACATAATGGTTCACAGTAGGGTTGCCACATCTAGTTATCAGAGGGGTCTATATTATTTTTAAAACAGATTAATAACAAGCACCATATTTGTTACTTCTGTTCCTAGTGTTTCCAACTCAGTACTTCAACAGTTTGCCGCCAAGCCAAGACTATTGCCTGCCCACTCCTTACCTAATGGCCTTGCAACTAAGTGTTACCAACATGTCTTTTTTTACAAGGCTTTTGAACCCTTAACAAAACAAAAATCCAGCAGGTGAGTATCTCCCCCTCAATGTACATGCTTGCCAGAAAAAACCTCCCCTGTCGAATTCTAGCCTCTCATGCAGTTGTTAAACCACACCAAAGCTGTCCAATTCTCAAAATGTTTACTGCAGAGTCATGTGTGACCACAAACATGCCAGTGCCTCTCTGTTTTTCTCAACACAACCTCGCTAAGATTGAAGTCATATTCTCTCATCCACTTTAGCTGTATAAACACCCCTGGGTCAGTCAGTCACACAATGGTTGTCTGTAATATGTAGCATGCACAAGTGCAGCAATGCTGCCTTGTCTCTACACAAATCAAAGGAATTGCCTTTCTTGTTTTATATTTTAATTTAATTTTTATAATACCCTATTTCATAGACTAGGCCAAACTTACAACATTTAAATGGTCTCTCTTTGACTTTTCTAAAACTCATCCTCATACATAGAAATATTAAAAGAAAAATAATTTCCTATCAAATGTCTTCCAATCTATAATCATTTATAACATGTACTGAATAAGATATAAATGTGTATAAAACAAATACAGTGGTACCTCTGGTTAAGTACTTAATTCGTTCCGGAGGTCCGTTCTTAACCTGAAACTGTTCTTAACCTGAAGCACCACTTTAGCTAATGGGACCTCCCGCTGCCGCTGCACCGCCAGAGCACAATTTCTGTTCTTATCCTGAAGCAAAGTTCTTAACCTGAAGCATTATTTCTGGGTTAGCGGAGTTCTTAACCTGAAGCGTATGTAACCTGAAGCGTATGATGTATTTGTAAAGTGCAGTCACTTCAGTCTAGTGGCTCCATACATGCATGTACTCTTTGGTGGTCATATCCTATATACAAATGGGAAACTCAATTCTCAAATCGTTGATCCTTAGGTAATCAAAATAGCATCATGCACACACAAGGTAGCAGGCTTGGAAGAACATCAAAGTTTGCAAAAGTGCAAACAAAAAATTAGGGGGTGACCCCAAGTTTGGGGAGAAGCCTAAAGAGTTCAGTAAGACGGAGCATGCTTAGTGGCCACAGAATGGCAGCTCATGGGTGAGATGCATTTTTACTTTATTTATTTAACAAAAATATATATACCACTTGATTGTAAGAAAATCTCTAAACCATTTACAAAAATATAAAATAAAACATTAAAAATATCTATTCAAAACAGTTAAAACAGGTATTTAAAATAATAAAATGCTAATTACGATCAACAGTAGCTGAAAAGAAAATGAATGAAACTGTTCACTTATTCTGTGTTTGGTTTTATTTATAAACTGATTGCCTTCTAGTTAAAAGCTATTCTTGCTAGGCGGTTCAAAGATCTAAATCTGCTCTGAAGGAGACTGAAACTTAACAGAGGGGAACCAGAAACTATGCCAAGTTCTAATGCTCTTTTGATCAGCTAAGAAGTTGGGTGTAGTAGCTGGAATATAAGTGAGACTGGCAAATAGGAAACATCAATAGGCTGGAATCTGGACAAGTCAAGATGGAGAGTGTTATAAAGTTACTGAGCCCACAAGAAGTTGAGCTTCATTATCAACAGATTAGAATGATCTGAAATACTACAGTCTAGATAAGGTTTAGAATATGCTTTTGTTATTTTCTCATCCTAATTGCTCTGATAGTTAACTAGTAAAGCTGTTATAAATTATTTCTCCCCTAAAAGTATTATTGCAACAACCTTTTGACTCTTGCTATTTAAAACCTTTAGTAAAATACTGAAAAAAAATAATTATAAGCGATATATCTATAAAGAGGTTAAATTGATATCAGCAGTGAGGACCACATAAGTGAAGGGTCAACTAGGAAGTTAAGCTGTCATTTCCAAAACATAGGACTGCCACTGCCAGCCAGGATAAACAATGCCAAGTTAAATGGAACAATAGTCAGACTGTGTAAGGCAACTTCCTATGCTAACAAAACTACATCCATGAGGAATATAAAATTTTATTATGTAGATAATATAT
Organism: Darevskia mixta; assembly: GCA_034641385.1. Taxonomy (NCBI): domain Eukaryota; kingdom Metazoa; phylum Chordata; class Lepidosauria; order Squamata; family Lacertidae; genus Darevskia; species Darevskia mixta. Next base: position 2,499,621 of record JAWWNH010000067.1, on the reverse strand, counting down.
GTATTATGTAGATTAAATAAGGTATGTTATTCTTAAGATTAAATACTAACATTTTCTATGTTCCATATATTGAATGTGTGTGAGAGAGAGACATAGCGAGCGGAACAAAGCATAAAGAGTAAATATTAAAATTTCCAATGATAATATCTTTTAAGTATTTATAGGGTGCCTTTAATGGCTGAAACCCACTGTAAACACCTTTGAAAAAAATATACATAACATATTTAACAAAAACATCAGAACAAAAAATTTTTACACTAAAATAAGCACCAGCAGAAGAAGACATAATACTATTATTTTTAAAATCAACTCAGTAAAATACTAAACTCCAGTACTAATTACAGGTAAAAAGTGAGCAGCCTATAAAACCTAGGTAAGCATAGTCACAAGATTTGTACATGGACGATTAGGAAAAAGGAGCTGACAGCATTTCAAAGGGGAAAATGGGTTTTACAGTATTAGGCAGCAATCCTATACTCACCTGGGAGTAAGTCTCATTAAACTCAGTGGGTCTTGCTTCAGAGTAGACATTCATAGGTTTGCAGTGTCTGATTACAATATTGACCAGCATAATGTTTTGGTTTGGGGTTTTTCTTCTTGTGTTCTTATAATTAGACAATTTATCAATTATGGCATAATCTCACAATTTTGTAATTACTGTATTCCTCTTAGTATAGTTGATGTCTTCCAAACTTCTATGTAAAGAGACGGCTTGTACTCCTTACGTAGAAGTGTAATTGAAAATGTTTGTTTTGGAGGTACTTGTCTTTTTCTTTTTTCTTTTTCTTTTTTATGTATGTATGTGGTCCCCCCTTTTTTTTGCATATTCCATGTGTGTATATATATGAAATATTTTTTTAAAAAATCAACTTTCTGTGTAAAGGACTTTAACAGCCACTGTCTCATAACTGGCAAACTGATACCATAGCCTTTGCTTTCCCAGGATTAAAAGAATGCAGTTCTTTGATACAGTACCACTGATTGTCCCTAATTTTTTTTAAAAAAATATTTTTGTAACTGTACACACTCTTTTTTTAGTTTCTTTTCTCAGAAGATGCCCAAATAGAACCCCAACATTGTTCTTTAACACCCACAATTCAAAAAGCAGCTAAGAAATTTGGGCACAAGCTTTCTGGTGGGAAATAGTGCTACTATGTGTGTGATATTTTTCTTGTTAAGGGAGATGGCTCTGAAAAAAATTGAGAGCATATTGTTAATTCTATTAAAATCAATAGGATTATTTTTAATGAAACAGGTCCCAGTCAACATAGGCATAGCATTTTAAGCATAGAAGGTTAAACAAATGTGAAAGGTTGGTTTTCAATCATGTTCATATCATAATTATGGTTTCAGTATTTTCTCAGTATACACAGAATGTATGGTCAATTGCTATATCAGAAAAAATAACAAAGAGATTATGTGCACTGAATAACACAAATGTTGAAGACAATTTTGTTGAAATATGACATCCTATTATAAAATACTTTATTGATAACCCTGAAGAATGGCAACCACTGAAATCATAGACTGGACTGAAATACTGTAGACTGATCTGTCCTAGAGCAAGAAAGGGGGTAAAATGGGATTTTCTTTTTCTTTTTTGTAATTGTTGTTATGCTGTATAATGGAAATTAATAAAACTTTATTTATTTATTTAAAAAGTATTTTCTTACCATACACTGGATATTGTGTTTGAGATAAATTTATTTGATCATATTTAGGTTTGCATTCATTCATTCATTCATTCATTTAACTATCTATATGTGATCACCATAAGTATTAATTTTCCTGATCAGTAACGTGTCTTAAATACATTGACATTTTACATCTGGGCAAAAATGTTTGTTTTGTTTTGTTTTGTTTTCAGCCTAAAATCTTATTATAATATATAATCTGATCCACTTTCTTGAGTTATTTAGGCTACAGCTCACTTAACAGAAGCAGATATGGTTAGGATTGTTCTATTAGCTATCACTCCAGCAGCAGAGAGAATAATAACTATCGTCACACACAAAACTTTCCATATTATATATATTTTTTTGTGATGTATTAAAATTACTTTTAAAAAAAGTTTTTGTTTATTTTCCATTTATTTGTTTTAAATATCATTTTGTCTACAGATACATGGGGCTTGCTACAATTTCGATATATTTTTAGTTAAAAAATAAGCAAAACCCTCTATCTCTCTTAATTTGTAATGTATGTTTGATTCTCTCTGACACCCCCATTCTAAATTATATAGGGATGAGATTTGATTCAATTAACATTTAAAGGCAAACTTACCTAATCCATACTCTCTGAAACAATATGAGAACCGAACTCCAGCTATCTCTCAAAATTCAGAATTCTTCAGATTTGGCAGTGCAATTATCCAGCCAAGATGGGTTTACAAAAATGCATACACTGATGTAAAATGTCTGTAAAAGTGCATATATTGCTTAAAATAACATACTATTCTGAAGGAAATTGCTAAGCAAAAAATTGTATATTAGGCAAAATTGCATTGAAATTTGCAATCACAGTGCTGATGAATTTTCAGGAGAACATTTTTAAAAAAATGCAAACTGATGTGGAAATATGAAAAACTGAACACACATGGGGGGGAGAGAGAATCAGAGAAACCATCCATCCATTCATTTTATTTGTATGCCACTTTTCCACACAAAAAATGCTCAAAGCGGCTTACAACAAAGAAACTGATACATTTCAAACAAACACTACAAAAGCAGTTTCATAATAACATAGCAAAGCAATAACATAGTAAAAATTTCATAACAGCAAAACAATGACACAACAATTTCACAATAACTTAGCAAAATAAATATATAATAACATACAAAAATGCACATTTCAGTACTATAAATATAACAACATTACTTAAACAACATGTAGCATTTAATAGCAAAAGTAACCAAGGAGCTTCACAGTTATACCTTAGTCCTAGAAATACCCCTCCCATGATGTTGCTCACAATCCCTCTCCTGCAGCAGCTTCTTATAAGGCTTCCAAGGGTGAAGCATGATAGTACAGGTGTCCCCCCACTTATGCATGGGTTACGTTCTGTTATGTTTTAAATCAGTTTATATGTACCAGTCTATAGTGGAAAGAAACACAACTAAGCAGTATATCTCAACCTAAAAATATTTTGCAACAGGAAATAAAGGATGCTGACAGTGTACATATATATTTTTATAAATAGTAACAACAATAAACTTGACTGTAGTAAATCAAAAACTAGGAAGTGGTTACACAACAGTATTCAATCATCAATTTATAGTGACAGTTTTTAAAGCTGTGGCCACTAAATTTTCTTGAATGCATTGCACTCATCACTTTCGACTATTTGTATACAGTAATTCAGGAAGGAGAGAAAAGATGAATTTGGGGTGAGAGATGGGGGTGGAGAGAGAGAGAGTCAACCTTATTTGGTTTCTTTACACAGATTCAAGTTTGTTTGTTTTTTATTATGTATTTTACCTACCCTTCACCAGAAGTTTCCAGGGTGGGTTATAGCAAATAAAAATACAATTGAAAAATTAAACAACAACTCCACCTACAACTCTGAAACAGTCATAGCATATAACATAAGACAAGGCCATGGTGGACTGGGTGGGGTGACCATAGCAGATGAGTAAGAGGAGGCTTGAGCACCTGGCAGTTGCAGGTGCTGGGCTCCTGGCTGCGGTGAGCAATGGGTGCCCAGCAGCCAAGTAGCAGTCAGGGGTGGCCAACTCCCAAGGGACTGTGATCTGCTCGCAGAGTTAAAAACTGGCAGTGATCTACCCTCTTTTTGGGGTTCAGGTCAAAGTTGTTGAGCTTTTTATGGACTGCAGGGCTAAAATGTTTAGCTTTTTGAGGGGAGCCAAAGTTATTGGGCTTCTTTGGGGGGAGCCAGTGATCTACCACAGACATCCAGTGATCTACCGGGTAGATCATGATCTACCTGTTGGAGATGATGGCAGGTCATAGTGCATAGGCACTGGGAGTTTTGCCTCAGGTTGCAAAATGGCCCAGCTCTGAGAATAAGTATTTTTTTATTGATTTTACTGTTTTATCTTTTGTAAACCACTTTGTGGTTTTTTAAAAACAATCTAATAATAATAATAATAATAATAATAATAATAATAATAATAATAATAATTAATAATAAATTTAATTTATATACTACCCTATACCCGCAGATATAGATTTTATTAAATAATATAAATAAAAATAAGAGACTGAATGCTGGAGGGACACTCAGAGAACTAAGCTAGGAAGGTTGCCCTCCCAATTGTTTAGGTTTGAAGACAAAGGGTTGTCTCCAGCTTTCTATTCTAGAGGGAAACAGTTGCCACTTAAAGAGACCATATCCTATTTCTTAAACATTTACTCATGTAGGGTTTGGGAGTCTCCTGCTGTCCCCAGCTGTGAATGGGGATATGTCAATTTTGGTTTCACTTTCTCATTTTTCTCAGTTTTGGTTCACCTTTACACATCACTTTGCATACTTTATTATTTCTTTAATCCTCATAAAAATTAATCCACATTTTAAGGTGAATTTCTCCTAACATACGCATTTTAATGCAATTTTGCCTAATATACAGATATTGTGCCAGAATGTGCAAATTAGGCAAGTTTGCATTTAAATGTGGACTGAATTGAACTTCTCCTCCATTCCTTGTGTGGAACAGTAGTGGCAAGATACCCTCCTGCACTGTGCATAGTTCTGAGGAGAAGGAGAAAAAGATGGCAGGACTATATTGAGAGAAGCAGGTGCTGGCTCAAGGGGTTACCCCTCCTGCAGGAATCTCCAGCAAGGCAAGTATTTCCAGGGCTCTCTCTAGCAGTGGCTCCTGACCCCAATTTTCTCCTTTGTCTATCATAAGGGTCCAAATCTGAGCCCAGGTCAACTGCATTGTTAAGATTCACATTAACTGTACCATGTTGGTTTTTAATGAAACTTGGGAGGCTGTAGAGTGATGAGAAGAAGAAGGTGCGTAACCCATTCCCTGCCAACTCTCTTTCCATTCAAAATTAACCCACACCACACTCTGTTTCCCCTTAAAGGTAAAGGGTAAAGGGACCCCTGACCATTAGGTCCAGTCGTGTCCGACTCTGGGGTTGCGGCGCTCATCTCGCGTTACTGGCCGAGGGAGCCGGCGTACAGCTTCCAGGTCATGTGGCCAGCATGACAAAGCCGCTTCTGACGAACCAGAGCAGCGCACGGAAACGCCGTTTACCTTCCCGCTGGAGCGGTACCTATTGATCTACTTGCATTTTGATGTGCTTTCGAACTGCTAGGTTGCCAGGAGCTGGGACCGAGCAACGGGAGCTCACCCCGTCGCAGGGATTCGAACCGCTGACCTTCTGATCAGCAAGCCCTAGGCTCTTTGTTTCCCCTTACAGGAGTCCTAATGCATATTTAAGGTTATCATATATCTGGAAACGGGCGTACCCAGGATCAAAACTAGGGGGGGGCAAGCCATGGTCGTTCAGGTTTGCTTTGAACGGACGCTGATCATTTTTGCTTCTGGGGGGGCAGCTGCCCCCCTGGGTACGCCCATGTCTGGAAACAGATACTGAGAAGGAAAACCAGCCAGCAGAGAAAGAATTAAGCAGACCCTGCTTTCTACCATTTTCCCTATTCAAAACTGCAGCCTCCCAAGGCAGATTTTACTTTATGATCACCATCACCATCATCACAGCTTCATTAGAAGTCATTTATGTGCAAATGTATAGTTTGCCTTCTGAAAAGCTAACACTGCAGCAGAGGGCACTGTTATTCCATTATAGCTGCTGACTTTGATAGAGCTATACAGAGATGCAGAGGCCTTAGAGAAATTCAACTGTGCAAATAGAACTGGGTATCCACTCTGAATATTCAAATTGTAATTAGAACTATATCATATTCTGGAAAAATAAATAAATAAAATAAAGTGGGCGACTATATAATTCACATTTTAAGCAAAGTCATAAAGGAGTTAGCTTGCTCCTCCAAGAGATAAAAATAGGAAAGATTCACTTTCTTCAAATCCATATCAGATAGTTTACATTAGGCGCAATGAGTGTTTCCTCACAGTTTCAAAGATAAATTGGATATCACAGGATAAATTGGATGCATATTTCATATCAAACAATAGTGTGGGTAAACTGTATATGACTTCAATGTACATTTAGATCCTGATAATTTCTGATTCTGCATTTCAATGATTGCTTATATGCACAGATCTCATTGGTTAGAGCAAGTGAGGAAATCTGGGTTGCATGGTGAAGGAAGTTTAAAAGGATGAAAAATTAACTCAATTCTTCAAAAAGTAGGAGCAAAATGCAGAAGCGGTTTTTTTTAAGTTACAAGTCTGTGCTTGTGGAAATGGGGTCCAACTTGGTTTCGTCTGTTGGGTGGGGGGAGAATAAGCTTGTACATATTCAAGATGAAGTAAAAATAAATTATCAGAGCAGTGGGATGTGACAATGGAAAAAGCAATTTTGCACTGCACAAGTAAAGGGGCGGCCATTGAAAATGACTGGTAATAGGAAGTACAAAATGCATTAATTCTAAAAGTTAATTACCGGTAATCATTCTCACATAACTACATAAAAATTCCAAAGCAACCTAAACAATAGTAAACACTATTAGTAAACAATACTAACACAATAGTAAACACCATGAGCCCTACTAATATACATTGGAAACTCCAATTGTTCTATTTAGAAAAAGATTCATACTGTTAAAACCATGAAACATTAACTGTGCACTCAGATAGTGTTGCACACAGGTGCTTTACAGGATTGCTGCTTAAAAACACATTTTAAACACCATTAAAACAATTAATAAAAGGTGAGTTGACTAAAGCAATTAATTGCCACAAGATTTCCTATGTCCAGTGCCATAGAAGGGTTAGGAAAGAATTAGATTCATTTACAGTGCAATTCTGTACACATTTGCCTGAGAATAAACATCACTGAACTCAATGGGGTTTACTTTTGATTAGAGTTGTATAGGATTGTGCTGTCAGGAAGGTTAAGATCTATCTGTGATTGTGAGCCATGATGGCTAAAAATGAAGCCAGATTTAAAAATTATCTCTGATTATTTCAGACCAGCAGCACAGAATGTGTATTATGCGTATCTTGCCCTGGTTGTGAACTTCCCTGGGACAATTAACTCACTGTACAAATTATTACATTCCTCTTTCAACACTCAAGCAAGTTTATAGGTCTTATGGCTTTGCTTTTTAAAATGTGTACCCAGTGAAAATAAATGTCAACAATCAGTTTGAAGATTTTACAAATTCAAGAAGTGGGAATGTAAATTTAATACACACACATATATAATTAAGAGTAAAATCCCAAAGTACATATCAGGCAAAGACAAAGTAGACCTTCTAGTAAGCAGTAGGTGATTGGGCCTCTCTTGTCTGGTCCCAGTAGCTACATAATTAATTAATTAATTAATTAAACAAACTTTTATACCACCCTTCATCCGAAGATCACAGTGTCATTCACAACATAAAAATACAAAATGAGAACACAAATAAATAACCCCCATCCCACTAACACATTTAGAAGTCCATAATCAGCCATATTCACCTGGCACCCAAAGATAGTTCATCTATCAGAGTTTTCTCTTTCCTCCAGCTAGGAGAGTAAACTTTATTTTATAAACATTATTATTGCAAATGAAACAATGCAAATTAAGCAAATATATTCAAAAGTGTTTTATTTTAATTGCAAAAACTGGATTTTATTTCAATGTATCCTTATAACGTTTGTATTCCAGCAATAATGTTGGGAGAATACCTTTGGCAACAGAATGCCCTTTACATTTTGCAAATGGCCCTGCTCTGTGTTGTGCTAAGTTTCCTCCTTGCCCTTCCTGGAAGTGTGAAGCAGGGATGAGCTAGGCTTTAATTGGACCGGGACAGCTGTTGTGTGCTAATCCCCCAAGTTTAATTTCTTCCCATGTTCTCTGCCACTCTCTGAGGATTCAAAAGGATAATCCACTCCTCCTTTGGCCACAACCTCTTCTACACTCTCCTCAGAGTCAATAAGGTTAGAGTCTATTAGCTATTGCAGGGCTTTGTTGGAGTCCAAACCTGTTCATAAAGACCCTTGGCTTCCTAACAGAGTTCTAGTGCTTTGAATAGTTGCACAACAGAAAGGAATCCAACAGCTGAAATTGTTCCTACCATGGAGATATACTGAATTTTTCCAGCTGTTGAATGTCTGCCTATTGTTCATTTGTTAAAAGTGCAGCATCACTCCTAGGAAGAAAAGCTGGTGGCCCTGCTTTTAATTCCAACCTGCTCCTTCAAGAACAGCCATTACCCCGTGGACTTTGCACCCCGCCCTCTAAATTTCTACTGTCCGTCACTCCTAAGATTTATAGATGATGATGGTGTTGATGATGATATGTATGCCATCCTTCATTTGAAGATCACAGGGAAATGAATTCTCATTCTGTATTTTTCTGTTGTGAATAATAATACTGTACTCTGCAACTGTACAACAAGTGAACTGAAGGCAGCTCTCAAGGCAATAGAAACACACAATCACAACCAATAAAATACAAAAAAAATAGTAATTAAAACCATTTCGGAAGACGGGTCAGAATTTATAAAAAGCACCCTGGAATAAAACAGTCTTTGTTGCTTGCTTTAATGCAGGCAGTGAAGGAGCCAGGTAAGCTGTTTCACCCCCCCCAGGTGCTATAACCAAGAATGCCTCCCTCCCCATGTCCACTTGTCACACCTCTGGTGGCAGGAAAACAATGATTAGGGGTCTCTGTAGAGGAATGGAGTTAATGAACAAGGTCATATGTCAAAACGTGGCCCCAGGCTACTTAGAGGCAATAACAGCACTGTAAATTGACAAAGAAACAGGCTGGTAACTAGTGAAGTTGTTAAATAATAACAGTAATGTTATCTGACATCCTGGTTCCTGCCAGAATTTAGGGGAGGGCACATTCTGAACCAACTGAAATGTATGAATTATCTTCATGGGTAGCTTCATATAGTTTGCAATAAAGTTGGCCAACCTGGAGGTGACTAAGTAGGGCTGTCATATTTCAAAAAGTAAAAACCAGGACACCATGAAAGTTCTTGAGCTTTTTTTTTTTTTTTTTTTTTACAATAACGTCAAAAAACTTGATTTTTTGATTGACTTGTCTAAGATCCAGGACAAAGTGCCGCCTTTCAGAAATCTCTCCCCCCCCCCATGTCAGTTCCACCATTGAAATCCCGGTAATGTCCAGGAACATCCAGACATATGGCAGCCCTAGACCAGTAAGGGCATAGCTGGCTTACCAGATAGAGTTGGCCAAACACTATTGGCTCCTGCTCCCACTTGAGCAGCCAGGGTGGGGAAGCACTGGTTCAAGGAAAACTTCCAGTATAGGACATGCACCTACCTTTGGAAATAGGTGAAGTGCCTTTTATGTGGCTAATTGTTTACAAGCCGTGCAAACTTTTTAGCTCCTGCAGATTTGTTACTAGATAGGTATATAGAACCAAAGAAATCCAGGCAGTCCATGGTCCATATAAGAGACATTTAGTGATGGTGAGGGACTGCCTTACCACAATCAGCTGGAAGAAGAATTAAGATTCCACACAAGCATTTTAAATATAGCATATTATACAGCAATAGCTTTCCCCTAGTCAATATCCTTCTATAATATCTATTCACAAATAAGTTTCATTTTAACAATTGTTGTCTGCCTCTGTGTTCTGTCTGAGTTAAAACAATTTTTGAGACCTAAATTTTAACATCATTTTTTGGCTTGCAGTTCCCTGCCTTTTACCTCATGATCAGTGTTTCCTCTCAACCTGTCCAGTGTCCTTCTTTCCCAATTCACAGCCCTAGTCTACCAACCTGCTACTACACAGCCCCGGACCAGATCTCTCTTATTATAGCTTTTTCTATAATGCCTCTCTATCCCATGCTCACTTTAAATCCCTACATCCTTTTCTTTCTTGGGGTGTGTGCATGAGTGAGAGGGGGCAATTCCATGACCTCAATCCTGAGATCCTCTTGTTCTACATTTTGTGGCTGGCACCCTTCCTGTTCCTCACCTAGTGTGGAAAGGGTGGGGTGGACTTGATCATGCTGTGGGTCTCAGGAAAGATGCTAAGCCTAATACCAGTACCTGATCCCTCTGGCTTAGAGCCAATGGGACAGTAAAGTAGGCCACAGAATAATGGCGGGTGGGTACAGGAAGGGTAGTAGAGAAGGGTAGGTTGAGATGAGAGATGCTCACATAAATTGGTATTGATAAAGAAGGATAGAAGTGTCTTCCTTCACTGCATTGGTCTGACTCCAGTTCCAGCATGGAACTACACTGTCTTCACTGTTGTATTCAACCACCGGTCAATACTGTGGAATATGTTTGCATTATGTACAGCAAGCTTGCACTAGACCCCCTATGGAAACTGGTTGAGTGTGAAGGCTCTTTTGTAATTAGAGGGTGGGGTGTGGATTTGGTGGTTGTTTCCCCTTTTTTGCGGCAAGAGAAATCCTGCTGCTACTGCTTCTAGCCACAAACTTTGACCTCTATAATCCAAGGCCGTAAATATTCCAATATAGCAGCTAATGCCTTATATTTTTGAGCTCATGAGCTCATCCCGTCTCTGGGGGGGCTCAGCTGGGGCAAAGGTAGTATAAACAGCCCTGTAAGAAATGCAGAAAGAGAGAACTTTGCTGCCCCTCCTGTGATGAAATGCCTTTATGCTACTTTCCGAAGTTCCAATACCCTTTTAACAAAGTGAAGAAATGGCCAGCAGTATCCAGATGAAGTGAGGGAGCTGTGAAGATACAAGTACAAGCAGGTTTGATTCTCAATAGAAAGGGCAGGTTAAGCCTCCCACTCCAAGTCATAGGAGAGATTACATTGAACTTCTGTGTGCAAACACCTTGGTATAGCACACAATCCTTGAAATATATACCGTATATACTCGAGTATAAGCTGACCCGAATATAAGCCAAGGCACCCAATTTTACCACAGAAAACCTGGGAAAGCTTCATAGGAGCCACTGCCTGCCTCACTCGAGTATAAGCCGAGGGCGGCTTTTTCAGCACAAAAAATGTGCTGGAAAAGCTAGGCTTATACTCGAGTATATAGGGTAAGCTCTCCAGCATACATGCACACTACTCATAATAATGAGAGGCATTTTATTGAGGAATATCATAAAATTATTTCTGGCAAGTAGATAAAGGTGATCTGTACAATGACATACTTGGTAAACTGAATCTGGTGTTCTCGTACTTGCAGCATTAGTTTTAAATAAATGAAGCGATTGATCCATTTTATCTAACTGTTTTGTGTTTGGAGGCATCCACAAAAACAATTGCAAAAACCACCCCCAAATTTGGGATATATTTTACTGGAACTGGATAGGGTCTCATTTTAGCAACTTACATTTTAAAACATTGATTAATATTTCACAAAGCAAGCAGCTCTGTTAAGGGGGATCAGGGAAACAAACATTGGACACTCCAGAAAAGACATTGAACATGAGATAAGCTCTCAAGTACAGAGTATATAGTCTGTAGCTAATGAAACACCTGAAACGAGGGGAGATGTTTTATCAGTCTCTTACAAAAAATGCACACACATCCTGTCAGTGCACCGTAACATAACTCTTATGCTAACAACAAAACCAGCTCTAATTATAGCCTAATCACTATGCTTTTCCAGTACAGTAGAGAGAAAATGGGAGAAAACCAGTTATTAGACCTGTCCAAGAGCATCGCTGCACCAGCCAATGTCATTCTACCCAAGTTCCCTATCCTATTCTATGCTCTACTTAAAGTTTAGTGTTCATTTTAAGTTTAACCTTGCGCATTGTCCCTGGACCACTGCTTTAGACTTAGTCATTTGCAGCATTTATAAGATTCTGTTCCAGTGAGAAATTTCTCAAAGTATGATGTGATAAAAACAGCAGATACAATTAAACAGTGTAGAATAAATGAACAAATAAATAAATAAATAAATAATCTTACATAAAATAAGTACAACAGCAATTTAAAACTGGGGAGTGGGGTGGAGGCAGATAATGAAGTAGCTTAGTGGGCTTCCCCATGGAGGTTGTTCTGTAACCACTTAAGATGTTTCATTAACAATTAAGCAGTATACACATTATGTTAATTGTGTTAAATAAACAAATAACAGCATAGGCACCACCATTGAAAAGTCTCCATTCTACTGTGCCTCAGAGACCTTACAAGGGATACAGAGCAGGTCCCAACAGCCTGAACCAACCTGGTTCCTTCAATAATCTGAGGCCCCTCTCTGGGTACTTCCTCCAAGGTTGGTTCAGAGGGTTACAGGAAGGAAGAGGGCCTTTTCCATTGTGGCTCCCTACTTGTAGAATTCTCTTCCCAGTGATGTCTGCCTGGTGCCACCATTTTACCTGAGTGCCAGGTAAAAAATTATCCCATGCGCTTGACAGATTAGGATTATTTTAATATTGATTGTAAATTATTTGCTGCTGTTTGACTTGGTTTGTTGTATGGGTTATTGTCCGGTTTTTATTGTACTGCAATACTCTTATGTTATGCCATGCACTATGCGTTTTAAAAAACGTGTCAAATAACTAATTAATTGAAATAATAATAGAGAGTTTGCAGGGGATAGCTACAGGTAACATGCAAATCCAGCACTTCTATTCTCTTTTAAAATTAATTACAGTTTTGGAGTGGGGAATATAGAGCCAAGTAGTAGCAGAGTAGCTTAACACTTCCTTTGCCTTGCAGTTTCTGTACTACCCGTACAAATTGCCTCCCCCACCTTTTCAACACACACACACACATACGCACAATCCCAAAGCTGCTTTTCTAAATAGAACAAACCTAGGTTGGGCTCTAATCCAGGGGGCGCAGCAAAGGAAGATTGTTATCTCTGGGTGATTTACAATTAATCAGCATGGGTTTCCAATGACAGCCACCCCACCCTGCCAAAGCAGGCTACTAAAATTAAGAAAGCTTTAGGGAGGAAAGAAGAGCAGACTTTTGTGTGAAAGGAATATGAGCTCAGTTCTGGTACGGAAAATAAATTCCTGAGCTGCAAGCAAGCAGAGGCACTCTTTTCCTAAATTTCCTCTCCACTGAGTACTTTTTAAATACCTGGCTCCAACTGGTGGATCTACAGGTTGAAATGAGAAAACAAAGCTCATCTTGAAAACCTGAAGTTTGACCACCCTGTTCTAATACATTTGTAGTAGTACACCCCTTCAGTGGCTTCAGTCTGTGAAACAGCTGTAAATTGTTCAAATAAAAAACTAACATGCATAATATTGAGGCACAGTATTGAGGGTACTATCCATTTCGAGCATTTTAGAGAATGGCAGGATATAAGTGTATAATAATTACTGATGGTTAATCAATCAAAAATTTAGATCCTGCTCATCATTAAAATATTCCCAGAACTTGGTACAATATGAAATACCAAAATACAGAATCTAAATTATATAAACAAATAAAACATCGAACCTTGAACACAAGTCATACTGATCCAGCAGGGCAAGCATGCCCATATCCACCATAAACAAATTAACCACATCAACAGAAGCCAGGACAAATAAATTTGCTTCTAACTGGTGCCAGTCAAACCTGGGTATTCCATAGTTGGGGACCCACTACTGAGAAGGCCCTCTCATGCCTCCTAACAAATACTTGGTAAACATGACATAGATAAGAGGGTGTTTCCAGACATATCATTGGAGGTTTTGAAGCTGAAGTTGGATGGCCATCTGTTATGGATGCTTTAGCTGAGATTCTGACCCTCAGGGTCCCGTCCATCTCTACAGTTCTATGATTCTGTAACCAACAGAAAGGTGTATATGGGGACAAGCAACCCATCGGGTATCTAAATCCTAAGCTGTGTTACAGCTTTGTATGTCAGAACAAACAGCAAACCAGCAGCTAGGGTGGTTCCTTGAGAACTGGTATAATATGTTATTGGCCGCAGCCTGCACCAACACACTGCTCATTCAAATTAAACTATAGTTTATTTTGTCTACTGTTTGTGATGTGCAAGCCAAGCCTGTGTGTAGTTCATTTTGTAATTAACACATACTCAACTTTTCTTAACCATTCCTTTATTTAGAGATATTTTGAAGATTTCCAATATCTAGGGGGGGGGGGGACCCAATCAAATCATTATTTAAAATAAGCAAATGCACAGCTGGCGGGAGTGGTGGATGGTTTTGTTTTTGTTTTTAACCAACTGCTGTTTTACATAAGCAAATAGGTACAAGGTCTGAATTACTTTTAATTATAATTTAGTGGTGACTAAATTACAGCTATGGTTTTCCCAGTAGTGATGTATGGAAGTGAGAGCTGGACAATAAAGAAGGCTGATTGCCGAAGAATTGATGCTTTTGAATTGGGGTGCTGGAGGAGACTCTTGAGAGTCCCATGGACTGCAAGAAGATCAAACCTATCCATTCTGAAGGAAATCAGCCCTGAGTGCTCACTGGAAGGACACATCCTGAAGCTGAGGCTCCAATACTTTGGCCACCTCATGAGAAGAGAAGACTCCCTGGAAAAGACCCTGATGTTGGGAAAGATGGAGGGCACAAGGAGAAGGGGACGACAGAGGACGAGATGGTTGGACAGTGTTCTTGAAGATACCAACATGAGTTCGACCAAACTGCGGGAGGCAGTGGAAGACAGGAGTGCCTGGCATGCTCTGGTCCATGGGGTCACAAAGAGTCGGACACGACTAAAAGACTAAACAACAACAAATGTCACTGGAACAAGTTCTGGGGTGGATATATAAGCATACTAAGGGCCAAGCTTGTATGAATGCAATTAACATGTATGGTATAAAAGGAAAAAAGAGCACATGGATTTTAACCCCCACCCCCATGATTCTGACAAAAATGCTCCCCTTGTTATTTGCACAAGGAAGGAAGCCTCCAGATCACCTCTTTTGTACCTCTTTTTAATAAAACTGGGACCAATATGGAAATAATTGCTGATGATTTTCAACTGACTAATGAGTGTTGTATCAACAACCACCATTAATTGATTTATTACATTTTATTTACTTATTACATTTATTACATTTTTAATAGGATTGGGGAAAACAAGCAGGTGTGGGAAAAGAGAAAGCAACAAATAGCAAGGAATAAGACAGATTGACATTTACATAAAAACTGAAAGACTAGAGGCTATTGGTTTATACTAAACTTTTTTATTTAAAAAAACACCTGTTGTATATACTGTAGACTGTCCATAGTCTACTAGCTACTTGATAGAGCGGCTTATTGGTTTTATACATATATGTAGTATTTCAAACAATACTTGGTGAAAACTTAAGCTATCTGCATGAAGCACAATTAGCACTGCTGCAATAAATGTATGTACCCTATATACTCGAGTATAAGCCTAGTTTTTCAGCACATTTTTTGTGCTGAAAAGGCCGCCCTCGGCTTATACTCGAGTGAGGCAGGCAGTGGCTCCTATGAGGCTTTCCCAGGTTTTTTGTGGTAAAATTTGGTGCCTCGGCTTATATTCGGGTCGGCTTATACTTGAGTATATATGGTACATTTTGCTGTTGCTCTCAAGGTAGGATTGTGGCAAACAATGACCAGGAAAAGAATGGCCAGAGGAAGAAGCTCCAAATTGGAGGTACATGTGCGAGGGATAGGTTCATTAAATTGCCAAAATCAGATACTTTCAGCACTCCATTGATTTGTATAGGACCAGAGGAAGTGTCTGCAACGGAATTAGGCTAGGAATTACCAGTAATTCAGTTTTTCCCTTCTGCTGAATTAGGGCTGGTAAGTAGTAGCACAAAGGGAATTAGTGGTGTTAACGGAGAAGTCATTCACATTGCATTCCAGAAATTATTCTCTGTAAATAGTCTGAAAGCAGAAGCATAGGTGTGACTTTAGCAGGGCTGTTGAGAGCAGATGGAGTGCTACTGGTAGTCTCAGATCTGGGGAAAGCTCATAAGGTGAGTTAGAAATTCCAAGTGTTGGGTTGGGGTAGCAAAGGGGAGGTTTGGCCTCATTGAAGTGCCTCAGTTCAAATGGAAGGAAGTTTGGATCTAGGATGACAAGGGACTGCAGCCTGGGCTTGGGAAGTGCCAACAGAGCCTCTGCTGGAGGTGCCCAGTGAGGAAATAAGCACATTTTCTCCTCAAACTCTGCATCTCAGCTTCTTAGCTGGTCTTGTTATCTGACCTGCCCTCCTCCCCCTTTGAGTCGTTAATCGGGCTCCACCGTCCGATTAAGTACCTTCAAAGCGGCTTGTCAGGCAGCTAAACCTGTCTTTCCTTGCCCCTTTGGCTACAACGGCTCTGCAGTCCTTGAGGATAAGCTTGGCTTAGCTGAGGCTTTCCAGCCTTAAGGACGATTAAGGAAGACAGGAATGCCAGGGGGGGGGGCACAGATCACTTGTAGCTATACAAGAAGAGACCTCAGGACCCCTCAGGTATAAAGGCAACCTGTACAACCACACAGTGACTCATTACCCGCTCGCCATGGTACCCCGGGCCGTCCGACTGCTTGTGACTCCGTCCTCACCAAGGGATGTGAACTGAAGCCAGATTCTCCTTCTCTTTCTACCCCATCTCAAATAGGTGCCTCTCAACCTGCCTTTCCCACCCATTCCCAAGCAGGCCCTCTCTTTCAGTTTTCTCTGCTCCATCCCTCTTACTTTGCACACACCCCGCTACCCTCTCAATTCCCCAGCCCCATCATTTCCATCTCATTGTCCCCACTGCAATCCCCACCATGCACAAAGCCCGATCTGACTCCCAGAATGACCTCCCGGAAGATTTCTTCATCCCAGTGCCCTTGGATGTTGCCAACATCACAACTCTAAGTCCTTTTCTGGTACCTCAGACTCACCTTGGTAGTCCAGGCCTCTTTATGAGCATGGCTGCCTTCATGTTCCTCTTGATTGTACTTGGGGTGCCCATCAACATCCTCACCATCTTCTGCACTTTCAAGTACAAGAAGCTCCGCTCCCACTTCAACTACATCTTGGTCAACCTTGCTGTGTCAAACCTGGTGGTGGTCTGCATTGGATCTACCACTGCCTTCTACAGCTTCGCCCAGATGTACTTCGTCATGGGCCCTCTTGCTTGCAAGATAGAGGGCTTTGCTGCCACATTGGGGGGTAAGCAATTTTTTTGAAATATAACTTAGTAGCATTGGCAAGAATGAGGAGGATGAGTGGGAGGATGAGAGAGCAAGAAGACACAACACTGGGAAAGCTGAAGGATTGTAAGGGATGAGCATGTGGGGAGATCTGAGGATTTCAGGGTACCGTGAAGTGACATTGTCAGTTAGCAAGCCAGAGACAGCTTGACTAAGGGAAATTGCACATTTTGAATAAGACAGCAGAGATTGAAGTTTGGGGGAAGCAAGGAATTGGTATGTGGCTGTTTTCTGCATCTGCATTTCCATATGCATAGGGGGCTGACTGGACAACCCTGTCCTTTGTTTTTTTACTCCCAACCAGGCATGGTGAGCCTATGGTCCCTGGCAGTTGTGGCCTTCGAACGATACTTGGTCATTTGCAAGCCTCTGGGAAACTTCACCTTCAGAGGCACCCATGCCATTGCTGGTTGCATCATAACATGGGTCTTTGGCTTGGTGGCTTCAGTCCCACCCCTGTTTGGCTGGAGCAGGTATGTGCTGGAGAGGAAGACTGAGCTGAGACAATGGGAGTAGAGGCAGTCTGGGTTAAGGCAATAAGACGAAAATTTATACCTTACGTGGATTTGAGTTATGTACAGTTCCCCCCACTTCTGCCCAAGGTACCTCACCAGTTCTTTGCCATGCTTAATGTATTTAGGGTACAATTAATGCCACCCTCTGCTATTAGTGGAAACCTATTGCTGAAAATTGTTGTAACTTCCTTAGGTATATTCCTGAGGGGCTGCAGTGCTCGTGTGGTCCTGATTGGTATACAACGAACAACAAGTGGAACAATGAGTCTTACGTCCTATTCCTCTTCTGCTTCTGCTTTGGAGTGCCCCTGTCTGTTATCGTCTTTTCTTATGGTCGTCTTCTTCTAACCCTGCGGGCAGTGAGTACTACCTCTTTCCTCCCTTCTGCTCCCCTCTGATGAGACACAGCAGTAAGGAAAGGCAGCATACAGCACCACCATCAGCGTGTAAATCTGCTCGGGTGTGTAACTGTCCAAACTGAAGAGGAGTGTCTAGATCGGGATGGGTAAGAACAGGTGAAGCAGCCTTGGAATGCCTCAGTCCACCATATCCAGTATTGTTAATTCCAACCAGCATTAGCTCTTTCCAGTCTTGTTGCCAGATATCCTTTTTATGGGTAGGCAAACTAAAGCCCAGGGGCCAGATCTGGCCCAATCGCCTTCTCAATCTGGCCTGCGGACAGTCTGGGAATCAGCGTGTTTTTACATGAGTAGAATGTGTCCTTTTATTTAAAATGCATCTCTGGGTTATTTGTGGGGCATAGGAATTCGTTCTCTCCCCCCCCCCCTTTCTTCAAAATACAGTCCGGCCCCCCACAAGGTCTGAGGGACAGTGGACCGGCCCCCTGCTGAAAACGTTTGCTGACCCCTGTTCTATATTAAAAGCAAGTGTGTCACCCCTTTGGCCTGCTTCCCCACAGGGAGGCTCTGGTGGACTACAACCCCTGCCTGGAAGGGGAGTTGAACTCATGTCTGTTGTTTCCTGAGGTGACATTTTCTTGACCTCCATGCTACACAGACTCAGGTTAATGTAAAATTCTGTAGGTACCACATGCCTAAGGGCCAAATTAGATGTGATATTAAATGTGTGAATGCACGTAACGTGTCTAGTTAATGGGCAGTATCCAACAAATACATCCCATCAGTGTAAGGATTTACGATTGCACAGTGGAACTTTCTCCCCCTCTCCTTCCCGCATGCAGTCCGTAGCTTCCCAAAATCTGCTCCAGAGGGTTGGGGGAACCTCTAGAACAGATTTAAGATGCACGTGAGAGGAGGGGAGGAGGAGAAAGCTCTGTTGCACAAACACAAATGCTTGAACTGACAGTAGACTTACTTTGTGCTATGTTGGATACAACTGAATATCTCTAAATAACTGTCACCAGGGAGCCCAATAAGGATTGGTACTAGATCATACAAATAGGCAATGTAAACCATCTCCCCCGCTTCTGCAATCCTAATTAAAATGTTCCTAGCTGATACTCCCCCTCGGGTGGAGAAAAGAAGTCATTGGGACTGTTGTGCGGGGAGAAGGATTAATGTTCATTAAAGGCCAGACATAGGACACCTCCAGACATTCTTTTCTTTGTGCATTCATGATGCATTGCACACATGATTATTTTGGGGTGGTTATATGCAAACTATTTTTATTGATTGATGGATGGATTGTTTGGATTTGTTACCCATGCTACACCAGGGTGGGCTACAGCAATTTAGATATACAGTATTAAAAACATATCCCAGGGCAGGTCTCAGCAATTTAAATATATATTATTAACAGTAGTTTTAAACAAATGACAGTCACAAGAATGATATGGGGCCTAAATATATATATATCCCCAGTGTCAAAGGCCACAGTAATATGCATCTTCAGCATGCAACAGAACCTACACAAGGAAGGGGCCGGATGCACCTTTGTGGGCTGGAAATCCCACACCTTAGGGGCTACCACAGTGAATGACCTAAACTTCTGAGGGTGGTGCAACTACTTCTGCTTATACACAGCAACTTACGAAGCAGATTGAGGGGACTGGTGTCACGCACACAGATTGCGTGTGTGATATCACATGCCTGCGCTCGTCAAGTGTTTCAAGTGGCGCGCACCGAGCGTCCCAAAGCAACCCTTTTAATCTATTTTACTGTTAGCAATTGTAAACCAGACTGTGCTGTTTCTGTTTTTGGTTGTTATGTCTATGGGCTTAAAGCCGAAATAAAATGAGTTGAGTTGAGAGCGTCCCGAATACCAGCTTCTCCTCCCCCTCCTGCTGAGGGCCCTGAGCAATACTGTTCAAGCAAGGCATCAACAGTTTTGGCTGCAATGGCAGCTGTACATGTGTGTTGAGTTACATGTGCATACTTTCATGCACTGCACACATATGAAGGCATACCAATGTGTACAAATCTGTGTACAGATGTACACAGATGTACAGATCCTGCCATCAATCTTCTAAACCAGCCAGGGGCGGAGCAAGGGCGGGATGTTGGGGGCGGGCCGCCCCAGGTTCCACCCTCTAGGGGGCAACTCTCTGGGCGCCCCCCCCCCCGCGACTGGCGACTCCCAAAAACATTGCTTGCCGCTGCGGCTGGCTTCGCTCGCTCGGCCGCCGCGCAGTTTTTTTCTCCCTTCTGTTCCCTGGTTGGGCAGAGCCGCGGGGGCGAGGGGCGGGCCAGCAAGGCATCACGCTTGTGGCTGGCGTGACGCCCCTCACTGGCCCGCCCCCGCGGCTCCGCCCAACCAGGGGACAGAAAGGAAGGGAGGGAAAAACGCGCGGCAGCCGAGTGAGTGGAGCCAGCCACTGCGGCAAGTAAGGTTTTTGCCGGGTGGTGGGTCACCACCCGGCAAAAAGCTTGTTTGCCGCCGCAGCTGGCTTTGTTCGCTTGCGTGGCGGCCGAGGAGCAGACTGCACTCCGTAGCACATGCGTCGTGACATCCCTGGCAGCCAAGCGGCTTGGTACGCCGCTGAAACCAGCACTTCCCAAACTTAATGATCGCATACCCCTTATGAGAGCTTAGTCTTACCAGCATACCCCTTTCGGGTGAAGATAATTTGGGGTTAGTTTTAATAATACTATTTTATCTTTGAATTGTCTGCTACAGCTAAAAAAAAATCAAATTTAAAGTAACATTAAAATTTCTGTTTGCATACTTCTAGGGGTACATGTATCGTGATTTGGGAAACACTGCTTTAAGGAATTGCTTCCCCCTGTACCAGCTAATGCAGAAAGTGCAATGAAGAAATTTTGAAGGAACCGAAAGGAGTAGGAAGAGGAATTAATATTTGTTTTGGGAATAAAAATATGGGAGGAGTCCCATTCATTTCAGTGGGGTTTGTAGAGGAGAGCTGCTCAGTGGATTATGTTCCATATCAACTAGGAGGTAGGGTAAGAAAATAATGGACTTGCACTGAAGGGAAGATTTTTAGGCCAAATGTTAGGGAACTCATAATAGCACAAGCAGTGATAGTTGTGGAACCTCTAGTCATGGAAACTTCAAATAAAAGGTAGAATGGCATCACTTGATAATGCTCTATGGAGGAAAAACCCGGTTTCAATCAGATAAACCACAAGGTCCTTAGCTAGGACCTTGCATTCAGAAATCTACTCCATGGGTACTAGGCTCCACCATTAGAGACAGAGGTTGTGGTGATAAGCATAGCCAGTGTTTTATTACAGCAGATTGAACCCCCTTCACCCATTCAGGTAGTGCATTTGCTCACTGTAGACCTAATCAATACACCAGTTCCTGTGCTGCAGTTCTCCATTGTCTTTCTCCATCAATATGGCAACCCTGTACTGTGTGCACTCTGCCGCCTGGGCTTCAGTTATTCTCACTCATGGTTAATCATCTCCCCACCTCATCAGGTTGCCAAGCAGCAGGAGCAGTCAGCCACCACACAGAAGGCTGAGAGAGAGGTGACCAAGATGGTAGTGGTGATGGTGATGGGCTTCCTGGTGTGCTGGCTGCCATACGCCTCCTTTGCATTGTGGGTAGTGACCCACCGTGGAGAACCTTTTGATGTTCGTCTGGCCTCCATTCCCTCTGTCTTCTCCAAGGCCTCCTCTGTTTATAACCCTGTCATCTACGTCCTCATGAACAAGCAGGTTAGCACGGGAAACATCTATAACCAAGCTGGTCTGGGTAGAAAGAGAAAGGGGCACATTTATCCCTGGTCCTGAATGGGGTAACTGTGCCCCTGAAGGACCAGGTGCACAGCCTAGGAGTCACAGCTGTCCATGGACTCACAGCTGTCCATGGGGCGCAGGTCAATTCTGTGTCCAAGGCAGTTGTCTACCACCTCCTTCTGGTACGCAAGCTGAGACCCTCCCTGCCCACAGACTGTCTCGCCAGAGTGGTGCAAGCTCTGGTTATCTCCCGCTTGGACTACTGCAATGCGCTCTGTGTGGAGCCACCTTTGAAGGTAACCCGGAAACTGCAACTAATCCATAATGCGGCAGCTAGACTGGTTACTGAGAGTGGCTGCCGAGACCATATAACACCGGTCCTGAGAGACCTACATTGGCTCCCAGTACGTATCCGGGCACAATTCAAAGTGTTGGTGCTTACCTTTAAAACCATAAAGGGTCTCAGCCCAGTATACCTGAAGGAGCATCTCCACCCCCATCATTCAGTCCAGACACTGAGGTCCACCTCCAAGGGCCTTCTGGCGCTTCCCTCCCTGAGAGAAGTGAGCTTACAGAGAACCAGGCAGAGGGCCTTCTCGGCAATAGCGCCTGCCCTGTGGAACACCCTCCCATCAGATGTCAAGGAAATAAACAACTATCTGAATGTTAGAAGACATCTGAAGGCAGCCCTGTTTAGGGATGTTTTTAATGTTTGATATTTTGTTGTGTTTTTAATATTCTGTTGGGAGCCGCCCAGAGTGGCTGGGGAAACCTAGCCAGATGGGCAGGGTATATTATTTATTATTATTATTATTATTATTATTATTATTACTATTATTTATTATCCCATACCTCTTGTATGCTCTATTGGATTTCCCTGGAATCATTTAGGGCTCTGGCAATCTCTCCTCACTGTCCTGCCCCCTATGACCAGGACTTCACGCAAAGAGTATAAAATCCCTCACTTGGCTTACATGTCAACATTTCTCCCTGACCTTATCAAGGACTCTGGTATCATCTCAGGATATGCACTCAGTGCCCCTCTTTCAAATTAGCTGCCTTACAGAGTATGCATAGCAGTACATGTATTTGGAGACATTTCCGTTTTGAAGAGAGCTTTGTGATTTTCACACTGAACTTGGGGATCACCCTATGGTTCCCTGCTAGGTTGTCCCTAAAATGTCAGTAACAGTGGACAATGATAAGGTCAGTAATTGTTGAGAAGTTTCTCTGAAAGACGGCTTCTGCACCACTGTCTGTCTTCGCCTGCAATGTGTAGCCACAGAATAATGTTAGGCATGGTTCAGGGTTGCACTCTGAGAGGGGCACTGTTGTGATGGAACAGGTCTGGCAAATGTGTCACAATCCTCTGCAATGTGCAGGGGTTCCTTGGCAGGTGAACAGATGTGAACAGGCTTCCCTTAAGTTTGAAAATCAGAGCTGGAACCCTGGCATTCAGCACTGTACCTCTCGCGTATGAACTGGGGCTCAGAAAACTGTTGTGTCCTTCCCTAGGGCTGTGACATCCCTGCTAATTAACCCTCTCTCCCTTTCAGTTTCGTTCCTGCATGCTGAAGCTTGTCTTCTGTGGCAAAAGCCCCTTTGGCGAAGAGGAGGATGTTTCGGGTTCCTCCCAAGCCACCCAGGTCTCGTCAGTGTCTTCCAGCCAGGTGTCACCAGCGTAACCATGAGCAATGCCCACACTGCCCACTCTACCTCCAGGGAACTCTCCTACTGTATGCAGCAACACCCTTTGCCCTGCACAGCAGGATGCGCCCAGTGTGTGCATTACTCCTGCAAGGGTCCCATTGCAGTTCCATTCGTTCCATCCAGCATTTGGTTTCTGTACAGGGCACTCACATTACATACCCCAACCGGCATTGCTCCACCCGTCTGTACAATTAATGTTGCACTACAAACAGTTGTGCTCATGGACTGCTCTTCCTGTCCCACTGAGGTGAGCAAGGTTATCGGACACACTGAAAAGCTATGGATGGCAATCAGGGGAGTCACTACCAGCTGCTGCAGTACAGTCAAGTCCCACGCCTTGTGGAAGTGACATCTGGCTGGTCCAGCCTTCCTTGTCTCTGCCACTGCAGGCAAATCTGTAAAAAGAAGAGCATCTGGGTTATATGTGAATGTCTTTCTGAGCTCTGGTTTACGTGCATTAGGAATTGGGTGTGCTATGAACTGTTAGCTTGACAAACTGCAGTGCATGTACTCATTTACTTCCACCTCCATCAGAGAACAGTCCCTTCTCACCAGCATCAGATCTGGCACATCTGGCCACAGGTGCCTCCGTTGTAGATCCTGATTTGGAGGAGGGAAATTTTTATCCTCTTAGATAGTAAAATTGCAAGTCAACCTTCCCTCCAGCAGGAGGCAGCAAAAATGTATGTCAATGCTTGCAGATAGTAGGTCTGATAACCCTCAAAGCAGAACACAACAGGAGCCCACAGATGAGCTTTGTGTTCAAAGCAACCCTAAACCTCTGAATGCAAACACTTTTGCATGGCAGCTGCAAGGCATGGGTCACTAAAATTGCCTGATGACTTCCATTGGCGCAAATGCCAGAGATAGGTTACTGGGCTCTGTGGACTATTCCTCCTGAATTCCTTCCATTAACACAATGACTCATTGGGGATTTCAGAATCAGCATGTCAGAAGACACAAAACCAGTTAACAAGTACCTCTTGAGAAGTTCCTGCCTAAAATATATTTTAAAACCTTCCATTAAAAAGGATGGGGATTTAACAACCCCTCATAGCAGGTTATGTGAGTACTGAGGAGTTATTTCACAAGGCTGTCATGTCGTTATCAGATATAGCTAGTCCTTATAGTTCTCAGAAAAGCAATTGACTGCACCTTAGGCCACAAAAGTAAGAGCCAAAAGTGCTTTGAACATGTTAACATATTCAAAGCACTTTGAACATGTTAACATATTCAAAGCACTTTACATACATTATCTCAATAATCGTAACATCGTAACAGCATAAGACAGTCTGTTATTATGAGCTATATTACTGAAGGAGAGCTGATCAACATGGTTTTGCCTAAGGATACCTGGTAAGTTCATAGCTAAATCAAGATTTGAAAACTGGGAACATCCTGACATAAAGTGTATGTTCTAAACAAATAGTAAGGGCAAGGATAAAACAACGTAAAAAAACAACAACCTCATAACTTACTCTTTTAGAATGCCTCATGACTTCATGTGACCTCCAATACTTTGAGTTTCTGGGGATGGATAAGTTACTTCCCCCTCTGCTCTTTACCTGTCATTCCCTCATGCCAATGCCAGGGTAGAAAAGAGAGAGAGAGAGAGAGAGAGAGAGAGAGAGAGAGAGAGAGAGAGCGCAACAGGACTCATTAGGGAATAAAATTGAAGACAGTCTATAGAGCTTGAGGGGGCCAATCATGCCCCACATAGCCTGCTGGTAGTAGTAGCTTAAGGGGGTTGTCATGAAAGGTAAAGGGGTCAAGGACTACCTGCCTTCCCTATAATTTGAGCATTGAGCAACGACCCTCTGCACTAGATAAACCAGGCTGATAGGCTTCAAACTTCACCTCTGCTGTGCAGCCCCCTTTAGCATACCCAAGAAGCAGACAGTCATTGCAGGGCAATGGTGGTTGTATTTTGTAAATATCCAATAACCCCTCAAAATCCACCCACATCTCTGTAATTCCCTTCTATCTTCATGATTATCACCTTGTAAACGGAATACCTCTCCCCAGTCTCTCCCAGTTACATGAATAAATACAATGGAGATGCAGCTTTGGAATCCACTGTGATGGCTGATTATTTGCAATTGCATATCGTTTGCTAGAGAAATGCCCATTGCATACCCCGCCTTTTCCTTTCTCTATACATCTGTTGTGTGCCACCCTGTGCCCTGCCACATGTCCCCAGGATGCACATGAAATAAGTGCATCCTTATGACAGATACTTTCACTCTAGCCTGTTAAAGCAAGGAGAACCTGAATTTCCCTATGGAACAATGTATAAAATTGTTTATAACTCTTGCCTCTTTGCATTGTGGGAAATCCTCCATAACCCCCTTGCCTGAGATCACATAGGCAGATAGCCATCAGGGGAAGTTCCTGAATCTGCCAGTGTTTGCCCAGATGCTCTGCACAGAGGATGCCTGAACTGTGTCTGGAACCATGTAAAACGTTCTAATCCTCAGGAATGTCACACCTTGACCTGCCTGAGGCACTGTAACCCCACCTTATTGTGATTTATTTCTGACTTTTCAGGAGATGCAAACCTTTAGGAAGAGATGCTTTTGCTCTGTTCTGGGTCCTTTACCTCCTGACAAGGGGGGGGGGACACACTGTTGCAACAGATAATAAAAGATCAGCTTTGCTTTCACTGGATTTTCTGCCTCAGCTCATTCATCTCTGACTGGTAATGAAATCGGGGAGTTGGGTCATCAAAAGGCACCCCCTATTTTCTGGTAACAGTATGTGATGATAAAGTCCCTATTTCTCCCCTTCTCTGAGGTATGGGGCTGGGCTGTGTGGAAAAAACAGCAACCCGTCCAGGAAGGGCCTTGAATTCAAAACACAAGGAGCCTGTACATGGACAAGTTGCTAACGTGACTCTGGGAAAGGAGTATCCCTTGCCCAGCCCCTTCTGTTTCAAGCCTTGCCCTGGTGCCTTGCCCCCCTGAAGAGTGTCGGGCGCACGGCCGAGTTCTGCTAGTAGTGAACTTTTTCTAACTGTAAATAGTTCAGAACTAGCGGAATTCCTGACGAGAGCCCAGGAAGCTGGGGGCAAGACCCAACTAAAAGAAGAGATTCATCACAGCAATAACTCTTGGCAACTCGTTCTACAAGTCAGGATCCCAGATCTCTTACTGAAGGACTGTTAAAGTAATCCACCACCTAACAGTCCTCAAACAGATACCCTACCCCGTTCCGATTCCACTTAAAATCCACCATGCTGGATCCACAGATACTTCTGATAACTGAAACCACAGAAATAGCATTAGGTGTCTCCATATTTGCGCAGTTTCAGTCCCCTGCACTTTATCTAGCTCAGCCTTCTTCCCGCTCTCCAAAGAAGGACATGCCCCCCCCAAACTATAGAAAGTATACTTAGCTTTCAAACTGTAGGTTCTGCCAGGTTTCCACAGCTGACAGTGGTACATGCACGTAGTTATACCCCACCATTAGATGTGGCACAAGAAACTGACAAAGCCAGAGAAGGTATATGGAGCAGTCAAAACCTTTGGCTGGGAAAACAAGATAATCAAGAGGTCTGGATGTCCAGTAACATTATGAATATAAACAAAGCACCATACTGTGGAAAGAGGTGATGCGCTGCAGAGACCTCCACAATATGCAAAAGCTGGAGGGTGCTGCACATATACGATCTGAAGAGAAACTAGAGTGTGCAATGTATTTTTTCTGCTTTGCAGCTGCGTGATTTGTGTTCATATTGTATTGTAATGGCCATTGGCTACAAACAATAAAATTGATTGATTGATTACACATATACTGTGTTTTCCCGAAAATAAGACACTGTCTTATATTTATTTTTCCTCAAGAAGACACGCTATGGCTTATTTTCAGGGGATGTCTTATTTTTATTACGTAAGTATGGTACAGCAATCTACATTAATTCAAATATAGTTAAGTCTATCACTATGTCTTATTTTCAGGGTATGGCTTATCTTGCGCAAATGCTTAGAAATCCTGCTATGACTTATTTTATGGGTATGTCTTATTTTCGGGGAAACAGGGTGCATGCATACCAGCAGAGTCTGCCAGGCACTTGTGGTCTCTATCCCTTGGTGGCTTACAAAAAAGAGAGTACAACATCCCATAAGCAGCACAATTATATCTTGAGCTGATTGATCAAAGGTGTTGGGTGTGTGCACTCCCTAGAACCAACTACAGGTGTCATGCAGGGAGGGGTGAGCCCAGTGCTTTTTTCAGCTGGAACTCAGTTTTGACACCTCTCAGGTGGGCGCCATTGCCATTATAAGAGAACAAGGGAGGCGTTCATGGTGAGTTCTGGCACCTCTTTTTCTAGAAAAATAGCCCTGTGTGAGCCCCTCCCTCTCTCTTTCAAAGCACATGTGATTAATCATCAGGAGAACCTATATCTGAAGGCACAACAGGTAGCCACAGTAAATGCTGTTAAAATGCTTTGTTTTTTCATAATTTAATCACAAATACATCCAAGGACAGACATTTTTGAATCTTCCCCTCCACACTAATATATATGTATATATGAATTGTCATCATTGAAGTCAAGTGCAATTGCACACACAAGAAAAGCATTTTCATTGCATCCACCATGTTGCATATTAGAAAGTAACCAAGGTCCTTCCACCCCAGTGTGCACAGTTGCACAAGTCATTTAAATATGCCCCATGCACTGGTACTGCACACAAATGTACATCCTGCAAATATAACTGAAAACCCCTTCCACCCCAAAGCATTACCCCAAAGCGCAAGCTTCAATGGTCCTCTCCTTAAATGTGACTGACCCTGACATCCATTTAACAACCCACGGTACCTGTCAGGATCTGGTCCCTGCGGTGTGCCCCTGGCGCTGCCTCCTGGACCTTTGCTGTGTGGCTCTTTCCGCCTCAGCCTCCTAGGGCTCTGCCCCCTTTTCCGTGGCCGGGAGATTAAAGTTTCCAGTTTCCCTTAATCGGACTCCCCTGGAGTGACCCAAAAATCCCCTGGATTAGTTGGGGCCAAGGGGGTGGGTGTCACCTCCCATCAGCTGAGCAGTTTGGACTGAGTGAAGCTCACTGCAGTTTAAGGGGGAGGAGAATTAGGGCAGGTGTGAGCCTACTGGCAAGTAGAGAAGGGGAGCCAGCGGGGTCACGTGGTTAAAAGCGAGGCATTTGGATGCCTGTATGGAGCCTCAAAATGGTACACACACCAGATGTGGCATTATGTTTGGGCAGTGCAATTCTCCCTGAAATGAATAGAGCAGCTCTTTAATAGCTCCTGTTAATTTAAATGGGGCTTTCAATGGAGATGGAGTCCAGCCGCTCAAAATAATGTTTCTTAATCTGCTGCTCAGAGTTCACATCCTGAAGCAGTTACCACATCTTGAGTCATGGTAGGGTTACCTGTAGTGGGTGTTAAATATGGTAGCCAGAGACAGCATCTTCCATTCAAGAAAATATTATATTTCCCATCCAACTATAAGATAGAGCAGGGATGCAGATTGCAGAAGCTTTTGGCCCTCCTGGTGTTGTTGGGCCACAGCTCCGATCATCTCTGACCATTGGCCCTGCTGGCTGGGATTGCTGGGAGTTGGAATCCCAGAGCATCTGGAGGGCCACAGGTTCCCCATCTCTGCAGTAGAGTCCTTTAGCTGTGTGAGAGCAGGATATGGAGTCCAAGGTGAGTGAGTGATCGCCAGAAGCTAGAAGGTACATATATTCTTGACTTTTTAGTGGATTCTGATGAACACATTATGAGGGCCGAGAGTTCAAAAGAGCAGAGCCCCATCTCAGATAAAAACAATATTCCGCTGAACAACCTAGGTAATACAATACTGTATACATACTTTATGGTCTGGATTCTTAGGCACTGATATAAACACAAGTTCTCACTGAGGTAGTAAACCTGTATCCAGAAATACCACTTCCAATTCCAAGTGGCTCAGATGATGGAATGTAGATACATAAATAAATAAATCCCTCCTCATAGAAAATTAGCATGCCAGAAAGAATGCCATGCTAGATAGAGCCCCTCTTCCTGACATGCAAGCTTTTATTTTGTGGGTGCTCATCAGCACTGAGAACTAGGTTTCAGTCTCTTTAAACCAAATAAGTCTTTGAGTCTGTTGGTGTGTTAGCAGCAAACATCCAATGAGAGATCAGAGCAATACAGCTTGGATGGTTTCTGGCACAATACTTTCGCTCAGGGCAGTTAGAATCTTGGTTTTGTGAAAAGATGGAGAAGAAACACAGGCTGTTAAAACAAGGTTAGGTCATTTTCAAGTTGCATTTGAACATTGCTGTACACACCAGAAAGGGGGCAGGCATGTCTTCACCTGATGCACATGGCCTGTTTGGTTTCCCAACACCTGCAACCTTCCCAGCTCCTGTTCATGTTGAAGCTGTCATTTGTGCATGCACAATGTTTTTTTCAATGTACACACCTCAGCTTAACTGCAAAGTGAACGTAGCTTAAGTTTTCAAATTGGACGGAAGCTAGTTTGAGAGGAAATGAACCAAACAGGAGTTATTTCTCAAGAAATACTCAAGAAACTACAAGATAGATATGTATTATGGCTAAGGTCATGTGCGCACAGCTTCCAACACCAGTGGTGGTAGCCCACTGAAGCGAGAGTGAATGGTAATGTGTACACAACCACATTGTTATGAGAATTATAAGGTCTAAGATATAAAATAAATGTTCATAAATGTACCAGGCAAACACATACATAAATAAATATATACACCACATGTCTGAAACAGTACAGGAAAACAGTCCTGAAACCATTTTGACTCTCCCAAATTGGCCTCAAATGTTTCTCTGCAAGGAGGAATGAAATGGGAAAGCCTCTCCCTTGTCTTTTGCTTACCTGTCTTAAGGGCGTCTTTGTGTATGAATAGGGTGAGCCTGTGACCTGGATTCAGGAACTGAGTATTTACCATCACAAAAGAATGGCCAGGATGCCCAGGTAAATGCAATCAGTGACCATTATTAGGTATCCTGGCAGACTGCCCCTTGAGTGATGTATGTATGATGTATTGGGGGGTGGCCTTGAGCTACAGGGGGGGGGATTTCAAAAGTCTATATAAGGACTTGCACACCAATGTTCTGGTTTCCTCCTCCCTCCTGCATGGCGGGGTGAGCACCCTGTTGCAACAGTTTAATAAAGATAAGGCTTACTAGCTGCTTTGCTTCTCAATATTCTCTGGTTGGCCTCTGTTATTTTTCTTCTACCGATAGAGAACCTACATAAGGACTCTATACGGACTCTTGGATACCCCATAAGGGAAAAAGGAGAAGTTTTTTCTAACAGATTCAAGAAGATGTGGGAAGGGGGAATGAATTGCACATTAATTCCCCCTTCCCACATTCCCATTCAATCTGTATCCAGTGCAGTGTGCACAAGACTGTTGTTTCTTATGAAGTACTGCATTTTGATGTGCTTTTGCCAAGCCACCTCCAATCCAAAATGTGGGAAATAAACAACCTAGCTGCATTTTAAGCTGGTGCAGCTCTAAAGGAAGCAGTTGAGATCAATGCTATCTCATTATGTTTATGGGTTAGTGGAGGAACAGGATCCCCCAGATCCCTGGGTGCCAGATTCCCCCTCTAAGTGCTGGGGTTAAATCAAAGCCATGAGAATTAAGGTGAGCTGACAGGCTAAGCCAGACAGAGGGGCAGAGGGAGATGATGGCCCAGCCATTAACCCATTGCAAAAGCCATCTACAAGACAAAAGACCCTACCAGTAACCCAGGGGGAGGTTGCTAGGGCAATGTGGGCATGATGTCACACAGAAAAAAGTTGTCCTTTTACACAGAGGTGGTTTTTAGCAAGGTGTTTTGGGAACAAGAATGAGGAATTTAAAGAGAACTCCATGCGGTGCTCATGCCCTGTACCCACCAACATTTCTCCGATGAAAATAGGGACATCCTATTCCTTCATAATAATAATAATTTTATTACTTATATACCCTGCCCTTCTGACTGGGTTGCCCCAGACACTCTGGGTGGTTTCCAATATATATATATATATGAACATAATAAAATATTAAACATTAAACAACCTTCCCTATACAGGGCTGCCTTCATATGTCTTCTAAAGGTTGTATAATTACTTATCTCCTTGGTTCAGAGGTTGCATAACTCCATACCCTCCAACATTTCTCCAATGAAAATAGGGACGTCCTAAGGCAGTGATGGCTAACCTTGACACTCCAGATGTTTTGGAACTACAACTCCCATCATCCCTAGCTAACAGGACCAGTGGTCAGGGATGATGGGAGTTGTAGTCCCAAAACATCTGGAGTGTCAAGGTTAGCCATCACTGTCCTAAGGAAAAGCAGGACATTCCAGGATCAAATGAGGAACGGCTTCTGTAATTCTGGGACTATCCCTGGAAAATAGGGACACTTGGAGGGTCTGATACCCTCCAAGTGTCCCTATTTTTCAGGGAAAGTCCCAGAATTACAAAAGCCATCCTAGCATCTGATTTGATCCCGTAATGTCCCTATTTCCCCCACCAGTGCTGCTGCTGCTGCACTTGGGCAGGATGAGCTGGTGTTTGTCCCGAGCAGTGGCAGCGGCAAGGGAGCACCCTGTTGCCTCTCCATGGCCCCTGCCACTGGCCTCCTCCCTTGGGGCAAGCAGGTGTGGAGGAGGACAGGCTGTAGCCCCCAAGGCCCAGCCCTGTGGGATGTATAACACTGGTGCAGTCAATCACAACATTCCTAGAGTGTACACAAAGGGGACTTGGTCCTCCAGGTAGAGTTTCCTGTGCCAAGACTGAAATCACTTCCTTTGTGTGACCAGAAGTGGGAGTGGCCTTACCTGTAGCTATTCAAAGATACAGGTGAGCTGCTACTCTCCCTCTCTTCCCACCAGGACTCCGAGGATGCAACATCTCAGGAGATGCTCTTTTGGCTTCCAGCCAAGAGAGGCCCACATGGAGCCTTTCTCCCTTAAGGAGAATCTCCACATGTACATACATTTAATCTAAGCTAGCCTGCCTTCTGAGACTTATATATTCTTGGATGTTTGTGAGTAAAACCTTTATACTTTTATAAGCTTATGTGTCGTGTATTTTCTGTTAAGAGGGAACCAGGGGATATATGCCAGGAATCTGCCTTGTTCTAGAAGTTCATAGGAACTTAAACGCCACGCTTTGCTGCGCTTTATTGGGGATGAGAAACTCTGCTAGTTTGGAGCTTGTTAGCACAAGCTGGGATAGGAAATATTAAACAATATTCCCTCATCCACATTCCTCTCATCTCCCACAAGCCCCACATGACACACCGGCTCTGAGGGGCAGGCAGAAGGCAGGGGCACCCTGGGCATTAAGGGGCAGCGGAGCACAAGGAGTCTTGATTTTTCAAAAATGCTTTGTGCCATTCGCATCTAATCTGGCCACTTTCTAAAATGTATTTGTTGGTGTGTGCTTTTGTTTTTGTAAATCTACCAAAGAATAAAATAAAATCGGGATTAAGGGGTTTTCTCAGGAGGGTGGAGGGGTGTGTGTGCTGCGTCCCATTGGTGTAGTGGTGGTGGAAATGCTATGCAAGTGGGGGGAGGGACAAAAAATGGGGGGCCGAGGAGGGCCAGTTGGGGGGGGAGTGAGAAATGTGCCTATTTTCCTCTGGGGAATGTTGGAGAGTCTTGGCCAGGCATAGGCAAACTCAGCTCTCCAGATATTTTGAGACTACAACTCCCATCATCCCTGACCACTGGTCCTGTTAGCTAGGGATGATGGGAGTTGTAGTCCCAAAACATCTGGAGGGCCGAGTTTACCTATGCCTGGTCTTGGCGCTGGATGGAGGAGGCAGCACTGAGAGACCACGTCTGGCTGCTGCTCTGCACCCAAGCTCACTGAAGAGAGGACAGGAGCAAGGAGGGACATTCTTGGCGTGTAATGTTCTGCACCCTCTTCATTGAAGACTTTAAGTGAAAATATGTGTACAATAAACCATATTTCTTAAAGATTGTAGTCTCTGCTGTGCCTTGATTTCACAACGGAAACATAACCCTGGATAAGTGCCTGGAACCCCGTGGAATCTGGCTACTGCTTGACAGACATGGGGAGTGGCGTGTAATATTATGCTGGGTGGGCTGTGTAAGTGCTTCTGTAGTGAGCATTTAGTCTAGAACTGGGGAAGGGTGAATGCTCTCAAAATGAATATTATTCCCAGGTTTATTTATATTTTGAGAGGACTTCCAGTTTTTCTATCTGGATCATACTTCCAAAAGATAAACTCCCTGTTTAGAAAATGTCTTTGGGGCTTAACAACACCAAGAATATCCTTGCAGAGAATGCAGTTACAAATTAAAGAAGGGAGCTTTGGAATTCCAAATTTTGAACTATATCATGATGCTTATTTGCTATCAAGTACTAAATATTGGAAAACCACTGTTGGTATAAATTTTCTGACATGGGCAACCCTAGAATATATACATACAGCACCTTTGGTTGGTTGGACAATACTAGGATCAAAATATTCAAAATCCCAGGTGACTCTGGAAACCACTAAGTCAGTTACGGTAGATGGAATACATTGTCTAATAAAAACAAATTTGATTCATTCTCACATGCCAAACTTACTTTGTGGAGAAGGTAAAGGTAAAGGGACCCCTGACCATTAGGTCCAGTCGTGTCTGACTCTGGGGTTGCAGCGCTCATCTCGCTTTATTGGCCAAGGGAGCTGGCGTACAACTTCCGGGTCATGTGGCCAGCATGACAAAGCCGCTTCTGGTGAACCAGAGCAGCGCACGGAAACGCCGTTTACCTTCCCGCCAGAGCAGTTCCTATTTATCTACTTGCACTTTGAAGTGCTTTCGAACTGCTAGGTGGGCAGGAGCTGGGACCGAGCAACGGGAGCTCGCCCCGTCGCAGGGATTCGAACCGCCAACCTTCTGATCAGCAAGCTCTAGGCTCTGTGGTTTAACCCACAGCGCCACCTGGGTCCCTACTTTGTGGAGAAACCCTACTCTAAAAATTGCAAAAAAACAAGATGGTAACATGGAAAAACTGGATGGAAGCAGGTGTATTGACTTTGGACCAGCTGATAGATGAGGAAGATGGATTTTATACTTATGCTGTTTTAAGACAAAAATAAGGAAAAAAATCAGATGAGGCCCAGTGGCAATATCTTCAATTGCAACATCTCCTAACAAGTGTTTGGGCCATCAGCCCTCTCAGCTTCTGAGACACCTGAGATACTGGAGCAATTGAAACTAAAAAGCCAGTGATTACTTTTAATAGGTATTTATTAACAATAAATAAGTTTGATATGCAGACTTTAAGAAATGATTGGAATACAGAATTGGAACTTTCAGTATTATCCAGACAGTGGGAAAGTGTTTTAGCCTCGATACTTTAGGTATTGATGGGCCTTAAATTAAGACTTATACAACAACAACAACAACAACAAATATTCAGAATGTAACTTTCAGCAGAGAATATTCTTTTAACTATATACCTACTGTATGGAAGTTAAAAATGGGACAATGAAAATGGTGACCAAGAGACGGATACTGATGAATTGGAAAAATGAAAATATGATCTCCTTTAATCAATAGATTGACAATATGACAACACCCGCAACTTATGAATGGACTGCTTACAGACATAGACTTTGGATAAATATGACAACATTTGGAATGAGTTTACGAAGAATGTAGTAGGCTATTAATATCTACATATGCATTAAGATAATAATATCATATATATTTAAATAAGAATGTATGGGCGTATACTACATTGCATTTTATATATTGTTTCTTTCTCTACTTTTTTCTTTTTTCTTTTTTTTCTCTGTATCACTTTATTTCTTTATAATTGAAATTCTTTCAATAAAGTATTAATACCCAAAATAATATGGAATTGCCATGCTTTGTTCATTCACTTCTTAAGGGACACTCAACCACATGATGCCATCAACCCCTCATTGTCATCCTGTATCCCCCTCCCCCATTGTGGGTTCTTTAGTGTTTTCTCAAACTGCAAAAAGTCCAGCTTTTTCAGAATGGAAGAACAGAACAATCTCCACAGGTGGTGTGTCTTTAGCACAACTTTTCTTTTTTTTAAGGGCAGGGTTTTGAAATGGGCAGTATAAACTCAGGAAAGAGAACCTATCATAGACCAGCACACATTCAGTATGAAGGATACCATTTTATAACCCAATTATTTTTAATCAGTATTTGCATTACACTATATATTGATCTTCAGTGAAAGAGAGGCATAGCACTAACATTAATTTTTTTTAAAAAACTAACAAACCTTTTTCTGTCAACACAAGGTGGTGACTAGATAAAGATATAAAAATAATGATAAAATTGAATATTAACATGATAGCTTCATGGGTGCTGTAACACTGTAACTCTCTTTCATAAAAGAATAAATTATAACCGGAAAAGCATTGCAGTCCTAATTAAAAAATCAATTTAAAAAGGGTTATAAAATGATGCCCCCCTCAGTGGTTCTAGTGGATGGGTGCTGAGCTTCATAGGCCCCACCCACAACACCTGTGTCAAGCCCATGGCTGTGGACAGAACATAGTGGCCTGGGCACACAGAAACAGTGCAATAGACTTGATACTATAGAAAATCATTTGCAATTCTTCTTGCAGCTTTCAAAGGAAGAACAATGATTGGGCATCACCTGGAGCTACCTGTCTGGATGCAGCCCTATTTAGAGTTGGCTGTTGTGTTGCTGTACAGTTACACACATCCTTATGATTCTGTAACTGCTGTTCCTGTGAATGTCCTTCACTGCTTTCCTTATGAACCTTTGGAGAATTACTGAATCCTGGAAGCTGAGAGATGCAGCAAAAATACTCACTGTTCAACAAGGCTTATATGGAACATGGTTTTTGTAAGAGGGGTTACCACCCTTTGAAAGTTATCTCTCAGGGAAGGCTTAAATAAACAGAAACGTCTCAGACAACTGAAGTGGCCACTTGGTGCGTTGGTGAGTATGGATGAGAGCCAGTGTTATCACGCATTTCAGTGGGTCTACTCTGAGTATGATTAGCACTGGTTATTACCCACAGAAATTAATGGGGACTACGAAGCAACGTGATTATATTCCTATACAGCTTCTGCTCATTTCATTGGGGGTGATCCATTTCATTATGGATCACCACTGTCTGTTTCCCACTCCAACACCATTAATGGCACAGAAAAACTGCTGCCTTGGGTGTTACCACCTCCCACCAGTGGTGTCAGAATTCAATGGTGCCCAGTGCAACACTAAATTTTGAAACGCGCTGCTCTAAAACCGCCTCTGCTCCCATTTCCTTCTGAAGCAGTCATTTTCAAGGTGCAGTCCTGCCTTCTTCACACAACAACCCTACAGAGACCCCAGTTAGCTTATGTATACAAGTTAGAAGAGAGAAGTGAATATTGTCAAAAAAATTAGGGGCTGTTGTTCCAACTGGTCTGGGCCCCAGCTCTGTCGGCATCTTGGATGAATGGCAGCAGTGATTTGCGGTGCTGCAAAGAAACACACCGTTCCGCCTTTCCCTTCCTGTAGCTCTTTGACTTCTTTGCCCCCCCCCCATCTTGCTTCTTGTGCTCACCTGTGCACAATGTTGCCAGGCTTTTAATCTCCTCTGATCTCCTGTTTAACCCTAATTAGCAATTAAGGTTCCATTAATGTTTCGTCCTGCTTTCTATTTATACAGCTGGAGAGGAGAGGAGAAAAGTCCCACCTCATCTCTTCCTTTTACTCTCCCTGAAGAATGGGCTCACCCTCCATCCTGATAGGGCAGCGGCTCACAACCCCCCCTCCCTCCGAACCTTCAAGGACTTGCCTGACCACTCAATGATTTTCTTGCCTGTAGGATCAATTGATTGTCAATTGTATTTTTATTGCCTTTTTATTTCTCGTATATTGTATTACAATTT
Source organism: Darevskia mixta (assembly GCA_034641385.1). Taxonomy (NCBI): domain Eukaryota; kingdom Metazoa; phylum Chordata; class Lepidosauria; order Squamata; family Lacertidae; genus Darevskia; species Darevskia mixta. Next base: position 2,462,244 of record JAWWNH010000067.1, on the reverse strand, counting down.
GAATTCCATAGAATTAAAATTGTGATACAGTAAAATACAGCATATGAGAAATAAAAGAAGCAATAAAAATACATCAACTGACAATCAATATGAATATTTAATACAATGGTTGAGCATCCTTCCATCTTCAGTGTCAATTCCACAGACCACAGAACTAAGCTTGAAGACCACAGTCTGGGAACCCTTGTGATAGGGAACTATCCTGCCTATGAAGGTGATCCAAATACAGCTGTCAGCAGCAATAAAGAAAGCAAGGGGAGCTTTTAAGCCACAACCACACTCTTGTTTAAAGGCAATTTCCTGAATATTTCTCATAGTTAGGCACATCAGCTTTCCAATGTCAGCCCCGTCCCTGCTCTCAGCAGAGCATTGCTCTTTGTTTCGTTCCCCCTGCTGGGTGCTCCAGTTGGACCTTTGCCCTGACCTATACACTCAAATGATATAACAGCAATTTACTCTGGAGCAGCAATGGAAGTGACCCAGTCCAGCTTAATATCTGCAATGCAGGAATCACAGCTAGAAAATCCTCAAGAGATGGCATTCAACCTCTCTTTAGAAACCTTCAATGGAAGAAAGTACACAACCTTCCAAGGGACTTTAGTTGAGATTCCTGCATTGCAGGGGGTTGGACTAGATGATCCTTGGGATCCCTTACAACCCAAAGATTCTATGGTTCTATGAGTCTGTTCCACTATCAAACAGCTCTGAGGGTGAGAAAGTTCTTGCAGGTGTTTAGTTGGAATCTCCTTTTCTTGTAATTTGGATCCATTGGTTTGGTCCCTGCCCTTTGGAGCAGGATATGGCCAACCAGAGTCTATTAAAAAGTTCCACTTCATTTTGCCATCTTCACAAATCTTCTAAGTCATCAGTGTAACCATCAACATATGGGATCCGCACCTTTTAAAATTTCCTTAAGGCTGCTTGTTTTCCAGACTCAGCCACCATGGTTCTTTATGCTATAGCCACACGATTCAGAGGCCCCCTTACCATTAAGTGAGATGTAGTAATTTATTGTAGTGGTTTCTTCAGGTGGAAAAGTTAAGAGGCAGTGCCCTGCCACGGCCTCCAACCCTGAGTCGTTCAGGGAGTGCAGTGCGGAGCAACAACCAGGACACTCCAACACATTCTTCTTTTTCTCTTGATTTTCTGCCCCTGCCAACATTCAGTCAGCATTAGGGTTGCCATATTTTGAAGAGCAAAAAAGAGGACACATTTGCGCCACCGGCACTGCCATGTTGCCCTCACACTCTCACACAGGCACACTCTCCCTCACACACTCAGTTACACACACAAATACACTGCCCCCCCACATTGAGAATAGCAGAGCCACCACCAATGCTGCTTTTGCCGGTGCCTACTCCTCTGGAGATAGGACGCGGGTGGCGCTGTGGGTTAAACCACAGAGCCTAGAGCTTGCCGATCAGAAGGTCGGCGGTTCGAATCCCTGCGACGGGGTGAGCTCCCGTTGCTCGGTCCCAGCTCCTGCCAACCTAGCAGTTTGAAAGCACGTCAAAGCGCAAGTAGATAAATAGGTACCACCCCGGCGGGAAGGTAAACAGCATTTCCCAGCACTGCTCTGGTTTGCCAGAAGCGGCTTAGTCATGCTGGCTACATGACCTGGAAGCTGTACGCCAGCTCCCTCGGCTAGTAAAGTGAGATGAGCGCCGCAACCCCAGAGTCGTCCGCGACTGGACCTAATGGTCAGGGGTCCCTTTACCTTTACCTTTACTCCTCCGGAGAGATTCAGCCTGTACTTCCCTCGCCACGAAGTGGGTGGCAGGGCTCACGGAGGGATGCCGGGCTTCCTGGCACAGGGGAGCTCAGTGCTGTGAACCTGGAGAGGCGGCACCAGGCAAGGATCTGAGGCGACCAGGGCAGGCAGGCAGTGAATAGGTGCATGCGCTGCCACCCCCCCAATACAAGTGCCCCGATACATGTCTGCACTCCCCACCCCCCCTAACTGTGCCACTGCACACACACACACACACACACACTGCCCCCCTACTTTCCCCTCCTCGCTACCTTGGTCCTTGGGCAGCTTCCCAGCCAGTTTGAGGGCACTGGGGAGGGACACAATTGCGTGCATGTGCTCCCTTGGAACCAAAGAAAAATACCTGGACATACTTGCAAATTCTAAAAATTCCCCAACAGAGATTTTTACCCCTGAAAAAAAGAACGTATCCAGGAAAATCTGGGCGTATGGCAACCCTAGTCAGCATTCTGTGCACACTAAGCATTCTCCGTCCTCACAGAGCCACTGAGGTGTGTCTTCCTCTTTGCGTTTTTGGTCTCCTAAACATTTTTCACACTTCTACAAACCTTTGTGTTCCTTCGAGTCTGCTGACTCCTCTCTTCCCCCGCCCCCGGGAAAGAGTTATTTATTTCTTTTTACATGCAACTTGCTATTGTTCAATATTTGTTCAATATTTTGGAGTCAGAAACTCCTACCAACAGACCTATACCTCTCCTCTCTTTTGAGTGTTGATGACTTTAGCTGCACAGACATCTGTCACCATTTTGTGACAGGTTCTGCCCCTGCATGACCATTTTGCAACTAGAGGACCTGTTAAGTCTGTGCAGCCATCTGATCGAGGGGGCTGTTGCATTCGTTATTTTTAGGCCACAGTGCTGTTGTATGTCCAATGAAGCAATCTGTGCTGTGCTTTGAGGTGCTGTTTACCAACATGTCAATTTGGGCTTCTGTCAGTTCCTCATTTTTTCAATCCACATTTCCACATCAGTTTGAATTTTTTTTAAGTCCTTATGAAAATTCATTGACATTTTTATGCAATTTTCTCCTAATATACACATTTTTACACAGCAGTTTCCCATGGTATATATCTTCACAAATATATGCATCTATATGCATACTTTACTCCAGCATATGCCTTTTAGGACAAGTTCTCTGGCTGGAGAACCGCATTGCAAAATTCAGAGAAATGTGGGTTTTGAAGGTTGTGTTTCGGTTTGCATATTGTTTTGGAAAGTTCACCTTTACATGTAAACTGAATCAAAATCCCCCCATGCCTCCCGCATACCCCCAAAATGTAACTGCTGGCTTATAGGTTGCTTCTCTAAAATCCACATTCCTCTTCCCTGGAGCTGATTTTCATACTGCCTAGTTAAACTTACTGTGTATACGTGGTACAAAGTACTTTAAATGTACTTTAAGATGGCCTGCCACTGTGAAAATAGCAAAAGTATGAAAAATGGAAATGACAGGGGGCAGTTGTACTTGCTGTGCTGTTCACAGGAGTGAATGGAGCCAATTTGTTCAGTTATTATGACCAGAATTCCGTAAAAGAGCTGGATTTTCAGATGGTTTTTCAAAGTGCGCGCGCACACACACACACGGAATACTAGTTATTTGGAATACTAGTTATTATTCATTTAGTTAAACATATCAGACACTCAAGTGTTTATATTTCCTTTTTTCTGTATACAATAAAATTATATATATAATTATTATATATAAATTATATATATATATAATTTTATTGTATACAGAAAAAAAGGAAATATAAACACATGAGTGTCTGATATGTTTAACTAAATGAATAATAACTAAAAACTTCACTGGCGTCTCAAAGTATTCCCAACAAAGTCTCCTCCAACCCCCTGCCTTCTGAAATTAGGCAAGTAGTGACAAGTAAGACGGCATTCCCAGGTGTGGCCCTCTGAGTGCAGAACACCCTTCCAGGGAATCTCCTCTGACACCAAATCTGGTGTCTTTCTGTTGCCAAACAAAGACATTCTGCAACATGTTATCCTCAGCATCAGTCTGACTTAAATTCCTTTTTGCTATCTTATTGCTCTGTTATGTTTGTTTGTTTGTTTGTTTCATTTATTAATTACATTTATATGCATGCATACATATTGCGGTTTTTCACTGCTGTGGTTGTGCTAACTCTATACTGTTTATGATGTTTATGGTCTGCGAACCAACCACAATAAACTACTACTATTATTGCATTTATATTCTGCTTTCCTCCAAGAAGCTTGAGGTGGTGAACAGGGTTCTCCTACCCATTTTCTTCTCCCTGTGTCATGCTCCTGTCTCAAAGAATGACAACAGTGGCTCTTTGTTCTTGTTGTTTAGTCATTTAGTCGTGTCCGCCTCTTCGTGACCCCATGGACCAGAGCACGCCAGACACTCCTGTCTTCCGCTGCCTCCTGCAGTTTGGTCAGACTCATGTTGGTAACTTCGAGAACACTGTCCAACCATCTCGTCCTCTGTCGTCCCCTTCTCCTTGTGCCCTCCTTGTGCCCCTTCTCCTTGTGCAAACTCGGCAGCAAGCTTTGAGTCCAAAAGTCATGGTCTGAAGGGACACAAGCAAGGCAAGAGATGCAGAACTGAACAGAACCGATGTATACGTCCCAACAGTCTCCCTCATCTCCTTCCCAGCTTTTGAACACAAGATGGGGCAAGCTCACTTACAAGGCTCTCTTCCCATGAGACCCATGCATGTTCAAATGCACACTCCTTCTGGGTGAGTGTGTCTGATTTCACCTATGGAAGCAATGCTCCTCTGTCTCCAGCTCCGCCTCCTCTCCCTGTTTTGCTCCTCCCCCTGAAATGGTGAAATACTCCCCCCATGCCCTTCCCCCAATGAGGTGAGGTGCTGCACTCCATAGGAAGGGTGATGAAGAGAGCCAGTGGATCTGCCTTCCCCCTCTGCAACATCTGGAGTCATAAGGGGAAGACCTCCATCCGCCATCCAGCTTTCAAGCCCCCATCCTGTTTCTTCTTCTCCTCTTCTTTCATCTGTGGTTTATTTATTATTTCATAAAATTTATACATAGCTAGATTGTTTTAAAAAAAACCTCAAAGTGGTTATGAAAGGAAGACAATAAAATCAGGGTTGTATGCAATGAAAGCCTTACTCAGAAGCAAGAGTTGATAGCTGAGGTGTGTGAACAAGAAGCTAGAAGCAGGCAGAAGTCAGAGAGAGAGAAAGAGGGAGGGAGATATCATAGTATCATAAAACTGTAGAGTTGGAAGGGACCCCAAAGGTAATCTAATAGAACCCCCTTGCAATGCAGGAATCTCAGCTAAAGCATCCATGGCAGATAGCGACCCAACTTCTGCTTTAAAATCTCCAGGGAAGAAGAGTCCACCACCTTCCGAGGGATCCCATCCCACTGTCAAATGGCTCTTGCCATCAGAAAGTTATTCCTGATTTTGAGTCAGAATCTCCTTTCTTGTAACTTGAAACCTTTGGTTCCCTCCAGAGCAGGAGAAAACAAGCTTGCTCCATCTTTCATGTGACAGCCCTGGAGATATTTAGAGGTGGCTATCATATCTCCTCTCAGTCTCCTCTTTTCCAGGCTAAACATACCCAGCTCCCTCAAACATTCTTCATAAAGCTTGATTTCCAGACACCATACTTCTGTTGATACAACCTAGAATGGCATTAGGTTTTTGGTTTTTTGCTCCTGCATGCATCCCACTGCTGACACATGTTGAGCTTCTGGTCCACCAAGTCCCTAGATCCTTTTCACATGTCCGGCTAGTAAGCCAGGTGTCCCCCATCTTATATTTGTGCATCTAGCTCTTCCTGCCTAAGTGCAGAACCTTACATTTGTCCCTATTGAAATTCATGTTGTTTGCTTGGGACCAGTTCTCCAATCTGTTAAGGTAATTTTGAATTCCAATTCTGTCTTCTGTGGCATTAGTTACCCCTCCCAATTTGGTGTCATCTGCAAATTGGATGAGCATCCCCTCAAATCCTTCATCCAAGTTGTTAAAAAGACGTTGAACAACAACAGGCCCTGTGGCACCCCACTTGTCATTTTTCTCCAGGATGATGAGGAACCATTAATGAGCACTCTTTGGGTTCGGTCCTCCAACCAGCTACAAATCCACCTAACAGTTACCTTGTTCAACCCACATTTTGCCAGCTTCCTCACAAGAATATCATGGGGGACTTTGTCAAAAGATGTTTGATTTCTGTTTGAATCCAACAAGTCTGTGGTTATGGGGAAAGCAAGACTCCCTTGGGGTGTTAATGCTGTGAACCCCTCCATCACAAGCTCAGGTTGTATATATGTGTAAATGAAAAATATAACATAAGGACACCCCAGTCTCCACTGTGGTTCATTCTAAAGGAAACACAAACCCTGAGACCCCTGGAATCTTGCATCGCTCGGAGATTGGGGTGGCATGCACAAGATTATTGTTGTTCTGCTTAAGGAAGCATTTTGTGGGGTTTGTTTTGGCCTTGGCAGAGGACAGGCAATTCTGAGGCATATTGCTTTGTGGCACCATGGTTGGTGAGTCCATGGTGGGCTGAAACCTTGGCTTCAGTGATTAACAGCTATCTCCGGCTGTAGGAAAATTGGGCCAAAACATCCTTTGGCCTAGTTAGAAAAATGGGCCATTAGGAAATTGCAAGGAAGGACCGTTCTGAGAGGGATTAGCTGAGCTCTTTTGACTCTCTAATCACCCTTCCATGCTCATCCCTCACCTGAAGTGTCCGGCAAAGACACCCATGGTGACGCAGGGTACGCGTGAGTCCTTCATGCCATGCTAAATGGGGGGGGCTGAGACAGGGAGGGGGGCAAATCGCAGCCCAATTAAGGGATAAAACATTTAAGGGCTTTGGGGATCTTGTGCTCCAAGCTGGGTGCTTAATCCACCTGGGGGGGTAGGTATATAAATGAGTATTGTCCTGGACCCTGGCACAGACAAGCGGATGGGAGAGACTGAGCGGTAGCGAGGGAAAGAGAGAGAAAAACAGAGGGCAACAGAGACAGAGAGAATCTAGTAGGAAAGAAAAAGCAAGAGGGAGGGAGTGGGACAGGGCAGCAATCAAGTGCAGGTGGAAGGTGGGAAAGAAGGCAGCAAAGGCCATGACAGAAGCCTGGGATGTGGCTGTATTTGCTGCCCGCCGGCGCAATGAAGATGAGACCACCAGAGACAGTGTGTTTACTTACACCAACAGCAACAATACTCGGGGTGAGCCCAGCAGCAGGGGCAGCAGAAATGGGGGTGGGTGGGTGGGTGGAAGCCTAAAATTGGGGATTAGACATGGGGGTGCACTGGGGTTTAGTTGAACCTTGATAGAGCAGGTGATGCAGCAAGGGGGGTGGTTAGTTTTTGGAAAAGGTTCTGGAAAGTTTTTGGGACTAGACAAGGAAGGGTTCTCAGCTGGTCCAGGTGGAGGTCTCTGTGTGCAACTAGAGAGAGGTGTAAACTTATCCACTTTCCTGGTGTATTACTTGTGAAGGGGAAGGACCCTGTATGGTCTGCAAGGGAAGGGACACTAAGAAAATACCAAGTACCAAGTCTTGGTACAGTAGATTCCTGACGGATTATCTTGTGAGGCAGGCTGGGAACCCTCCAACTCCTAACCTTTTCCCTCCTTCGCAGACCCTTTTGAAGGTCCAAACTATCACATTGCACCACGATGGGTCTATAACATCACTTCTCTCTGGATGATCTTTGTGGTCGTTGCCTCAGTCTTCACTAATGGTTTGGTATTGGTGGCCACTGCCAAATTCAAGAAGCTACGGCATCCACTCAACTGGATTTTGGTGAACTTGGCAATAGCTGACCTGGGTGAGACAGTTATTGCCAGCACCATCAGCGTCATCAACCAGATCTTTGGCTATTTCATTCTTGGTCATCCCATGTGTGTGTTGGAAGGATACACCGTGTCTGCTTGTGGTAAGAGACCAAGGGATTTCTTATTTACAATAATTTCTGCTTAATGCTCTGCCATCCTATTCCTTCCCCATGTTATCCCTCCTGGCTCATATATTTACCCCCATTTAATCACAAGCCAGAGTCCTGTTGTCTTCCAAGATCACCACACTCTTTCCACCCTGCTTCTCCTTGTCAGGAATTTATGGGGAAGAAGGAATGCCAGCCCCACCCTTATCCCTGGTTGTCTTCCTCCTATGAATTCTGTGCATTCCAGAACTCTTTAGCTATGGTGTTTAGCAAGTGCAAAAGTTTGATCTACAATGCCCTCAACTGCTATTGTGGTTGCTGAGAAAGCCAGGTAACGGGCGATGAATTGGGACAGTCCCAAAGTCTCATGGTAGAATCCATACTCCCTTTTTGTGACAACTGTTCCCTCTGCTCTTTCCTCTCCCACAGGCATAACAGCCCTCTGGTCTTTAGCCATTATCTCCTGGGAGCGTTGGGTTGTTGTCTGCAAGCCCTTTGGAAATGTCAAGTTTGATGCCAAATTGGCCATGGCTGGCATTGTCTTCTCCTGGGTGTGGTCTTGTGCTTGGACAGCACCACCCGTCTTTGGCTGGAGTAGGTGAGTGTGAGGAGAGACTTGGACCGGCAGCAGCTGTGGAGAGAAGCAAGTAATGTAAGCACATGTACATAAAAAGAAGGGCTGATAATGGGGACTGGGAAGGTTAGACCCTATTCCATTTCAACTGTGCTAGCAGGACAAGTGCCACAAGCTTTGCCAAAGCAACACAGAACTGTTCAAGCCAGGCAATGTCCACTGAGAAAGGTTATAGGGGAAGAAGAGGTCACTGATATTAGGTCATTGAGTTCCTTGCTGTGAGAAAAGCTGCCCCTTTTACAGTCCATGAGATATTACATGTAGCTTTTGGCATGGGGAAATTTTCTTGGGGTTGTGAAGCTTAAGCAGGGTATTCTATTCAAGTACTGCCTCGGGCACGCTGAGAGCCAACGTGGTGTAGTGGTTAAGAGCGGTGGACTCGTAATCTGGTGAACTGGGTTCACGTCTCCGCTCCTCCACATGCAGCTGCTGGGTGACCTTGGGCTAGTCACGCTTCTCTGAAGTCTCTCAGCCCCACTCACCTCACAGAGTGTTTGTTGTGGGGGAGGAAGGGAAAGGAGAATGTTAGCCGCTTTGAGACTCCTTTGGGTAGTGATAAAGCGGGATATCAAATCCAAACTCTTCTTCTTCATTTATGTATGAGGCTTAAAGCAGTTTGTGTCAATCACCTTGTCACAGGAATGTTAAAACTACAGAATGGTTAGAATGTTTATTCATATCACAAAGGCCACCGCTCCATGTGTGTAGCCAGGATTTTGGGGGGGGGGGCAGAACCTCAGTTAGCTATGTATTTTTTTTTAATCCCCCCCTTGCACTGCTCTGTTTTTTCTTTTGAACTGCTCTGGATGAGAGACAGACATTCTCTCATCAAATAGTGGTGGAAGAGACTCAAAGGTGATTTAAGTCCTGTTTGTGAAAATGGTCTTCCTCTTTCCCCTCCCTGTCCTGTAGGTACTGGCCCCATGGTCTGAAGACATCATGCGGTCCAGATGTATTCAGTGGCAGTGAGGACCCTGGAGTTCAGTCTTACATGGTTGTGCTCATGATCACCTGTTGCTTCCTCCCACTGGCTGTCATCATTCTTTGCTACCTGCAAGTGTGGCTCGCTATCCGTGCGGTGAGCACCCACCCTATCCTAGGACCCCACCTCCTGGTTGGAATCTGCATGCCCTGACTCTCCCTCAGGCTCAGCTTCACATAGGAACAGTCACCCTTAATCCTGTCCCTTTTGCTGATTCTCCTATTTCTTAAACTGCATCTCTCCCAAACTTGAGCTACCATACCTCTGGGATCTTTGTCTGGGATCAAACTATCAATTGCTAAAATTCTATCATGCCTTCATTTTACTACTTCCACTGTGGAATCCCCTTGGTCACATTGCAACCAACAGTAGAACTTTCTCTCCTTAGCTGCATGCCAAACAAGACCCCACAAATATAGTGGGATTTTCGTTTCTGTAGCAGACCCCACTCTCTGCCCCTCCTTAATTTCTTGATGAGCCCCTATTATCCAGATCCAGTTGGCACCCGCCCCCCTTTCCACTGGATTCCTTCCCTTTTCCATGGCTTGCAGTATATTGCTTGTGAGAAGATAGCCTGGTTGAAACATACCTAGCTATAGCCTCCCATGAGGCCTTCTCTTGTTTTACCTAACCCAGGTCTGTTGCAGGTTGAATCCCTCTCCCCCATGTTCTCTGTGTGGGAATAATCTAAACAACCTCTTTAATCCCACCTCCTCTCCCTCTTGTACAGGTTGCTGCCCAGCAGAAGGAGTCAGAATCTACACAGAAAGCTGAGAGGGAAGTATCAAGGATGGTCGTGGTTATGATCATTGCCTATTGTTTCTGCTGGGGACCATATACAATCTTTGCCTGCGTTGCTGCTGCCAACCCAGGCTATGCCTTCCACCCCCTTGCAGCTGCCCTGCCTGCCTACTTTGCAAAGAGCGCCACCATCTACAACCCCGTTATCTACGTCTTCATGAACAGACAGGTAATCTGCTATATTGCAAAATGGAGAATTAAGAGGCTAGCCAAGATATTGAAAGTACTGAAAACCAGAGTTGTAAGGGAAGAGATTTATGGACAGAAAACCCCATGTAGGATGAATGGCCTTGTAGATTACGCATATTGTATACACACTGGAGGCATGTAGAACTGCTCTCCAGTTCTGATTAACCTTGTCTATTTGTCCCTATTGAAATTCATGTTGTTAGCTTGGGACCAGTTCTCCAATCTGTTACGGTCATTTTGAATTCCAATTCTGTCTTCTGTGGCATTAGTTACCCCTCCCAATTTGGTTTTATCTGCAAATTGGATGAGCATCCCCTCAAATCCTTCATCCAAGTTTATAAAGATGTTGAACAACAACAGGCCCTGTGGCATCCCACTTGTCATTTTTCTCCAGGATGATTAGGAACCATTAATGAGCACTCTTTGGTACTATTACTTTCCTTGATTAGGACACCAAACTTCTGTTGATGCAGCCTAAACTAGGCATTAACCTTTTTTGCTCCTGCATCACACTGTTGTCTCATGTTAAGCTTGTGGTCTACTAAGACCCCTCAATACTTTTCACTTGTACTACTGGCAAGCCATGTGTCCCTCATCTTAGTGCAGCTGGTTCTTCCTTCATAAATGTGGAATCTTACATTTGTAGAACCTTACCTCTTCTTTTCTCCCCGGCAGTTCCGTAACTGCATAATGCAGCTCTTTGGCAAGAAGGTGGATGATGGCTCTGAGGTCTCCTCCACTTCCCGCACTGAAGTCTCCTCTGTTTCTAATTCTTCTGTATCGCCATCATAAGAACCCCTGCCTGGATGGGCACCGTGACAGGACTCTGCCTCCCAGGAGAGCCCCAGTGATTGTGAGCCTCCCCTTCCTTCTGTGCCGTATGGATTCCCTTTGAGCATATGAAATACTGGCCTGCCATCTCTACAGATCCTCTCCTTTGAACTTAGACTGTGCCCCAGAGGCTGGGGTACTGCTGTTTCTCCTGTGGTTGTGGGAGGGAAATGTTTCTGCTTTTCTCCAAGAATTGTTTTTGGATGGGGGTGAAGGATGCAGAATTCCATGCTCAAATATCCCAGCATTGTGCACCTTTCCTGGGACATCAGGGGTTGCTTGGACACTCCTTCCCCTCAGCTGTGATCCTTAAGTAGTCTCCCACTTGCTACTCTGTCTCCCAGAAAGGAGCAGAACTAAGGGGGCTCCCTGTGGGAAGTATATAGCTTTTGTAAAGCAACTCTGTCCAAGGCCCTTCCTTGAAACTGCCCTGAAGACCACACATCCCAAGTTCAACACACTGATTCCTGTGGATGGATGAGTTGGTGGATGTGAACCAATATAATTCACAATTTGACCATGCAGCACCTATTTTGATTCCCTTTTGCTCTGTCCTTCCTATAAAAAAAAATCACTGGTACCAGAGAGTGCATCACAGGGGTGGACAGGTGAATAAAGTTTGTCCTCCAAGGTGTCTGTGCCTCAGCAAGGTTGGATGTATTGAGTTCTAGCTCTGTCTAGGAGCTGACGTAATTCTAATGTGGGACAGAACCATGGAGAATCAGCACGAGCCACCTTGGACACCACTGAGGACTTAGTGCTTCTCCCCAACACGGCTCAACTGGAACCTTTCTGTACATAGTGTTTGATACTAAAGCCTATTGTGTCCCTGGGACATCTAGCTAGAAATGCAATGAGGGGAAATGGGGGGAAAAAACTGACTGCAGCAAGAAGAATGAGATAGAGAATAAAGATTTTTAACTTCTCTATAAAAGCTCAGTTTTTATCCTACAAACTATGTAACAAAACAGTGTTTGCCATGTATCCATGCATGGGGAGGGGATGCAAAAGCTGCCAGAGTAATAACTGTGGAAAGAGGAGAGTAGTTTTCGTTGCTTGCAGGTGCATTAAATAAATAAATAAATAAATAGTGACAACCATGAGGCAAGGTGAAGCAGTTGCCTCTGGCAGGAGGGTTTTCAGTACTATTAAGAGTTGAAGAATGGGGGAGAACAGATCCAACCCACCAGGCACAATCCATTGGGAAGTTCTTATGTGCAAATTCTATTGACATGAACAGGAGCTGAATATGAAAAGCACTGCTATGGAGAGTGCCTTTTGTTAATTAGGGGGTAATAAGATGCAATTACCAACACGAGTTTGACAAAACTGCAGGAGGCAGTGGAAGACAGGAGTGCCTGGCATGCTCTGGTCCATGGGGTCACAAAGAGTCGGACACGACTAAACGACAACAAGATGCAATTAGGTTTTTCTGACAGGGACCCAGGTGGTGCTGTGGGTTAAACCACAAAGCCTAGGGCTTGCTGATCACAAGGTCGGCAGTTCGAATCCCCGTGACGGGGTGAGCTCCCGTTGCTTGGTCCCAGCTCCTGCCCACCTAGCAGTTCGAAAGCACGTCAAAGTGCAAGTAGACTGAGGCGTAGCAAGCCCAGGTGGTACCCGGGGCGGAATTTTTTTTGTCACCCCCCACCACTTTAATTTTAAAAAAATATATAAAAAATTAAAAAGTGTCACCCCCCCTCTGATGGTGCCACTTTGCGAGGTGTGGGGACTGTGTGTGTGTGTGTCTATTATCTCTTTTTTTTCAATAAAGTTAAAATAAAAAAATAATAAAAAATGTAAAAAAATAATAAAAAATAAAAATAAAAAGTGTCACCCCCCTCTGATGGTGCCACTTTGTGAGGTGTGGGGGTTTTGTGTGTGTGTGTCTATTATCTCTTTTTTTCAATAAAGTTAAAATAATAATAAAAATTAAAAATTAAAAAAAAAATTAAAAAAATTAAAAAGTGTCACCCCCCCTCTGATGGTGCCACTTTGCGAGGTGTGGGGACTGTGTGTGTGTGTGTGTCTATTATCTCTTTTTTTTCCAATAAAGTTAAAATTAAAAAATAATAAAAAAATGTAAAAAAATAAAAATAAATAAAAATAAAAAGTGTCACCCCCCTCTGATGGTGCCACTTTGTGAGGTGTGGGGGTTGTGTGTGTGTGTGTCTATTATCTCTTTTTTTTCAATAAAGTTAAAATAAAAAATGATAATAAAAAATGATAAAAATTTAAAAAAAATTAAAAAAATTAAAAAGTGTCACCCCCCTCTGATGGTGCCACTTTGTGAGGTGTGGGGGGTTGTGTGTGTGTGTGTGTGTGTGTGTGTCTATTATCTCTTTTTTTCAATAAAGTTAAAATAAAAAATAATAATAATAAATGATAAAAATTAAAAAAAAATTAAAAAAATTAAAAAGTGTCACCCCCCCTCTGATGGTGCCACTTTGCGAGGTGTGGGGACTGTGTGTGTGTGTGTCTATTATCTCTTTTTTTTCAATAAAGTTAAAATAAAAAAATAATAAAAAATGTAAAAAAATAATAAAAAATAAAAATAAAAAGTGTCACCCCCCTCTGATGGTGCCACTTTGTGAGGTGTGGGGGTTTTGTGTGTGTGTGTCTATTATCTCTTTTTTTCAATAAAGTTAAAATAATAATAAAAATTAAAAATTAAAAAAAAAATTAAAAAAATTAAAAAGTGTCACCCCCCCTCTGATGGTGCCACTTTGCGAGGTGTGGGGACTGTGTGTGTGTGTGTGTCTATTATCTCTTTTTTTTCCAATAAAGTTAAAATTAAAAAATAATAAAAAAATGTAAAAAAATAAAAATAAATAAAAATAAAAAGTGTCACCCCCCTCTGATGGTGCCACTTTGTGAGGTGTGGGGGTTGTGTGTGTGTGTGTCTATTATCTCTTTTTTTTCAATAAAGTTAAAATAAAAAAATAATAAAAAATGTAAAAAAATAATAAAAAATAAAAATAAAAAGTGTCACCCCCCTCTGATGGTGCCACTTTGTGAGGTGTGGGGGTTTTGTGTGTGTGTGTCTATTATCTCTTTTTTTCAATAAAGTTAAAATAATAATAAAAATTAAAAATTAAAAAAAAAATTAAAAAAATTAAAAAGTGTCACCCCCCCTCTGATGGTGCCACTTTGCGAGGTGTGGGGACTGTGTGTGTGTGTGTGTCTATTATCTCTTTTTTTTCCAATAAAGTTAAAATTAAAAAATAATAAAAAAATGTAAAAAAATAAAAATAAATAAAAATAAAAAGTGTCAGCCCCCTCTGATGGTGCCACTTTGTGAGGTGTGGGGGTTGTGTGTGTGTGTGTCTATTATCTCTTTTTTTTCAATAAAGTTAAAATAAAAAATGATAATAAAAAATGATAAAAATTTAAAAAAAATTAAAAAAATTAAAAAGTGTCACCCCCCTCTGATGGTGCCACTTTGTGAGGTGTGGGGGGTTGTGTGTGTGTGTGTGTGTGTGTGTCTATTATCTCTTTTTTTCAATAAAGTTAAAATAAAAAATAATAATAATAAATGATAAAAATTAAAAAAAAATTAAAAAAATTAAAAAGTGTCACCCCCCCCCTCTGATGGTGCCACTTTGTGAGGTGTGGGGGGTTGTGTGTGTGTCTATTATCTCTTTTTTTCAATGAAGTTAAAATTAAAAAAAAATTTAAAAAACTTTTTTTTAAAAAAGTGTCACCCCCCTCTGGGGTGGAACCCGGGGCGGCCCGCCCCCCGCCTCCCCCGTTGCTACGCCCCTGCAAGTAGATAAATAGGAACCGCTCTGGCGGGAAGGTAAACGGCGTTTCCGTGCGCTGCTCTGGTTCGCCAGAAGCGGCTTAGTCATGCTGGCCACATGACCCGGAAGCTGTACGCCGGCTCTTAGCCTATAGAGTGAGATGAGCGCCGCAACCCCAGAGTCGGACACGACTGGACCTAATGGTCAGAGGTCCCTTTACCTTTACCTCAGGACAAGCTCCATTTGTTTTTCTTTCATACTCAAGTCATCCTTCAGAACATGTGTGTGTCCTAGCTCTCTGCCCACTTCCTACCTTGCTTAGCATGGATACCACCACCCAAGCTCCTTATAGATTTTTGACCCATCTTGGATGTTGCAACCTAGAGTTAGGCTTATCACCTGGAATGACTTTTCAATTAACTATCACATAGAGCTTGGCATAGCCACAGGGAGAAATAGGCACATGGGAAAGCACAGGGGAATAGGCTCTTAATTTTTAATTAATAAACAAACAATAGTTAAATAAGCATTGGGAGTAGAGTGTGTTGGAGAGCATCAGGATGGATAAGGAAATTTGTGTGCCATTTTGTTCTCTGGCTACCAATTGGAGGGAAGCCATGTTCTCCATTCCTGTTGATGAATGACAGGGAAGTACTTCCAGGCAGCGCTTATGATAACGATCACAAGCAGAGTGGCCAGGGCACGCCAGCGAGTGCGCAGGAGAGGAAGGGAACAGGCTGAAATAGTGGAAACACACACCAAGAGAATGGTGGCAATGGTCAGCAGCAGGTTCATGAGCTGTCCATAAAGTTTATACACACTGGCCTGGGGTAGCTCCATTGCCTCCTGTTGCTGGGTTTGCTGCTGCATTTCGAGTTTGGCCAGCCGGGTCTGGTAGGAGTCCAGCACCTCCTGGCAGGGGTACAAGGAGAAGGTATGAGATCCAGATCAGATCAGGTTCTAGACCACCCGTCCCCACAATGGCTGGTCTTTCCCTCAGCTAAACCTGTTTGGGTTCCCACACCCTTGTTTCTCACGTGGAATGTGCAATTCTTAAATTATAATGCTGTTCTTTGATGGTTCTATCTTATATCCTATTAGCAATCTCAGTTTGCCAAGTGCCAGTTCTTAGGCAAAGGGCACAATGCTCATACAAAAGGGAGGCATCAGCAAGCTCAGGTAGACCCCAAGGTGTACAGAAGTAGTACACAAAAATATTCGGTGGACATAAATTGGGGAGGGGGGCAAAACAGCCCAATGGAGTTCAAGCACATTCTGTAGCAATAGAGTTCATACTGAGAGATGGGAAACAGAAAATAAATGGGAACAGGGGTGCCAACTTGAATAAAATATTGTGGGGGCCCAGGTAAGCCCCACCCTGCATAATCAATCACATGACACAGCGCATGCACACCATTTGAATGGGAATGCCCATCAACTTTGTGGGGGCCCAGCCCCCTCAAATATTTTATTGTGGGAGCCAAAGCCCCCACAGCCCCTAGGAGTTGGCTCCTGTGATTGGGAAGGGGGCTGGAATGGAACATCCTGAATGGGAGCATTCCCCACTGTATAATTTTGTTATAGGTCCCATAGTTCATGTGATAATGGTGTTACAATATATGCAAGTGAAATACTTGCCAATAAGGAACATAGCAGCATATGGGTAATAAAACCATCCACTGGCCAGCTACTATAGCTTGAATCAGTACACACCCACCCGCCCAAACACCCACCTTGAGTATCACTCTACAAAAAGGTCAATGCCACCCCACCCTCCAATATTCTAAGCTATATAATTAATATTGACCTGAATCCTCTGAGCTTTCTAGCATTCTACTTTGACATAGGCAATACGACATGACCTCCCTCTGGAAACACACTGCTGCATCTAAAGCTCACTGTTATGGCCTACCCCATAATGTGACAGATGTCATATTCCTCATTGCCTCTGCCTCCACACATTTTGTCATGGCCAGTAACATGAGGATCACTCCACTGTCCTACTCGCTGCCCTTCATAATAGTACCATGCATACATCTTGGGCTCCTAGACATAGGAGCTCCTTACCCAGATGTCCCGGGACCTCTCATAAGACTGATAGACCATTTTCTCCTCGGTGCATGCCAGGTCATGTTTGAGGTTGGTGATCTCATTGAGATTTATCTGTATCACATCATTCACCTGCACTTCGAGATGGTAGTACCTGGAGAAGGGTGGCACAGTCAAGGTGGGCGGAGTGAAGTTCTGCAGTCTGGTCCTTTATCCCTCGCTTCCCTCTTTGCACACACACACCAAGCCAGCTGGCTGATCTTATTACAGCCTGAGCTTAAAGCACTGCTGGTAAATGGATTATGATTGAGTTGGCTCTGTTCCCTCATTTGACACTTCCAGTGACAAGACACAGGTGAGCAGTGAAAGAGAGACGGCCATGATTACCCAGCAGACTCAAGGGCACCAAGTAGTGTGGGCTGAACCAAAGAAGAGTGAGAAGAAACACTTCTGGGTGTCCTTGAAGATCAGGCCCCACATGAGCATGTTACCAGAATAGTTTGACCCCAAGGATTGATACTGGGGGAAATGTGATCCTGGCTGTGTTGAATTTGCTGTTATGCTAAGTATTCTATAGAGTACTAGCTGACAGGGCCACGCCTTGCTGTGGCTGATTTGGTGAAATGCAAAAGTAAGATACAGTATGAAAGAGAAAGCGTGTGTTGTGCTGTGCTGTTTAACGTCCACTGGAGGGCGCTATATTGTTTCTGTACACAATCACATTTTTACCTGGGAAAGGTGTGGTATTTGTGCAATGTAAGTACATATGATCACTCCCATATGGGCATGGAACGTTGTGTCCAAATTTGAACGGAATCGATCAAGGTGTTACAGAGAAAGGCGACCGTTAACAAACATCCAACTTGAACAATTTTATATATACAAGATAGAAAAATTACCAGGCAGGTTGCTCACTGCTGAAGTGGAATTGTTCAGGGAGGGGGGCGGTTATCAAAGCAAACTCTTCTATAGCCCTGCCATTCTATTTGAATTGACAGATGTGTTTACTAGCAAATCAAATGCTAGCTCAGCCATCAGCCTTGTCCCTCATCCTATGTATCAGATGGCTTGTCTACTTTTCTATTTTTAAAAAAGTGTTGCATAAGCAGTTCGTTCATTGCCTTCTTTTTAAAAACTTTTTTGAGACATCATTGGCACTGCTTCAGGCTTGCAGAACATTTTCCCCACCCAGAGCTTAACCTTGGAGGAAAATAGGCACATTTGCATCAACTGCCATTAATGTGCTTTAAGAGTGTCCATTGCTCTAAAAATGTGCCAATTTTGTGTGCCCTTGTGTGGAGGCTAGGTCTCTCTTCTTTGAACTGAAGACATTCAGAATTCCTTCATTTCTAGGGACATGATAGCTCTTCCCTTTTCCTCATTACAAGAAAATTGGGACCTTGGTTCCCATGTAATGTAAATGCAGCAGAAAAAGCATGGAGATCAGAAGGAATAGGCAAGCTAGATCCTGTACCATGGTATAGGTATAAGCTATGGGGGGAAAGGGGTTTGCTTCCGTGCCTCTGTGTGAATCAGTGCTAGTTCCAGGTTTTTTTGTGGGGGCCAATTCACACTCAATGCACCCCTCCCCGAACATCACTGTCCAGTTCTTTGCCCTCTCCCTCTGTTTCCAATCCACACAACTACCCAGAGGAAGAGCACAAGGGAAATGGAGGTTGCTTCTCCATCACCTCACTCTTGTCAGTGCTGGCATGTTTGGAAAGGACAAGATGCACAAGCAGAAATAACTAGGAGGAGCATGAGCAGGGTGCTCCAGAGAGTGGGCAGTGGGCCACCTGCAGGAGTGTGGACCTGGTGTTAATGCAGATGGAAGAGGGAGCGCGTGGCACACAGTTCAAAAAGCCCTTGTATGCAGTAATAGAAGTCTGATCACATTCCTTGGTGGGCAGTGTTGCGGCCAGGCCTCAGACCATGCAAATGATCCAGTGAATAGCAGGCTCAATCGCCCAGCTCCCAGCTATTGGCCAATACCAGCAGTCCTTGGATGGGCGTTCCCCTGGTGGTGGGCTCAACCAACCAATGGGGATGCTTGGGCCCGCTCCCAGGGGGCGTTAAATTGTGGCCTGCCCAGGAGTCTTCCCTGCCTTTTTCGTTTTTACTTGTGCTTTCACCTTGCTATGGACCAAGTCGGCCGCCATATTTAGGGCCGGGCAGGAATTTTTCCATTTGGCAAATTGGCACTCGCCATCTGGATTTCACCTATCTCATAGCAAATCACAACTTTGTAAGGCGGTTAGGCATTGGGTAAGCCTAGATCTTGGCTGGAGGGGAGGTTGTAGCCTCTGCCTGCCCCCTTTGGGAAAGGGTATCCTGTTAAAAGGATCCAGGAGGAATGGTTCTGTCTGACACCCAGGCAGGGGCAGGGGCCTCACCACTCTTCCAAAGGGGGCCTTGTGGGGGTACCCCTATTTGATATAGGTCATAGGGCATTCCCTCCCCCAAGATGTGATTTATCCTTTGATGCACTTCCAGCAGATGCACTGGAGTGGAATTGCAACGGCTTTACCCAATGCTTATGCCAAACCATTCTTTACTGTAACCAATAAAGTTGTGGCCATATTCAAGGCAAAAACCCAATATGCTGTTGTCCTGTGTCATTTCCCAAGGGAAGTGTGGGGTCATGGGGCCTTGGCACACAACACTAGATTCTGGCACTGACAGCAGAGCATTGAAGATCTTGAGCCACAGGCTCTGAACCTGTGAGACTGAGCAGGGGGACAAGGAGACAGGAGACCAGGAAACATCAAACCTGAGAATGGGGTGTCAGGAGATGGGATACTGGAGCCAACTGCCCTCAGTAATGTGGGTGCCCACCTCTTCTTCTCCTCCTGCAGCAGTTCCATCATCTGTTGTTTGTCAGCCTTCCATGACTCATCCAGCTTGTGCCACTCATCCTCCAGGATCTTGTGGTCTTCTCTAAGATCAAGCAGCTGAGATTTCAGCTCTTGAACCCTCTGCTTGATCTCTTCCTCAAGGATTTGCTTTGAGGAAGCCTCTTGAACAGACCTGTTTTCTTTGTTCTCCGAGATGGAAGGAAGGAGTTCTTCAACAGTGCAAGTTTCGGTATTGCGGTTTCTGGGTATGCTGAAGGATGGCTGGTGGGACATGCTGTTCCTGGGAGTGGTGAGCTGCTGCTGGGCAGGAGTGACACTGCTGCTGCTGTCCTGGCTTGTAAAAATCCTCTGTTCCAACTTCTTCAGCTGAGCCCAGGAATCCTGCAGACGCTGTTCTAGTTGGGCAATATTGGCTGAGGAGCGCTGGTTGATACGTTCAAAGGCCTGCCGGATGGAAGGTGCTTTCTCCCGGTCAGCTTTGCTCACCAGCTCCACATAGCATGAGGTATTGTCATCCCGATTGGCTTTCTCCACCCGCAGCATCTCAGATAAGTGAAATATGCGATGGCGTAGGACATCCTTTGGGTTGCGGCTGCTTAATTGGGAAGTGGTAGAAACAACAGAAACACTGCGGGGCCGAGGGGGCTCCACCTACCACAGGGACGAGGTGGGAAGATGATCAGAGAAAGAGCCAATGACATCAGCTATCCCTGAATTCATGCTGGGTCCCCACTAGCTACATCACAAGACAATGAATTATACTTCTCCTAGAATGCATTCTGCCATGGCCATTTCTGATCTTTTTGTCTATCCCACAAAGCACTCTGCTGTGCTTCCTTTAAGGACTGCTACCATTTACAATTTTAATCATAAATTTAACAACACAATTAAAAATAAATTGGGCAATAATATTTGAATGTACATGATACTGCTCCAATCACTTGGGATGAAGGACTGGGGTGCTGAGCAAGAGACAGTTGACTTGGCAAGCACTCCTTGTAGGCTAAACTGTCACTCAGGATGTTCACCACCAACACTTGCTGACTCCTTGATTCAAGCTAAGCAGGACTAACATCACAGTTCCTATTGAAATTATAGCCTTCAGTCCTGTTAACCATCTTCCACCCTCACTACCTGCCTCTCCCCACAAGGGGATTAGGCACTGATTCTTCACTGGCATTGGGGAGGGACCCAGGTTTAGTGAGTGAGCAGGACTTGAGGGGCAAAGTCTTCCTTTGGTCCCTGCTGACTGCGTTGGTAAGGCATGAGAGAGGAATGTTTCCTGACTTCTCCTGTCATGGGTCTCTGTGCAAAGGTCCTTCACAAAGAGAGTTCCCTGACATCAAATTATCACACAGTGACATCATAATGTTTTCTCCCCTAAAGCCATGGCAGGTGCAGCTCCTGTAACCAATAACCACAGATAGTGGGCAGTTAATGTTTGGAACATGGGCTGGGGCTTTTAAGAGTCTCCCCAAGAGAGCCACATGCCCCAGGGGAAATCAGGCTGTATCTTTTGGTCACTCACTGAACTGGCAGAGTCTTCTGCTTGCTGAAAGGATTCTCCCTTGGTTGAATTACAGAGATCCACCATGGGTGCTGTATGGAGACAGGCATGTGCATCAAAGAGCAATTCATACAAGAAATGAAATTCCAACTAAACATGTGGAAAAACTTTCTGACAGTAAGAGCTGTTCCACAGTGGAACGGTCTCCCTTGTGGACTCTCCTTCCTTGGAGGTTTTTAAGCAGAGGTTGGGTGGTCATCTGTCACAGATGCTTTAGCTGAGATTCCTGCATTGCAGGGGGTTAGACTAGATGATCCTTGGGGTCCCTTCCAACTCTACGATTCTATAGTTCTATCATCTCTTCCTGGACCCAAGCTAAGGGCCCCATGAGACACTACGCAAGGGACACTATGCAAAAGGTTTACCACAATGATTTTGCTTTCCACCTTCCTCTCCATTAGGTAAAGGTAAAGGGACCCCTGACCATTAGGTCCAGTCACGGACGACTCTGGGGTTGCAGCGCTCATCTTGCTTTATTGGCCGAGGGAGCCGGCATGCAGCTTCCGGGTCATGTGGCCAGCATGACTAAGCCGCTTCTGCCGAACCAGAGCAGCGCACAGAAACGCCGTTTGCCTTCCCGCTGGAGCGGTACCTATTTATCTACTTGCACTTTGACGTGCTTTCGAACAGCTAGGTTGGCCAGAGCTGGGACCAAACGGGAGCTCACCCCGTCACGGAGATTTGAACCGCCGACCTTCTGATCGACAAGCCCTAGGCTCTGTGGTTTAACCCACAGTGCCACCCACGTCCCGTCCTCTCCATTACTCCAAGTCTTTATCAACATTGTCATGGTCGTCATCATCATTATCCTTAATTATTAAATGAATGATATTAGAAATTTCCCATCCCATTTTTTAAGTATCAAAAAGCTTACAAACAAACACATTAAAAGCATAATAACATATGCTAGAATTTACCCCTCCCCCCCAAAAATGTTTGTGATCAGTAACACTGTGGGGAGGACAGGGGGGCTGAGTGCATGATTTTGAGGGGGTGTGAGCCAGGTAGCCTCCACGCAAGGATCCCCACCATGCCTGTCGCCGGGCTGGGGGTCTCTGGGCCCCGGAGCCCAGCCTGTCCTGGCCTCTCCTTACTGAATGGCCAGCTGGCCAGTGTTGGGAGAATGCATCTGCCAAGAGCTGTGTTGGTCAGCTGGGCTCCCCCTGCGTGGGTGGGCAGGCGGCGCAGCCTGGCCCCATGAACCATCTGTGTCCTGGGTGCCAATAAAGAACACAATGCCACTCTTTGTGATTGAAATGTGAACAAGTTCAATCCTCTTAATACAGGGATGGTGCACCTGTGGCCTTTCAGGTGTTGTGGACTCCAACTCCCATCAGCTCCCCCAGTCAGCATGATCAATGGTCAGGGGTGATGGCAGTTGTAATCCAACAACATGTGGTATACAACAGATTCCACACACCTGACTTCATAGAATGCAGTTTCCCCTTCCCACTAATCCAAGAGCTCTGCCAACGAGACTTTTCCACAAGAGAATTTCCTGGTGCATTGCACTTTCTGTGTTAGAGTTGTATGTCCTTCAGCTTTCTGCCTGAGGGAAACACCTCATTTGCCTCATGGTAAGACCTCCTTTGAGTAGGGGTAGCATATATATTAAGCAAATATATGTCTTGGAGGACATTTAGAGGTGAGTGTGAGGGGTGATGAGCCAGCACCTCAACCCCAAACAGTCAAAGTGGTTTGCCAAGTTCTGTGACCACTAGGGATAGAAGGATAAAGTCCTAATTAATGGAGGCCCCAAATATCTGAAAGTCTGCCTCCTCAGGTGTTAAGAAAGGCAGAGGGGGGCTGTATTGGTTATTCCACCTGTGACATACTCCATCACTGAAGATGTAAACTAGGTAATGTGACTTATTTTCTCTGTGTTTAAAAGTTTCACCTCTCCCTGTTGACAACACTAGGTAGGACTGTTTGTGGTAGTGTTTCTTTATTATACTACAGCCAGGTGTTTTACTTATGTGAAGGATACTGTGTGTTCACTTATTCCCCCACACAGAGATTCAATTTAAGGAGTAGGCACTTCTGGAACAAAACTAGACTTTTTAATTAATTACACTCATGGAGGTTGGAAAAGATTGTGAATTGAACCAACACATGGTGAGTTTGCTCTCACTGAATCTTTGCCGCAACAATGCTTGTACATCACTCTGATTACATAAAATACCTGGAATGTGACAGATTTTGAATGTTAACAGATATTATGAAGTGCCAAAAAACTTGGTGAATGCTAGGCCCAGACTAATTGGTTGTCATTATGACCTATATACTAGAGCCAAGGCTATAACATAAATCAGTGTCTTTGGACAAAGGCCAAAATTTCTGATATGTCATGCCAAAAAAAAGTACGCAAGTACCAGTACTTGCATCATTGAGTCATACATGTATCTACCACTAGATGGCAGAGAACTGATATTAGCTGGCCATATAGCCACGAAATTGCTAAAATACAAGTAGGCCTGAGGTATTGTACAGCTATAAGCTGTTCCCAAGTAAGATGCCTAGAAGTCATTTTTCATCAGTTTCTAGCTGCAGACATAAAGTCTAGCTCCACCAGAATAATAGAGAGACTGTCTTCAGGCAAATATTGAAGTAGGTATCATAAATGAGGGGAGAAACAAAAACTATGTGACTTGAAGAAGGTATCTGAAGAAGTGTGCATGCACACGAAAGCTCATACCAAGAAAAACTTAGTTGGTCTCTAAGGTGCTACTGGAAGGATTTTTTTTATTTTTTATTTTGTTTTGACTATGTGACTTGAGTTCATTAAATTCAATTACATGTTTTGCATTCTCAAAAGTTGCCTTGGGTTTCTGCTCAAAATCTCCCTAGGAAGCAGAGATTTGCAGCACCAGGACATTTTGCTATTGAAGCAAGTGAAAAGGTTTATATTGATAACCACTTATGATTTATCATATTGGTAACCCAGCTTTGTGCACATGTGCATAATTCATTATTATTATTATTATTATTATTATTATTATTATTTTGTTGTTCAGTATCTACTGGATAGTAGTATCTACAGTATCTACTGTAGTATAAGAATAAAGTGCAGATTGCTCTCCACTTACAGCCCAGTTTTTGAGGGTGATGTCTGATGCTGAACAGGCCTCCATTTTCTTAGTTCTCATGGGCCTCTTACTTTCCAGTAGAGAACAGCAGTAGCCTGAATGAGCCATTTGTATTTTGGACTCCAACTTCCTGGCCAGCATGGCCAATTGTTAGACATGATGGAAGTTGTAGTCAAGCAATATCTGGAGGACCAAAGGTTGCTATAGGTTATTGTTTTCTTATGTTAGCTGGCCAGTCATTTTCTGCATATGGGGTGCTTCTTGTCTGTGTCTTTTGTAGGTTGTGCATAAGAGCGATAGTGACAAGGTTACAGTTATTGAAGCATGTGTTACAGTCCACGAAGCCCTTGCAGCTGCTGCTGAGCTGGCCAAACAAGGTAATGGAATGCTGGGATCTTTCCACCCCCCTTGTGGAATTCTCTGATCTTTTGCTTCCTCTTAGGCATCTATATCCCTTTATAATCAAACACTTGGATGCTGCCACCATAACCTCCGATGCCATAGCCATCAGAGGCCAAATCACCACTGCTGAGGATCACTAGAGAATAAGCAGCTTCCTCATCATGATTGCTTCAGAATGACTGGGGAATGAAGGTTGTGACTGTGGAACCATGGCACAGGATGCTTGTGAAGAGAAACTATCCAAGAAAATTCTGGTTCAACTTGCTTTTTTGATGACATGTTGTGTCTGCAATTGCCAGTTGTACAAGTGTGGGCTATATGTTAGCACTGGAATATCACTACTCTTCCAAGTGCCCTGCAATAAATAGATAAATAAAAGGTGGAATGCCCTCCCAAAGGAGGTGCATCAGTCCCCTTCACTGTGAACTTTTAGGATATATTTAAAATGATTCCTATTTACTGAAATTTATTAATGGCTGAAAATTCTGTCCCTAGCAACTCTTATGATTAGTTTGAGTGTAGATAATTGCTTTTAGGAATTTTAAACTGTTTTAGAAGGTTGTTTTAAACTGTTGTTGTTTTTTAGTTGTCCACCATGGACTCTCTTGGTGGAAGACTGTGTGCCTACCCCTGTGCTAGGTCCTTAATAAGAATCTGCCAGATCAGCAAAACTTGGGTTGTAGGGATTTCCCATCAACAGGCTGGGTGGCAGCAATCCCCACTGATTGATGTTAGCCTGCCCCTATTCTTCCGACTTGATCTCAGGAGCTTTATGTTTTGCAGGCAGGGTGGATAAGTACTTGCACAAGCTTGGGCTTATTACCATCTGAGTGTTCCTCCTTGGGTTTGGCTAGGTCCCTGGTTATTGGGGAGACAGTGCCACCACCACAAAGTTTGCTCTCTGTGTACATGATGCCTAGGCGGCAAGTTCCCACTACCTGATGTCTCTCTCCAAGAGTTTCCCCAAACAATTTATTGACAGCACAGGATTGTCTTCTACTTGTGGGGAGAACACTGCTGCTGCTGCTGCTGCTACACTTGTTATATGATTGACAGCTTTGCAGTAGCCTTTTTGTGAACATCTAAGCTTCCTCTTTCCCACCTCTCTCTTCCCACCCTAAATAGCCTCCTCCCAATTGAAAAGAGAGGGTTTTTTATAGAAAGTTTGGTAGAGCTCTGTCAACACTTTGTCACTTTAAGCCCAGGAAGACCAGAACTGAGCAGAGGCACACTCCCACACTGGAAGGTTATCCCAGGTCTAACTCACATAGCCCTGCCTACTGGAGCAAGTAGGAAGAAAAAGTCATTGTAAAAGTCCTCTTCCACTGTAAGGGGGAAAGTGTACTTTGGGAACACACAACAAATGATATGCATAGATAAATCTAGTAGTTAAGTAGTAGGTCCCCTGTGAGCTGTGAATAGTACCTTTGTCAACAAATACTACTTTCTGCCTTTTGATTGATGGAAGGGATAATGGAATTATGAAAAGTGAGGGTTTAAAAGAGCAAAGGTGTCTCTCAAACATTAACTTTTTGACTTCTTGTTTCCAGTTTTGACAGAAATGCTGCTAACATTCACAGGCTTTGACCTGTCCAATTTACCCTTTTCTCCATCCCTAAGCCATGGTACTTGATTTTTAAACTGCCGGTACTCTTGTATTAACTGGGCTCAAAAGCTTCCTGGCAATTATATGTGGACCAAATAGTGCTTGTCTTACCTGAACCTGTTGACACCTACTCCTGTACCTGGCTCCTACCCTACTTGGCTTTCTTCTCTCATGCCTGACATTCCAGGCCCCTGTTGCGTAGTAGATGTTTCCTGGCTGTTTCCTACCAGAAGGTATTAGTTTTGCCTGCAGAAATGCAACGGGATGTCACATAAATGCTTTTGCCTAAAGTTCCTGTTGTGATATTAATTCTACTCTCACCCATCAGAAATAGATTGCAACCATCTTCCTGTTTTATATGTACTATATATGCTATCCACAATGCACATCCAGCAAGTCAATAAAAAAATAGCAAGTTCTCAACTGTTACCTTTCTGGATAATTTGTATCATAACAGTAAGAGGTAGTGAAAGGACAGACAGAAAAACTGAGGAAGGTTTGAGCATATGTATAGAAGGCAGGGGGAAAGAGAGAGAGATTTTTAGAGCAGAACTAGATGTTAAGATAGAAAACAAGAGCCCCACGTTGAGTTTCTCCCCACCCCCTCAGTAATGTGTAGTGAAAATTAGCCATGGCCAGACAACATCTCGCTGCCCTGTCCTTCTCATTATTGTCTGCTGCTGGAAGGGAAATGGAAGCATGATTTTGCCGGGACAAACTTAACTTCTATTGACTACATTTCCCCTGGACAAGAGCCTTGCTTTTATTTGTAATTTTGCAAATTTATATTTTTTTATATTGGAAGTAGGATTTTGCAAGATGCACTGTACTGCTGTGCTGTAGTAGCATATGTCATCTCTTGCAAAACTTAGCTTCACAATATTGTTGAAAAGACCCAGAGGGTTGAAAACAGTACTTTGCAGCATTTTACAGGAAACAGATTTAAGCAAGAACAAACAATGTGGTGAATAATATTGTGTGTGTGTGTGTGTGTGTGTGTGTGTGTGTGTGTGTGTGTGTAAAAGGGACGAGGTCCTGGCTCAGTAACAGAGCATCTGCCTTGTATACAAAACATCTCAGCTTCAATCCCCAAAGTCACCTCAAGGTTGGGCCAGGGAAACCCCTGCCTGAAACCCTGGAGAGGCACTGCCAGTCAGAGTGGACGGACTTGAGCTAGATCGATCAGTGTTAGGCAGCTGAACTGGTGCAAGGCAGCTCCCTGTGTTCCCTCTTGAAAGCTGTGGGAAATTTGTGGATCTTGACAGCTCTGCAAGGCGCTGTAGGTTGTGTTTTTGCTGCAACAGGCTAATACGGATGCCCTTCTGGAAAATGTCACATCGATGGAGCCATATAAATTAGCAATGTTCTTATTAATCATCCTCACCAGTATTGGGTTTCTTTAAAATCACTCCATCTTCCCCTTCAGAAGTCTGTGTCTTTTGGGGTGTATATTTTGTCTGTAAGCCACCTTGAAACCTTGTGAGGGAGAAAGGTGGGGTACAAATAAATATTTAATAATAATAATAATAATAATAATAATAATATCAAGGTGCAGACAGACACCATGCCTATCTTGTCTGTTTCTCCTTTATTGCTATTATTAATTATTATTATATTATACATTTTTCAGAGAGGGCTTGGCCCCCTTGGAAAAAATGACCCCTTATCGCCCATCCACGTTCCCTTTGAAGGCACTTTA
This sequence comes from Darevskia mixta, assembly GCA_034641385.1. Taxonomy (NCBI): domain Eukaryota; kingdom Metazoa; phylum Chordata; class Lepidosauria; order Squamata; family Lacertidae; genus Darevskia; species Darevskia mixta. Next base: position 2,434,125 of record JAWWNH010000067.1, on the reverse strand, counting down.
ATGGGGCTCTTTCTTCCTCTGAGAAGAGAAAGCAATACCTGTAAGTATCATGCAAGCGACCATTAATTCCTAAACCTCCCGAACCTCCCGACCCTCCCTCACCTCACGCAGATTTCGGAGGGGGGGAGTATTAGGGAGGTTCCTACAAATTAAATTTGCCGAAGCTGCATTCTCATTGGCCTACACACACGTTAATCAGCGTGCGTCCGGGCCCTCTGTCGTTGACCGTTATAAAGGGGAAAGCACGAGGGGACCAGGAAAGAGCGTTGGCCGCCAAAAGAGGGGAGGGGCAAAAGGCTTCCGTTGGGCAGAAGGCGGGACCTGGTAATAGAATATGGGGCGTGGCTCCCGGAGGATCTAGCCAAACAGAAGGCAAGAGGGGCGGCAGTTTTGAGAAGCCGATAGCAAAGCGTATCCTATATAGCACAGCCCACTCCCACCCCGCCTGCTGCTCAGCCTATCATATCAGAGGAAGAGCGTTCTGTGAAAGAACCGGCCAATTAGAACTACGGCGCGCCGAGTCGGTTGCCCGGAAAGACCAATCAACGTTATCTGCCCTTCGCTCTGTCAGACATAATGGCGCGCAAGGAATTTCAAACGTTCAAAGGGGGAGGAAGGGGGGAGGAGTGGCGCTTATAAGGGGGAGGAGAGGGAGGAGGATGAATAGTCTGCTGATGGCGGCGTCGCCGCCTGGCGCGGCTGGCCCCCGAAGTGTCACTGCTTGACGCCGGCCGCGCGGAGCGGCACCTGGGAACGCCGTGTGCGGAGAAGAGGGAAGCGTCCCGCCCTCCCGCCTGAGGCGGAAATCCCAAACGTCGGCCTCTGCCGGGTACCGGATGAGTTATCTTCGCGCCCAGCCGCGCTGCCGCTCTGCTATTGGAGGACGCTGAGGCGGAGGCCACGCCCCTTCCCTGCGAGGTGAGGGCGCAGGTGAGTTTGCGCGCCTTCCTCTGAGGGGGAAGCGCTTGCGGGTCTGCGCGCGTCGAGCCCGGCCTCTGCCCCGCGGGAGTGGCGGCCTTCCGCGTTCAAATCCGAAAGTGGCAGCCGAGTGCCTTTTCATTAGTGCCTCTGTAACCCAAGGGCGTTATAGCGCTGCGGTGTCTGTTGGGGGTTCGGGGTTTTTTTGGGGGGGGGAAGCGGCATTAGTCTCAAAACGGATTCGCGCAGAGAGAGGCCAACAATTTTTTTTCTTACTTGAGCTTGCAAAGCAGCTTTCTCGGCACTCTTCTGACTTGTTGCCAGTCACGCAGTAGGGTGGTGTTTCCCACCTTCTTTTGAGATGCGTGAAAAAGCGAAATAAGCGTTCAAAAATCCGCAGCAGGGCAGGACTTTTTTATTGGGACCAACCAAAATGTCGCAGAACAGTGAGGTTTTGAGAACTCGGAAACTGGCAAGGTGTCACACAAAGCACCGGGTGGGGAAGAAAGTGTGGGGTTTTGTGGATCCGATTTGATTCTGTGGCTGGAAGCACAGCTAAAGGTGGGTGCCGTTTTCCATTACTTAATACAGAATGTGAAGCAACAATCTTCTGCACTATGAAGATGTGAAGTCAAGTTACACATTCCTAGACTGCTTAATCTGGATTAGTTACTTTGGCCACTGCCCTAGCATGTGTTCATGGGTAAAATGGGATTAATGGCAGGAGCTAGTCATTCTTCTGGAGTGCAAGGATGGTAGGTATGCATGTGTTGTTTCTCCAAGACAGGATATTACAGCATTTTTTTGCAATTGTTCTTACTGCTTATGGGAGCATTCCTTTGATGCGGTATATTGAATGCCACAGTTTTGACTCCTGTTGCTTAAAGTGAAGGTAAAGGTATCCCTGACTGTTAGGTCCAGTCGTGTCCGACTCTGGGGTTGCGGCGCTCATCTTGCTTTATTGGCCGAGAGCCGGCGTACAGCTTCCGGGTCATGTGGCCAGCAGGACTAAGACGCTTCTGGCGAACCAGAGCAGCACACGGAAACGCCGTTTACCTTCCTGCCAGAGCGGTTCCTATTTATCTACTTGCACTTTGACGTGCTTTTGAACTGCTAGGTGGGCAGGAGCTGGGACCGAGCAACAGGAGCTCACCCCGTTGCAGGGATTCGAACCGCGGCCCTAGGCTCTGTGGTTTAACCCACAGTGCCACCTAGATCCCCTCCTGTTGCTTACTGCCTTGTTAACTTTGGGTTTCAGCTGTTTGACTGTGGCCTCCTTCTCACCTGCTCATACATTCAGCTCTGGCCTAGTTCTCTTCAAAATGGCCAGTTTGCCTCAGGGCTATACCAACTGAACCTCCAGGTGAAAGCTTGTGTGATGTAGTGCTCTTTCATACAGTCCATTCTCTTGTGAGACCTCGCCTGTGGTCTTAAATTGGAACAGCCTTGACAAATCCATTTCACCTTGGCGGCAAGTAGGCCTCTGCACTTATTACAGTACTAACATTGCCCTGCACTCAGTCTTTAACAGACTCATAAAGGTAGCACTGTAGTCTGTAACTCATTGCATTGGTGTGGAGGGAAGTCAAGTGGTGGTTGATCAGCTTATGTGTCATCAAAGCAGAAGTCTCTCAAGCCTGTCTGAAGACTGTTGTGAAAGCAGAGTTTAGTTCTAGCTTTTTTAGCTGTATCCTCCTTTCCTCTAGTACCCACCGTAGGAACTGTGGTAATCTTACTAGCCTTAAGGTGTCATAAGGCTCTTTGTTTTCTTAGCAAAATGATCTGGAGAAGATACAACTTGCTTCAGAAAACAAAGTGGCAGTCTCACATCTTTCTCTTTTGCAGTCTTCTCTGGACAACCTTGCATTTCTATTCCTGTCTGCTTCATTTCCTGTGATTGCAAACTACAGTATAGTATTTGGTTCTGTGGGTACTCCTGGAGCTGGACGGGTGCAAATAAGGTGTTCTGGGTTGTGAAGGGAAGACTAGCACCCTTCTCCACCTTTGCTATCCAGTACTTCTCCAACTAGTAACAGCTATTTCTTGGGGTGTTAGGGAAGGCAGAGGCACGTTTCATTGTCTCAATATAGACTGATGCAAATAACATTATTTACTTTCTAGGCAAGTAACTATTTACAAGTCTTTGGTGGACCATTCTTTGATAGAGTTGTTTTGTTACATCCTTTAAAATGCTTGTTAATGTTAAGGAGTGGATGACAACATTTTGTTATATTTTGTAATGGGGAGCAATGGAAATCAAGGCACATATCTTCCAGGTCAGCATATAGCTTGGTTTTGGATGTCTGGCCAATCAAAAACATTTATTTCACCAAATGCCTGGTAGTAGAAGATACATTGATCCTGAAGGAATTTTCCTGAGTGGAGGCTCATCTGTTGCACGCTGGGTGTGCTGATCCCTGCGATTTCCCTAAATGTGAACCTGACTGCCTAATTTGTGGTAATTGTCAAAGCATTAACACTTGGTGAACAGCAGATAATTAACTAATAACAAAAAGCAAGTTATAGCTGTTGTGAACAGTGACATGAACTCTAATCTGATACTCTACCCATTAGACAGTAATATTTTCTTCTGATTACTACTTGTGTTTTTTTTTAGAGAAGCTTGCAGTTATAGTGGTTAGCCAGTTTGAGAAGCTTTGTTCTGCTGCTCAGTTTGCCCCCTCCCTATTACAGTGGTACCTCAGGTTAAGTACGCTTCAGGTTAAGAACTCCGCTAAGAACAGAAATCGTGCTCTGGTGGCGCAGCGGCAGCAGGAGGTCCCATTAGCTAAAGTGGTACTTCAGGTTAAGAACGGACCTCCGGAACGAATTAAGTACTTAACCCGAGGTACCACTGTACAAGGAAAGCAAACCTCACTCCTGACCTTCCTGCATGCTTTCTCTGTATCCCCACCACTACCTTATATTTGCTTATATTTTCCATATTCCTTATGGAAGCTTGCATATTCCTAAATGATACTTCCATGCACAGAGGCGGTACTGGATGCTGTGTAAAGAATGACAGTTGCCTTCACTCTGGGCTTCTGAGTTTCTGAAAGGCATCTCCCCAGTTCCCATACATCCCTTGGTCTTTTCCTATAAGTCAGTTATTCTCATAGGGAAGATGCTAGTTCTATCTAAATTATAAAACATAAAACAATGTTGTCCCCTATATCCCTAAAAAGCAACTCTTTCCATGTGTCATGTTGTAGCAGCCTCTCTTAGTATGCTTCAAGGAGCATGTTCCATAGGCAAGGTTTTGCATGGAGGTGTTTTCACTGGACGCTCTTTTGAGTTCCACACATCCAGAGGGTCTATCAAAGCCAAGGTCTCCTCTAGATACAATGCAATACATTTATATTCATCCACATATATTGTGAGCAGAGGAGCTCTCATTAAACGTAATTTGAGGGCAGGTTGAATTTGCCTCTCTCAGTGGTACTATTATCTTTTCATCCGATTCCCTCTTGGTCATTAATTATGCCATGCTGAAGTCCTTGGAGAAAGAAAGGGTGGGATGCAATTGCTGGGCTGAGGACTGTGATGTTTCTGACCAAATAGGCACCAATATTTGGCACAGTAATGGTCTAGCTGTGACTGTTGCATGATGAATCATACATGTTAATTGATTTTTAAGTAGTTGTGCCTGCATGCTGAGATAGTGGATTAAAACTCCCAGTAAATATTTTATGCCTTGGTGTCTGAGGCTAACATCTAAACTATTCTTTCTCAGATGTCTCCCAGAACAATAACTCTTTGCCTTGCTTTGAATCATTAGCTCCATAAAAGTTCAAAATGTGTTGGGGTGCAGTAATCAGATTGGTAGAGGCTACTACTCTGATTTTGTATCTTTGTTTATTTGCTGTTTGTGTTTTCTCAAGCTCCTGGTTAACTCCTAGCTAATGAACATCTGAGCCATCTTTGGCCTGTTTTGTCTATGGTGGGGGTTAGGTCAAGGCAGGCTTGTAAACATTACTGTATAAAGCCACAAATTAAACCTTACTTGTGCAGTTGCCTTACCACATACATGTCTATTCAGTTAATTGCCTATAACTGTTTTAGAGGTTTTACTACAACCAAGTGGTATATAGTGTTAAATAAAAATGAGTAAAATATACCTATATGTCTCTTTCTATAGTATAGGTCAAATTGATCAATAGATTAGACTTGCCTGGAGATGTTACTCATCTGTGCTGAGTGGTGGCCTAAGAACACCCCAGATTTTAGTTGGACTGGAGCACCAGTGGCATATTTGAGTTTTGAATGAGCAGGGGAGATGAAATCTGGGTGTTCAGGGGATCTCCATAATGGGATTTAAAAGGGGATTGACTGGCAGCTCTGTCTATTGGATAGAGAAGCCTGATAGTTTTATCTTCTGTGCTTCCACCTATGCTTTCCTGCCTCCTAGCAAATATGTATCTGTCATTGGCCAGGGACAGCATGCCAGCAGCCTCCATGGCCCAAGATCCAGAAAAGCTTCAAGCAGAGGTGGAGCGACTGGTGGCTGAGCTGCAGGAGGCAACCCAAGAAAAAGTCCAGGCTGCACAATATGGGCTGGCTGTGCTGGAGGAAAATGGTGAGCTCAAGCAGCGCTGTGGTGAGCTGGAAGGCCAGTTGGAGGTGCTACGCATGGAGCTGGTCCACATGAAGGAGGTGAGTGAAAGTTTCTCCTGTTCTGCCTTGGGCAAGGATGCCCTTAGCATGTGCCCAGCTTGGGCAGTGTGCTCTTAACCATAATCTCCTGTTTCCTTCTATCTTGCCTAGGCTTTGGCAGAGTGCCACAGCAGTCACAAACGGGCAGCAGCTGACGGCGAGAGCCGAGAAGAATGTCTGCTCAGAGAAACTGCTTCCAAAGAAGCCTGCCTGACTCAGACCATTGAGGAGCTTCAGAACAATGTAAAGCATCTGAGATCCCAGCTGGACAACAATGGGGTAGAAAATGAACGTATTGGTGTGGCTCTGCGGGACTTGAGGAAGGTAATGTGATCAAGTTAAGAAACTGGGGTGGGGGTGGTCCATACGGGTTGTAGTTCAGGACTGTCTAGCACACAAGTCTGTACATATGTATTTTCTAAAGTGTATTAGGTTAGTTGCTAAATTGATAAAGGAATGAAATATTTGTAGTAAACAGTTGGCTGCATTTTGCACAATTCTGTTTCCATTGTTTTATTGATTGATGTGCCACCTATATGCCATAATAGTTTCTAAGATAGGAAGGGACAGATGAGGACCTCAAGTCGTATAAAGCACTGCAGCCCCAGTATCTGGCTACTGTAAGTCCTGTTTATTTTCGTTCAGAAAATCTCACCAACCACTGCCCATGTGTATTCAAGATTATTTCTGCAGCCATCAAGACTGGAAGTTCTATTTTTTGTTCTTTAAACTAATGAAAGCCAGCTACATAGAATACTGAACTCAATGCTTATGGGCTTAGAGTTTATAAAGCTAGAGTATCACATTCTGGTGAGCTTGATGAACCCTAGAGGTCATCCAAAACTTGAAGCTGGGGAGGTGCTTTCAGGAATCATCTCAGAAATCATGCTGTGCTTTGGAGGTCTTCTAAAGCACAGCACAACTATGGTAACCGTCATAATGGGAAGTGGGCTGGGGCTTGTCTGTGTCTCATTGCTTCCAAGATTTTTGAAGTACCTCAAGCATGTTCTACTTCCATCTCCAAGTTTCATGGGGAGGTTGCAGTGGTTGTTTGATTTTGCAGCTTGGAAGGTGTGTCTAATGCCTCAGAATGATAGTGTGGCAATTCCCCCAGACTTTGAGTTGGGAGGTAACTTGGGGGATCATTTCCACAGCTGTGCTATGTTTCTGAGCTGCTCCAAGTGCTAACACAGTGCAAAATCAGGAATAAGGTCTTGCCCTTCTGCTATTGAGAGGACCAAGATCTTGGCAACCATAGAATTTAGCCTTGGTAGCCAGCCAACCAAAATGTGTGGGCCTCTGTTGTAGTGTATAACAGAAAAACAGAGTAGCAAAAAGGGGGGGAATCTATCACAATGGTCCTACAAACCAGAATGCAAAATTGGTTAGCTGTGAAATGGGAAAAGAGGTAGTGATTTGTTCCTGGAGTATTAAGACGTCCATGAGAATGTGAGACGTTGCTCCCTGCATTTTGTTATTTCTACAGTGTACTCTGTGGGTGAAATTCACCGTCATGCCATGAAAAATGTTCTGCTGTGGTTGACTACCAATAGCAGCTTATACTTGCAGCTTGATGTAAGTGGTAGATATACTTTTAAGTGTGAAACCATGTGGACACTTCTCCCTCACTTTGATTTAATAGTCAAGTCCTCAGGCATTATTGGGCCATGTTATAAAGATGAAGGGGACCACAGGGACAATCATGCTAGCTCTGCCTCCCGTTGCCATGCTGGTTATCCTCCAAGTTGGAGGACAAAGCTTTGAAATGGGGGTTGGGTGGGGTCTCTGTGCTCAAGAATGTAAGAAGAATCCTGCTGGAGTAGGCCATCTAGACCAACTTTCTGTCCTCACAGTGGCTAACTTGATGACTGTGGGCAATCCTCAAGCAGGACCCAAGCACACGAGCACCCTCCCCTCCTTTGGTTTCTAGCAACTGGTGTTCAGAAGCAAAGCTGTCTCCCAACTATGGAGGCAGAGTTCCACCATCATGGCTAGTAGCCTTATCCTCCATGAATTTGTCCAGCCCTTTTTTAAAGCCATCGAAGTTGCTGGTCCTCACTGACTCCTTTGGGAGCAAGTTGCATGAGCTGCATGAAGAAGTACTTTCTTCTGGTGGAGGCTCCCCATGCAGCTTTGACCCCCAGAAAAGCAGGGTTTTAAAGCTTAATGAGGAGCCTCCATGAATTAACATGGAACAAGAAAGCTTTAAAAAGTGTTTGTGGGTAGGATGAAGTTGCTTTGTGTATTGGATCTTGCCATTAACATATCCTATATCAAGTTCTTCCTTATCCAATCCTGCCTTGATGTAATGGGTGGTTTGTGGCATGTCTGACTTGGTTCCTATTTCCCCCTCTCTTCCCAGGAACGTCAGATCCTAGAATCCGAGAAGGCCCGGCTATGTGAGGAGATGAAACAGGTCAAGACACGGGAGCTGCGTCAGTTGCAGGACTGTGCTGAACTTGAAGAGGAGAACATCTCCCTGCAGAAGCAGGTCTCCGTGCTCAAGGGCAGTCAGGTATTGGTATCTTCCACATACTATAGCAGGCCTGGCACTGACCACTTGAATGTGTGCCTTTCATACAGTGGTGTGGACCAGATGTCAACCATGCCATTGTATAGCATCTGCTTTATAGGAATACTGCTTCAGTTGTGTGCACCTGCTTGAATTTTGCAAATGTATGTTTGCTTTCACCTACAACCATGTCCCAATGGAACTTGGCTGGCTTGTGGATGGAGGCGGGGTGATACTAAAATAGCTGCTATAGAGACACTTCTAAGATGGCTGAACTCTGAGCCTTGATTAGTTGAGTCAGAACCTCAGCAGTCTAGCAGTATTGCAGAAGCAATCTTATAGGACTTAAAACATGCAACCAACCATCATAAACAGTCTAAAAATATTTAGTTCAAAACGTTAAGGGTGGAATTCAATGTCATGCTAATATGAACATTCTGCCAGTTCTATGAACATTCTGCCAGAACATTCTGCCATTCTGGGTAGAATTCTCCTCTCCTCTTCCCCATTTGCACTGTTCTGAAGGTTCTCCTGACCCTCCCAAGCTGATATGGGGGTGCAAGAGGAGGCAGGGAAGCCACATTGTGCTACCAGAACTTGTGCCAGCTCCTGCTAGTGCAACTTATTAGTTGAATCTAGCCCTGTTTTAAAGTGTTAGCGATTTAAAATCTTAAAACCTTTTAATTGTCTTGGAGAATTTAAAAAAGAAAGTATTTGCCTGCTGCTAGAAAGACAGTAGTACAGTCATACCTTGGATCCTGAACGCCTTGCGAGTCAAACGTTTTGGCTACCGAATGCCGCAAATGCAGAAGTGAGTTTTCCTTTTTGCAACCCAAATGTCCAACACAACTTCCGCGGCTTCTGATTGGCTGCAGGAGCTTCCTGCCCCTTGGTTTTCGAACGTTTTGGAAGTTGAACGGACTTCCAGAACAGATTCCATTTGATTTCTGAGGTACCACTATTAGGAACGCGAAGCAAGCCTCTTATAGAATCTGGAAGGGACCTTGAGGATCATCTAGTCCAATCCACTGCAATGCAAGAATATGCAGCTGTCCCTTACAGGGATTGAACCTGCAGCCTTGGCATTATCAGCATTATGCTCTAACCAACTGAGTTAAGCGTCATTCCATATCAAGTGATCCAAGTTTTTTACCTCATGTCATCCAGTTTTCTTACCGGTAATATTTTGTACACTTGTTGAATGATCAAAACTTAAACTTAGTTTTGATAATTCAACAAATGTACATTGGATCACTTGATATGGAATGATCCTTAAGAACCTTCAATAGTTTAGGCGTGGCAGGGGATGCCTCTTGGAAGGCCTCCGATGTTAAGGTGGTATTAATATTTGTTGAATTTATATTTGTGTTCTCATTTTTTGTTTATGTTGTGATCCCCTCGTTATCTTCATATGAAGGGTAGTATACAAATTGAAATTATATATATAATTTTTGCAATTAATTGGGTTTGGAGGAAGTATTTTTTATCAGATTGAACATATTTCTCCAAGGCTCTTAACTTCAAAGGGATTAGAGATCTTAAAAGCTCTGAGGGGGGTGTGTGTAATTGCTATATTCGTGTGTGCATCCCACAATACTGATTCCTCTGCAGTGGTGTTAATAGTTGGGGACTGGAGCAGGCCAGTTCTCTCCATCCTTCCATCTCTTAAGTTCCTTTCCCCTTGCTTTTTACTGATGCTTAATTGCTCTCATATTCCAATTTCTGGATTCGAATGCCTGTTGCTATGTCTCTTTCTGTGTTGAGTTAAACTAATATTTTTATAGTTCCATAATTATGCAGACATATTGACTTTGCTGGTGGCCTTGTTTCTCTAAAAAGTACAGGACCACCACCTTTGCTGCTAGGATATAGGATTTGCATTTTAAAATTATTTTGAGCTTGTTGCAGAATAATGTGCAAGATGAATAAAACAGAATTGTTTAATAGCTCTTAAATGCCTGTCCAGCTTATCTACATCATGAATAGGCCACTAAAAGCTCACTCAGGTTTTCTTGTTTTGGTGCCTGGAATGGTGGTGATAGGAAGTTCCACAATGCAGGTGCCTGTCGACAATTCCACATGTCTGTCTGACACTTACATAAGAGGACATGGAAGAAGGGCTTGCTGGTGGATCTTAAAGGATGGTGGGGATTGTTTTCCATCTGTTGGTGCAAAAAGAAAGTGTAAGCATGTGCCATATTCAATCATGCCAAACTGGTCCAAGTGATGTTGAAACTGAAAGAGATGTGGATGTCAGTAATTCAGATGAAATACTGGGGGAGGCAGGGCCTGATGAGCAGCAGCCAACCACCTAGTATTGTGCCCTTTTTTCCTTCCTCAGGTGGAGTTTGAGAGCATCAAGCATGCCCTTAGCTGCCGAGAAGAAGAGCTGGTGCTTGCTGGGACTCAGCTGCTGGAGCTGGGTCGTCTCCGGGACCTGGCAGAACACCAGCTTCAGGAGGCACTAGAGGCTCTGCAGGCAGAGCGTGAGCAGAAGCAGGAATTGCGGCGAGAGCTGGCCATCTGCACAGGAGGGCGCCATGAGTCCCTAAGCAGCTTGCAAGCCAACCTGGAAGAGTTTAACCACAGCCGTGCAGAGGAGCAGGATAGTGGCTTTGCCAATGCCAGTAGCATTGGGAGCATGGCTTCCACACCCCACAGCATCCGACCTGCACCTGGTCTTGTGGCAGACCTCTTCAGTGAGCTTAACTTGGCAGAGATTCACAAACTGCAGCAACAGCTGCTCCAGGTAAGCAGGTTGAGCCTTGTGGATCAGGGAGAAGTTCGGTTTCGATATGAGATGACTAACAACGTGAATTGCATTCCTGTTGCACAGAGGAGCAAGATGTGCTATGTTTGGGGCCAATGCGAATGGTTGGCTATCCCCACCCCCACCCTACCCCAGCTGGCTAACTTGAGGTTTGCAGCTCTGTTAGAGATTCAGTCCACTGCCATGTACTGTGTATCCAACTTCTGAAAAAGTCCTTGCCCCTGTCTCTGTAGTTACTGTGTAACACTTCAAGGGAGGGAATCAAATTGTTAAATGCTCCATTGTAGAAAAACAAAGCTGGTATTGGCAAGAAGATTCTAGTTTAGTCTTTGCCCCTGGTAATTTATGTTTGAATGTGCAGAGACTTTTTTTTACAGGAGGGCATCATTTAAACCAAATTCTTCTTCCTTGGACAGTCCATCTCTTACTTTGGCTAATAGGCAGTTGTCATTGATCTCCCACACAAGAGTCCTCTGGTGCATGTGGGGAACTTGTTAGGAGGGATGTGCTTCAGTTCTCATTTTATGCTGGGCTTGGGGAATAAACAGCACTAGCTGTGCAAAGCCCAGTGTGCTGAGGCGAGGCAAGACCCATTGTTTTTCTCTTCCTCTTCCCCTCCAGCCCATAGCCGTCTTGTACCTGCAAAGAACTTGGGAAGGGGAAGACATTTTCACTTCATGTTTGTCTTTAATGAAGGAAAGAGTAACAGTTTGCTGCCACGTACTATTCCTTGCTTTCATCCAGCTACACGATTGTCAGAGAACCTGGGGAGAGTGAGTTGTCTCTTGTGCCCAGCAGAATTATTCCCTCCCTGTACACAAGCTATGAAGAACTTAAAAACTTGTTGACAGCTGCAAGAGTTATCATAGCTAGGAAATGGAAAAAGCAAGGCGGATATCAAATAGAAGAATGGTACAAAGAAGTGTGGGATATAGTGATTAATGATAAATTAACGTGTGCTATTAAAGTAAGAAGGGGAATATGGAAGAGAAATGACTTTGAGGAAATATGGAGAATATTTCTGGAGTTCATATTGTTAAAACAGAAAGGAGTCAAACCATCTCAAGAAGTGTTAAATTTTTGGAAAGTTGGATAATTATGATAAATGATAGTCTTGTGGTAGGGTGCACATTTCTATTTGTATTTTGTTTACTTTAAGAAAAAATAAAAAATTAGAGAGATAAATATTATTCCCTCCCCATTCACAGAGGATGCAGGAGTGGGATATATTGGTGCTGACTATCTGGCAAGGGCAACTCCAGCCAGATTTGTAGACCCTTGATTTCTTCATCTGTAATCCTGAAGTGGTCCAATGCAGCATTGGATGGTATCCCCTAGAATTGCTTGCCATTCAGTTTTGCCTCAGGCACAGAGGATGCAGGTATTACAGCACAAATAATGGCCACCATTGCAATATGAGCAATCAGGCTGTGATGTCACAAAGTGGGTTCCTGTTCTTCAGAGCTTAAAATGTACTGTAATGGGACTATTTCCTCTTTCTGCAGAGCGGGGAGCATGGGTGTGGCAAAAGCTAAGAAAATGCTAGGCTGGAAGTGATTTTCTAAGCAAGGATTTAGAGATCAAAATTATGGCTTGATAGTATTGATCCACAGCGAACTCAAAGGAGCTATTCTGGCTGCAAGTTGCTCGGATGCCAGAGGCATTGCTTTCAGGTGTCTGGCAATAATCTTGTTTGTGGAGTCTGCTGTTTCTGTCTATCTGTCTCCCCACTCTGATTGAGCTGTAAGCTTCTCAGTCGCCTGTAGAGTGAGTGGCAGGAAGCCACTAAAGTTATTCCGAGCAGCTGCACATCCTGCCCAGCTGGCGTCATGCTCTGGCCTGACCCTGTTGCACTTTCCCCACCCCCTTCTGGCTGCTTGTCTGTAGATTATCTCTCCCTCCTGCCAAGCCAGTTGTCTTGGTGAAGGAGGTTTGAATGCTGTGCTACTCTTGCAAGGTATTGGAGACATTTGTCCACTTTTTGTCTAGAATGCAGCTCTCCTTCCATCTTCTATTTTTAACACCTTATCCTGTGTATTAGAGATCACCTTGTTTGGAGAGCCTCCTAAAGGTGAATGCTATGATAGTTGATTCTGGGTCACTTCCGGCTAGCCTCATTCTGGCAGCCTTTGGCCAAAGGAAATACCTGGCTGCAAATCAAAAGCCCTGAAGCTCAGCTTCTTTTTGTATGGCTCTTTAAAGCCCAGATGGAAACTTGAGACCTGGGAGTGGCAAGCTCTATAAAGAGAGAAGCCTGTTCCTTCTGATCCCTCCAAAAGGGTCATGGTTTTGGAATAGAACTGAGCAGCCTTAATCTCTGGGGAAAGGCTGCAAAACCAGGGATGTACTTGCTCACTCAGAACACTTGCCTATTAAGAGCGTCCTTGCCAACTACTCCCAGTTTAGTTCCTGTTTTCCATGCCAGGAAGTAGCTCTGCAAAATACATAGCCTGTTATTGACATAAAGTGCTCTTGAGCATGTCCCAACAACTTAGAGTTCTATTGGCCTCCTTGGATCTGGATTTAGGTTATGGCTCAGTTTATCTCCATGCCTTGGGTTGGGAAACATACCAAATTCTCCCCAGCCCCTTTCTAATTACCTGTTTGCATTATTAGGCAGAAAATGAGAAGGCCTCGCTTGCCTCAGACCTGCAGGACCTTAAGAAACAGCTGAGCAACACCCAGGAGGCTCTAGCCCAGCAACAGCTGTGCAACAACCATGAGGTGGAGCAATTTCAGACCCTGGATGCTGGCCCTAGCAATGGCGGGGACCACCCATCACCCTGTGAGAGGGAGCGCTGCCATGAAGAGTTAGAAAAGGCCCAGCTGGCAGCTCGGCAGGAGAGGGAGGCAGCTGCTCAGTTAGAAATGGAGCTGCGGGTTGCCCGAAGGATGACACGGGAGAGTCAGTCACGGCTGGCTCAGGCCCAGGAGGAGCTCCTGGGTTTTTCTGAGGAGATGGCTGCTCTGTATCATCATGTTTGTGCCTGCTACAGCATCACCCCTCGGCGTGTTGTGTTGGACTATTACCGGGAAGGTCGTGGAGCCCGGAACATGTGCAGAAGACGGTCCTCCCGAAAACTCCTACTCACAGAAATGGAGACAAGCAGCAGTGGGGACCAGTCCCCAGCCAGCAGCCCCAGTTCCCCCTGTGGGTTAGAGCCCCTCAATGTGGCCAACCTGACTGCCGTCTTGCGAGAACAACTAGGGCACCTGCAGGTGGCGCTCTCCCTGGTGCATCAGCAGGGCCTGATGGGGCACGGTGCTGAACTGGAACGTGACAAGGAGGTGCTGGTGGAGGAGGTGCTGAAGCTGAAGTCCCTGCTGAGCACTAAGCGGGAGCAGATCGCCACCCTGCGCACAGTACTCAAGGCCAACAAGCAGGTGGGTGCAGGAGTAGCCTGGCTGTGGTGCAACTCAGCCCTGAGTGAATAGGATGGGGAGGGTGAGAAAGGTGTGGGCCTGCAGCCGGGTCTGGGAGCACCCTCAGCTAGTGCAATGAGCACTTTTGGGGGGTTGCCCACTTTCAGTAGCACCTTTTTTGTCTTCCTGCTGCTTCTCCTGCCAAACAGTGCAGGTAGAGGAAGAAGAATGGGGTTCTGCTAGGCTACTGGTGCCAAATGGGCTCATCAGTGAGAGTTACGGGAATTTTCTGACACTGACTGCAAAACTGAAGGCGTCAAGAAGTCACAAAACTGGTATGATCAGGCTGTGAGTATGTTGTGTCTAAAAGTAAATGAATCTTTGCCTAGGCAATATTTTGCAATCTTGCAAAATGCAGAATTATACAACATTTATTTTGCACAGGTTTATTCTGTCTATCATGGGGAGAAACAAGGGATTATTCCAATTATTTTTATTGATTTTCCACATTATTACAAATAATTACTGAATTAATTCAGTACAATTTCCAAAACTGATTTCCTGCTCTTCTTGCAAGATATGTCCATGATAGACCCCCATTGCTGTTAGTTCTCAATTTCGAGTTGAAATCACCCCATAATTCCAATTATATTTTCCACCAGCTGCCCCTTTACAACCCTGCAAACAGCAAATATATTTTAAAAAACTTAGTGTATATATTTGATTACAGCATGTGTAGTATTTCAGTAAGTTCTTATTTCCAGATTTCAGCATTGTTTTACAGCTTGGATATTTTCACATGTTCAAATCAGAGTTCTTTCCCTGGCTAGCTGATTTATTGCAGTTCACCTGTCTCCTCCATCTGTGCTCGCCTTACTCAAACTCACATTCCTTCCTACTGATAACAGAGTCAAGCTGCAGCATAAATTAGCTCACGAAAACAGTTTGCAGAGAGAGCATTCTAGGAGCAACCCAGCCGTTGGATTCCATCACTGCAATGCCTTAAAAACATCTTTTCCAGTGCATATGTGTTTCTCTTTAATTCATCCTCTTTGTGGCTTCCATCCTTCCATCATGTCAGGTTAACTGTGGATTGTTATTAACTGCATTTCCTCCTCCCACAACAGAAATATTTTGATGGTGGCTTACAACAATGAAGGCTAGAAACGTGTTCTAAAACTGAGATTCTCTGGAGTGGAATTGTATTCCCAACCTCTCATTCAGTGCTCCCACATGATTTTGGCCCATAAATAGGCCTGGATGTGATGTGGCATGGCCTGAGAACACAGGCCCTTGCATACCATTTGTTTTAATGTTTCATAAGCTGCTTTTTTGGAAAGAAACAAGTAAATAATAATAACAATCAAAGAGCAGCAGACTAGGGAGGCAGGCTACAGGTCTGCCTAAATAATAAGGTAGTTTTCACTAGCCTTTGGAAAGCTGATGGGTATGGGGCTAAGTGGGCCTCCTGGGTTTCAGAGTTTGGGCACAACAGCTAAAAGAAACCTTGACACATTTAACCACTAGCTGCACCTTAGATGGTGGGGAGTGCAGAGCAAGGCACTTTGCCTAGGTACCCAGAAAGCAGGTCCTGCCTTCCAAATGCCAGTGCCATATTTAAGCTCTGTGGATGGACTGACAGCATCCAGTGCAAACCAAGAAAATGCACTTGGAGGGGGTGGCGGCTTATAGCAACCCTGTTAATAGAATTTCCAATTGTCTGGGAGGGGTTTGTCCACCCCACTGCCTTTGGCTGCAGTCCTGGGGCACTCTTACCTTCCTGTCCTTGTCCTGTTCTGCTCTTCCTCCCTGGTCCCACCAGTACTGTTCTCTTCACAGCCCTGCATTCCTGGCAACTGCTGCTGCTTTCCTCACAGTGTTTGCAGCATGAGCCCTGTGCTTAGGCTGTTGATAGGTTTTCTCCAACTTTCCAGGCCTGGGAAAGAAGGCAGAAAGGGCTGGATCCCAAAAGAGTGGTGTTCTGGGCTTGCATTCAGTGTTAGAAACTCAGATATTTAAGCTAATCACCAAATGGCACCTTAAACCTATGTTGTGGTCACTACAACAGAATGTCTAGGCACCTTTTAAAAATAAAAATAAAAATTGAAGCTTGTTGTTAATTTTGTTTCTATACCACTTTACATTTTAAAGAAAATAATAATGGTGGTTTGCAACACATTAAAACATCAAGTAAAACAAAACAATCCAGAATAAAACAAATGCAAGCTTCAAGGAAAACATACGGTGGAGGGTGTTTCCATGGGGGAGAAACTATAGGTCAAAGACTTGGAAGGGACCTCAATGGTCATCTAGTCCAACCCCCTACAATGCAGGAATCGCAACTAAGCATCCGTGACAGAGGCCATCCAACCTCTGCTTTAAAACCTCCAAGGAAAGAGAGTCCACCACATCCCAAGAGAATCCCTTCTACTGTCGAACAGCTCTTACTGTCAGAAAGTTCTTCCTGGTGTTTAGTTGGAATCTCCTTTCTTGGTTCGAGTCCAGCCTCCAAAGCAGGAGAAAACAAGCATGCTTCATCCTCCATGTAACATCCCTTGAGATAATTGGAAGATGGCTATCATATCTCTTCTTTTCCAGGCTGAACATACCCAGCTCCTTCAACCATTTCTCATAAGGCTTGGTTTCCAGACCCTTGGTCATCCCTCCTCTGCATACCTTCCAGCTTGTCAATATCCTCCTTAAATTGTGAAGCTCAGAACTCCAGGCGTAGTCTAACCAAGGAAAAATAGAGTGGTAGTATTACTTCCATTGATCAGGACACTAGACTTCTGTTGATGCAGCATAGCATAGCATTTGCTTTTTTGCTGCTGCATCACACTGTTGCCTGAGGGTCAGCTTGTGGTCTACAAAGACCACTAGATCCTTTTCACAGCTACTACTGGCAAGCCAGGTGTGCCCCATCTTTTATTTGTGCATCTGGTTATTCCTTCCTAAATGTAGAACCTTACATTTGTCCCTATTGAAATTCATTTTGTTAGTGCATCATCTGACCCTTGGCAACCTTCCCTTTTAGACAGCAGAGGCCGCCCTCTCAAACCTTAAAGGCCAGTTTGAAGGCGAGAAGGTGCTGGTATCGGAGACCATGGCGAAGCTGCGTCATGAGCTGAAAGCCTTGAAGGAGGATGCTGCTACTTTCTGCTCCCTACGTGCCATGTTCGCCAGCAGGTTAGGAACAGGGGCATCCCAGGGAGCTGTGTCTATAGTAGAGAAGGGGCAGTGGGACAGAGGTTGGAGGTAAGCCACCTCTTGAAGTGGGGGTGGGCTGGCATTGAGCCTTTGATCTACTGCTGCTCCTTATTTCATGTTGGAATTGTGCCACTATCCTCACACAAGTGCTGAAACTGAGGACTTGCCATGTACTGTAGATTGGGAGAATCAAGTAATTGTGATATTGACTGGTTGTGGTCTAGGAAAGCTGGTTTCACACGATGCATAGAGAGCCATGAAAACTGCTTAGACCTCAGAAGTCGCACAAGAGAAGGAAGCTGTGGGGGGTGAGGTAATGCTCTTTGAGGGGGTGCTGAACTAAAACAAAACTCCAACTTGTGCAATGTTAGTCATATTCTGTGACAGCAAAGGCTGGAATATAGAGCCTATATATTGCACAACATAAAACAAATTTTCTTAGATTCCTCATAACTTGTTTTGACAGTTGGCCAAACTATTCATATTATTGAAGCCCTATTCCTATAGCTTCTGAGATATTGCCAGGCATTGCTCATGCATTTTCCAATATACTGTATATTCCTGCGTATAAGACTACTTTTTAACCCAGGAAAATCTTCTCAAAAGTCGGGGGTCGTCTTATACGCCGGGTCGTATTTCTTATACGGCGAGTATATCCCAAACTCTATATTTTAACTGGAAAAGTTGGGGGTTGTCTTATACGCCCATTCGTCTTATACGCCGGAATATACGGTACTTTCACAACCATAAGAACTAGAAACCACTCTTAATTTAAAGGGAGCCAAGATTTCAGCAAGCAATGATTAGTGTCCAGTGGGATATTCCATTCTTTTTCTGGCATTTGATGGGAACCTGAGTATATGCAAAGCACTGAGAGGCCTGCCCAGGGTTCTGTGGTATTGATCCTTTTTGACACTCGCCTTGAACTCACCACCTCCGTCTGTCTCCAGGTGTGACCAGTATGTGAGTCAGCTAGATGAGATGCAGCGGCAGCTGGCAGCTGCTGAGGATGAGAAGAAGACACTGAGTTCCCTGTTACGCATGGCCATCCAGCAGAAGCTGGCACTCACACAAAGATTGGAGTCCCTGGAGAGCCCGGCTGAGGTGCCACGGGGCAGTAGCAGGAGGGCACTCAGGCCAGCCAAGGGTAGTGCGGTAAGAACAGTTGGAGCAATGAGTTCTGCTATGGGTGGGAGGTGAAGCAAAAGTCCCTGAAGCCATTCACCTGGTTAAGATGTAATGCTGCCCAGCTGCCTTTGGGAGTGATACACAGCTTCTTCAAATTTATCAGTTCAAATTTCACATAGAACTGTGGCAGGGTAATAGCCCTGAGAAGGTGTAGCATTGGGTGATGTATAACCAGTGTACTTGTTGAGCTTTAATAACACTTACTTATCCAAGCAATTATCTATGGGGATGATAAACCAGGAGAGCCAGTGTGGTAATGTGGTTAGAATGTCAGACTAGGACCTGAGAGACCAGGGTTCAAATCCCCACTTGTCCATGAAGCTCACCACCAGTCACTGCCTCTCAGCAGACTCTGTTTTGGGGATTATATGAGGAGCTCCATAGAGAAAAAGGTGGGATATAAATGCAGTAAATGAAAATAAAATAAATGATGACACACGTGGGAGCCAAGCCTCTATTGTCCACGGACCAATAGCAATCCCCTGCCCCACCTTCCACGCAGCCTTATGACAGAGCTAGTGCGGCACTGAAGCCTGGAGCGCAAAATGTCACCTTTGTGAACCCATTAGGTGGCCTTATGCCAGCCTCACTGTCCTCCCTCCCACCCCGGTCAGCAACATTGGTCAATATGGTGGCGCCTTAAACAGCTCAAGTGCTGTGTGAATGCTTAGCTGTAATGTGAGTAAATCTATGCCAGGGCCAGCACAGGAGAGCTGTAGGAAAACAAGCAGTACTTTTAAATGTATCCTTCTAACTGCCTTTCTTTTCTCCCTGGTCCTGGTTCTCCTTTCAGAGATGAGACAGCCAGTATCCAGTGCAGGATTTCCAGGCACTTCTCATTCATTCAGTGTCTTCCATTGTGGTCACAGAACCCAATTTATTATTATTATTATTATTTGCATAACATGGGGAAGCCTGGCACCTGCAAGCTGTAGCCCATCAAGAGGAACCCTGTGCCAGCAGGAGGCCTCCAGCCAGTGTTTGCTTCCTGCCCTCGTGCCTTAAGAGTTATGTGAAGATACACACACCTTTTCTCTGTTTGCCTCAGTGCTGACTTTCCTAAGCGCCTCTAACACTGTGCCTTTTTTTGAGCTGTAATGTTGGTGACACTGATGTCTGCCTTAATGACCAGGGCTGCCTGCGAAAAGATGGGTTCTTCCCTTCTCCTGAATTTCCTTGCCCTGCTGTACTCTCCCAGGCCCATCACTTCTCTATCTGTCTCCCCATGGGGTTTTGCACATAGTTAATGACTGCATTGCTGACTGCATGGATTGTGTGGAAAAGGAAAACTAGCCCCATGCAGCCACGAGGCATGTTGTGAGATGGGCCCAGCAGTGTCTCCTGTTAACCTCACCATCCTGACACCGGCAGTATAAGAGTATGAAGCAGTTTTCTTGGTAGTGTGGGGCAAGATGAGCCCCTGATTGTTTGCCTCAAATAAATAATTGATTTTCCTGCATCCCTAGCCTCTTTTCCTTAACTAATTCAGAGCATTAAATCATAGTTATTACAAAATATGATAAATAACATAAGATTATTACTAGAAATCCACTCTTTGATTTTAGACTATAACACTTAAAATGCTACTGTAACAGTGTTCCCATTCATTTACTTACAGTAGCAAGAAAGGATAATCTAAGTTGGGGTTTTGTGGCTCTTTCAGTGTTTGTCTTGGACACCAACTCCAACTTCATTTAGCATGATTGGTGGTCAGGGAGGATGGGAATCCTGGAGGGCTACAGGTTCCAATCTCTGGCCCAAATGGAAGCCATGTTTTCAAATACATTGTCCATTTGCCTTCTAAATTCCATAAGCTTTGGGCAATATTCAACTACAGTGGACCCTCGACTTACAAATGTAATCCGTTCCGACGGAAGCGTCAGAACTCAAAAAAATCGTAAGTCGAGTCCCCATAGGAATGCGTTGGAGAACGCATTCGTACCTCGAAAAAACCTTCGCAAGTCGAAAAAACTATCTAAAGCGGCCGTGGCTTCCGATAGGAAGTCGAAAAAATTCGGAAGCGTTGGCCACTTTGATCCCTCGTAACTCGAAAAATACGGAAGTCGGGGCATTCGTAAGTCGAGGGATCACTGTACGTTTTGCTCAGAGGAGACCCATTTAAATTAATGAACATGACTAAGTTAAGTCTTTTTCATTTTAATGAACATGACTAAGTTAAGTCTTTTTCATTTTAATGGATCAAGCTTGAATAAAACATGAATGCCACCCACTCCCACTTAGTGATCTTCATATCCACATATGACATGGGTGGCACTGTGGTCTAAACCACTGAGCCTCTTGGGCTTGCTGATTGGAAGGTCGGCGGTTTGAATCCCCGTGACAGGGTGAGCTCCCGTTGCTCTGTCCCAGCTCCTGCCAACCTAGCAGTTCGAAAGCATGCCAGTGCAAGTAGATAAATAGGTACTGCTGCAGCAGGAAGGTAAACTGTGTTTCTGTGCGCTCTGGAACTCGTCACGGTCTTCCATGCACCAGTAGCGGTTTAGTCATGCTGGCCAAATGACCCGGAAAACTCTCTGTGGACAAACACCAGCTCCCTCAACCTGAAAGCGAGATGAGCGCTGCAACCCCATAGTCACATTTGACTGGACTTAACCGTCCAGGAGTCCTTTACCTTTACCTTTTACCTATATCCACATATCCTTACAGCTTCTCTAACCATTCTGCTATCCTTGGTACACTTTTTTGTTTAGTAAATAACATCCTAGTTTTGGTGGTTGCATAATACTTTCCTTCCACTTTTGTCTTTTTACCATATTGACATCTAAAGGATGACAAACATTGCTAGACCTATTGGGGCAGACCCTGTCCTTAACTTAATTCCTTTATCCAAGCTTTTGTTGCCACCATGCTACAAAGTAATGCAACTTCTTTTTCTGTGGTGCTTCTCACCCAGGATATTTTTAAAGAATCTTATTGTGAAAGCATCATGGCTGGGTGGAGATGGCTTTCTCTGTGCAGGGAAAACTCTGTCCATGACTTCAGCCAAGAAGACTGTAGCCCATCTGGCTGGCTTGCACAGCTTTCAAAAAGTACTTTGTGCTTCAAGCAGATTGTGCCAGGCACGGGGTGTGGGGGGCGTGTCTGTTTGGGCCTCTGTGCATTTAAACAAAAAGCAAATGGACCACAGCTTGAAGACAGATCTGTAGATGGTTGATGCCCCCTTCTGGCAAAAATGGAAAGTTGGTGTATAGTGTTCTTTGTTGTTCAGTCGTTCAGTCGTGTCCGACTCTTCGTGACCCCATGGACCAGAGCACGCCAGGCATCTGTTCTAGTAACAGATAAAAGCTTGGAGGCAAAGCTGGGTTTTGTTGCTGTGCTTTGTGTCAAATGGGTCTCAGCCCTTCATCCTCTGGGCTAAGGCTGTGGGACTTTTCTACAAAAAGGGAGGAAGAGAAGCTGAGTCATAAATGTTGTGCAGAAGAAGCATTCTTCCTTTGTACACTGGAGTGAGACACCTAGTTTGTGCAACAGATCATACTTCTGTTAGGTTTCCAGCATGGAGAGGTTCCCCGTATTAGTGTTCCCTCATCAGTACCCAATTTGCCATAAATCTATCCCAAGACATACATATACATAAATATATACACACACCAATAGAACGATCCCAAGACAGCTGATCATAATATAAAGTTCAGCATATACTTGCCCTCCACCAGTCACCTCTACTACTGTGGCCAATGCTGTCATTCAAAAGGTCTGGTAGAAAACAAATACTTTCCCCTGGTGCTGAAAGCTAGCTAATGTCACTTCTAGCCATTTGGTTTTTCTTGCTGCTGCATCACACGGTTGACTCAAGCTTATACTTTTCAGGTTGACTCCCCTCAAATGTCTACTTTTTTCAGTTAACTTTTCCACTACAGCCAAACTCCACTAACCTTTGTTTTCAATATTCCAGATTTGTGCACAAAAGAGCAGTCAAAATAAAATATGCGTGCTGCTCCACTCCAGCCAAGGATTGTTTATCTGCAAGGCTGATACTTCATTTCCTCGGCTTTTCCTTTCCTGACTCCTGTATGTGCAAGAGCATTTTTTACTTATATTTAATACGGCTGTTTTGTGCAAGAGCTTCTGCAGAAAGAGCTAATTAAAAACTAAAATATTATGGACATGCCTTCAACAGCAACCAGTGGGAAAGGGTAGGCTGCATTCTTTCCGCTGGGTTGATGGAAACAAAATAGAAGTAGGGAGTACAGTGAGAGATGGTGCTTAGTGACATTTTACCACACGTGGAAAAAAAGTGCTAGCAATGTGCTTCAGTACACCCACAGTCAGGTAACATGCATTTTTATATATGATATTCCCTTACTGGATGATCTGTTGATTGGGAAAATCCAAATTTAATGGGGGGGGAGTGTGGTCTGCCACTTGGATGAAGAGGATGTCACACACACACACACACACAAATTGGAAGTGGGGAGTGAGTTTAATTGTGCAACCTGCATCTGCCCGTTTTTAAAATTTATTGATACTCAAAGATATACAATAATACATACCCATTACAAAGTTATCTCTTTTATAATATACTGATATAAAACAGCTACCTAGTCTAAAAAAGAACAAAGGCTGAAAGGAAAAAAGACAAGGGAAAAAAACCTAAAGAAAGAGAAAGCTGGTATTACAATTGAATCCCATCAGCCGTAGTTGGTGTAGAGTGTAGGCAGATAAAAAGACTTCCTGCAATGGAGATTACAATTCTATTATTCTATATAAATAGAGGGTCATCTACTCCAACCCCCTGCAATGCAGGAAGCTCAACTACAAATCTACCTAACAGTTGCCTCATCCAGACCATTTTACCAGCTTCTCTGCAAGAATATCATGGGGGACTTTGTCAAAAGACTTACTGAAATCAATATATGCTACATCCACAGCATTCCCGATTCATCAAGCTTGTAACTTCTCAAAAAAAAGAAATGAGATTTGTCTGGCATGACTTGCTTTTGAGAAACCCATCACAGCCTCCATTTCTAAGTGCTCCCAGACTGCTTAATTATCTGTTCTAGGATACTGTTTCATTCATTCTAGCCTTTTTCTATGTCTGATCTATCAGCTGCCAACTTTTGTTTCTCCCAATACTGGGATTTTGCTTGCTGCTTTCTCTCTAGCCCTGGAATACATGGATTTTTTTTTGTTTAAAAAGATGCATTATTTTTAAGTGTATAGTTCCAGAATGGGGGGGGGGGCGGGGGAGCCCATACCTGTAGGCTTTTCTGGGTTGATGTCTATGCATGTAGCATGCCCTTAGCCCAGTTCTAGGTGGGACTTCCTTTCATGCAACGGATGTGTGAAGGGGGTTATTGCATACAATATACCATAAAAAAACACATGCAAAGCACATACTCTGCCTCAAATAATTCTGGGTGGTGTAGTTAAGGGTTGCTAAGAACTGTTAACTGTGAGGGGGTAAACCACAGTGCCAAGAATTCCTTGAATGTGCATTGAACGTGCTTTAAAAGTATAGTGTGTGTGCAGCCATACACATTTTAGTTCTAAGTCCACTCCCTTATCTTGAAGTAGGCCCCACAGAATACTTCCCTGTACTAACACAGATAGGCTGCGGGCTGTAAGGCCGCAATCCTAAGTAAGGTTTTCAGGACCAGCCCACCCATGAGGTGGTGCCTCAGGCGGCAGAATCATGCAGAGTGGCTTCCTCACCGGCGCCCTGCCCACCCCTGCTGCTGCCAGAGAAGCGGGGGGGGGGGGTCCAATGAGATCTCGCCACAGCGAGGGGGGGTCCTCATTGGGGGGGGTCCAATGAGATCTCGCCTGGGAAACGCAGCAGCGGCAGTCTCTCAGCAGCCCGGAGCAGTTGGCTCTGGCTGGCTTCAGGAGCTGCTCGGAAGTCCCCATATGATGGTGGTGCAGGGGCTCCAAGATGCAGCTTCTGGGCTGCCTTCATCTTCCCTGACCCCAGCAACTAAGCTGTGAAGGGAGGCTTCATGCTGTCTATCGGAGCAGCCTCCCAACTCCATCGGTACTTGCGTGCAAGCAGGAGCTGGGCGGGGATCTCTCAGGCAACGAGAAGCCTCCCTTCCCAGCTGAGGGATCCCTGCCCCCTCCTGCTTGCACGCAAGTAGGAATGGGATTGGGGCTGTTCCAATGGGAAGGGAGGCATCGAGCTGCCTGAGAGATCTCGGCCCCCTGCCTGCCTTCCATGCCTGACCCACCGCACACTGCTTCCCCACCACCACCGAAGAACCAGCAACTTAGGGGCTGCCCAGGCTCATGGAGAAAGGAGATAGAAGCCTTGGAGGAAGGGGAAACGTGGTTGAGGTCAAGGCAGCGGCCGCCATCGCTGCAGCATCAATGTCCTGAACGTGTGTTTGTTTGTTTATATAAAGTGTCCTCGGAATCATTGAAAAAAATCTGGTAACCTTAATTTATAGGCCACCTTTTTCTTCCCAGGGGCTCAAGGGGCGCGCGGCGCGAACATCTGCCCGGCAGTCTGGTGAGCCGCGAGCGGGCAACCGGCCAGGCCCTCCCCTGCCGGGGCGGAGCCGCCTCTCGAAGCCCGCCCTCTTGGGCGCCTCGGCTCCGCGTCCTTCGGTCGCGGGCGCCACACACTTCTCGCACCATGGCTGGCGCCGCCGTGGGACATGCTGGCTGGCTGCTGCGCCGGGCGGCCGCTTCGCTTCCCCCCTGCAGCCGCTTCGCGACGGAGGCGCCCACGGCCGCCACGGCGGCGCAGAGCCCCCAGCCCAGGCCTCCGTATGGGAGCAGGCAGCCGCAAGCACGGCGGGGCGCCGCTGTAGCCCCCAGCGCCGACGAAGAGGCGGCCGCGCGAGCTTTGGCCGGCAGTGCGCCGCCTCCCGGGCCGGACCGGGGGACCTTCCTGTGGGCGCGCTACGGAGAGCTGAAGCGGCTGGTGCAGGGTGAGCCGCGGCGCCGGAGGGGCTTCGGTTGGGCGGTTGGGGAGTGCGCGCCCGCCGCCTCCCGGGAGAGCCCGCATCTCGGGGAGGCGGACGCACGGCGACGTCCTAGCTCCCTTCCCCTTGGTGATGCTGCCGCCCCCTTTTGCTTGTCTCCTCCCGCAGGACCCCCGTTTGCTGGGGGAGCTTCTCTACTTGGAGGCCTTCTTAGCGGTTATACCTCCGCCAGCAGTTCGGTCGAGGTGCCCGCAGGTTCTGCTTTGCATTGTGTGCGCACACGCGCGCGTGGTCTTGCGCGTCGAAATTCTTCCTGCGCCCGCCTCTCCAGTCTCCCAATTTCTTGTCCCTTTGTAGCAGTTCCCTTCCTGTGGTACCTTTTTGCCGTCCCCAAGGTAATCCAGTTCATGACACATTTTTAGTCACTCATTTTTAAGTGAGGACTCGCGCATCTCTTTTGCTGCTTATGTTGTGGTGAATCTGCTCCGGAGCCTTCATGCTTTCTGTTGCCATTCAAGCTGGGTCGTGGGATCCCCTCCCCTTTGTTTTGGAGGCATGTCCGGGCAGGAGAAGTGGGATAAGGGTCTGCTTTGTGTCTGGTTTTTCAGGCAGGGCTTTGGAGGGTGGGAAGAGGAGAACAAGATCAACACGAAGGCTGAAACAATAGGGAAAGGCTAACATTTACTGTGGCTTGGATCTGTTAAGTCTTTAAGGTGCCACGGGACTCTTCTGCAGCAAGAACACCAAACACAGTGAATTTTAAAGAATTGTAGTTGTTTTATCACAGTAATTTTAATTGATTTAAATTTGCATGCAAAAAAAGGGTTAAACAAACCTTTGGAAGAAAGTGCCAGCCTTTCTTTGTTTTTAGATTATGCATCCATGAATCTGGAAGAGCCATTGCTTCCTGTGTGGGAGAGAAGCCTCTTCTAAAATGATGCCTGCCACCCTTGATTTTTGTAAATATTTGCATATTTTAAAAAAGTATTCTTTCTTTAAATCTGCCTGATTAATACAGGTGGTGGGGGCACTTATAAGACTGACTGGAACTGATGATTCATCTGAACATGGTAGTACTAATCACCCCCAGTCCAAAGAAGGAGATCCTGATTTCTCAAAAATATGATGCATACCTTTTGGGTTCTCCTTATGAACTCCAGGTATCCGGGGCGTTCTCCCAGTCCTTGTCAGGGACCAGCCAAAAGTATGCATCTAGCAAGCTTGCTGGGGCAGGGGAGAACAGTGCAATTTTAGAGTGCCCCCCTTATGCACCACTAAACATAGATTAGTTACTCTTTAACATGATTTACTCAATCTGTTTTAGTTGCAGCCAGGGATGGGCTATAGCTCAGTAGCAAAGCTGCTGTGCCCCATCTATTTTCTTCCCCTTTCTCCCTTTTTCTGTGGTCAGGATTTTTATCAATATTACAGAGATCGGGAGGAGGCATGGGCTGGCGAGTGGACTTAATTGTGCAATTTATGTTAAAACTTGTGATAAACAATTAGAAGCTAATGTAATTTCATGGTATGACAATACCAGCATTACATTACCACCATTACTGTTCCCCAGCCCCCAGCATCTTTAGATAGGGACAGGTAAAGACCCGTGCCTGAAGCCTTGGAGAGTCGTTGGAGCATAGATGCCTCAACTTAGCTTAAGACGACTTCCTATTCTCACCCATTTTTATACATGTTCATCTGCGGAATTGAAGATTCTAACAAACCCTGTAGAGATGATGTTAGCTTCAAAGTAAACCAGAGTAAAATAGTGTGCTTTTGTATATTTGTATATTTAACGGTATATTTAACGGTATATATTTGTATATTTAACGGTATTTAATCCAGTTTTGTAATAAGGATGGGCATACTTATTTGGATGCACAAAGTGATCAAACTCCTGCTCTTAATTCCTGACTTTCTCCTAAATGCTACAAAAATTGCCACTTCTCTCCTCTCTTCTTCCCCTCCCACTGCCATTCCTTTGCACCTCACAAAAATATGCATTACAAAGCTTAACAGTTTGCTTGCTTGCTTGCTTGCTTGCTTGCTTGCTTGCTTGCTTCCTGGGCACTGCCAGTTTCTTGAACTGTGGCATCACTACCCACAATGTTTATTTGACCCCACCAGGCTGTCTGACCCAGCAGTTCTCTCTGTGCTTTGCCTGTTGACCACAAAGAATCTTACCCATTTCAGCATTTGCTGAATACAGTGATTTTTATTTCCAGCTCAACCAGTTTCAGGAGGGGGGTGCCAGAAGGCAACGTGTATTCCGTGCTCCGAGATGAGCTGACTCATCACTTGGCATAAGGCAAATTCTTCATTAGTGTGCCTGCTTGCACTTGACAGGGTTAACTAATGCAGGGTGTCTGCTGTTGCACAAGTGCTACATGTTTCAAGCAGCAAAGTGTATGCGCTGCCCAGATATAGCAGTCTGTATTCTTATAAGCCTGGGAGCTGTGTGGGCAACTGGCTACTTTATATTTTGGCTGTGAACCAGTTCTGCCACTTGTTCAAGCTCCTCCCTGAAGGACTGAGGAACACAAGGAGCTGCCTTCTACTGAGTCTGACCCTTGGTCCCTCTGGCTCAGGATCACCCATGTGGACAGGCAGGGGCTATCCAGAATCTCACACAGGGCTCTCCCCAGCCCTGCCAGGACATGCCATTGGGGATCAAACCTGGGACCTGCGTGCAAAGCAGACGCTCTAGTTGAGAATGGCCAAGATCCATTCTGTTTCCAGTGGTGCCCATCCAGCTTCCAAGCCAGTCATGAATGTGAAGGCATAATAGCGCTTAGAGAAGAACTAATCTGGAGGAGTGAAGGGGTGGCAAAGGCTGTTATGGGGGGATTTAATCTTTGCTGTCTAGCAGGTAGTCCCAAATGGTGGTTCGTCGAGATAAGCTTCATTTAGGTGGTTAAAAGAGTGACTGCGGATTTGTGGTTGAAGAAGGGATGTTTTGCCTCCCGTGTTGGAGGCAGGAAGCCTCTGAATACCAGCTGCTGGCCATCAGAAGTGGGGGAGGAGAGTGCTGTTGGCCTCGGGTTCTGCTTGTGGGCTTCCCATGGGCATCTGGTGGACTACTGTGAAAACAGGATGTTGAGCTAGATGGGCCATTGGGTGATGGACCCAGAAGGCTCTTCTTATTATAGAATGGCACTGAATGGCCTTCATATTGCTCATTTAAATCCAAATGACTAGTTCTTAATTTCTAATAAAAAAATAAATTAAGGCTTGGGGTAGGGTCTATTTAGGAGCCATCATGTCTGCCTTGACTGCTTTGTACCTTAATTCTGTATATGTGGAATCTACCTGTGGACACACATAGTAAGGAAAGGCATACACACTATACATAGAGGCATGTTTCTTTGTTGTAACTTCATGGATTTGAGGACTTAGCCCTATATGGAAAGCACATTCAGAGGCTGAGACATGGCAGACATAAAGCCCTGAGGGTAACAAGGACTCCTGGCTATGCAAGATGCCTCCTGAAATGTTCAGTAGTAACAGACTGCTGGTGTGCAAGAACAGACTTAGAGGTGGGGAGCCTCTCTAAGGAGGTCAGATAGACAGTCGCTTGAAGTATTGCAATAAAATGAAATCCAAAAAAATAAAAGAAGTGATGCAAATTCAATTGAAAAAACCCCAATATCAATATTTATTGTGATGGATGTACCATCTCCCTTCTGTCTTCAGCCACAAATCAGCAGACACACCACAGACCACCTGCATGAAGCTCATGAACCACTGATGGTCCATGGACAGAAGTTGGGGAACCCTTGATTTAAAGCATCTTATATCACCTTAATGGTTATGGAGAATACTGGGAACTGTTTTTTTAAAGATGCTGGGAACTGTAGCTTTGTGAGTTCAACACCCTGAACTAACTAAGTATGGTACACTGGAGGGGGCTGAAATGGAGGCTGAAATGGAGATGGTCCAATTTTGTGATAATTTGGGCCCTAGTTCTTACATAAATGGCATACCTGTCTGTGCTGTGCGACTTCATGACACAGGTAGTGGTTCACATGATGGGTTGATCCTTCATACAAAAACACTCCATAGAAAGCTGGCATATTGGGGAAAAGGATAAGCTGGAACCCTTCTCCCCGCCTTGCTACTTCTGTATGCAAGGATTTTCTTTTTTAAGGAGAAGCATTTAGTCATATGACTCCTAGCAGCCATCTGAAGTTGTGCAGCCCAGATACAGGTTTATCACATCATTGAGAACTAGGCTCTGGTCTCTCCCTATTCTGTGATGGAAAAGAAGGTCCTGATTAGCTGGAACAGGACCTGTTTTTTCAGGGATCTGGCCCTTCTCTTAACAACTGAATTCCTATTTCTTAGTCTTCTGCCTTTCAGAGAAACCAGTAAGAAAATGGCCATGCATTCCTTTCAACCTGTCTATAGCCTGGTTAGCACATAATGCTAAATCATGTTTTACTTAGCTCTAGTAGTGTTTGTTTGAATGCCTGAACTCAGCCTAGCAGGGTAACCATGGCTTCTTTTCTGGTTACAAACCATAAAATGAAGCCATGGTTTGTTGTTGGCTTAAGAACCATAACCTGTTTTAATTGTGGTTTGACATTATTTCCAAACCCAACAGGCTTGCTTAACTATGATTTGCTTGTTTCCTGCAGCCACTCATGATGCTACATAGGCAAGAGCATCTGGAAACCAAACCAAGCTTTGGAGAAAAGAACCACAGCTTATTTGTTCATCTGCAAGATGATTTGTGGTTTGTTGAATAAACCATGGCTTAGCATTATGTGCAAATGCAGCTGTAGAGGACTTATCCCACTAACATTGGTTCATGAGTGAGGGACACGTTTTGTCAGTTACCCACTCTCTTAACAATCCGCCTCCTCACCCCTTGTTTCTGGCTTGGGAGTCTTCTTTTCCTAGAAGAACTCTCCCCTTCTGGCTAGAATGAAACCCAGGTAGTCTGTATTCCCACAGGTTCTACCTCCCCTGCCACAGACTTAGCCCTCCAGTCTGTATATCTTCTCCAGACACTCAACCCAGTCTTCCTATCTAAGCTGTGAGACTCCTTCCTCTTGCTGTAGATTGTCTCCTCAGTGTGGTGGTTCAACTAAAATCAGAACCAGTTCTCCCTCAGACAAATTCTATCCTAATCCCTTTCTCCCATCTCAAATCAAGCCCTATCTAAAAACTCCCTCAGAAACTGCTCCTTGTAGTCTCCCTCCCATCCATGCAATGAGTCTGGTCCCCTCCCCTCCATCCTGGGATCACAATTTTATTACCTTTTGGAACTAAATAAACCATATATTTGGCTATTTTTGGTGAATCTCTGTTTCAAAAAATGGGATTTCCTTGCCTTATTATGGCACTGGGAGTGCAGTATAGGTTGTCGAATGGAGAGAAATGTATAGAAATCAGTGGTGGTGTGTGTGCATGTAATGCTGTGCAGCGGAGCGAGCTCCTTTGCTCTGGAGCTTTGCTGATGTCAAGTCATTACAGCGTAGCACCAACCTCAGGAGGCCAACGTCTCTGATGTGTTGGGTACCCCTACTTTTGTCCGTAAGAGACATCCATTTGGAAGTGTGCAGTAATTGCTTGTGCTTCCTCCAGATTTGCTTCCCCCAGGGGTCTGCAATCTTCTGAACCCTTCAACAATCTACTCCAACAATGAGATTTCCCTGAGTACTATCGGAGTTTATGGATTTGACTATGACTACACACTGGCATTATACTCACCTGCCCTCCACTCTTGCATCTACAACACTGCTCGGGACATCCTTGTGGAGCAGTATAAGGTACCTCTAGAG
Organism: Darevskia mixta; assembly: GCA_034641385.1. Taxonomy (NCBI): domain Eukaryota; kingdom Metazoa; phylum Chordata; class Lepidosauria; order Squamata; family Lacertidae; genus Darevskia; species Darevskia mixta. Next base: position 2,402,841 of record JAWWNH010000067.1, on the reverse strand, counting down.
CTTGCATGCCCTGCTGACTAGAACATGAGAAAAGTAATTGGCAGAATTGGAGGGTGCTTGGCTTGGACAATTGGTGGTGACTGAAGGTTTGGAAACCTTGGGGTGGGGGTGGGGAGGCTGTGGTCCACAGGCCAAGCTGGCCCACCAAGGGTACCTGCTTGGTCCATGAGCCCGTTTCCCCCAAACCTTGCCCACCTGCCCCCACACCTGACATCATATGTACACTTAAACCATGTTCACAATTGTGTATTGGCAAGGGAAATCAGGCTTTGGATATACCGCCCATCAGCTGAGCAGCGCTGGATTGGCTGCGCAAGTGTTCCCTGTGCGGAACTTCCTCACACACCGGATGTCTGCAGAAAGCAGGCTGTGGCTCTACCACCCATCAGCTGGTGGGCAGTCAAACTGGAGCTGCAGGCATTTTAAAGCACAATGCAGGACTCTTGTACTGTACTTTGAAGTCAAAGGCACTTGCTATGATGGTGACACCAGGCGGTTGGCAGCCAAGGCCAGGATCTGACCAGTGGAGCTAGAAAGGTTCCCCAGCCCTGCCTTAGGCCAAGCAAGACATGAGAGGAGGCGGCAGCCATGTTTGTTTGTATGCTTATCCTGTTCTGTGTAAACTGTATGTGTTTGGTTTTTGCATCAAAAGGAGCATTCAGGTGAACGAAGCTGAACCCTCTGCTGTCTTTACCTCACCATGCTCTTGTCACTGCAGGCACTTTTCTGGCAGCTCAGTTATCCAAAGTGGCCCAGGCTGGAAAAGACACTTGAAGCAGTGGGGAAAGGGGAGGGTTTAGCACTCCTCATTCAAGTGCTAAAAAGTTAACTTTTGCCTCTTGTCTTATATGTGCACAGGGCAGACAGACCAAGAGGGCTGCTCCTTTCATGCCTCCTTTGCCTCTTAATGGGTAGAATGTGCATTTGCCCTTTGTGCTTGGGAACCTGTATGGGCCTCCAGATGTTGTTGGGCTCTCAACTCCCATCATCCCCAGAAAGCAGCATGGCCAATGGATTGGGGCTGATGGGAGCTGTAGTCCATCAACATCTGGAGGGCCACAGAGGTTCCCTGTCTGTGCTTGCCGCTGGGATCCCAATTGTAGCTGATAAATATGGATAGCGTGGCTCCAAGCAATTCCCTGCATTGACTTCATTGAGAAAAAGTATTATCTTTGAGATCCGCTTCCAAATGACACTTGAAATGCTCTAGACTTTTTAAACTGATTGACCACCTTGCAAATTGTATGTTTTGTTCTGTCCCATCAGTATCCAAAGGGCATCCTGAAGTATGAATATTGGCCGAACTTTGCCATCCGGGGCTTACACTACGACATTGCCAAGGTGAGACAGAGACAGGTGGCTTGTCCTGTTCTAGTTGTGGCTTTGGCAGGACATCAGAGGCCAGCAGAGCAGAGCTGTGTGTGCATGTGTCAAATCTCACTTTAGCCATGAAGTCACCAGGTGTTTTTAGCCAAACTGCAATGGCCTAATACAGTAGTGTAATCAACTTGGAACATTTTAAAAGTCTTCTTAAATAAATGCTAAGTATTATCACTTGTCACCTGTGCAAATAAGGGTCACTTCCAGCAGGGGGTTAATTGTAAGCCAAGGGAAGAGTTTATTCTTTTTTCCCATTGTGGTCATCCATGTAGCACAAATGTGGGCAGGCAATGCATATACATAGGGCTGCCTCTGAAGACGGTTCGGAAGCTTCAGCTGGTGCAGAATTCGGTGGCCAGGTTGCTCACCAGGGCAAGACGGTTTGAGCATATTACACCGATCCTGGTTCGACTGCACTGGCTGCCAATTAGTTTCTGGGCCGAAGCCAAAGTAAAGCCTTAAATGGTTCAGGACTGCAATATCTCAAGGCCAATTGGCCGCATATAAACTTGGCCGCATATAAACTGACCTTCATCCTTTGAGGCCCTTCTTTGTGTGTTTCCTCCACGTGAGGCCCAGAGGGTCCTTTTCTATGATGGCTCCCCACTTGTGGGATGCTCTCCACAGGGAGGCTCACCTGGTACCTTCATTAGGTGCCAGGCGAAAATGTTTCTCTTTAACTAGTCCTTTGGCTTTGGCTGATCAGGACGGTCCAACTTCTCATACCAAGTGGGCTGCACACTGCCTTGTCTCATGGGGGGTGGGATCGCCAAGATTTGACTCACACACCCAGCCCTGCTTTGGGATTAAGGCACTTGGCTCTGGCAGGGTCTAGAGCCCTTGTGCCTCCTTCCCAAAGTTGGAAAAGCACTACCAGTAACTAGGCTTTGGGAAGGAGGCAAGAGGACTCTAGGACCCTGTCAGTGCCCTCACACCTACTTCCCAAAGCCCAGTGCCTTGCTTATCCAGCTTTGGGAAGGCAGTGCAAGGGACGGGGCATCAAATGTTGCAAAGGGCCACCATAAAAGGCTTTGGGGACCACATGGAGCCCTTTGGCCATGCGTTGGACCAGCCTGTTCTGTGTCCTTTTTGTTATTGCTCTTGTTTTTATTATGTATTTTGTGTTCATATTTTGTATGAACCGCCCTGTGATCTTCAGATGAAGGGTGTCATACTAAATAAATAAATAAATAAGGTATCGTTTCATGAACTAATTTGCAATATAGGTTTCCTGTGTGCTGACTCCACATTTCTCTTCCGTCTGCCATACAGGGCCTGCTCATGAAGATAGATGCCTTTCATTACATTCAGCTGGGCACCGTTTACCGGTAAGTGTCGCTCACATTGGCCCCCAAATGGCTGAGATGGAGCAGAATTTCATAGCTGAGACGTTGGAATCGAGGCTGTTCCTAGACCTAATTTTTAAAATTCCTCTGTGTGGTCATGCCTAAGATATAACCCTGACTCCCAGGAAATAGAATTTGCAAGTTGGGAAGCAGTCCCAAAGGCATGCAGTCCTTTCAATCTCCCTTGAAAACTCTGGTTAAATTTGTGTTAGCCATGGCTAGCTGTGGTGCACATGGAATATTAAACCATGGTTAAGTCAAACCAAGCAAAGAAAAGAAAAGAAAAGAAAAGGGGAAGGAGCATCCATCCCTTGCTCTGGCTCAAAATTTGCAAACTGGTTTGTAAGGAGAGAGCATTATGTCTGCACCAGTCAAACTGGAATTCATAACTTTGTAGCCACATTACTCACATGCATGATGCTCTCCTGGTGACACTTCCAAGCTCCTAAACCTTTCCCCTTTTTGGCATTCTCCAGGGGCTTGAAACCTGTTCCAGATGACGAGGTGCTGGCGATGTATGACGGTACCCTTCATATCCCCCTCCACCAGGCTAGTGGCTTCTATGGAAAGGTCAGTTCCCTTGCTAGCCCTGGAGTTGGTTTGAAGGCCATCGGCCAGTGTCTCTTGTTGCTCAGTTTCTGAGATGTGGCAAGAGGGGACCAGGTGCCAGCAGAGTGTAGCTCCTTTTATTTGCCTTCCTGTGTATCTCTGCTATCCAGGGTCCACCAAGTTATAAAGGGAGCTTAGTTGGCCTGCAGTTGCATCTACTTCCTAGGCTGGACCTCCCCATTGGTAGGGCATTGCATTGTCTCAGGAGTTTTTGCAGGGAATACTGCAGGATGCATGGCAATCTGAGATGCTGGAGTAAGGATGAGGTGGTCTTCTTTGAAAAGGGGCATCCATAGTGAAGTTTTTGTCATGTTGGCAGAGCACCCCACATGCCAGTACCGGCGTTGCCCTTGGAGCCAGTCCTAGATGTACATAACTAACCAGAAGTAATTTGTTGAAGAGTTGTGAGCCTGTTGTGCCACTACCTCTCTAGCCGAAGGTGTAATGTTGCCCTGACTCAGAGGACTCAAGCGCCACCCCACTCCCCAAGAGTCAGTGGCAGATAAAGCAGGCTTGGCCCTATTAAATAGGGTTGCCATACGTCTGGTATTCAGCCCTCGTAAACAGCGTCTGGGTGGAAATCGCTGAATGTCCGGGAAAATCCAGGTGTGTGGCAGCCCATGAAGTGTCAGTTTTGGTGAATTTCATTAAAAATAGCTTAACAACTTTGCTCCCCCCCCAAAAAAAAGAGCTTAACTTTTGTGTCCAGTTTTTTACTTGATGGGTGCAGAGCCAGCAATTGAGATACAGCTGCAGCTCCTGTTTAAGGCTCAGTCTGAGGATGACTGTTGCTGAAGGAACATCTGAGCTCTGCTCTTACAGTGCAGATAGCCTGAGCTCTCCACAGAGCCATCGAACATACCACTAAAGCCTTTCCTCAATACAGCTGAGGCCATCTCTCAAAACAGAACATCCCTAGCTTTTTTGCACCATTCTGATGAATCTAATCTCGTTCCCCAATTTGTGTGTTTTTGGCTCAACATGAGAGGAAATAGTTACTTTATTTTTTTTATAAAATTTGTATGCCACCCTTCATTCAAAGATCTAAGGACAGTTCACAACATAAAAATAGAAGATAAAAACACAAAATACATAATAAAAACAAGAACTAACCAAACCAATGACCTCCTGGTCCTGATCAGAACATTCCATAGGTGCTATTTTATGTTTTTTAAATGAATTAATGAACATGAAACTATGCATTTAACATAGTGTGTTGTTTGACACTCAGAATCCAGGGTGGGTAGGCAAGAACTTCCAGGCGAAATAGTCTCATGGCAGCCCCTTTCCCCTGCTCATGGAGGGTGCTCTGTACCTCTTAGCTGCCTATATCTAATCTTGATGTCTCATGCTTTCCCCATTTCTCTCCAGTCTGGATGTATGTATCTGATAAATCAAATGTTGGAAGCAGAAGTAAATATGCTCACTCTCACTTAATTGTGGATTTGAAGGTGGTTTGTGAATGTAGGGCTCTGATGTGTAGCTGGACTGGATGAACCAGGAATTCTGCAAAGTTGGACTCTTACAGTTCTTGCACTAGCAAGAAATGGGTGAAGAGTGCAGGCAGTTCTGACTGAGAGTTGCTGTTCAAGCTGGGACAATCTTTTGTTTCTCCTTCCCTCCCTTGGTCTTCCCAGGGTCCAGCCATAAAGCAGTTTATGGACATCTTCTCTCTCCCTGAAATGACCCTCCTGGCCGTAGCCAATGACTTCTTCATCACCAACGACATTGATTACGATCCCATCCATCTCTACAAAGACGTAACGGTGTGTTTCCCTCCACTCTCCTGCGTATTCTGCTCTTGTTGCCGAGTGGTGAGATGTAGGCTTCTGTGTTGAGAATTGGCGGGAGGACTGTTGCTTGCTAGGTGTCCTTTTTTGGGGGGAGGACTTTGTGTTCTCTGTGGTTTACCCTGCAGGCAAATTGAGGAGGAGGATTTGAGTGCTCTCAAGGGCTCTGTTCAGTTCTTTCTTTTTTACTACTTTGTTGTGGAAGGGAGTGACGTATCTTTCCACAGCAGAACAGGCTGTCCTGAACCAAGGAGAGAATTGGGAGGGGCTGCCTGCTTAGCTGCCAGGGAGGCTTATCAAGGAGCCCAGCTGCCCCAAGGCACACTGCATGGGCCTCTTTCTCCTCCTTTGCCTGTGTTTTGAAAAGGCAAGTCTCCTTCTTAGTTGTATCTTTGGAAACTTGAGACATCTGGCTCTGCCTCTCAGACTCACAGCTTCTCTGGAGCCTGCCTATCTCCTTGATCCAGGGCAAGAGGTCAGAACAGGCATTGTCATAAATAACATTGCTCCATTGCTGCCTCGACGCACGTAGGCCCCTTTGACTCTTCCAAGAGACCTCTTTATTGAGCATTCATTCCAATTTGTTTGCAGGAAGATTAGATGGCAAATGCACATTAGCAAGCCAACTTTCTGATTGGTTTGTGGGGAGCTTAGCTGACATTGTGTTACCCCACACTTCTCAGTGCATTTGTCCATCACTTTCCTTATCACAAGAAGCTTGATCATAGGGGGGGAAGCAGGTTTGCTGCACAAGACCTCCCAATCAATGATAATTGTGCAATTCTATTAGCCTCACCCAGGAATGTGAATTTGCCCGTATGTGATTGAATTCCACCTGAAAATAGGGACAGGCTTAGTGGGTTCTCATGCTTGTATTCTACTTGTTCATGTGAGAAAGATATTTCAGGTATTTCAGAAGTCTGCACCCAAAAGCAGAATTCTTCAGCTTGCCTAAATTACATAAATCAATCACATTCTTGAACCCTTCTTGAATGGAGTTTGGGGTTCTGCTTTTTTTAGTATATATGCTGCCGAAGTGAGCATGGGTTCTGCTTGTTTTGAGCCATATGGTTCTCCAAGCAATTCCTGTGGTGCAGGTGGCTCCTGTGGCTTGTTCTTCCTCCTCCTGCCTACTTGTCATGTGGATTATATATGGATGCTCAAGACCTTCTGGTTTTGTACCTGTACCACATAGACCACAAATTTGTGAGTGTGTTTTAAAACAATTATCATGACTCCCAGCTAAGGAATCCTAGCAGCTTTCTTTGGCTAGATACATACCAGGCAGTTAAGGCACAGATCCAGTTCCCCCATATGTTCTTGTGTGCGCGCCTATCCACATGAACAATGGAAAGCACTGTCACATTATTTCCTGTCCACACTAGTGACTAGTAGTTGATGGGATGTATTCACACTGTGTCTTATTGTCCCCTCCTCTCAGTACTTCCCCACCTTCGCTAAGTTCCAGAAACCTGAGACCCATTGTGTGTATTCATTTTCCTATGGAGGAAGCCAAAAAAAATTTGGATACAACTTTTCTGTTATGCCAGATTTGCACAAAAAAACAGATTTTTTTTTTAAAGACCACTGAGGAGTGCCGTCACATAGGGGTGTGGTGATAGATGGCATGCATCAAAATGTCACCACAAATGTAAAAGAAAACATGCCTGCAGAATGCATTTTAGAGTGCAAGCTGCCAATGGGATGTTGTCAGTGCCAAAAGTGGACTATTTTAAACCACTGTGTGCACACCACTTTTTTGGAAAGTAGCTGGGAATTTCTCTATGTTTGAAAGAGGAAGAAAGACAGAAACAGGCTAGTTGTAACCGTAGCAAGGTCTGCTGCGTTTATTTAAGCAGGTAAAAACACCCTTGGGATTTCTCAAATCAGATTGGGGCTGTGGTTCAAACGGAGAGGTTTTCCCCTTGTAAATGCACCCCCCCCAACACATTGAAGCCACTATTTGCCCTGTGGAGGAAAAAAAGCAAGTATCAGTGTCTCTGAACTCCCTCCACCCACATCCCTGTCAGGCAAAGCAGGGCCAAAAAGGAAAGGGTTAACCCTCTTCCTACAGTGCTGGAGTCCCAGTTGGATTCTTGTTACCCCCCACAAAAACTGGTGGCTACTATTACTTTTTTTATTTTTAAAACAAGTGATCCAGATATGGATCTCTAAACTGGTTTGGCCATCGGAATACAGTGGTACCTCGGGTTAAGTACGCTTCAGGTTAAGTACGCTTCAGGTTAAGAACTCCACTAAGAACAGAAATTGTGCTCTGGCGGCGCAGCAGCAGCAGGAGGTCCCATGAGCTAAAGTGGTGCTTCAGGTTAAGTACGCTTCAGGTTAAGAACGGACCTCCAGAATGAATTAAGTACTTAACCCGAGGTACCACTGTATGTAAAGCAAAGCAGGGATGTCCAACCAGTAGATCGTGATCTACTGGTAGATCCCCAACTGATCCTGGTAGATCGCGGGATCCTTATCGTGTACATAAAGTTATGGAGGGGAAGCTAAAAAACTCTGTGCGATCCTCCCCCCAAAAAGCTCAACAACTCTGGGCAACCTAGCTTGGGATAGAGGGGCAAGTGGGGTGATTCCGGCTCTTAGCCCCCCCCCTTTAGCCCAGAAGCCAGCTTGGAAGGGGTGCAGAGCAAGGGAGCGGTATAGCCTTCCTTTCCAAAGCACCATCTCTCGAAAGCAACTTCCAGGGTGTTGGTGAAGCATTGGAAATGCAGGTCAGGGGGAGCTACACCAGTGTGCATATTGTTAAACTTGTTTGTTTATTTCTGAGGTGTTTTTTAAAATTATTATTTTTAAAAAATGTTTTTCAATAGGATGCCATCCGGGATGTCCATATTAAAGGCTTTATGTACAAGTGGATTATGCAGGATCTGGGTGAGTATCCATCTGCCAAGGGGCTGAAGGCAGGGCAGCCACACAAGCAGAGGGCCGCAAGGGATGCAAAGGGCCTTTCCAGACCTGCTGCCTTTCCCAAGGGAAGAGCATCCACCCACTAGCTAAGCTGTAGAACAAAACATGCCGGTTAGCTAGCCTAGTGTGTCAGAAGTGTAATGTTCCACAGTGGGCTGTTTTTCTGCATGAAGTGATCTAGCAGAATGGTACAGAGGCTTAAGCAAGTGAACTGAGCAGTGGACTGCTTAAGGGAAGGCAAAGCCCAAGATCAGGCCTGGCTGAAGTCTCTTAGTCTGTACATTCTCTGCGCCTGGACCAAGCACATTCCACACCAAGAAAGCTGAATTCTGCAGTCACAGGAGAAGCCAGGAGACTGAAGCCCCGCCCTTAGTCTCAGAAATCAGAGAGGGGTTGGCCAGGTGCTTTCATGTGCATCTGCACAGCAGCAAGGGCTGGAAACTTGCTTTAAGAGGGGGAAGGGGGAGGAAGTTGAACTGTGCCACATTGTGTACTTTTTGTTCACTTCCACAAGGTAGGCATATACACAAAGCCCAACCTAAGTCAGAAAACGAAAACAACAATCCTTCCAGCACTGCTCCTTCCCACCCAGTCAACCTCGTTTCAGTTTTTCTCTTGGTTCTGTCTGTCTGCATGGAGAAGTTTTTAATGCCCATCTTCCCTCTGCAGAGAAGTACATCCTGCGTGGGGATGAGACATACGCCGTGCTGCACCGCCTGGCCAAGGGTGGCAAGAAACTCTTCCTCATCACCAACAGCCCTTTCAGCTTTGTGTGAGTCTGAACATGGCGGGGGCTGCAAGATAGAAGTAGGCTGGGTATTAACATTGTCCTGGTCCAAAACTGTTGACCTACAATAGACTTCATTTAAACTCTGCTTAAATGCTGATATTGAACCAATATGTTGGAATCTCTAACTGCTCCCTGCATTTTCATAGAATTGTGGAGTTGGAAGGGAGCTTAAGAGTCATCGAGTCCATCCCACTGCAATATAGGAATCATAGCTAAAGCATCCATGACAGGTGGCCATCCAACTTCTGCTTAAACACTTCCAATGAAGGAGAGCCTATCAAACCGCTCTTACTATCAGAAAGTTCTTGTTTGGTCAGAATCTCCTTTCTTGTAACTTGAAGCCATTGGTTTGGGTCCTGCCCTCTGGAGCAGGAGAAACTAAGCTTGCTCCATCTTCCATGTGCTGGCCCTTGAGATATTGGAAGGTTTTTTCAGGTTTGACCTAAAGTGTTACACCACTAGCCCTGGCCCTTTTAGGCGGCTCAGGCAGACAGCTTACACTAATTTGACAGTCTCATGGTAGACAAGAGAATAAAGGAGGAAGATGAGCAGGGAGCACCTACTCTGGGCTGTGAGAAAGGAGTGAATTGTAGCCGCTCTGAGCCCGGCTTTGGCAGGGGAGGGCGGGATACAAGTAAAATTTTATTATTATTATTATTATTATTATTATTATTATTATTAGTATTATTAGTATTAGTATTATTAGTATTATTATTACTATTACTATTACTATTATTACTATTATTATTAGCTCCTGCACTCTGCCGATTCTTCTGCTGGAATATCTCCTGCCCTTCTCAGGCTTGCTGGGTCTCTGTTGCAAGCGCCCATAGAAGCTCCCCCTGCTGTCTGCTACTGGCGACATTCCCTCTCCTATTCCTAATGTGCCTTTTTCCTCCTTTCCAGCAATAAAGGGATGCGGTACATGGTTGGCAAAGACTGGCGGGACTTCTTTGATGTGGTCATAGTCCAGGCAGACAAGCCTCATTTCTTCAATGATTGTGTCAAGTAAGTGTGGCTCCTGCTGTAGGTTCCAGATCCTGTATGCCACATTGAGCGATGAGTTCTAGTGCATCCAAATAGGGCAGTTGGGGGGCAGAGCGCGCAGCCTGAAGTCTGGGAAGTGGGGCTGGCCCTCCCACACATGCACTGTCTTATAGATTACACCAGTCAGTATAGAGACTTGAGCCTTAAAAACCTGGTAGGTTGCCTCTGGACACTTTGCAGAGGCCCAAATATTCATTTGTTTGCTTTCTGTTGCTGGAGGTGGGGGCGTTCTTTGTAAATTTGTAATCCTGCTATCTGCCCATCTGCATCATTTTCCTCCTTTCTTTCTTTCTTTTTTTAAAGTGACTTACTACTGACTTGCTTGATTGCCCTAAATATTTCTCTGCTTGCTTTTCTGTGAGACAGAAAAAATAAGGGGGGGGGGCGTGGAGGCTACCCCGTTTCCCCTTTTTTAATACGTAGTCATAAAGTAAGCCATGGCAGGGTTTTTTTACCTTTGTGAGAAGTAAGACGTACCCCAAAAGTAAGCCGTGGTGCCGCCACAGGGGGAGGCTGTACCGTACCATACTGACATAATAAAAATAAGACATCCCCCCGAAAATAAGCCACCCTGTGTTTTTTTGAGGGGGAAAAATTATAAGACGGTGTCTTAAAAAGGGGGAAAGACGGTACACACTTACACTGGCTTGGGACAGAAATGATTGCCTGCTTTTATGAAGATAGGGCTGCTTTGTAAATTACACATGACTTCTGAATATTCTGTTTTCACTTCCTGTCGTTCTTCCCCTTCTTCCCTATATCTTGTATACTTTCTTCTCCTTCCCTTTTTGTGTCTTACTGACATTTAAACTGCAATAAAACCACATGGAGGTTTTATTACAATCAAGAGGTACATATATTTTTTGTTAAATAAATAAAATAATAAAAATAAGTCTTTCAGGAGGTGCATCTTAAATTGCACTTTTTATAATATTGTCAAAATGCAATACAAAGCCAAGGCTCCTGGTTTTCCTTGGCTCCAACCAAGAGCCACTTCACACAAGACTTTGCAGAAAACATCTACACAATCTTATGTGTAGGTTCCCCACAGAAACAGGATGAGAGTGGGCAAGTGAGAATGATTTTGTGGGTTTGGAGGCCAGATGTTGGGTCCCAGGAGCTCATGCTGTCCTTTTGCCCTCCCAGCTCTGGGAGAGCAGAGGGTCTTGTTGGCAGCCCCACCACCCACCACTTGCTTCTCTCCTCAGACCTTTCCGGCGACTGGATGCTAACGGGGATCTGCAGTGGGACAAAATAACTAAGCTGGAGAAGGGGCAGGTATATAAGCAGGTGAGGAAATGGATTCTGGGTGATAAAACTGTCATGGTGGTGGGATTGTCTGTCTTCTCGAAGAATGGAATTAATATACCAGATCTTTCCATGCTTGTAATTGGGCATGTCAGTCCTTCAGCTTATCATCTTCTGAACACACACACACACACAAAACACTTTGTCTTTTCTCCACTTGGTTATTCTTGAGGCAGCTTTGGAGGGATGTCAAATCAGATACCTAAGGGATGAGGGAAGAAATCTCCTCTTGCAGGTCTAATCCAGTTCTACCCTACGACAGGAGCCTGTGTGGCCCTTCAGATGTTATTGAACCACAACTCCCATCAACCTCAGCCGAAGATGATGGGAATTGTAGTCTAGCAGCAACTGGAGGATCACAGAGTTGCCTCTCCCTGCCCTAAAGTTTCAAGTAGGCTGGGAGGAAGGAGTGGGGAATGGTGTTGAGCTGGCCAGTAGGGCCACTTTTAATAGCCACCCTTTGCTAATTTGTGTGCTTGCGCTCTCTCTGGTGGTGAGGACATGGCCTAGTCTGGGCTCACCCTCGCCATGGCACAGTGGGCAAGCAGGGGAGAGGAGAAAAATCCACTGAGGGCTTCTTGCCCAGTGCTCTTTGTTTCTGGAGGTTGGAACCAGGCTGCCTTCTCCATACCAGCAAGTAATTTCATATCTTTTGTCAATTCTAGGTCCAAATTCAGCCCCTTATGTTTAACCTCATTCTATATTAATGTAGGGACGCGGGTGGCGCTGTGGGTTAAACCACAGAGCCTAGGGCTTGCCGATCAGAAGGTCGGCTGTTCGAATCCCTGCGACGGGGTGAGCTCCTGTTGCTTGGTTCCTGCTCCTGCCAACCTAGCAGTTCGAAAGCACGTCAAAGTGCAAGTAGATAAATAGGTACCACTCCAGCGGGAAGGTAAACGGCGTTTGCGTGCGCTGCTCTGGTTCGCCAGAAGCGGCTTAGTCATGCTGGCCACATGACCCGGAAGCTGTACGCCAGCTCCCTCGGCCAGTAACGTGAGATGAGCGCCGCAACCCCAGAGTCGGACACGACTGGACCTAATGGTCAGGGATCCCTTTACCTATATTAATGTAAAAATTGTGTAGCCATTTTTGTTCCTGTATTTATAGAACTCCTTTAACTGACATCACCTGTCTGGTGATTTTAATGCACCCTTTCTCATTCCACTGTCAAAAAATAAAAAATAGGGCAACCTCGTTGACTTCCTCCAGCTTACAGGCTGGCGTGGATCCAAAGTTCTCTACTTCGGAGATCATCTCTACAGTGACCTGGCGGTGAGATCTTTGGGCCTTTTTTTTCTGGGGCAGGAACGGAGGGTGGCCTGTGGGAGCTGTGACCTGACTGAGTTGAAGGCAGGGGAGGGTGGGTAAAGTTGCCTTAGACTTACCTATGCCTTCCTTCTTCCACTGTACCCGCCTCCCCACAGGACCTGATGCTGCGCCATGGCTGGCGAACAGGGGCCATAGTTCCCGAACTGGAAACGGAGACCAAAATGGTGAACACAGAACAGTACTCACAAGCACTCACCTGGCTGCAGGCCTTGACCGGCTTGCTGGAGCGCATGCAGGTAGGGGAGAGTCCGCTTGGTGGCTGAGAATGGAATGGGGAAAGGGCACAGAGCTCTTCATGGCAGGTTGCTCTAGAGAGATGGCAAAGGATCCTAAAATAGTTAGCAATAATCCTAGAATTGTAGAGTTGGAAGGGACCCCGAGAGTCACCAAGGCCAACCCCCTGCAATGCAGGAATCTCAACTAAAGCATACTTGGCAGACGGCCATCCAACCTCTGCTTGAAAAACTCCAAGGAAGGAGAGTCCACCACCCTTGTGGGAGACCGTTCCACTGCTGAACAGCTCTTCCTATCAGAACGTTTTTCCTGGTGTTTAGTCGGAATCTCCTGTCTTGTAACTTGAAGCCATTGGTTATAGAATCAATCCATTGGTTATAGAATCAATAAGGTGCCCTTAAGACCAGTTAACATAGAAGAAATGAAGTTCTAGCTAGCTCATGGGCTGTGGACATTACCGGTAATCAGTAGGTAAAAAGACTGGTTTCTTCTGCAGAAGTTGGTTTAGTGAGTTTTAGGGTGGGATCATCAAATGCATGTCTAACCACTTGGTTTGTTTCTCCAAAAGATGTTCAAGGATCCAGAAGCTCAGAAGGTGTTGCAGGACTGGATGAAGGAGCGGCAAGAGCTCAGGTAGCATTTTATCTCTGCCTTCCCATGGGCTTCAGTGTGCCGGATCCAGTGTTACAAATAGCCACATGCCTGAGTGTATGTGGCAAATCAGAGTTTTATCCAGGCCAACTAGCCAAGAATGTTTCAGGGAACTGGGGGTGAGGCTGTACATGTGGTGTTTTGCTTTTTCAGTCTGTAGTATTCATGTCAATTTGCATGCATCTTCTTTGCATGCTTGAATAGATGAGATGAGATTTACAATTTATACCCAATTTTTCTGTTAAAATAATACTCAAAGTAGGTTACAATGCAAAACAAAAATACAATGTACAACAACAAAATATGAAATACAAGGCTGATCTACTTGTAGTTGCTTTTCCTTCTGGGTTCTAGCTCCTCATCAGATTATTCTGTCCCACAGAAAATTCCATACTCATCTGGATCTCCCCTCTGTTGTCCTAGATTCATGACTTCCACACCCCTTTAGCCTCATTATACTTGTACACAAGGGGTTGAATCTGGACTGAGGTAGCTGAACTTGGGTCCCATTGACTTCAGCAGATCGGCTTCATGACTTAAGTTCACTCTCATTTATTTCATTGGGAACTAGGTTTCCCTGTTGAAACAAAGCCCAGGTAATTGTAACTACTGTATTTGCATTCTTCTCTACCCCATGCTCTATTTTTAAATTTGTAAACACTTTGGAGTGGAGAGCCGCCTCTACAAACTAATGGTGGAGCTACATAAATCAGAATTTTCCCTCTCTGAAGGTGTGCCCATTTGGAAGAAAGGCAAATAATATTGTGTCTGTAGTTAGTGATTAGTAGGAAAAAGTTAAAGAGGCCCCTCTAGCTAAACAGATTAAGAATGGGAATCTGTGCTCCTGCTCCCTCCTGAATTCCAACTTTCTGCAAGTGATTATTATTGACATGTGGCAGCTGCTTTATCTTTTGTCTTATTTTTTGAAACCCTTGAATCTCCCTGCCTACTCATGGCTGAGTCCAGGTTTGAGAAGACCCTGTCCAGGTGCCCTCTGGTAGACTGCCTTCTCCATCATCTTTAAAAAAAAAACATTTGAAAACAATAAAGTATTCCTGCTAATTTCAAGGTTGCCAGGTACAATGTGTACTAGCCATAAAATACCAGGGTGGATAGGAATCTTTCTAAATTCCCCCTGAGTGAGGGAAACCAGTTGCATCTCACCAGAGAGGACATTTCATAAACAGGGAACAGCTGTCAAGAAGGTCCTTTTGCAAGTTAGCACAGCTAACAAGTTAGGCAGCATCCAACAGCAATATCACCAACAGGGCCTCCCGTGACTAGTGACCCTGGATAATCTTCCTCTGTGAATTTGTCTTTTAAAGACACCTAAGTTGACAGCCACAACCACATCTTCTTGTATCAAATTCCATGGCTTGAACTATTTGTTCTTAAGTATTAGTGCTTCTTTTTGTCTTTCCTGAATCTCCCAACATTCCACTTCTTTCGGTGACCCTGGATAGAAGGGGGAACATTTTCTCTCTGTTTTCTCCTTCTAATGCATAATTTAATAAATTGCAGCATGTCTTTTCTCTTACCCAGATGGGCAGGGTATAAATTATTATTATTATTATTATTGTTTGCTTTTTTCCCTAAACTGAAAAGCCCCAAACGTTGTAACCATTTCTGTACCTTTCACAGCTCTGCACTCGCCTTCCTCTGAGGTGCAGCAAGCAGAAGTCTTTGCAGTATTCCAAGAGCAGCCACTCCATACATTTGTAGAAGGTCCTCCCGGTGGCAGTCTTATTTGTGATGTCTCTCGTTTTGATCCCTAGCACAAAATTCACTTTTTACACCACTGCTGCACACTTGGTTGACATTTTTATTGAGCTGACTCCCATCGCTCCAAGAACTCTTTCTTGGTCAGATCATAAATGTATGCATTCCTTTACACTTGCTCACTTTTTGAGCTCTTCACAGTCCCTTCATTCCCTCCTGCCCCCTCCCAATGCTAGTAGTCATGTTGAGCGACCTGAACAACCTTTCCTTTTGGATAGATACATATGGGTAAATACTCTTTCTGTGAAAATTCCATGAAAGAATTCACAAATTGAGGCTTTTGCTGCTACTGGGTTCTGTCTCATCTGGTGGGCTTGGATTTCATTTCTATAGAAAACAATGGCCTGGGCTATGCAACTGGATAGCTCTCCAATGGCTCCCCTACTTGCATCTATAGATGCCATGAGCTGCTATTAATTGCCCTAACCCAGGGTCTTCAAACTAAGGTCCGTGGGCTGGATCAGGCCCGCCAGGGTCCTAAATCCAGCTCGCCCTGCTGCCGCTGACTCTCCAGTTTCTGGCTAGCCACCACCACCTCCCCCGCTGCCGCCACTACCAGTTTCCCATCCATCCTTCCATGGCTCCCTCAAACTACCCATTCCTGTTACATATTCTATTTTTATTAATCCATTCAACATTCTAATTTCTCTCCTTATAAATTTTAACTGCTGAGCTTATTCCAGACCGGCTAAGGTTCTAACATTTTTACAGTGAAATTTTAAATAGTCTACAAATGGTTTCCATTCCTCTCTAAAACTTTTCTCTTTTGCTTCTCTAATTTTGCTGGTTAAACTTGTTAATTCTGCATATTCCATTAATTTCATCTGCCATTCCTCCTTTGTAGGTACTAACTCCTCTCTCCATCTTTGTGCATATAAAATTCTCACCGCTGTAGTAGCATACATAAACAGACTAACTTGTTTACTTCGTACCTCAGATCTCACTATACCTAAAAGAAAGGCCTCAGCTCTCTTTGGAAAGGTCTTCCAAAATATTTTTTTCAATTCATTATATATCATTTCCCAATATTCTTTGGCAGCTCTACAGCTTCACCACATATGATTGAAAGTTCCATCCATAACTTTACACTTCCAACATTTACCCAACTCTGACTTATACATTTTTGCTAATCTGTTTGGCGTCAGGTACCATCTATAAATCATTTTCAAATAGTTTTTCTTAAGAGCGTAGCAGGTTGTAAATTTCAGTCCTGTTTTCCACAGCCTTTCACACATCTCCTGCCCAACTAATCATTGCCAATTTCATCGTTATTTTCTATCAGCTCTTTCTGAGGTATGTTCCATGAAACCATATTGTTTATTGACTTCAAATGTTTCATTCACTTGACAGTATTGCAACCAAACTGTCACTTGTTGCCGACTTCTTCCATTTTCTTCAGGCTTACACTAGTATCTGTAAAGTCCAGTAATTCTCTATACGTTGGCCATCTTTTTTCCATATTAAGCTTTTTCACTGCAGTTGCTTTGATGGGTCAAAGCCACAAAGGTGTTTTCCTTTCTAGCAGGTTTTTATATTTTTCCCAGACTCTGTAGTTATTTCTCCTAATTCCATGATTCATAAAATTCTTATGTATTCTTGCTTTGCCATACCATAGACATGCATGCCAACCAAATTTAACACCATACCCCTCCAAATTGAGCAACTGAGTGTTCTCCAACTTTATCCATTCTTTTAACCAACACAAGCATGCTGCTTTGTAATATAAATGCAGATCTGGCAGAGGGAAGCCTCATTTTTCCCTAGTATCAATCAATATCTTCTATTTAATTCTTGGTTTCTTCCCCTGCCAGATAAATCTAGAAATATCCTTCTGCCAAGAAATATCCTTCTTTAAAACAGCTTAGGTAATTATTGGGGCAATTTGAAATAAAAATAACTTTTTCGGTAACACATTCATTTTTATGACCGAAATTCTACCCAACAGATAGCTGGGATTCTTGGAGGGGTGCATTCTTCAGCTAGCACTGCATGCTGCAGTTTCCATGAAAACACATTGTCCTGTTGCAGCTGACCTGATCACCTTGCTAGGTACAGAACCTAGGAAGCCAAAGATTTAATTTTGTATGCTGTTGTCTAATAACTCTTTCTCTTTCTCTTCTCTGTGTCCCCCCCAAACTTGCTGCAGGGCACTCACCAAAAACCTCTTCAATCCTCAGTTTGGCAGCATCTTTCGCACCTGCCACAACCCCACCTATTTCTCACGCCGCCTGTGCCGCTTCTCAGACGTCTACATGGCCTCGCTCAGCTGCTTGCTCAACTATGACCTCAACTACACCTTTTACCCAAGACGCACTCCCCTGCAGCATGAGGCTCCCCTCTGGATGGATCAGCTGTGCACCGGCTGCATGAAGACTCCCTTTTTGGAAGAGATGGCTCATATCCGCTAGGGACCTGCGCAGACAGGGCTGCAGAGGCTCACGACTCTGCTCCAGACCCACAAGTGCAGCAGTGAGGGCTGACTTCTTGAATTAGAGTCCCTGCAGGTTATTTGTCCAAATTTACAAAGCAAGAGTGCTTCCTAGGAATGTCTTAATTGTTAAGGCCTAATTCATCTTTGCCAAGTGGTCTTCAGTATCCGGTCTTGCCTGCAGGCGTCAGAAGTGCCTTGCTGGCTCAGACCAAGGTCCAACTAGTCCAGAATTCTTCGCAGGATTCCAGCAGCTAAGTAGGTTCTTGGGCCTATCTCAAAATAGGCCAGGAGCCCAACAGCAGAGTTTGGGTTTGCCTTCTTCCTGCAGGTTCTCTAGGAAGCTTGGAAGCCTGTCTATTGCTTGTCCACGGGTGGAGCACCTTGGAATGGTCTTGCATTCCTCTCTGCCCTGCCCTGGGGTGGAGGCATTTCACAGGCAAACTCACTCAGCATCTGCATGGGGGTGGGGGTGAAATGTTATTTTTTCTCCAACTCACAAAACTACGCAGCCCCCACCCCTTGCAGAACTGTTCTGAGCCACAGGTGTTCTGAAGTGCTTGAAGTTTACCTTTTCCCCACTGTTGGGTTTTTATGAGGGTGATTTTTGCTTCCAACTATGGAAGGTATGGGGTACTGTGGGGAAGGGCTGGGAGGGAAATATCCTGTCTCTTGGCGGGGGGGCAGGAGGTGCTAATGGGAGGGTAGTTGTTTGTAGCTCGTAAGTCGAATTTTGTACCTTTAATAAAGTTCAGTGTGAAACCTGTTCCTGGTAGGTTTATTTGCCTATTTGTTCCTGGTAGGTTTATCTGAACCATTTGCCTGTGATGAGGAGTGGTTTTGGGGTGGATGGAGTGTGCATATTCCTCACTTTTTTAAAAAAAAAATCCTTTTCAAAGTAATCTTCCATTCTCTTCCTATGTAAATTAAGTAAAGTGTACATTAAGATTTCTTACTCTATCTAGCTTATTCTGCTTCTGCTAAATATGAGGAGGGTCAATGCAGAACTCTGAAACTGCCCCTGAATAACAGGAAATGCTGTTCACATCCTTGGTCTTAATAAGCATTTCCCACACATTCTTAAAATTTAACTTGAAGGACTAGAAACACACTTTCTAATGGCAGCAGCTGTGGTCTGCACAGTCCAGTACATTGGGTAGGCAAACTAAGGCCCAGGGGCTGGATCCGGCCCAATCGCCTTCTAAATCCGGTCCGCGGTCCGGGAATCAGCGTGTTTTTACATGAGTAGAATGTGTGCTTTTATTTTAAATGCATCTCTGGGTTATTTGTGGGGCATAGGAATTCGTTCATTCCCCCCCCCCCAAAAGAAATATAGTCTGGCCCCCCACAAGGTCTGAGGGACAGTGGACCAGCCCCCTGCTGAAAAAGTTTGCTGGCCCCGGTCCAGTGTTACTGTGCTGCCACCTCATGGCCACATCATAAACTGTGTGGGAAGCTGTTGCACGGTGGGGAGTGATGTCTGGAATGTTACTTAGTGTCATGTACCCACATAGAAAAACTATGCTACCTTCAGCTGTTTTATGCACACAGAGCTACAGCCTTGTTCGGCCATTTGTTCCATGGGAGGGTTAGGGTTAGGGAGGGAATGGAAGGTGACAGGCCCAATTCCCTCTGCATTATCCTAAAATGGAACTATTGCTACATCCTTTCCCATAGCCCCAGAGCTTCCGTTTAACTTGCAGTACTTGCTTTGCAGGGTGGGGTGAGGTGCTGTTCTTTAAGAGGCTTGATTTGGCTCTGGGATCTCCTGCTGCAGGTCACTAGAATAGTTAGCAAAGTGCTTTATAATTTTCTTTCCCTTTTAAAAGCCAAGGGAGTAAGTGCTCATTTTCCCCAAAACAGCGGTAAGAATAACTGGCCTTGATAAACAATGAAGCTAAACAGGCAGCAATCCTGCGCGCACACGGGAAGAGGTCCCACAGAATGAAGATGGGCTCCTGAGTAAGTCTGCTTGGCCATGCACTGTAAGCTGTTAAGCCCCAAGTGTCTCTTGCTGAGAGCCCTGGACAAACTTGTGGCCATGCTGCCTCTCTCCTCTCACCCCTATCATTCCTTGCACCATAGACTTCAGGAATAAAGGTTGAATCCCCTTCCCCAATAAATACATATGGAGGCTTTCATATTTCTTTCTGCCAATATTTTGTTGCAAAATAAAGTCTGCTCTCTCTACGGCTGCATGCTGAGTGGCATAGGAAGTCCTACAAATAAATTGAGTTGTATAGGCTGTCCCCGGCACCTGCAGTCCCCCTCCCGTCCCCAACTGAAATTAAGGCTAGCTGCAGTGCTGAAAGTTTGACATAGACCCTGGATTGGCTCCAGTAGAAAGCTTTTTTGGAGCCTAATTTTTGGGGAGCAGCTGATCTGCCATGGAGATTGCAGCTGGGGAGCAAATGTTAAATGATGCCTCTGAAAACCCACAATGGTTTCTCCTGGTTGCAATAGGCTCTCAGAGTTCATGGTCTCTCTGCCAGTGCCAGGCTATTTTGTGGTCCAGGCAAGACTATTTGCACCCACCAAAAAATTGCTAACTTCAATTTTCAAAATCAGATGTCTTGTGTGAGAGGCAACCTTAAGAACAACAGGAACATTAATTCAGGAGCTTTTGTGATGATATGAAGAGAAGTACTCCTTGTGGTGACAGACTTTTGAAGTCTTTGAGGTATTGCTGTAAGTTCACAGCACAGATATTCAGCATCATAGAGTTATAAGGGTCTTCTAGTCCCACCCCCTGCAATGCAGGAATCTCAACTAGATCATACATGGCAGGTGGCCATCCAACCTCTGCTTAAAAGAAGAGTCCAGCAGCTCCCAAGGGAGTCCATTCCACTGTTGAACAGCTCTTACCGCCCAAAAGTTCTTCCTGGTGCTTAGTTGGAATCTCCTTTCTTGTAACTTGAATCCATTGGTTCAAGTCCTTTCTCCAGAGCAAGAGAAAACAAGCTTGCTCCATCTTCCATGTGACAGCCCTTGAGATATTGGAAATTAGCTATCATATCTCCTCTCAATCTCCTCTTTTCCATGCTAAACATACCCAGCTCCTTCAACCATTTCTCATAAGGCTTGGTTTCCAGACTCTTGATAATCTTGGTTGCCCTCCTCTGCACACATTCCAGTTTGTCAATATCCTCCTTAAATTGTGGTGCCCAAAACTGGACACAGGATTCCAGGTGTGTTCTGAGCAAGGCAGAATAGAATCATAGTGGTACTGTGACTTCCCTTGATCTGGACACTAGACTTCTGTTGATGCAGCCTAGAATAGCATTAGCTTTTTTGCTGTTGCATCACTGTTGACTCATGTTCAGTTTGTGGTCCACTAAGACCCCTAGATCCTTTTCACATGTACTTCAGGCAAGCCAGGTGTCCCTCATATTATATTGGTTCAGCTGCTTATTCCTAACTAATTATAGAACCTTACATTTGTGCTTACTGAAACTCATCTTATTAGTTCTTTGTTTCCATTGGTTTTTCCAGTCTCATTTGTTCTTCTGTCCTTCGAGCTCCTTCGCAATTTCAGTAGCCTTATGCTCGCCCTGGCCGAGGTGTCTGCGCAAACCTGCTGCCTGCCTGGCTCAAGCGGGGCAGAAACGTGCGCAGGAGCAGCGCCTGGCGGAAAGGCCGTCCTCGGGCTTGGGAGGTGGGATGGGGTTTCCTCGCCGGCTGCCTGGGTCTCGCCCCCCGACCTGCAAGCAGGTCGCTCCCCCAGATCTGCCCCTGTCCCTGAATGGGGCGACGTAGCGCTGGCCCCTTCGCCCTGGAGTCGTCGAGGGGGGCGAGGGACGGAGTGTGGGCGCGGCCACGAGCGCGAGATCCAGTTTCCCTCGCTGCCTGGGCGCTCCGCGGGCGCGCGCAGGCGGAGGCAGGGGCGAACCGGCCAGCCGGCCGGCCGGGGAGCAAGCGGCGCTTGTTTCCTCCGGCGCGGATGGCGGCCGCTGGGCCACGCGGCCTCCGGGCCGGGGAGGTGGCGGGAGCCGGGGAGCGGCCGGGGCGGAGAGGGGTCGGCGGCGTGACCTGGCAGCGGGACACTGCGGGCAACTGGATCCGGCGCCTGGAAGCAGCAGGTGAGGGGCGGCGGGGAGCCTGGGCTGGGGGCGCCGGGGACCCTGAGCCGCGCCGGGGCGAGAGAGAGCAGCTCCGCCGCCCGACTTGGTGGCGAAACGAACCCTTCCGCACGGAAGCTGCGCATCCTGAGCCCATTGAAGTTCGTGGGACTTCCTTGGGGGGAAATGGAAAAACTCATTTAGCAGAAGTGAAAGTAGGATGGGCTGTTCCTTTTATTTGAAACTCTTCAACTCTCCTGGGAGGAACAAGCCGCAATCACCCGTCTCCGGATCTGTTAGTTGGTGAATGCTAAAGACACTCTTAATTATTATTATTTTTTTAAAAAAAATGTTTCTGGTGTGCTGCTGAAATAGGAAATGAAAGAACAAGCATGTGCTTCCTTTCTAACTATTCAAAAAGACACCACAGTTGAGAGATTGGTGGGTGAAAGGACAGAAGATTAATCACCTAAAAATATTGAATTGAATTGACAAGCCGTAATCTAAAACCAACGTGGCTGAAGATTGGGAAAGGAATTTGACGATGGGGCAAAGTTACCCTAATTCTGCCTCATGCCATTTCTTCTCCAACTCCTGTGCACTGACCCCCATTTCCTCTCCCTCATTAGGATTTCACATGGACACCCCATGCCCACAGCATGGGATCCAGTGGTCTCTGGTGAGTGCCCCTTGAGCAGGCTGGGAAGAATGCCCCTTTCCAGAAGGAGTTGCAGCCAGCCTCCCCCTCCAACTGCGAGGTATTAATCCTCTTCTTCTCTGCTCCTTTCAGCTGCTGCACGTTCAGAAACCACATCCAAGGGTGCTGAGGGCCAGCCTGCCACCTCTTCGCGGGCCACAAGCCCTGCCAAAGGCCCTCGGAACCAGCAGCAGCTGCATCGAGAGTTATTGTTCACCCATCGCAAGTATGGCTAGAAGCTCCCGGCCTGCTATCGCTCTTTCGTGTTTCTTGAGTGTCTTTCCAGTGGGTCTGTGCTAGTTGCTGGGCAGAACAACCCACACACCTCTGGGTTCTTTCAGCTTTGTTCCAATCCCTCTTAAGGCCTTTCCAGGTGACTGTGTTTCTTTCTTGCAACATTAAATGTATAGCTTGTTGAGAGGAAGCCAGAGATCCTTTATCAAGGAAATCAATTTTCCAGCACTCTCTTGTTGCTCAGGAAATTGCTCTCTCCTCCCCTTCCCTGCCTCCGCTGCTGGTCTGCCTATTGCAATGGTTGTTGCCATCTAGACCCACTTTGTGGAGGTGTCGGGAGCACCTGTGGCTTTGTTAGTGACGGGCAACACCAGTGCCTCCCCCACTCCCGTTTCTCTAGGCCATTTCATGACTTTAAAAATAAATAAAAGTAAATTTGGACAGCATTCTGCAAGCAGTTATACACGTACAATAAAACTTTCCTAGTTTATTCTGGGCTGGCCTCTGTTATGAATAATAATATTTCCTATGTATCTGTAAACTTGTGAGAAAAAGTATTATAAAGCTTCACAACTATCACCCTAGTTTATCTGTCCGCGAGAGAAATGTGTGAGGTATTAACTCAAACAATGATACTTCACCTCCTTGCCTAATGTGAAACTGCTGTAACAGTTTGTGCATATTCATGTTTCCCATTTTAAGAGAGAAACATAAAAAATTGTACTTTTCTAGGAATGAGGAGAGTGTACCCAATTTTGGGCTTGCAGCTCATGGGGTAATGGCCCTAACAAAGTTGGTGCTGTGTTAGGCCATTCCAAGCAAATTTGCGTATTTGTTATTTAGGTGACAGCTTATCTCCCATGTAAAGTTAAAGAAGTGGTGGGTGGTTTATTGTATCAATAAGCAATATCCAAGGGGACTTTATTTAAATTACCGGTATGTTGGAGGTGTAACACCCTAGAAGCAGGCTGTTTTCTTTATGTGACAGAATTGGGGGGCAGAGGGTGGGAACAGACTCAAACCATAAGTGCTAGAGGGCCTTAGTATGATGGACCATAGTCCTCAGTTTTTTCCAAATATTTACCCACTTTTTGAGGGTCCTCTACTCAGTAACACAGCAGAACAGGTTCCACCCAAGCATGTTGGTAGAGCATGAGACTTTAAATCTCAGGGTTGTGGGTTCAAGCCCCACATTGGGCAAAAGATTCCTGCATTCCAAGGGGCTGGACTAGATGAGCCTCAAGGTCCCTTCCAACTCTACAATTTTAGGATTCTCATGCCAGGGAAAACTATTTTACTCCATCTAGTAATTAATAGATGGCTGCATGGAATCTGGGCTGTGCTTGTGATTATTAAAAAGGACTGATTCCCCCACATAATTAGGGTATCTGGATTATTTTATTAAAATACTAGTTTAAAAGCAAAATCCTATACCAGTCTACGCAGAAGTTAAGCCCCATTGAGTTCAAAGGGGCTTTTCTCTCTGATAAGTGTGTATAGAATTGCAGCCTGACTCAGTAACCAAAGAGTTATGGAGAGTCTAATGTTTATTTTCCTTGCTATCTTACTGATGCTCAAATGCACGGCCATTACTAGGTTCTGGTTCTTCTATTTGCTTTTACATTTTTGCCTTTTTCTTTGTCTGTGAGTAATTCTGGTAGGATGGGAAGAAGTTTAGCAGAGGCAAGAATCAACAGCATTGTGGAAATATTTGTTGTTATCCTGTGTGTGAATAGTGCAAATACCGTCTACATAATTCCTCTCACATTCTCTCCTCATGATTGTGTTTATGTGAGAGAACTAAGTGGGAATGGACACAGAGAAAATATTGTGTCTACACACACACACACACACACACACACACACACAATATCCACTTGATAATATTTATTACTTTAATATTCCACCTTTCCTCCAAGAAGCTCAAGGTAGCATACATGGCTTTCCCTCCCCCAATTTATCCTCATAATGATCCAGTGAGGCAGGTTAGGGCGAGAGACAGGGACTGGCGCAAGGTGACCCAGGGAGCTCCATGCCCTGGTGCAAATCGTGGCCTCCCATGTCTTAGCCTGACATTCTAGCCCCTGCACCACCCTGTCCCTGATAAGAATGCCAGCATTTGGCCTCGCTCTGAATGTGCTGCCCCACTCTTGCGGCACAACTCATGCCCACTGCCAAGCTGGAGAAAACGGTGACACTCTTCTCTTCCACCCACCTACCTGAATGACCGCCCTCCTTCTGCTCAGGATTCTCTTTGTAACCTGAGCCCATGAGGCAGGCAGGTGTCGCCTTTCCTTCCTCTGCTGGCCTCCAGCCAAGCCCAGCTTCGCCAGGGAGCTGCTTTTCCTGGCCATGCTCACTGGCCTACTTCTGGGGCCAGGGCAGGGCAGCTTTGCATGTGTCTGCAGCAGGGGTGGGGGGTCGGAGCATGAGGGGAGCAAAGCCCGCCACTCCCTCAAGCCAACTCTGATAATGGGGAAATTGCTCCTCAAAGCAATTGGGGGCAGGCAGTGAGGGAGATGGAGGAATCTGTCAATTTCTGGTCTCGCATTTTTCTAACCTTACGTTCAGTTAGCCACATGACTTCAGAAATTTTCAAGTAAAATAAAACAAAGTAAATCCTCATGAAAATTCCTTCAACATTTTAGTGTGAATTTTTCCTAATAAACAACTTTTATATTCAATTTTGCCTAATGTACACATTTTTGCATGCACTTTCTCATACTATATGCAATGCATTTTTGTGTTGTTTTCATAATTTCTTTTCTAAAAAAGAGAGTACTGATTAAATTTTTATACCATCCTTCATCCCAAGATCTGAGGGTGGTTCACAATATAAAAATACAAAATGAGAACACAAATACATGATAAAACAAAAACAAATAACCAGTTCTCCCACAAACACATTAAAAGAAACACCAGAATGTTAATCAGCCAAAATCTCATTATTCTGTCCCCATAAGTTTTTATTCCCCTTGATTTCCCCTATAATTTATCAAAGTGATTTATCAACCATGTTTCTTCTGCCCACTAGACCAATCTGCCTGCTGCCACGCCTCAGCTGCCAGGGCTCCATGCCTGTCATGGGGCACCTGATTGCGCCCCCTCAAAATTGTGTGCCCGGAGCCACAGCCCCATGGTCCCCCCCCATGCTATGCCTCTGCTCCCAATAGCACTTCTCCATGCAGAGGACCTGTTGCTTGCTTGCTCTTCCACTGGCTTTGAGCATAGCTGAAGAAACCTTTTTGATATCTTTAACCTCTCTTGCAAGCCTGAACTCATTCTGAGGTTTGGCCTGCCTGTCCTTCTCCCTGCAGCCGCCTTTGTGATTTCCCCTTTCTTCCATTTCTGTACATGCCCTTCTTAAGCCTCAGCTCACCTCTAAGCTCCTTAAGCAGTCCCACGGGTTTCTTTAGGTGCCTCTCACTTTCCTTTATTGTTAGACTTATCTGCCATTGTGTCTTCATTATTTCACCTTTAAGAAACTCCCATTTTTGAAATCAGCCTTCTTAAAGTCCAGAGCATAGTTAGGACAGGCACTCTGGACTTTAAAAAGGGTACTTTTAATAAGTTTAAGGAACTACTGGGTGAGATCCCATGGTCAGGAAGACTTAAAGAGAGTCCAAGTTGGATATTTAGTATGTTTAAGTTGGAGTAGTGCTCACATTCTAGTGTTTGTTTCTAAGAATTCCAACACACCATATTTCCCCAAAATCTCTCTGTGTGTGTACTGAAGGGCAAACTCAAATCTATTTGCTCACCTATAATGAGATGCCTTGTTGCCTGTGGCTACCAGGCAAGGGTTTAAGCACAAAAATCACACTATCCGTTGGACTTTCTTCAAAGAAACCTGGAAATTGTAGTTTCATTGAGACAGAAGCCCAATGTATGCCCTATGCAGCTGAAAATCTAAAATCCTTGTTACTCTCTACCTTTAGGCAAAGGGAGCTGGGCTGCTTCTGAAGGTGTTGTGTACTGACACCGTTAAAAATGGGAGAACAGTCAGTTTGTAAATAAAATACTATAGTTTTACTATGCCAAACTGTTGCTGCCTTGGCTTTCCCACCAGAACTGTGTGGGTTACACTTGTATTTTGTAACTTACTGAGTTGCCCAGAGTAATGCAACAACTCCAGGCCAATGTTGTGGAGAGTAGATTAGGAACATTAACACAAAACCCTGTGTTAGCTTTACAGGGATCCTTAGACGGCTGAAGTCATCTTACACCCTTTTAAGTCAGTAGCACTGGCTTAAGCCCTGAATTTGTTACTTGGCTCAGTGAAGGCAAAGTAGGTTGGCGGGTGGCTGTCACAGACATTAGAGAATGAGCTGCTGAGGGGGGGAAGGGGCAATTTACTGCTGTATTGTTTTGATTTCCCTCCTCCCAGAGGCCTGAGCCTTCGTTCTAAGCCAGAGCTGCTGCAGGTGCTGGAGCACCGGAACCGGCGCCGGGATGGGGGGGAAAGTGGCGTGGAGCAGCCGTCCCTTGAGCAAGAGCTGCTGCGCAGGCAGCAAAGGCGGGAACAGGTAACACCCAGAGAGCGTGGCTGTGGCTGTCTTGATGTGGCTCCCTGCGTCTCCTGAAAGGCCACTTGCCAGCAGCTGCCATGGTGTGTGTCTTCTCTATGGTTCACTCAGAAGCACCTCAGAGAAATGGGTTGTTTTTTTTGTCTACAGAACCAGCAACAGGAAGAAACAGGTGATACGGTTGGGAATCAACCAGAGTTCATCCAGGTCCGGGAAAACCTACGAAGGACACACTATCCAAGAGATCCCCCTCCTCTGCGTGCAGCCCCTTCCCCAATATCCAGCCCCTTCCTGCGCCCTCATCTCACTAATAGGCAGCCCTTCAGGATCTCAGCCACACGCTCATCTGTGGTCCCCAAGCCTCCAGGCCCACAGCTTCAGGGCTCCCTAAAGGGATCTAGTCTCTCCTCAGCTCCCCTTGCCAATACATGAGCTTCCTGCCTCCCACCACACTTGCCACTAATATGACTAGGCACATTATGGCTCCCTTCTGCTCTAGAGCTGGAGAGGCAACACCACAGCAGCCTTTGTCCTAAATGGTTGGGCCTGTACTGCACGCAAGAGCTGGAATAACCTCAAAGGGAAGGGGGCAAGGGGTCGCTCTGATCTGGATCCCACTTCTCCACCCCACTTGTCAGTCAGAAAATAAAAGCCCTCTTAAACAAAAAGTCTCGCTTCTTGTTACCTGCAGTTTTAGAGAGTGAACTGCTACCTGATCTGAGGGAAGGGAGGGGGATAAGAAGCAGCAGTGACAATGGAAAAGGCGAATTAGTGATTGTCCACATAGAGATAAAAATGAAAGACACAATCTTTTAAAAAAACAAAAACAAAACCCTTCATGGGGTTTATTGGGTATTTCATGTTTGCACACATTTTTAAAGAAAAAAGCTATTGGTAAGCTACATTTATCCCCTCATTTCTCTTTCCCGCTCATGTGAAATAGCCACCCATGCCCGATTAATAAAGCACAAGTTACAAAAATAGCAGATTAAAAATACTCCAGATTAAGCTAGCTGAAGTTTGACAAGGGAGGTGGGGAGCTGCCATGATTTGGGGAGGTTGATAGGATACCTCCATCTTTCAGCCCCTCTATACTACCCTCCACTTGGGGGTTACAAACAAGAAGGCACTTAGTGACAGCCCTACAGAGATATCCCGGGCTCTTTTTGAGGAGACAGCCTAGGTGTACAATGTAGCTGAGGCCTCACTGCTGAAGAAACTTCACAAAAGGGTTGTCATCAGCACCGCCCTGAAGGACAAAGTAGATGAAGGCCAAGAAGCCAGCCAGCAACACAAAGAGGAAGAGCTGGGGCCACAGGGGCAGGTAACGTTTTGTCCCTGTGGCCCCTTCTGCTGCTTGGGCCTGGCGCTCAGGATGGATGGCACGGCGTGGCTCCACCCCCAGAGTGGACAAGCCAGGTGATTTCCGGTAGAAGATGCTTTGGTAGGAACTGCTGTCCCTGAAAAGGCAATTCCAGAGTAGAGAGAGAGATCATTCCTGCCACCTTCCACTAGGGCCTAGCATGAGCCCCACCCACCCTGCAAAAAAGTCTCCCTAATACTGATTATCATGGTACCCACCGCATACGTCAACTTTCCAAAGGTCAATGACCACCACCCCATGTTTGCCAATGACCCCTCTCTTCTCACATTTGTAAGTGACTGGCAATTCTAGCCACAAGTCTGGGTATGTCTCCTTTCTGCTCCTTCTACACATCTCCCCTTCCTTGTACCCAGCCAGAGGGGAAGCCTTCTATAGCGAATGCAAGAGGCCACCCCAGGGATAGGTTGAACTGGAAAGCATTAGCAAGTGCTGTTCTTCCTAGGTAGTGCCCTGCTGTGGCATTGACAAAACAGACAAGAATGTTTCAGCAAACCATTGTGCAATGACAGATTTGGGCAACTGCCAAAATCAAAACTTCCTTATCACTAATTAATATGAAGCACTATCCATGGATTCTCAGTGAAATTAAGAAGTGCTTCAGGGCACAGTAATGCTTTTTCCCAGCTCCAGTTTGTTTCAGTGGAGCTCATACAAGAGAATACCCTGGTGAATTGTTCTGCAAAGGTCCTTCCTAGACATCCCTCGTTCTAATCTCATGTCTGCCACAAAGCAAGCCCTTTCCCCCTCTCCCCACCCATCCCCTGTGATATGGCCACAATCATTCTGGCTACCTTACAGAACAGTTGTAAGGGCTACAGAAGATAAATATGTGCAAAGTGTTTTGAAACTCCGGAAAGCACCATACAGATGCTAAACTTTTATTATCATTATATAACTTCTCAGTCGTTCCAGAATACAGGATTAGAACCAATGAATAGAATAGAATAGAATATAGAATAGAATATTCTGGTCTAAACATTAAGAGAAACTTCCTAATGGAAAGTGTTGTTTAACCATGGAATGGGCTATAGTTACCAAGAGCCAGTGGCCTTTCCTTCACTGGGGGTGGCCAGGGTTGGCCACCTGCCAGCGATGGCTATAATTGCTTCTGGCATTGCAGATCCTGCACTGAGCCTGGGATTAGGCTGAATGGCCTTCAAGATCCCTCCCAACTCTCCTGCTGATGATGACAATTACAGGGCTCAGCATCCACTGCATGAGGTGGCAGGATCACCTTTAGGCACTTGGTAGCACTACATTTAGCCAGTCCTGTGACCACCACTAGTTTTATGTCCAGAGCCAATTTAGGTTCCAGAACCCCTTAGTAGCCTGAGAATAAGCCTGAGCCCTAAACCTTTAGGAAAGCCATCTCCTGACTAGAAGGTGGTGCCAGCCCCAGGAAGGGGGGGGAAATATTGAGATTGAGCATCCATCCAGCATGGGCCACATTTGCCTCAGCAAGGGGCCAAGCAACTTGCTCTACTACCAGCTCTGCCAGGAATATTGTTTCCTGCAGATGCCTCTGCTTTATCCCTGCTTACCTCACAGATGGGACATCCTTCTGGCTAGAATTGTAGGGATACGGCTCTGCAATCTGAAAAGATAGACAGGTGCCCATCAGCGCAGGGCAGCTATGAAGGGACCCTTCCCTGGGTGAGTTGGGTGTAAGGAACAACCTACTGGTTGGCGGGCACTCGGTGCCTCTGGACGTGCCCCACTGGTCAACGATGACACGTAACTCTGGTAGGAAGATGTGGACGCCTCAGAAGGATTGGCATCAAAGTCTGGGGAGGGGGAAACGAAGACAAAAAGCAAAGCCATTAGATGGAATAGGCAAGAGTAGGGATGGGGAAGGGCTGGCCCAGGGGGTCTCCCCAGCCAATAGTGCAATAGCATTTTTCCAGGGGGGTTGTGATAGCCACATCCCAGCTCTCTGAGTGCTGTGCTACCTGGGGAAGGGAAACCTGGCCACAACAGAGAATGTACCCCCTCTGCTTGCACCCACCCTTCTCCCATTTGAGGTTCCTGTTGCCACCAGATAAGAGATTATTTGCCAGGCTGCCCCTTATCAAACAGTCTCCATAAGTTCCATGGGGTCTCTCTGTTGCATCCTTAGGAAGCGGAAGTTATTGCTATAGGAATCAAGGTGTTTACATTAAGCTGAGACCACACAGGTTTATGAAACCAAATGGAGTAACCAAATTACTAAAATGGAGATATATTGAATTTAGAATGTGCAAATATCACAAAGAAAGAAATGCAACACCCCCAAATTAGAGAAACTAAAAATATTCCCTTTGGAGCAAACCCAAACCCAAAGTGGATTAACGCAACCCTCTATCCCTAACCCAGAGGTCTGCAACCTTTAAGACAAAAAGAGCCACTTGGACCCGTTTCCGAAGGAAAAAAAAACCTGGGAGCCGCAAAACCATTGCGACATTTAAAACAAATATAACACTGCATATATTGTTTCTTACCTTAATGCTATATATACAGGATCGTGCAGTCAGCTGTCAAAAATGGAGGAGGAACCCCCAGCAATGGTGTGCAAGCTCCTATATAGACTTTTGAAATCCCCCCCCCTTGGAGTCCAGTCCACCCCCAGACACATCATCCTACATCACAGATACATCAGAACTACATCACAAATAGGGAGGGTCAGAGGAGGTAACCTGAGAATTCTCACACCTGTGCCATCTCTCCTTGACCCCTCCCAGACACACATTTCTGCAAAACTGGTTTTCTGCCCTGGCCAGGCAAGGCTAATGAAGAGCTAAGGATTATCCTTTGTTCTAGCCCGGGCCAAATCCATTTTAGGTGGTGGGTCCTTTGTGAGGGAAATGGCCCATCATCTAGCACTCAGGCAGAGGGCTGCTCTCCTCCCCTTCCTTGCAGAGAAACAGCTTGTCAGTTTAGGAGTGAAAAAAAATGCTTCTTCTTGTGCTGCTTCAAACATGTGCCCTTGTTTGCTTGGTACACTTATGAACATTTATTAATTTTGTAAGCAGTAGCACTGGAAACTTTAGCAAGAGCACACTAAATCCTGAATTCTTTGATTACTGAAGAAGTTTCTCAGGATCCTCAGCCCTCACAAAGGAACTACTCACCATCTCACCATGCCAGGGAACTCAGTTTCCCAAGCTCCCTTGCAACGATGAATCCCGTCGGCATGAGGGAGGGGGGAAACAGCCCGTGCAACACACACACACACACACACACACAGTGACCAGCTGTGTGTCGGCAAGAGGGAAGGAGTTCTCCCTGCAATTGCCCATTGTCATTGAGATTTTGGGAGGGGGAGAAAGACGAGTTGTTGAGCTTTTTGTAGGGGGAGAGCTTTTTCCCCCTTTTTTGGCTGCTGATCACTAAGGCAGCAAGAGAGGCAAGTCAGCGTCACAGCCAGTACAGCGCCCGGAGCCGCCGCAAAGTTGTGAAAGAGCCACATGCGGCTCCGGAGCCGCAGGTTGCCGACCCCTGCCCTAACCTATTCAGACCCTAAAACTCACCAGGCTCTCAGGAGAATCCCTATTTATGGGTTGCAGCCTTTTCCCTTGCTATCATTCTGAGATCCCAAAGAGGCCTTTGCTCCTTCCTACCAGGCTCAGCAAACTTTTGTATATCATGTGTGACCTCCCTGATTTGAAGACCCTCCTGGTTCCATCTGTTTTTAGAAGCTCCCCATTTTAATCACACACCCTTCCCTTTACATGTTTCAGGAACTCTGGTATTTTCAAATCTCCAACCCTCAAATGAGCAATGTGCAGTTCATCACATCAACAGTGACAGATCCCTTTTCCTTGATGTTTAGGGCCTTAGAAGCAAAAATATACATTCCCATATGATACACAGACAGTTCAGGACAGTAAAGCTCAATTCCTTAACAGGTGTATCACAGCTAGGAAGGATTAACCCTCCCTATGTGCTGCAACCTCCCATTTGGTCAAACTCCATGCAGCAATTAGGCTTGGAAAAAGATCTTCAAGTGGAGGCTGAATTCAAGATTAATTGCTGCAATGAAGGTGGGGAATCTTCATGGAAACTGCAGCTGGAAAGGGAAGCGGCAGTCTTCAAAAGGGTCACCCTGCTCCTTGCCAGCAATTAAAAAGCTAAATAATAATAATAATCAAGCCTAAATTCTGGGGAGTGAGAGAGTCTGTGTGTCAGGTGCTGGTTGCACCCACTTTTGCATTGGCCTTAACCACCACTAGCAGGCAATTAGGGAATGTGGCCTGCAGCCTGAAAAAGGTTCCCCGTTCCCAAGCTGGAGCATAGTGCTAAGTATAGTATCAGCTGATGGACTGAGTTCAAGCCCACTAGATGATTTAGCCTTCTGGTCTTCAGCTGGTAGTTGGGTCACAATAACAGCAGCATTACCACCATATAAATACATGGTTGAAAAATTCAGAAATGGATCCCCAAATGCAATGGGTAAAAGTGGATCCTGGGTCTGAAAAAGTTGGAGACTACTGGTATAGCCAACCCCTGCAGAAAGTGAGCTCCATAGCACTAGCAAAGCCCCCTGCACAGCACTTCCCAAGCACCCAACAATTATTGGATGTTTGGGAAGTGCTGTGCAAGGGACTTGGGTTATCCCACTCCTCTCCCCACTACCCATCTGTTTAGTTATCCGATGGCAAAATGCTGTTAAGTGACTGACAGCTGGGTTGTCCCACCCACCTGTCATGGTGGGTGTGTGGGAGGAGGGGGCAGGTAAGGATCTGGCCTGACAGGGCAAAGAGGGTTCCTCATCCCTATGCTTCAGCTCTGATTCGACATGGCCCCAAACTTTCACAGGCTGGTTTCCTCTAGCCCCCATTCTTTCCTACCTTCAGTCGCATATGTGGAGCGTCCTTCATGGTGAGGCAAATGGTAATTTTCGCTCAGGTAGGATCTGGTGGGATTGGGACCTAGGGAAGGACAGGGTGGGGGAAGATATTTAGCAAAAGGGTTTTCCTCTCCTATTAGACTTCATGGTTTTGTTAAAAATGAGATTTCTAGGCCTTGTGGCTGTGGGGAAATGTTAATGGGGAGAGTGGAAGACAGGCAGCAACACAGCTGAACAGAATAGGCTTCAGCACACTGTATTTCTGCACTTGCATTATATGGATTGTAGATTAATCTGTTTGAGGTGCAGAATATTGATTTTGACAGGGCATGCCTCCCTTGGCATAGCTAACCCTGATACCAAGACTATCGGAACACTGCAAAATCAAAACTGCTCACCTAAATTCACCGATACTTAGTTGCACTTTGTCCCATCAACAAATCATTATGACAAGAGATCCTAGACTAGCTTAAAGTTAATTTTCATAGGATTTCACTTTGTTAAACTGCTTTGAGGGGCTTTTTTACAATCAAGTAGTATATAAATTTTATGAAATGAAATAAATGACTAATCTTAGTCTACATATGAGCCCCTTGTTTTCAGAATGAGATACTGAAGCCAAGCTGAGAAAAGATAAACCGTTTGGCTTCTCAATTTTAATGACTGTATTTTCAGAAAGCAAGACTTGAATGTGGAGAACAGTTGAGCCCCCTACCTTCATTTATATACTCAGAATAGTATTCCTTGGATCTTGGAGAGTCATACTTTTCTGTTACGTAAGTCCTTGTAGAGCCAAGAGCTGGGAGGGGCAAAATGAATTGGAGAGAGTTTGGTTTGGTGGCAGCACTTGTCCTTTGCTCCCCAAAAGTACTAGAAAACTGACAACACACCCAGGCTATGCTGCCCTGCACTGATCTCCTCTTGGAGATGCTCCCCTTAGTGATGATGATATTCCAACCTGACAAAGCTACCCTTTTTGCTCCCCATCTCTCTCCTAGATCGATGCTCTAATGGTCCCTTAATTATCAGTTATATTCCTTCCTACAAACCGGATTTCTGTTTTACTGGGAATTCAGGAGTTATTTCTTAAAAGTCTCACCTTCTCGCCCATAGTTGAGGTTTGGCCTGCTCTGAGGACTCACAAAGGTCTCTCGGATGTAGCTTTCGCTGGTGGATGGCTCTACGTGTGTAAAAACACATGGGAAGGAGCATTAAGACAAGTGTTTGACAGGGGTACCTGTCCCTGTTTCCCCCCAATTATTCTCACCTGTGGACAGTGATCCTTTTCCAGATGAAGGACGCTGTGTCCGCTCAGTCTCGTATTCATAGACTTTCTTTTCATAAAGTTTCCGGGTTGATCCTGAAGGACAGAATCCAAGCTGGAGGTTAACTCCTAGATGACAAAAGTTTGCTGCTCCTACATTTGTTCTTTGTGGCTGATTTTCTCAGTCCCCTTGAAAGCACGGGCTGGTGATTATTTATTTTTAAAAGGAGGACATGGTGAATTCTCCCCATCGTATGCTCCATTCCATCGGACACCTCTCTCTCAAACCTAGCCATACTCAGAATTAAGAGCTGGACAGGATGATGTATGACAGGAAGGGTCCATCTTCCCTTACACACTGTTCCCTTCTGCTATGTAGAAGGCGGGCTTTTGGGTGGCCTCAGAGTTATTTTTCTAGGAAAAAAAAGGTGTTGGAACCTTGTTCTCTTATAATGGCAATGGCGCCCACCTGAGAGGTGCCGCAACTGAGGTCCGGCAAGTTCCAGCTGAAAAAAAGCCCTGGGTGGCCTGATCCAAAAGAAGACTGGGCTACTGCATCTTTACAAATTCAGTGTACAAGAGGGAATTTCAGTACATAAAGCTCATCATGCAAGTCACACCTTCTGAAAACTCCTCCCCTTGTTGGCATCTACCTCAAGAGACAATGGAGTGTGCCTAAAAGGGGGGTGGGGTGAAGACAATTGGTGTGTTAGCAACAAACCTAGGGACTCTACTCCAGATTGGTTTAGGATTTACTCTTTAGCCTTTTCTTCTCCTGAAGATATCCCGCAAGGCAGTGGAGGTTTAGGATCAGAGATTTCCTTCTCCTAGATGGGCTACTTTCCCAGGTGGACCAGTCCCGCCATCTGTCCCTCATTTCCCACAACAGCACATGCAGAATCCACCTTCTTGACCAGGCGTTGGCAACATTATCCGGCTGTGGGCCGGATCGATCTCACGGAGCTAGTCCGTGGGCCAGACATGCACAGCGCGATACCGGAAATCGCGTCTGCGCATATCCCCCGGCACTGGGAATCGCTTCTGCGCATGCCCAGACGCCTGCACAGAAGCGATTTTCAGGTCAGGGCATTCCCTGGCAATGGAAATTGCTTCTGCGCATGCTAGCGCAGAAGCAATTTTCGGCATCTGGCCAAGTCCCCGTGCCGTGCTGGTTTAGCACAGCGCACGGGGGACTTGCTGAGCGGGCGGCTCGGTGACCGGGCGGCTCGTGGGCCAGATGAACTGGCTTCATGGGCCGGAGGTTGCCGATGCCTGTTCTTGACCATCGGACCCCCCCTATTGGTCTTGTCCGCTCAATCCAATTCTCTTTTATATCTGTCCACTCTGACAGATTCCCCCCTTTACACTTTATGTGTAAGCTGTAGGCCTGGCTTACTGAGTTTTCCCTTTCTAAGCTCCAATTGCAAATCTATTTCATTCCCCTGAGAGAGACAGGTGCAGTGCTAGAGTCCATACCAACAAGAGGCCCATGTGGGATGCTGTATTTCTTCAAACGGGCAATAAGCTCTTTATCTGTCAAACCTTCATACTTCTCCATGGTGCTACCTAGAAAACACAGAATGGGGTGGGGGAGCATGAAGGGAGACAGTTACATACAGTACTCCTCGTGCCATGATTTTAAGAGGAAATAAATAGATATAAATATATTTTTAAAACCTGAAAAATCTCACAGACTACACCAGCAATTAAAACAATTGACCTTGAAACAAAATGCAAGCTGGTAACAAATGAGATTGTGACAGGTTCCACACAAAGAACCATTTCATTGTGGCAAGGCCACCTGGGTAAAACCCCAATATGTTATACCTATATAGTTATACCTAGATACTCAATGCAAAAGGTGCCTTATTTCCAATATTGATTATTTGCTCTCCAAGTATTTAGCTTAAGAAATCATATTGCTGTTCACTGGACTTTTCACTATGCTTAGAAAAAGCTGGTTTTAGGATGAAGCTGTAAGTTCATTTAGCTGTGTCTGCAATTTGCAAAGAGGAACATTCTTCATAGATGTTCCAGGATGTCTGATAAAAGGGAATTTACACAACAAGGGTCGGGGGGGGGGATTTTTTAGCTTTGCTTTGCTGATAAAGCCAAACACACGGAAATCACTAATGAGCACTACCTAATATGGGACTTGTAACCTAAAGCAGAAGTAATCTTTATATGGTTTATATTGGGCTATGCCCAAGGTGATTGGTTTAATTTTTCCTAAATGTTTCTGCAAAAATTCCAAGTATGTGGAAGTGGATGCCAGATTCAATTCTCCTGTTTGCCTGGTACTGGATGGGTGGATGTGTCACCTGCCCCTTGTCCATCTCTCCAGGCAGAAAAGGAGACCTATGGCCCATAAGCCTATTTCCACCTGGCAGCCTGGGTGTTTGATACACATTTTATACATAATTGTGGAAATTTTACAAATACTAAAAGTTTCTTTAAAAAATTACTAAAAGTTTCTTTTTAAACTTTTGGTAGGCCTACTGAATAAGGTACAATATGAATGATCTCCTCTTTTTAAAAGTGGGAGCAGTTGAAGGTGGGGAAGGTAATACAAGAGAATATTTGCCATATCAATCCAGACTACTTAAATTTGAAGCAGAATGAGCTACATGCAGGCAAAACCCTAAACTCCTCCCAACTGCACATGTTCGCCCTGCACTGAAAGGCGCCACGGAACGGGGGAAGCAGTTCAGCAGGAAGAGCAGACGAAGGAAGAGGCTGGAGGCGGGCAGGTGCCAGGTGTTTCTCAAGAATGGCAGCAAGGCGAAGCTGGGGGGCGCGAAGGCGAGGCGCCCGCAGCTCTGCGCCGCCAAAGAGCCTGGGAACTTGGGTCTCGCTCCGAGGAAGAGGCCTGACGGGGCTTCAGTCCCGAGCAGTGCCCGGAGCCCTTAGCAGGAACGCGAAGGGCGAGGGAGGAGCGGCAAGCGACCGCGGCCAAGTTTCCCAAAGTCAAGGCCGCTGGGCCGCGGGGCTGAGGCGGACAAACCGGCGGCGAAACGGCCTCGGGCGACGCAGCTCGGGAGCAGGCGGGCGGCAGCGGCGACGCCCCGCTCCGTAGCAAGGAGCCCTCGGAGCGGGGAAAGGGCGCAGCACCCGCCGCGGCACACGTGCTCCATCCCGGGCGGCACGGCTTGCCCGGCGCAGCCCGAACGGGCGGCGAGCGACCGAGAGGCCCCGCTTGGCCTTGGCGCTGCCAGTCCTTCACCCCTAGCCTCTCTCGCGCTCCCTCCGACGGGCGCCGGCTGCTCTGGCCCCCGGCCGCAGCTCGGTCTCCGTGTCCCTCACTCTCCGCGCTTCGCCCGCAGCGCTCCCGCCTCGGGAGAAAGGCCTCGCCTGCCCACCCGGGCAGCCGCGGAATCCGGCTACGGAAGGCCGAAGGGCGCTTGGCGGGTGGGGAGCGGCGAGGGGGGAACCCGCCGGAGGGAAAGACGGCGCGGGGAGGTCAGCGGCAGAAGGCGAGGAAGGAGAAGCGGGGAAGCCGCCGCGCCCTACCTGCTGCTGCTGCTGCTGCTGCTGCTGCTACGAGCGCGCTGGGCTCGGCACCATCGCCGAGTGACTCAGGCGGGATCTCGCCTCGACGCGCCCCCGCCTCGTCGTCCTGCTCCTCGGACCCCGCCCGACTCCGGGGCGGGCCTCCGTCGCGCGCCCTTTCACTTCGGCTGCTTTCCAGCCTTCCTTATGGGCTCCGCGAGCTCGCGCAGCAGCGCTGCAGCTGTCGGCCAAACAATGGGGAGGCAGGCCCGCCAGAAAGGAGACGCCCGCCGCCTCCCGGCCCTCGCCGCCCTCCGCGGCGCGCCCTTTCCTCAGGAGCTGAACCCGCCGCCGCCGCCGCCGCCGCCGCGCCCCGGCTAAGTAGGACAGGCGGGGAGCCCGAGCTTGTATGCAGTGGGGCGCACGAAGCCGGGCGTCCCGGGGATCTTGAAGCGGGGAGTCTGGGGAGTCTCTCCTTGCCGTGGCAAAGGCGGGCAGCAGCGCCTGGCAAACCGGGGGGCAAGCTGGACTCCGGCCTGATTCACTGCAGCGCAGTTTGGGGGGGGGAGGGGAGAAAAGCCGCCTCATCATACAGCCGTACGCCTGGCAACGAAAATCCACCTCTTTATTTTATAGCTATTAAAATTTTATATTTAATTCTCTGTTTCTTCCCTTGCCAGACAAACCTAGAAATATATTTTTGCCATTCTTTGAAGCATCCTGTCATGCCTACTATTGGAGCGGTTTGAAATAAAAATAGCATTTTAGGGAAAATATTCATTTCTATAACCAAAATCCTGCCAATTAGAGAGAGTTTCATTCTTCCCCATAACTCGGTATTTTTTCTTATATCTTTCCATGTCTTTACACAATTATCTTGAAATATATTGGAGTTTTTCGCTGTTAACCATATTTCCAGGTACTTCACCTTTTTCTCAGTTGTCAGCCCCCTGGCCATCTGCCAATCTTTTTTTGCCTGTGCATCGATATTTTTCTCTAAAACCTTTTTGTTAGTCGTTTAGTCGTGTCCGACTCTTCGTGACCCCATGGACCAAAGCACGCCAGGCACTCCTTGATCAAACTCATGTTGGTCGCTTAGACTTAGAGAACACTGTCCAACCATCTCGTCCTCTGTCGCCCCCTTCTCCTTGCGCCCTCCATCTTTCCCAACATCAGGGTCTTTTCTCATGAGGTGGCCAAAGTATTGGAGCCTCAGCTTCAGGATCTGTCCTTCCAGTGAGCACTCAGGGCTGATTTCCTTCAGAATGGATAGGTTTGATCTTCTTGCAGTCCATGGGACTCTCAAGAGTCTCCTCCAGCACCATAATTCAAAAGCATCAATTCTTCGGCGATCAGCCTTCTTTATGGTCCAGCTCTCACTTCCGTACATCACTACTGGGAAAACCATAGCTTTAACTATACGGACCTTTGTCGGCAAGGTGATGTCTTTGCTTTTTAAGATGCTGTCTAAAACCCTAGTTTTAGTTTTATTTGTTTTAAGACCTGCAACTTCTCCATATTTCCTTATTTCCTCCAATATGTGGATTATTGCAGAAAAAATGACACATAAGTTGCAACTCCCCAAGGGCATGAAAAACCCATTCTATGGCACATGGTGGGATTTTATTATTTACTAGTGAATTGAAGCCCGTTGAAAAACGGGCGCTAGCCCGGCACCACACGCGCGCGCCTTGCGGGGTGGGGGGCACAGCCGCGGCTCCTCACTCCCCCCCCCCGCTCAGACAGAGCCCCAGCCGTGGTCCGCCTGCCTGGGCGTCCCCGGCTGGTGGTGGAGCAGAGCGCGGAAACCTTCCTCCCCCGCCCACCCCGCGCAGCGTCTCAGGCGCCACCGCCGCCTGCAATGGCGTGCAAGAGCAGAGTCGGAGGAGGTTGCTGCTGCCGGGAGGTGGCGGGCCGGTGGGCAGCACGGCGGCAGTAGTAGCCGGAGCAGCAGGAAGAGAAGCAGAGGGGGATCGAGAGGCGGCGGGGCCTTTGGAACTCCCGACTCTCCCGGGTAAGGTGCCACAGCGGCTGCTGCAGGTACGGAGGGGGAGAAGCAGCAGCGCGCGGGGAGAGGCCGCCATTGCGGCTGAAGCGGAGAGGTTCGGAGGCTCGCGAAGCGCAAGCGCTTCGCTCGCGCTGCGCTCCAACCTCAGGCTCCTCCTCCTCTCTGCGCTCCAATCCGTGTGTCAGTGGAGCGCATGCGCAGTTGCGATTTCCACTGACACACGGAAAGTACGGACGGACACAGGCATTTTATTATATAGGATACTTTGAATACAGCCTTCATTGTGTGCACCATTATGTGAAATTTGGCTATATCGAAGGACTTCTGTACTCTAAATGTTAAATTAAGTTGGAGCCGTGGGTCTTGTTCCGCTGCTATACAGTTACTATACTGTATACATTTCTGTTTCCCAAGGAAAGGATTTTTGCAACCCATTTTCTGAGAACCTTGTCAACACTTTCATTTCTATTCTTCTGGGATACTTTTTGTTTCTGTTTCCCAGAAGTTCTGGGAGGGCAGCCTTAGTCATGGAGAGGGACTGAAAATAAGGTAAAAGAAAATAAATAAAAAAGGATCTAAAGTTGAGCTCTATGTAGCTGAGGAAGTGGAACCCTTGGGCGGTTTCTGATCATGAAAAGGCACCACTATTCGTTTGTTCATACATTATCTTTGTATTTCTAGGGAGCGGCCTGATGACTCAGGAAGGCTCTCCAGAAAATGCTGTCCAGCAGCCACTGGTCTCAGAGATCACTCTAAACCTCTTGTTGACTAGCTGGATGTGTGTGTGCACAGGCATACACACACAAAAATAATTACCTGTACATTTAGGACACCCATAGTTCTTTATTGGAATTGATTCCTGGATGATTGCTCATGCGAAGAGTTTATGAGTTTTATCCAAGTTTAATGACTCAAAAAAGAGGGAAGGGAAGGATCTTGTGTGTGGTGTAGAAGCAAATGCAG
This sequence comes from Darevskia mixta, assembly GCA_034641385.1. Classification (NCBI taxonomy): domain Eukaryota; kingdom Metazoa; phylum Chordata; class Lepidosauria; order Squamata; family Lacertidae; genus Darevskia; species Darevskia mixta. The sequence continues at coordinate 2,361,771 of JAWWNH010000067.1, read as the reverse complement.
CATTTCATAGAATCATAGAATTGTAGAGTTGGAAAGGACCTCCAAGCATCATCTAGTCCAGGGGTAGGCAACCTAAGGCCCGTGGGCCGGATGCGGCCCAATCGCCTACTCAATCTGGCCCGCGGATGGTTCGGGAATCAGCGTGTTTTTACATGAGTAGAATGTGTGCTTTTATTTAAAATGCATCTCTGGGTTATTTGTGGGGAACAGGAATTCGTTCTTTTTTTTTTTTCTCCTTCAAAATATAGTCTGGCCCACCACATGATCTGAGGGACGGTGGACCGGCCCACGGCTGAAAACAGTTGCTGACCCCTGATCTAGTCCAACCCCCTTGCAATGCAGAAATCTCAACTAAAGCATCCATAACAGATGGCCATCCAACTCCATGTGACAGCCCATTAGATCAGGGGTCGGCAACCTCCGGTCCATGGACCGGATCTGGCCCACGGAGGCCGTTTAACCGGCCCACGAGCTGTCCAGTTACTGGCACGGCGTGACGCAGGGACCCCATGAGCCGTCTGGCTACCGGTGCGGCACGGGGACTCACGCAGACGTCGGAAATCGCATCTGCGCAGGTGTCTGGGCATGCGCAGAAGCGGTTTCCACTGCCGGGGGACATGTGCAGACGCAATTTCCGGCATCGTGTCTGCGCATGTCCAGCCCACGGACAAGCTCCGTGGGACGCATCCGGCCCATGGCCGGATAACGTTGCCAACCCCTGCTTTAGATATTGGAAGATGGCTATCTCCTCTCAGTTTCGTCCTGCCCAGGCTAAACATACCCAACTCCCTCACCATTCCTCATAAGGCTTGGTTTCTAGACCCTTGAACATCTTGGTCACCCTCCTCTGCACACATTCCAGCTTGGATGAAGGAATTGAGGGGATGCTTCTCAAATCTGCAGATGACACTTTAAAAACTTTTGCTTAAAAACCCCTCAGGGGAAAAGAAGGGGAATGAATGAATGAATGAATGAATGAGTAACGATAATAATGATAATAAATCCCGGATTCCGTGACCCACCTGCCCATGTTAGGGACTCTAGATAAGCGGCTCTTTTACGCAAGCGCCCTCTAGAGGGCAAAGAGGGGTTTGCATCCAATCGAATAGCTCCCGTCCCTTCGCTGCTTATCTGATGGATGAACTTTAAAGGCCCCCGTGGGGGTGTAGCTGCCGCTTTTGCTCCCCCCCGCGCGCCGTCACGTCCGGAGGCGGGTTTGCAGGGCTTGCCCGAGCATGTTGCTTTCGGTTTCCCCGCAGTCCGCTTTTAAAAGCCTGCCGCGTGCACCCCGAAGTCACTGCTGCTTTTGTTGGGGGAGTCAGTGAGCTGTAAATCATCCGGTGAGTTTTACTTGGCAAACGGGGTGGGGGGACCCCGGGAGTTTCCTTCTTCTTTTGTCTTTCCCCTCCAGTATTCAAGGGGTGGAGGAGGAAATGAATTGCTGAGAGGAAAATAGCATGGTTCTGTTCTTTGGTTTTTTTAAATTCTGGGAGGAGTGCGATTTGCCACCCGATTTTGTTTTGCTCCCCCCCCCCCTGGAAGCGCGTCCCAATGATTTCCTGCGTTTACTCCCGAGTATGTCAGTGTGCATTGGGGGTTATAGCATGTACTGTAACTCCCTTTCCTGGACCGAAGCCGGCTTCGTTCAGCCTTCCTGCTTTCCGGTGGAGGCCAGCCTGACGTCTCTGGGTGTGGACGCTCACAAAGTAGAGCCTGATATTGAAGACCTTCCCTTGTTCTTTGTCCCCGCTACTTAGCACAGTATTCAAAAGTATACTGCCCCAGACCATGGGGGCTCCATTTGGCTCGCATAACTGTTGATCCTGAAACCCCTGTCAGCCAACTTAATAGTATGTTTCAGACTTTGAATTTAATGAAATCGTATACTTGTTATCAATGTATAGGTAGATAGCCGTGTTGGTCTGTCATAGTCAAAACAAAATAAAAAAATTCCTTCCAGTAGCACCTTAGAGACCAACTAAGTTTGTTCTTGGTATGAGCTTTCAGATACCAGTCTGTATCTGAAGATATCTGAAGGTATCTGAAGAAGTGTGCATGCACACGAAAGCTCATACCAAGAACAAACTTAGTTGGTCTCTAAGGTGCTACTGGAAGGAATTTTTTTATTTTGTTTTGTTATCAATGTAAGTTGCCTTGGAAATGCTATTGTCTTGAAAGGTCACTTAGAAACAGCTTAAACCAAAAGATCTAGATTGGATAGTGCAGTGGTGTCCAGACTTTTTTCAAAGAGGGCCAGATTTGATGAAGTGAAGGGCCGTGAGGGCCAACCAAAGTTGTTGATTTTTTTTTTAGGATTGAAGTTGTTGAGTTTTTTTTAGGATTTTACCCCAGGAAATAAACAGCCACAGGGGCCAGATTAAACTGACCAGCGAGCCAGATTAGGCCCCCTAAATAGGCTTTGGACATGCCTGGGATAGTGTATCCAACATAAAGCCATCCTATGAGTAGACCCATTGACATTAAGGGACATGATTAGTGCTGGCCCACTAATATCAATGGTTCTTCTCAAAGCAAACTTTGGATACAATCCAGTAAATTTTGCTAATAGGAGACGAAAATACATATTCCCCCACAATGCAGGTTTAGCAGTCTGTTGTGTCTCTAGGCTCATCCTCTCCTGTTGTATTCTTCTGCTTATTTTTTTTAAGCACCAGCCACTTGTCTTCTGGAACACGCTGCACTCCCTTCATCACTGAGTTGCCCTTTTGAGTTAACTCTCTAGTTCTGTGACGTTGTGTGTGCATGTGACAAGAAGAGCATTCTACATGTTTCCATGCTTTATTCACACATTATGCTTGCTGCTGTTTCATTCATGCATGCCTTTCGAACTAAGATTGAATGGAGCTTTTTTCCATTGCCAGATGAGAACAACACTTTTCAGAAAGCTTTTCACTGTGACTCCAGAAACCCTTTATGGGCAGTGGATTTGGCCCCTATTGGATCTGATGTGAAATTATAGATTGCTGAGAGAGAGAGAGGGAGAGAAGCCTGCGGTCCAGGGCTCCTGTCCATCGCTCTGATACACAAAAATCATTTTAAAGCATTGAAAGTACTCAATTACTGTAACTGAGGTTCTGCCCCCACCAACCAAAGCCTGCCCCTTTTGGGGGGGATATTTTTACCCATGATTTCCCCCAAACAACTCAACAACTCTTGAGTTGAGAGGGAGGGTTTAGATTAGATTAGATTAGATTAGATTAGATAAATTTATTGTCATTGTCCGTATATACACAGTACACACAACAACGAAAATCAAACACCCAAAGACCGGTTTTTCCTTACACATTTACACATATCTCCAACACTCTCATCCTATTAAGACATAATCTATTAAAATATACCATAATCCAGAATGTAACATAACCTATTAAAAGCATAACATAACCTAAAACCTATCTCCTTTCTTACTATTCACTGCTTGCTATTTCTTACTACTGGCCCTGAGGTCATTATTTAGTGCAATCAAAGCTCTTGGATAGAAACTATTCAGAAGACGTGTGGTTCGAGTTTTCATCGTCCTGTATCTTCTGCCAGAAGGCAACAGTGCAAAGAGGTTGTGAGCAGGGTGGGTGGGATCTCTCAGGATATTGTGTGTCTTCTTCAAGCAGCGAGACATGAAGATCTCATCCAGGGTTGGTAGTTGGAGCCCAATAACATTCTGGGCAATTTTAATTATTCTCTGTAAAGCTTTTTTATCCATTACAGAGCTGCTTCCATACCACGATAATATACTATGGGTTAAGACACTCTCAATGGTACTGTGATAATAGGACATAAGTAGGCGCTGAGATAGATTCAATCCCCTGAGCATTCTCAGGAAATACAACCTCCCCTGCGCCTTCCTCACAACCACATTAATGTTTGCAGTCCATGAGAGGTCCTCAGAGATGTAAGTGCCCAGGTATTTAAAACTGTCAACCCTCTCCACCTCCTCGCCATTTATGTACAATGGTAAGAATACACTTTTCTTCCTCCTAAAGTCAATTATGAGTTCTTTGGTCTTTTTGGTGTTAAGCATAAGATTATTTTCTTTACACCATTGAATTAACCCCTGTATTTCTTTCCTATAAGCAGACTCATCATTCTCACTAATGAGCCCCACCACTGTTGTATCATCCGCAAATTTGATGATTGTGTTGGACTTATACAGTGGGATGCAATCACATGTGTACAGGGAATAGAGAAAGGGGCTTAACACGCATCCCTGAGGGGCTCCTGTGCTTAATACTAGAGTAGAGGAATAGTAAGATCCCATTCTCACTGTCTGCGGCCTATCAGTTAAATGATGTGGTGTCTGCTGGAACACTGAAATCTTGGATTATTTGGAAAGATCTTGAGAGGAGCAGTGGGGAGAGCATGAGGCTTTCAGTGAGATCCAGGATTCCTGTCTTTTTACTGTGAAACATGGGGAAGTGACTGAAACATCTCACACTATTATTACAGCTCCAGCAGAAGTGCAGGGTAGGATATAATATGTTTTTCTTGTATGCAACACTGTAGCTTAGATCAATATTATTCCCACTTTATGGATGGAAAACTGAGGCCACATTGGTCTGCTCCCCACTGTTCACATGCCTGTAGACTGAGTTGTAAAATGCATCCTGTATCTTTAGGAGTTTCAGAGAAGGGAGAATTTCATCAGATGCAACTTCTTCCTTCTCTGTGGTTGTTGAGAGGGGGAGAGAGACTGGGGAGGGGGGATGGTCTGGCCCAGGGGTAAGCAAACTTTTTCAGCAGGGGGCCGGTCCACTGTCCCTCAGACCTTGTCCCTACTTTGTCCCTATTTTGGAGAGAGAAAAATGAATGAATTCCTATGCCCCACAAATAACCCAGAGATGCATTTTAAATAAAAGCACACATTCTACTCATGTAAAAACACACTGATTCCTGGACCGTCTGCGGGCCAGATTTAGAAGGCGATTGGACTGGATCCGGCCCCCAGGCCTTGGTTTGCCTACCCATGGTCTGACCTCTTCCTAGTAGTGTGTGGACTGTGATCTACTACAATTTATCTGTAGTAGTTTATCTGGTCCTTTCCTTCCTCTTCTGCAGGGCAGATGGCTGCCTTTATTGTGAAACAGCATGAGTGGCAATCCATGGGGTGTATCTGGGTTGTGTATCTGGGTTGTTGCTGTTTTATATTTTTATTGACGATTTATTCTATTGTACTTTTGTATTTAGGCTGTAACTTCTCCTGTATCAGTCTGTTCACTGCTGGTGTGGGGGGGCTGATGAATTGTGCATGGAAGTGTTATGCATGCAAGCCTGGGTGGAGCTGTTACCCCTGGTGAAGAGATGAGCGACCTCTGGAGTTTGGCAGTGGCTTTTCTCTTCTGCAGCTGAGACTGCTGTGAGCTGAAGCTCTGGGAGAACTGCGCTCATGTTATTGCTTTTCATTATGGCCCAGTGCTGTGGATTTAATCCCTGCTTGCGTATGTAAAGATTCTAATGTTCTTTTCCTCTGTGCCAGCCAACCATGGCAGTTCTGCAGGACTTCCAGACATTTGTCTTCCTCGATCTTGAAACCACCGGCTTGCCCCATGACAAGCCTCGCTTGGCTGAGCTCTGCCTCTTTGCTGTGCACCGCCGTTCACTCCAGCGCTCTCCACTGCCGGGCACCCCCCAGCTACCCCGCATCATAGACAAGCTCACTCTCTGCGTTGATCCCCAAAAGCCCTTCACCCTTGAAGCAGAGAGGATTACTGGACTGAGCAACCAAAACCTGGAGGAGAATTGCAAAGCAGATTTCAACAGCGGTGTGGTGGAGATCCTAAAAGGGTTTCTGCGGCGGCAAACAGGCCCAATCTGCTTGGTGGCCCACAATGGCCTTGGCTTTGACTTCCCCCTGCTTCGTGCAGAACTGTGGCGAGTGGACACTGACCTGCCCCTGAGCACCGGCTGCCTGGACACACTGCCAGCCTTGAAGGAGCTGGAAAGATCTCCTGGCATGAGCTACCGGCTTGGGGCACTGTTCCGACATTTCTATGGACGTGAGCCTATTGGGGCCCACTCAGCTGAAGGTGATGTGCTCACTCTTCTTCTAGTGTTCCTTGCCAAAGCCCCTGAGCTAATGACTTGGGCAGCTCATAATGCGCATAGCTGGAGGGAGATCCGGCCTATGTACTCCCTCAGCCTAAGCAGAAACTAATAGCAAGAAAGATGACATGACCTCTTTCCCCATAAGTGCACATACACACAGAATCAAACCTTGAAGTGTCCTCCTGTACAGGGCTACTTCCTGTGTGCAATGGAAATGTGGAAGACTTTTGTACTGTGAGGAGGTAGTGGTGTACGGCTAGGACTCCTCTTGGTTTGGGGTGTGTGCCAGTAGCATTTCTAATCCTGTGTTGACACCTGTTGATAAGGTGGCTAATTTCTTATCTATCACTTCAGCTCTGGGCAGGGTTTCAAGGTCAGCCGCCTGTTAAAGGAGCACTGGGATCCCATACAGTCTCTGAGAATGTTTGTTTGTAAGATATAACAGGGGCTTGGAAAGAACCTCAGCATAGATCACAGCCAGTGAAGGCCCTGCATTCCAGCCCCTATAGGAGTCCATCCACTGCTGTTCTGAGGGGTTCTTAGGGACTGAAGGAGCCATAAGTATTGCTTATTTGGTCTGCTAGGATAAACACCTCCTATCCGTCAATCATTGGTTTGGTCACTGCCTTTGGAGCCAGTAAAAGAACCAATCCTGTTGGCGACACGCTGTGATGACCAGCCTCGGAAGGCCAGGCAGATGCAGCAGTTGGAGTGTTTGGCGTGGAGTTTGTGGGGCTCAGTGTCCCATCTCCACCATAAATCTCAATGGGTAACTTTGGGCAAGGCACTACCTCTCATACCTGATAGGCGCACTTTTTAAAAGGTGAAACCATTGTTACCTAAAAATGAGTTTTAGCTGCATTTTAGTAGGTTATTGAAATTACATTTGTAACTGCTTTGAAATAGCTGAGGGGTTTGGGGAAGCCGTCCCTGTTTCTGATTTGATCCTGGAATGTCCTGCTTTTTCTTTGGATGTCCCTGTTTTCATTGGAGAAATGTTGGAGGGCATGGCAAAGGAGTGTTGTAAAAAGTCTATTCACTAAATTTGGTGAAAAGATGGGGAGAATTATTTTTGCAATGTACATGTATGGCTAGCTTTCTACAGATCTACGTTATAAACAATTGTTTTATGTATGGCTAGCTTTCTACAGATCTACGTTATAAACAATTGTGAGGTTTTTGCATTGTCCCTTCTTACCTACAGAAAGACAACATATGCCAAGGATTTTTATTCTTCCTGAGGTTATATGGAAGTAGGATATAATTTAGGTGTCCCATCATTAATCATTGTATAAAGCAGCTATTTAAGTATTATGATTAATTAAAACATTCAGAACATACCAAGTTACATATGAATTGCCATAATGAACTCATGTCTCATGACAGTAATCATACTTAGCATTTTAGAGTGATAATTTCCCAAATACATTGTTAATCACTGTCCTCTGTAAAGTTGCTCTTTATTATTATCAATGCACACAAATGCTTTATGGGGCTGAAATTTGAGGAACTGGTGTCAAATCTGAACGAGAAGTCCTACGAAATAAATTTATGAAGCAGATATTGGGGCTTCCTCCTGGGACTCTGTTGGGTCTCTCTCCCCTCAATAGCCTATCTTAGCTACTGGCATAGACTCGGCGCCTTTGAGGACCATATTCTCACCAAGCTCAGCTGGTTGGAGCAGCTAAGGGCAGGAGGTTGGGTACAAAAGTGTCAAGACAAGCTTAGGGCTTGAAATCTCCCAAGAGGGGAAATATTTATCCCTTAGTTGACGTGAACTTAGAAATTGGATATTTGACCATGACGCCAAGCAAGCCAGAGCATCCACAATCGCTGCCTGTTATTTGGGACCCTCAAATTAAGGACAACCATTCAAGGCCTCACTACCTTGAGATGCTGACTTTCACACAATTGCATAGGGCCTTTGTTGAGCTTCGGTTTCAGCAGATGCCCTCAGCATCCTTAGAGGGGAGATACCTTGGAATACCTCAAATGGCATGGAAATGCATTTATGGATGCAATCAGGTTGAGGATGTCTTGCACCATTTGTTGATTTGCCCTTTATATACGGTGCCCAGAGAATTTTTATCTCCTATTTTTATTGGTTCTCAGATTGATACCCCCCAGAAGTGATTCACTTCTGGGGGGTATCAATCTGAGAACCAATAAAAATAGATAAAAATTCTCTGGGCACTCTCTACAAATTACGTATCTTAGCTCTGGCAGCTAAGAAGCTTTGCTTGTTATATTAATGCATTGCAATTTTAAATTTTGTGTTTTAAGCTTCTATGCTGTAGACTTTTATAGACTTATGTTGTGTGATTTTAGAGGAATGCCTTGTTTTTGCCCTCTGCATGTGAACGCTTTGGCTATATACAATTAATCTAAGTGAATGAATGAATGCATCAAAAAATATTATCAATGAATTGCAGAATATGGGTGGGGCAAAGGGGCTTACCACTGGCGATTGCAACCCTATACCCACTTACCTGGGAGTAAGTCTGTTGAACTCAATGAACTTAGTTTTGCATAGACACCAATAGATTGTGCTGAGGTAAGTTTTGAACTGGGGACTTCTTAGTTCTCAGCTCAGTCTATTAGCTGCTATGCTCTCATCATTACCACCAAGTGCCTTCCATGTTCAGTTGCTGGTTATCAGTACAGTATTGGCTGTTCAGGAGTATTTGCAGATGGCTATCTTCCTGCCTAAGTGCAGAACCTTAGATTTGTCTCTCTTGAATCATGCTTTGATTGGCCTGATCTGCTGCTGGATTAACTAAGACTTTTCAAGAAGTCATTTGTGCTGCTCACCATTGCAACATCTTATGGGCAGTGAATTACATAAATAATTGTGGGTTCCTCCTAGGATATACTTCCTGTTTATCTTGCAAGCCTGTTGCCTGTATATTTCATTAGTGGCCTGATTTCTTGTGTGTGCCTCTCATTTATTCTGTTGCAACGCCCAATAAAAGCTCTTTTTAAAATTGCTGTTAGTCTTCTGCTTTATGTTTTGCAGTGTCAAATGCCAAGGCCAGAGGTGTAAGGTACAACATTTAGTCAGTTTATCAGGTAGATTAAAATAGTGCCTGATTGAGCAGATTTTTAAAAAAACTTTTTAAGGCAGGTACTTACAAAATCTATCAGTCACAGATGGCATTTTACTACTTCTCATGCATTAGGGCAGTCTTTGATAACCATTAGCCCCAACCAGCATAGTCAATGAGGCAAGATGTGAGATGTAGTCCCAAAAAATGTACCTTGAGGCCCATTTGTTCTCCACCCTAAATTAGTGCACTGACAGTGCTTTATCAGCTCTGAATTTCCAGATTAAAATGGCAGGAGTGTGTGTCTGGCACCTCACATTCTGACTCAACAGTTTTTAATGGGGGAGGGAGAGGTTTTTGAGTCCTTGGGGGGGGAGGCATATAATGCAGTCACATTTTCAGCCTGATTTCCTTCGCCCAACAAGCTTCATGTTTAAATACATGAAATTCTCACACTTGTGATACCAAGGCAAAATTACCAAGAGTCGGTGTATAGCAGGGCTAGAGTGTTGGAATAGGCCTGGTGAGTCCTGGGTTCAAATCCCCAATCAATCATGAAGCTCCCTCAGTGATCCCCCAGCCCAGCATACGTCAGAGGCTTGTGAAGACAAAATGGAAAAAAGAGAAGCATTTGCACCATCCCTAACTCCTTGGCGGAAGTGCTGGATTCTTCTTTCTTACCTCTGGACTTTACTGTTTCTTATCTTGTGAACTCCGCTTGGAGGAGTGATGTTTCACCTTGTACTTTCAGAAAGCCTTTCCACAGCACCAGCTCTACTGTTAGCCAAAGTGAGGTTTGCGATTCTCCATCTCCAGTCCCCAAATAAACTTGACTGTGTCTAGAGGGACATTTGTTGCTCTGCATCAGGCAGCAATATACCTCGGCCAGCCCTGTACACGTACCCCAATGCTAAAGAACCTTGCACATCAGCCGAAGGATCTTTTGCACAACTGTTCCAGGCACCTCTGGATGCCTATTTTGTCTATGCAGGGTACTTGCCCCGACCCAGTGTTGCCCCTGACCCCTTGAATGGCAATAAGGAGGCCTCCAACCATCTTCTGGTTTGTTTATTGCAAGTGAAGACAAGAAGGAATAGTCAACTATCATTTAGGGGTGCTTGTTGGCATTTCTGTTTGTATCACTGAAACCCCCCAATAAGCTGCTGAGAAACTCAAGGGTTCAGGGTTCTCTGCAATACTTTTTACAAACACCTAAGCAAGAAGAACAAAATGACCTCAGAGTTCCAGATTGTAAACTTAAATGCTGTTTCAAAGTGGCTAACTTTTCTGGAAGGACAGCCGATGGCATTATTGTTCGTGCCTTGCAGCAAAGCCTCCTCCCAGCCCTTAGCAAACAGGGCTAAATGGACAAATCAGTCAGTCAGGAAAGGATTTTTTTTTTTTGTCTTTCAATTGGGCGTGATACAATATGGGATTTTCCTGCACATGACTATTGTGAAACACATGGGTGTTGCTCAAAAGCACTGCTGTGAGGAAACGAAACCCTGGGAACAGTTTCCTCAAAATCACTTCTGTAAAGCATGACTTCAGCAAAGGCCTGCAAAAAGGGTGTTCCTTCTGTTTTTCAGCAGCCCCTACCTGACACCTTACAGAAGTATGCAAGCTTGTATTTACATAAATGGGGATGAATCCTTGTGATCTATCTTCACAGTAACCTTGTCAAGATAAAGACTGTAGTGTTATACCTCTCAGGTATCCGGCTTTAAACAGGACAGCCTAGCATTACAGAAGCCACCCCAGCTTCTGACTGGATCCCGGGGGGACATGGCTAGCGCAGGGGAAGGGTGTGGCAACAGAGGCCACCAACCAAAATTTTACCACCCACATGACCCCCCCCCCAAAAAATGCACTAACCTGCTTCCAACACCAGAGGTGACTACAGATGCATACTGAGTTATTTTTACTTATCAAATGTTCTGCATTAAGCAGGGGGCGGGGATATTAAATGTAAAAAAAGGAGGGGGAGATTAAATGTTTTTAAACGTTCAGACTGCAATTTCATTGCTGATAGTATCGTGTGGATGCTGTGAGCAGCACCAGTTCAACCATAAGCACCCTTCTGAAAGCTACGATGGGCAGATACTTTTCTAAACTGCTGAGTAGCAGGGCTCATCCAGACTTGCCCTTGTCCCCCATCTTTCTCCCACGCCACCTGAGGAAATCTGATCTTTACTGCTGAATGGGAGCAAGTGTCAACTGGGTTTTCTCCAGATTGATGTTTGCTCCGATTTAGCTTTAAAGAGCAGGTTTCCCAGAGTGGTGGGGCAATGGCAAAACCACTCCGCTCCATGCTTTGCTTTGCAGGCATGAGATAAGCGGAAGTGTGGACAAGTCCTCACAAGACCAGAGGGATGCTATGAAGGGGGCCTTGGCTTTCTCCAAGAGGTATGGCAATTTCATCTCACTAGGAGGGTTTTGGGAGACATAGGGCTCCCAAATAACCAAAGCAAATGCATTATTTGCTAATGCATCCATTACCTGAGCAGGTGCACAAACTTGGATAAGGGCATGAGGGGACAGGTCTGCAGGACATAGGTGGTTACATCCATTTTAGTTCATTCTTATATTTGAGTTTAGGAGACAGATATAAAACATAAGAAAGAGACAAAATAAGGACACTTCAAATACTTATTTTTTTAATACATTTTCTTTCCCTTTTTATTTGGTTTTTATCCATTTTTTTCTCTATACCTTTTGGGTGAGGGGGGCAGATTTGGGGGATTAATGCATATTTTTCCTGTCATTTTGCTGCTGTTGTCGTTGGTATTTTTGTCATTTAAAGATGGAAGAAAAAATCACGATATCGACCGGGGCAAAGAGCCGGACAAACTGAAACGCACAATTACGGCACGATCAGATACACAGACACTGAGTAATATATAGTCAGAGTGCCTCTGGGAATGTTGGGAGGGGGAGATGGGGAGGGGGATGCTTTGGCTGCTATGGAAAATAGGTTGGTTTGGAGGCCGCAGGCTGCAGATTAAGAGTACAGGAGCAGGGATTTTGGGATAGGCCAGGAAAAGAAATAGGTCCGTAGGAAGAGAACCGTAAAGATGAGGAAAAGAAAGAGGTGAAAAAGAAGATTGGGAGAAGGATAAATCAGACAATGAAATGAACTGGAGTCTGGGGGAAGGAGGGAAGAGGTGGGGTGGGGGAGATTAATATTATCCTGATCCTAAACAAATTTACTTGGAAGTAAACCCAGATGGAACCAACTTCCAGCTAACTGCTAAAGGTTAGGACCTGAAACCACAAGATTACACCCTACAATTCTATGTGAATTAATCAAGAATAACTACAACACTTCATCACAACTGTCATGGTGCAGCAAAATACCCATATGAACCATTGGCCTCCTTTCTGTGTATGAAGGGCAGTATACTAATAAATAATAATAATAATAATAATAATAATAAATAAATAAATTGTATGTGGAACCACCAACGGGCTCAGTACCCTGTGGAAATTGTGCAGAGGCACAGGCTGCCTGGGTTCCCCGTTGGACCTCGACATCTCTGAGCCACAACAGATGCTCAGAAGTAACATGGCTGCTCTACATACAGGTTCTGTGTGGAGGTGTCAGTTCATACAATCTGTACGTCCTGTGCAATTCCTGTTGGGCTGTTTGCCTGACAGAAACCCCACACACTTCTCACAACGGCCTCAGAACCAAGGTCGTGGGGACACACTTGAATCACCCTGACTGTGAGTACGAAGAGTTGAGAAAAGGGATCCAGGTGGCTCCACTTTCAAGTATCTTGAATATGCAATCTTAGAAGGAGAAGGAAAGAAGGGGGAAAGGAAAAAGGATGTATAACAGAGTCTCCCCCTTGGTCCTCCCCCCGCCCTGAGCTGTGGGCCCCAAGCTGCACTGGTGATCATGGCATACATGCTGGTATTGGGGGAAATAATGCAGCCCCCAGAAATACAACTCAGTGGGAATGATACCCCCACCCCACATTTTGCCTTTTGTCTCCCCTCCAGAATAAACCCTTCTGCAGAGATTACGTACGTACGCACACACACAACCTCCAAACCGTAACAAACACCGCAGTGCTGCGGGTCCCCTGTTAGGATCACCCTCCTTTTAACACCCCGCATCCCCAATACAGACCAACAGGGAGGAGAAGCAGGAGACAATTTCCCCCAATATTTCGGTTGCCCTCTATCCTGACCCTTAAACTTTTGGGAGGAGGGGCTGGGAATGGAGAAGTGAGTGTTAAAAACCTTAATTAAAGCGCTGAATATAATATTGAACCTCTAACCCCTTAATAAACCCCAAATCTGCCTGGCATTCAGACACTGAAGATGGCAACTGAATCGCCTCCAATCTCAAACCCCTCCCCCACGACCAGCTGGTGTTCATGGGGGGCATGCGGAGGGGAGATGGAGGAGCACTTGCCACGCGCTGGGGGCGAAGTGTCAAGAGAGTGGTGAGTCATGCCATGCTTTCCACATTGGGTGGGTGGGGTTCAAGGGGAATGGCGGGGGTAGGTTAGAGAGGAGACTGGAGAGCTAGTAGTAGCTGGGAAGTTTGGGGGTCTGGAGCCGAGATGGCAGGGGTAAAAAGGGAGCCATGTAAAGTCACGGAGCTGTCCCAGGGATGGGAAATGAGATCGGGCAGACTGTGTGCGCACGAGGCAATGGGAGAGGGGGCGGTCTATCTCTAGTTGTAGTTTCTCATATATATATAATATATATATATAAACAGCACAAACATCTACATTCATTTGGGAGGGGGAGGGATGACACCCCACCAGCCCCCTCCCAGTGCAAGCACCCACCGGCCCCCCCTTTCCCCTGCACAAGGGGACATGGGGGGCAGGGACAGGATGGTAGCTTCCTCCACACAACGCCTCCTACTGGGGGTAGGGACCTGTGGGGAGAGAGAGAGAAAGAGAGAGAGGGAGAGAAAGTAGATGAACACTGAAAAAAAGAGAAGCTTTCCTGTGACAGAAGCGACACTCGCACACAAAACCCCCTCCAGGAGCATCTGAACAGAACTGAAACATATCTCTGAAGTGTCTCTCCAATGGCCCTGTGAGTGGAGGGAAGGGCTCTTTCTGGCTCAGCTGCATAGGGGAGGGGTGGTCCCCAGCCATGGCATCGTCACCCCTTGGAAGACCAAGACCCAAGAGGCCGATGGGTGCCAAGCAAGGATTGTCTTCCTCGCAGGCCTGGCATGATAGGGCAAACACTGAGGCCCAGGAGGGGACACCACTGCTATTGACTTAATTTTATATTGATGTAGCTTATTTTCCCTGTTTCTGGGCCTCCCCCCCCCCCCCGGCGTGGATCCTGCTGCCTGAAGCAGCCGCCTCATCTTGCCTCGTGGGCAAGCCAGGCCACAGGTGAATTCTGGGGCAGGTAAGATGACGGCATCTGCTGCAGCTGCTTTGCTCAGTACTTCTCTTTTCAGCGCTGAGCTGCTCCTCTTGCAGTGCCACCCACCCACTCTCCCGCTCGCTAGCCAGCCAGCTTAGGGCAAGAGCCTGGAAGGCCCCTGGTGTAAGTTCCCCTCAAACGGTGCCAGCCCTGGCCAGAAATTTATAGGCTTCCTGAGTCTGAATGGTTAAGGGGCAAAGTTTTATTTGCACGCTGGGGAGTTGTATACAAAATGCATTTTAAGACATGAAACTCTACTAAGTGGATTTCATAATAAATAAAATAAACTCCCATTGCTAGAGAGCAGGATCAGACTCCGTTGCCCAGACTTCATCAGACTACTTGCATGAGTGCTGAGCTGACAAACCTTTTCCCCTACCACAGCTCTTCTGAAGAGTGTCTTAGCTCAATATCTGGTGCAATTTGGTATTTGTTAACAAAGAAAACTGACATGCAGCCAATTTCCTCTTATTTCTGATTATGAGGGTTTTTCTTTCTGGCTGGGACCATGGCATACACAGTTTTACCAATTAAAATCAATCCCCCACCAACTCATAAAACACATGTATGATATTTTACATATTAAAATAATTCATTTCTCTCAGCTGCTGTTTGTCAGCAGAGCAAAACATCTAAGGCATGGTGCAAATTGCAGCTTGGGTGTGTAGCGAAGGGGGGGGGGAGCTTAATCAGGAAAGGAATTTAATCCCTCACTCCCTAAGTACCACAGTCCCAATTTGATTTGGGGTGGGTAGGAGAGCTGCTATTAACTTTTTGACCCAAAGGCACAATATAAATTTGCACAAAGGAATCTTGACATCGTTCTTTACCGCTGCATGCAAAGGACAAAGCCTTGCATTCATTTACATCCTGACAAAGGACTCTTTGCTTATTGATTCAGATGAGGGTGTGTTGTACAGCAGTTTGAGAAAGCCTTGACTCTCAGAGGTACGTGGCCAGGCTTAGGAAGCTGAGGACGACTCCTCGCGGAAGGGGACATGCTAAGGCAGAGGGGGCTTCTGGCCATTAAGACCAACAGAGGGGAAGGAGTCCTAGCAGCAGTCAGCTGCTTCTGTAGTCCATGATGGAGTTCAAATCTGAACCCGATATCTGGGGCAAATGTGCCTAGAGACCTACAGACTCACAAATTCCACACACAGAGCAACAAAACTGATTACCCATTCAACAGTATCCAAAAGGCTCTCATTTCATTATGTCAGCAATCCAGATCAGGTGAAGGGAATGTTTGGCCCTCTAGATGTTTCTAAACAACAACTCCCATCATCCCTGGCTATGCTTGCTGGGGCTGATGGGAGTTGTAGTTCAGCAACATTGTAATACCAAAGGTTCCCTTCACCTGAAATAGATGTTCACAGTCCAGATGTGTAGGATGTTATTCTCCTCTAGATGCCACACCATTCACAACTGTGTATTAGGGTCTACACTGCTATAATATACAACTGGATAAAAGGTGCATGTCCCAAATATCAGCGAGGTGCCAAATAAGACCACATTTGTTATTAAATGCCATGTTACTTCACAAAGCATAACAGCCAGTAGCATGCTATATATATATATATATATATATATATATATATATATATATATATATACATGGGGAAATGGCTTTGGAGGTGGGGAAGCATTCGAATGTGGTTATGTTCACATCAGTAGCTTGAAACGCAGTGAGGTCATTTCATCTGGTTGTGTTTCTAGCCAGATTTGCATGGAGGTGTTCACATCGCAGAGGGTGCACGGATGTATTTACCTGATGCAAATTACCTTTTGGGTTTCCTCACCCTATAATCGCACACACACACCCAATTCCTATTCAGCTGGCACCTGTGCTTGTGCACTCATCTGCACAATGGCTTTTGAGGTGCCACATTCTGGGGGTTGTTCATGTCTTAAAGGGTGTCAGGACTGTGTGTGAGAACTACAGGCTGACTTGCAAACTGTCCCCTTCATAAAATTGGTGTGTGATGATCAGGTTCAAGTGGTCAAGGAGTGACGCTTCAGTGTCTTGCATAGCTCCTTGTTCCTCCTCCACCATGACCAGCACAACCATAATAAATGACACAAATGTGCTTAATTTGCAGAACATGGGTCTCGACTGCATGACTCAGTTTTTCCTGCAGAGTAGTATTTTTAACATGTTGCTTGCACAGCCTTATTCAAGGGCGAGAGAAGAGAACTCTCCCCCCCCCCCGCCTCCCTGCCCAGCCAGCCAGCAGCACAACTCACCCGCCTACATCTGGTTTGCGAAGGAAGTGGGCCCGCCTTGGACACCTTGCTGCCCATACTCTCCCTGCTGCCCATAGCCCTGCTGGCTGTAATCAGGCTGGTAGCCACCCTGCTGCCCATACGTGTCTTGCTGCCCATAGCCTGGCGCTTGGTTGTAGGCATCGCCAAAGGCCTCAGGTGCTGGCGGCTTCTCCTGGGCAGGTGGGTACTTGACGAAGGGGGTGCTCCAGCCCGTCTCTTTAAACACGAACCACATGTTCCCCAGCCAAAGCACCAAGTTCAGGAAGCCAAACACCTGGGGACAAAATGAAGTCAGGGTGGAGAAAGGACAATTAATTGCAGTCTTCCTCACCAGTCCCAGTTCCCTGCCATTTGGGAAGCCTTGTCTGTGTGTGTGTGTGTGTGTGTGTGTGTGTGTGTGTGTGTGTGTGTACACACGCACGGCTGGGCTGCCCATTAGTCGCCTCAGACAGCTGGGAGGAGTGGCAGATTTGGAAAGGGAAGAGAGGGACGTCTCGTGTGCCTTTGCTGCTCCTCCTTCAGCTGCGGATGCAATGCCATTAGCTGCCTGCCTGGGCGGGGCTCTGGGCCCAGCGCCTCTCCCGGTGACCACACAGGGCAGAGGAGGCAGAGGCGGAGGGGTGCGTGGGCCCAGCCACTGGCTCAGTTGCGCTGGTCCCCAGCATCGTCCCCACCCAAAGCCGCATGAAGGGCTTAGCTGCTGCCACCAATGCTGCTCCTGCTGCCACTTGTTGAAGCACTCTTAGCAAAGTACCATTCCTGGGAGGACTGCCATTTTCTGATTTGCCTCAAGCAGCAAAATGTCTTAGGCTTCCATGGGTGGGCGTGCATGTTAATGCTGCAAAACAGGGGCCAATAACCTTTTGGAGCCCATTTGCAAAACAAAGAAACTCTCATGGGCATACATGCTGCAACCTACACAAGTTTGCTTTACTAAAGAGTTAGGGCATGTCCCCATTTCCACTTCTCCCATGCCTGGAAAGCACAGGTCTGAGCAGTTTCCCATTTGCCCTGCCACTTTCCCCAAGAAAATCTGCTCTTTGCCACTGAATTGGAGCAAAGATCAATCTGCAGAAAACCCAACTGACGTTTGCTCCAATTCAGTGATAAAGATCGGGTTAGTCTGGTTGAGCCCTTAGGATCTTAGCCCATCTAGTATTTCCTGCGCTGACTGGCAGCAGCTCTCTAGGGTTTCAGTCAGGAGTCTTTCCCAACTTAACCTGGAGATGCTGGGGATTGAACCTGAAACCAGATGCGTTACCTGTTTGCTGTCTTTCCAATCTTCTCACTGACGAGACTCTGGAAGAACCCTAGAGCTTCTTAATAGTTTTGTTTTAAGAAGACAACCACATTAACTGTGTGTGCCTCCCCCTGCCCCTGGATCACATCCAATACTCAGCTGGTGCTGCCTGTTTGCAGGGGAAGAGGGGTGCTAGTGGGCAGGTGCTCACTAGGGAAGATTGTCCTTTATTAGGACCTTCCCCTTGGAACCCCCCAAAGGTTTCCCTGCAACAATTTGAACATTATCATTTGCTCTAACATTTCATAAACATTTCAGCTCATTTATTCATAGGTGCTTAGTCACAAGTAGATCAGCTAAAGGGCTGCTGCAGTGCTGCTCCCTTGGAAGGGCTCCCACCAACAGCCACATTCACAAAAATTAAATCTCAGGCCTCCCATCATTCACTCATTTTTGCCGCTGCAAAGTGAAGATTGATTTATATAAGCACATATACCAGATTATATCTCATCTGAAGAATCACTTTGGCTTTACTTTGGTCAGCATGACTGATGAGGTGAGGCAGAAGACAGTAAATGGCCAAGCAGCAAGGGAAGGAAGACTCCTAGCCTTACTGGGGCAATGGAGACTCAGCCATTGCTTCTTGAAACATTCTGATAAGGATGTAAGATGAGGGTCTTCCCTTTCCCCCTTAGTCACTGCTCTGGAGGCAGCAGTCAAATATTACCTCCCCTCCACCCCACTGACTACATCAGCCAGACCGGAGAGGGAGAGGTCTGTTCTAGCAACCCTGGGAAACTATGGGCTTCACCTTCAAGAGCACTGCCATCTGTCAGTTCCCCCTATCACAGCTACTCTTCTGAAAGCTAGCAGCTGTGCCATCATCTCTGCAGATTATAAAATAAGATTAGAGAATGTTCCAAGCTTCTCTTTTAAGGCTCTATTTCTTCAAGTCTGCTTGGGGTCCTTTGCCACATTGAACTCAGTGGGATCTACATTTGAGTAAATATGCAATATGTATATAAATGAACAAAAGCAATTCTGTCCAGCAAGCAAACATCTTTTCCTCTTATTTCTTGCTGTAAATTTTTTACTGTTGTTTTTAATTCTTGTATATTATATTTTTAATATCATTTTGTTGTAAGTCAGTATTGTGGGACCAATCTTATGGAACTCCCTTCCATAAACCCTTGAAGTCAGATAGATCACCTCCCGACAGAACTTCTGGCACCTACTGAAGACTTTTTAAAACTCCAGCTGGTATTCTAACTGAGGTTCCATTTTACAGTTTTAACTTGTTTTTGTTTTTTGGTTGTATCTTTGCAGACTGCTTAGAGGTTTTAGTAGTTAAGGGGTATATAAAACATTTAAGCAAGCAAGCAAGCAGAGTAGGTGCTTGGAGGACTAACCACAGAGGTGTTGAGGCCGGAGGTGACTGGCTCCCGCAGCTCACTGCACTTGTTGCCTTCACTCCGGCACACAGCCATGCCTTCAATCACATTGTCAGGGTCAGTGGCCTCCTTGACATCTGAAAGGCCCTTGGCCCAAGCACAGGAGCTCACCAACCACATGAAGGTGAAAACAGCCGTGACGATGAAATCCTGCAGTGGGGGGTGAGGGAGGGCAAGAGGTTACAACTATGGCTGCCCAAAGGATGAGGTGGGTCCCTCTAGAAGCAAGTGGCTACCAGTGGATTGTTAGGACCCAATGATGCTCAGACCCTGGACCAAAGACACTACCCAGTGTCCAAAGAAAATCCAGGAAGAGGTGGAGTCACCGGGGCCCACTGTGAAACCATTGCGCTGGTGCAACTTGTCCATTTGGATGTGTCTCACTCAGCTTGGGCTAAATATGGAGCTCCCCCCACTTGTCCAGATCCCCTAACCCAGACCCAGTTCCTGCTGCAAAACTCCTTAGCTGCTTTGGGCCTCCTGCTTCACACTTTCCCCAAGGTCCTTCCCGTCTGTTCAGAATTGGTGGAAACACACATAGAATTTCTGGTGTGCAGTAAACTAACCAGCTGGACACAGTCAAGCCACTGTTTCTAAAGCCCCAGGTAGCTAGCACAAGAAACACAAATGGTTTGTCAAGCCCCTGCTGAGCCCCCCATGCATCACTGCTGGCTGCACCCAGCTTGGTGGGTCACCATCATCCTAAAGTCATAAAGTTAAAGTCCAGCTGCACATCAATATTCAGAACTTCAGTCCTCGCCTCAACTTTGTTCCTGTAGTCCAAATACTTTATAGACTATTCCCTCCATCCCTATACCACGTTTTATGGCCCTGATGTTGCAGCATATGAGGCAAAACATCAAGCACCTCGCCTACTTTACCACCCACTCAGAAGATAAACTATCTCATAATGTTGCCACTACTCTTTGATGGGACTGAGTTAGACACTGCTAATGGCCATTGGTCTAACGGTAGAGGAAGTGTCAGGGTTTGGGGCAGTTGCCTAAATGGCCCTGGGCCATCCTGTCCCGGCATTCAGCCACATGTCTATGGGCACTCACAATCATGGGTCCCTTGTTGTTCTCCCTGTACTTGTCCTGCATAAATACGTAGACTACAATAACGGCAAGGGAGTAGAGGAAGGCGAAGACAGCAATGGTGACAAAGAATTCAGCAGAGGAGGAGCAATCTCCAATCAAGAAAACTTTATCCTTGTTCCCTTTACAAGTAGGAGCTTCAAAATACACCTGGTGGAGCCTGGGAAGGAGAAAAAGAGTGAGAGTCATCATAGCATCACAGAACTGGAAAGGTGGAAGGGACCCCAAGTGCCACCTGGTCCAACCCCCTGCAATGCAGGGATCTCCACTAAAGCATCCCTGACAGATGGCCATCCCACCTCTGCTTAAAAACCTCCAAGGAAGGGAGAGTCCACCACCTTCCGTCAGAGCTGTACATACCGTGGGCTGTTGCTGTTTGAATTCTGCACCAAAGCAACACACTTCTGGTGCCAAGAGAAGCTGAATTTTGAGTTAGAGGAGGATTGTGCCATTATGAATGATTTAGGGGAGGGGTACTTGAATATATCTTAACCAAATCAGACCACTGATTAGTCTGACTGACAGCAGCTCTCAAGCCAAGGTCTTTCCCAGCCTTCTTATAGGAGGTTCTTTAAACAATGCTAAGGCATTGCAACAAGAACAGCTTTTGTGGAAAGTTGTTGCTTGTTTTTGCATTTTGCATGCATAAGTGTTAAATGAACAACAAATAAATTCAAGGCAGGAGGTGGAGAGAACAGCCCCTCCCCCAACAGCTGGGGCTTGGTGTTGCAGTCACCACTTCCACTGTGGTTGGAGAAATTCCCTGCCCTTGATGGTGGATTAGCTGCCCTTCTCACACTATAGCGGGGGCTGCCCCCACCATGGTATGCAAGGATCAGTGTGTGCTTACTGAGTGTGAGCTTGATGTTTGTGTCTGCTACCAGTGTTTGTTTACCAGATTTTGAGGTTGTGCAGTACCATGCATCTTATGTGAGTGGATGGAAGCAGCTCTATACCCTCCAGGGTGAGAGCTGCTCTGGTATACGCCCTCTCAGGTGAGAGATGGGAGAAGAAGAAGAAGAGTTTGGATTTGATATCCCGCTTTATCACTACCCGAAGGAGTCTCAAAGTGGCTAACAATCTCCTTTCCCTTCCTCTCCCACAAAAAAACACTCTGTGAGGGTGAGTGGGGCTGAGAGAAGTGTGACTAGCCCAAGGTCACCCAGCAGCTGCATGTGGAGGAGCGGAGACGCGAACCCGGTTCCCCAGATTATGAGTCTACCGCTCTTAACCACTACACCACACTGGCTCTCACACTGGGAGAGGAGTATTACATCGTTCAGTGGGGGCTGGGCATGAGTCCATTAGTGCTTCAGAGATTAGGAGCATGTTATGTATGTATGCTTGGCAATGACCTGTTGTGTGTGGGTTGTGATGTTGTTGGGTGTGAGTGGATTATGCATGAGTGGTTGATGGAGGTGATGCTTGAGACAGGGAATGGTTGTGTGAAATGGATGGTGAGTGATTGTACGTTGTATAGATGGAAATTTGATATTGTGACGTGCTTTGATTTTTTCTGTTTTTATATTACCTTTATGTATATGGACATTGCTTATATATTTTGTAATGTGACTCATCTGACATGGTTTCATTGTGCTTATTGGCTACAGTATATATAAGCTTATGGATTTATCTACTGTAAAACACTCTGAGATCTTTTGGACAGTAAGTGGTTATAAATGGAAATAAAAAATATAAGAAATTGTATTTTATATGCTGTAAGCTGCCTTGTTATATTTTATGGAAGAGCGGGTTATAAATTTTCAAATACATGAATAAATAAAACTGTATGGATCTGCCTCTGAATAATCGCAGCTGAGGATTCAACTCACCGGAAGGGGTATGCAAACTCCACCTTTATATCAAGATCGCTCTCAGTCTTGTTCGCACATTCAACACTCATGCGGAATTCTCCACTGTAGCTGCCACATGTTGCAAATGCAAAGATGGAAAAGAACTGGAGGGAGGGGGGAGAGAGAGAGAGAGACGAGACAGAGGCAGAGAAAGTGAGTGCTCAGATCCTGGCCCATTTCACCACAACCCGTTGATATTCTGCGTGGATCGGATCCTGCTTGACTTCCCAGTATAGTTTGATGTGACAATTCTACATGAGCACAAATCCCTGTGTCTTAATGCCATGGTTTACCACCCTTTAGCATCACCGCATGTTACAACTTACATACGCATGGTATTATTCCGTGTAGGAAGACAACTAGTGGTGCGTGAGACAGGAAGAGGAGCTGCAGAAAAGAGGCCTAGAAATGTTCACACAGAAGCCCACTGGTTTCATAAATGATTGTACCCATTGTACTACACATCAGCAATGGTTAAAAAAAAGTATGACACTGCACGAGCAAAAGGTTGACGGTGTGGTAAGGAATGGCATAGATTTCAAACCTACTTGGTGGTCATGTATCAGTAATCTGCACTTCTGGGATGGAGTTATACAAGAGTTTAAAAATGCAACGCGAACTCCCTTTGGAAACACTTGTTATTTTTTGGGAGAAAGTGTAGGCTGTTATACAAAGGAAACAAGATTGTAAAATTGTAGCTTGCAGCACTTAAGATCATTGCTAGTTACTGGAAGTTTTCAACAACAGAGCGGTGGCTATGGGAAATATGGCAGCGGGTTAGTGCACAAATGTGCATATTATAAACATCAACGGGGTGGTTTAAGAGTGAGTAGAAACCCCTTGGAACAAGCATGAATCTTCTCTCTGTTCAGCCATTTTTTCCACTCAAAATTGACACACACACCCCAGCTGTCATCTAGGGAAAAGATTAAACTTTGGTTCTGATTTAAAAGATTAAACTTTGGTTCTGATATGAACAGATGAAAATGAGTTTTCATTTCTAGCTATTAAAGCTGTTAAGGGTGGTGGTAGTGGGAGAAAATATGTGTCAGCTGCTGCTACATATATGATTTCTAACCACAACTTATCTTTCACAGCTTCTCCCAAAGTCCTGGGAATTATAGCTCATTGAGGGTGCTGAAATGTCTGTTAGAGAATCCCAACGCTACCTCACTCTGCCATCACAGGAACACAGTTGCTTCACCCTCTTTAAAGGGAATAAATACTGAACCACTTATATGCCTTTGATGTAGGCATATTCTAAGCACTCAGAAACAGAGATGGTCTAGGGAGTGGCAGTACAGTCAAACCTTGGCTCCCAAATGCCTCCATTTGGAACATTTCAGCTCCCAAACGTCAAAAACCTGGAAGTAAATGCTCCAGTTTTCGAACATTTTTCAGAAGCTGAATCATAGAATCATAGAATCGTAGAGTTGGAAGAGACCACAAGGGCCATCCAGTTCAAAGAAGGAGACTCCACCACACTCCTTGGCAGCAAATTCCACTGTCGAACAGCTCTTACTGTCAAGAAATTCTTCCTAATGTTTAGGTGGAATCTTCTTTCTTGTAGTTTGAATCCATTGCTCCGTGTCCTCTTCTCAGGAGCAGCAGAAAACAACCTTTCTCCCTCCTCTATATGACATCCTTTTATATATTTGAACATGGCTATCATATCACCCCTCAACCTTCTCTTCTTCTGAACATCCGACGCAGAGCTTCTCCTGCAACCGATCGAAAGCCACGCCTCGGTTGTTGAACATTACAGAAGCTGAACAGGCTTCCAGAACAGATTACGTTCAACAACGGAGGTTTGACGGTATTCAGAGAGACCCAATCTTGTCTAAGCTTTATTTTCCTAACTTTACACACCACATTAGAACCCCCTTCTGCTGACATGCTAGTTTTCTATGAGGAAGGGATTTTTGTGTATGCCATGGTGTCATGTGTGCTGACATTGTACAGCAGGGATGGGAAAGATGTTGTTGGTTAGAGCATTGGACTAGGATCCCGGAGACCAGGGTTCAAATCTTCACTCAGTCACAAAGCTCACTGGGCGACCTTGAGCCAGTCACTCACTCTCCACTTGACCCAGCTCACAGGGTTTTTGTGAGGATAAAACAGGGAGGAGTAATGCCACCTTGAGCTCCTTGGAGGAAAGGTGGGATATAAATGCAATAAATAAATATGTAAATAAAATACTCAAGAATGATGGGAGTTGTAGTCCAGCAACATCTGTAGGGCCAAAAGTTTCCTGCCTTTGATGTACAGCCCAGTTTCAGATTAACCATCTCTGTGAGAACCAGGCCTTAAAAGGAATGAGGCGGCACTTAATATCTGGAGCACATCCATGTTTCTCTGACGTTTATTTGTTTTTGTCTTTTTGTTTTTTTATTAATGCTTCATTGAAATTAAAAGGAAACAACGAACAAAAGGTTTATCCAGAAAAAAGAAAAGAAAATGGTAATATTTGTTACATCATATCACAATAAATTCTTCTTGCATTTCTAACGACTTCCCATCACCCCATCGTGCATCTACCACTTAATCTATCTAGCGCACTTTTTGTTTTCATTTTCTTTCGTTAATTTTCATCAGTAATATTTTCTCTTATAATTATCCACCATACCACAGAAGTCATCTGAGGCCTGCCACTGACGTCATATTATTACAATAGTCCTTAAGGAATTTTTTTGTACATGTCCCATTTTTAAATAAATGTTTGATCAGTATGACCTCTCACTTTCTTTGTCACTTTTGCCAACTCGGCGTTTTCTAGCAGTTTACTTTGCCACTCCAGTTTAGTCGGAATTTTCTCTCCTTTCCAATTTGTATCGATTAATATTTTTGCAGCTACCGTGGCATACAATAACATTTCCCTCGCTTTTTTAGGTATGTTTGGGCCTAGTATCCCTAGGAGGAAATCCTCCGGTGTGTGTTTTTTATGAAGGATACCTTAATCATTCTTCTCTGATGTTTATTTGAGTTGAGCGGTAAGGCATACCACCTCGTGCCATTTAAAGTGCCTTGGCTCTTGACACACAATGTATGCACACATCTGCACACACGATTTTAGAAGACGTTCCCTTCTCACAGCCAAACACTCCTTTCTCATGAAAGGCTTTCTTGATGGAATCATGTCGTCACAGAGTTGAGCACCAGTCGTCTCCTCGGAGAGGAATGCAAGACTTTCTTGGGCTACAGGCTTTTCTTAGGCCAGCAGGAGGTGCCCTAGGGAGCAAACAGACAGATGGTTCTTTTCCAGCTGTGGCTGCTGCTGCTGCTGCTGCTGCTGAAACCTTCTGGTGCTCTGAGCAGTAATCCCAGCCTGGGGGCGGGGAGGCTTTTGGTTCACGGTCATCCCGGATCAGCGGAGAAACTCACTGTGCAATCGTAGGTATTTTTAGAGTTGAGCGTGAGCTCAGTAGAAAATGAGAGATATAAAGAGGAGGGGAGGGGAGTCTTCTTCCCCCTCCCTTTAATCTCCTCCTTCCAGTGGCTGAGCAGGGACCAGATATTAACCCAGCACCTGACCCACTTTGCCGTCTGCCACCCGTAGAGTTTGTGTCGCCATTCCTGCGCTCAGTACAGAGTGCAGAAGAAGAATGCTTCAGGGAGGAAGGAGATACCCGGGGTTTTAAGTGCATGCTTTGCTTTGATCATTGATGAAACTGGTTTCTCTTTCTTTCTTTCTTTCTTTCTTTCTTTCTTTCTTTCTTTCTTTCTTTTAAAAGTATGTCATTGTGAATTTTATAGCGAGGAGCTTAAACATCATTCTAATTAAGTGGTTTATAAAGAAGCAATTACAGTGAACAAACTGGCATACAGTGAAGTCAGCTGGCATTCTGTGCCTGTGGAACATGTTCAGGTCCCATTGAGCTGTTTTGGGTTTCTACTGCCCCCTTAGGGCTTTTTCCACCTAACATTTTGTTTCGGCAAATCCTGGGGTTCCCTGAAACCTACAGATACCTACCTCTTGTGTGGATGGTGCTATACTGGCTACATAAGAATCCATCTTTGAAGACTTTGCTATTAGTATATATAGGATAAATCAGTAAAAGAGGGGGAGATTGGGCAGGATGGCTCCAGAGGAGGATGAGCAGAGCTGTCATGCTTCAGCCATGGCTGACCAAAATGGAAGGAGTAACAATAGCACACCAGTGTTTGCATGTGCACTCATTCACGCTCACAGTGTTAGGGGGCTTTTGGTGCACCTGGAAATGAAGCCAGCTTCCAGGTTAGGTGGAGTGCAGTGGAAGGATTGGCTTTACTGCACAAGCAAACTGAGCTTGTTTCTTGGGGTGACAACATTTATAAAGGTGCCAGTGAAACAGTGTGCAGTCTGAGCATTGCACTCCTGTACTCTTTACAACATGGTGAGGACTGTGCACTACAGCTGATTGGAGTGGCCAAACATCCTGGGCCCATTTACATGATGATGTGCATGTTGAGCTTCTCATAAGTTTGCAAGACTGTTGGAAACCTTTGTCCAGTAAGTGTGACATACATCAATCCTAAATAGTATGACAAGCATTACACCCTTATGCAGCCTTAGTAGATCTGCTTCTCTGGTAAAAGCCACTGGGAAGGTGCTTGAGGCTACTGCAGAAGCTGTGCTTTCTCTTCATATGCCCTAGAGCAGGGGTGTCAAACTCCGGCCCTCCAGATGTTTTGAGACTACAATTCCCATCATCCCTGACCACTGGTCCTGTTAGCTAGGGCTGATGGGAATTGTAGTTCCAAAACATCTGGAGGGCCGGAGTTTGACACCCCTGCCCTAGAGGAATTGCAAGGGCATTAAAGGTACTGGCAAACCCTATCAAAATCTCCATACAGATGTGCCTCTCTAGACAACTTACTGCATAGCACACAAGAAAAGATGGATTAAGAATTGCTGGTGGACCTGAAAGATAAAGGGATTTAGGATTTATCTAAAGCCTCTGTGGCAAGAACTGCATGCATCTGCGAAAGAACAAACCAGGGAAAGTGTCTAGGTGCGCTCCAGGTTGCAACACTCAGGAGGGCTCACCATTGCCATTGCTCAAGTCCTTCAGGGTGAAGTGCCAAAGCACTACTTGGCAGGGAAAACTTGGGCAGCTGCAGATTTTGCCAGTGAGGGAGGCCTAGAATTGCTCCAGACCCTAATGAGATAGAGCCAGTATCATGCCACTTTAAATAGCTGTGGCTTCCCCCAAAGAAAATCCTGGGGATTGTAGTTTATGAAGGATGCTGAGCACTGTTAGAAGACACCCTTTCCCCTCACAGAGCGACAATTTTCAGAGCAACTTAACTATCAATTTCTCTTCCCGGTGAACTCTGGGAATTGTAATTCTGTGGGAGGAATAGGCAACTCTTAACAACTCTCAGCAACCTAAACAAACTACAATTCCCATGACTCTTTGGGGGAAGCCATTATTGCTTACTGCAGATGGGGCCAAAAGGCCTGAAATAGTGGAGTATCGAAAGCCCAGAAGGTCTCCAAACACTGTTGTGGTTAATGCTCAGATTGCTACAGTATACATTTCTCTTTCTACTGCAAGAATGACAAGAAGTGGTGTTAGCTGAGTTTCCCAACCACCACCACTTTTTCCTACTGCTTTCTGCCCAAGTCCAGCACAGTTGTACTTATTTGAAAGCAAGCATCAGGAGAAATGCTGACTGTGGCAGGATCCCAAAGGATGCCACACCAGAGTTTGAGGGTTTACTTATACAGGTACCGTATATATCATTGCAAAGAAGCTGGTAAAATGTGGGTTGAATGAGGTAGCTGTTAGGTGGATTTGTAGCTGGTTGATTGACCAAACCCAGAGAGTACTCTTAATGGTTCCTCGTCATTTTGGGGAAAAGTGACCAGTGGGGTGCTGCAGGGTTCTGTCCTGGGCCCAATGTTGTTCAATGTCTTTATAAACAACTTTGATGAAGGAATTGAGGGAATGCTCCTCAAATTTGCAGATGACACCAAACCGTAGCTAATGCTGCAGAGGACAGAATCAGAATTCAAATTGACCTTAAAAGATGGGAGAACTGAGCGCAAGCTAACAAAATGAATTTCATTAGGGACAAATGTAAGGTCCTGCACTTAGGCAGGAAGAACCAGATGCACAAATATAGGATGGGCTTACTAGCAGTGCATGCGAAAAGGATCTAGAGGTCTTAATGCACCATAAGCTTAACATGAGGCAACAGTGTGATGCAGCAGCAAAAAAAGCTAATGATATTCTAGGCCAGGCATAGGCAAACTCGGCCCTCCAGATGTTTTGGGACTACAACTCCCATCATCCCTGACCACTGGTCCTGTTAGCTAGGGATGGTGGGAGTTGTAATCCCAAAACATCTGGAGGGCTGAGTTTGCCTATGCCTGTTCGAGGCTGTATCCACAGAACTTTAGTGTCCCAATCAAGGGAAGTAATAGTATCATTGTGTTCAGACCATAACTGGAATACTGTGTCCAGTTCTGGGCATCACAATTAAGAAAGGTTGTTGACAAGCTGGAGCGTATGCAAAGGAGGGCAACTATGATGATCAATGGTCTAGAAGTCAAGCCTTATGAGGAATGATTGAAGGAGTTGGGTATGTTTAGCCTGGAAAAGAGGAGACTGAGAGGAGCTACCGTATTATAGCCATCTTCAAATATCTCAAGGGCTGTCACATGCAGCAAGCTTGCTTTCTCCTCCTCTGAAGGATAGGACTCGAACCAGTAACTGTAATATCAGGAAGAACTTTCTAACAGTAAGAGCTGTGGAGCAGAATTCCTCAGGAGACAGTGGACTCTCCTTCCTTGGAGGTTTTCAAGCAGAGGTTGGATGCTCATCTGTCAAGGATGCTTTGATCGTGATTCCTGCATTGCAGGGGGTTGGACTAGTTGATCCTCAGGATCCCTTCCAACTCTACAATTCTAGGAAGGCTTAAGCTTCACCCAGAATTTGGCTGTTCTGAATTTGTGGTAGGATTAGAGCTCAGTTTGGTCCATGGTTTCCTGCTTTACAGCAGTTCCCCAGCTGTGTTCTTTCTCTCTCTCTCCTTTGTGTGTGTATTTTGGAGGGGCTGGGGCAAAATGTTCAGAATGGGCATGTGTGTTTAGGGTACATTGTGTGAGTTGAAGTAGTTACTTAAGGTTTAATGATGCCAGCAACACTGGCTCTTTGGAAGAGGAAGCAGGAACCTGTGGCCCTATAAGCTTCTTATCACACAATAGCGCTATGGAGGTCCTTTCTCTCCTCCTGTCGTGCTTGGTGCGTGTCTGGTGGGTGCAGGCACCCTTCCCTGGCTCGTCTTACGTTCTTCTTATAGACAAATTCATGGAGGACAAGGTTATCAAGGGCTACTAGGCACAGCGGCCATGTTCCACTTCCACTGCCAGAGGCTTAATGCCTCTGAATACCAGCTGCTGGGAAGGGCAGGAAGGCAGGAGGTCCTGTTTTGGGGCTTTGCACAGGCATCTGGTTGGCCAGATGCTGGACTAGGTGGGCCATTGGCCTAATCCAGGAGGCTCTTCTGATGTTCCTTGCTTTCTCCTTTGTTCTCTGAAAATTAGGGAAACTGAGGGATCTTTTTTCTGGACTTTTGTACTCTTGATTCTTTGTGCACGTTTGTTTAATTTGAACAACCTCAGGTTATACCTCAAGGACCGCCTCTCTCCATATAAACCCTGAGATCATCCTCTGAAGCCCTTTTCCGTGTGCACATGAGGCCAGCAGAGTGGTAACACAAGAACAGGCCTTTTCTGCAGTGGCTCCCTGTTTGTGGAAAGTTCTCCCCAGGGAGGTTTGTCTGGCACTTTCATTATACATATTCAGGCCCCAGGAGAAATGTTCCTCTTCAACCAGGCTTTTGGCTGAGTGACAGCCAAAATCCTTTCAAATGTGTTGTCAGAAGGGGGAATTATTTGTTTCTGTTCTTATTTTTATTATGTATTTTGTCTTTTTCATATTGTAATTTTGTGTTGTGAACCACCCTGAGATCTACAGGCATAGGGTGGTATACAAATTTAGTTAGTTAGTTAATTAATTAATAATATAACAACCTAAACATTATATTTTGCCTTTATCTGTGAGGGAGGCCTGGGGAACCTGTGGTTCTCCAGCTGTTGGGGGACCACAACTCCAACCCCCACATGACTGACCATCTGGGTAAGGCTGGTGAGACTTGCAATGCAAGGAGACCCAGAGAGGCTACAGGATCCACATGCCTCAACCACGGCCATTCTTTGTAGCTTGTAGCATTATTTCATGGATTGTTCTGACTAAGCCTTTAAAACCAATTTCTATTGTCTCCATTTTCAGTGGCTTACCTATTTAACAAACTGTGACCATGAGGCTGTAAACCAGGCATCCCCAAACTTCGGCCCTCCAGATGTTTTGGACTACAATTCCTATCATCCCTGACCACTGGTCCTGTTAGCTAGAGATCATGGGAGTTGTAGGCCAAAACATCTGGAGGGCCGCAGTTTGCGGATGCCTGCTGTAAACCAAGGTAATGCTTAGCTTTATCAGATCTTTATCAGATGTGGCTATGAATTGCAGTTGTGTTGAGCTCTAAGATTACTCTAAGCATAGTGGGGAAAATATCTGATATTACTCCTGATTCTGTTCCTTGGGATCTAAAATGGCTGGTTCTTGCACCACAGTTGCAAATACTGTAATACAGGAGGGGTTTGAACCCCTTTTGTTGTAGCTAAGAAGACATTCCAGATAAAATTACATATGTATTTTCACCTTAATGTAATTAGTCTACCACCAGTTCTGTTCTCATGGTTAGGGCTCCTGGATCAGAATTACTGCTAATAGATGCTGCTTGGGTCTATTTTAAGGCAGATTAGTTAATCCACAGCATGCTTGGAGCCTGAATCTCTGGTCTCCTCTGCATGGCAAACAAGCTGATCTGACAAGGCAAAAGAGCTGCTATGCCAGTGCAGATTAACACCAGCACAACAAAATACCCAGGAAACTGGACCAGGGCAGCAATGGTGCGAGGCCCCAGCAAGTGGAATTGGAATGGCAGAGAGACACACAGACAGAATGGACCCTTCACAGGTGCCACCCATCAGGAAATTATCCTGCACAAGACCTATTGCTATGCTCTTGCACAGCTCCCCTTCCTTTCAGGCAGACAAGGTTACTTCCCAGAGGATTGTGTCCTCTGTCAATTAGGGAGGAGCACCTGGATTTTCCATCTCATACACCAAAATGCTCCAGCTCCTCCCAGCTTTTTGAAAGGTTGTTCTTTCAGGCATTTGTTTCTACATTAATGATACTTTGCTGTTGGTTACTGATGGTCATTCTGCTTATCAAGCCACCCCCGTTGGGTGGCTTGATAAGTTGGAAAAACGCAGCTTCAAATCCCCCCTCAGCCATGTATCTCACTGGGTAGCCTTGGCCAGTCACTCTTCGCTAACTCCCTCATAGGGTTGTTGTGGGGATTAAACTGGGGGTGTGAGTGTGGAGAACCACCTGCAGCGCCTTGAGCTCCTCGGACAAAATGAGGCATATAAATATAATAAATAAATGCTAACAGAGGGCAAAACCTACCAGAAATTCATTTTGTACAAATGAACAGGAACTGCACAAGAGGTACTGCATGTTTCATTGTTCAGTTGTAATTACCATGTTTGGAAAACAACATGACAGGTATGTGCCAACAGCAAAAATAAGTAAATGAATAAATCTGTTTTCAGTAATCCTAAGAATGCATGTTAGCATCATCTCTTTCTCTTTCTTTCTTTCTTTCTTTCTTTCTTTCTCCCTCTCCCTCTTTCTTTCTTTCTCTACACACACACAGTGGATAAGAGACTATTTCTTCAAATATTGATATTGTTTAAAATAGTTATTGTGCTTGTTGTCTGCAAATGCTCCAGGACATGTGTGTAAGAATGAATTAAAAAAAAAACCCTCTCCATCTTTTATTGGGGAAAGGAACAAGTATTTCTCCAGAATCTGGATTTGTTCAAATCCACAGAGCCAAGAAGACAGTCTAGATGTTAATGAAAAGCTTTAATGTTAATGAAAAGCTTTAGGGATACTTGACATTCTGAAGATGAAGGTGGGCAGCTTCCATAAGAGATGGGAGTCTGCAATCTCTCTCTCTCAGGATAAAAGACAGAGGCAGCGTGAAAGCAGAGCTCACAACAACCTCTCAAGCTGCAAGGCGAGCCCATCTTTCTCCCAGCTTTGCGACCCAAATGACAGATGTGTAGACTGATGAATCAAATACTGGCTCAGACGTCAGTGTTGCAGGGATAAGGACCCGTCAAACCTGCTTGTTGCAAATATAGACCTCCAGTTGTTACTGGACTCCCACATCCCAGGCCAGGGGACATGTTGACTGGGGAGTTCAGCGACACCTGGACACCAAAGATTCCCCACCTCTGATATGCATAAATAGTGCTATATAAAGAAATGATCTCATTTGCCTCCTTGAATGCATTGCATTTAAAAGTGAACCGGTCTTGCCTAGGAAAGCTCTTTTTCCTGCAGTAAAGCAAGCATCATTTTAAGGAGCAGCCGTTAAATATTTGTCCCTCCCAAATATTAAAGTAGGTTAGGTAAAAGCTGTGTAGCGCTTCCCTTCCTGCATGAAGGAGACATTTTTGTTTCAGAAATTTGGACCAGAGATTGCACTAAACGATGTGCTGGGTTTCCTACAGCCCAGTGATTCCCTTGGCATAGAGCAGGGCAGGATGTGTCCATTGCCCACTCCTGCACATCTTCATTCCCGCAGTCCCCCATATGTTGGGGGCTGAACTCAGTTAGTTTCGCTGCATGATCTAGAACCCAGAAAGATCAGGGTTTTAATAAATTGTGCTGGGAGCCTACTTGAGTACAGCAGGCTCTCCACTGCAGACACCCAGCCCCTAACACATGGGGGAGGCCACAGGCTCATCTCAGGTCTCTGCTTGCACAATGGAGAGGAGAGGACAACTGAATGGGGAGTTCAGGTGACAATGATGTTCCAAGCCAGGTAGAAGTGTGTCTTTTTCCCCTCTTCTTTTTTAAGCACATATATCAATGGGTTCCAACAATCACATTTTAATCTTGAGCTTTTGGACACCTGCAAAATCTGTCGACTCTTGACACATGTGAATACATATGAATCAGCAGTCAAATTTTGGACATTCATTGTATCATATAGAAGAGAAGTTGAAAGCTTTTTTCCCCAGCTTGGTGGCACATTCCCCCATAGGCAAGCTGGGGCGAGGGGATGCACATCTGTGGTGAGCGGGGCAATGAATGTGACTCTTTAGAACAGTCCATCACAGTTGAGTATAGTACCACCCCAGTTTTCTTACATCTCTCCATCCAGGCAAGCAAAAGGCATCATTCCAGGGAGGCACGAGAACTGGAGGAGCAGAGTGGAGGGCCAGTGGAGGGGGTATCCTCAGGGGCAGTGGCCTTGGGAAAGTCCTAGAGCCCAAACTGACATGCCTGGCCACTAGGCCTGAGGTCCCCACCCCTGGTATGGAATGTCCTGCTTAATGGCTATGCAGAAGCTTTATTATAGAACCTGGCTGCTGCAGAGGAAGTGACAGAACATCATTTTATCTTCTGGCTGGTTCCAACATTAATTCTACTTGAGATCAAATGGCCAAGGAACAAGGTAAATGTTTCCCCCATTCAAGTCTTACAATCTGTTCTCCACCATGTGAAATGAGCTGCTTGGTTTCCATTCCTCCCCTAGCACAGTGTTGTTCTTAGACACTTTCCTATCTGAGCCCGAGGTGTGAGCCTCTTGTGACACCACTTTAACAGATGCACCCTGTCCTTACATCAAAACCACCATCATTACCAGGATGCAGCCCATCGCTTTTTCCATGCCTCCTGCCAGATTGCTACAGCCACAGTGACTGTGGCATGTGGGAATGCCAGCTGAGCAGGTAAATAAGAGCCTGGCCTGCTCCTGTGCCGTTAAGGATACCTGGAGCTATAGCAGCCTACCAGCAAAGTAGTTTACCTCTGAAATGTGGAGAGGAAGCCTACTGCTATCTATCCTTCTGTCCCCACGTGATGTTAAGGCGCCACAAGTTCCTTCTGTTGCTCTTACTGCTGGGACAGAGCAGGGTGGGGTGGGGTAAAGCAAGATGGGGTCCTTGTTCCATACTTCAAAGCACTCTGCATTAAGCAGCTCAATACTGCTGGGACAACCAACCTAAAGACTGACAGATAGTAAAAAGTGGGAGAATTTGCTGTTATGGATATTAGTTTTTCATACCTTTATTTTTAGATATTATGTCTGATGTGGAAATTGTGCAATTTGGTTGTGCACTTTTGGTTGTGTTTCATTTATTGTTTATAGCTCATTTTGTTGTGTTTGTAATTAGGTAAATCTTTTCATGATGTAAGCAAACTTGAGCATGGTTTTAACTATGGAAAGGTGACATACAAATAAAATTATGATAATGATAATGAATCCAGCAAAGAATGGGAGGAACAGAATGGACAGCTTCTTTCCCTGCCCGTCTTTGGCCTACACAGAAGGTGACTAAGTAGACGACTTGGACTCACCCATTCTAGCAACTTTACAAAGCCTAGAGGCTCCTTGAAGATCCGGAACTGCCCGACGGCCACCAGCTGTGAAGACAGAAAGGACAAGTTTGGTTTAGAAGCTGCTGCCTTGTAGGAACAGCATAGGGACCTAGGAAGCTGCCTTCTATGGTGTTCTAACTACAGTATGTCATCACTGTCTACTCTGACCACCAGAATTTCTGGCAGAGGACATTCCCAGCCTCATCTGGAAATGCTGGGGCCTGGATGCAAATGCTCTCCCACTGAGCTCTATATGATGCTGCCTTATAGTGGTCAGGGCAAGTCCTGTCTACTTCAATGAGCCCTCCAGGGTCACAGGCTATCTGGCTATGCCGGGAGAATCCCAAAAAGGATCTGAGTGCAACTGGGGAGGCAATTCAAAACGTCTGGAGCACACCAGGCTGGTGAAGGCTGATCTATCACAAACATTCTCCAAACAATAATTAACTGGATTACATTTTTCACGGAAGTGGCATACAAAAAGGAATTTGTTCCTGGAACATGCCTGAATCATGGCACTACCCATATCCCAGAAGTCCTGGCCTTCACTGCATAATCAGCAGCATAAAAGAAGGAGAGGTAATAAAAACAAAATAGCACTGAGCCTGCTTTGAGCCCAAAATACCAAGCCACCAAAGAGGCTGCCTCTTAACTGCACTGGCTTTCCAAGTAACCTCCACCAGTAGGAGGGGGCAAATGGTTTTCTCTCACCTCTGCACAGTTTGAACTGAAGCATTTAACCTTTCCCAAATCACAGAGATGCAGCACATTTACCGGCTCTCAGATGAAACTCCCTTTCATGTCTCTGTGTGAGTCTCTGCTCTGGGCCTGCCCCCCTCTAACCAGTGACTCATGAGGAGAGATAAGAAGGTGAGCTCCTCTTATGTGCTCTAAAACCAAACCTTTGCACCTTATGTGTATTTATTTTGACAATTTCTATTTCACTTAATTATAGTTGCCTCTAAGCAGTGTGTAGGATATGGAATACAATGGACCAAAAATGTGCTATGACTATAAAATCAAGAATCCAATTAAAAAGCCTGTGGAATAAAGAAATCTTGAATATTCAGTCATTCTTACCACCAATATATAACACAGCACTTCCCTAATGCATCACATCTTAATCATATCACACATAACCTCTCACTTTTGGACTCAAAGACAACAATACTTTCTTACCAATATAACTTTGGTTGCTAACCTGTTAGCCTTTTATTTGCCTGACCAGTGAAGCTGAGTTTTGTCAGGTAACCACCAGTACTGGTGTTTAAAAAGCCAGTAATATCCGAGCTCAATCTCTGGATTGATTGGATGCCTGGATGGTTAAGTCCAGTCAAATTTGACTATGGGGTGCGGCGCTCATCTCACTTTCAGGCTGAGGGAGCCTGTGTTTGTCCACAGAAAGCTTTCCAGGTCATGTGGCCAGCATGACTAAACAGCTAGTGGTGCAACGGAACACCGTGACAAATGCCAGAGCGCACGGAAACACCGTTTACTTTCCCACCGCACCTACTTGCACTGGTATGCTTCAGGGTTAGCCCCTGACTTGGCCAGATTTTCCTCTGGCTATCTCCTGCCCCTTGTCCACACATGCCATTAAGGAACTAGTAATTTGATTCTAATACCCCCATAATTGAGGCAACCACATTCCAAGCACTATGCCAGCATAGCCAAAACAGTTGGAGGGCACCAGGTTGGGGAAGGCTGCCACAGAGAACTATCTCCTCCCAAAGACCACAAAAAGCAAGGTAAGACGCATCCTCTACCCTGACATTTCTCTTGGTGCCATTATTCCTGCAGTACACCCTTAAAGAAACCAACTTATAAGAGAGATCAGTCTCTCCTACCTTGCAAAACACAAAACACTCTGCCCTTCTCAAGGAAGCAATTCCCCATCTATTGAAATAATACTTAGCGTTTCCATGTGTTCACGCATTTTATCAAAGTAATGCTTACAACAACTACGTAAGGTAGGCCAGTGTTATTGTCCCCATATCACAGATCGGAGCTGAGGAAATAGTGATTTACTTAAGCCACCTTGAGAGTTTATCTGTTCTGGGATAGACTGAAACAATATCCATCCAAAACAGCAACAGCCGTTCTCCATAACGTTCTATGATCTGCACACTCCAGTGAAGAGAGGTGAAAGTAAAATAAACCACAACAGTAGCATCACCCACATAAACCATAAACCACTTCTCAGTCTCTACCCACAAAAACATCACCACTAACTTCAAAGTCTGTGCATCCCATAGCCCCACCATGCATCATCTCTCATGCTTATATACTGGTTCACAGTTGGCAAGCTCCATTCTAGTTATGACACACATATCCCTGATTTGCACACTCAGAGGCAATGCGACAACACTGCCTACGCACATCGCCCAAGACCCAAACTGTCCTCCAACCACCAGTCTATATTTTCTCCTTGCAAAACAGAGCAAAAAACTCTCTTGCCCATGAGCAATTAACACCCAGCTCATGACCCAGCACAACTCTGCACCTGCAGAAAATCATCCCTAACACTAAAAAGACATTCAAAACAACCCATCCTGGGCACCATCACCAGTAACCTCGATTAATGCTCCAGTGAGAAAGTGGATCTAGTCAGAAGTGCAGCTAACAACAGTTCCCCATTCCAAGGCGTTGACATAGTGGAGTCAGATGCTCCTGGACACTCATTAAAGGGCTGCATACTGTACTTTTGCCTCTCTAGCTGGGCCAGCTTTGCAAGCAAACACACATCAAGCAGTTCCAGATCCAAAATCACAACACCTTAAAGCACACAAACATCAACACATGTTTAAAAGACAAAACAAGACCAACAGGACCAAATTTAGCTACAGTCTATCTACCAGATGCTGCCCAAACCCCAAGGAACAGCTATGATTCATGACCAAACACCTTGGGAGGTTTATGGAGATGGATTCTCTTTTTCCTCTGCTGTGTGAAATTTCTAAGTGAGAAAAGAGAGATTGGGGCTGTGATCCTAAGCACCCATATAAGGGAGTAAACCCTCCAAAATGCAGTGGAACTTAATTCTGGGCAAATGTGCACAAGACTGAGCTGTGAGAGTCTTAATGCAAATAAACTGCCCACACCCTCTTCAGGATCGCAGCCTCTCCCAACACAACACAAACTGACATCTCACCTCTCCCCCCCCCCCCAGCAACTCCCCATTTCTGGACTCTCTCCTTACCAAACCCAATTATGGTAAGCAGTTCTGCAAATGCCCACCACCAGACATCCCCGACCCCTCTGACTCCTTGACTAGAAACCCCACTGTAAAACCAAAAGTCCACCCTAATTTCTGGGTGCCCCATCCAGAAATTCCCTCCCCAAACATTAATGCCACCTTCCTGTGCTCAACTTATACATCCCCCAGGCCAGCTGCCCAAGTGAGTGAGCAGCAACCCCCGCAGCTCCAAAAGCGACACCCCATCCTATGCAAAATCCCTTCCCCCCCATGCATCTGACTGCAGTTGCTCTGGGGAAGAGTCGTGAGAAGACGCCCCTCCCCGGCATCTCCTCCTTGCCAGCCCTCCCGAGTCCCGGGCTTGCAGCATGGGGGGAGCCAGATTGCACCCTCCAACCTTCATTATTGCCCGACAGCCGCCTCCCACCTCGTCCTGCCAAAGATCCTGGAAAAATAAGACAAAAGAGTCGTCCCCCCCGTTCCCTCGCCAGTATCCCTTGCTGCCCCCACCCGCTGCGCCTTGAGGTTCTTCTGCAGCCATATTGATGCTTCTCGAACACCATCTGCTGCTGCAGCAGCCGGAGAGGGGGGCCCTTTTGCCCGAAGCCTCCCCGCCGAGAAAGGCCGCCCGCACCCCACACCTTGCCTGCTCACCCCTAACCTGGACGGGAAGCAGCTGCACTCCCCCCCCCACTTCTGTTGCAAAACAACTCCACGTGCCCCCCAGCCCTTGCCCACCCCAACCTGCCTGTCTGCCTCCCCCCCCGCAGGGTACACTTGCTGTGGCCCGCCTCCCCTCGCAATAACGCGACCCCCCCACCCGCTTTCTGCCGGCGGCGGGTCTTGCGTGCGGGGGCAGCGACCGCCCTCCCCGCCCCTGTTTACTGCAACGGAGATCATCCCGCCCTCGCCTCCCCCCCCCCGCCGCATCCTTCGGCTCCCCAAGCGCCGTCCACCCGGGCGTAGCTCTACTGCATCGCCCAGCCATTTTCCTGACCCCCCCCTTCAATCTGCTGCAATGACCGACGGCAGCATCTTGTCGCCTCGCCGCACCGACGTTATTGCAGCTCCCTCTGCGAAGCCATTGCAGAGGAAGAAGCGGGGCGGGGGGGGGACTCCCGCTATTTGGAGGGCATTTTCATTCCAGCAGCCCGGCGCCTCCGCCCCCCGCCCGCCGCCTTCACTGCAGCAATTGCTCCGCAGCCTCCCCCGCCTCGGAGCTCCGCGCATTTGCTGCAAATCGCGGCGGGGGGGGGGGATGGCTTAACCCCCCCTCGCCCCCCCCCGCCGCACGGATTTCGCGGCATCCCGCGCACGAGAGGCGAGCGCGGCCCCCGACCCTGCCGAGCCGGAGGGGTCGGGGGGGCGGCGGGGAGCTGCTCGCGGGGCGGCAAGTCGGCGCACCTCACCTGGTTGACGACTTCCATCTTTGCGGGGAAGGAGAGCGCCGGGCGGGGGGAACAGCCTCGGAGGGCGGGGCGAGGGGCTGAGTGGCGGGGGGGGGAGGCTGACGTCAAAGGGGCTGGCGCGTGAAGCTGAGCCGGAGCCATGTCCTTCGTGGGCAAAGGGAGAAGAGGGCCGTGGGAAATGGAGGTTGGCGGGGTGGAGAGCTGCCCCCCTGTCTTCTTTTTAAAGGGGTGTCTGTCTGTCGGGGCCCGTGTCCATAAGGAGCAGGACCCTCGTTGTGCTTGATGCATACCCATCGATATGTAGAACGCAGCGGCGACTAAGGAGCAGGTCTGTGCCCCGAGACACTTACAGTCCCAAGTGCGGCAATGGAGGGAGGTGCGAGGGAAGGTCAACGGGGAAAGGTGCTCTGTTCGGTTCAGTTTCGCCTGCTTAGGTTCAGTTTCTCTGCAAAATGGACTGGCGGCTTATAAAAAGACAACTATGCTGTATCACACATTGTATTTGTTTTCTAGGTATTTTTGCTAGCTTGGAGGAATTTTGCAGGGTGTATGGAAATGCCATGCATTCATTCTGTCTGTTGCACCAACATTGCTGTGTAGGAAATAACAGGGCGACAATGACTGTTAGGCATTGGTTGCCTATTTTCCAGTCATATGGTGACATGCCCAGGATGGCCCTGGGGTTACACAGGCTCCTTGGTGCCATTTTGCTTCACTGATGTGAGCTGCACGATTTGCTAGACTAAAATATGGCAAGCCTAGAAGCTGCTTCACTTGTAACTTCCAATCCTGTCCCAAAGAAGGGGAGAGCTGATACTCACGCTGAGGCTGCAATCCTAACTCCACTTACCTGGGAGTAACCCCCCATTGTACAAAAGAGGAGAGAAGTGAAGAGACATGGTCAGACTTGCAGTGTGCAGTGGTGTGGCTGACCTTTTTGTTTGGTCAAGGGCCATATTCCCTTGCAGGAAATCTGCCAGGAGCCACATGCTGCCTCCAGGTGATGAGGAAGCCAGCAGTGGGTGGAACAGGATCATCACATTTGAGACCCTTTCTGCCAACCGCTTCTCTCCCCGCCCCCCACAATGGCCAGAGGGCTGACCTGATTGCTTGTGTCTGCATAGGCATAGCCAGGATTTCTGTTGGGGGGGGGGGACCTCAGATTTGCATTGATTTTTATTGATTGGGGGGCAACTGCCCCCTTGGCTACGCCCATGTGTGTCTGAGTCTGAGAGGGCATTTGAAATTGAGCTGAGGGAAGTGAATGAAATTAGACTGAAGTTTGCAGCTTGCCTGCCCCTGGAATAAGGGATAACCATTATAGAAGTCTCAATAGCACCTGAACTCAGGGCCTAGCAATGTCATTCTGAATTAATAAATGTTATAGAAAGTTTGCTTAAAATAATATCCAGATCGTGAATATTCCTACTCAAGGGAAATATTATCTACATTAGCCCCACTTACCTTTGCCTTGCTCTTTCCAGGCCCAGGCCTGCACTTTAGCACTCTGCATCCAAGCATTGATTTTTGTTTCTGCCCTGAGCTTTCTCCACAAAAGCCCACTCTTTAAAGCTGGATCAGAGCAAACATCAATTCAGGTTTTCCGCAGATTCCTGTTTGCTAAGATTTAGCTTTAAAGAGGGGTTTTCCAAGAGGAAAGCTCGGGAGCAAAAGAAAAAAGAGAGAACTTGGACGTGGAGCTTTAAATCACAGACCATGCCTGGAAAGAGCAGAGGAAAGGTAAGTGTGGTGAGGTCATGGGGAAACAGGTACCGGTATTTATGCACAAACTTGGTGACTCAGTCCCTGCTGAAAAGCTTCCTGAGATGTACTCCTACAGTTTATTCAAGTAAGATCCTATCAACACAGAAGCTCCCTACCAGGTTCTCCTAAAAGAGTGCTTCTTTGTTTATATTGGAAGCATAGCCATCTTGCTAATATCTTTGTAATTTGCAACCAGGCAGGCAATTCTCAGTGCAAGGTGGTGTGACCCAGGGTTCTGGCTCTATACCCTCAGGGGAAGATGCCATGGGTAGACAGAAGATGCCTTGGACCAGGAGATTTGCCCTCAAAACCAACTTTCAATTTCATCTCCTCAGGAGTTCCAATACCAGAGAAGTCTGTGATGTCAGCACCTCTGTGTCCTAAAGAGGTCACATTCCTTTATAGACATCAAGGACTCCAAATCAGAGGCCATAGTAGAAACCTGGTTTCCCCAACAGCAATGGAGCTAAATGGCTCCAAAAATAGATTGGATCCACTTCATTCATTCCTCCAGCTCAGCTTTCCCCAACACCCTCCAGAGCTTGTTGGACTACAACTCCCATAAACCCTGAGAACATGCTGTCTGGGGCTGATGGGAATTGTAGACCAAAGCACCTGGAGGACACCAGGTTGAGGAGACTGTTCTAGCTGCCTAGAGGGAGCTGCAATTCTACTTAAGGTTCAGCCTGGTTTTGGTGGTTGCTGAAGCAACTTTCAAACCTTTCTTGTCTGACTTCCCCGGCAGATTCCGTTTGGAGCTATCCAGGGTGCTACCCGCTTTGCTTGTTAGCTTAGGTGGACCTTGCCCTCTGTTTTGCCTGACTTTGCAAACCTGAACTTGCTCTCTGCTTTGCTTGAATGACATTGGAACTGGTTCTGGCCTCTTGTTTCACCTGATCCTGCTCTTTGGAATCTGACCTCAGCTCTTTTGACCTTGCCCTGCTAGAACCTGACCTCTATTTGACCAGAGTTTGTTATGAGATCCTGAACAGGCACCAGCCATGTGACCTTGTTTCTCTGGAGTCTGTGCCTAGCACACCCACCCACCACTTAGGATACAAACCTGGCCCCTGCCTGGAATGGAACATCAGATTTTGAAACAAAATAAAAAAATTCCTTCCAGTAGCACCTTAGAGACCAACTAAGTTTGTTCTTGGTATGAGCTTTCGTGTGCATGCACACTTCTTCAGATACGAAAGCTCATACCAAGAACAAACTTAGTTGGTCTCTAAGGTGCTACTGGAAGGAATTTTTTTTATTTTGTTTTGACTATGACAGACCAACACGGCTATCTACCTGTAATCAGATTTTGAGAGAGCTGAAACAACCAATGGAGTGGAGAATTGGCTCTCTAAATTCTGGGATCTTTTGATCCATGAAGAAATTCTTATTGCCAAGTAAATGTTGCATCAGGACCAGGTGGAGAACGTTATCTCAACATGGCTGCATCATCTCTTTTTGTGATGGTAACCCAGAGGAGAACTGTAGGGTTGGAAGAGTACTCAGAAGTCATGTAATCAGACACCTTGCTAACGCAGGAAATCCACCGCTAGAGCATACTTGATATGTAGCCCTCCAAACCAGGAGTCTGTTGCATTGTTGAACAGCTTGTACTGTCAGGCAAAGTTCCCTTTCTTGCCATTTGAAGTTGTTGGTGTGGGGCTTACATGCTGGAGCAAAAGAGAACAATTTGCTCCACCATCTATGTGGCAGCCCATAAGCCAGAGTGCTACTCTTCAGTCTGCATTTATGAATATACTTTGATCAGTAATAATGACTGTAACTTTATGAGGAGTGATAACAAAAGAAACAAACTTATAAAGAGGAGAAACAGGATTTTATGTCTTCATTATTTGTTCACTTTGAGGTCCAATGATGAGGGCCTTCTGACGGTTCCCTCACTGCGAGAAGCAAGGTTACAGGGAACCAGGCAAAGGGCCTTCTCAGTAGTGGCGCCTGTCCTGTGGAACACCCTCCCATCAGATGTCAAGGAAATAACTATCTGACTTTTAGAAGACATCTGTTTAGGGAAGTTTTTAATGACTGATGTTTTAATGTATTTTTAATATTTTGTTGGAAGCCGCCCAGAGTGGCTGGGGAAACCCAGCCACATGGGCAGGGTATAAATAATAAATTATTATTTATTATTATTATTTTCTATTTGTTTGCTTCCATTAGTTAACTTCATTGGGCGGGGGAGTCTATTTATTCTACACTAGCCTTTGCCAACCTGGCACCCTCCAGATGTTTTGGACTACAACTATCAGCGGCACAAAGTAATTCTTTGACTGGGAGTTTTGATGTCAGCAATTTCAGATTTCCAGGCAGTCTTACATTGAGAAAAGTGGGTGGGATCTTCTGGGTGGGTTCTTATGAGTAAATGTGGACTTACAAAAGTCACAGTCTAACATACAAACCCACCTTTGTTATTATAGCTAGTCTTATTAAGAAATTGGCATGAAACCCAAACTGGCTGCACTGCATATGGAGCTGATGGAAGGATTGTTGCCTAGGAAAGCAGTTTAGCGGGGGGGGGGGACCACTGCTAAGGGGAATTGTGTAATTTCCTTGTGAGGATTGGTGGTGGTGG
The DNA here is from genome assembly GCA_034641385.1 of Darevskia mixta. Lineage (NCBI taxonomy): Eukaryota > Metazoa > Chordata > Lepidosauria > Squamata > Lacertidae > Darevskia > Darevskia mixta. The sequence continues at coordinate 2,317,881 of JAWWNH010000067.1, read as the reverse complement.
CCAGTCCACTGAACATCTGTCTGTATTGGTAGGTGACTCATGGAAGGCATTCTGTCCAACCTTTAGCCATATAACTGAAAACCACTAATGGGTCCTGTTCAGCTATCCATTCAGATGGATGGTGGGTGGTGGACCCTCCCTGCTCTCCATGTATGTGAGTACAAAATAAGGGCCCCGTAAAGTATACTGGATTAAATTTTGATACGATTTGTGAAACACCTTATTCTACAAAGAGTTGGTAGAGGCTAAAGAAAAGGAAAAGTGGGAAGCCCAGGGAGAAGAACACCTTACTTTTTCAATTGTCCCCCCCCCTTTCTGTCCCGTATAAGAGGCAGCAACTATGATTGATTATGTACATAGCTGGTAAGGAACATGACTGGCAACCACCGTCAGTGCATGGACTTCTGTGGAAAGACACAATGGGATGAAATGACAGCAGCCACTGGTCACAAGGCCAGCCTCCATATTGGATATGATACTATGGCTGAATAATCTGGGTATAAATAGGGGAGCAATCCTAAACATGTTGTGATGCCTCTCTTATCGTCTTCCTATTGGATTGATGTGCGTCACATAGTCTTCTAAGAATAAAATAATATATATATATATATATATAAAGAGGCAGCAGATTCTTTCAAAGCATCTTTTTATTGCTTCTGATAGAAAAAGACATTGTCTAATCACCTTGGAACACCCCCCCAACCTCTTCAAAATCCACAATCCTTGCTCAGAGGAAGAAGTCCAGAGCTCCCTTTCCCTTTCTGGACCACTGGGAAGGAGTCAAAAGCCTGGAGAAGGGGCAGCAAGGAGCAGACTGCCTAAACCAGGAAAGTAGTAGGACAATGTTTCTAGCGGCTGTTTTTGTATCAGCCAATGGGAGGGCAGCGTTTTGTCTCCCATCCTTTGGCCTCTTTTTTCCGCAGTCACTCCCACCATAGCACAGCTTTGGGCAAGCCTATGCCTTTAGACTATAAAGGTTGCCGAGTGCTAGGTATCTCGCTGCAGCAATTCTACTCCTGTGCCCCGCCAGGGGGCACTTCCTGGTCAATAAGAAGTGACGCAGGCCATCTCGTCACCCAAGTCCTCTTCCTCCCGGGAGCGGAAGGGCTCCTCATCGCTATAAACAGGACCTAGGCTCCCAGCCCCACTGTGCTCCCCGTCGCTGCTGTACAAGGCGTGGCCACCGCTGCCTCGGCTGCTGCTTTCGCTACCAGGGAGCTTGCGACTCAGCAGGTCTGTGGCAGCACTCTCCATCTCATCAATGGTCATGTGGCAGGCATCAGCAATCTCCCGCTTGGTGAAGGCCACAAACTTTGGGTCCTGTGCATAAAGGCCTAGACCCTCAGAGATGAGCACCTAGAAGAAGAAAGATGAAAGGGGTCTGCTAGTCAAAGGGATGCAGCACACCCTCCCCAACCAAGGCAGTAGCTCAGTTTGGAAATCATGGTTAAGTAAGCTTACCTATGTTATCTAAATTGGTAAACTAGCTTTCAGTCAGCTGGCAAACTGGGAATAGAAATCATGGTTTGAAGTGGCCTTGAAAACCATGGTTTGTGCTCACTGTGGCTTGGGATGATTCCTGAACTGACAAACCATAGTTATGGTTATCACTCTGCCTCAAGAGGCTGCTGCACCATGGAGGTGGGAGCACACTTATGAAACCAAATAAGCAACCATGGCCAGCCTGTTGTATATTTGGAAGTTCAAACCATGGTTTGGATTGTAAACTATGGATAACACAATTCATGGCTTGTCGTGCTGTCTTAACAGAGCCAGCGGGTTCCATAGGTGAGGGGCCCAAAGAGCCAGTGGATTTCATAGGTGAAACTGTTGCTCATTTCCCCATCCTCCAACATTTAATACCACAAGCCAAACACTAGAACAGATATTGAATCCAGTAATTTGAGAATCACATATTTCTGCTAAAAGCAAATGCCTGGTTTTAGCCTGCACAGTGTTGGGGGTGAGCTAAAAAAACTTGTAAAGCTGTGCCCAGTACAGCCTTAGAAGTCAGCCAGGGAGTGAGGCACCGGCTCTTTCTCATTCTGCCATTGCTGGTAGAACCAGAATGAAGGCTGCATCATAAGGATGTACACCAGCTGATGTGCAGTTTTGGTTTTAGGCTGCAAAATCTGGCTTTATTTGGCATGTAATTTGAAATAATTTTCAGTGCAGCACGCATACAACCTTCCTAGTGATAAAATCTCTTCTGCCCTAAGCAGCATACCAGAGGACTAAACCAGAGGAGCTTTCCATATTGGGGCTGCTGATATCCTTAAGGAAGGAAGGTTCACAAGCTGGAGGGAAGGCACAACACACACACCCAAAACACACATTGTATTTATGTGTGGTTGTAGGCACACTTGCATGAGGCTGAGTAATCAAGGGAAAACAAAAGGATTTAAATACATACCAGTGTTTTGCAAACTTGGGTCCCCAGCTGTTGTTGGACTACAAGATGCCAGGGTGGTGTAGTCTAGCAAGGAGGCACCCAAAGGAAAGTGGTAGAAAAGAGTCCCTGCCTTTTGCGAGGGATGCTCTCCACGTTTACCGTCTGCGTGCCTCAATGACAATGACAATGACAAACTCCTATCACTCTGAGCTAGTAGGATCAGTGGTTAGGAATGATGAGAGTTGTAGTCCAACAACAGCTGGGGGCCCAAGTTTGAGAAACACTGATTCACCCACACCCATCCCAATCAGGGTGACAATAACTATTCTTGCAGGAGAAATGAGGGGGCAGTGGAAGGTGGGTCCCAAAGAGCTGCATCCCAGAGACAGAGAAGTCCGCCTTGCACTCACCGCCTCCACCAGGCTGTCGGCACTGCCAGGCTTGTCACTATAGCTGTGCTTGAGTGGGCCGGGCACACGCAGCTGGCCGTAAGAGCGGTAGGGCATCTCAGGTTCATTCATGTACCAGCGCGCTCGCGACATGGGCGGAAGGCTGTTGCTGTTCTTCTCCCAGCTGTGCCCTGGCAACCCATCCTCCTCCACCAGGATTAGTGGGGCATAGAGCAACCGGCCCCGTTTAGGTGGTGTGGCCCACGACTGTGAGGATGCTGTTGAGGAGTGGCTGCCACTGTGCCACGAGTCATAGCTGCCATAGCCCTGGTACAGAGGAGAGAGCTGGTGAGATGGCCAGTGGATGGGATGGCCTCAACAGTAGAACAGAACTACATACCAAGTCTCTCTCTCTCTCTCTCTCTCTCTCTCTCTCTCTCTCTCTCTCTCACACACACACACACACACACACACACACACACACACCCTGTGCAAGAATTACCTGTGCACGTGCCCGGCAGGGTGGCGCATTCTGGTGGTAGGTGCCTGGGATGGGGATGTCATCACAGCTGCCTTGACGCTGCAGGCACTGGATGCTGAAGGCTGGTTTGCGGCCTACCAAAAGCAGGGAGGTGGGGGAAGGAAGGCCAGAGAAGGTATAAGAGGCCACAAGTGTGGGGTGGCTGCCCTCTGCCACACCAGCGCATTTGGCTGAACCCACCAACCACCAAACTGTTTGTTCGTCTGATACATTTTTATGTATCGTGTATATGTATTACATACCAGTGTTTTCAGAGGGGCTCACAATGTTTTTAAAAAGGTTTTTTAAAAACAAACACCAAGAAACATAAACTCTCATGCCACAATAACATACAGAAGAAAGGACAGCAAAGCAAACAAAAAACAAAAACACACAGCAGAGATAATAACTCTATAGTGGTTTAAAAGGCCTGTTGTTTGTTTGTATATCTGGGGGGAAATGTCTTGTTGTTGGAGGGAGGTAGTGTGAGTTGTGGGGGGGGGGCAGGGCGGGTAGGCCGTATTGCTGAGTCTTGCAATTCCTGGATCCAGCAAGGAATAGCAAGGCCAGGTTCTTTGTAATGGCCACCTACCGGTAAGTATGGGTCATTAGTATAAGAAAGGAAGATGCTCTGTGCAAGAGCCCCCCCTCCCCCCCTCACCTGTCTGGTAGTGGTAGTGAGAAGGGAAAGGAGTTGTGAGATCTGGCTAGAATAGGGGTCAGCAAACTTTTTCAGCAGGGGGCCGGTCCACTATCCCTCAGATCTTGTGGGGGGCCAGACTATATTTGGGGGGGGGGGGAATGAACGAATTCCTATGCCCCACAAATAACCCAGAGATGCATTTTAAATAAAGTGACACATTCTACTCATGTAAAAACACGCTGATTCCCAGACCGTCAGTGGGTTGGATTTAGAAGGCGATTGGGCCAGATCCGGCCCCTGGGCCTTCGTTTGCCTAGCCATGGGCTAGAAGAAGCCAGAAGCCAGAAATGGACAGACATGCTTGGTTTCTGTTTGCATCCAAGGCTGTGGCTATGAGAGAAGCAAGACTTATGGGGTGTATGATGTGAGTCCCTCCATCGCAGGCTCAGGTCATAGATGCGTAAATAAACCATATACCGGTATCTCTGCTGCCCCTCATTCCAAATAAATCGAACGCTGGGTAAGTGCTGAGAACCCCTGGAATCTCACACTGCTTGGCGATTGGGGTGTCATGCAATATTCTCTCTCTCTCTACATATATACAGTGGTACCTCAGAAGTCAAACGGAATCCGTTCCGGAAGTCCGTTTGACCTCTAAAGCATTTGGAAACCAAGGCGCGGCTTCCAAGGCAGGAAGCTCCTGCAGCCAATCAGAAGCTGCGGAAGCCCCATCGGACATTCGGCTTCCAAAGAACGTTCGCAAACCGGAACACTCACTTTGCGGTTTGCGTTGTTTGGGAGCCAAAATGGACGAGTACCAAGGCGAACCCTGCAGCACCCTGAGGAACCACTAGTGAGCATTGGTCAGTCAACCAGCTACAAGTTCAGCTAACAGTTACCTTGGGCAGCCCCCATTTTACCAGCTTCCTTGCAATAATATAATGGGGGACTTTTTCAAAAGCCTTACTGATCCATATACTCTGTGTCCACAGCATTCCCCTGATCCATCAAGCATGTAACTTGTTTAAAAGCATGTTTAAATGCTCCTCTCATGAAGAAAACTCACTGTGCATAAAATAACTGCATTCTGACAGAAGGCTTCTCCCTGCTAGCTTTCTATCTGAAAGAAGCTACCTACCCACTCCCAGGAGAACTTTGAACCAAAGTCTGAACTAAAGTCTGAAGAAGTACTGTCTATGAAAAGCTTTTCTGCTTGACTCTGCAGCATATATTAAACTCTGCAGCATTTACTCACTCCCAGAGTCACTTGCCCAGGTAACCCAAGTTCCATGTCATCCTGACCTGTGGGTGTGGGAGGCAGGAGGCGCCTGCGCTTGGGTTGCCTCCCGTCCAGCATGCCATTCACCATCCCATTGTTGATGCGCCGGGAGGGGAGGGGCAAAGAGCCGCCATAGCTGTTGTCCCAACGACGACGATGGGGCTGAGGAGTATGAAGACAGGGCTGCCTGCATAGGGGAGAAAGCACACAAATCAGTGAACGACAGAACAGCCTTCATTCCTAATGGCCCTGGAATCCTTGTTCTTTGCAGCCTCAACGTTGGGTGAGCATGCCGGCCCCAAGGAAGCAAAGGCCTGGAAGGGATCTGAAAAGGCCATCAAATCCAACCTCCTGCCAGTTCAGGAAATCCACTGACAGGTGGTCAACAAAACCTCAAATGAAGAGTCCACCACTAATAAATAATAATATTAATAATAAATTTTATTTATACCCCGCCCTTCCCAGCCAAAACCAGGCTCAGGGCGGCTAACACCAATAAAATTACAATAAAATGTAAAAGAAAGAAAAACCGTTAATTAAAATACAGGTTAAAATACAATTTAAAATTTAAATGCAGCTTCATTTATTGCCCATAATCAAGACCATAAGGGGAGGAAACATCAGACTGAGTCCAACCCAAAGGCCAAGCGGAACAGCTCTGTCTTGCAGGCCCTGTGGAAAGATGTCAAATCCCACAGGGCCCTGGTCTCTTGTGACAGAGCGTTCCACCAAGTTGGGGCCAGTACTGAAAAGGCCCTGGCCCTAGTTGAGACCAATCTAACAACCTTGTGGCTCGGGACCTCCAAAATGTCATTATTTGTGGGCCTTAAGGTCCTCTGCGGGGCATACCAGGAGAGGCGGTCCCGTAGGTACGAGGGTCCTAGGCTGCATAGGGCTTTAAAGGTCAAAACCAGCACCTTAAACCTGATCCTGTACTCCACCGAGAGCCAGTGCAGCTGGTAAAGCACTGGATGAATGTGGTCCCGCGGCAAAGACCCCGTAAGGAGCCTTGCCGCGGCATTCTGCACCCGCTGGAGTTTCTGGGTCAGCTTCAAGGGCAGCCCCGCGTAGAGCGAGTTACAATAATCAAGCCTGGAGGTGACCGTCGCATGGATCACTGAGGCCAGATCAGGGCGAGAAAGGTAAGGGACCAACTGCTTGATACGTTGGAGATGGAAAAATGCCACCTTTGCTGTGGCTGTAACCTGCGCCTCCATGGAAAGGGAGGCGTCGAAGGTTACACCCAAACTCTTGACAGAAGGCGCTGGCACTAATTGGGCCCCCGCAAGAGATGGGAGTTGGCCCCCCAACCCCATGTCGTCCCGACCTAGCCAGAGGACCTCTGTCTTCGAAGGATTTAACTTCAACCGGCTTCCACGCAGCCATCCAGCCACAATCCGAGGCAGTCTGTTCCACTCTCAGTTTGCACCGTGAGGAATTTATTCCTGGTGTCGAGATTTGCCACAATCACTTACTGTCCACATACTGTGGCCCTTCAACAATGAGGGCCATATATCATAAAGACACCAATGTCTATGCTGCCCCTCAGTAGCCACATTGGGTCTGGATGCCCCCTTCATGCAGTTACGTTCCGCGGATGGAGGAAATTATGTGATTCTTTACTATTTGACTTCTGCATGAAGGAGCATGATTGCAGAAGGTACCAGATTATTCCTCCACTGAGATGTTAACTGGAACAATGTGGAACTGGACTACAGGAAAGCAGTCAATTTTTTTATGCCAACCTGCAAATAAGGCCAGGGCCATGTCCAAAGTTGCTCTGTTCTGTCTCAGGACCTGGCTCTTACCTGTCACGGGAGGCCAGGCTCTCAGAGTCCTCTTCCCGGCTATAGTATCCCTGTTCAACTGAGGTGTCCTCCCGGTAGTCTTCGGTGTGTGTGGCTTCTTCATGCACTGTAGGTGGGATGCCGCTGCCATCAGAGCTCCGCCTGAAGAGGTACAGAGGGCTGTAAGGAACTCTGGAATCCTGGCTCCTGCCTCCCCACCCTCCCTCCCTTCCCCTGCAAGCCCAGGACTTCATCCCGGCCAGCACCTGCTAATCCTGCGCCGGGTGGGGATGTTGGGCAGTTCAGCAGGTTCATCATTGCCCCCGACATTCTCCTCATAGTGGGTTGGTCCATTAGTCATGTGGGAGAGGCTGACGCTTGAGGGGTGCCGGGAGCCCACAAGGCCATTCATCAGAGTCTTGTTCTCCCCGTCTGGTGAAGCAGCTGAGACGTGGTGGTCAGGTGCACTGCCATACAACGCCTCAGAGCTCTGTGGGAAGAGAGAAGCCTGGGCATGTCATAAAAACCAACAGCGCTTCTGAATAGTCCATTGCTGCCCTCAGATCACTTCACACATTACAGGAGCACTGAAGGTCTGCAGCACAAAATCTGGCTGCTTATTTCAAATATGAATGTGTGAACTTTGATCTCCTTCATCTCTCGAGCTCCTGACTACTTATGCATGTTCTTCCTTCCTCAAGTTTGCATTCTGCCAGTTCTCCTTCCCTTCTGAGGCTCCTCTGCCCTCCGATCTTCTCCCCTTCACTACTCTGCCTGGACCATCCTTACTTGCAGTTCTAATATGAAGTTGAACTGGCTTTTCTTTATGACTTCCAGTGCAAATCTCCACCCCTGATATAGGGATGCCAGAGAGATGCCATGCTGAGAACAAGGCTAATGTTCTCTGCCATTCCCATTTATAATGGGAATTTGGGCTATGAGCAACCCTAGTATTTTCCTACCTCTGTGCCTTTCCAGACATCTTTTTTTATTGAGCATTCATCATGATTTGTTATCATGATGCTATTGCTGCAATTATATGCAATCATGCTTTCGATACCATTGCGCCTGCGGAAGTGCTGGGGTGGTCACAGGTTTCTGCTGGCACAAAAGTGCCTGAGATTCTGGAGTCGGTCTTGACAAGCCATGAGCACTTTACGACTTTGCAGAAAGAATTCTTATTTCCTTCCTCCAAATCTCTCACAACCTTTGTAATTTCTTCTCTTCTGGAATTTGGAACAACATATTGTACACACATCTGCTCTCTCAGCGATTCAGTTGCAGCCTTTTCCAATTTGGGAACAGAACAAGGGGCGTGGAAAAGCAGCGGAGAACTGGTTAGTGGAAACATTTCCAATTTGGCATTCCACACTAAGCTTTCTGGGAAGGTAGTTGAAAGAGCAGAAACCAGGATTTACCTTTCAAAAGAATTTACTCTCCATCACTTTTTACGTAAAACGATTCTGTAAATTATTTTCAAATCTGCTAATTAGATATACTATGACACTCTATCACAATAACTTTGAATAGAATACAGTTCTGGAAGTTTATATAAATATTAATTTGGCATCCTTTAGTTTGAATGGAGGGTGGTAGCAAACAAAATTAAAACCAAGAGGAAATAAGAGACTATGCAGTGCCTTGAGTTAAAGCAGCCAGCCCCAGCCAGTAGGACCTAATAAACAAGAGTGATGGGAGATGCATTCCATCAATGTCTGGAAGGCCATGGAATTCTCACATTGTCTAGGCTTTGTCTACCTTCATCTACCTCGTCTATAGATTTCCTGGCAACTGGCAAGGAGGCCCCTGGTAGTTATTATTCCACTGCCTTCCTCATGTGCTCCACCTCTAGAAAATTATTTCCCAACCTGAGATTTGATAATAACTACTGTGACCGTGGAGTGAAATGTCCCTTCTGAACTCCAGTGGACAATGTTTTTGGCCCTATGGTAATCTTCTTTGGCGATCACTTGTAGCCAAGTAAGATTGTCTTCCATGAAAACGGTCTTAACAGGGAGTCTGTAAGTGGAGGCCAATTCTGGATCCACACGTCCTTCCACAGTGGGGACATAGGTTTCTGGGCAGGAGTTGATCACGGTGAGGGTTTGCCAAGCGTGCCTTCCTCTTAGCTCATTTCTCCTTTTCGCCCTAAGTTCATGCTTCTTCAAAGTCCATGACACCTTCGGTAAAGGCTGTTCTCCAATTGGAGTGCTTGCAGGCCAGTGTTTCCCAGTTATCAGTTATCCCTATGGTAGTAGTCCATGATAATCAATACTCTGCCTGCTTTTCTCCCCTGCTCAATTAGCAGGCAAAGAGGAGGCATCACTGAGGTGATGAACCTATATTTGGGCTGTACCATGGGAGCTGCCATGATAGAATTCTGCTCTGTTAAAAAGAAATTCCAACAGGTAGAAAACTAGTATGTCCAGAAAAAAGAATTCTACTTTAGCATTCTTCCTAACATGTGTTTTCTAGGTGCAGGGAATGTTTTGATATGGAGCAGCATTCAGTCATATGATTCTTCCATATGTTCAGTCCAAAGTGGTGCACTCCAGATGTAGGTTAACTCACTCAGAGAAAACTAGACCAAAGGCTCACCTTATAGGTCACGGTTTCCTCCTCACACACAGTTTCCTCAGCTTCCTCCTCTTCTTCCAGGTCACAGGACATGGCCCGGCGGATCTCAGGCCCCAGATCTTGTAAAGTTTTCAACCCAGCCTGAATGGGAGAGAAGCACCAAAGCAGCAGGATCAGCCAGCCTGGTATCCATGTTGCATTCTCTGTTCATTAGACCAGCTAAGAGGCTCACAGCAAAACAAGGATACTCACCTGCAAGGCAGTAGAGTTGCTTGGGGACCCATCTGGACCAAGCATTCCTTTCTCCTTCCGCTTACGGAATTTACGGAAGTAATCCTGGATCAGGAATGTGGCATAGAACTTTCCAACAGTGACCTCCTCCTCTGCCAAGGGAAGACATTAAGTGCACTCTTGTTAGAAATCTGTGGCTTGTTTTTTGGAACGTCTGCATTTCCAAAAAGCTCCATGGAATAGGTGGGCTGGTTTTTAAAGGTCACAGTGTCCTATGGCATCTTAAAGATTACAACCTTAATTTATGGTTGCAATCTTGAAGGTGCCACAGGAGCCTCTGCTTTCTTTCCTCTGTAACAGATTAACATCTTGCACCAAATACAATATGACTTTATTTTCCCCCAGAGTGGCTGGGGAAACCCAGCCAGATTGGCTGGGTATAAATAAATAATTATTATTATTAATAATAATAATTAATGCAAAATTCTTCATATATGCAAGATCCTTCATAAACAGGGCTGACAATGGGCAAAGCTGGCAACTGCTCCAAGGTCCATGGTTGTTGAAAGGGCCCATCAAGCCAACACAGCCTCTGACTTCCCCATTTCTCTTGACACTCTGGAGGCATGTGGAGAGGACATGTTAAAGCATGGTGTGGTTTTGCGAGGTGCCTTACCTGGTGCTCTGCAAACACTCAATACTCCCCAGGATGCTTGCCAAGCTCTCCCAGTCCCCTAGGTCCACTGAACTCCTTGCGTCATTGCTGCCGGAATCCCTAGTATCACTGCATGTCTTCCAAGCTTCCTTTCTTTATCCTTTGTTGAACTTGCCAAGGTGGCACTCAGAAGGTAAAGCAGATGCCACCTCTGGTTGCTACACATCAATGCCCTAAGCAACCTAGAGATTACCTCAGTGCTTGGACCAGCCCTGAGAGCAAACCAGCACCCAGTGAAAATGGGACTCAGAGTAGGTTCTGGATGGAAAGCCAAGAGTGCTTGGTTCAGTTTTTATCTCTGGGCAGGGGGGATGGGACAGAGTCCAGTTGCTAGGACAAAGGGGCACTGACCTTCTGGTGGAGGGATGACTTCATCCAGGATTTTGGGCTTGGTCCGCTTCCAGATCTTTTTGATTACAGCACGAAGCTCCTTATTTGCCACATCCAGGTCTCCTACAAGAGTAGGGGGAGAATGAGGACCACACCACACATTTAAAGCACATGGCTCCCCCACAAAAAACAAACCTGAGAAGTATAGTTTACGCCAAACAGAGCTACCATTCCCCAAATCCTTTAAATGTGCTTCTAGATTCCTGCACTAGGGGGCTACAGTAATGCCTTGGCACCAATCCTTGCCCTCGCAGTGCACTCTGGGGTTTGCCTGTGACTCCTCGGGGCCCTGCACCTCAAGCCCAAGTCCTTGCAATGGCTGTTCCACTGAACTAGTCCTGCTTACATGATTCTCTCCATCCTCCATCTACACATATGGCTGGGGGGGGGGAGGTGACAAATGCCCCCCACAGATCACCCCTATTGCCTGCTTCTGTGGTTAGGCAGCTGTTCTGTGGAGCTGTGGGTTCTAGTCAGTTGTGTTTCTTGCTGCATTTTTGTGCCTTTTTAAATGTTTTTAAAATTGTTTTGTATTTTGTTGTCTATATGAATTACGTAAGAAATTTGATTGGATGAGGAATCCCAATATAAAGATAATGAATAACAAGCAAGCGAACAAACAAATGCCCAGGGTCACCACTGGGGGTGCCTTGTGAACAAAGAGGTGCGCATAGGGTGGGTGGGGGTCCAAGCCAAAGTGGAATGGGGTGAAGGTGGGGCAGGGGAAACTGGAGGTGGCTGAAGCAAGGCCTTCTGGCCTGACCCAAAGGACAGCTGCAGGAGGTGGGGAAGGAGGAGTGGAGCTTGGGACCAGATCGCATTTTTAATGCTGGGGCTTAGCCCTGGAATTTGGGGTGTGGGGTCTGCAGACTTTGGCTTGGCTGAATAGCCTGCAATATTTGTGGCCACCATTGATCCTTTCAAGGTATTTCTTTCCACAATCCCACAAAAGCCTAGCAGGAAAGGAGAGAAGTTTCCAACTTTCCACTTTCTCTTCTGTGGATTTCCAGGGAAGGAGTATTTCGGCTAGGTGTGTGGCTAAGATGGGAGTTGCAGTTGCTACTGGCAACTGGGCAAGTGGATTTGCATAAATCCAGTTACATGATTGGAGAAAAAACATCATTCCCGGAGAGTATAAAATGTTCTTTCTCATCAGCTAGTAATGATTCTGCACATAATGAGGACAAGCGCCATGAGAACCGTCTTGTACCTCACCTTCTGTTTTGATCTTGAGGGATGTCCGCACCAAGGCAAAGAGAGTGGCATTGAAGGTGACAGTTCCATCTGAGTTCAGGGGCATGTTCATAGCCACCAGCCTCTGCAGAGACAAATGAATTAAAAGCAAGAATCCTTGTCACCTGTCCTCTCCAGCTACCTCTCCACTGTAGCCCCACCCACCTCATTCCCTTCATAAAGTCCTCCAAGGGAACCCATGAGGACTGATAGGCTCTGGTGCTAGAACCCGGCCACTATGCTCTCCTAGGAAGTGAGAAACCAGGAGTCACACTCAGGTTGGCCCCTTGAGATTACCTTGCAAGCTACTCGGTGGGGGCAGAGTTTCCCAAAGCCCAGGGGGGGCTGTATCCGGCGTAGTAGAGTCACTACATCAAGGTGCTTGATGCGGCCTCTGGAGGAAGAGAACTTATTTATTAGTTGCAGGTTTGATCCCTGTATGGGACAGCTGCATATTCCTGCATTGCAGGGGGTTGGACTAGATGATCCTCAGGGTCCCTTCCAACTCTAGAATTCTGTGCTTCTATTATTTATTGCATTTATATTCTACTCTTTCCTCCAAGGAGCTCAAGGTGGTGTACATGGTTCTCCTCTTCCTCATTTAATCCCCACAGCAATTGTGACTGTCTCCAAGGTCACCCAGTGAGCTTCAGGGCCAAATGGGGATTTGAACCCTAGTCTCCCAAGTCCTAGTCCAACACTCCAACCACTGCACCACATTGGCATCTCAAGTGGGTGGTCAGGAGCTGTGGGTGCTGCTTCCCTCAATGGGACTATGAGTGGTGGCAGACTAGCCATGGCCTAGAAAAGACCCCTGTTCCTTTGCTCTCCTCCAGCTCTGCTCCTCTGGGTCAGGAAGTGACAGGTCCAAGTACACTGTTTAGTGCCCCCTGTGGCACACAATTACACCGGCAAAAATGTTAAAATAACACCCCTCTTATTGCCTGGGATTTCAGGATCACGGGACCTCTGCAAATGGAGCTATAAACCAGGAGACGGACAAAACTTCTCTCTGCTGCTCCTAGTGGAAAGTCCCAGAATTTATGGATGATCGGAACATTCCATTGCATTTCCATGTAAGTAGTTACTGTAATTGCAGAAAAGGGCATGCGTCTCTTACTTGGCAGCTGGATCGTACTCTGACCAGATCCTCTTGAATTCATCAAGATGGTGGGGACCCAGAATGGACCAGTCCCGGGTCAGATAGTCAAAATTATCCATGATGACAGCAACAAAGAGGTTGATGATCTAGGAGAGGTGAAATGGAGTGAAGGTCAGCGAATGCACCCAAAGAGCCCATGAGAGGCAAGGAGAGCAAGACCTCTGAGGCAAACAGCCTGTTCCTCTGAATATCAAGTCACATTAAGATCACTGGGGCTTACTCCCAAGTAAGTGTCTTTTGAGTTGTAGCCACCATTGGAAGGGTGTATATGACAAGGCTTTCCACGAACCAGAGCTCATAAACTCTTGTGGAAACTGCTTTCAGGGCTTTGACTCAATGTTGGAATGTGCACAATTAGCAGCATGTTCAGCACAGGTAAATGAAAGTCCTTCTTCAGACAGTCAGACTATGGGACTCACTTCCCCTGGATGGAATGGCTTTAAAAGAGAATTAGACAAATTCACAGAGGAGAGGGCTATCAAAGGCTACTAGCCAATGTGGCCATGCTCTGCCTCCATAGCTTGAGATGGCAATGCTTCTGAAACCATGGGAGGTGAGAGGGCCGCTCTTATGCTCATGTTCTGCTCCCTGGTTTCCCACAGGCATCTGCTTATGCTGAGCTAGAGGGGCCATTGGCCTGATCCAGCAGGCTCTTCTGTTCTTATGAGGAGAGTGCATGAGAGCATGGGCAAAGCCCATTTCCTTCAATCCACATGTTTAGGATTGGCGAGGAAAACCTTCATGTCAGAAGATGGTTATGATGAGCCATAGTGTTAGCAATTAAGCATGGCATGGGAATGCCCAGTGCCAGCTAGAGGCAGTGGTGAAAAAAATGGGTTAAATCTGGCAGACACCATCTGCATAAGATTTAGTGCTGGTACAGGGATACCACCAAAAGGTGTAAGGCACACTCTGAGGCTGTTCCTCCTGCACTGTCGTTCTCTTGTACATTGGCTAAGCAGAGCCGTAGCAGAAACATTTTAAGATCTCTGGGCAAGGACAGATAAGAAAGCAACCAAGGGATGAGGAGGACAAGTTTGAGAGGATAAATGGCAGGGAGGGAAAGGGTTAAGCTTTAATGGAGAGCAGGAGCTCTCCCTTAAAGGAAACCAAAAACATTCTGCCCATTCCCTATGCAATGCCTCCTTTGCTTTCAGGGAGTAAGGCTGGGAAATGGCACAACGCAGTCCCCCTGCCTGGTGCAAACAAGGGCTTTCAAATGTTGGCTACAACTGGGAGTCTGGCTTTGCAAAGCAGGACTGGGCATTGTTTCTTTTGGAACTGGCTGCGCCGGATGAGAGCAGAGGGAAGTCTGCTGCAGAGTCTCACCAAGAAGGCGCAGAGCATGAAGAAGCTGATGAAGTAGACAATGGCAAAGTTGCTGCCACAGGTGAACTCCTCGCCAGGCTCATAGTCGGACTCAGGGTCACAGCGTTTGCCAGGCAAACTGGCCAGCATGATCTCCTGCCAGGCTTCCCCTGTTGCACACCTGGAGGGAGAGAGAGGTGGAAAGAACATGGTGAAGGCCACCAGCTGGGGCTAAGGACCACGGCACCCTGTGGGAAAGGGGCAGAAGCACTTAGGAAGATGGGGGCCCCACATGTTATTATTCCTCAGGGGCTCCTGTGTTTTTCCATCAGCTCACTGGTTCCACACACTGAGGGACCAACAGAAGGTCTTAAAATGGGCTTAAGTCGTTAAATGCAGAAATACTTTTGCTTTGTTAAAAAAAAGGGGTTTGTGCTTGATCTGTGCTGACAACATTACTGTTGTTATTTTGTGGTATTAAAAAAGCAAAACAACCACAACAAACGTTCTTAACTTTTGGAACATGGGAAGGGCACTGTTGGGTCAGACAAAGGGTCACTTTAGTCCAGCATCCTGTGCCTAACCCGGACCTCCCGTCCTGAGGTAACAGCCTTTCAGTTTCTATTTCTGATTTTTGCTGAACTGAGCTAAAGGCAAGGGGGGGGGGAGCCCCTGGATTGCTAGGGACCCTCACTTAACGCAGCATAGTCATCCTCTCAAGAATACAGAGGGAAGGAGAAATAGGCCCTGCTCCTTTGAGAGGCAGGCAGCAGAACAGTGGCACAAGGGTGGCGGTGGGGAACCGAGCCTGACAAGGTGGAGGCCAAGAGGCACCTGAAGAGCAGCAGCACCGCCTGCGGGAAGGTCTGGAAGTTGTTGTTGCGGTTGATTGGCGTACCGTCCTGCATGGCCACTTTGCCAAAGGTCTGAAAGGCAAGGAAAGCACTCTCAGAGCCATGCCAAGATGTCATGCACAGATTCCAGCTGCAGAATCTCTGTGAAGCAAACTGGAATACAAACCATTAAGCCCTCCTCTCCTATAAAAGAGCGGAGAATGAAACTGCACCAGCACCACACAGCTAGAACTATGACAGGAAGCAGGATGGTGCTTACAGCACTGGACCAGGTCCATGGCCTTCCTGTATGTGGTGATAAGTAAAAGCCCACTTAATGTTTCTCACAGACATCACTCATTCAGCCTGCATGCGACAGAACCCTATGCAGTACTCCGGTTGGAATAGCAGGCATGCACACGTGTGTGTGCTTGTATGAGTAAGTTTGTTGGGTGTCCCTTTTCTTAAAACATGTACACACACACACACACACACACACACACACATGATGCACCCAAAGCCCCTTGCACAATAAAGGCACAGTTCTAGCAAAGCCCACTCATAGCACACAAATTGTGGCATGAATTAATTTGCTTCTCGGCAAGCTTGGAGAACAGGAGGAGAGGTTGTGTCTGCTCACCTGCATACCGATGACTGCATAGATGAAGAAGATCATGGCAATAAGAAGGGCAACATATGGCAAAGCCTGCAGGTTGAACAAACACAGAGTGAATTGGGAGTACTGAACCCACCCACCCAGCTACCAGGCTCAAACGTTCCTGGTTTAGCCCAGTACGCAGCACAGCCTATAAAGGATGCTTCTGTTTGTGCTCATGAGCATGCGCACACTCAGCATTTCTCTGGCATGCTCTTCTCCTCCCTATGTGTTGGATGGAGCACTGCATGCTTTGATCTACTGTGGGAGGGAAAGGCCACATCCCAGGAAATCCCGCTGACCTGGAAGGATTTGATGAAGGTCCAGAGCAGGGTGCGGATGCCCTCTCCTTTGCTGAGCAACTTGACCAGGCGCATGACACGGAAGAGGCGAAAGAAGGTGATGGAGATGCGAGAGCTGTCCTCCGAGCTCTGTGGAGGCAGAGAGAGAAGCCAGGTTGGCAGCAGCCTCATGAGGAAAACAAAGAACTCCATGCAAGTCAGGCATGAGGGATCGTGGCCCTCCAGATATTGATAGACTCCACTCCCAGCAACCCTGGTCCTCATGGCTACAGCTCAGGGATGATAGAAGCTGGAGAGCTGCAACATCTGGAGGGCCACAGGTTCCCCACCACTCCTGTATGATGTATAGACATGCTACACACAACTTGGTGCACAGCAGATGCAGAAGCAGGGGCAGGGAGCCTTTTTCAGGCTGAGGGCCACATTCTGTTCTAGGCCAACTTCCAGGGGCTGCATGCTGGCGGCTGTACCAAGAGCAAAATTGGGAAGGCAACAAATGAAAATTTTGCTTTTGTACAGTAGATTAGTTTCTGCACACACTCGGCCATGCCTTTCTGTCCTCCATCCAGACCAGCAAGAGGCATGATCAGAGCTCAAGGACACATTCCAGGCAGGCAAAAATGCTTGTGGTGCAAAGCAAGGCCAGTGGGGGGGTTGCTTGTGGGCAGGGGAGGTCTGGAGGGGCATGCTTAGCATTTGAGCCTGAAGTTCATCACTCCTGAACTGAACCCACCCATGTATGGAAGATCTTTCTGGCTCAGGTCAGGTCATTTCCCCAGCAATCCACTTGCAGCAGTGGTCAGCAGCAGCCTGTGGGAGTTCATAAGCAGAGCCTGGATAGTTCTCCCCCTGCTGTCTGTCCAAAGCACCTGGTGCCAGGAGGAACACTGCCTCTATACAGGGAGGCTCCACATAGCTGTCATAG
Organism: Darevskia mixta; assembly: GCA_034641385.1. NCBI lineage: Eukaryota > Metazoa > Chordata > Lepidosauria > Squamata > Lacertidae > Darevskia > Darevskia mixta. Next base: position 2,300,540 of record JAWWNH010000067.1, on the reverse strand, counting down.
GCAATACATATGTATCTTGGCCACCCATATTCACACAACCACAGGGCCATCCTATACACAAGACAAAGGAAACAAAAAAGCCCTTTTAGCATCTACCCTGAAGGCAGAGCAATCTGATGGGAAGGCCTGCTACAACTTCTCCCAGGTTCAGCGCTGCCTGCTTTGCCCCTGGCCCAGGATCAAGGGGAAGAGGGTTGTGTTGTTGCCAGGCAACTGTGCTACTGGGCATCCTTCTGCAGCTGTGGGTGACAGAAGGAAGTGCATGCTTGTGAAAGTGGCAGCAGTGGGGTTGGATTCAGCAAGAAATCCAAGGCAGCCCACCACTCAGGGACTACCTTGATAAAGTTCTATCACATGAACCCTGTCAATGCTTGCACACATCAGGCCAAAAACCTCATGCCAGATGCATGTTCACCCATCCAAGGGTAGACACAGTGTGTCAGGAGGACCCAGGTCCACAGTAGTTGAGGGGTGTCAGGTGAGGGAGGGTTCAGCCTGTGCATCACCAACCAGCACTAGCCAAAGCGTAAGATTACAAAAGACCAAGCACGTCTGCAAATAAAGCCCCCTGATGCCAAAAGGCAGAATGAACCAATTGATACTAGTCCCTGACTCCCTATGAAAGCAGAGTTGGGGCAGAATGGCTGGCTTTGCTGCTCCTTGTGCTGATTATTATGTAATTTTGCTTTGTAATTATGCAATTTTGCCTTCCCCCACCTTGACGGGCATTAGGTCTGGCAACACATCAGCTGTCAACACCTGGTGAATCATATGTGCAATTCCTCAAAGATAACACACTCACAGCTATAGACACACACACACACACACACACAAGCACACATAGCATCTGCACACAGTTGCCTGAGTTTGGAGACCCTTAAATTATCACTTGCAACCCCCACGACATCCAGAGTTACTCTCAATATCTGACCCTGCCATCACAAGACCGCTTGTTACCCCCAAGCTTACGCCATCTGCAAACACTTAATTTGTTAGATGATATCCTGCCTTTCCTCCAAGGCACCATATGTGGTGTCTCTCTCCATTTTATCCTCACAACAAACCTGTGAGGTAGATTCGGCTGAGAGTATGCCACCCAGCTTCATGGCTGGGTAGGAATTTGAACTTGGCCCTCACCAGTCCTAGTCTGACAATCACTACACCATACCAGCTCTCTTATGAACCTGTTTGTTGCATACACTTAGCATTGACACAGCTAGCCCTTCTACTACCCCTTTCCAAACTTTCTTGAGATTAAATACGTGTGCAATACCTCTCCAACATGACCTCCATTCTAACGCAGGATAATGAAGGAAATGATGATGGCAAAGACGAAACGAGGGTTCATAACATCCCATGGGAGGCAGCGGCATGGCAGAGAACAGGTGAGAAAGTGAGAAATAGCAGAATGGATACATAGATGGAGAGACAAAAGGCAAAGAAACGGGCAATTGTAAAGGTGGATGAATAAATGAACTCCAAAAGATGCTTTGCTTTTAAACCATCTAATCAGTTTGGTTTCTAGCATTATGCATACATAAAATTAGAAACTTAAGCTGGGATCTAGCACAAAATTTTGTGTCTTTGTTTAAAAGCAGATTTCCAGACCTCAAGGTACTATGTTTGAGTTACGCTGTCAAAAAGATACAAGTATTCAGGGTATTCGCGGCATACATGTGCGATGCTGCAACACATCCAAACTCTTTCAGCAGCTTTGCTGCAGGTGTGCTAACATTTCCCAGCAGAAGAAAAAAGCTGAGGTTGTTTTACAGGACACATTTCATGTTGGGGATGACTCACGTTGACTTCCGTGACTGCGATGTCGACTACACTCCCGACCACGATCAGAGCATCAAAGGTGTTCCATGCATCACAGAAGTAGTGCTGGGGGGAAAGAGAGAGAAAAGGCCACTCTGGAACAAATCCTGCATAGATTATTGTGGAAAAGCAGCCAGACCTAGAGCCACATGCACTTATTTTTCCTATGGTTTCTAGCATTATACAGAATCATAAAATCATTGAATTGAAGAGTTGGAAGGGACCCTGAGGAGAAACTTCTGTCCTTCTCTCAGTTCCGCTGATAGAAGGCAATTCCATGGTGACAGTCAGTCAGATGGTCTGACTATTAATCACTCTGGAAGATAAGAGTGGTTGAATGGGAGGAACCTCAAATCCTCTGATCTCTGCTATCTGCACCTGGGGGCTTGGCTGCAGGATAGAATGAGCAGGCAAGTGGGGGAGCTGACCTCTACCTAAGAACCCCTTGTGGGTTCTTTCTTAAATACTTCCGGGACTAGAAAAACTGTCTTAGAGATATTTATCTGTCTGCTGGTGAAAAAAATATAATTTGAAGTCCTGTAAAAACTGCTTTCTGTTTCTAAGGGGAAAATGGCTGTTCAAATGTCTACGGCAGAGTGAAAAGCCTGATTTGTGGTTGGCTTCCTCCCACTGTAGACTCACTGAATTCCAAGTGTGAACACCTCTGGGAAATGCTGCAAGACCTACCTGCTTGGGCTGGCCTTTGGAGCTCAGGAGTAAGTTGGAAACAGGTGGAGGAGGAGGAGGGAGTGAAATGAACATGAAACCTTATCCTGGTTTGCTTTCTTACACACTCTGAGCCTTTGGGCTATGTATCTAAAGACATTCATCATACAATTTTTTTTCAGACTCCTTGGAAGTCTGCACCTTGAAATGCAGAAGGCTCATTCTGCAATATTTTTATATGCTTCAGGATCTCATGCAAAGATGCTCTCTGCAGATACAATAAATCCCTGATGTAGATTTCTACCAAGAAAAGCCATTTTCACAGAGAAGGCTTCAATTACTCTGGAAGCTCTTTTGCCAGTGCCTGGATCCAAAGATTGGTAAGGTCAGGCATTTGCTGAAATGCCCCCTGGCTTCCCTTCTCACTTTCCACAGGCACCAAAGAGCATAGGATGCAATGGGAGGGAATTCTTGGATTGTCTCTTCCAGGTTAAGGGGCAACCTTGAGAGTGCCTTGCCTGATACCCCACAAAATCCTGGAGTCATAATTGCATGTCACACTAGTTGCTGGAGCAAATGATCATTATTAATGCAGGAGATTGAAACTAAAAGGCTCAGACCCTGTGGGATTATTATCACACAGCTGGAAACATGTGAATAATGGCACAATGACAAGATTCCTGCCAAGCTCCAGAATTAACTTGAAAACATATGGTTGTTTGTGATGAGACTCTAAGCCAGGGGTGGAGGACCTGTGACTTCAGGTTGGGCTCCAGCCAGCATGGCCAATTACAAAGGTTTGATGGGTGCTGTAGCTCTGCAAAATCTGGGGGGCCGCAGGCTGCCCAACTCTGCTCTAAGCAAAGCATCTCTTGAGTAGAACCCCCAGCTCCCAAACCTTGGGCTTGAAGGCAATGATCTTCAGCACCATCTCGACAGTGAAGAGGCCTGTGAAGACCATGTTGAGCAGGTCCATGACATAGTTGAAGGGCTGGGACTGTTCGTAGTGCTGGAAAAGGAGAAAATGCACAAAGCATGTAGGAGCACCTTGGGGATCTTGTGGTCCTCAAGCTGGGAGCTGTTGTGATTTGGTGCCTTGCAACCTTGGGCTCAAAACCCACCCAGCATTCCCAGCTCCTGTCTACCACACCACACATTTGTTGGTTGGCAGCCAGCCAGAGGCCCTTCCTCTGGTCCTGATTTACTGATCAGCCATGGCACACTGTCTGTGCACACACCTTTCAGCAAATTTCTACCATGGACTCTGTCTTGTCTCCATCACCTATCTTTCTACCTTGTTGCTAGGTGTGAGCTGGACTTCTCCTGCCTTCTCCTCATCATCTCCAGCATCCCACCTTCCACTCAAGGGTTGTTCCCTTTGGAGTGAATATTGCCTCAGCTTCAGAATGCCTGTCTCCTTCAGTATGCTTGCCTTTGGGGGTCAAAATCCCAAAGTAGAAGTATGCTATGCACTTCACTGGTCCTAGGTATTTTGAGAAAGCAGGGTGTGTGGGGGGAATCCTGATCTACCTTCAAGTCCCACTGGCTCATATTCACTCTTCTGCAGGGCTTTTTTCCCAGCTAGAACTTGAAAGAACTCAGTTCCAGCACCTCTCAGGTGGGTACCATTGCCATTCTAAGAAAATGAGGGAGGTGTTCATGGTGAGTTCCAGCATCTCTTTTTCTAGAAAAATAGCACTGCTCTTCTGGAGGGTCTCCTTTAATACCAAAAATAGCTGTCCACATGAACATCTCCCCCAGAGTCAGCGTTTCTCTGCCCTTGAAGCCTTGGCATCTCACAGCCATTGAACACAGCCATTGTGCATCACATCCCCTTTGTACTCATGACAAAGTCCTGATTCTTGCCATCGCTACGAGCCTTGGTATGCCAACACCTCAGTCCTTTTCTCTCTCTTTTTAAAATAAAGACATTGGTGTGTTGTTGTTTTTTTAAAAAATTGATACAAGTATCAAAATAGGCAAAATATTACCCTGTGTATGGGTTGTTTAAGCATAAATTCCCTTCCCCACAACACAGACTTCTCCCACACCAAAGTGGGCCCTATTCTACCAAGTGGGCTTCTTGGTCTCTCCAACTTCTCTTTAGATTCTGAACTGTGTGCCTGTCATCTCACACCTTTCTCACTAAGAATCAAACTAGACATGGCAGGGGCTGCCTTGTTTGTTGACTCGTGTCTGCTCCACTGATGTTTGAAAATGGGGATTGTGAGGTGGATGGGCCTAATTCTTTCTTTTAAAACAACAAAAGGAGCTTGAAGGTGATGGAACCTGTGTGCCTCTTCTCTCCTGATCTTATCTCACTGTGCTTCAAGCCCACTCAGTTTCCAATATTGTGAGCCAGGCTGAGGCAATGGAGCATAGGGAACTAAGGAAGGGAAGAGGGTTCAGTTTCATTTGCCCGCATGCTCTTTTTGTTGTGTAGATTCTATAGCTTTAGACATGAACAGGACAAGCAAGTGAAGGACAAATGTCCTGTCTCTTTGGCCTCATTTGCCTTCCATCACCAATCTCCCCCTCACATACCCACACTGCCCTTCTCATTGTTACCTGCTCACTCTCACCTGCACAGCCAGAGCAATGGTGTTAAGCATGATGAGCACAAACATGATGTATTCAAATCCGGTGGAGTTGACCATGTACCAGAATTTATACTGATATTTGTTCTTGGGGATGTAGCGCCGTAATGGCTGGGCCTTCAGGGAATATTCCACGCACTGCCGCTGTGGAAAGGAGAAGAATTTTAGCTTGAAAACAATGAACAACCCTGCACTAACTGCCCCATAAACATCACCACCACTTCAAGGTATCTTTGAAAGCTCTCCAAATCCCAGGCATGTTAGGGAGGTCTTATTCAAAGATATTGGTTCTGGAGCCCCAAGTTGGCACTTGATATAGATTTAAGGTCACAAGGAGACTAGTAGCCTTGCTGCATGAGCAATAGATACTAGCACCATAGGCCTCTGCAGGCAATCAGTTTAGACCTCTGGCAAGAGCAACCTGTCCTTCCCCTTGTAGACTGCTAGGTGGAGAGGAAGGGGAGGGACAGAGAGGGGAGGGGGAAGGATAAGGGCGAGAGAAAAAGAGCGAGAAGGGATAGTCCCACCCACTTTTGGTTCTGGTCCTGTCCCCTGAGAGATTATACACCACGCCCCCCGCAAAGGAAATTCAGCCCTCAACAGAAAATGTTCCCTGCCCCTGCTTATTCAGTACAAGAAATTGTGGGACAGTCACTGGTGGGGGAGAGACAGAAGGAAAAAGCCACAATTTGAAAAGCTCCATCAGAACTGCACAGATGTGAAGTAATTGACTGCTGACGTTAAGGAGGTAGCAGAACAATGAGGATGGGTTGGTCATGATGGCAGTGCGGTTGGGAATAAGTGGGAATGGTGATTTGCACCAGCAGAGCATGAAGTGAGGAGAAAGAGATACCTGGTTCTTGTCCAGCTCACAGTTCTTGTATTCCTGTTCTCCCTGTGCCCGGAAAGTGATGATGACGAAACCCACAAAGATGTTCATCATGAAGAAGGCAATGATGATGATGTAGACAATGAAGAAGATGGAGATCTCCACCCGGTAGTTGTAGATGGGCCCCTCGTTTTCTGCATTGGCATCAATAGCCTTGTAAAGCAGCCTGGCAAGGGCAAAGTGGTGAAGAGAGGGCAACTATGAACAGACAGCATGACAGTGAAGAGGAGAGACAGACTTCCCATAAAAAGCATGAACTGCCATTCTGTGAACAGAATATGCTACCATTTGGATCCCTTCCAATCAGGATTCAGGCCTCATCATGGAACTGAAACTGCCTTGGTTGCGCTGGCCGATGATCTCCAGCAGGCTAGGGACAGAGGTGAAAGCTGTTTCCTGCTTCTGCTGGATCTCTCAGCGGCCTTTGACACCACTGAACATGACATCCTTCTGGACCGTCTAGAGGAGTTGGGAGCTGGGGGCACTGTTATGCAGTGGTTCCACTGGGAGCGGCCTCCAGGACAATAAAACACTGGTCTTAATGGATCTACATTGGTTCCCAGTACGTTTTCAAGCACAATTCAAAGTGTTGGTGCTGACCTGGCACCCAAATTACCAGGGCCAACACCCATAAAGGAGCCCCACTGACCAAGACCAACATCGCCATCTTGGCTGTGACTTGACATGGGGTGTGGATAGGCAGTGACAGCACACCTAAGCCCTATGATCTGTTAAAGCACACCCCAGAGTTCCTTGTAGCAGTGCAGGATACATTTTCTCTGTTCATGTAAAGTGCTAAGGGTGTGAGTGTGTCTCAAAGCAGCCCTTGCAGCAGTCAGGCTCCTACATCTTACTTCCCATGCCACTGAGGCATAGTCTTCCTGCCAAAGTAGCTGCAAGCAGAGCTGTATTCCTCAGAACTCTCACCAAGGCACCAATTCAAGCTTCCCCAGTTGACTCAACACCTGTTCAAGAGACAGAGGCTCCACTGAACTCTACAAAGCCTCATGCTAGGAACCAGCCCAGTCTGAGCAACTCCTCCACAAATGTGAAGTTCCTGTTCCCTGCCCTCCCTGCTCCCCAGCTGCCCCTCTTGGAATGCCAGCCTTTTCCTGCTTGCCTCTGGTGGATCCTTCCCTCCTAGTACTTGACCAAGTTGCCCAAGTAGTCCCAGAAATTGGTGCCAATTATTGGTCTAATCCAGTCAGGCATTTTTATAGACTGCAAAAGTATGGGAGATGATTCAGAAGGTAGACGTAGGAAGAGATAGGAAAGATAGGTGGATTTCCTTTCCAGTCTTCGATAAATCACACAAGCTTCTTTTTCATGGCAGAAGACAACGGGTAGAAAGCTAACAACAGAACACCTTGCATGTGGCAAAACAGAGTTGTGTCACGGTTTATCATGTTCACATTTTTGATTTACAGAGTGACGTGCAAGAGAATTATGGGAATGGTAAGAATAATCACAAACACACAATTATATACACTCGTGTGTGCACACCCCATGCACAATCCCCAGTAGAGTAACTCACGCTGGCCAGCCTTCAAAAGTAGAGACAGTGAAAAGGGCCATCATGCCCGACAAAACATTGTCAAAGTTGAAGTCACTGTTGAGCCAGGCACGCTCCCGCACCATTGGGTGGGCCACATCTCCATCCTTGTAGACAATGAATGTGCCCCTGTGTGCAGAGGAGGAGGAGGAAAGGAAGAAGGAGAAGAAGGAGCTGTCAGTATGGGCTGCAGCTGGGAGTCAATGAACTTAGACGGGCAGACCAGATCCCAGAGCCTAACCCTAACACAATTTCCAACTGCAAAAACCACAATTCCTTTTACTGTAAAGCTACCCAGCCACCCTCCTTTCTGCCTCTCAGACCCCTCTCTGCTATCTTAGGGCCAAACTAGATGCTAATAGTCTCCCACCTTTCTCTTTTCTTCCTCTCTTTATTTTTAAACTGAAAAGCAGATACATGGGGTGGAGGCAGCTGGTCTGAGCGGATGAATAGCAGGGTTTGCTTAACCTTTTCCCTTTTTGCCATTTATTTCTTCAAAATTATCTTCTCCCGGGGGGGGGGGAGAGAGAGAGAAGCAGCAGCTTGGGGAGGGGAAGCAGAAAGACAACAGGAAAGGAAAGGGTCAAGGAGCACCTTCCCCCTGTTACTCTTCGGGTCACAATCACAGACTCAGAGGTTAGTTTTCAGCAAAAGAAACAGGAGAGGGGAAGGAAGAAAGGTAGGAGGTTATTACTGTATCTCCCATGTGATGTCTTGTTTGGGCGTCACAGACACCCACAAACAACCCATAATTCACAGGCCATTACACAATACTAGGCCATCTAGCTTTCATCTCAGTTCAGCCATACACGGGAATCCATTACATTGCTGCAGCATTTTGCCATACTAATGTACGGCAGTTGAGATCTGTCCAGGAGTGAGGAAAAGAGAAAAAGACAAGCAAAAAGCAGGGCCAGACAGCTGGAGGTAGCAATGTTAACAACAGGCCTCAGTTTGATCTGTGGGTTTGCTAGACATCTTGGTTGGTTTTCTTGGTATTAGGCTAAAATGCCAATGCCACCTGGGGAACTTGGTTGGGGAAGGTAACTGGACGCTCTGCTCTTCTTGCAGGGCAGGGCTGATACTTACTTGCATTCATCCGGAGTGTGCTTGGCCTCATCTGTGCAGCTGTAGAACTTGCCCTGGAGACAAAAGTGGCAGGAGATTGGAGATGGGGCACTGATGGGGCAGGAAGGTATCCATCCTGGGGAAATTCTTATCTTCCTACCCTGTGTGCTGCCCCCCCCCCATGGCTCTGGGCATGGAGGAAACAGTAAACTAGCACACAGGGTGGGGCAGTCAGGGCCTACCTTTACCCTACCCTGTAATGAGACACCCACTTCTATCAACTTTTCATCTTAGGGTAGAGCAAGATGTTATGCTCAACCCAGGTCAGTTGTCATTCTTCTCCCTGTAAAATTGCCTCAACCTCATCATATTGTGTACAGAGCTTAACAGAGAAAGGTTCACAACAGTCCTATGTTGGGCATTATGTCTAGTTGCTCTTTTCACATTGCTTTTCCTTTACAAGATCTCCATACTTCTCTGTCTTTCTCTCGGTCTCTCTTTCCCTCTCTTGCTCACTGTCCACCTTCATCAAATATGGCAGTGTGTGCTCAGGTAAGCTACCAATCAACTAGCTGAAAAACAAGAGCAATACTTTGCAACGCAGATAATTTACCATATATCACTATATGATTATTATGACTATGTTTACCCATGTAACTTCTATGGCTGTGCTTTTGCACATGTATTTTCTTTCTTTCTCTTTGAGCTGAGTTTTTTTCCCTTGTGATGACCTACAGCTGAAACAAATAAGCCACCCGACTGGTGTCTATAATGAGGTACAGGATTGGTTGCTAAGGTGATGGTATTTGGAAGTGTTTTGGGTGCAAGCCCCAAAGAAACACGCCCACACTCAGCATGTCCTTGATCCAAGCACATATACACATCTTGCGCACACTCATTTAATCCAAACCACCCCAAATAAATTAGCACTCCTTACCTTGAAGAGCTGAACACCGATGCAAGCAAACATGAACTGCAGCAGGGTGGTGACTATCATGATGTTCCCAATGGTGCGGATGGCCACAAACACACACTGAACCACGTGCTGTCAGACAGGGAGGCACAAGGGATGTGAGATGGCCAGGAGGGAACTTTCCAGTTCTCAACAGGGCGACCCTGCGGGTGTCAGGGCTGGTGCAAGACATTTTGGCACCTGAGGTGAACCACAAAATGGTGCCCTGCTCCCACCAGGGAAGAACCGGGGAGTGAAGATTGACATCAGGAAGACGGGGGAATAAAGGTCTACCTTGGGATCCACTGCCCTTGTGGATCCTGCCACCTTGAGGCAGTTGCCTCACCCTGCCTCATGGATGGGCCAACCCTGAGTGGGGTGGGGAACACAGGCGCCACATCTTCATAGCCCCCATGCTGTGGGACCTCCTTCCAGCTCCACATTGTAGAGCCACCACCTGCCCCTGAAGACGTCCCTCACCTTCAGCCCCTTGGCCCGGTTGATGGCTCGGAGAGGGCGCAGCACCCTCAGCACTCGCAAGATCTTCACCACAGAGATGGCACTGGAGCTGAGGTGGAAAGAGGAAGGGAGGTGTGGGAGAGTTTGGGGTTTAAACACCAAACTGCTTATACCTTTTTTTTTTCCCATTTCTTATAAAATAGCTCCTAAGAACTTAATAAGAGCAGCCCTGCTGGATCAGGCCAAGGGCCCAACGTAGTCCACCATCCTGTTCTCACAGTGCCTAACCAGATGCCTCCAAGAAGCCTGGAAGCAGGACCTGAGCACAACAGCCCTCTCCCTGCATATGAATCCCAGCAAGTGGTATTTCAGAGGCTGGAAGCGGAAGACAGCCTTCCCAGTTGGTGGCGCATCACTACGCAACATTGCCCTTTCATCCCGGACCAAGCCAGCACAATCCTTTTCTTCTTCTTCTTTTGGGGGCCTACTCCCAAAGTATCTTGACCATTCCCCGCTCAGACTTACTGGATGCCAAAGGAGATGAGTGAGACACTGACAACCAGCAGATCAAGGAGATTGAACCAGTTCCGGCAGAAGGAGCCTTGGTGCAGGAAGGCGCCGTAAGCGGTCATCTAAGGACAGAGACATGCTAAGCACCCTGGCTCCACCCAACTCCTCTTTCTCAAAACTGTGGCTGGAACCCAGAAGCTTGGAGATTAGGTCCCCAGGTGCCCTGCTCCAACCAAATGACCCTGCCTTCCCCCCACCCAGGCTCAGTCCTTTTATATTCAAGAGCAGATGTGCTAACTTAAGAGGCAGATTGGGGAGGGGGCTGATGTCACACCTGGGTGTGATGTCACACACATGCACCAAGAACCAAACATCCCTAGTGCCAGCTTCTCCTCCTCCTTCTGCTGCTGCTGCACCTGCCAGGAAAAGAGGCCCCAGCTCTGCCGACATTGTGCAGTCTACAACGAGCGCTGAGCACAGCAAGCGCCAAGCGCCCCAAGTGCCACACACACGTCAGGAGGACCCAGGGCCTCTTTCCCTGGCAGCCAGGGAAGAAGCTGGCCCTAGAAGCTGGACCCTTGGGTCCCTCTAGCTCAGCACTGTGTCTGCACTGACTGGCAGCAGTTCTCCAGGGTTTCAGGAAGGAGGCATTCCCAGGCTTACCTGGATATGCTGAGCATTGAACCTGGGACGCTCTGTGTGAAGAGAAGATGCTCTTCACACAGCTAAGTTCTCTTTAACAGCTAAATGTTAAAGCTAAGATCTCTTTAACAGCTAAGGAATAACTCAGCTGAGTCACATGACCCTGAGTTATGTGACTCATGCTTAACAATGTTGATCAAGACCAGCCTTCTTTGCAAGAACTGCAGCAACCAGCAGGCATGAGGAGGTCTGCAGTCTGCCAAAGATCTTGGTCTCCTTATGCCCACCACTGTTCTGCACAGTCCATAGTCGTGTTGGAGCTAAATTCATGGTGGGTAGTAAGAGTGAAAGGCCTCTAGACAGGAGCTGAGAAGTGCAGCCCTGACCCTTCCCTCCTTGTTGCTGGAAGCCACATCTTCTCTCCTACTCCCCAATGACTTGGAGCTCATTCTGCAGTTGACCCCCTTCTCCACCCCAACCCCAACCCTGATTGCCAGCCATGAGGGCTATGAGGGCACTAGCAGAAGCAGCTGGTTGTTCGGTGCCACCCTGCAGACTTGGCCCACATGCAGGTGTGGGCAACCCTGGAGACTGGCTACTCTCCCCTTCCTCATCTTCTGGTACCTTGAGTAGGATCTCAACAGTGAAGATAGAAGTGAAGGCATAATCAAAGTATCCCAGAATCTGTGTAATGAGAGGGGGGAACAGGAGGGGGGAGGAGAGAAAGAGAACGGAAAAATGAGGAAATAAGAGCAGACTGAGTGAGAGAGAAAGGAAGGAGTAGAGAGTGAGACACTCTTCTGCCTCTGGCCCTCTCTCTTCCATTCTACCCAACCACCTTTCCATATGGCATGGCTTACATTGTTGCGGAAGGAGTGTGCTCGGATAGGGTCCTCTGCTGCCAGGGAGATGCTGCTGAGGATGATGAAGACAAGGATGAGATTGGTGAAAATGTGGTGATGGATCAGTTTGTGGCACCCAACACGAAGCCTGGTGAGAGAAAGTAAGGCGGCCACCATAGTGAGCCAGCAACACACAATAGGAGCAGCCAACTTTCCTGAGGCACATGCAGACTCCCCTGTGAATCAGGAGGTGGAGGTGGGGAGCTAAAAGGCGATCTTGGCAGATGTGGGCAAGATTAGAGGGAAGAGCCTGCGTGGCGCCTTGGAAGTGGGCTGGACTGTCATGGGGAGAAAAGCCAACAGCAAAATCTCTGAAGCCAAGCAAATATTGACCTTGGGATTTGCCTATTCCCTTGACCTTGGGTTTAGATATCTGGGAAGAAGGCTAAAACTCCAACACCAGCATGAACCCTGGCAGTTCTGGGTCTGCCCAAGCATACCCAGACAGTGCCTCCAGTTGCCCCCTACTGCTCTCAACCAGTGGGTCCCCAAAGTGGGACCACAATGAAACCAGGATCTCTGGGAATTTTTTACCATAGTCTTACACTGGTTAGTCATTCCCTCTGCCCCAGGAACCCAGGCAGCACTAGAAATCCCTTGCCAAACATAGTTTCGAGGATTCTTTGGGGTGGAAGACACAACAGTTAAATGGATATATAAATTAGTAGCATAGATATGCTTCTACATGTAGGTTATTAGGGCACTAACACCAGGGACTCTGGCCACAGGGACCCTGCCACCTTGCACCACCAGGGTTGTTTGCAGATTGAGGAACCTTTTGGCCTGGCATTTGGCATGCTGCAGTGTCACCCAGATAATGTCCAAAGAGGAGTACTGCAGCTCATCAGTCCAGCCAGGCCAGGCAATCTGTGGGGGACAACAGGAGCCAGGCTGGCCTTACGGAACTGGTGCTTCAAACTTGGTTTTTCAGTGTGAAAAACCTACTGCTAGAACAGCCATGCAGACTACCTTGCATCAAGTCCTTCTGATGGCTGTTCATTGTTCTGGACCTTCATGTTGGCCTGCCGTAACTGTGGACCTGTATGTGACCTTTGTTTGATGTTCTGGGTCTTGACCTAAAGTAGGCTGCACCTTCGCCTTTCCAAGTGACTGCTTGCAGGTCTGACACCTGCACAGCCCTGGCACCCCAGAAGAGGAAAATCCTGAACCTTACCCTACAACTCTTGCAGAATTATGACCAAACTGAGGTCACATTCCACTGAAAGAGAAAGCCAGCCCTACCTTCTTCCTCCTTGGTTCATGCCTTTCTGTACTCACGGATTTGTCTTGCTAAGACAGAAGAAGGAACTTCCATCAGGAATTGGTAACACCTTCTCTGTGGGGGTTTCCTCCAGTTTGTCTAGGTGAGACTCTGCCAAGCTCTGCTGATCTCCTTCTGCCTCTTCTTCCTCTTCCTCCTCACCTGAAAACAAGGCATGGTGTAGGATTAAGCAAGGACTGAGCAACCTTTGGCCCTCATCTGAAGCTGAACTACAACTCCATGAGCCTCAACAAGCATGGTCAATGGCCTGGGGTGATGGGAACTGTAGTTCAGCAACATCTAGAAGGTCAAAGGTTCTCCACATTTGGTTTAAAGATTCCTCTGGAGCCATATTCATTACAGCAGTGTGTGTGTGTGTGTGTGTGTGTGTGTGTGTGTGTGTCTGTCTGTCTGTCTGTGTATGAGAGAGAGAGAGAGAGAGAGAGAGAGAGAGAGAGAGAGAGAGAGAGAGAATAATGTCTATCTATTATGAACTGATCTAATAATTATATAGTACAGTCAAACCTTGGTTCCTGAACACCTCCGTTTTGGAACGTTTTGGCTCCCGAACACTGAAAACCTGGAAATAACTGCTCCAGTTTTTGAACAATTTTTGGAAGCCAAACATGCTATGTGGCTTCCATTTTGAATTTCCCTATTGTATTGAGACTTCCGCTTTCAGTTGTCGAATGTTTCGGAAGTCAAGTGGTCTTCCGGAACGGATTACGTTCAACAACCGAGTGGGAGGAGGACCAATAGGCTATGCAAAGGCTAATGGAAAAAGTGAGCTGCAGTAGGAGAGAAAGAGGCTGCATAGAACCACAGAATTTCAGAGTTGGAAAGGACTCTGAAGGTTATCTAGTCCGACCCCCTACAATGCAGGAATCTCAACTAAAGCATCCCATCCCAGACAGATGGCCATCCAACTTCTGCTTTAAAATCACCAGGGAAGGAGAATCCACTACCTTCCAAGGGATCCCGTTCCACTGTCAAAAGGCTCTTACACCAGAAAGTTATTCCTGATGTTGAGTCAGAATCTCCTTTCTTGTAACATAAAGGCTTTGGTTCCCTCTGGAGCAGGTGACTCCCTCAACCATTCCTCATAAGTCTTGGTTTCCAGACCCTTAATCATCTTGGTTGTCCTCCTCTGCACACGTTCCAGCTTGTCAATATCCTTCTTAAATTGTGATGCCCAGAACTAGGCACAGGGCTCTAGGTGTGCTCTGACCAGGGCAGAATAGAGTGGTACTATTACTTCCCTTGAGCATTATACTTCTGTTGATGCAACCTAGAATAGCATTAGCTTTTTTGCTGTTGCATCACACTGTTGACTCATGTTCAGCTTGTGGTCCTCTAAGACCCCTAGATCTTTTTCACATGCGCTACTGGCAAGCCCGGTGTTCCTTATCTTATATTTTTTGCAGCTGGTTCTTCCTGCCTAAGTGAAGGACCTTACCTTTGTCCCTATTGAAATTCATTGTGTTAGTTTAGGCCCAGTTCTCCAAGCTTAAGAGTCTGAACTCATGCTGCCAATGATCCTCTTCCTGGTTCCCTGCAATTCATACTTAAGGCTTAAATATCCCAGAGGAGCTCAAAGGCAATTTATGTTGATGCCTGATAGTTGTTTACGTGGAAGAGAAAAGCTGGGAGGAGGAGAGGCAGAATTAGCAGTCTGGTCAATTGTAAGTTTTACATTCAATTACAAACCAGGCTGCAGTCAAGAGCTGCTTTAGGTTTCATAACAAAATAAAATAAAAAAATTCCTTCCAGTAGCACCTAGGTTTCCTTCCAGTAGCACTTAGGTTTCATGTGTGAAAACATAAATAGCTATAGCCTTTTTGTCTCAGTAAGGTAACAATCCTCATGATTCTCATAGTACCATACACAACATTTCTTTCCTCACCTGCTTCTTCGCTGCCTTCCTCTGCTTCCTCCTCCTCTTCCTCCCCACATTCCACCTGAGGAGAAAGCAGACTGGGCATCACCAATGCACGTTTGAGTGGGATGGAGGGCAGAGGAGGAGAGACTGGACTTAATGCAACAGTTTCTGTAGTATTTGCTGGCTATGGCTACAGATAGAGTGAGGAGAGAGCAGTGTCCAAGTCAGCCTTTCTGACCTTCAGGACTAAGGCCGGGAACTTCACCCCCCGGGACTTGGGCAGACTGCCACCACCCTAGAGGTGGGGGGTGGGCACTTCCTCAGGAGGGTTCAAGTGTGAGGCTGCCTTAGACATGTGTGTGTTTGCGTGTGTAATGGGGGTGGGGGGGGTGAGATCTGAATGAAAGAGAGAGATCCTTCTCAAAAGTTTCCAGGCTGTCACCCATTGCACAAGTGACTGTTGTGCTTGCATGAGGGCCTGTACAGAGAGGGGCATGGAAAGCACTTCTGCCTTGTATGTGTGGGTGCATGCAACACTCAGCTCAATTCAGCATGCATTTTTCCCTGCCAGGGGCACTTCCAGATCTCCTTTTTATTGTGGATCCATGACATTCTGTGTTCATGATGGTTTCAGAGCAGTTGTACTCAGTCCTACTTTTAATCCTATCTGTGCCTGCAGAAGCTTTGGGGCAGACGCACTGCTTCATTTCTAGCCAGCTTCAGTAGCTTCCTGCTGAAATCCTGTAATTGTTCGTACCATAAATGCTCTAGGATTTATTTTGTCCCACTTTTGTTGTGCTATGGGGCAAGAGTGCCTCTCTAAACAGTAATAATACAGTAGCACTGGGAAAACATGCCAGAATAACAAATAAAGCGGAAGGATGTGCGGTTCAGTATAAATCCACCACTACTGCACTATTATTTCACCAATGCTATGCCCGCGGAAAAAGAAAGAGGCCCTGGTCTTCTACAACCTGCAGAGTCTGTTTTATCACCAAGCAATAAAGACGAGGAGTCAGCCACAAAAGATATGAAGGGAAAACACACTTCTTCTTCTTCTTCTTATGCCTACTCCATCCATGTCCAAAGCAGGCCGGGGGGTGGGGTGGGCAGTCTAAGCAACTCCAATTCTTATATTAAAATAGATGTGTGGATGAGCAGAGGTGAATTCTCTTCTTTCCCATTCCATTCCTACCAGAGCTTTTCTCCTCGGCCCATCACACTTTTACCATCAGAACAGTGCTGAGAGAACAGTGTGCTGAGCCTAACTCACCTTCATGATCCTTTTGTTGTAAAAATTAGACCTCCCAGTTCCTGCTTTTGATTCAAATAGAACAGATGTGTGAGCGCAAACATGGCTGCACAGCCACCTTTACTTCAGCCCTTTACGGGGGAGCATGGCAAGTTACCTCCATGCAACCTGTTGAGCAACTACAGCTCTCCACCATGTGACTAAAAGCTAGCAAGCCAGTTCACACATGCACACCTGGTTGAGGCCTGTGCTTACTAGAAATAGGCAGAAGAGGGCACTCTCTCAGAGGCTGAAGGAGACATGATGCAAAGGCCATAATTAAGTCTCCAGGCCTTTTCTTGTCCCCCACCCCCTTAAAAGCAGCCACAGTAATGGCTCCAGTTATCATAAGAGGTGAAGTGTTGGGTGTTTATCATTCCCTTGTACCATTTTTGGATCTGACCCCACTCCACTGAAGCTGCCATGACTCCCAGGGGTGGCGGTGGGAGGTAGAGCTTTATGCACCTGGCGAAGCCTGTATTTGGGTGGAGGATAGGGGGTCATAATAGCTTTGTGTGTGGTGGGGGATGGGGAGTGGGGTCAGATCCAAAAATGGCACAGTCTTTGCCTGAAGTCTGAAGTGGCACAGCCCAGAAACAGGCTGTGTTTCTTTACAGTGCAATCCTTCTATCTGGTCCATGCTGCTAGACAGGGTTGGGTTAAAGTGCCAATGACCGTCTGCAGGTGGCGACTTTTGGTATTTAGTAGGGTAGGAAGCTTCCACCAGTGGTAGATTGTGGAAATGCTCCAAATGGGTCTTAGCAGGCTACCAGTGGCTATACCTGAGGCACAGCAAAATCTGAAACAAAACCCCTTCTGCCCTGGCCAGCACCATGCAGAATCCATTCTGGCTTGTACTTGACAGGGGGGGAGGGGCTGGGTGTTTTCTGTTTTAGATTTGGCCATGCCACTGGCCAGCAGCGTTTCAAGTGCAGTGGTTGATCTGCCCCCCTGCTGCTCCCTGGGCAGAATTTGGATCATTCTGTTAGTGAACTAGGCCATAAAGACACATAGAAATCAGCTGGCTAAGGCTGATGGAAGTTGTAGACCAAAACCTCAGGAGGACATCAGGTTGGCAAAAGCTGCCTTATGTGGAATTGCTGCCTACTGATCTGTGGGAGGACTACTTCCATCTCTAGAAGCAACAAGGTCAGAAATGAAGGTCAGGGTTTCAGTTCTCACCTTCACATTTTTCTCTCCTTCTTCTTTCTCATTGCTCTGCTCCCCCTCTGCTGGTGCCTCTCTGAATTGTGGCAGGGAAGACGGGGAAAGATGAGAGTTATAGAAAAGGATAGAAAGGAAAATCTAGACTCTGCCTTGGCTCTGCAGTCTAAAACAGGGGGAGGAAGACCCAAGGGGGAGGCAGACTTCTTTAAATGTGCCCTTTCTTTCAGAACAAAATAATCAGAAGGAAGCCCTACAACAAGCAATTTAAAAACAATACAAAAAACAAAGCTAGAAACTGAACAGCATTTGGTCAGTTCACTCTCTTCTCCAACCTGCCACCCCCACTGCCACCCCCCCCCCTTAGATTACAGTTCTCACTTTTCCTTGTGTTCCGCCTCCTTGGAGGAATTGATGTTGTCACCATCTGCCAGATTGTCCACAGCAATGGCCAAGAAGACATTGAGCAGAATATCTGGGGTTGAAAGTTCAGAAAAATGTAACCTGATGCAATGGGGTAATAACCACCCCGAGCCAACACCACCCTCAGGATGAGGGCTGTGCCCCAGTGAAAGACATGTGAACAGATTAATCATACAAGTTTTATTTGTTCATTCTAAAAATCAAATCTATATAAACTGCAAACGTAATAGTTCTGAAAGAAGTTGTATACTATTATTTGCTGTTAGATTATGCACTAGTGTATCTTAGTCAGCATCATCTTAGGAGAGGCATTTCATCCTGTGTGTGAGGGAAGTGAGGTGTCTCTTTTTAGATGATGCTCCTCATCTGCAATTTTATAAGCATTTAAAAAGAATATATGCTGCCCAATCAAACCATGTATCCCAGCATTCACAGATGCAAGTGCCCTTACTCCTGCAACCTGCCCTGTACCCGATCCCTATATAACCACTACAGTAGCAACCACTATTCCATCCTAATGTAACCATGGGGAGCTCAGCTTGATTTCTAACTTTAGGGTCTGGAAAGGTGAGGACCTGAATTAAATTTGGGGGCCCAACTCAGCAATTTTTCATCAGCAATCTAGCAGCCTAGCATCAATCCTCTTGGACTTAAGGTCCATTAATCTTCACTGCCAACTGAACAATCAAAGGATACAGTTGCCGCAAATGAAGAGGATGATGAAATAGACACAGACCAGCATACCTGGGAAATAGGGGCCACCATAGGCCATGATCCCATCATACATCACTGCATTCCAGTCCTCCCCTGTCAGGATCTATGGCATGAGCAAAGGGAACAGCAAATATAATTAAGATTGCTCCACAATTAAATGTTGTTTTTAAACTACTTATTTAAAGTACTTATATGCTGCCCACCAATACATTTATCCCAATGCATTTATTACAATGCAATTTAAAACAATACAATAATAAAATCAATTAGAGGTAATAAATAATATAATTAGCACAACACTCAACTCTACAGCAGTGTTCCTTGTGGTATTCCGGGGATGGGGAACTTGTGACACTCCAGATAAATGCAAGATGAATACTCATTGTCATATAATCATCCCGTAAACAAATCAGAATATGTGCTTAATAAAGACCAGACCCAAGACTTGCTCATACTTTCTCATCTTGCAGCTTCCCCCTGGGGAAAACCACTCTTAGTGCTCAGTTTACCTTCCCGCCGGAGCGGTACCTATTTATCTACTTGCACTTTGACAAACTTTCGAACTGCTAGGTGGGCAGGAGCTGGGACCAAGCAACGGGAGCTCACCCCATCGCGGGGATTCGAACCGCCGACCCTCTGATTGGCAAGCCCTAGGCCCTGTGGTTTAGGGTCAGCTAAATTAGAAGTGATTATGGCGTCCAGATCTGAGGGCAAGAATTGAAAGCTTAATGTAGATTGTTTGCCAAGGCAAACAGGATGAATTTTAACAGGGAGAAATATAAAGTACTACACTTGGGCAAAAAAAATGAAAGGCACAAATACAGGATGGGTGATACCTGGCTTGAGAGCAGTACAAGTGAAAAGGATCTAGGAGTCTTGGTAGACCACAAACTTGACATGAGTCAACAGTGTGATGCAGCAGCTAAAAAAGCCAATGCAATTCTGGGCTGCATCAATAGGAGTATAGCATCTAGATCAAGGGAAGTAATAGTACCACTGTATTCCGCTCTGGTCAGACCCCACCTGGAATACTGTGTCCAGTTCTGGGCACCACAGTTCAAGAAGGATATTGACAAGCTGGAACGTGTCCAGAGGAGGGCAACCAAAATGGTCAAAGGCCTGGAAACGATGCCTTATGAGGAACGGCTTAGGGAGCTGGGTATGTTTAGCCTGGAGAAGAGACGGTTAAGGGGTGATATGATAGCCATGTTCAAATATATAAAAGGATGTCATATAGAGGAGGGAGAAAGGTTGTTTTCTGCTGCTCCAGAGAAGCGGACACGGAGCAATGGATTCAAACTACAAGAAAGAAGATTCCACCTAAACATTAGGAAGAATTTCTTGACAGTAAGAGCTGTTCGACAATGGAATTTGCTGCCAAGGAGTGTGGTGGAGTCTCCTTCTTTGGAGGTCTTTAAGCAGAGGCTTGACAGCCACCTGTCAGGAATGCTTTGATGGTGTTTCCTGCTTGGCAGGGGGTTGGACTGGATGGCCCTTGTGGTCTCTTCCAACTCTATGATTCTGTGATTCTGTGATTCTGTGAAAGGAGAAGATAGTCTCTCTCTCTCTCTCTCTCTCTCTCTCTCTCTCTCTCTCTCTCTCTCACTTTGATGTGAAACCACTACACCCCAACTGTTTTACTTCTGGTGGGATTTATTTCCCATTTTGGAGTCCCAACCAGGAAAAAAGAGAACTGAGGTGCAGAAGTTAATAGGGTTAAAAGCTCAGGTTGGCACAGGGCAGCCTACCCACCTGCTCCTTCCTTATATGGAATTGGCCACAGAGCCAATGTGAGCATACTAGTTTTGCCTCTCATTCTATAATGGATACCCATTAAAACTGTAACATGTGATTCTATGGAACTTTAAACTCTTTCCCCTTCTGTGCACCAGGGTCAACAACCCTTCCATTATTGAAGGGATCATCCTGCTTCCTTGTACTGTTCCTTAAGCCTGTTTCAAGGACACACCTGAGCTGCTCCTAAGATCACCCATGAGTCATGGGAAGCTGCATTGACAGCTATTGCCATTCCCTCCCTCTTGAATGTTCTAATAATAATAATAATAGTGGGATGGGGAAGCTGACAGGATGGGATCCAAGTGGGAAATAAGGGGCTTCAACCTTTTGTCCCTTACATAGTCCAGTCCCAAGCAAGCACCAAAACCTGTCGAAGGCTGGTCCCAGCCACCCCACTTGTACCCCATGCGTGCTTTTACCTGGAAGACTGTGAGCAAGGCCTGGGGGAAAGTGTCAAAAGTACTGCGCTTGGTCTGGGTCTCATCAAAGTTGAACTTGCCCCCAAAAAGCTGCATGCCCAGCAAGGAGAAGATGATGATGAAGAGGAAAAGCAAGAGCAGCAAGGACGCAATGGACTTCATGGAGTTCAGCAAGGAGGCCACGAGGTTGCTCAGCGAGGCCCAGTGCCTGGAAAGCAAACCAGGGATGGATAAATGGGTCAAGGGACTTGGGGCACTCCAACTCACAGGTAAGAACCAGCACCACTAGAATAGGGATGGGGAAACTGGCCTCACTGGCCTCCAACTCTCACCAGGCCCTGCTAGTATGGCCAATAGTCAAGGGACAATGGGAGCTGTACTCCAACAACATCTGCAGGGCAACAGGCTCCCCTCCCCTGATGTAGAGGAAGCAGATGTAAATTGATCTTAGCTTCTGAGGGAAGAGGCGAATATAAGTGCAATAAGTACATACTGACCACCTGGCCTAGGGTTCTATAGTAATATAGCTTCAAGCCATAAGTAAATCAACCTGAATTTTCTAGCAGGCAACCACCTTGAATTAAGCTAACCCTGAGTGCATGCCCCAGCCCTAAGCAATGCCACCCAATCACCCATGACTATGACCACCACCTGACCTGGTGACTTTGAAGATCCGTAAGAGGCGGACACAGCGAAGCACAGAGATTCCAAGAGGTTGCATGATCTCAAACTCTACCAAGACAGTCTCCAGGATTCCACCACATACCACAAAACAATCAAAGCGGTTGAAGAAGCTGACAAAATAGGCCTGTAGTCCCAGGCTGTACATCTTCAACAGCATCTCCATGGTGAACAGCGATAACAGTACTTTGTTAGCATAAGCTGTGGGGAGAAAGGGTAGAGGGTCAACAACAGGTATATGGAACAGCCTTATGCTCCTAGTCCTCAATGTTAATTAAGTGCCACACAGTACACTGGGTATCACACAGTCTTGGAGGACAGATGCTTTTTCACAGTTTCCATCTGCAAAATGGGAATAATATGATGAAGACTCAAAATATTTTGAGCTGGATGAAAGTGGCAGGGCAGAGAGGAGTAAATGGAGATGCCTCAGCTCTCCATTTGATCATCTTCTGTACTTCCCTGTTGATCTTTGTCTACAGAGTAGCTCACATATACAAGGGACTTTGGAAAGGATGGGGATGAGATCAGCTGCCCAAGTATTTTTCAGCAAGCCTACAAGTTCAAAACAGGGATGGTCAACTGGTAACCTGCAAACTAGACTGACCAAGCAGCTGTAGGATTTATATCATGAATTTCCAAACAATTCATGCATATCAGCTCAAGTATGGGCAATTTCAATACCCTCAGGGACCATCTCATTTGTTCCCCATATATCAGTCCAGAGGTAGGAAATCCACACAGATGTGTAAGTGGTCATGCTCCATATCAAAGCTGGTATCAGTTAGGATTTCCAGTTATGAAGCACATGTGCTCAGGGCAGGAAATGTTTGCATACAAACATATGCAGTTACATATTACATACTTGGTACGCATAAATCTAAAGAGAGGAATGTAAAATATCTGAATATCTGTGTTTCTTATAGCTTGGACATGTTTTTCTTTTACTTGCAAATAGAACTGTGGGCAAACTTTTTGCCGTGTCTTGGTAAAGGTTTATTAGGGCAGGAAAGAGCCAGATAAAATTGCCTTACAATAGGGATGGAGAAACGGTGCCCCTTGAGGCATCAGTGGGCTCCCGTTGCCCTCCCCACCCCCCCAGCCAGCACATGCTGCCCGGTGTCAGGTCACGGATGATGGAAGTTAAAAGTCCAGCAACACCTTGAGGATCATGGTTCAGCCACTCCTGCTACAGAACAAGAACAGTAGATGGCAGTCAGTAATTTCTAAACCAATGTGTGGTTTTGTTTAAGAGAAGTGGAACAACTAAATTTTGTTTTCCCCAAAAATCCATAGTTGGGGAAGGTAAGCAACACCCCCCACCTCCCCCAATTGTTTATTAAAATTTAATTCAAAACCATGTTCCTACTTCTCAGTCCTGACCACAATCACTAAGCTACCCTCTTAGGCCACATCCATACCATACATTATCCACTTTAAACAGTCAACATGCTCCAAAGAATCCTGGGAACTGTAGTTTGTTAAGAGTGCGGAGAGTTGTTAGGGGACCCCTGTTCCCCCACAAAGCTACAATTTCCAGAGTTGTTTTACAGTCAATCCCCCTTCCCAGGGAACTCTGGCTGTTTAAAGCGGCATGATACTGCCTTAAATGCATAGTACAGATGGGCCTTAGAGGCTCTCCCTGCTCTGCGCTAACTCCTGGACAATGCTCCCTTGCTGGCACTTGTATACATTCCCTGTGTCTTGCAACCCTACCTTGGATTTGCGTGAGCCAATCAGGCTGATTGTAATGCTCAGAGGCAATTGTGAGAGTGTTGAGAAAGACAAGGATCAGGACCATCCAGTAGAAAGAGACAGATTTGACAGCCAGGCGACATTTCTTCCGGAAGAGACGGTTGGTGCGTCGCACTCGGCGGCTGCAGCAGAAGGGGGATGGGGGGGACAGACATCACGGATGAGAGCCAGAGAGCAGGAGAGCACTGGGCAGAGGGGGAGGCAGCTTTCATCCTACTCACCCGAATTTGGTCTTGGAGAGCTTCGCTCTGTGGAAGACAGGAGAAATTCAACAAGAAAATTAAACACAACTCGCTCTCAGCTGCAATTGAAAGCTGAGAAATTACAAACTGATCAAGGATACAGGGGCAGCAGTTCTCAGAGGAGGTTCACAGACACTGTCAGCATTTCATATTTCACAGATATCCCAAACCCAAATTAGGGTTGCCAGGTGCCCCTCCCCGGCATTTTATTGATTGATTTATTTTGCTCGCCTTTATGCTACACCTTTAACTGCAACCTGACAGGCAGAAATGAAGCAGATGGAAAATGTCTCCCATCACTGCATCTTCATGCCAAGAAAAGATTGCAGGCAAGAACACTAAAAAAATAGCCTATCTTTTTCTGTTTCTACTATCAGATAGTAAATATAGGACTGTCGCTAGAAGAATCACCTTCTAAGGTTTGCTCAGCTTTACCGCAGTTGCTCAGTTTTATGATCTGGGCTGGAATCTGACCTTCTTGTAACTACCGTACTGGGTTAAGCCATGGTGCACAGAGGTTAGAGCAACAATCAAAAGAGTTGGAGCAGCCCAACAATGCATAGACTTGTCCCTGCCCTAGCAATTATTTTCTCATGTTCAGCTGCCAGGGGTGCCCCTGCTATGAGGCAAGGTGAGGCAGTTGCCCGAGAAAGCATATTGTGAGTGCTATTAAGGGAGACAGAGTGGGGCAGCGGGTGGTAACGGAAGCCACTGCAAGGGCTTCTGCTTTTCTTCCCCTCGCCTCCCCCCATCCCTCCCTCCTCCCCGCCAAATTGGCTCCAGCAGAGATCAGGTTAACCCCCAGAACAGTGTACAGGGGGACGAGAGGGGAGATTATTCCACCAGGCAGGCAGGAATGCTTGCACTGACAGAGTAATCTGCTTAGCATTATTTTGAATTCCTCCCAGTGAGATGCAACATATGGGACCCAATCCACTTGGACTTTCTCGTGCACAAATCCTACTAAAATGAATATAAGCTGCTGAAGAGCACTGATAAATTGTGCCATATTAAGTCATAGGGGTAAAAGGAACTGTGTCATGTTTAACGTAAGGGCCTAATTACAGGTAGGTAGCCGTGTTGGTCTGCCATAGTCAAAACAAAATAATAAATAATAAAAAATCCTTCCAGTAGCACCTTAGAGACCAACTAAGTTTGTTCTTGGTATGAGAAGTATGCATGCACATGAAAGCTCATACCAAGAACAAACTTAGTTGGTCTCTAAGGTGCTACTGAAAGGAATTTTTTATTTTTTATTTTGTTAAGGGCCTAAAAAGGCCTTAGGCCAGTTCCAGCCACTGCTACATTCTTGGCAAGACAGACTTGCCCTTCAGTGCTGATTTGGGCACCATTACAAAGCACTCTTGCCTGAAAGGAGAGAACACACTGTGGTAAACAGGAGGAAGTGGTTAGCAATGTAGGTTAGGTTCAAACTATGAAGCACTTTCTAGGCTTATTTTAAACCTAGAATCAAAGCTATCTGGATGGTAAAGTTGCAGCCTCTCTACATTTGCCCATACAGTGGTACCCCAGGTTAAGTATGCTTCAGGTTAAGTATGCTTCAGGTTAAGAACTCTGCCAACCCAGAAATAATGCTTCAGGTTAAGAACTTTGCTCAGGATAAGAACAGAAATCGTGCTCTGGCAGCGCAGCAGCAGCGGGAGGCCCCATTAGCTAAAATGGTGCTTCAGGTTAAGAACAGTTTCAGGTTAAGTACAGACCTCTGGAACGAATTAAGTACTTAACCCGAGGTACCACTGTAGTCTTGTTTTCAGGACACTGAGCTAATCCGCTCTGCTGCCTAGCTGCCACTGCTGCTGCAGGTGCTCAGCTGCCTACCTCTACCACTCCTCCATCTCTTCTATTTTACATGGAGTATGTGATGTCACTGTGGTACTCAGCCTCCTTCGTTCAGCATGGAAATAGAGGAGGAGGCAGAGTGGTGCAGCAGCACACAATCATTGGCAGAGAGGAGAACTGTCAGAGCATCTCAGCAGCAGTGCCCACCTGCCTTCTTGCTTGTAAGCCCACCCACTTTACATCATGCAAAACCACCTGCCCAGGTGACTGAGCCCAGACTAGACCTGGAAGAAGAGGGCAGCAGCAACAACAGGAGTGCCTTCCATCAGCTTCGGCTGGTGGCCCAGCTGTGCCCCTATCTGGACAGGGATAGCCTAACTTCTGTTGTCTACACTCTGGTAACCTCTGGGTTAGATTACTGCAATACATTATATGTGGAGCTGCCTCTGAGGATGGTTCAGAAACTTCAGCTGGTGCAGAATTCAACAGCCAGGTTGCTCATTGGGGCAAGACGATTTGAGCATATAATGCCAATCCTGGCCTGACTGCACTGGCTGTTTCTGGGATCAATTCAAAGTGCTGTTTTTTACCCACAAAGCCTTAAACAGCTCAGGACCACAATGCCTCAAGGACCATCTCTCCCCATATGAAGTGACCCAGACCCTGCAATCATCACCAGAGGCCTTTCTTTGTGTGCCTCCACAGAAAATCCAGAGGGTGGCAACCTGAGAGCAGACCTTTTCTGCCGTGGCTCCCCATTTGTGGAATGCTCTCCCCAGGGAGGCTGGTCTGGTGTCATCATCTTTAGGCACCAGGCAAAATGTTCCTCTTCTCCTAGGCCTTTGGCTAATTAAACAATCTATGGCCTTTTAAATTGTGTGTGATGGGGCACTATTTTTGTTTGTTACTATGTTATGTAATTTTGTGTGGGTTTTTTTTTTTTTGTAAACTCCCCTGTGAGTCAACCCCGACCCAAAGAAACTAAAAATGTAACATTACTGTACTAATCCATTCTGCCCTCCCTCCCTTTGACTAAGGAAACTCACAAACTCACAAACACACATCGCAGCAATTGTTCTGGTGATGCTCTTCCTCCCCAACATTCTCCGTATTCACTGAGGTGGTTTCACTGGCAGGGAGACTGGCTGGGGAGAGAGAAAAGCAAGTGAGATTTTCAAAAACAGCGCAAAGCCCTCTCTGCACCATTTCTTATAATTATCCAGGCCCACTGCCTGGCATTAAAACCACAACACTGACTTCCCTTCAGAGTCATGAATGTGACATTGGTCACATTCATCATAAGAGTAGGCTGAAAGTTTGAAAAGTTAGAATTTTCGCTGAATTAATGAAATAAAGCAAATTGCCTTTTGTTTCCATGGCTACCACCTCTGTTGCAGTGACAGTGGTGCTGAAATTCCCAGTTGCCATTGGCTGGGGCCACCATTTTGTTTCCCCCATAATGCCCTTGTGAGTGATGCATGTCATCATGTGACATTATTCCAAGGGAATTATAGGAAAAACAAAATGGCATCTGCCAACAGCTGTCCACTGGGAGCAGCATAATGCAGACCAGAGGGAGGAGGGAGTCCGTCTATGAGACAGAAAATTAACTGCAATCCAAAACATCCCACAACATTAGCTCAGCCCAACACAAGAAATTCTTCTTCTTCTTCTTTGTTCCCAAATGTACTTCTAAGGCTGAATACAAAAACGTTTTTTTTTAAAAAGTGAGTAGTTTGAAAAAGGCTTCTCTTCCAATGGTGTACACATACTGCCACCTCTTATTAAACAAGTTTTGCAGGTGTTCGAAACAATTCAAAAACCTGCTTACCAAGAGGCAAAAATCAGGAAATGTGTAACCACATTAAGCATTTTCAAACTGCATTCAACTTTCTGGATGACAAAAACCTGTCTCCAACTTAAGCATGAAGATGGATGTAATATAAAAAGAAAATATGAATGAAATCAAAGTAAGCTGTGGATGAAGCATAGGTGGGGAATTGGACAGAAATACGTGATACATTTTGAATATATATATTTCTGCTTAGCTCTTACAGAGAATGAAATATGGGTATTTATGGAAGAAAATGAGGAAATTACTGTGGGTGTCGGTGGAGTGACTGTTGTATCTGAACCATCTCTTCTTCTTCTTCTCCGTCAGGTCTGCCACAGTCACGCCTTCCATAAGCAAGGCAGGGATGAATGAATGACAGGATGGAAGGATGAACAGGAAAGGAAATAATTTAGGGAAAGGGGTAAATGAATGAAGAATAACAAACTGATGTGAGTTACATAACAAAGACGATGGAGATTCCTTTTTCTTATGTCAAAGTTGCCAAGATTAAACAAAGAAGCAAGGGCTCCCCCCCCCCCCCCGATTTGCACTTCCTAGTACTGAAAGCCACAGAGGCAGACTTGCGCTTTCCACACTTCAGCTGATACTATGCTTTCTGGGGATGTACATCCCACTAAGCTCCATCCAAACATGTGGGTGTGACACAGCCATGGACCTTTATGAAGGTACAATTTGATACCATATTTTTCATCGTATTTCAGTGCAAATGTTAAAACTGATCAAAAACATCATTTTAAAGTAGTGTTGAACAAATTCTTAGAAGTTTACTAAAAAGTGGTTTAGTGCTAATTAACAGATCAGCAGAGAAAAACGGAGCACTAAAATTGTGCTGATTGAAAAGGCAATATGTCGTTTTTAATTCTAAAAAAGTAAATTTTCGCTAGAGCACTT
Source organism: Darevskia mixta (assembly GCA_034641385.1). Lineage (NCBI taxonomy): Eukaryota > Metazoa > Chordata > Lepidosauria > Squamata > Lacertidae > Darevskia > Darevskia mixta. Next base: position 2,272,313 of record JAWWNH010000067.1, on the reverse strand, counting down.
TTTCATCATTTATCTATTTATATAGCTCTGTTTAAAATAGACATAAGGAAACAACAAAGGAGGGGGGATGGAGGCAGTGGTAAGCAGGGGAAACACTTGTGATTATTTTCGTTACACGTACCAGTGCTATTTTTCTAGAAAAAAAGATGCTGGAACTCACCATGAATGCCTTCCTTGTTTTCTTATAATGGCAATGGCACCCACCTGAGAGGTGCCGGAGTTAAGTTCCTGTGAGTTCTGGCTAAAAAAGAGCCCTGATATATACTTTGCCTTAATTACAACAGGTCCACGCTTTAAAGCTCTGTGTCTGAGTTCTTGCTCTCTCTTGCTCCAGAGCTTTCCCTGTGAAAACCCACTCTTTACTGCTGAATTGGAGTAAACGGCAATCTGCTGAAAACCCGCATTGCTGTTTGTCATGCTTCAGCTTTAAAGAGCAGGTTTTCACAAGGAAACCTGTGCCCAGAAAGAGCAGGGCTAAAGGTAAGTGTGGATAAGCCCCTAGTTGGAGCACACTGGGACTCCTCATGTTGCCTCCATTTCTGAGAGGGTAGTAGGAAATGCAGAAGAGTGAAAGGACCAAGATTCTCCAAATCTGTCCTCAGCTGAGTGGGGAGGGAATACAGATGAGCTGAATAGGAGACTCATAAAAATCTGTCTACTCACAATGCTGACCTTAATTGCTCTTACCACTTGCTCAGCGACCCCAAAGTAACTAATGAGGTCCCAATGAACTAATTAACTCAGTGCCAGGGGTTTTACCCTTGGAACTCTCTTCCATTTTCCCTTGCTGCAAATTATAGCCATGGGGAAGGGTACGCACAAGTAAAAGCATGCTACTAATTGGCCACTTCTGGGCATTGCTGAAGGAAAGAGCACAACCCTGTATCCCTTCCCTCAGCAAAAGGCAGAGGGAGTAGCAGGGGGAGAAAAATAAAGAGACAGAGGGATTGGCCTGGCCTGCCCTTCTGTTCTGTTTCTGCCATCCAGTCGTGCCCCCGACTGCCAGAGTCCACCTGCTTGCCCCAGTAGGTGCACGGCATCCGACTCCCCTCCCTAAGAAGGATCCCTTCCCCAGCTGCCAGTTTGCTCAGGTTCTCACTAATCTTGCATCGCTGCTGCTTGGATTGATTCCTCTCTAATCCCCTCACCCAGAGCTGCCACAAGGCCCAGATGGTAGCATCCAGGCCACTGACTAAACTGTCCCCTCCTTCAGCAGGGCACTGTTCTCTGGCAAAGCAGGGCTAGGAAGCTGGCAGCGGGTGGCAGGCGGAGCCCTTACGAGTGTGCTTCTCGTCTGCCTCGTCCCCTTCCTCATCAGGCTCTATGTCTTCGGCCTGCGTGATCCAATCCAAATAGCCCTTCAGGTCTTCCTCCATCTGCTGCTTCTCCCGTAACTTTTGGAAGTCACCCCGGGCCTTTGCCTTCTCTCGCTCCTTGGAAAATTCTCTGTGGGGAGAAATGGGTCAAATTAGCCGAACACAGGCCAGCTTAGCCATCTGCTGAAAGACACCTACTGGTGCAAAGCCCGCCTGCCAGTAGCACAGCCTTTGATCCAGCTGGTTGTCATGTGTTTGGCACAGCCGGAAAGCCCTCTGGGTGCTTAAGGGACACACAGTGCTGAATCAAAACATCAGAAAGTCAGAGCAGGGAATGAGAAATTAAGTACAAGCTCCCACCCACCTCCACAAACACACAACACATACACTCCAATGTCAGTTTCATCCCCACAACAGCTACCCACAGATCTGGCCACCTCAGCTAGGCCAGTGTGTCACAGGCAGACAGCGAACAGAAAATACACCACAGATGGTCAACCTGTGACATGGGGTTATAATAATAATAATTTATTATTTTTACCCCGCCCATCTGGCCGAGTTTCCTCAGCCACTCTGGGCGGTTTCCAGTCCAATGTTAAAACAATACAGCATTAAATATTAAAAACTTCCCTAAACAGGGCTGCCTTCAGATGTCTTTTAAAAATAGGATAGCTGCTTATTTCCTTGACATCTGCTGGAAGGGCGTTCCACAGGGAGGGCGCCACTACCGAGAAGTTTATGACAGTTTATGGCACTTCTGAACCACTCCTGAAATCTGTAGCACTCCTGGCTATGGGATACGAGAGTCAGGCCTGAATTCTTGCCTGACATGCTAGTTCTGCTCTGCTCTGCTCTACAGATCCGTAGATTAGAGGCAAAACCATAACAAGGCACAGGGGTGACATAAGAGCAGCCCTGCTAGATCAGACCAAAGGCCCATCTAGGGCAGCATTTTGTTCTCACAGAGGCCAACCAGATGCTTATGGAGATTCCACAGCAGGACATGAGCACAACAGCACTTTCTCATTCATGTATCCCAAACCTGTGAGGTAGATTAGGCTGAGAGACAGTGAATGGCCAAGGTCACCAAGTGAGCTTCATGGCCGAGTGGGGACTAGACCCTTGCTCTCCCAGGTCTTAGTCCAACACTCTGACCACCATACCACATGAGGTCTCTAAAATAACGTCTAATACTTTGGGCATAGCTTGTGTCACACTCAAGGCTGCCCCAAGACATTTTGGAACCTGCAGTGAACCACAAAATAGTGCCTCCACTCTGGCCAGGAAAGAAGGGGTGAATGAAGATCTACATCTGGAACAATGGGGAAATAAAGATCTATATCAGGAACAAGAGTTGGAAGAGACCAGCAGCACCTCCTATTTGCAAAGAGGCTGCAGTAGAGGCAGCGCGGGGGGGGGGGGGGCTTGCCAAGGAGATCTTGCTCTCCAAGAAGTGTGCTGCAGCTGAAAGTGGGCGATGCTTTCTTTGGAGGGCGGGTCTGCTGCCCCTGTGGACCCTGCCTCCTGAGGTTGTCGCCTCACCTTGTCTCATGGCTGGGCTAGTCCTGTGCACACCTGCTAAAAAAAATCAGTCACCACTACTATTATACAGTATATCAAAGTGCCCTGCAAAGTAGGTAACTCAGCAGAATGGCATCAGTCATTCTGGCCCTAAATTCACAACCCACTAACTTCTTCTGCTCCCTTCACCAGGGTGTGTGTGTGTGTACAGCATAGAACCTGGACCACATCCAACTGTCAGCAATCATTGCACACACTAACTTGCATATGCTAGGCTAAAAGATATCATACCAACTCATGCTTCACAAGGTTCATGCTAACCATAGTTAACTATACAAGAGATGTCGTGGTTTAGAGAGGTGGTCTGCTACCATTTCCCATTTTATCAGTACTCAGGTTTATAACTTCACTCCCATTTCTACTAGGTGTGTCTTTGAGAAGTTAAGCAACCATTGTAAAGGATGGTTTCTTAATTCAGATATCACACTAAACCATAGTTAACAAATATAGTACTATACTTCAAACCAAGTTTTCTGATTTTGGTTTGCCCAACAATAGTTTGTCAAGTTAGACATCACACAATACCATAATTACATTTTCTGGTTTTATTTTATGTCCTTCCTACCCTCTTTTTGCTTATGCCTCATTCTTCCTCTCTGACTGTGAACCCATGGGAAAGGGTTTGTCCCCTCACACCCTGTGTGGGGCTAACATTACTTTAAGCACCCAATGAATGAATCATAATAATTCCACGATTCATGCAAGCAAGTGAAACCACATGTTACCATGAAAAACCAAATATAGAATCACTACTACTAGACTTGCGAGGCGGGAAGTGGGTGGCGGTGCAGAATCTTTCCCACTAAAATATAACCATTTGATACTGCAAACGAGCAAAATCAATTCAACAGATATTACAAAGTACAAATGCAACCCATGCTACCTTTGGCAGATTCTGGATCTCTCACAGAAGTCACCTCCCCATTTGAATGCTGGTGGAACCATTTTGCTATCTATTTATCCAGCTATCCAGTTACCACATGTACATAGGCACAGGAAGCAGTTCCCAATGGCATCCCATAAATGCATGGGCAACCTGATTCACATGCTATACTCACTCCAAATCCGACTTACCCACTCAGCACACCCAAAACCAGATTGAGCACAAAGAAGGAGCCAAAGATGACAAGGCTGACAAAGTAGAGCCAGGGCAGCTCGTGACCCATTGCATCCTGCATCTGGAGTAGAGAGAGGCAAAATAAGCAGAAAATTATATGGATTGCGCTGTATGAGCCATTGGCAGTGCTGCTTCCCCCTCCTACACTAGTGAAGGAAGCTGCCTCACCCAGTAGAGCACATCGGTCCAACCTTCCATGGTGATGCACTGGAAGACAGTCAGCATGGCAAAAAAGAAGTTGTCGAAGTTGGTGATGCCACCATTGGGTCCTTCCCACTTCCCACGGCACTCACTATTGTTCGTCAAGCATTCCCGGCCATGCCCAGAGAAGGCACAAGGTGATGGGTCCTCCTCAGCCTCCAGGTCTGCAAGGGATGCAGAGATTTGGGGGGGGGGGCAGATGGACAGCGAGAAGAGTGACAGGTTCATTCTAGTGCTGAACCAAACTATGTTTCACAAACATCTGCATATCTCTCAAAATGTGCCCTGTATTTTCAACACCCCCCACCCCCCACTACTAAAACACCCACCCACCAAAAATTCACTTGATAGTTCAATATTCTTTTAACATTTAGGCATTTAAGCATATCAGTACACGGCTTTTAAAATCCAGTCATGCATTTATGTTGCTGAAAATGAAACTGGCTATTTGGGTTAGAATCATAGAATTGTAGAGTTGGAAGGAATTCTGAGGATCATCTAGTCTAACCCTCTACAATGCAGGAATATGCAGGTGGCCTGTATGGGGATCAAACCCATGGCCTTGGCGTTATCAGCAACACACACTATCCAACTGAGCTAAGAGAGGTTGCATGTGTAATAGGGAGTCCTTGACTCCCATAGGTTCAGGTCGGGGGTCACAAGCAAGAGACTTCAGCCAGGAGATAGAAGCAAAACAACGGCCTGTAGGCCTGATCTTTATTGTTGCAAGACTTCCCACCACCACAAAGACGAAGCAGCCAGAAGCCCCGAACAATGGTTACATCAGTTTTTAAAAGTTTCCCATAATACAGTTCCAGAAGCATCATCAAGACCTCAGATATGTCACAGAAAAGGTGTGGTCACAGGTAGAACCTGAGATCCAGGGATGCGCCTGTCAATCAAATATAGTCTTTCACAGTACAAACTCCTTATGAAGGTCCTGCAGACAGACATGACTGTACATCTCAGGGATAATGGTGGGCTCACTAACCCTTATACCTCACTTCCCTGGGTCCTAAATGTCATTGGAACTGAGACTGATACAATGAGTGATTTCTTATGGATTTCTAAAGCTTTCTCATTGAGTCAGTACGTAGATACATTTACCAGTGAATTACTACATTTGGTATTGACACTTTCCCTGTTTTCCTTTGTTGGAGGCCTGGGGCTCCGCGGGGAGTGGTGGGCACCTTCTGCAAACTTTGCTGTTATTCCTTTTCTCAACATTTGGGACTGCCGTGAGGGATCTGGAGCCTCTGACCAAACAGGCACCTTGTGAATGGAGCTTTGAAGCCAAATGAATGAGGTTTTAATAATGTGCAGCGAAGACTCCCTGTTCTTGCCTCGTGATGAGGCAAGGCTCGGGGGGGAGGGGATGTCTCTCAACCTCTCCCATTCAATTTCCCTGTAACACATGAAACTCACTATGTAGTCCCTGATCACATTGTGAAAGGCTCTTTCAAGTGTAGTATAATCATCATCATCATCATAGCAACAAAGCAGCAGATGATGAAAGATAGCTGCAAATAGGTATGAAAAATGTTTGAAAGAGAAGCCTTTCACATTCTTCAAAACTGCAGCTCTCACACTGAAAACTGAATTCAACAGAAATTCTTCCCAGCCGTGCTATTCCCCATTCTGGAAGGAAGGAGTAGGATTATTCCCTAAAGTTCATTTGGACACACTTGGATTGGTCTCTCTCCCTAAAATTTAACATTTTTTGAGGCAAGAATGATCTACATACCTCCCCCCACCCTTGCAGAACTATACCTGAACCAACGATGAAGCAGGTCTTGTGCATGCGGCCGATAAAGAGCTCCAAGCCAATGATGGCATAGATGATGATAACGAAAAGGACAAGCAGCGCAATGTGCAGGAGGGGCACCATGGCTTTCATGATAGAGTTCAAGACAATGTGCAGGCCTAGTTGGTGGAGAGGATTCAGAACACGGTGTTAACTTTGCAGAAGCATGATGAAGCAGTGCTGCAACATGCAGTGTAATCACAACTGGCCATGTATACAGGGGCACATGGCTGCAGGTGGAGAGCTCAGTCTCAGGAGAAGGGGTGGAAGCATTCTCCTTCACAGCACAATGAACATTTGTAGAGAACCTGAAGCTAAATCATTTGCAGGTGACTTGTCTCTGGGTCAAATTTCATACACCGCATTGAAGGAGCTGCTCCTGCTATCTATTGTGCAATGTGCTAGCAGCAGTGCACAGCATGGTGAATATGGCTGTGTGCTGCTGTGCATAGCACGTAATACAATGTGGAAGCATGAACTAAAATGCAAGTGGTGCTTTAATGTGGCCCTGCACAGCAGGCATGCAGTTTGTGGGAACTGCATTTAAGGAGACTTGCAGAGTAGCTGTAAGTGAGGTACAATAAGGCAATCACATGGAATGTGTCGATGTGCTGCCTAGCAAGACAGCATGCAAATTTGTGCACGTGGTATGCTCTGGGTCATACGGTGTGTCTGCATGCAAGCCAACATGAAGCTCGATGTGCAGGTCTGATTGCATACAGAGCAATGCCTGTGATGCATTGTAGCAGATTAAACATGAGCTGCAGTGCAATACTGCACTGTGATCTAGTGCAGAATGACAGCATACATTTTGGCAAAATAAAGTGACTCTGGCTAATGCCACGACATGTAGTGAGGTGCAATAAGGCAACCATTATGTGGCATATGCCCAAAAATTGCTGTGAATGGTCGTTATTGCACTGTGGTATAGCATCACAAGAACACTGCGACAACACATGGTACAGCACGTCTCTGCTCAATAAGCTACTCTGGCAAAGCAAAGTGCAGCCACTATGCAACTAGCAGCAGCAAAACCAATACAGTGGTAACTCGAGTTACAAACGCCCCAGGTTACAAATGCTTCAGGTTACAAACTCCACTAACCTGAAAGAGTTACCTCGAGTTGAGAACTTTGCCCCAGGATAAGAACGGAAATCATGTGCCGGCGGCACAATGGCAGCAAGAGGCCCCATTAGCGAAAGCACGCCTCTAGTTAAGAACAGTTTCAGGTTAAGAACAGACCTCCGGAATGAATTAAGTTCGCAACTAGAGGTACCATTGTATGTACAGTTAGGCACATGATATGTGGTGCAGCAGAAATACCATATACAGTACAGTGTGTTTATAAATGCAGCTCAGAGCATCAACTCAATGGCATCTCAATTTGACCCAAAGCAGCGCGACATGTAAGCACAAAGGATGGTGCATTGATTGTTATCGGCTTCTCTCTTCAGAGACTACTACCAAGGAAACATTGGGGGGGGGGGTCCAGACATCCTTTTTATTGAACATCATGATTATTTGCGCTCTTGATGCTTTTGGGGCAGTCACATGTGATGCCACTTTCAATACTGTTTGCACCTGCAGAAGTTTTGGGGTGGTCACACGGCTTCATTTCCAGCTGAAACCCCTTAACTTTTTATACCCCAAATGTTCTGGTTTATTTTTGTCCTCCTTTTGTTGTGCTAATAGCCCCTCTGGATAGCAATAATGGGATAGCACTGGGGAGACATCACACAACAAACAAAAGCAGAATCAATTCACCACCAATGTGTTATTATCGTGTCAAGAACATGTTGCAGAAAGTTCACCCACAATTAAACCAGTCTGGAGGTAAAAGAGTGTGTAAAAGAGAAAGATGCTTACTAGGGACACCAGAGACGAGGCGCAGAGGTCTCAGGACACGGAATGCTCTCAGAGCTTTGACATCAAACCCACCCGGCTTCCCACTCATGTGATGAGCCTCTCCAGGCTTGTGGGAAACTTGTTCCAGGATGACACTGAAGAGACTGTGCGGGGGAAGGCAGGATCATGATGAGACAGGCAGGGGACCTTTCTTCCCATAAAGAGCCCACCCAAACACAGATAAAAGAATGACAAACTAGCTTCCAGACCCATAGACCCATTTATTGCCTTCACTCTCTAGGGCTAACAGTGTGAAGCATGCCCTGGTGGGTATTATTGTGATCATCATCATTCTTATATCCACTCTATGGTCCCAGAGCGGGTTACAACAATTAAAACACAATGTTGAGGTGCCAGCCATTGATAGACCAATCCTATATTTTAATCCTTTTAAAAACTACCTTAAGGAGGGGGTGGTCCGTCTCTCCTCTGATCTAATCCTAGAGATCGGTGTTCTTCATTGGATGAGGACTCAGAGTATTGATCCTCAGGCTGTAAGATCCACATGGAAGCCATCTTTTTCCTACCTGCCCCAGCCCTACACACACACACAACATACAAGTGTGTATGCCATTGTTTCCTAATGTTTAAGGGTTTATGAATGCAAAGAAAAGGGACAAGAAAGGGTTAAGCTAGGTGTGCTGGTTAGTTTTGGGGTGTGTTTGTCTGCACCTGCAACTAATTAAGCATGTGAGAGTGAGTCAGCACAATCAGAATAATAAATATACTTGTGTTGGAACACTGAAAGAAGACGGTATGCTGCTGGAAGGGCTGTATATTGCAAGTGCATGTAATCTATAGGCTGTGAAACTGCATTATACTGTTAGTAAAGGGACTAACCCTATCTAGGACTGTCTGGTGTTTTTCTGTTCCATTGGCACATGCTGCTGCATGTTGCAGGCCAAAAATCTAACCCTGCCCCATTTCTTCACTTTTTGGAAGCTTGCCCCTGCCCCTTCAAATGGTCCCATGAAGAGGCCTAGACAGTTACTTTCTCGATTTGGAATGGCCAGCCAAAGTTTAACAACGTGCTCTGTGGAAGAAGCTTGTGGACTATCCTCTTTCAAGAACATTCCCCTTAACCTAATCCCAGAGGGAATTAAGGATTTGGGGATCCTCTGGGAAGATGCTTGAGGCTTCCCCCCAAAAACACCAGAGCTGAGCTCTAAAATGTGGGGTATAATAAAGGCATTTTTTTCTTAGTCTGTGCATAATTCCTTTTGCTGTCCTCTGAGCAACAATAGCTGGCCTCCACATATCTGATGAATTACACTTGAATCCTCAGGGCATCGTATTCGAGGTTATTCTATTTTATCCTCAAAATAGTGAGAAAGTGGCCTGGGCTTACCCAGTGAGCTTTACTGCTAAGCAGAGAAGAAATCTGAATTCAGCTCTCCCTGGTCCATGTCCAACACTGTCTACTGCTGTACACTGCTGCTCAACAGATGGCTCATGATCCATGCCAGCATCTGACACACCATGGCAATAGGTCCTGGGGCGCACATTTAATATAATGAAGTGGTAAAATGTTCTTGATGGCCCTGATGATGGTGGCGGGGGTTTTACTTGGGACTTCTGCAAAGAAGGCTTACCTGAGGATTATAGCTCCAGGAGAAATATACCCCCCTCCCCAGTGGATGGCTTGGTATGTAGCACATATTGCAGTCTGAATTGCATGGGCCATGTGCAGGGGACCTTCGGCCCTCCAAATGTTGCCAAACTAAAACTCCAATCAGCCCTAGCAAGCATGGCAATATTGGAAGGGCCACAGATACCCCACACCAGTCATAGGTTAATTTGTAAGCAAATGAACAAGTGGGATGGCATAGCCTTTTAACAGATTTGCCATGTCTCTGGAGCTGACCTCAAGTTTCAGGATTTTTATCAGATGGAGAGAAACCTCCAGGTACAGCAGGATCTCAGGCTGGCAGGGGGTGTAGGAAACTGCCTTGAAGTAGGTCTGCCAAGCCCAATGCAAGACAGTCTCGTCAGGTTATTGAACAAAGCCCCCCCCCCCAATCACCTGTGACCTGATCCTTTCAACCAGAGGTGCTGGTTCTGAACCTGGATCTTTCTATGTGCGAAGTGTGGTCCCTCCCACTGAATTAAGAGGTCTGGCTACTGTCCTCTTTTATTTGTGTTATTGATTTTTATAAGTACCACCCAATACTTTTTGATTCCAGGGTAATTAGCAATCACACAAAGACACCATTAAAACTACAATAAAACAGCATAAGACAATTTAAATGTACTGTATCTAAGAGTAATTGTGAATTTGGATAGAGTGTTACCTACATGATCTCTGTTGGGTCATATATGCAAGATAATTGCCCATTTTGTTTATTGGGCAGCTTGGTGTGGTGCAGGGATTCTTTTGCTTGAGAGCTTTTACGATTAATTCCATGTCCTTCCCCTGCCTCATGTCCATCAGACTCCCCTTGGAGGCACCAGTGTGCCAGGTGCCAACCCTTGGACCATAGTAGGCCTCATTCCTCTCTTAGCAGGCTCCACACTTTGAACTACCAGGTACCACCCCTTAGGTCACACGTAGGGATGGGTGAATGTCTATTTTAGTTTCTCATTTTCTAGGCTTAAGCACAGCTCTCCACATTTCAACATCAGTTTGCTTTACTTTTAAAAAGGCATCATGAAAATTCATCAGCATTTTAGTGCTGCTCTGCTCGTTCCCTTCTACTTTATTTGATGTCATGTCTGCATGGCCTGTTTACAATAAGGTAAAGCTAAAGGGACCCCGACCATTAGGTCCAGTCGTGTCCGACTCTGGGGTTGCGGCGCTCATCTCGCTTTATTGGCTGAGAGCCGGCGTACAGCTTCCAGGTCATGTGGCCAGCATGACAAAGCCGCTTCTGGCGAACTAGAGCAGCACACGGAAACACCGTTTACCTTCCCGCCAGAGCAGTTCCTATTTATCTACTTGCACTTTGATGTGCTTTCGAACTGCTAGGTGGGCAGGAGCTGGGACCGAGCAACGGGAGCTCACCCCGTCGCAGGGATTCGAACTGCCAACCTTCTGATCAGCAAGCCCTAGGCTCTGTGGTTTAACCTATGAACATATGAGTCCTACTCATATGTTCAAGGCATAAGCATTTAGCTATGGGCACAGTCTCTGGCTAGTTGACTATTTCAAGTCCCTTCAAACACAAGACGTGGGCCTCTCCCTTCCTACTAACATTGCCAGGTGCAGACCCTCAATAGGGCTTCCTGTATTATGACATTACAGCTTTACCCATCACAGTGGTAAGAGAGGACACATCCTTTGGCACACATTTCACAGATAAAAGGGCTTTTTTCAGGACCTGGATCTAATTCCTCAACTTCGTTAATAACTGCTTGCTATACAGACTTATTTGCATTAAGATGCTGCAGAAGAGCTGCACTACTGCAGTTTCCTCAAATATCCCCTCTCTCTGTTGCCAGGCAGTCCATTTGGATAAATATACTTGGGACTTTTGGCAACCTGCAGAAGTGATTTGGACTCACTCATTATGCCACGGAAAAAACTCACCCCACCACAACGATGACAAAATCGAGAAGGTTCCAGCCATTGCGGATGTAGGCGCTGGGATGCATGACCAGTCCATAGGCAAGGATCTTGAGGAAAGTCTCCACCGTAAATATGATGAGAAAAACATACTCCACTTGCTCCTGTGGAGGAAGAAGGCCAGTAGGCCCAAATTATACTTCCAAGCTTCTCCTGCTTGTGTCCTGAGATGCAATCTATCACTTTATTGGGATTTGAAACCAGTCACGTGTTCCAAAGTCAGGACAATCCCAAAGAGCTCCACTTGAAAGCTCCAGTTCTGGAAAGTTATACTACCGTAGAGACAGAGACTGGAAATTCCCATCAAGGGAAATGGGCAAAAAATTCTCTGGATTAGCATTATCTCAGTACAACACCAGCACAAGCATCTTACAGAGTGGGCAAGGAAATAGGAGGGAGAGCAAAGAGTTGGGAGTATCACACATATACATGGCTACAGGAATACGGGTAAGTGTGGCCACTTGCACACACACTCCCCAGAAAACAGGAGCGTGCATTTGTCACTCACGGCATGCAAAATTCAAGATAAACAAACACAAAAACACAGAGAAGATATGTGGAGCTATAGCACATAACCCAGGAATCCCGATCAATAGGCCATCCCTATCACATCTTTACTAAGACCCTCTAGTAAGAGAACCAGAAACACAATGCAGTTAGCACTACTTTCTGCTTCTTTCCTTTTATACCAATAAATGTTCTCCTCTCCTTCAATGAGAACAGAATCTCTAGACTCTGTCCTGCCATTGTAAACAACAAAGCCCTCCCACAGTGGTACAGTATATGTACTGTGTGAACTGTAAAAAAATTAATTCTTTAAAAAATGGCGGGCAGAGAAATGAGATCAAGTTCTGTCTCTGACTTCACTGGTGTCAAGCATTTCTGGATTTACCCTAGAGGGGAGAAACAGAACTGGCCCCCATCCAGTTTCAGTCAATGGATTATTCTGGATTTACTCCAGGGAAGCTGAGATCAAACTCCAGTCCTGACCCCAGCTGCAATCAGCAGATGACTTTAAATTTATAGGGGAGCTTCAGTGGCATCACTGCAAGACCCTCGGTCACCAGAGTGAACTAGGAAGCTGTGCAGATGAGGGGGCAGGGGGCAGCCTGTTGCCTCAGCTGCCCCTAGTCAGGTGGTGGATTAATGGTTATTAAGAGATAATAGTTTTAATTAGCATTAACGTGTTGCCTCAGACAGAAATCAAGATGTAAAAGTGGAATCATTAAGGAAGAAGGAGGCCACGGCAAAGGAGTTTACTGGACTACAAGGTGAATAAAAATAAGGAGCAGCTGTGTGATCCAGGATTTGGGGTATCTCTAGCCGGAAGGTGGCATGTGGTGGGTTACAGCAAGGAAGCAGAACTTGGAGACAATATTCCTGGCTTCACATGATGTTTTCTTCCTGTGTCAGACCTTGGACCTACCCATCTAGTTCAGTACTATCTGACAACAGTTTTCCGAGGTCTCGAGCTGACCAAAATCCTTTTAACTGCATCCTTCAGCATGCAGAATATGTGCTCTGCCATTGCACTATACTCTCCCCCACTCCCCACCCTTCCCTCCAAGGTTTTGGGAAAGGCACTCACCAAGTTGTGGTTGGAGACATTCGAGTCATCCTCAGGGAAGGGGATATAGACTCCTAAGGCCACACAGTTGGCGAAGATGGTCATAAGAATGAGGATATCAAAGGGCCTGGGAACATTCAGTTAAGGCAACAAACAGGAATTTCTTCTCCCTCCTTCCCCCAAGTAAAAAAAGAGGGCCTCCCCCCCCCCAGTCAGATTTCTCCCAATTTGTAAGCATAGGATGCTTCCATTCAACAATGCTGATGGCAGCACGGCGGATGGGGTTGTTCAGCCTGAGACAGAAGAGCGCTCGTGGTGAACGGTGCACCACATTGGTCCCCTGGGTTTTATGCTTGTTGTGCTGGAGACGCTTCTTCTGGGCATTGCTGCCTGTAGAGCCCAGTGTATCTGAGCCCCCACCAGCAAGTGTCCATGCCAGGGCCTGGCCTGTTGCCTCCACAAAAGCCTCAGCTGCCGAGCGTGGTATCTCGGGAGTGCTAGCTGCTGCAAGGTGGAAGCAGGGCAAGGGAGAGTTAAGGTTGGATCTAAAGGCTAACTGCCCTGTTTCTTAGAAAAGGCACAAAATATAAATAAGATTCTGAAAAACACAAAAAGGTTGGTTAATACAGAAATATGACAGAGCATGTTCCACTGTGGGAGACTTTTCCAAGACTACGGCCTCTGTGAGCTCAGGCTGAAATAAAACTTCAGATGTTTGCCTGGCACCTATGGTTTGGCCTCAGGACTTCACACTCATTCATTTCCATTATCAGTCCCAGTTATACATCAAAACACCTCAATCTGATTGCAACACCAAAGCCATACACTTCTGTTTTTTTCAGCTGCTGTTCCAGTCTTAGTGTCCAAGCCTCCTACCCTTTACTTCAACCCCTTTGCTAACCTAGAACCAACTGTACTCTATGTTTAACTATTGAGAACCACTATAATGCAAAAGTTTGCCTGATGCCCCCCATAGCTGGACTCCAGATCATTCGTCTTCTACCAGCCCCTACTTACCACTGTCTTATTCCTCTCAGTATCTTCTGAACACACTCCTAAAAGCTACAATCCCAAATGCACTAAGTAAACTCCTTACAGTAACACTTACTTCTGAGTAAACATGCCTAGGATTGCACTGTAAGACTCCTACCCGCCTCCAAACAGCTTGTCCCTACCTTGTTAACTAAACACATCTACATCTACTCACGTCCTCCGTTGCACTCGGACATCTTGCTGACTGGTTGTAGGGGGTGAGAGGGCAGATGAGGAAATCTCCAGAAGATGCTAGCACTTTAGGCCAACTACCTCTTCCCCTTGCAAGGGGGGGCTTCCCATTCTTTTGGCCTTTCTCCCTGGGCGGGGAGGAAGGACCAAATTAACCCTACGTGCTCTCATGGGAGGGCAGAGGCAGGAGCCTTCCAAGCCCTGTAGATGCACTCCTTGCTTTCCACAGCAGTGCTCCCTCTGAAAAGAATTTGAGCCCCTGCTCGTGTCTGCTTCTCTCACTCTCTCTCTCTCTCTCTTTCTGTCGCTCTCCCTGCTTCGTTCCCTCGCTCTCGGTTGAGGATTAAGGCAGATTGCCTACTTTAAAGGGCAGCGCAGGAGGCAGGGAGGAGGGAGCTCACACAGCTGGTTAGGTCACTGACTGTTGAGAGCTGGGGACATCCCAGCCAGACAAGCCAGCCTAGGCCTGGAAAGGGGTAGTATGAAAGATGTGACTGAAATGGGAACGGCCTTGTCATAATCCAACACACCCTACCTGAGTGTTGTGTAAAAGCAGCATAAGTGAGCTCTTGTAAATGATGGATCTCTCTGTGACCAAAACCAGACCGACACAAAGTCTTTTATGATAGCAAGTTTCCTTTCTTTCTTCAGACAGTCTGGCTTGATACCTCCACCCTCAGTCACCCTGGCACAGATTTTGCACAAGGAGCCCATTTGCATGTCTTTTTGGGGTGTGGGATGGGATGGGATGGGATGCTGAGATGGTTGTTACCAATGCAGGGCCTTGCTCACTTACCTCAGGGCATTCTGGGATGAACGGATCCAGCTTTTGTACTCCTGTGTACACTACTGCACAAACACTTTTACCTTTAAAACACATTCAAAATACCGGTACATCCTTTCCCTTAAAAGACTCCTGGGCACTATAGTTGACCCCTCAAAGAGTTACAATTCCCAGCAACCCTTAACAAACTAAAGTGCCCAGAATTTTTTGAGGAGAAAATGCGCTTCTAATGTGCTTTAAAGGTATGGAGGTACAATGTCTTATGAAAAGGACAGCAACTGGCATAATTAATTGGTGAGTCAATAAAAATCTTAAAATTTACTACCGTCTTTCCCCCTTTTTAAGACACCGTCTTATAAATTTTTTTCCTCAAAAAAACACAGGGTGGCTTATTTTCAGGGGGGTGTCTTATTTTTATTATGTCAGTATGGTACGGTACAGCCTCCCCCTGCGCGCTGAGCAGGCGGGGCAGAACTCCGCAAGAGGTGCGTTTCCCCCCCGTGCCTCTCACTGGTTCGCTGGCTCCCTGCGCACGCAGGAGGGGCTGAGGAGGCGACGGGAACAATGGCGGCATTACGGCTTACTTTTGGGGTACGTCTTACTTCTCACAAAGGTAAAAAAAACCTGCCATGGCTTACTTTATGACTACGTATTAAAAAAAGGGAAACAGGGTATTGTTATTTCATAATATAGGGTTGCTTTTTTTAATGACTTGAGAACAATCTTAGCCTGATGCCAACAAATGTGGAAAAAGAAGATAAGCTAGTCAAACAAATGTAAAACATTGGCACAGACTATACATGTATGAGGTACATTTACTCAAGATCAAATGCACTCTCAACACTGGTTTGGGAAGCAGTGTAGATGCAATGTTAGCCAAGGACCATATCTGTTTTGTCTTATGTTTCACATTGTTTCATGTAAAATACTGCATTTTGATGTGTTTTCCCCAAAACCAGCTTCAGAAAAAGAATGACATTAAGCCCACAATGTGTACACAACCTTTGTTTTCCTGCCTTCTGGCACAGGACAGGAAATGTAAAGCATTGCTTTCTGGTTGGTATGTCAAAATTCACGAATGGCTCACACGTGCCAACTCTAAACTGAGGTGGACTGTACCACTATATTTCATTGTTTGATATATAATAGAATGAATGAATAGAATGAATGAAACTGAAAGATAGAAAAGTGAGAGGAAAAGAGAGGGGAAGAAAGGACAACTAAATATAAAAATTTAAAAGGGTAAGAGTTTATTTACAGTTAATATTTGAGCAGGTGCAGCTTTTATTAGCTATGCGTGGCAATTTGCACTTGATAAAATGTCTCCTTTCATATAATGATCGTTGATGATCTCCAGCAGGCTAGGGACAAGGGTGAAAGCTGTTTCCTAGTTCTGCTGAATCTCTCAGCGGCCTTTGATACCATCAACCATGACATCCTTCTGGACTGTCTGGGGCTGGGAGCTAAGGGCACTGTTATACAGTGGTTCCGCTCCTTCCTCCTGGGCCGTGTCCAGAAAGTGGTGGTGGGGGATGAGTGTTCAGACCCCAGGGCCCTCATTTGTGGGGTGCCTCAGGGTTCTGTCCTTTCCCCCATGCTTTTTAACATCTATATGAAGCCACTGAGAGAGATCATCAGGGGGTGTGGGCTGGGTGTTCATCAGTATGTGGATGATACCCAGCTCTACCTCTCTTTTAAATCAGAACCAGTGAAGGCGGTGAAGGACCTGTGTGTCTGGAGGCGGTTGGAGGATAGATGGTGGCTAACAGATTCTGTCCTGACAAGACAGAAGTACTGTTTTTGGGGACAGGGGTACGTTTCTGAGCACAATTCAAAGTGTTAGGGCTGACCTTTAAAACCCTAAACAGCCTCGGCCCAGTATACACTGAGGTCCTTCTGACAGTTCCCTCCCTGCGAGAAGCGAGGTTACAGGGAACCAGGCAGAGGGCCTTCTCGGTAGTGGCGCCCACCCTGTGGAACACCCTCCCATCAGATGTCAAGGAAATAAACAACTATCAGACTTTTAGAAGACATCTGAAGGCAGCCCTGTTTAGGGAGGTTTTTAATGTTTGATGTTTTCTTGTATTTTTAATATTTTGTTGAAAGCCGCCCAGAGTGGCTGGGGAAACCCAGCCGGACAGGCGGGGCATAAATTATTATTATTATTATTAGTAGTAGTAGTAGTAGTATATAAAAGTACAGGAGCCTTTGTATCTTGCCATCCTAGAGTGAGAATCGGAAAAACAGGCCTAGAATAATAGAAATACAGAGTTGGAAAGGACCCCAATGGTCATCTAATCCAACCCTCTGCAATTCAGGAATCTCAACTGAAGCATCCATGACAGAAGGCCATCCAATCTCCTGAAGTACTCCATTCCACTGCTGAACATCTCTTTTTGTCAGAAACCTCTTCCTGATGTTGAGTCAGAATCTCCTTTCTTGTAACTTGAAGCCACTGGTACAAGTCCTACTCTCAAGAGCAGGAGAAAACAAGCTTCTTCCCTATTCCATGTGACAACCCTTAAGATATTGGAAGATAGCTATCATATCTCCTCTCAGTCTCCTCTTTTCCAGACTAAATATACCCAGCTCCTTCAACCATTCCTCATAAAGCTTGTTTTCCAGATCCACATTTTACTAGCTACTCCAGAATATCATGGGGGTCTTTGTCAAAAGCCTTACTGAAATCAAGAAATACTATATCCACAGCATTCCCCTGATCCACCAAACGTGTAACTACAAGCATATACTGCAGCAAAATTAATAATGGGATCCATATTGCAGATGGGTGATAAAGGAGGGACGTTAGGTCTGAAAAGGTTTAAGATTACTGATTAAGGTTGCAATCCTAATCATGACTACTCCCAGGCAAGCGGGGTGAGGATTGTAGCCTTGGAGGATTCATTTTCTGATAACCTTCTGGAAGAGGGCTAAAGGGTTATCCTGTACACTCCCTCCTCCTCAAGTTACAGAGCTGTGAGCTTTGATTTACCGGTAACTTGTTTTACCTCTTTACAAAGGTGCCTCGGCATGAAGTAAACTGAGGCAGCAGCTGGACTGTAAGCTGGGATCCAGACAGAGGAAGGCCCCAACCTTGCCCTGGCACATGGGGCATTTCTCCTGCTTAAGCGCTACTGAATGGAAGGTCTGTGATGTGGCTGCATTCATTTGAAGGAGCTTGAGTAAGGGAAGGGTCTGGGTGGATTGGGCCCTTAGGGTTAATTAGTTGTGGGTGGTGGCACCAGAGCCATTTGGATATTTCTCTTCAGGTGGTCAAATATTGTGACAGACTTTGCGGTTTTTAGAGTGCTCTGTCTTTTTATTTTTTCCTTTCTGCTTCTCAGGCTGCTTGTTTTGGCCTGGGTTGATTGCTTGGCAAAATTAGCCTATTTTATTACATTTGTATAAAGTAAACAATTCATTGTAATAAGGTACATTCATCTTTTTAGCGTTAGTTGATGTTTGATTTGTTTTTGTTTTTATCCTTGAAAAATTCTGGTGCTACAACCCATAAAAAGGCAGGTGCTGAAGATGGCTCAGCTTAAGGCCTACTGGGGGAAAATGTGTTTCAGTTGCTAGGAGACAGTTACCTCCAATTATCCACCTTCAACTCCCTCCTCTCCCCGCCCATCAGCTGGAGTGTCTAAGGAGGGTACAAAGACTACAATGCCCAGCATGCTCTCTGTTCTTGCTGGATTGGAGACCACATGGTGTAGCTGAACCATAGTTATTATATAGGCACACTCAAAGGTCTTAAGTTTTGGGTTCACTTTGGAAGTTTTTTTTGTCTCTTCCCCTTCACAACGAAACATTATTTATTATTATTTATTATTGAATTTATATACCGCCCTATACTCGGAGGTCTTGGGGCGGTTCACTAAACAAGATCAACATAAAAACCACAATATATATAATCAAAACAAAAACAACTCAACAAATCCCCCCTCAAAAAAAGAGCCACATTTTAAAAGGACATAGGATGTCAATCAGATCAACCAAAGGCCTGGTTAAAAAGGAATGTTTTTGCCTGGCGCCTAAAGGTGTATAATGAAGGCGCCAGGCAAACTTCGCTGGGGAGCCACGGCAGAGAAGGCCGATTTAGTATATTTGTGCAAACTGCAAGGTGAGGAGTTTGTCCTCTTTCTAAAGCAGGAATAATTCAATGTCATTTATTTCAATTATTTATTATCTACTATTACAAGGACCTCAAGGTGGTGTGTACACAGTTATGCCATGCCAATGGTTATTATAAAGGTAAAGGTAAAGGGACCCCTGACCGTTAGGTCCAGTCACAGACGACTCTGGGGTTGCAGCACTCATCTCGCCGGTGTACAGCTTCCGGGTCATGTGGCCAGCATGACTAGGCCGCTTCTTGTGGGTATTCAAACTGCCGACCTTCTGATCGGCAAGCCCTAGGCTCTGTGGTTTAGACCACAGCACCACCCGTGTCCCTATGGTTATTATAAAGGTAAAGGTAAAGGGACCCCGACCATTAGATCCAGTCGTGACCGACTCTGGGGTTGCAGCGCTCATCTCGCATTCTTGGCCGAGGGAGCTGGCGTACAGCTTCCAGGTCATGTGGCTAGCATGACTAAGCCGCTTCTGGCGAATCAGAGCAGCGCACAGAAACGCCGTTTACCTTCCCGCCGGAGCGGTACCTATTTATCTACTTGCACTTTGACATGCTTTCGAACTGCTAGGTTGGCAGGAGCAGGGACCGAGCAACGGGAGCTCACCCCGTCACGGGGATTCGAACCGCCGACCTTCTGATCGGCAAGCCCTAGGCTCTGTGGTTTAACTCACAGGGCCACCCGCGTCCCGTTATGGTTATTATACCCCTTCACAATTTTATCCTCACAACAACCCTGTGTGGGTGGTTAGGCTGAAAAGCAGTGAATGGTTGAGTTTGGGTTGGGACTCTTAGAGGGAAAATTATTTTATTCATTTATAGCCCACCTTTCTTCGAATGCACTCTTCCCACCCAAGCACTAATTTGCTCCAAACCTACTTACCTTCAGCAAAATGGTGGTCTTAAGACCATACCTAGAATTTGGGGAAACTGACTTCTGCTGCAGCCTGTGGTGTTATGTTTTGCATAGTTAGTATGTGGCTAGTGTGTTAAGAGTGGCTGGGGGAACCCCGTCAGATGGGCGGGGTATAAATAATAAAATTATTTATTATTATTATTATTATCGTATGGGGAGATTTTGCTCTGGAAAGCCAAACCAGTCCAGCACTGCCTCCAGGCTGCAAGGCTAACAGTGGATTACATTGCTGGGCCATTTTGTAAGACACTCCAAAGCACAGACGACCCTAACAATACAGGGACAATGAATTAACACGGGTATTTATTGAGCAATTTGTGTAACTTCAAATTCAAAATTATAAAGACTTGTGTTAGGAGTAGGAAGCCTCCTACTTTAGTTGCTATCTGTTGTGTGATGGGGAACTGCTGCCTAACCAAGAAAAAAATAATTACCTTAAATTAATTCCCTTTAAAAATAACCTCATTGTTGCTGCTCCTGTTGTTTTGTATTTCTCCATGGGCATATGGGTCCCTCCCACTTCCGCTTCGAGGGAGACCTCCGCACACAAAAAAACACCCTTTCTCAGAAGTTACACCTCCTGCCAGAATTGCGCTGCTCTTCCACTTGCTCTACCGGCTCGGCCGCCGGGGCGGAGAAGAGCCTCCTGGACCACAAATCCCAGCATGCTGCGCGCGAGGGAGACCCTGCACTACATTTCCCGCCTTCCCCTAGGGCAGGCCCCGTGACCGAGGGCGCCTGGCCCAGCTGGGAGCAGAGGGAGCGGTGAGTGCTGCCGCCGCCGCCCGACTGCTGGCTTTCTCGCTGGCTTGCTTCCGTCCCTCCCGGCTGCCTCTTCCCTTCTGCCCCCGGGGTCCTGCTGCTGCTCCTGCCGCCGCCCCTCACCTGGGAAGCCCCGCTGCCTCTTCCTCCCGCGGGCGGAGCGCGTGCCTCTGGCAGGAGGGCTCTTCCTTGGCGCCCCCTCGCCGCTGCCAGGGGCGCCCGGCCCCGAGGGCTCGCTCGGCTCGGCCGGGCTAAGGCCTGATCCGAGCGGGAGGCAGCGGCTGCCGGGAACCGAGGGGGCGGGAGGGCCGGGCTGGCTTCGGCGGCTGCTCTCGGGCTCGGGTTTCCCGTAATGGGCACCCGGTTGGCCACTGTGAGAACGGGGCGCTGTGGGGGCCCCTTTCCAGCGAGACTGGTCTCGGGTTCAAGGGTAGGAAAGGCGCACGTGCCAAAATTCATCCTCTCAAACCACTTCATTTTAAATGGCTTTTATCGCGGGTCGGCGGGGTGTGTGTGTGTTGGACATATTGCCGGGGTGCAACCGGAGAGCAATGACAACAAGCGGAGCGGAGCAGATTGCCGTAGCTGTTGACTCTCATGCTTCTGCTTATCTTTAGTTTGCCCCTCAGCTGACAGGAGAAGGTGGGTGGGTGGGTGGCAGTGCTCTGGAGGGAACGGTGGAAGCTGCTGTGGAGACAAGCTCTCCTGCAGCATCAGTACTGCTAGGTTTACTATGTTGTTGCCTAGTGGCAACCCCACACACCTTCTGTGTGTCTTACAGCATGGCTACAGTTGTGAAGTTGCAGTTTACTCTGTGTTATCCCATGTGTTCCAGACCCTAACCTTGGTTCCAAAAACAGGTAATCCCTTCAGTTGCTGTGCCTCAAACTAAGTCCTGTACAGTATATTGCAGAACCCAAGAAGAGCCTGGCTGTTTCAGGGCAATGGCCCATCTAATCCAGCATCCTGTTCTCAAAGTGGCCAACTGGTTGCTTATGGGAAGCCTGCACAACCAGAGTGCAGCAGTATTCTCCCCATATACAACTGGCATTTAGAGGCATATTGTCTCCAACAGTGGTGGCAGAATAACAGCAATTGTGACTGGTGCCCATTGATAGGCTTCTCCTCCTCCAAAAGGGGCATCTGTACTGTAATCCAACATTACCAGTTGTCACCAGGCATTGCCCACTCTGGCCTGTACATCCTCCTGATGCCTTCAGGCACCCATTGTGGTGACCTCCACATGTGGGACTCCAAGCTCCAGCCAGTATGGCCAATGGTCAGGGATGATGGGAGTTGTAACCCAACAATATTTGATGTTACCCCTGCCTTAGAAAATCAGAACCACTGGAATAGGCGGATCCTGCCACAAACCACAGTCTTGGTTGCTAGTATTCTAATGTGGCATTTGTGTTATTCACATCGCCTTAAAATTTGACTCCATCCACCCCACACCCAGCTGGTGAGAACCTGTCTTCATCCTCCTCTCTTTAGCTCCCTTCATGGAATTGGAGCCCATCCCAGCCTGGCCTTAATTTCCTTTACAGTTCACACTTCGAGTATTGGTCAAACTTGATAAAGAGGGTGATGGCATCTACGCTGGTCTAGAAAGAAAAATATGACTAGAAGGAGGCATGAAATCATGAACAGTGTAGCAAGAAAGGTGTTTCTTTTGCCTGGTTCTTCTTCTCTCAGAACTCTAGAACTTGAGAGGCGTATGAGACATGATAGCGAAAAGGAACTTTCTGCTTCAGAGGCAGTATACCTTTGAATAACAGGTACTAGTGATAAAACAATGAGGAGTTCATGTTGCTTTCCTTTTTTCATTTCTAAAATTTATTTAAAATGCATAAAATGGCTATATACAAATGCAATAAAACAGAGAATACAGTATAAAGCAATACATAGTGTAACAATAGCAGTTCCAAAGCAGCTCAAAAAACCAGCCACAATGTGTTGATTAAGACCTGAGGAAATAAAATAGGTTTTTAACTACCTGCCTATATTATATGAAGCTGGTGCCAGGCAAATGTTATTTTACATGGTCTTATAACATTGGCAGGCCATATTGGTTCTCCACAACAGGTTTGTGAGGCTGGTGGGAGAGCTTTACTTTCTTTTTCCTTTACGTATAAAAAAAAGGATACCAGGTTTCATCAAAGGTGTTTTCCTTTATAACCCCATTTGCAACTCTTCTAAGCCCAGTTAGTTGTCCTGAACTAGCCAAATCACTGAACCACATCTCAAGGAGTAGCTGTTGCCTTCCTGGCTGGCTGGTGAGTTTCCCAGAAAAAAATTGTCTGTCACCCCTGGGAAAAAATTGCACTCTGTGGCCCCTTGGTTAGGAATGTCCTTTGTACTCTTCATATGGAGAGCTGCACTTTGTTCTGGTCTTCACC
Source organism: Darevskia mixta (assembly GCA_034641385.1). Taxonomy (NCBI): domain Eukaryota; kingdom Metazoa; phylum Chordata; class Lepidosauria; order Squamata; family Lacertidae; genus Darevskia; species Darevskia mixta. The sequence continues at coordinate 2,249,046 of JAWWNH010000067.1, read as the reverse complement.
TCTATTATAGACTTGGTTGCCTGTGGCAAGAATTGCCTCTAGGCAATAGGACAACGAAGTCTTTAAAGCAGAAAATAGTTTCAATTGTTCCTACCCCCTTTCACACTATTATAAACCACTTGAGGCTATTGTAGTTAAGCAGCATACAAATTGTTTAAATAAGTAAGTAAAACATGTGGGCAGGCAGGTATGTATGAGATATATGTGTAGGCAAGTTACAGTTTGGGAGTTTATTCACAAGATTGGCCTAATCGGCAAACAGGAGTAAAGTTACAGAAACGTGTATAGAGGAAAAAGGAGAAGAATTTGTCCCAATGGCTTCATGGAACTTGCTGCTTGTAGGTACCCTGGCTTGAGCCCTGCTGCTATAAGCATCCAGATTATTGGTTGTTGTAACGCTTCTTCTTTTGTACAGGGTTTTCTGTATCCATAGATGTATTGGCATCATGGAAGAGGTGGACAAGATCCTCATACATTCCCTTCGCTTCTCTGGGACGTAAGGCCATCTTTATGCTGTCTGTACTTCTTCATAGTGGTGGGTGGGTGTGGTGAGAAGTCAGGTACTATGGTGCGTTGTGTCCATAGGCAATCATGGGTTTGATGGACAAAGGCAGAAAAGGGTTTGAAAGCATGCCTTCATGCAGGATTTGACGTAGGGGTGTAGGGTGGCTGGTTGCTGTCTCCTATGAGATTTCATAGGCCTGGAGCCTAAAAAGCTGAAGTCAGTTTCTAGAAATTCAGAATGCCTTTCCTGCTGTGAACTCTAATAAAGCAAAGGCTGTGGTACATGGTACAAGGAATGGGGTTCCACAGGAGAGCCAATAGACCCAGAAGCTTATGCCAGGGCTTTCTCTTAGGCCAGGCAAGAAATTAATTGGGGTTAAACACGTATGGCTTTTGCTGTGTTCCATTGGCTCTTTGTTTTTGCTTGGGGAATCATGCTTTCTTACCGATGCTTTGGCTCCAGCTAGGTGTTTCATGGCTTCTAGGAGCTGCGTGGGAGCAAGCAATTGGCAGTTGCCTAGTGACCAAGGTTAATCAATGGTATTGCAGAAGCTCATAGGTGGCTCTGTGACTCCCTTTGAACAGCAGTAATAATGTCCATGTGTATTATTATTTAAATTGTTCACCACTCTTCATCCGCAGATCCCAGGGCAGTTCACAGCATAACATTACAATATAAAAACCACAACATACGTATTGGAATTAGAACAAGAACAAACCAATAATCCCCCCTCCTACAATGCATTTAAAAGGGCATTTAAAAGGCCTGGTTGATGAGGAACATTTTCTCCTGGAGCCTAAAGGTATATAATGAAGGCACAGCCAAACCTCCCTAGGGAGAGCATTCCACAAATGGGGAGCCGCTGCAGAGAAGGCCCTTCTCATGTTGCCACCTCCAGATGTCTGATGGAGGAGGCACACCAAAGAAGGGCCTCGGAGGATGATCTAAGGGACCAGGTAGGTTCATATGTAGAGAGGCAGTCCTTAAGGGATTGCTCACTGGGGCAAGACAATTTGAGCTTATTGCACCAATCGTGGCCCAACTGCACTGGCTGCCAGTTGGTTTCCAAGCCCAACATCTACATGAAGCTGTTGAGTGGGGTCATCCAGGAGGCTTATTCCCCTGTGTGCGCATATAGGACTGTAGCATTAGCCACCACTGCTACACCAACTCTCTTCTCTGAAGAGGCTCTTGGCAGTACAGGTAGTCAGTTGCCTTCTTGCAGTGCAGGGCCCTAGGAAATTATTATTATTATTATTATTATTACATTTTGTTAGTTGTTTTATCTTACCTAAGGCAACCCAAAGTGACTTACAACCAATGAGACAAACAAACAAACACCCCAGTTTAGATACATTCAAACCAAGGAGACTGTATTCCATGGCCCCACAAGCTGCTTATTGGACAGGTGATACAATGGCAGCAGAGTCTTAGCAGAAGACAAATTGCAAAAAAGTATGGCAGTTGGCAAGCCATTCCCATGTTCTTCCATCCTACTGCATGGAGTGGAAGATGTAGGCTCTTCTGTTGCAGTAAATAAAGGAAAATGGTCAGTGCAGGGGACTATAATCCCTGCATCCTTCTCCCCTTCCAGGGATATCCCAGAGGAAGTGCAGAGCATCCGGGAGTTTACCACCGAGTTGATAGTTGAATCTGTTGTGCGATGTCTTCGTGTCATCAGTCCTTCTGTGGGGTCAAGCCTCTGCCACATCCTGCCTCCAGGGATGTCTGCTCGCTTCCGAATTGGCATGAGCCTAGCGCAAGCTTGCCAGGTAACTACAACTAAACCAGGGTGTGGATGCATTGAACAAAGCAGGCTCTTCATCCCTGAAATTTTGTGCAGTGGTAGATAGTCTCTTGTTAAGTGCCATGGGTTCTGAGCTTGAAGGTGTGAGAAATCTGGTGTAGTATAGAATTTTGTTTGCTGGAAATCTCAGATTTGATTTTTGGAAAGGCAAGCTTCTAGGCCTCATGGTGGAAAGTACATGGGCCACTTTTGTTAAAGGATCCAGAAGTGGCTGGTTCATGACCTCCAGTTGTGTTTTCCTGCCCTATCCAAAGAAAATTCTGGCACTCAAGCAAGAAACCTAGTTTGTGTTCACAGCAAACAGTTGTGCAGTTGACAAAAGGTTTTTGTTTTGTTTTTTAGCAACATTAAATTATCTTCTCCTCACATAAATATGGCCCATGCCACTCTGGTGCCTCTGTCCACCACAGAGAGAAGTTATTAGAGAAACACTAGCAAGACTGTGTACTTGAATAATAACCCAAATTCTGTGACAACAAAAGCAGAGATGTTTTACTAAATTTGCATAATTCTTACATTTGCATGTTGCCTTTTCTAACTATTGTGTTTCATTTATTCTGCCTTTGCTCATCTTTGTGGCCAGGAGCTAAACAAGGCTCAGAAGCTCAATCATCTCTGGCTTTAGAAATTTCTGATGGCCTTGAACATTCACATTTTTAATAGCCATAAGGGCTAGAAACTTGCAGCAACAACAGCAAAATGCAGAAAATCCAAGGGCAGAACTAAACATGACAAGTACCAGTAGTAGACACTGTTCTTTTCATATTTCTCATGATCCTGCCATTTCTCTCTGTTGCCAGCTCACTTCTGGTATCCGTGCTGGAAACGGGGAGAAGTAGCTGGAGCAAATGACTATAGGGAAGTAAGGTATGGGAAGGGCTCAGCTCTCCTTTTACTATTAAATAAAAATGCATTTCTGTTATGTGAACAAGTAAGTGAATAATGGCTAGTCTGCATTGTTGCATAAGGACATGCAGAGTATTCCCCTGTCTCCATCCTGCTTTCTGTAGAGAAAGTCTGTAATATCCTCAATATGACTTCTCTGAGTGGGTTTTCCTTTTGAGAATGGAGCAAGGAGGGATATTATTGGGCACCTCCATCCCATCCCAAACATGAGGAAAATGCGGGCTTGTCTTGCAGGGTTGCTGTAGGGATTAAAACAAAAATTGTGTTTCAATACTTCAAAGCACCACATAAATGCTAAGTATTAATATTAGGAAGCCACTTGAGAATACTTCAGGCCAATTAGTTTGCTTCACAGTATCAAATGGTGGTGCTTATGCCAAATCTCCTTGTACATAGATAACTAGCATGCCGGGGAGAAGGGTCAACTTGGCTTTCTCCCAGAGGTGTTGTTTCATTTGTATGTGTAAAATAAACTTCCAGACACACAGTGCTCACCCCATCCCTTGCAAACCGTGTTACCGTTATGGCTGTTGCTCTGAGGTCATAGGATATGTTGCAAGGGGAGGAGAGGACATTGGGTGTTGGGAAAGAGTAGAGGAAGGGAAAGTCAGTTGGCATTGAGGGAGGAGGGAGAAGCTGAGGGGAGGGAAGCAGAGAAAGGAAGCAGAGGAAGAGTGAACATGGGCAACTGAGCGAGGTGGCTGAAAGGAACTTTTAGACAAGAGTGGCTAGATTATTTTGTTTAGAAGATCTGCTAGGGTGTGGGTGTACACACACACACACACACACACACACACACACACTACCAGAATAAAATGGCAAAATCAGCCATTACAAACAAGTTGTAAGAGTCAGCTGGACAAAAGACCATAATCAAGGCAACTGCTGAAATAGCTAAGCAGGTGAAAAGGTATTTTTATTTTTTTTATTTATTGAATTTATATACCGCCCTATACCCAGAGGTTTCCGAGCAGTTAACAGAACAAAATCAAAATAGAAAATACAAGATATATATAATCAAAATTAAAATAACCCAATAACCCCCCTCCCCAAAGAACCACATTTTAAAAGGGCATAGGATGTCAATCAAATCAACCAAAGGACTGGTTAAAAATGAACATTTTTGCCTGGTGCCTAAAGGTGTATAATGAAGGCTCCAGGTGTCACAGACAGGGAGCCACTGCAGAGAAAGCCCATTCTTGTGTTGCCACCCTCTGGACCTCTCAAGGAGGAGGCACATGAAGGAGGGCCTCAGAAAATGATCTCAGGGTCTGGGTAGGTTCATATGGAGAGAGGTGGTTCTTGAGGTATTGCGGTCCTGAGCCTTAAAGCTTTATAGGTAAAAACGAGCACTTTGAGTTGGGCCTGGAAACTAATTGGTAGCCAGTGCAGTCGGACCAGGATCAGTGTAATATGCTCAAACCGTCTTGCTTTGGTGAGCAACCTGGCCATTGAATTTTGCACTAGCTGAAGTTTCCGAACCGTCTTCAGAGGCAACCCTGCGTATAACGCATTGCAGTAATCTAACTGTGAGGTTACCAGAGCATAGACAACAGGGATAGTTGGCTAGATAGGGGCGTAGCTGGATCACCAGCTGAAGATGATGGAAGGCACTTGGGACCACTGAGGCCACCTGAGCCTTGAGGCTCCATCTCTCTTGAAACCAGGCACCAAAGAGCCTCACTCCTCACCTTTACCCAGCAGGCCACTCCCACTCTGTCCCACAGTGGGACTGACATGGACTACTGCAATGTGCTCTATGTGGGGCTACCTTTGAAGGTGACCCGGAAACTACAACTAATCCAGAATGCAGCAGCTAGACTGGTGACTGGGAACGGCCGCCGAGACCATATAACACTGGTCCTGAAAGACCTACATTGGCTCCCAGTACGTTTCTGTTGGTGCTGACCTTTAAAGCCCCAGTATATCTGAAGGAGCGTCTCCACCCCCATCGATCTACCCGGACATTGAGGTCCAGCGCCGAGGACCTTCTGGCGGTTCCCTCACTGCGAGAAGCCAAGTTACAGGGAACCAGGCAGAGGGCCTTCTCGGTAGTAGCACCCGCCCTGTGGAACGCCCTCCCACCAGATGTCAAAGAGAACAACATCTAACAGACTTTTAGAAGACATCTGAAGGCAGCCCTGTGTAGGGAAGCTTTTAATGTTTGATTGATTATTGTATTTTAGTGTTTTGTTGGAAGCCGCACAGAGTGGCTGTGGAAACCTAGCCAGATGGGCGGGGTATACATATTTTATTATTATTATTATTATTATTATTATTATTATTATTCCATCATTTAGGACCTGGGATATCAAGGGGAAGTTGGCTATCAAACCTTCTTGTACAGCAATGAGCCCGAAATCCGACGCCTCCTGCTCTTCCTGGTAGAGAAGCTCCCACGCGATGCCTCGGAGGACGCCAACCAGCCTGTGGGTATGGAGGAAACTGGGCAAACACAGGTCCCGGGCACAGGGAGGCCAAGTGTTGGCAACTTCTCTAACCTGTTGTGTCCTTGCAGGCAAATCAACGACACTTCGCAGAGCCATTGCTGCTGCCATCAAGGAGCAACTGGCTGTCCCCTGGGTACCCCCTACCTGCCGTACCCCCCGCTTGCAGCTCTTACAGGTGTGCTTCCTCACCCCTCTTACTAGGTTAATGGTCCCACTCCTTGGGTTCATGGCTTCATAAGCAAGATCTGTTGCTGAAATTTTATTTCTAAGACTGTTGACTTCCTTAAAAATGAAAGCCTTTCCAGCCCTCATGTTCTGGAGAAATGCAGGAAACCTTTGCAAAAGGTCATTGTGGATTTTGGGTTGATATGACTATCTAGTGTCTGGTCTGCACTCTTGGGGCTTTTTCCCTTTCCGATAGATTTTTCATAATCTGCAGAAACCCAAATACTGGCTTCTAAACAAACCATGCAGAAATATGTAAATCAATCAAATTTCTATGCATCTCTTGGTATATCTTAAACAAGATATTGATGTATTTTTCTTGTTGAGCATGTAAACTCCTCGAGTAAGTGATTCATTTTATAACCCCACTCCTTGCCGCCTGTTTTATATTTCTCTTTCCAGGCCTCATCCCTGTAAACCCAGAACCTATTTCCTCTTACAGTGTTTCTTATCTTTCAGTGGGGTGAATGCTATTTCAGACTCTCCCCCCCCCTTATCCTTGCTAGGGTTCTTGCCTACTGAAGCGATTCCAAGCTCAACCCTTGGTCCTGCCTCGAGAGTCGGACCCCTTTTTGGGGAAGGTGCCCCCAGGTGAGTTTTGCCCTGTAGCTGGGTGGGGGTGGGGGAATAAGTAAAATGGAGAGCATGGAATGGCAGGTTTTCCCTGTTCTCCATTTATTTATTTCCCTCCCACCCATGTAAGGTTGCAATCATGTATGCAAAGCGAGCATAAATTTGGGGCCCATTTAGTTCCTGCTTAGAACCCTTCTTGATATGTCTAGACTTGTACGGCATTGTCTTCTTGCAACAAGTTTCTGCCCTTCCCCTCAGATCCCCTTTGATTAGAAAAGAAAAGGGGTTTCCAGAGTGCTGAGAGTCTCCCCAAGTTAGGGGAGGCCCTTTTTTTAGCCTCTCGGGGGAAGATCCTAGAGTAGCTACCCAAAGGGCTCCTCCTCCATCCTGCCGTTCATGGCTGGGTAGATGGTGCCACGAGCAGTATGTCCTTGGTGGATCTTTGGGAATTGCATTCTGTCAGCATGTGCACACGTGGAATTATGAATAGTAATAATAATAATAATAATTTTATTATTTGTACCCCACTCATCTGGCTGGGTTTCTCCAGCCACTTGTGAAAGAAATGCCATGCCAATTTCCAGTATTTGTTCATGCGATTGGCTTCCCCACCCATGGCTGTCTGGCCAACTGAAAATCAGAGCCCAAAAAACATTTATTTGTTTTCTTCTTCATCATCATCATCTTATTTATTGTATTTTGCAACACAAACACACATAACACTAAAGAAAAGAAAAAGGAAAAAGTAAAAAAGAAAACTTAAAAAGAAAATACAAAAACCAATACGAAACAAATAATGAACATAAAACCATATTTCAGTTCTTCTTTTCTTCTAGTTGACTTCCTTCATCCTCAGCGCGGTTCTACTTTCATAACTCACTTTGTCCCCCCCCCTTTTCTTTCTATTTTAAGCTTTTACACCATAATTTGTTTTGTAAAAGTTAATAAAAACAAGTCCAGGTATTAATTTGAGGGCACTGCTTTTTAAGGTAATCTCTGTATTTTCCCCATTCTTTTTGGAATTTTTGTTTAGACTGACCCCTAATTGCATCTGTCATTCTAGCCAACTCAATGTAATAATAGAGAATAATAGAGAAATTAATAGAGGAAGGAAAAACAATAGAAGAACCCAAAGAAATTTGTGAAAAATTTGCAAACTATTATAGGAAACTATATCAAGAAGAGATGGAAAAATACCTAGCACAGAACAGACTTCCAGTGATAGCTTGTGGAAAAATTAAGCATTTAAACTTACCAATAACTATGATGGAGGTGCAACAATCAATTTCAAAAGCAAAGACAGGAAAATCTCCAGGTTTATGGCAAGAGATTTATCAAGATTTATTTGGCAGTATAAAAAACCAATAATTAAACACAAATTATTAATAAAGAATAAAAATAGAGGCTGATTGGCACTACCTGATCTAAATTTGTATTATGATTTTGCCTGTCTAAACTGGTTAAAAGAATGGATGATATTACAAAATGTAGACTTAATGGACTTAGAAGGATTCGAAAACCATTACGGGTGGCTTGCCTACCTAGGACATGAACAGGTGAAAGTCCACAGAGGATTTCTTAATCATATTATAAGAAAGTCAATATATAGAGTATGGGGAAAGTATAAAGAGTTATTAGAACCCAAAACGCCCTGGTGGCTCTCACCCTTAGAGGCGATAGCAGTGAAAAGGAAATATGTGGAATCGAACTGGGCCACATATAAGGATTTATTAGAAGAAAATGATAAATTGAAATTGAAAAATTATGAGGAAATAAAGCACCGCCTAACAGGTGTTCAAAGCAGATTTTTAAAAAAGGTTTTGCAAGTGAAATTTCAATATTAGATAAAGAATTATTACAAAATAAGACAAAGGTAATTTCTAAAATGTATGGAATCTTATTGGAATGGGAGGTTAAGGATGAATAAGTCAAAGAGCTAATGATCAAATGGGCTACAGATATAGGTAAACCTATTCAATTATCATCATGAGGAAAATTATGTAAGGAGAGTTGGAGATTCACAGCTTGCGAGGCGATAAAGGAAAACTTGTTAAAGATGTTTTACAGATGGTATTTAACACCAAGCAAAATATACAAAATGTATAAAACAAAATAAAAAATGTGTTGGAGGTGCAACCAAGTACCGTAGAGGGGACGCTACTACATATGTGGACCTGTGGCAAAATCAAGGGCTTCTGGCATATGGTATATGAAGAGCTAAAGAAAATATTTAAACAAACTTTTGTTAAAAAAGCAGAAGCTTTTTTATTGGGTATACTAGATTCAGATATTGCTAGGGAAAACAAGAAAATATTCAGTTACGCAACAGTGGCAGTGAGAACCCTAATTGCAAAAAATTGGAAAAAATGAGACAGCACCAATAAAAAAAGAATGGCAAGAAAAATTATTTGATTACATTGACTTGGCTAGAATGACAGATGCAATTAGGGGTCTGTCTAAACCAAAAAACATTTTATCCCTAGAATCCTGAGAGTAAGTCCTGCTGAGTCCAGTGGTCCTTAGTCCCCAGTTTGTGCACATAGGATTACAGTGTAAAGGCCTGTGAACGCCTTATAAACCTCTGGGAACCCTTGAAAAACCCTTAAAAAAACCAGCAGCACTTACCAGACTGGCATGAATGGTGGCAGTGGTGGCTCTCAATCGTCGACAACACTGGAGGATTATGTGGAAACAACAAGGCAGGTAGACCAGTCCCCCCAAGTGCTTGGCTGTGGGGCAGATTCACTTGCTGCTGGTGGTATCTTGCTCTTTTCAGGCTGTTTTTGCCCTGTTCACAGTTGAAATTGATTTTTTAAATTATTTCCCAGCACCACATGTATATGTGGTCATGCGTGAGTTGAATGCGTGTAAGTGGGGAAACACCTGTAAATTCCTTTCTCTATAAACACATAATTTTTGGTCCAATTCACCATTTCTGAATGAGGAACCTGGAGCAGGCTGCTGAGTGCAGGACTTGCAGGCCTCCTCCTGGATTAAGGAAGGGGAGGAAAGTTGCTCTCCCAACATTTGGCTCAACTTGATTGACCCCAAAGCAGGGGCTGGGGCTAACCAGTGTGTGGCAGTGTAACTGGCCTCATCCTCTTCTCCCTAGAAAGGAAAGAGTTCTTTGTCAAGTTCCTGCCCCCCGTGTCCGCCCAGCTGTCCCGACCTGCATCCTTGCTGCCATCCCTGTTGGAGCTTAATATGGCTGAACTGAGCACAGCCCAAGACTGGGAGAACGAGTGGAAGAGCCAAGGCCTTGGATCACGCATGACTCCTGAGGTGGGCACAATGGGTGGCATTGTTTATCCTGTTTATCCTGACTCCGGTGGCTGGTGGCAGCAGCATGGCGATGATAGTTTGCATTGTCTGCCCTCTGAGGAAGGGTAGTGCCCTGTGTTGTACAGGGTGTGGGCGAGGCCAGAAGAATTGTGACTTGCCTAAGACCACCTTAGTGATTCATGGAAGAAATGCATCTGAACCAGGAATTTGCAGGTGTGCAGCTCATTCTCTTTGCTATTACATGGTAGTCGTTGTGGCACTCTAAAGTCACATCAGAAGTGAGCTCCTCTGCCTGAGTTTCCTTTCTTCCATTATGTATGGGTTGTCTTTTGTTCCCTCCCTGACACCCACATCTCTTGAGAGGAGAGGAGAAACTGTCTAGAGAAGTCAAGGTACCTTCCCTTTAGACCAGGGATGGCCTTCCAGGTGTGTCTGGACTGCAGCTCCCATCATCCCTGATCATTGGCCATGTTGGCTAGGGTTGATGGGAGTTAGAATCCAACAACACCCATCTGTAGTGTAGAGCACAAGTTGTGTGAGTTACTCTTCTTACTTGCTCTGGTAGGCAGGGGCAAGCAAATAGGAGAACTACAACACATACGTACACACACACCAATTCAGTCCAGTCCTGCTGCTCTGCACTTTTGGGATTTGGGAGGAGCTAAGCTCCCTCTTTACCATTTAGCTATTGATGGAATATTTTTTCACCTTCCTGCTTACCCTGCTTGCCTCTTGAGCACACCTCAAAGGAGCTGCAATAGCCTGACCCAACACTCATCTCCACTCAGCAGAACATGCCCACAGTGAGGCGCTGAAGAGAGTGGTTTGTGGAATGATCTGAAGGCCACAGGGATGGGTGGAGCTCTGGTTTTCTACATGGCAAGAAGGAGATGCTACTTCTTGGTTGGCCTGCATTAGGTCTGGAGTTCTGGGGGGAGGTCTGTCTAGGATACGACATACAAAACCAGTGCCACTTTTTAGTAAGACACCAGAGCAAGAGGCTCAGAGAAACTGCTGCAAGTCTGGCAGTCCTCCCCTCACGTCAGCTCCATTGCAAAAGGGGATATTCTGCAACCCACTTTTTCAAAATCAATACAAAACATTTTAGAAAAAATATATAACGGTGAGCACTTGCAGAAAGCGCAGTGGTAGATATTGTGTGCCCGCCCCCTACGTTATTTTTTCCTCTTCCTCCTTTTAGTCCAGGAATTTCTGGTCATTATAGAAGAGAGGTTTCTGAGTGCTCTCCCAACTAGGAGAAATGGAGCCTGTGAACTCAGCTTCCCTTAGGTTGAGAGAACTTTAGAGATCCCACCCCTGACTTCAGACAAGAAGAAGGGAAGTAGCAATCTTATCTCTTCCTGCCTCCACCGCACACTCAGATAATTGTCCTTCTACGAGGTTCTTCAAAATGTGTGGAATGCCTTCTTGGATGCCTGCATTTTCTGAGAGGACCATCCGCATTCCAAAGTCTGGATCTAACCAGAGACGTTACGGTTTGGCCTTGGTAGAGGGGAATAGAATCTGCTCGCCCTGATCCCAGTTGAGGTGGTTTATGTCCCCAAGATTATTTGCTTGCCACTCCCCACCCCGTCTCCAGTCTGCACTGCCATACTCCACCCCTTATTTCCCATTGCCCTTCCCTCAGGAATACCACCAATGGAAGCGTCAGCGGCTACAGCGGCGCCTCCTGGACCAGTTCCGGCAGGCATCTCCTCGTGCTGGGCCTGCCCACCAGGGAACAGCCCATGACCTGCTTCAGCTCCTGGGTGCTTTTGGTGCTGGCCGTGAGCATGCTGGGGCTCTGGCCAAGGGCTCTCGCTTCACCCATACTCAGCACTTGGCCTATAAGCAGGTATGAAGGGAATGGGGAGGGCATGATTTTGGCCTAGAATGGTGGGGATGGGCTTAAGATACAACAACAACGTTTTTTGGATCAAAGTGATTTGAATTATTCAGCAGCACCAGCTGAAGAATCTCATTTGTTGAGGTAGGTTGGGGAGCAAGCAAGGAGGGGTGGAGCATGCAGGGGAAGAGGTAATGGTCTATGATTACTCTGTTTGGTCTCCTAACAGGAGGCAGAATCGCCAGTGCAAGTGGAAACGTTGCCAATGTCCCGGACATCAGAACAGGTAAACCAGAGAGGGAGGGCTCTGGTTACGGTGCTGGCACTGGTGAGAGCCAGTTCTGTTTGCCCAAAGGCAAGAGCCCAGATGGGGAAGGGGGTTTTGGCTAAAAAATATTGGGGCGTGCTTTATGCCATCTCATTCTGCACACAGGCAAAGGGGCACATGGGAGGTGATGGTCTCTTAGGTATATTGGGTCTTAAGTTGCTTTGGGGTTTTATTACCATCGTCTTGAATTGTGCTGCAAAGAGAACAGGAAGTCAGTGCAAATGTTGGGAATCCTCATGTCACATATTGTCAGCAGCTTGCAATTGGTGGCAGGAGCTGTTGAAATAACTTGGTGAACACATCCAACAAAGTTAATTTTAATCTTCTCTTCTTTTAAAAATAATAGGACCCTGATTTCCTCTTAGAATGTTCTCTTCTCTTCTTGAATTCTTATAATTCCAATACTCTGGGAAGAGCGGCAGCTTTACAAATCCTTTGCAAATAAAATGACTTGAAACATTTGTCTGCCCCCTTCTTCCAGACATTTATCTTTGCAAGAATAACATCTTTAAGATCTTCACACCACAGCTGATCAATCCTGCAGCATTTGTTTACATCTTGTCAGCAGGGGTGCCTTTTTACTTTAATCCAAATTGTCCAAATTTGGATTTGGGGGGGGGGGGATCTGCAGCGAAATGCAGCCGTTAACCAAGGAAGACTCATGATGGGTTTTTGGAGCCCGGAGCCCTGCTTCTTTGACCGCTATGCAAAGATCTTCACCTCCACCAGCCACTTGTTTCGGCATTAACAGGCTTCTGAGGGGTCATGCACCTCCATTACAACAGAAGGGTCAAGAGGGCAACTTGCCTGTCACCCCCTTTTTTCCCACCAGAGTGGGCTCTCTGGTGGGTTGTTGTGGTTTTACATGGAGGAAAAATGGGTGTGTGTGTTTTGTCTCAATCCCTTTTGTTGTGCATGTGTGTTTTCTAATTGTCTGTGGACATATCATCACCCAGAATAGAGACAACTTTTGGAACAGGGAACTGGATATGCCAAAAAGCCTGTCATATACTTTTGATGAATGGTGGTTAAGGAATTTCAAATAATAATAAAAAATATACTTGTAATAAGAGATGGGTTGAGCTGTATTTTTGCATAAACACAGGATTCCAGCTCTGATTCCTCAAGCATCCCTCATTATCTTCTCCTCACCCCCTTTCCCCCCAGGACTTACGGGAACGTCAGGCAACAGAAGTGGAAGCTTTGGAAGGTGAACTGGGCCACCTCATGGAGCAGATTGAGGCACTTGAAGGCCAGATCGCCACACTGGGGTTGACTCTCACACAGGTGAGAAGAACCAGTTGGGGGATGGCAGCACCACTGTCTGGCTGAGCCCCACCAGCTAAAGGGCCTCTAGGACCTCCTTCTGGCTCTCAGTGGCACTTGCAGCACCTCTAGCAGAGGGAAAGCTGATGGACTCCCAAGGCCCTGGTGGGGCATGGTCTCCAGAATGAGCTGCCTAAAGGTTTGTGGGTGGCAGAGTGGGAGAAATATAGCCATGGGGCAGATCTCCTGAGGAAGCCCCTCTGAAGCAAGTGGGAGCTGCGCAAGGACACCACGGTGTTCTTGGGTGCCTGCCCCCTCCCCCGTTTGGGCTTCACCTTGGGTCAGTCCTGAGGGGGATCCATTTCTTCTTCAGGTGGAAGGGGAGGTGCGGCAGCAGCAGCTGGGAGTGACAGAGCGGGACCAAGTGCTGCGAGTGAAGGGGTGTGCTGTGCAGCTCCTTCCCGATGCAGAGAACAACATGGCTAAGCTGCAGGTAATGGGCCAGGCAAGAGGAGGGCAGAAGCCCCTCTTTCCATTACTTGGGAGTGGAGCAGCCAGGAATGAAGAGGCTGCAGAGGGTGGGGGTGCTTGCTGGAGTTTCCATGGGGACCATTGAGAAAGGTTTTAGAAACCTACAGGTGGTTCAGTGGCAGGATGCTTGGTAAAGGGGAGGCAACAGATGGGTGTGGACATGGGTGGAGGAGGCTGTAGTTGTAAGTGGAAGCAGGGCAGAGGAGCATCCTGAATCCACCTTTGGAGGGAGCTTTCATTAAGCACCGTTGTCCACCACCCACTTGTGCACCCGTCTTGTCAGATGTCCTCAGTGTGAGCCAAGCAGGACTGGAGCAGTGGGGGAAGGAGGAAGGGGTTTGGTGCATGTGGGTGTAGAGGGTCTTACCTGCTATCTCCAAAAATGGCATAGAACGTCACATAGCAGATGAGAGAGCCCAGGAGGCCTAGAATCTCAGGTTCACTTTTGGTCTCCTGCAGGTGGTGGTGGAGAGCAGTGCACAGCGGGTCATCCAGCTGGCCGCCCAGTGGGAGAAGCACCGGGTGCCTCTGATCCAGGAGTTCCGGGAGCTCAAGGCCCTCCATGACTCCAAGGAGGTGACGCAAGCGAAAGGGTGTGAGGAGTCCTTCCAAGGGTTGGGAGGGAGCCTGGGCAGCCGTGACACTATCTTGTCTGCTCCTCTTTGCAGCTGGAATCATCACAGCGCCTGTCGGAGATCAGGGAGCTGCATGCGCGGATCCGATCAGCTGCGGATGAAGCGAAGCGCAAGGATGATATCTACAAACAGCTGGTTAGTGACCTGTCTTAGGGTGATGGGTTGGGGTGCAGGGCTCCTGGCAAAGCTCTGTATGCACAAGGTGATTTATGGTGCATTGCTTCTTGTGCGGTGATTATTCCACAGAGAATGAATAATGAGAATCCTTTCCCCACTCCACATTTTACTGTTTCTCTGTAATTGGGATATATTTGCTAACTTTAAATGGGAGACAGTATGTCAGAAAAATTATTACAACCACCAGTACTGCTGAGAGGACTCGCCTGTTTCATAAGTCAATTTGTTAACCTATACTAGTTACAATTCCACCTGGCCTCATTGAACAGGTGAACCTGTGTACAGGCTACATCACATTATGGAACGCTTCCTCATTAAAAAACAAAACATATCCTGCCGATTGAAGACTAGCATGCCTGAGGGAACTAGCCTAGCATCCCCCCTTGCGTGTTAGTTTTCTTTGTGCAGGGATTTGTTGTGTGAGTGGAGGAGCATTTGGTCATGGTGTAGTCCAGACACAAGTTTGACACCTAAAGTGAATACTGAGCCTCTGCACAGTGGGATGGGGCTCAGGGGTAGAAACTCCTTAGCCTCTTCCAAGAGCCCCTGTACCATTTGCACATTCGTCTGCTTGTTGTAACCCAGTCCCATTCCTGCTTTCCACTCTCGTCTCCAGCTTATGGAGCTAGAATCCCTTCCCAAGGATGTCTCTCGCTCTGCCTATACCCAGCGCATCCTAGAAATTGTCGGCAATATTCGTAAGCAGAAGGAGGAAATCACAAAGGTAAAACAATGGGCACCTGTGAAGTTCTTTCTCAAGCCTTGCCTTACGTCACTGTACACAGGTGATAGCCCTGTGTGATGAGCCCATGGCAGACAGTTGGTGGGGAAGACTCGTGGGGAACATTTCCTTCCATATTAAAAACAGCGATGACATTATTTGCACGTACATAACATTTAATGTCAAGGAAAAAGTTGTCCTAACCTAGTTTGAATGTGCAAATAGTGATGAGTAGTGAGCCTTCACATTTTGTCTCAAATGCAGTACTTTTCCATGGTGGATCTTCACACTTTTAAGCTCAGAGTCATCAAGCTGAGATAGCTCAGTTGGTAGAGCAAAGCCTTCCAAACTTTTTCATGTTGGTGACACACTTTTTAGACATGCATTATTTCGCAACACAGTATCAGTTTTACTAGCAAACTGGAGGTTAAACTAACCCCTCATAAGATTGTTTGCACGACACACCTACACACTGCAGCTGACACACTAATGTGTCGCAACACACAGTTTGGAAAGCGCTGCAGTAGAGCTTGAGACTCTTAATCTCAGGGTCGTGGGTTCAAGCCCCACATTGGGCAAAAGATTCCTGCATTGCAGGGGGTTGGACTAGATGACCCTCAACTCTACAATTCTCTGATTCTATGTGATGCATATAAAATATAGCCATTAAAAAAAAATAGCCTCCAAAATAAAGCTTCTATGTCTTTGCCACTAGAAGAAAAATGTTCTTTTCTAGTTGTAACTGTGATCCACAGGAAATGACAAAACATTTCCTCCTGCCCAGTTCCTACCTCAGAGGTGGGATTAGGCTCTCTAGAGTTACACACTGTTGTAGCCCTTATTAGCACTTCTAATTTTGAGCTGATTTTGTGTTTATAACTTCCAATGCAAAGCCTAGAGCACTTTCACCATAGAAGTATCAAAGGGCAGAGCATTTGCTGTTCTGAATCCATAGATAAATGCAGTACAGTGGATGTTTCCCCCTACTTCAAATCTGGACTATGTATCGCCCTAGACTTTTTCTATCACTTTGGTTCTCACAAACTCCCCTTGGCACTATATAAATGGTGTGGAGGAGACAGTGTTTGACCAAGAGGCAGAACATGCACTGAGAGCGGAGCAGCCAGGGAAGAGTGTGCAGCTTTCCAAGCAGGGGGTTGTGCCTTCTCAGGGAGCAATTTTTTGGAAGTGTGGTGACCCTCTGGCTGAGCATTCTGTAGGGCAGCAATGGTAGCATCCTCTGCTTCCTCAGCTCTCTCTGCCCTTGATGGAGAGGCTATTGCACAATGAGAGTCAGCCTGCACAGCAGGATTTACAATCTTGACACTTCCTGCACATTTGACTATGCTCATGTGCCTAACTGATCAGCATATTAGGAAACTGCTTTATAATCTCTTCCCCCACCACTTTCTCCTTCAGTAATAATGCCTATTGGATGTAGTTGGAAAGTCCATTAAACCAATGGTGATAGATTTAATAGGCTTTATAAATCTTCAACCTGTTTTTTATTTGAATTGACTTTAAAAAATACAGAGGGTGTACTGTTGGTCACCCCCAGGGTTAAGCTACATGACGGAAGATTCGTCTGTTGAAATGAAGGACTGCAGGGGGTGAGGGTGGTTTGAACAGCAAAAAGGCCATGCAGGTGAGGGGGGTGAATCCTCCCACCCCGCCACCCCTTGGGTAGTCTCCTCTCAGCTTCTTCCTATCCTGGCACTTCTTTTCTCAGCTAGGCTCCAATGTCAAAAATGGCTGGGGGCTGGGGGGGGAAGACACTTGAGGAGCAGAGCTATAGGGAAGGAAGCGCTGAGCAGAATGGGCTGGGTGTTTCTGCAGTCCTCACTCCTTTGGCTGCTAAAACTGGGCTACCCGCTCCTGGTTTGCTACATACTTGCAGCAGTTCCAAGTTTCAGATGCATGGATCTGCAACTTTAACATGCACATGACCCCTCCCTGCAATAAACTTCCATCTACAACAGACAGACCCAAGAAAACCAGGACCCTGGCACTGCAGATGTGAGAAAGTCTGTCTGTTCCGCCTCCATCCATCTGTTAACATTTTTCATTTCTGCCCAGAAATTTGAATGAGAGTCCTATATTGAATGTACTGTAAGTTTTAATTTTATCTGTTGAGTGGGTGTTTTCGTATTAAAGCCATTTGTAAAGCACTCTGGGTTTTTTGTATAAGGGGTGGTATATAAGTTGGATGGATGGATATACACACTTCATTTTCTTTTGTACGTATGAAAGGAACTTACAGACATACAAAAATCTACACCCAAACATTCTCTCCCATGCAGATAATAGATATAAGAAATGCACATTTGCAAAGAACCAGGCTGGGCACATTCCCTCTCTTTCACACTACTATTCTTCATTCTCAGGCTGATTTAAACTTAACTGTAAACTGCCCTGTGATCCTTTGATGAAGGGCAGTACACGAAATGAATTAAAAGTAATTAAAATAAAATAAAAGTGGGAGGGCGGGCTGGTTGCCAGATATGGGGGCTTAACAAGAAACTAAGCAGAGTCCCCCTGAGATTGCTGAATAAATGGAAGCTGCCTTATAGATTTAAAAAGGATGCCACTACTGCCTTTAATTGGTACTAGGACAAGGGACCCTTGCAATCCCACGGGGCCTGCGAACTCTCATAGCTGATACGCATGTGTCTGATCATGCGAAGATGGTGGCCCTCAGCAGCATTTCCCTGTGTCAGTGATGATCCTGTCATGCAGGCAACCAGCAGGAGCCCAGCTATGCTGACCACAAGTACTGTCCCTCACCCCGAGGACAGAACCAGCTGTTAGTTTACAGCCTGTTGTTGTTACCGCTGTTGTTATCTGTCTTTGTTCCTCAGTTTAAGAGTTTTCAGCCTATTAATAGTCTTCATTTTCTAATGCCTGCTATCTGTGCTTCTCAAGATCTTGTCAGATACCAAGGAGCTCCAGAAGGAGATCAATGGCCTCACTGGGAAGGTAGACCGGACCTTTGCTGTCACTGATGAGCTGGTTTTTAAGGTGAAGGCAAGGGATCGGATTTCGGGGGGTGGGGGGGGTGGAGAGCAGCGCTTTGGCTGACCTTCCGGTTGCTAACTTTCCCAACCCTCCCTTCTGCATTCTTTCTTTCTGCAGGATGCCAAACGCGACGAGGCTGTGAGGAAGGCATATAAATATTTGGCAGCACTGCACGAGGTAAGCTTCAGCAGTAATATATTAATTCATGTATAGATATAGAGCTATCCCTTTCCAGCTGACTCTGACTCTTCCTTTCTCCTAGAACTGCAGTCAACTGATTCAGACTATTGAGGACACAGGCACCATCCTGCGGGAGATCCGGGACTTAGAGGAGCAGGTGAGGCCTGTCAGAAAGTGGGTGGAAACACTAAACATTTGCCACTGTCTCACAGTAATCTGAATTTCTGTGTGGAGGAAATTGTTTCAGCAATTAGGATACCAGGAAATATCTTTTAACAACTCCCTCTTTAGAAATAAAAATGACACTGCCAAACATGGACACCTGTCCATTCTAGCTTCCAGTCATGCCTTCTCTCCTGCTTCCTTGCCACCACCACCCTCCCCGTGCTGAAAGCTTGCAGACTCTGTCCATTGTGATTCTGTAGACTCACCATGCACCTCAGTTTTTTTTTTATTACTTCCAGATTAACAAAAAAAGCATGACTCTTGTTGTTGAGGTTGCAAGCAGGAAGTGTGGGTGCCTGAACATATCCTGTGGACAGGATGTGGGACCTCAGTGGTCTCCAAATCTGTGTCTTTCTCCCTCTTTCCCATGATGAGTAGGAATAGAATTACGATCCCGAGTTGAACCTGAGCCCTCCTGCATCTTGCCAATCACACCTGCCACATGCACAATGTTCCTTCCTAGATTAATGCTGCAGTCTTATTCACATGATATGCATGGGATGCATGGGGGGTGGGGGGTTCTTTTAAGCATTACTAGATTTAGCAGGCAAACTTGGTTCAGCACTCAAGCAGAAATAAATGGTGTTGGGTTTTTTTAAAGATCCCCTTAACACTTGCTTTATTTATTTTAAAATATTTATAGGCTCCCATTCTGAATGCAACTCTTACATGGCTGCTTACATAGCACAACTGGGATACCATCATAAAACAATAGTTCTCCCTGCTGAACACTGCTACCCATTCATAAAATAAAATGTCTCTCTTTTCCCAGATTGAGAGTGAAACCAGCAAGAAAACCCTGAGCAATTTGGAGAGGATTCTCAGTGATTACCGGGCCATGAAGCAGGAAAACGCAGCACTGCTTAGCCGTACCCGAGAGACGTGAAGCCCCCTTCCCAGCGCACAGCTACAGGGGGCTGGTGGGGTACCTGACCTCTTTTTAAATCAAGACTTTGCTGTGCCTCTATCAAGGAACGGGGCATGGGGAGTATGAGCAGGGCTCCTCCTTCCAGGCTCTGTCTGCATTGTAAGTTGCCTAAAACCAAGCCAAAGTGCAGCACATTTTGAGGCAGAGGGTGGGATTGGTCCCTAGTGCCATTTTTCTGACATAGATTGTAAATTGGAGTAGATGCGGGGAGTAATTGTTTCCTCCATTTATTATTTCCAAGCAAACCTCCTATCGTCTCTTCTCAAAAACCAATAAAATCTCTCTCTTCTTTTTGCAGCGTACTCGTACTGGCTGCGTGTGCAGTAACATTGGGGGGGGGGTTATAGGGGAGGCTTGCATAGGTTGCCATTTTTTCCCTCCTCTCTCTGGATTTGATCTTTTTGCAATATTGCTTTCTTGTCTGGAAGCAGGCTGTTGTGGGTTGTGTGTGCATGCAGAGGAAAGCTGAAAGCTGGTGGGTATAAGAAGCCAGCTTGATGGGGGGGGGCATGCGCGTGCACACGCACACACACTCTCGCTGCCAGGCCTTCTGCAGGGGGAAGTCTGCACTACGATCCTTCAGCTCATGGTCCCTGAGGAAACAAAAAGTGCGGAGAGGACTCCAGCCTGTGGTGGATGCGCCTTTCTGTTCTTGGCTGGCCCAATCTCTCTTGGGTTGCGGAAGACCCTGCTGCTCCTTGGCTGTCCAGATACGGGTGTGAATAAGTGGAGTAACGCTGGTTCCTTTTCTTCTGGTACTCAAACTCGTCCACCGTCCACACGGCTCCTTTCACATTCTCCACACGCACAAAGCACTTGTGCAAGCTCAGGTTGTGTCGAATGGCATTCTGTTGGTTGAGAAAGGATGGGCAGGGTGCCCTGGCCATTAGATCCGCCTTAACTCTCGTCTCCCTCCCTCAGGTGCCCTTCAACCCTCTTAGCAGGATCTTCAGCCCCTTAACCCTGCTCTATGGCATTCTAGAACTACTAATTTATAAAGTACTTGCTATAGAAATGAATAGGAATGTATTCATCTGCAATAAACACTGTGATCCCAGGAATATACAGTAAAATAAACAGGCTATCTTATGCTGCCTCAGTTTGCCCAAATGCTAAGCTATGTATGCTGTGGCTTAGTGGGTGCTTCCCAAACTTTTTCCTCCCACAGAGGGCTTGAGCGTTGCTTAGGGTCTTAATGATTTATTTTCTGTTTTAACAATGGTAAGACATTGTGTTTTTATTGCTTCTTTTATTAAGAACATTTTTATATATGGTATTTATTGCAGTGGTGCAGCAATAAAACTGCTAGCACATTTGCAAAGCTAAGCAAGGTCCCATATTGTTTATAATTGAATGGGGGAACCACAAGTTAAGACTGCAGCAGGTTGGAGTATATGGCCCTTGGGGTTCCTTCCAACTCTAAAATTCTATTATTGTATGATTCTATGTATTGCAATTTAAATTCTATGGAATTCAAATTCAAACAGTATAAGAAGTAAGAGAACCAATGAAATACAATTAAAAATCAGTATGACTATTTGATGGATAGGTGAGCCATTTCCTGTCTTTAACAGCAAATCTGCAGACATGTCGTGGGCTACTTGAATGAAACATGGGCCACACTTTGGGAACCCCTGGCTTAGTGTGAACATGCAAGTGTGCTGATGCACAGTAAGAAGACTGTAGCCACTTTTTGTCCTCCTGCACTGCCAAGTTTGACATAACAATCTGTGTGAGTTCAGTCTTGTGGCTTGTCTTGTGCCAAACCAACCATGAGCAGTAAGCCAAGAACAAACCTTGTTTAAAGCACATGGTTTGTTTGAAGAGAGACAAACAATGAGCCTGGGTTTGTGTATGATGCTAAGTTAAACTAAGGCTTGGCTCCAAGTAGTGTGGCAGGAGCAAGAGAGGAGTGAAGAGGCTGCCATTTTATTACTATGCACCAGCAAGCTTGCTCATTAACACAAAAGCCATAGCTTGGCTTAGCATTATGTGCAAACCAGGCTACTGGGTCATAGTTCCAGCTAACTAAGATCAGTCTACTTGAAGATTTTCTACTGAGGGTACTTAGGACTAAGCCATCAGCCTTCCCCATGGTTTCTTGGGCAGTACTTTTGATTTTTAAAAATTAATTTTTAAACTTGGGGGTTCTGATCTCACTCGCTCAGAAGTTGAGATTTCAATCTAGAAAGAGGGACATTTCATGCCTGCTCTGTCCATATCCTCCCGCCTGTTATCTGCCTCTTCTGCTCTTTTGGATGAGGCTACCACTTGTTTCTCAGCCCTCAGCTTAAGAATGGGATCCCCTCACCTTCCAGGTGGTTACGTTGTGCCTGAAGTAGCCAAAGTTCTTAAACCAGCAATAAATCTCACTCAGGCTGAGCTGCTTCTTAGGAGATTGTAAGATGGCCTGCAAGTAATAGGCACGTATGGTTAACAGCCTGGTTTTGAGGCAAAGGCATCTCAGCTGCTTCTTGAAAAGCACCAAAAGGGTCTTCTGTGTTCCCATTATTGTTGTGCTAAATTGGATGCATGTAGAAGGTGATGGGAGGGAGGGAGGTTCAGTGTGCCTGGCACAGGGCTCACCTATGTACCCACAACTATGTCCTATGGTACCTGCAAAGGGCCTCAGTAAATAACACCTCAAAAATCCACAATGCATAAAGGACTGTGTTCTTCCTGCTCAGTTCCTGGTTGCACTCTCTTCTGAACAAAGGAGAGGCGAAAAGACTTGCTCTCACTCTCTGAGCAAGTAGGATGGTGACTGATGCAGATGCAGACCCTTTTCTGCTCTTTTAGATGTGGCAGCCACTTTGTGTTATGCCAAGTGTGCATTGCAGCCATGTGATGCATGCTCAGAATTCTAAAGATGCCCACTAGCCCAAGAAAGATGGCAACCCCTGCTTTTCGAGAACCCATGCCAGCATTGTACGGTAAGTTATGGAGCCTGAGTCAAAGGGTAGGCTGAAATGTTTTGTTTTCTCCGACAGCTGCCATGCACATCACTGGAAGTGGGCCCCAGTGGGTACTAGGCTCAACTCAACACTTGTATGTTGTTGGAGAGCTGTGCCCAAGCATTCTATGTGTGACACATACCTTTCATCGTACCTCTTAAAGTACTGATGCCTGCTTGAGTTGCTGACAGCTAGGTCTAGCCCTGCACAATCCCCCACTTGCCACTAATTACACTTCCATGTGAAGTAGGTGATCAGATGAATGGGCTTTTTTAAAAACCAAAACCAAAAGACCCTTTAGATGCCCTTCAGTCCTTACTGGCTTAGTAATCCAGATAGAACTTTTCTCTCAATGCAGGTAGAGGTAACCTGTAGTTCTCCAGCGGTTGATGGACTCCAGCTCCCACCAGCCTCAGACAGCATAGCCAATAGGCAGGAATGATGGGAATTAAGCTTGTGACTCATGTTAAGCTTGTGATCCACCAAGACCCATAGGTCCTTTTCACATGGGATGATCTGGAGGGCCAGATTCCCCACCCCAGTCATTGCGGGTGTGTTGCAACCACACAGTGAACTTTTCAGAAAGTTGTTGGCTACAGCAGTGTTTCTCAACCAGTGTGCCTCCAGATGTTTTGGGACTACAACTCCCATCATCCCTCGCTAGCAATACCAGTGGTCAGGGATGATGGGAATTGTAGTCCCAAAACATCTGGAGGCACACTGGTTGGGAAACACTGGGCTACAGGAAACAGACACAAGTGGAAGGCAACTAAGTACAGAGAAGGAAGAGGTTTGTGGGCAAAGGATAGTGCTGCTGAAGCCAGGAAGTAGAGAAGGGAGGCAATAGCATACAGGGGCAGCAAGAATGGTGCCAATTGCAAGGACATTCAATCATACTGTATCTGGAAAACAAGATTAGTATTTTGGGGTTTTGAGTGAGCTGGTAAAAAGCTGCATAGCATTTAAAATATAGTTGTATCCTATATGTATGGGATTTTGTATTTACCTTTTGCTAAATAACTTACCCAACGAATAAGGGCAGCGTACGTGAAAGGTGGGCGGTTGAGAGTGTGGCGATAGTATTCTATGCTGGGGCTTCTCTCTGTAGACAGAAATGAGGCTGGAGGTGTTAGTAGGAGCAATTCTTTGCTGGATATTTATGGTTCCAAATCATATTCTGCTTGAGAGCCCTGTCAGCCAAGACACTCTTTCCTAATGGCAGACTTCAAACCTGTGTGAGTTCCCTTAACTCTACAGCAGTCAAGACTGACTGCGGTGACTTGTGGGAAAGGGCACTCTGCTCATGCTCAGGGACATTTCTTTGTAGCAAGCCTTCAGATGCAGCATCTAAATGACAGGAGGCTCAGATTTTAGGATGCTTACTCACTTCTGTCAAACTGAGGCAGCATGACAACAAGCCAGCCTCAAATCAGCTTCAAAATGGAACTGGTGCCATATTACCCCTATGCTGCTCTTGTCCTCTTGTTCAAGGAGGACCATAGAGCACAGATGATTCCATTCTGACTGTCCAGGACATCCATGAATCGATCTTAGCATTGTCAAGGTCTCTATATGATGTTACCAGGGACTGATAATATGGGCATGCCCTTTAATAGGAATACACATTACTAGCCCACAGAGCGTTCCAAGAACCCCAAGCAGAGGTGAGATGGTATGCTAACTAACTCACCCGAATGGCTAAGAGTAAAACATGGTGTGAAATTCAGTGCATGGACTCTGATGTTTCCACTGTGTGTGGCTAGAATTATTCCTGAACTGTTCCCATTTCCTTTCTCAGAAACTGACATTGTTTTCAATCACTGCAACCCTGTTGTGGCTCCGACAACCCTCCCCACACCCTAAACAGACAACAGAATTTTATATTTCATGCCCACTCCTGAAATCTAATGGCTGGAATGTGCCATCCATTTCTAGAGATTAGTGAAGGGGATGAAATCTGGCCTCTATTCTCCACCAACACTTCTCACCTGTACAGAGGTGGGCTCCATGGCTGTTAGAGTGGCATTCCAAACCCTCAAACTCATTCCTTGGCCCTTCAGACTGGCATGAAATGATTGGCGCTGGTGCATCAGGATGCTGTGAAGGGAAGGCAGGTGCCAGCTCTGCCCACATGACTAACAGTTTCTGCTTCTCTTGTGCCAGCTAGATCATGGGGGAAGGTGGAGAAGAGAGCACAATCAGTTTCTAGATGCACCACGCATGCCTCCTCCCACTTAGTCATATCCCTTAACCTAGGTTATCAATCAGATGTAAGTTCCTCTGAACAAGGGACAGAGTGCAAAGGGTCTTGAAAATCTTTTGATTATGTTTTAAAGAGTAAGTTTTGCCTTTGTTTTGCAAGCAGCAGTGGCCATACCTGCTGAAAACTCTCTGATTCAGTGAACGGAGCTTTTGCCTCCTCAGAAGACTTCATTGTTCTCTCCCCAACCTGCGGTTGTCTACTATTCACTTTTTCTTTTTTTAAAAAAAGAATCTTGCTTTCCTCTTGCTCTTTTTTCACCTCCACACACACCAGCTCTGGAAAAACTCATGGCTCTGGGGAAATAATGCTAACTAGTGGAGCCCACAACAAAATAGTGGGATCCTCCTGTTCGGTTCCCAGCCATTCCATTCTATTCCACTCCCCTCCCTCTTCACCCCACCACGCCTACTGAGCATGTGCTCAGCCCAAACTGGGTTGTTTGAGAGGTTCCCCCATAAGATGTTAAGGTTTATGTACTTCCCAAATCTTGCTCCCTTGTGTGTGGATGTTGCTATTTTGGCTACATAAGCATAGCTGTCAACCTTTCCCTTTTCTCGCAAGGAATCCTATTCGGAATAAGGGAATTTCCCGCAAAAAAAGGGAAAAGTTGCCAGCTATGCACATAAGACACTATACTTGGAGGACCATACGCCTAGCAAGCTCTCTGTTCTGCAGGCTTCCTTCACAGTGACTGTGTCAGTGTCCATCCCCCTCCCTCATCCCACCACCTGCCAACTTTGTCCATACCTGCAAAGCTAATTTGTTCACCAATTCTTCTTGCACAAGCCACTCTCTGCGCATTCTGCACATGACTCTGCAAGAGAAAACAAGTCCGAGACATTCAGCCACTAGGTTCAACTGTCTTGCTTTCTCCCAGGGACAATGCCAAGGACCTCCTCACAATCTCAGGCCCATCCTACAAAAATCCTGGTTTTGTGTTGTGTTGGGGTAACAGGAAAGCATATCAGAAGGAAGCAGGCCTCTCAAACATAACTGTCCTTTATTGCTATGTAACAAGAATGGAAAATGAAACTATCTGGAGCTTTGCAGAATGCAAACTACAGGAGTTCAACAGGTCCAAAAAGTACTACATCAAACCATAACGTCCCTTGGCATACCCAACACCCCTCTCCCCTTGGCAAACAAAATATTTTAACCAACCTAGAGGTGCCTGTTTACAGTGTGGTCTCTGTGTTTCGCTGATGGGACTCTGCACTATTCAGGGCAGTTGGACAGCTCACCTTTCCTCATGGCTGTGAAAGCAAGGGGTGTTGTCCATAGGTGTTCTTTTGCCAGGGGACCTCTCTCTGGGATGGGGTGCAGGAGGGGCTGGGAACTGAGCCAAGTCCCATTTCTCAGCATTGTTCCCTGAAACAAAGGCAGGCAAGAATAGGTAGGGAAGCTGCTATATTCACACTCACAAATGCCATCTTTCCCCCTGCCTCTACTTACTGTGGGGTGGGGCAGGGCCTGAACTTGCTGAATGGGCTCCCTGGGGTAGTAATGACCCAGAAAGTGGCAGGAAGACAAGGGGCAGTTCACTGCCATCCGTGTGAGTGACCTGAGGAAAATAAGAGAATCAAATGAAATGCAGAAATCTCAGTTGTGAATCCTCCTGGAGTCTTTAAGATAGGGATAACCCAAGACTTCCATGAATCTTAGTGCTCATCCACACATCTGCTTGTCCTGGTTGGAGTGGTTTTTCCACTTGTCCTGTGCTTTCTAGGCACAGATCCAAGCAGTTTTGCATTTGTCCTGCAGCTTTCCTCTAGAAAACATGCTCTTTACCACAGAATCTTTCTGCAGGGCCTGCAAGACAGAGCTATTCCGCTGGGCCTTTGGTCTGGGCCCAGTCTTACCCCCTTCTTTCTTTCTATGGGACCCTATATGTAAGTGGCCTTCTTGGCTCTTTCTATTGGCCCATATGGGACCAGCATGGGTGGCTGGGCCTGGTGAACATTTAATTCCTTACTCCTACGGTTATGATTCGTGGGTTCCCACTTAATTGTATTTTGATTTTAAATGTGATTTTGAATTGTATTTTAAATCTAATCGCTTGATTTTGTGTTTCTAATGTATTATATATTTGGTGTTAGCTACCCTGAGCCTGGTCTCGGCCAGGGAGGGCGGGGTATAAATAAACTTTATTATTATTATTAGAATCAAAACCAACGGCAATCTCTGAAAAACCTGACTGCTCTTTGGTCCAATTTAGCAGTTAAGCGTGGGTTTCCGTGGGGGAAAGTAGCAGGGCAAAGTGTTAGTACTCAAACTGATTTGTTAAACCTGGGCAGCCGCAGAGGCAGCCATTCTCTTTGAAGCTTGGGTTGCTAACTTGCCATTTTTTTAAAGAAAATCGCAACCTGTCTGTGTTAGAGAGAGAGATTCTTTTGTGTCAACTGGACAGAAAAGCAAGGGGCAAAGCCATTTGTTTGTTTCCCTCAATTAGTTGCATTATTATTATTATTATTATTATTATTAAAAAAAAGCCAGTACCCTGTATGTGAATGGGTTTTGTACTAGGCTTTGCTCTGTTCCTCACAAAAGCTGTTGGGATATGCCTGCTGATGTGGTAAAAGCTGCTCTGGGTTGGCCCCCAGACTTCCCCAAACACTCCTAGCCTCCACATCTGGATTCAAAGTGCTTTGCCCCCAGGCCCTGTTTCTGTATGATTTTTATTATTTCTTTATTTCAAGACTTGCAGATTCATATCATGATGTAGCCCTGTATCACATTGGTTCTGGAATGTAGGATAAGAGTGAAAATCGTAGACCGTCTTCAAATGTTTTGCAGAAATCAGTTCAGGAGGCCCACAATGATATAGTTTTGAGACTTTAGATCAGGGTAAATCTGGAAAGCTCTTATACCTTTTAATCCTGGATAATAATGACCTGAGAACCCTGCATCACACATTTTCATGTTCAGAGTATTAATTTTTGTGCTTTAAGTATATTACTTTAATTAGTAGGTCAATTTTATCAAGGATGGTGGGGTGGAAAGGTTTAAAATATCACACACATATTACCATCCCATAGGCCAGAGGTGAACTTGTGACTCTCTGGGTGGTATTGGAAGGCAATTCTCATCAGCTAGCGATGATAGGGAATTGTAGTCAAGCAAGATCTGGAGGGCCCAAGCTCCCCATCCCTGCCATTGTGCCTAGAATTCTAACATGGAATTCCCCCTCAGATCATATGCTGGTTTCTTGACACTTTTAAGGATTTCAGGGCCCTGACAATACCTTGTGGTTTGGCAGTTCGTGGTTCTGTTTGTCCCAGGAGGTTATGGCCCTATGTTGGCTTGGCATCAACAGCGCGTGTACCTGGAAAGGGGCAGGCAACTTTATTATTATTTTGGAACACTGGGGCCAGGGCTGGTTCCATCATTTTGGAAGCCCTTGAGCAACTTTGCCTAGAAAGACTTTGCAGCATACTTCCTTCTGTTGTGAGGAACAGGCAGCTCTAAGCTGGCTGCGCTCAGTATCAAGAATAAAGATGGCAGCAGATTGTGGTAGTAGCATTGGGAGTTAAGCAACAAGGCTTGCAATTAGTACCTGAAGCAGGTAGGGTGTGGTAGACAAAGAGACAGCCTGTTCTTCCTCCTCACTTATTCTTTTTCTTTAAGTAAACTATTTTTTGGTGCAGAGGATTATTATCATCATCATTTATTTATTTATACCCTACCCATCTGCCTGGGTTTCCCCAGCCACTCTGGGCGGCTTCCAACACATACAAAAACATAATAAAACATCAAACATTAAAAACTTCCCGATACAGGGCTGCCTTCAGATGTCTTCTAAAAGTTGTGTAGTTCTTTATCTCCTTGACATCTGAAGGGAGGGCGTTCCACAGGGAGGGCACCACGGCCAAGAAGGCCCTCTGCCTTGTTCCCTCCAGAAGACCCTCAGAGCTGGACCTCAGTGTCTGGGCTGAATAAGGGGGACGGAGACGCTCCTCCTTTTACTTCCTGTTTCTTCTCTACATTGAGTTAGTCCAAGCCAGATATGGTATGAGCTAGTCTGTGCTCGTGCATCCATTT
Organism: Darevskia mixta; assembly: GCA_034641385.1. Lineage (NCBI taxonomy): Eukaryota > Metazoa > Chordata > Lepidosauria > Squamata > Lacertidae > Darevskia > Darevskia mixta. Next base: position 2,220,191 of record JAWWNH010000067.1, on the reverse strand, counting down.
TGGCAAAGTTCATAAAACTATACTTATAACGGCTTTGCTTGCCATGTTTTTATCCTTAAGTCTTAATAGATTATTTCTTTCTGCACACGGCTTCAGTATTGTTATGAATGGGGAGTGCAGCGGCAGAGCATATGTTACTGCCGCCCAGCATGTGGAGGGCCTGCTCTGCGCCCCTGGGTCACGCCTGACCCGGGAGTGGAGCTGTGGCTGGGTGCAACAAAGCTGCTTCGGCAGTATCCTCTTGTGGCAGTGCCCAGCCAAGGTAAGGGGCAGTGAATTTGCCAACTCTCCCCTCTCTGCACCCTCCAGGGGTGGAGCTGCAGTCAGCAGGAGAAAGCTACCTTGCATGCAGCACCGCCCAGCTGAGGAGAGGGTGGCAAATTTGTCAGGGTGTCGGGAGATGGCACTTAGGATGCCTCTGAGTCCAGTGCTGCGCTGCTGGGAAGAACAATCCCCTCTTGGGGTGCAAATGCTCTGAACTTGCTCTCCATAAACTCACATGTAAATATGTGTGAACAGTGCCTTTTTTCTGGGGGGACGCAGGGGTATGCATACCCCTAAACATTTTGTGAATCTAAGTTTGGCCTCATTGAGGGGCAGTATTTCAATGAGTAGGAAAGTGTGAGTAAACATTTTGTTAGAAAAAAAGCACCATTTGAATATAGCAGATTTCTTAAAGACACTGGTTTCCGCTGTGTCTCATCTTTCTCAAGGAAGTACAAACCCTGGTTAAGTGCCAAACCCTTGGAATCTCTTGCTGCTGCTTGGCAGAGACTGAAGTGGCCTATAACAGTGTATTTACCAAAATCCCAACAGGTAAATCTTGGCAACTGTCTGATCAGGGCAACCTCTGACACTTGCTATGAATGGGGTTGACTCCCCACCAACTTACTTCTTGCTTGCGTGGTGCAGCACAAGTCAACACTGTTGGCCGGATCTGGGCACCTCTTCTTGGACTGGGCTGTGGTAGAGTACGGGGAGGTGGACTGGAGGATGGCTTGGAGCCGGGCATCAGGAATGAGGAGCGCCTGCAATAACATTTCATGAAATTTATTTTCTCACTAAAGGAATTGTTATGAGTTTGTGGAGTTCCTGGACTCCCGTTCTAATTCCTGGGTGTCAGACACTGGATTTAGCATGTTAAAATACAAGCCAGGAGCCAGCCTGGTAATGGCCCACTAAATATGAGTTGCTAGTGGGACAAAGTGGGTGGCTCTGTGCCAGAGGGCAAATGGGAGGGGCCTCTCCCTCAACTCATAATTAGTTAGAAAGACAAAACCCTTTCAAGTGGAGTTTTAGAGTTGGAAGGAGAGCAGTTGTTTTAAGGATTGCAGCTGGGGATGATGTGGGCAGGAGGAAATGTAAGCGCAGTCTTAAACGCAACAAGCTGAGCATTCTTGATTTCTTTTTGCATCCAAGGCTGCAGCAATGGGAGAAACAGGATCCTCTTGGAGTGTAATGTTTTGAACCCCTGCTTCGTAGGCAGGGTGGGCAATGTCAAAAGTCTATATAAGGGCTTGCACACCATTGTTCTGGGTCCCTCCTGCCTCCTGCGTGTGGTGAGTGAGGACCCTGTTGCAACAGTTAATAAAGATCAGGCTTACTAGTGTTGTAAGAATTTTAAGGTTTTATATCTACAATAATTGTTATTAATGTACCAAGCAAACAAGGCCACATGTCTGAAAACAGCACAGAAAGACAGGCCTCACACCATTTTGACTCCTAGCTGGCCAGGTACCAGATGGCCCATTTCCCTCACAAAGGACAGTCGTTAGCCCTGCATTTGCCCTGCCCTGCCAGGGCAGGAAATCAGGAAACCTTTTGTTTTCCAGAAATGTGTGTCTGGGAGGGGTCGAGGAGGGATGACCAGGTGTGGAAAATTCTCAAGTTACCTCCTCTGACCCTCCCAAGTTGTGATGTAGTTCTGATGTATCTGTGATGTAGGATGATGTATCTGGGGGTGGGCTGGACTCCCAAGGGGGGAATTTCAAAAGTCTATATAGGGGCTGGCACACCATTGTTCTGGCTCTCACTCCTTGCTTGTCTATACGAGTGGGACCCTGCTGCAGCAGTTTTTTTCTTGCTTCAATAAAGGATCAACTTGCTTTCCTAGAACTGAGGTTTGGTCTCTGTCCCCCCCCCCCCCGACCGGAGCAGAGCCTTTTAAATTGTGTTCCTCCGGTAGTTTCAGACCTCCTTACGAGGCAGGAGACCCTTGCAAGGGAAGGGTTATTAATTCCTATTACACTAGCTACCTTTTTTCTCAATATTCTCTGGTTGGCCTGTTATTTTCTCCTTCCAATAGGGGACCTACTTAAGGACTCTATACGGGCTCTTGGATACCCCATAAGGGAAAAGGAGCAGTATTTTCTTATAACAAGACCTTAAAATTCTTCTAACATTACTGTATGGTTTTATGGTTTTATATTGTTGTAAATCACTGTGATATATTTTTATGATACAGTAGCATATAAATATGAATGAAATAAATTACAAAACCTCCAAACTAGACTGTGATTACAGAGAGCTTATCAACAGAATAGTGTAGTACTCAGTGGGTAAAGTTTATTCACACAGAACACAAAGTGCTCTGTATGACAACCAGCTCCCTGTCTCCCTTTGTGTTTCAATATATTCTATTCCCTAATTTGCTAAAATTATCATAAATATTCCAAATTCTGCTAAATGCAAAGGAACTACTGAAAAAAGAGAGTATTGTTGTAACTAACAATGCATAAACAGAAATATCTATATATATAAAGTCCCTGTGTCTCTGCGTCCAGTCCGTCCATCCGTGGGTTTGCGCTACTGCGCATGTGCCCCACGGACACAGGGATTGGAGCGCAGCAGGTGCGGGGTACTGAGGGCGTGCGTGCGAGCGAGTGGCGGCCGTTGGGCAGCGCTGGAAGCGGAGGAGGCCCGCGGAGGAGCGCCGGGAGCAGGCATCGTAGAGCAAGAGGACCTGCCGGACAGACATTGTAAGCGGCGGGGAAGGAACGGGAGCCTCGCCGCCGGGGAGCGCCAAGCTGGGGGATCGGCGCCTCCGCTCCTGGGGAGAGGCATGGGGGCGTCCTCCGCTTCCAGCGCTGCCTTCTTGCGGCTGCGGGGACCCGGCTTCCCGAGGGAATCTCTCTCGCCTGGCCGGAGGGATGGCGGAGGAGCGGCCGGGTGGATTCCGGGCCAAGCAGGCTGCCGCTCCCCCGCCCGGGCGTCGCCGCTGCTGCGATCCAGCCTCCCTTCCTGCTCGGCTCGGGTCACTTCCGCAGCCCCCAAGATGGAGGAGGAGCGGGATCTGTGGCTGAGGCTGAGGAGGCATCTTGGGGGGCAGCAGCAACCGCCGCCGCCGGGTCCGGGCGAGGCCGGTAGGTCTCCCCGCTTATGAGGGAAGGAAGGCCGCCCGGGAGGGCGTTCGGGCCGGCCTTGATAAGCCGGAAAGTGGAGCAAAATAAAGGGCGGAAGGAATAAAGGGCTCCGGGCTTTCCCCCTCCCCACGCGTGCCTACTCGGAAGTAAATCCCGCTTTGAGCCGCGGCACTTGCTCCGGGGTAAATGCGCCTGTGCGCGAGCTAAGCACCTGGAATTATCACTATCCTATATAAGAAGGTGTTTCCATGATGTTCTAGCGCCCGTTAATTTAACGGGCTTACAGTCTACTAGTCTGCCTATAATCTCGGTGGTGCCTCCCCCATTGGTCACTGTAAGACCTGGATGCAGCACTAGATGAGCCATTGGCCTGATTCATCAGGGCTCTTAGCTTCCACATGGAAATCCATTCCTGATTACTCCACTGGGAGTCAAGAGATGTGTGTCGAACTACATAAAGTCACCCAGAAATTTACCTGTAGATCTCAATCTATTTTATGCCCATGCAATCTAACCCCCACATAACTAACGGACAGTGAGCATGGCAGGAAAATGAAAAGATCAGTGCTACAGGAAACTTGCCTTACTCAGCAAACACATAGTGTGTAAGTAAAATAGGCATATGCACATGCTTTTAAACACCCCTATACATGCACCTGAGAAGACTTCTTCAGCTAGGCGTATTGCCAGGGAAACAGCCAGTAGATGGTGCTCCTGTTTTTTCAATTTAGCTTCAATTTCCATATATAGTCACTGAGATAAGGAAGGCAGCTGCAGGCATGGGAAAGAAAGGAGTGGCTTTGCTCTGAGCCAGCTCATACTTCGACTTCAAAGGATGGGAAAGGGATTATAACATGAACACCTGTTGCAGAAACTCTGGGAAGCTGCTCCAGGACGCTATATAAGGCCCCAACTCTATCAATTCAATGAGATCTTGATATGAACCATTCCAGAGGGTGAAGGCTCTTGAGCTTAAGTAAGAACCGTCTGCCTGCCTGAAGCACCAGAGATCTCCAACGGCTGGGGAAGATGTGAAGCTGAAACTATTCTGTGACTATATCTGTTATTATTTCTCTTGCCAAAAATCTTTGCTTATTGCCTATACTAATGGCATTATATTTTATATTAGTTATTATTGGCTTTATAGTTTTTGTGAGTTATTACTTTATTCTATATTGTTAATCTGTCTCTCTGCTAATATCCTTTAATTATCTTTGTTTTGTATATTAGCACCTCTTTCTGTTTCTATGGTTATTATTATAAATGTTAATAAAGGTTGCTTCTGCTGCCGAAGAGTATGTTGCCCTCCATTTGCTGAGATCCAAAGAACCTGCTGCTTGGTGGTTACTATGGCCGGGTGGCCACTAGGGGGCAGCACACCAGGTTTCCCAGATCCCCCCCCCCCCCACATACACAGTTGCTAAAATGTCTTTATGTATTTTGCTTCTATACCTTCCACATTTGATGCACTGGCAACAAGCAGTGCTTTCTAAAGAGAGTAGTGGGCATGAGAAACTGTTCTGTATCACTAGATGACATAACAGCTTCCCACTGGGCCAGTTTGCTTGCAAAAGGACCAGCACACCTCAACCTTTGTTCTGCCAAAATGCAACAGAAGCCTGGGAGACGTCAAGCAGTAGCATAGTTTTAGCCAGGGGTAGGTGGGTGGGCTTAGAGTGGCACGGGGGTCTGTAGGGTGGCATGGTGGCTACTGTGCATCTGGGGGTTGGATTCCAGGCAGCAGGGGAGCTTGAGGGCGGCATGACGGTAGCCGGGCATTTTGGGCGCTGCCTGAAATTGGCTGCCCTAAGAAAAGCTCAACAACTTTGGTCCACCCCAAGTGCTGGCAGAGGTTGCTATGAATTGATTTTTTATGTAAAATGAAATGATTGGGGGGAGGGGAGCACCTGTCAAGTAAAAAAGTAAACATACACCTAAATATAATAGAATAGGTTTCTAAAGACATTGAGGAAAAGTGCATCCTTTTGAAAATGTGTTATGTCCAATGCTGGTCTTACTGAGGGGAGACCCATTGAAATCAATAGACATAACTAATGTTGGTCCATTTAGCTCAGTGGGTCTTCTCTGAAGAGATGACTATGGGAAATGTTTGTTTAATGCCTTTCTTGGCCATAACATGGGGCTCCATTTTTTAAAGAAAACAAAACATATAAAACATCAAAACACAACAATACTATAGAGCACAATTTAAAAAATCAAAAAATCATTGGCAGTTAAAAATTTCCAACACAGAATATGAAATTAAATGCCTGCCAGCAGCACTGTAAAGTTTTGCCAGCACTGCTAATTACTTTAGCTATATATTTTACTTTATATGCTTTAGTATATATTTTTATTTATTTAATCAAAAGCATATACAGTAATTCAATAACATATAAGCAATAAGGAAATAAAGGAGAAATGCAATTTAATTAAAATTAAACATGAACACACACAAAAAATATACAAATCTAGGTAATTGCATCACAATCCCTTGGAAAAATAACAATTATTGATATTAAAGGGTAGTATCATGCTCTTTTAAAATATTTGTTTTATTTGTAAGCATCAGGATGTTGTCCTTGTGGTCTTAATGATATTCTCACTTGAAGCTGAAGAGTTACTAAGAAATCCATTTCACTGGAGGCATTTGAACATTGTTGCCACTGTTTATATGACAGAATTGTTTGCCATGTAGCTGGAAAAAAAATCTTTTTTTGATTGTCCTCTACTGTACCTTAATTTTGGAGTTGATTTTTCAGCAACAGCTATGGACAAGATTTGATTGTACCATAAATACTCATTTAACCCTATTTAGGCAGAACACTGACTAAGGGCATTTTAAGTTTGAGACTGGTTTAGCAGACATGGCTTGCCTCTCCAAGAATCCTAGGAGCTACAATTCTGTGGAAGTGCTGTGAAATTGTAGTCTGAGATCTCTGTACCCCTTCATGGGGCTACTGCAGTTCCTTGGGTCGCAGGCATGACAGACAGAAGGGTACAAAACCAGCCTACTACATGTATGCACTGTAGAGATGAACTGGATGAGGCATTTGGATGAGGCATTGGTTTGTCCAGCTCCAACCCGGAAGTGCTATTGACAAGCGGCATTTACATATCATGCTTCCTATGGACTACACAATAAAAATAGTATTATAGGACTGAGGGATTGGTTTGGATGATGCCCATGGCCCCCAACCAAATGAAGGCCTGTTCAAGAAATAGCTGAATTGATCTACCCAGTTTCTTTGTTAGGTTAATGGTCTAGCTGACTCAGGTAAGCACCCCTATCTGCACAACGAAAAAGGTTGCCATGCTACCATAGAGACAACTAGGTTGATGGTGTTATCCAGGAGGGGAGTAGGCATTTTCCTCACCCTGTCACCTGACCAGCCACAACATCATCATGTACGAAGGAGAACAATAGCCAGAGCCAATATATGAGAGAGTTTGGCTGAAGCTGTAGGACCTCTGGAAATGGAAACCTAATAGGAAAACAAGATCTGTTGGAGTGTCAATGCGTTGAGCGCTTCCATCCTGTGCTCAGGTTGTAGATACAGTATGTGTAGTTTCTGTTGAGCTTAATTTAAAGGAAACCGAACCTCAGGTAGGCACTGGAACACCTAAAGTCTCTCACTGCGCTCAGAGATTGCGGCACACACAACACTAGTATGTCCATGAGTTATCAGTAAAAATGACTTTTAAAGTAATAGAACAAACCTCTTTTTTATTAAGAGGACGACATCCTGCATTGCAGGGGGGTTGGACTAGATGACACTTGAGGTCCCTTCCAACCAGGGTGGATAAAAATCAATGATTTTTTTTAAAAAAATCAAAAAAATCGGATTTTTTTTATTTAAATCGGATTTTTTTGATTTAAATTGGATTTTTAAAATAAAATGCTTTTGGAGGAAAAATCTTTCTAAATATAGTCTTCTATTTAAGTTACATTGTAGTCCAAAGGCTATTCATCAGGAAATAAGGATTAAGTTTATCAAGTGTGCTAAAACTCAGTCTAAGTTTTTTTAAAAAATGTTTAACCACATCAGTTAACAAACATGGATACATATGCTATCATGTTATTGTTTTAGTTAAATAAATTGTTTAAATGGTTATTAAGGAAATGATTATTTTTCTCCTTCCAATAAAGTACAGCAGAAAAGTTGTCCCAATATAAACAGTTAACTTATTAAACCTCACCATAATTTCCTAATTATCTGTCTATGTATTTCTAGTAGTATAACCAAATCAGTAATTTTTGATATAACTGTAAAAACTGCTCTGAAAATTTATTATTCCAAAAATGAAACCTTTATATGGTTGTAAATATTAAGATTATACCAGCAAGAAGGAGTCTTTCTGTAAAAAAAACATTTAAATCAAGTCTTACTGACTAGTGATTTAAATCAAGCCTTACTGACTAGTGATTTAAATCGTGATTTAAATCAAATCCACCCTGCTTCCAACTCTACAATTCTGTGATTCCCGGGGGAACTTTTACCCACTTCCGAGGCTTCTGGAATTGGTCTGTTAAGGAGCTTTGCCAAGCAGTTGCAATGATGGGATAAGAACTAGGTATAAATTGTGACCTTCTCACCCACCTGTCCCTTGTTAAAGGCAAACCGACGTTTGTTTCTGGGCATCGGTGGTTTGTCTTGGAACAAGGTCCATTCATTTCAAGACCATCCAATCCAATCAGTTCATTGCGGTCAAAGACCAGCAGTTTTTTCAAGATCCGAATAAATTATTTTGTGCTGGTTCTAAAGGGCTTTCAATGTCTTATTTGTTAATGAGGATGTGAGGGGCAACAGAGGAGGTGTTGGAGACACGGAAGAGGACCGTAACATTTAGTCAAATTCATTTTAAATAAAAGACTCTTGACTAAAATATCCCCCCGATTGGACAGCACTTCGAAAATGCTGACTTTTAAAAAATACTTACAAACTGTAGGTGGTAGGTGCCATCTTACCGAGGTATCACCTTCTGTATTTCTTGCTCAGTATTACCTGCTTTTATTTGCTATTGTTGAAAACGTTAACTTTATTATAATTGGTACTGATGGTTGTTGCTTTAACCCTGTTTCCCAAACATATGGAGAGAATGCCTAACTAAATCTTACTTCCGGGTGCCGCTGAGCTGTTTTGGGGGAATTGTGTTGGGGGTTCCCCTTAAGAGTTTTTCTTGTTTGTTTCTGCAAACCAGCTTGCTGATACCTCCCTCATGCATGAATTGGGGGGGTTGGCTACATAAGCAAATGACATTCACATCCTGAACTTTGGATACGGAGGAAGTGTTGGGGGAATTAACGGCATTTTAATGTATGTATTTTAATGTTTGTTGGAAGCCGCCTAGAGTGGCTGGGGAGACCCGGCCAGATGGGCGGGGTATAAATAATATATTATTATTATTATTATTATCAGTGGAATATATTATTCTTATTATTAATTATTATTATTATTATTATTTACTACAACATTTATAGTGATCATCAACAGAGTCCTCTGGCCGGTATACCACACACAAGTTATAAAGGGAAACATGCCTGTGTAAAAATTGCCCCCCCCAATCAAGATCCCCCCCCGCTCCAGCCTTCCTCTAACCGCTAGACACCACACCCTTCCCTCAACCTGTTTTGATGTCATCTTACTTGCTATCAGTAAGCTTTGCCTATGTTCATTTCCTAGAAAGTAGGGGAAAATGCCACCCCGCAATGGATTTCAAATTGCTGACACCTGTTCCCAGAGTATGTGCGTCATATGGTATTGGTGCCGAATGCTGAGTTCTTTCCTATACGTCAAACCGAGCATCAAACCGCTTCCGTGAGGTTAAAAATTCCCTTCACATGGTAGCTTTAGTGGACTGAGGGTTGGAAATACAATGGCCCACTAAAAAAAATCTCCAGCTCGAGCATACAATGTGCACTCAGGCCGAACTAACACAGAGCTAAAGCATTTGAACCTTCTTTAACCATCTCTTTTAAGAACTCTTAAGTTACAGAATAGTAAAAGGGCAGGTCTTCCTCACCTTCCAAAAGCATAGGTCCCATCTGCCATATTATGCCACTTTAAGCAGTCATGACTTCCCAAAAAAATCCTGGGAATGAGCTTGTTAAGGGTGCTTAGTGACCATCTCCCTCTACACTGCAAACTTGTATTTCCACCGAGAAAGACAGTACAGTTAATTAATGCATCCCCCCAGGAACCGAGACCTCAGCATTCAAGGATACGAGTCAACGAGCACACTCTGTCTCTTTTCCAAAGCCTGGTGAATTCCAACCGTGTATAACAGGGACCTTCAACAAAATGCTAGTTCACCTTCCCCCCCCCCCCAATAGGTCAGCCAGGCACCTGTCATGCCCTTCCCCAGTGGGCTATTCCACCCCACCCCAGATTTCCATTTGGGTTTTCCAAATTAGTCAACAATCAGTGTGCACTGAGTATGCTCAGTTCTTATTGGGTTGTCTTTGGGGGGTGGTTGTCCCCCTTGTTTGTTCTTTATTATTGCAGTTATATCCCACTGCTCAAGGCACACATACCATACTTCTCCTCCTCTCCATTCTACCCAGACAACCAAGTTGGGAAGGTTAGGCTGAGTCAGTGACTGGCCCAAAGTCATCCAATGGGCTTCCACGCAGAGTGGGAATTTGAACCCTGGTCTCCCAGGTCCTAGTCTATCTCTAATCACCACTCCAAACCAGCTTTTTTTTTTTTTTAAAAGAAAAAGGTTGTTACAGTTCTATAAACCTTGGTTTCCTGCTAAACCTGCTGAGTGCAAATACCTTCCTATAGTTCCTCACTGGCCCCATTTCGGCTACAGTCATGTTGGCAGTCACCACCTTAATTTACTTATTATTATAGCATATGGGGTGGTTGATCTAGAAGACTCCTAAAGAGTTTGCTTTGTTTTTATTTATTTATTTTTTATTATTATTATTAAATTTTATTACAAATATTACCGTACAAACACAACAAAAAATTACATAATTATTACCATACAAACAGACCAAAACGAGAGTAACTTAATTAATACTCTACAATGTAGAGTATTAAAGAGTTTGCTTTGAGATGCTATGCAGTCACCCTCAATTCAGAGACAGAAGATATAATGAGAGAGATGTAGGATCTCTCTCTATAAGCGATGCAAACAGTATCCCCTGCTCCCCAATAACCCCTCTAGTCTACAATTAAAACCATCCAATTGTTCTACAGTATTGACTTTGCAACTTTTGCTGGGAATGCTTGTCTGGAAGAGATGGGCCATGATCTATTAATTGCCCATCGCTCCCTCATACATATTATTTTCCTTCTTGAGGTCAGAACTTAACCAATGTTATATATAAAACTGTATATATTATACACTGTATAACAAAACTTCACTGAAAGCCTATATTTTTGGCAAAGTCATTTCAGCAGGAGATTTGTAGAAGAAAAGCAGCAATGGGAATGGAGTGCTTCACCCTCCGCCCCCACACCTGTCACTTTTCTGCTGGAACTCACCACCCACCCATCCACATACACAAGCAAGGAAGCACCTGGAACTCTTTTAAGGTAAGTGTTTGGTGGAAATGAATTGCAGCAAAAAGTAGAGGGTTGGGCAAGAATTAAAAACAATATTCTCCGCTCCAACAGAGTTTGCTCTAATAGAAGTGGCCATTCATTTTTATTGGACATTGTTGCATGTAACGTATAGTGTAGTTCTACCCTCACTCCTCTTGGTATGAGAGTAGAACTGAGGCATTCAGGATCCTTGCCCCCTCTGCTTGAATGCTCTAGCTATCCCATAATGACTTTCCAGCTGGAGGTGGGGACAACTACAAGTACATGTACAAGTAACCGGTACATGTCTAAATAGACCTTGAACTGGTCCAACAGCCTTCCTGGTTGAGACTAATAGAAGCAATAATCCAAAAAATCTGAAGGGTGTCAAGTTGGGGAGTGTTACTCTAGGGCAATTTGTGATGTATAATAAATGTGATGTATATAATACGTGGATCAATTAAACTACTGAGTGCAATATGTTACTGCAAAGGACCAAGAGAAATTACTGAGATAGTCCAAGATTTTCAACAAGAACTGTTACATCACATCTCAAATTGTAGCTAATTTATATGAAATCACACAGAGCTGCAATATCAGAAAGTGAATTCCCTCCCCTTTTTTTCTTGACTTCTCTTCCCTCATGTCTAAATCCAATAGTAAATTAAAAATGTATATATCATGCTACCTTTGATCTGCCTTTCAAGGTGCAATGAGGCAAGACAATTAAAAGTCTCAACAGATTGAAAAAGGTGACGGACAGACTAAAATCAAATTAATAATACCATTTTAGGAAACCATAATTAATATTGAGTTCCATATGGGATGTTGTATGTCACAACATTTTGTCAAGCATTTTAACTCAAATTTAGTGGAGGAATAAGTACATTTAGAAATACCTAAAGGTATAGAGAGATACCTTTTAGACTCCTAAAAAGGTTGTACAACTCAAGAAATGATTAATACAAAGTAAACTCCCCCAATCAAGCAAATGTGAATTGGCTTTAGTAAGCTCTATGTTTGAGCTTTTCACCAGGCAAAATATTTCCGAGTGGCTTCAGTAGAGAGGGATGTTCTATGCACACCTCCTTTTGTACATATGGAAATGCCCATCACTGCCATCTGTGGAGAAGCTTATTCAAAAGTACACAATAACAGTCTTGCTAGTTGATTTCATTTATCATTGTTTTCAGCACTGACCAACTGAATGCCTCTAAAAAGCTTTTTCTTTTGTTTGTCCCCAGCATCTGATGCGCGCTGGATGATATGGTCATCATCAACATGGCTAGTAGCCACTGATCACCTTATCCTCCATGAATTTGTCTAATCCCCCTTTAAAATAATCCAAGTTGGGGACCATCACCACATATTGTAGTAGGAAATTCTCTAACTTAACTATGTGTGATGTGAAGAAGTACTTCCTTTCGTCTATTCTGTTTCTCCTGCTATTCACCACTAACTCCTAGCTCCAAAATACCATATTTGTTAGTATTTCAAAACTAACAAAGCTGTTAGGGATAATAAGCACAGCAGGTGAGTTATCTTTCTCCCACCCCAATAGGTACATTGTAAGCCTATGCACCAATGTTAGCGGGTACAAAAGATAAATAAGAACATAAACGGGTTCATTTGGATGGGGTGCCACTGAAAAAAAAATAAGGTGTGTAAATTATATACCCTGGAGAAGCGAAGTTACTATTCTCGAGTCCAGCGGTTTATATTAAAAGTAACTTGAGCCAAGTGATGCACCTCAGTAGAAAACACTGTCATCACTTCAAGTTCTGTGGCAGGTGAACTTCAGGTCTAACAGAATAATAGTCCGTTCAGCTACTCCATTGCTAGAAGGACAAATAACAGAATCTGGTCTTGCTCATTTTCAAGCCGTGCTCGCTTTGGCAGCACATATACTAAAATTGCTCATTTTCAAGCCAGAGAGTGACTGCTGCAAATCAGAGGTCAGACTCTATCTCACCGGCTTATAGACTAATAATTCTAGACTGACCCAAATTGAACTATAATCAACGATTTTATTCATCCCATTTTATGGGTATTTCCCCCTTCCTAATGCAACAAATGGTTTTATCAAATCCCTCAAACTCAAATATTCTGAAAAGCAAATCAACTTACCGCCTGGGGCTTTTCCGATCAGATGAGGTCAGCAGATGGATAAATAGTGAAGAATCCTCAAAAACAAACGAGTATTTATATCATGAGGAAGCCACAGGCAGGCCTTGTCACAGCCCAATTTCTCTATGTACTCTGCTTATCACCAAGGGTTAAGGTACTTTTTCTTCTCTGACTATATGGAAATTATGAAAAATTCAATCTTTTTGTCTGTGTCAACCTGATCTTTTGCACAAGAACATTTTTTTCTTTCCTCTTTTGAGAAATCAAATGCAACAGAACATCAGGCTGTCTCTGACTTTAGCTTAACCACACAGACACAGAAATATAGGTATATGGGTTATGCGAGTTTGTGTGTCACACAAAATTATACAAATACATGGGAGAAATCACACTAGACCATTTAGAGGAAATATAACTATAAAAAGGACAATTGATTGTATAACGTTTCTAATAACACTGACCCACATAATTTTTACATATGAGTTCCACATTTCTCACTGCCAGAACATCCTTCAACCACTATCATGCACCAGTGAAGCTTTTCCTCTGTGCTTATTTACTCTGCAATAGACTGCCCTGATTTGAAATCGAAGGGAGCATTTGCTCTTTCAGTTCAGTATATGGTAGAATTTTTTTTATCATGTATTACTTATAATGTGGTATCAATGGTTCAAAATTCACCTCTCAGCTGCCTGCCTCTTGACCTGCCAAACTGTGAGCTGCATACTTTAGTGTACATGAGCAGGCTTGTGCACTAGTGAAGTGATGCAAAGCCCCCCCACCTCCTCACTCCCAGAAATGGTATTTAACTAAGTTTTACTCAGAGAAGATCCACTGAAATTAATGGACCTAACTTAGGCATGTTCATTAATTTTAACGACTTCAAGTAAGTAAAACATGCTTGAATACTATCCCAGATATTTAATTTCTAGAGACTTGGGGAAAGTGGCTGAAACCTAATTTTTTTAATTATTTTGGCAGCACACACATTTTTTTTTTAAGTATTCATTGATAGGCAAAACAGGAATAGTGATTTACTCAATTTTCTGGAAGCATCTGTCTCTAATAAATAGGACAAAGTTCCATGAGTGGTGCAGTTAAGCAATTGTAGATTCAGGACTTAATGGTTTTATGAGTGAGGATTCTAACTGGTATTTCAGCATGTGCTTAGCCAGCACCTTAGGTTTGAAAGCCATCCTGAACCTCATGCTCCTGGGGGGCGGGGGCGGGGCACTGCAACTCCTGTTCTGACAGCACCACTGACAACAGCATCAAACCACCAAGGCAGAGGAAAATAAAATCCAATTACTAATGTACTTATTTAAATAGTTTGACTGCAAGGTGGCCATATATACTTAACCAAAGAAGAGGGAAGGTATCCCCATCAAAAGGACAAAGATTCCAATTTAGAAATAACTGATATAATTTAATTTTTAATCAGAAATATAATATACCCCACTGTAGCTGTCTAGATGCTAATTGCTGATAGGCCCCAGACTTCCCTTTCCATAGTTATTTATCCTAAAATTGCCCTTTGACCAGACAGCTCTTTTGATAGAGGATCTCTTCAAACAGAGGACTGTTGTCTTTTAAGGAAGACACATGGCCACCCTACTCCTTTCTCCCCTTATGCTAGATTGTCCTGAACATCAAATTCATACAATCCCAAAATATCTCAGGCATTGTTGATTGCAGAGCCAGCTCTACTATTAGGCAAAGTGAGATGGCTGCCTCTAGCATATTATTCTGGGTGTGTCAAGAAAGATCAGCAGATGGTTGTTTTGTAATGTATTGTTCTTTTATATTTACTCCCAATGAGAGGTTGTTGTGGGTTGTTCTGTTTTGGGTGCCAAATAATTTGACCAGTTGTAGGTACTAATATGCACCTTGACTTTGGGGAGGCACCATATGCTGCTCTGCCTCAGGCAGCAAAATGTCTTGAGCCAGCCCGAGTTGACAGATTTGGCAACTACAGTACAGTCTAAAACAGGATGGTCCAACACCTCCTCTCCTCTTGCAGGCCACATGTAGCCCTCAAGGCCTTTTTAGGTGGCCCTTACTAAGTACCAACGAAGTGTCGCTAGCAGCAACTGCCATTCTCTTCCATTTTATCTCTATGTTCCTACTCCAAATCTAAGTGAAAGGGGTAACACTGGCTATGTGGCAGTGGTGCCATGGAGGAAACCCTTCTCTCCATTGGTTTGTGCCAGGGTGGCAACCAACAGCCCCCATATGGGCAAAGGAAAACTGTGATTGGCTAAGGAAAGCATTGGCCAGTCTGAGACCCAGGGGCAAACTCCCAGCAAGAGCACAAAGACTCGAATTCACACTTGTGGGGGAAGCTTTGGCACTTTTGTTTTTTTTGCAATGCTGGCAGTGATAGAGCTGAGTCCTGTGTATGTTTGGTGTGCAGCACGAAACTGCCACCTGTTGACAGCCACAGTATGATGGCGGGGAAGGAATAAAGGACATTTGCCTTGGTGGCTATCATCAGCCCTGCAGGGAGAAAGAACTACAATTCCCAGTGTGCCTTGTAGCTAAGTTAAGGTGTTAAGCTGCCATTGGAATAGTTTAGGATTGGTCCTTGGAGGAGGAATGCACTGCTGCCATTTCAGACTTGTATGTGTACTCTCTAATGCTTCATTATTTGTTTTATTTGTTATTTATTTATTTATTCATTGCATTTATTCCCCACCTTTTCCTCCAAGGTTTTTATGTTCTTAAGTTCTTTGTATACTGTGTTAGTTTTATGATGTTAGCCGCCCTAAGCCCAGCTCCGGCCGGGGAGGGAGGGGTACAAATAAAAAATTATTATTATTATTATTATTATTACATACTTCTACCCCCTACATCCTTGTTTAATTCCCCACAACCTTGTTAGGCTGAAACTAGAAGCCTTCTAAATTAGTAGTAGTATTCTCTGTCTTTTTATCCTGACAGGGACTCAATGTCTGTGTTGACAGTGGCATAGCTTGGGTGCTGGGGGGGTGCTGGGTGCCTGGGGGATGGCAAGTGTTGTACACCCCACCACCCGGTGGACTGGGCAGCCCATGGAGGTTGAACGAAGCAGTTGCCTAGCACAAAAAATATTTGCAGCCTCAAAAGGGGTTAATTAAAAAGCTTAACACACTTATTCACAACACTAGCCCAATGTACTTTATGCATTGGCCAGTCTTTTAAAGACCCCACAAAACTTAGAACCATAGAATTATGGAGTTGGAAGGGACCCGCTAGGGTCAACTGGTCCACCCCCTGCTATGCAGGGATTCTCAACACACAGTTCCCCATCCAAAATTTGAAACCATACCAGACCCTGCTTAGCTTTACAAATGTGCTGGCAATTTTATTTCACTGTATTGAGAGCCAGTGTGGTATAGTGGCTAGAGCATGGGTAGGCAAACTTAAGGCCCGGAGTCCGGATCTGGCTCAATCGCCTTCTAAATCTGGCCTGCAGACCTTGGACCACTCACCATCTCTCAGCCTAACCTACTTCACAGGCTTGTTGTGAGGATAAAATGGGGAGGAGAACCATGTGCACCACCTTGAACTTCTTTGGAGAAAACGTGGCATAAAAAGACAATTAATAATAATCATCATAAAGTTACTAGGAAGTCCCAGTTAACACAGGAACATACATATACACTGCAGGAAGGAAGATTACGGTTTCTGAAATGCTATATCTTGTATACAGTACGAAGCATGTGTTACTGTTGGTTTCCTTTAATTTCCTGTAAGAATCCCAATTGACCAGTGAGGAGGTAGTAACTTGCAGCTCCTGATGAAAAATCTGGGATAATTTGTGTGTTGTTGTGCGGTGTGTGTGTGTTTTTTCCCGGGGGGGGGGGTGGCAGGGAGAAATCTCTAAAAACTTGCACAACAAAATATAGCACAAAAATGAATAGCCCTCAGCCACCACCCTTCAAATCAGGCTTAGCTACAATCATGACCCCCCCCCAAAAAAAAAACCTCAGTTCGTTTTCGGCATCATCCTAAACATCGAGTTCAGTGGGGCTTACTCCCAGGTAAACAGGGAAGAGATTGCAGCCCTGCTGCGCATCTTTATTTCCAGAGAGGGGAAACTCCGCGGCCCTCGAGCGAGCGAGGCTTCCGAGGGGGCGCAGGGAGGACCGAGCGCGGGGAGAATCCCAAAGGAAGGCGAAGCTTCCCTCTCTGTCTCCGGGGGGCCTGGAGCTCAGGCTCTCCCTCAGCAGGGGGCCGAGGAGCCGCCACACCTGCCCCTTCCCCCCTCAAACACCGCCGACAGCCTCGTGGCAGACAGAAATACCACAGATGAAGAGCTCCCCCCCCCGTTGCACCTCCGGAGTGGGAAAGGTTGCGCGCACCTCTAATTTCGCCCTGCCACCCGGCCGCTAACGGCACTGACGTCCTGCCGAGCAAGGGAATAGCCGAGCATGTCTAAAAGTCCGCCTGAGGCCGAGTGGCGAAGAGCCTCGACCGTCCTGCAGCCACCTTCAGTTTCCCGCGCTTTGGTGGTCATAGAGTAGAGTCCTCCAAGGCATGTAGAGCGGCCCTGGTGTAACCAGGGATGCCAAAACCACAGCAAACCAGAAGAGTCGGTTTCTTCAAGGAACGAATGAGAATTTAACTGGCCTGCTTTTAAAGGAAACAAAATAAAAAAATTCCTTCCAGTAGCACCTTAGAGACCAACTAAGTTTGTTCTTGGTATGAGCTTTCGTGTGCATGCACACTTCTTCAAATACCAAGAACAAACTTATTCTTCAGATACCAAGAACAAAGCCTAGGGATCAGAAGGTCGGCGGTTCGAATCCCTGCGACGGGGTGAGCTCCCATTGCTCGGTCCCAGCTCCTGCCCACCTAGCAGTTCGAAAGCACGTCAAAGTGCAAGTAGATAAATAGGAACCGCTCTGGCAGGAAGGTAAACGGCGTTTCCGTGCGCTGCTCTGGTTCGCCAGAAGCGGCTTAGTCATGCTGGCCACATGACCTGGAAGCTGTATGCCGGCTCCCTCGGCCAATAAAGCGAGATGAGCGCTGCAACCCCAGAGTCGGACACGACTGGACCTAATGGTCAGGGGTCCCTTTACCTTTACCTTTTAAGGTGCTACTGGAAGGAATTATTTTATTTTGCCATGTTTTGCTTTCAGCTACAGCCAGAAAAGCAATGTCCTAAAAAAAAAAAACCTCAGGTGACCAGACATATTTTATGCTCAGATGGGCCCCCAAACTACTGGGCTCTACAGCTGGAACAATCAAAAGCACACATTCTACTCATGTAAAAACACGCTAATTCCCGGACTGTCCGCAGGCCGGATTGAGAAGGCGATCGGGCCACATCCAGCCCCCAGGCCTTAGTTTGCCTACCCATGGTCTAGAGTGTAGCTCACTCTCCATAGATAAACTGTTACTGCCGAGGATGTGGACAGGCTGCTTGGACGAGTGAAACCGACCACCTGTCTTCTTGACCCTTGCCCATCCTGGCTAATAAAAGCTAGCCGGGAAGGGCTGGGTGATGGGCTCCGCGGGCTGGTGAATGCTTCCCTCCACGAGGGAGTCTTCCCAGACCCGCTGAAAGAAGCGGTCATTAAACCGCTTCTTAAAAAAACATCTTTAGACCCGGCCAATATGGCCAACTATCGCCCAGTCTCAAATTTACCATTCCTGGGCAAGGTGATTGAGCGGGTGGTTGCTGAACAACTCCAGGCACGCCTGGAAGATGCGGATCATTTGGATCCCTTCCAATCGGGATTCAGGCCTCATCATGGGACTGAAACTGCCTTGGTCGCACTGGTTGATGATCTCCGCCGGGCTAGGGAGCAAAGGTGAGAGCTGTTTCCTAGTTCTGCTGGATCTCTCAGCGGCCTTTGACACCATCGACCATAACATCCTTCTGGACGTCTAGAGGGGTTGGGAGCTGGGGGCACTGTTTTACAGTGGTTCCGCTCCTTCCTCCTGGGTCGTGTTCAGAAAGTGGTGGTGGGGGATGAGTGTTCAGACCCCTGGGCTCTCACTTGTGGGGTGCCTCAGGGTTCCGTCCTCTCCCCCATGCTTTTTAATATCTATATGAAGCCACTGGGAGAGATCATCAGGGGGTTTGGGCTGGGTGTTCATCAGTATGCAGATGATACCCAGCTCTACCTCTCTTTTAAATCAGAACCAGTGAAGGCGGTGAAGGTCCTGTGTGAGTGCCTGGAGGCGGTTGGAGGATGGATGGCGGCTAACAGATTGAGGTTGAATCCTGACAAGACAGAAGTACTGTTTTTGGGGGACAGGGTGTGAGCAGGTGTGGGGGACTCCCTGGTCCTGAATGGGGTAACTGTGCCCCTGAAGGACCAGGTGCGCAGCCTGGGAGTCATATTGGACTCACAGCTGTCCATGGAGGCACAGATTAATTCTGTATCCAGGGCAGCTGTCTACCAGCTCCATCTGGTACGCAGGCTGAGACCCTACCTGCCCGCAGACTGTCTCGCCAGAGTGGTGCATGCTCTGGTTATCTCCCGCTTGGACTACTGCAATGCGCTCTACGTGGGGCTACCTTTGAAGGTGACGCGGAAACTGCAATTAATCCAGAATGCGGCGGCTAGACTGGTGACTGGGAGTGGCCGCTGGGACCACATAACACCGGTCCTGAGAGAACTACATTGGCTCCCAGTACGTTTCCGAGTACAATTCAAAGTGTTGGTGCTGACCTTTAAAGCCCTAAACGGCCTCGGTCCTGTATACCTGAAGGAGCGTCTCCACCCCCACCGTTCAGCCCGGACACTGAGATCCAGCGCCGAGGGCCTTCTGGCGGTTCCCTCATTGTGAGAAGCAAAGCTACAGGGAACCAGGCAGAGGGCCTTCTCGGTAGTGGCGCCCGCCCTGTGGAACGCCCTCCCATCAGAAGTCAAAGGTACTAACAACTATCTGACATTTAGAAGATGCCTGAAGACAGCCCTGTTCAGGGAAGTTTTTAATCTGTAACATGTGTATGTATTTTAATGTATGCTGGAAGCCGCCTAGAGTGGCCGGGGAGACCCGGCCAGATGGGCGGGATATAAATAATAAATTGTTGTTGTTATTATTATTATTATTATTATTATTATTATTATTATTATATTTTTATTCTTAACGTTAGTAGTGCTAGGTTGCATTCCTCACCAGGTGTGGTAATGAATATGCCCAACTGGGTGAGTTGACTCAGTATGTGAAGGCAGAGCCATTTGCCTCCTAGTGGAGTTAAGATGGCTGAGGGACAAGTTACTGTAGTTAGAGACATGTTCAAACACAAACAGTATTTGATTCTTCAAAATAAGCTGGTTTTTTGTCGTTGCTGGAAGACAGAAAACTCATCTGAAACACACCTGGTACTCAAAACGTCCTGAGAAATAATGGCTGCTGCTCAAAAGTCCCCTTCCTGAGTTGCTTCCTATTTCAAGGGCCAAACTAGATGTGATGCGCAATGCTTCATTACAAACTCTTGTACAGTATACACAATATACCTCCAGAGCACATTTGAAGCACATTTCCTCCCTCATAATTTCCTCCCTCATAATTCTGGGCACTGTAGTTTGCTAAGGGTTGCTGGGAATTGTAACTGAGGGGTGAACTACAGTACCCAGGATTCTTTGAGGGAAATAATGTACTTTGAATGTGCTTTAAATGTACGTATAGTGTGTGTGCAGTCTATGTCTGAATGTGTTTTTAAAATGCATACCACACACAAGGGGAGGGTATATGAGGAGATTAGGTTTAAACCTTTCCTCCCTTCAGTGTTCCTAATGAAAATCCACCCCCAATGTCCTACTAGGGAACAACATTTACAATTGGGGTCATCCCCCCAAGTTAATAGCCGCCCTAGAGGGATTATTCTGGAGACCACAACAGGAGATGAAAGGGTGTACTGAGCTCCTGATGAAAATCTGGGTGCCATGCCTATTATTTAAAACAAAAACATATGTGGTTTGTAAGTATACATTTAATGCCGCATGCAGTTTGACCCTTCATTTTAAAGAAGAAAGACCTACCGTATAACCTCCCCTAATTAGCAGTTGCTAGTTAAGGTGCACTAACAGAATTGCCAGATTTTGAAGTGGCCTCTGATTTTAGGCTTTTAAAACCAGTTTGGTATTCAGATTTTAGCAGAACGTCTATCTCCAGTGAAGCAGTTCACCTATAATTAAGGTGCTGCTGTTAGGACCCCAACAACAGACCACACTGTTCTTTCCTGACCCCTCCCCTCAGGTGACAACCCTATACACAAAGTAGGCCATGAGGTAACTCAAGAGAAGCAATGTGTACCGGTATTTGTCTGCCATCTCTTAGTACTTACTGGAGAGGATGATCTATGTTACAGAATAGCTTTCAGAAAGGATGTGGGGTTTGTGCACTAAGTTTAGATGTGCGGCTTTCATGTGGGTGAGGCCACATCCACACTGTATATCTAAAGCACTCTGATACCATTTTAACATTCACAGCTTCCCTCAAATAATCCCAGGAAATGTAGTATAGGGGAACTATGAGTTGTTAGGATACACTTAACATTAACTACACCTTCAATATTCTTTGCAGGAAGTCATTTACTCTTAAAGCGGAATAAGAGTGCTCAGAGGTGTGTGGGGGAGAGCAGCGGCCATCGCCCTGCCCCCGAGCACACATTCAGAAGGGTGCAACTGGGCCACAGTGGGTCCGAAGGTGCTACGAGACTGGGAGGGAGGTGGCTCCCTTTTCTAGCCTGGTAATGCGTGGTGTGTCCAGTGCACATGTCTCCTGGGCGGCCAGATGGGCTGTGAGTGGAGAGTGGGCATGGGCAGCCAACCAGCCCCCCCCTACTGGGGCAGAGCCCCCTCTCACTGCCCACCCCCTTTGGTGCCTTGGGATGGTGTGCCACACGCTTCTCGCACCATGGCTGCTGCCACCATGCACACTGGGTCACTGCTGCACCGGGCAGCCCCCTCGGCCCCCTCCTTCCCCAGGGCCACTGCAGAGCCATCAGCCAAGGCCCACGTATGGGAGCAGGGAGCTGCAGACACAGTGGGGTGCCACTGGAGCGCCCGGCACAGATGCAGAGGCAGCCGTGTGAGCCTTGGCGAGCAGCATGCCAGCTCCTGGGCCTGACCAGCGGAGCTTCCTGGGGGCGTGCTACAGGTGAGCTGTAGCACCCCACCTCTTTTGCACCTTGCCCGGGGCACTGGCAACTGATGCTACACCACTGAGAGTGCTATAAATGTATGATGCAGCTGCTACCCAATATTTTGCGTCATTATTCCCTTTCTTTTTCTATCTGGACAGATAGTTTCTACGGTGCAGAAACTAGATCCACTAGTACATGTAATGTGAAATTGCCATGCTTTGGCATTAGTGCATATGCTCCATTTATCCTTGTTTCTTGGGAATGACCCCTGCTTCCTGGGAGCTTTCTCTGGTTGCTTTTTAGGCAGATGTTGGAAATGCCTTTTCAAAACATTAGTGTACAGTCACATGCACTATTCCAGCCCCTAACATTTTCCCAGTGAAAATAGGGACACCCTATTCCATTCCCTCCAACATTTCTCCGATGAAAATTGTTTGTTGTTGTTTAGTTGTTTAGCCATGTCTGACTCTTCGTGACCCCATGGACCAGAGCACGCCAGGAACTCCTGTCTTCCACTGCCTCCCGCAGTTTGGTCAGACTCAAGTTGGTAGCTTCGAGAACACTGTCCAACCATCTCGTCCTCTGTTGTCCCCTTCTCCTTGTGCCCTCAGTCTTTCCCAACATCAGGGTCTTTTCCAGGGAGTCTTCTCTCTTCATGAGGTGGCCAAAGTATTGGAGCCTCAGCTTCAGGATCTGTCCTTCCAGTGAGCACTCAGGGCTGATTTCCTTAAGAATGGATAGGTTTGATCTTCTTGCAGTCCATGGGACTCTCAAGAGTCTCCTCCAGCACCAGAATTCAAAAGTATCAATTCTTCGGCGATCAGCCTTCTTTATGGTCCATCTCTCACTTCCATACATCACTACTGGGAAAACCATAGCTTTAACTATACGGATCTTTGTCGGCAAGGTGATGTCTCTGCTTTTTAAAATGCTGTCTAGGTTTGTCATTGCTTTTCTTCCAAGAAGCAGGCGTCTTTTAATTTTGTGACTGCTGTCACCATCTGCATTGATCATGGAACCCAAGAAAGTAAAATCTCTCACTGCCTCCATTTCTTCCCCTTCTATTTCCCAGGAGGTGATGGGACCAGTGGCCATGATCTTAGTTTTATAGGGACATCCTATTCCATCCCCTCCAACATTTATCTAATGAAAATAGGGATGTCCTATTCAATCCCCTCCAAGATTTCTCCAGTGAAGGGAAACCAGGACATTCTGGGATCAAATCAGAAACTGGGACGGCTCCTGTAATTCCAGGAGTTTCCCTGGAAAATCAGGACACCTGGAGGGTCTGATGTTGACCACACAAAATATATAACTAGAAGGGAGAAAGCTGAACTCAGTGCAGACTACAGTCCTATGACAGCAGAAAGGAAACAACGCCATATAATAAATGTATTACAAAAACTGTATGCCAGTATTGCAGATAGAAAAACATACTGGGCATTATCCAACTAAACAGTTCTGCTAGCGAAAGGAGTTTTAGCTGCGCAATGGAACTTCCCCACCTTCTTCCCCCTGCATGGGGTGTGCAAAGCAAGTAGAGGGAGGGGGATTTCCACAGTGCGACTAAAACTCCTTGCACTAGCAGAACCGTTAAGTTCCATACCATCATATACATAAATCCAGTGCTTTTTTCCCCTGGGGGGGGCGCAGGGGGACGCATACCCCTAAACAGTTTGTGAATCTATGTTTAGCTTCATTGAGGGGCAGTATTTCAACATGAGTAGGAAAATGAGAGTACCCCTAAACATTTTTTTAAGAAAGAAAGCACTGCATAAATCTTTTTACCAAAAAATATTCATTTTACTTTTTTTTTTAAAGATCCTAATTAAATTTCATTAGAATTTTAGTGTGGATTTCTCCTGATAAACACAGTTTTACATGCGTTTTGACTATACATTTTTGCAATAAGTTTCCTATCCCTCTTCATCACCAACCACATTCACACACTGAGAACCAGACCATTTTCTGGAGTCAGTATAATTCCAATTCACTCTTTGAAAGCTCTGCATTACAAGCAGCCCCAACCAATTTTTTAAAAAATGAAAATCAGCCCTGGAAGGCTGCATTTTTCAACAAAGTAATAGTAGCAGACAGAGAAAGGTGCTTAACTCTTTCTTGTCTGGCTGTTTTTCCCCTGATCAACACAGCTGTCTTCCCCCTCACAATGGAGTTCCAAATGGGTTTGTAAAAGAGTAGTTATACATCTGGAGCGCTGCAGCAAGGGAAGCAGAGGGGATGTAAATGCTTTGAGCATTAAAAAATCCACAGTAGGACATGGTTAATTACCCTCTCCATTTATTGCATTCCTCTGCTCAAAACAGAAGCTTCCTAATGCTGATTTTCATTAAAACAAACAAACTAGGTAACTGTTGGAGTAAAAGTTGCGGATTCTGGAAGACATGGAATCCCATACTAGTTTGAATGGGTGCCAGTTTAATAACCCATTTCACTTCTCCCTTAACAATGGACTCAATAGTCCATTTTCTAAAGAGGTCACTCAGTTCATAAGTTTTCTTTCCACTAACGTTTGTGAGTGAGCTGTTGACTTGATGGCACTGGAAACTAGATTCCTCCTGCCGCCCCCACCCCATGGATATGTGCTTGTCAGTTCTGGATTGTCCTTCATGCATCTGATGTAGTAGACTGGCCTGCTAGAGGTTATGCCATAATTAATATTTTGTAAGGGTGTTTCCAGTCAGGGGTTTAATACTGTAAAAGGGTCACTGAGATATCGCAAAATAGTTATTGGCAGCAGGTTTTATTTAAAAGGAACTTATCAGATTTAATCCTAGATTAAAATGTGAAGAAATACAGGCTGGCATTTTGATAATGTCTTATGAACATTCCAAAAAAGTTGCATGCGTGAGGAGCATCAATCCCACAGTAAACACCCATCTGGAGCCAACAACCTAGTATTTAAGGTACCACAAATCTTTGTGTTGTTTACACACAGACAACACTGCTAACGATTCAACATCTATGGCACCACCCTTGACTCCCTGACCTACATTTGAAATACTGTACAGGGCAATATTTTTCTAATCTGTGACTGAAGTTATGTGGTAAAGTACAAGGGAGACAATTTTAAAAATACAGTATTCACTACTTCTCCCCTTTTTCTATTTGCAAGTAACTTTTTTTTTTTTACTGATCTAGGTCTGTGAGGACAGTCCAAACAGGAACAAATTATAAATGCAGATATTTGTCTACTAGGATTAAATATGTGCCTGGTAGATAAGCCATACAAATTTATTGTGGCACTGCCTGCAATTACCTATGTGGCTTTCTCCAGGAGTTCTTCAATTTACACAACAATGCACATCTGGATGTGTGCAATGCATTAACAAACTACCAGTATGTGTGCGTATGTGAGAGATAGCACCATCAACCTCTGATCTGAAACACCCAGGGGCTACAGACTTATTCTACATAGCTACAGGTCCACTATGTAAATACAGAGAACATGCTCAAGAGCGCTGATTAATTGTTGCCTAGATGACTGGATTATTAGGCAACTAATAAATGTAAATTAAAAAAAAAATCTTAGCTATTCACAAGCTTATATGATCATGTCTCAACAAAATGTGTTTGTGTGTGTTGCTTTTTAGGTCCAGTCCTAGGATGAGCAACCCTTGCAACATAATCACACCTGGGACAGAAATAAGCAAATAATAGCTTCCCCACTACCACCATTCCTCAACACCGAATTAATGGTTGAGTGTGAGAAACCCCAGTCTTTTCAACACCTCACCTTAGGGTATTTTGGTGGTCTCATCCTCTTGACACGTCCTGAAGGTAGTGTGCTTACTTGGGAGGTATTTGCAGACAGAAGAAGCATTCTGAGCTACTACACCTGAGCCCACCTCGTTTTATTGGTGTGGCCTCTTACGTCATTCTTCAAGCCCCTCCCTAGCTGTATGGTGCAGCCCCTCTAAGAAAAAGGTGGGGATCCTTTTTTGTGGGGGGAAGGAAAAGCTTTGATTCTTCAGCTTTTCTTTCTTTATGGGTCAATTTCTCATATACTCTCTTGACACTGAAGACACACAAATATAAACACCTGAGGTAAGCAGCCCTTGCTGTGACATACCAGTACTTTCACCAGGGCTTGTTTTCTTTTTTTCTCCTACTAACAGTCCCGCCTGAGAAAGTGACATCGTCCTGCTACTTGCACTGCAAGAGAGTATATGAGAAACTGGTGTAGCAGCTGGGTTGTTGGCAGGCCCTATTAATCTTTTCAGCATTTTAGTAAGGAAACTACTATCCTTCCTTGATACCTATGGGGGCTCCAGGTAGATTACTACATAAAGGCAAGGGAGGGAGGATTTTGGATGAATAGGGAAAGGAGGGGTGAATAATCACCATTTAAAAACAAGGAAAAAGTTCTGTGGCAATTTCAAAGACTAAGTATGTTATCATGGCTTAAGCATTTGTAGGCTTGAGACAACTTTCTTGGATACAGACTAAAGCTCTATTTATTATTATTATTTCCCCACCTCTTTTCTTATCACAAAAAGTTGATAAGAGCTGGGTATGTTTCACCTGGAAAAGAGGAAACTGAGAGGAGATACAATCGCCATCTTTCAATATTGACAGGACTGTCACATGGAGGATGGAGCAAGCTTGTTTTCTCCTGCTCCGAAGGGTAGGATTTGAACTAATGGATTCAAGTTACAAGAAAGGAGATTCCGACTAAACATCAGGAAGAACTTTATGACAGTAAGAGCTGTTTGACATTGGAAGAGACTCCTACAAGAGCTGGTGGATACCTGTCATGGATACTTTAGTTGAGATTCCTGCATTGCAGGGGGTTGGACTAGATGATCCTTGAAGTCCCTACCATGATTCTATGATGACATAACTGTTAACTGTAATGTAAACTGTGTTATCTATTATCTAAAATAATTTCAACCTATGGATTCCACATAATTAACATAGAACAGAATCACCTCTTCATCCATAAGCATGCATTGAAAGGCTAGTGATGGAGAAGAATTTAAGGACTCTATAATCACCCTGATTGTGAGTACAACAGAATGTCTAAAAGGTGTTAAGACTTTGGCAACCCCAGCAGCAATCCTATGCACAGTTTTCTGGGAGCAAATTCCACTGAAGTCAGTGGAACCTATTCCCAAGTAAACACACATTGCATCAGGATGTGACCCACACAGAGTGCTTTTGAATGTGTTCCATCCAGGGGCTTTTTTTCTGGTGGTACTCAAGGGAGTGTAGTACTGGCACCTTTCCCTCCCCCTCAATGTTAAAAGTGTGGCACTTACTGTAACAACTTCATGGTGAGTACTGGTTCCATCAATCTGGGAGGAAGGATATATTGGATTGCAAACTTTATGAGCCAGTGTGGTGTAGTGGTTAAGAGCAGTAGACTCGTAATCTGGGGAATCGGGTTCACGTCTCCGCTCCTCCACATGCAGCTGCTGGGTGACCTTGGGCTAGTCACACTTCTTGAAGTCTCTCAGCCCCACTCACCTCACAGAGGGTTTGTTGTGGGGGAGGAAGGGAAAGGAGAATGTGAGCAGCTTTGAGACTCCTTCGGGTAGTGATAAAGCGGGATATCAAATCCAAACTCTTCTTCTACGAAGCACTCAGACTGTCAAAAGTCTGTGTTAGGTTGGATAATTTATGAGGAAGTTATCCCACTTTTATTTTTATTGCCTTTCAAGTCTTGCTCGCTCACTTTTGATATGCATTTCAATCAAGAAAATTAAGTGTGAAAAAGGTGCTTATCTGAAATCTAATTGATTATTAGCTCTCAATGTAGTTAGTATTCATATATCCCTGATGCTGAAAACCATTGCTGTGATTGGTGAAGGGAGCTGTATGGGCTGTAAGGTCAATAGTTACTCCTAAACTCTACATGTTGTTGTAAAAATACAGTGGAACCTTGGTTTTCGAACGTGATCTGATCTGGAAGTCCATTTGACTTCCAAAACCTACAAAAACTTAAAATCAAAGTGTTGTCGGCAAAGTGAATGGCGAGAATGGAAAAATGTGCTGCGGAAGCTGTTCAACTTCCGAAGTGCGTTTGAAAATGGAAGCATTCTCTTTTGGGTTTTCGGTGTTCGGCTTCCAAAACGTTTGGCAGCCGAGACATTCGAAAACCGAGGTTCCACTGTACAGTGTTTAGGGAATGTTCTCATCTTGGGTTTTTGATTAATAAACTTCACTTTCTGATTTTGTATATATGATGCTGTTTATAAATACACCTAAACAAGCTTCCTGTGCCGGGTGTAGCAACCAACAGCTAGCTAGCTCATGTATTTTTTGCTTATGATCACTAAACATACTAGATGTCTGCAGCAACCTTCTTTTCTGTTAAATATATTCTGATAAAACAATTTTGCTTGGCTATTCTGGCCTTGTTATTTTAAACTGTTTTCCACTGTAATAACACACTAGCATGGTCTGGTGTTTGAAGGGTGGAGGGAGAACACACAAGAACACAGCTGTATCTCAGAAAGAAGAGAGTGCCTAGGTTTTGCCAAAAATGTTCTGTTTGGTTTTATCTTCCCCCTTCTTCTTTGATGATCACTCATAGCCAAGTAAGATTGTCTTCCATAAACATGGTTTTAATAGTGAGTCCGTAAGTGACTGTGGCATAGGGACGCTGGTGGAGCTGTGGGTTAAACCACAGAGCCTAGGGCTTGCTGACCAGAAGGTTGGCAGTTCGAATCCCCGCAACGGGGTGAGCTCACGTTGTTTGGTCCCAGCTCCTGCCCACCTAGCAGTTCGAAAGCACGTCAAAGTGCAAGTAGATAAATAGGTACCACTCCGGTGGGAAGGTAAACGCCGTTTCCGTGTGCTGCTCTGGTTCGCCAGAAGCGGCTTAGTCATGCTGGCCACATGACCCAGAAGCCGTCTGCAGACA
The DNA here is from genome assembly GCA_034641385.1 of Darevskia mixta. Lineage (NCBI taxonomy): Eukaryota > Metazoa > Chordata > Lepidosauria > Squamata > Lacertidae > Darevskia > Darevskia mixta. The sequence continues at coordinate 2,191,193 of JAWWNH010000067.1, read as the reverse complement.
AACGCTGGCTCCCTCGGCCAGTAAAGTGAGATGAGCGCCGCAACCCCAGAGTCATCCGCGACTGGACCTAATGGACAGGGGTCCCTTTACCTTTACCTTTAAGTGACTGTAGAGGCCAATTCTGGATCCACACGTCCTTCCACAGTGGGGACATAGGTTTCCAGGTGGGAGTTTTATATGCCCTTTTTAATTATTTAAATAATTTATAGAATGCATTAATGCTCTTTGAATAATCAATGTTGTCTAATCTCCCTGCAAATAAAACTGCTCCATTCAGGATCACAGGTTTTTGTTTTGGTGATTTGGATGGGTGGATCAATTGTTACTAGTCCTCTTTCCATGCCCTCTACTTCCTCAGTGCTTTAATTTATTTTCTGTCTGTGCTTGTAACTATTTTAAATACTCTCCTAAATAAAGCTATCAACATTCAGTAGCTCCCAAATATCTCTAGGTATGTGTATGTCCTGGTATTTTGGGGTCTTTCTTCACCATTGAATCTTGCCCCAGCGCTGGAAGCCACATCCCTAAAATGTTCCACCTCTGTTATTCCAAGGATTTCGCTCTCCCCACCCCCAGTTATTTTTGTAAGTATTACATACTTTTAGGACATACTAGTCCCAGAAGATAGATCCATCCCAGAATAGAGTGTTGAAAATATGGGCTGCAAGATACTTCAACACACAAACTTTTGAATTGGCCTCGAATTAGTTATTGCTGGGAGAAAGATTTCCAAAGATTTCATATGCTAATCCCTATAAATGAAATATTTTGGCTATTTGGTTTTTACTTCCTCTTCAATAACAAAGATTATAAAACTAAATTGAAATTAAGTTACTTTTCTCCTTCTTAATCCAAATAAACGGCCCTAAATGGCCTCAGCCCAGTATACCTGAAGGAGTGTCTCCACCCCCATTATTCAGCCCACACTGATGTCCAGCTCCGAGGGCCTTCTGGCGGTTCCCTCCCTGCGAGAAGTGAGCTTACAGGGAACCAGGCAGAGGGCCTTCTTGGTAGTGGCTCCCGCCCTTGGAACACCCTCCCATCAGATGTCAAGGAAATAAACAACTATCTGACTTTTAGAAGACATCTGAAGGCAGCCCCATTTAGGGAAGTTTTTAATGTTTGGTGTTTTATCATGTTTTTAGTATTCTGTTGGAAGCTGCCTAGAGTGGCTAGGGAAACCCAGCCAGATGGGAGGTGTATAAATAAATGGTTGTTGTTGTTGTTGTTGTTGTTGTTGTTGTTGTAAATAACTACAAATGTATTTTTAATTGTTCATCTTGAAAATACTTTTGTTGCATAGTAAAGGTAAAGGTAAAGGTAAAGGGAGCCCTGACAGAGTCGCGAACGACTCTGGGGTTGCGGCGCTCATCTCGCTTTACTGGTCGAGGGAGCCGGCGTTTGTCCGCAGTTTTTCCAAGTCATGTGGCCAGCATGACTAAGCCGCTTCTGGCGAAACCAGAGCAGCACGCATAGAAACGCCGTTTACCTTCCCACCGGAGCGGTACCTATTTATTGCATAGTACTTAATTCCTATCAGCAAGGTTGCTGTCATTTTAGAAATGTGTGCCTAGAATGTACCGGTACCTGCCACACGAACAGTTGGGATGGAACAAACACTTCAGGTCAGCCTTACTGGAGAACTGGATCTGACACCTTTGCTACTATGTACAGATTTTCGAAATTCTGAAAATTCAGTATTTTGGCTGCGTTGTATTGTGCGACAATAGAAATATATGCATGTATGGAGGGCATATTGAGTTTTAAAATGTGATAATTCGTGGACAATGGGTTGTATTCAACTAACCCCCTTTCCTCCCCCTCCATGCACGCCCCTCCAATTCTGCTTCAGAGGGTTGGGGCACACATGGAACAGATTCGGGGGTCGCAGGGGGAGGAGAGAGGGGTCACGTTCGGTTACGGGGGATAAGTTCTTGCGCTGACGAAACTGCTTGCCGGGTGCCACACTGGATGCAGCGCAACCTATGTTTCGGAGCTTAATGTTTGAGGACATTTTCGGGTCGGGCCAGCTGCCAGGCAGCATCTCCATCTCCACTGCTTTCTTTCTAAATCGCTACGTGCCGGGGCTGAAGTAGGCCCGGGAAACCCGCGCCGTGCCCTGCCGGCCCCTTGCTCTCCATCCCCGTTTCCTGGGGGTCGCCGCTTCTTTTCGCGGCCATTTGCTCGCTAGCAGCGTCAAGGCGCACGGCGCATGTGGCGGAGCGAAGGGACAGCGGCGCCCAGGAGCTCACGGCCGGGCGGGCGGGCGGCGGCTCGGCCGGCGGGCAAGGGTGACCCGCGGACGGACTCCGCGCACTTGCCGCCGCGCCGCGCGCACTCGGGCTTCCCTTCCTCTGGGCCGGCGGGCGCAAGGCTGAGCAGCGTCCGCCGGAGGAAGAAGGCGCCCTTTCTTCCCGCTTTAGCGCGCTCTGGAGCGGAGCCGCGGCTCGAAGAAGAGGCACGCCGCCTGCTTCCTCTCTTCAGGCGCCCTGATATCCTCGCTCCTACTGATTTGCTCGCTTAGTGTTGCTGTCGTTCTCGCTCGGCTAGAGGAACCTCCGCTCCCACGGGCCTCCGCCTCGTTGCTGCGCCCGCCCGGCGCCCCGGCTTCTTGGCTTCTGAGGGAGGGAAGGAGAGCAAGGCCTTCCTCGCCGCTCCATTGGCGCCGGCGCCGCTCTGCCCGCCCCGCCCCCGCCTCTGTCCCGCCGCCGCCGCCTCGGCAATAGCAGCCGCTTCTGTCTGCGCCGCCGCCGCCCGGCCTCCCTCCGCCGCTCGCCATGGCCCGCGCGGGGGCCGCCTCCTCCCCCGCGCCGCCGCCCCCGCTGCCCGCCTTGCCCCTGGCTCGGGAGGCGGCGGCGGCGGTGGCGGAGGCGGAGGAGGAGGACGACGAGGAGGAAGACCCCCCATCCCGGACCCTGGTGCCCCGCTCTTCCCCGGTGCCCAGGCCCCAGCACCCCACCGCCGGCGGGGGGAGCAGCTCCTCCTCAGGCGACGAGGACGAGGAGCAGCAGCAGCAGCAAGAGCCCCGCCAGCCCCCTTGCTTGCCAGGGCCTCTCTGCCCGCAACCTCCGGGCCTTGCTGGCCCACTCTCCCAGCATGCCCAAGGGCAGCAGCCCCCACAGCATGTCACCACCACCGCTACCACGGAGGAGCCCACCCAGAATGCTGCAGGCCGACATGTGCTGTTCGCTGATGCCCTGGGCCTGCCCTTGGCGCGCTGGCGGCGCTATCAGCCTTGGCCACCACCATCACCTGAATCTCCCCCTGAGGTGGTGCCACCCTTGGCCTCTTCTCAGCCATCCTCCTCTCCTACCCCCTACTTTCTGCCATCTTTTGTGTTGCAACCGTCGGGGCATGGTGAGGAGGAGAAGCTTGGGCGCCTGCGCCAGGCCAAGGTGGAGCTGGAAGAGTTGCTGCCCCCAGAGCCAGGGGAGCCTCGGGTGTTGCGTGGCACCGTGCGTGTGCTCAACGTTTCTTATCACAAGGCTGTGCATGTGCGGGCCAGCCGAGACCGGTGGCAGAGTCACTGGGACTACCCTGCCCTCTATATTCCAGGGGGTTCACCAGATGGGGGCCTGACTGACCGCTTTGCTTTCCGCCTGGAATTTGGCGATGAGGATGAGGAAGAGGAAGAGGAAGAAGGGCCCCGGCTTGACTTTGTGGTGCGGTACCAGACCGAGGAGGGCACCTACTGGGCCAACAATGACGGCAGGAACTACAGTGTGGTACTGAAGGGGGCTGCACCTTCCCAGGGTGTGCCAAAGAGGTCTGGCAAAGAGGGCGAATCACGAAGACTCAAGAGCTGTATGAGGCCAATCAAAATCAGGTAATGCCCCTCAGTGTTCTATGTGCCCCTTCCTTTTCATGACACATTTCCAAAAGCTGTTGATACCCGTGCCCAATCCATGGCCTGGGGGTTTCTGCTCTCACATCCCTAATGAATCTACTAGATTCTACTCTGCTCAAAAGAAGGGGTTGGAACCAAAGTTTCCTGCTTCCTTAGCCCTGTGAGAAATCGCTCAGCCCATTTCAGGATAGAATGTCTTGCCCAGCAGTATTTCCCCCCCAGTTTGCTTGGACCCTATGTGCAGTAACCTCTTATATTTGCGAATTGGAGATGCTCTTTTAGATCACAAATTTCCTTTTGAAGAGAGGGACTAGCTATAGTTTTTTTTGCTAAAAGGAAACATAAAATATATGGTGTATTAATTTCAGCACTAAGTTAGGCTTGTCTCAAATGCTCTCCTCCTATCTCTGAACTGCTTTTAATGGGTCCCTTTTTCCAATGATTCTTATAGTGTAATATGGGCATCCCTAGGGGAGGTGCAAATAGTTGTCAGAGAAGGTGTGAGCTTGGTTTTGTCCCCTCCCAGATAATGCCTTAGGGTATTTTCACACATGGCCCTATAAACACCATTGAGTTCATATTTTAATGTTAATGTGTAGAATGTGAAAGAGAACTATTTTAAGGCAAACATGTATTCTAGTTACTGTTGGTTTTGCATACTGATTACAGAACAGCGAAGTCTTTTCAAGGCAATTCAGCACTTAAGTGTGGCAGGCATGATTGCTGCACACACTGGTGTTTGTCACTTGTAGATAACATACAGATGTTTAAAGTCATCTGTACAGATGCTTAATCTGTACACATTAATTTGTCAATCTTGGTTGGTCCATGTTTTTTAGGCCTTGTTCTTGCTTAGATGTTAAATCTATGTGTGAGTTATACCACTTCAGACTGAAGATGGAGGCTCATATGAACCATCACCACCCAACTGTTCTTCCCTGTACACATATCATTGTTTGCTGATAACCCAAAATCTGCTACCTAAGGTGATCAGCCATTTGGTATGCTGAAACCAATTGCTTCACATAACAGATTTTGTGCTATCATTAAGGGATAGTGACTTTTCAGTTATATTTTTACCACTATACCAGGAGGGCATTGCTTGGATTTTACTGTAGGAAATGATGGTGTGTGTATGCACAGGTGTCACCCCACTTACGTGGGGGTTACATTTCGGGTCCCCCCCCCCACATAAGTGAAATCATGTAAAATGGGAAGCAGCCTCTAAATGCCGATTTTCTCCTCTCCAGCTCTCTCTCCCATTCTCTCCAATCCAGACCAAAATATTTAGGGGCTGGAGGATGCGTGAGAAAGTGGCTGTTGCTGTTGCGCCACCCCTCACTTCAGCTGTTAGGTGAGGAGGCTGAGCAATGTAAACAAAGCCCTGCTGCTGCTGCGGTCTCTTTGGGGCTTCCTCCGCCCTCCCTGACATCCTCCTTGGGCTCCGGGGAGAGTCTCCTGGTGTGATTCTATCTATCTATCTATCTATCTATCTATCTATCTATTTATTTTTTATTTATTTCCTGGCACCATGTGTATACACAGTTGCGCATGAGTAGAATGTGTGTAAGTGGGGAGGTGCCTGTAACTTCAAGTTTAGCCTTCAGTGGCTTGTGTGAAAACTAGCTTAGCTGAAGAAGAACCCAGAGCCAGCACTACCCCACTTTGTTAAGTACTGTACTGTAACAAAGTAGACTGTGACAGACATTGTGATCACCACCACTGCTGAGTATATAAACAAAATGATAAACAGTTCTGTGTTCCCCCTCCATTTCCATCCTTTGTTGACTTAGTTTTCATGAAGAACCCAGAAAACTTCAGGTTTTTGTTTGTGGTAGACAGGCAAAAACCACTGAGGCATATCAGGGCTACTGTGCATTTTTAATTACACATTTCCTGTATTTTATTACTTCCTGTTGATCAACAGAAAGCAATAAAGCAGGACTTGCAAATGGGACACTTTATTAATGTTAGACAGAACCTTTGCTGACTGGGACAGACCTGTGAGCAAATGTGGTGCAAGAAATGTGGTCCATGGGAAAGGCCATTGCAGGATATTATAACACTGCATTAAATGTGATGCATAGCCTTTGTCTTAATTCCCTTTTTAAGCTAATAATCAAATTTTTAATTGGACCAAAGGGCTCCAATCTGGAAGCACCCCCTCACACACTTTGTTTCTCAAAAAAACAAAAAACAAACAAACACAACTTCCTACTACTATGTAACATTGATTTGGTCTGTGGTGTTTCAGAAGGCACTTCCACTTTGCCAAAGCCTTCAGACACAGGATAGAGTAGCAAGCTGAAAGAAGATAGTGCTCTTGTACCTTTAATAGTGTACAGAAGAGGAGATTTCAGCAGATGTTCCTTGAATGACAAGCTATACCTGCTGAAATCACAGGAGTGTGAAAGTGTAGAAGTCCTATCCTGTCTTTTTCATTTGGCCCTGCTATAACAGGAGAAGGAAGAAGATGGCTGGTTAAGCAGATAGGGAAACCACAAGGGGTGGGGGAAGCAACAACTCTAGAATTGAAGTGACAGCCAGTTCCCTCAGTTGTGGGCCTGGAGAGGGAGCAAAACGCTCCCACTACAGGGGCCAAAAACAATTCCCTTTACTTGAAGCAAGGTTTCCCTGTGAGTAACTATCTGACTAAGGGTCTGCTCACAAGCAAGTCAAGGTAGCAGGGACTGGGTGTGACTGGCTGGGGAGAAGAACATGGGAGTAGCCAGATTTTTTGTTGCGGGGCAGGCTTTTGTTAGGGGGGCAGAACCTCAGTTAGTTAAGTATTTTTATTTATTTTTATTAATTTGGGGGGGCAGCTTTCCCCCTGGGAGACCGAGGAAGAAATTCTGCAACTAGAGAGAGGTGGAACCCCTTTCCTGCTGGCTCAGGCCAAAGAGGCTTCAACCATCTCCTTGCTCCCTCGCATTGTCCTATTAGCACTTTGGGAACAGTACAGAAATGCAGAGGTTTCTTGGAAATCTTCAGGGTTATTGTAATGTGTGAGGTCTAAGCATTTTGATTTGTTGTATGTTCCCTGGATAATGACAAGTGACTAGCCTTTTTTTTGTCCTAGTTCAGTGATGGCTAACCTTGACACTCCAGATGTTTTGGAACTACAACTCCCATCATCCCTAGCTAACGGGATCAGTGGTCAGGGATGATGGGAGTTGTAGTCCCAAAACATCTGGAGTGTCAAGGTTAGCCATCACTGTCCTAGTTATACCTGGGAAAGCACAAGCAATTGTTTTTCTTGCCTGGGAATAGGTACACAATGTTTGTGTTCCCTTGAGCTATGTCTTCTAAAAAGTGATGGTAATAATCCTCTATAATAATCTCCCTGCGTCCGCCGTCCGTGTGTCAGTGGAAATCGCAACTGCGCATGCGCTCCACTGACACACGGATTGGAGCACAGAGAGGAGGAGGAGCCTGAGGTTGGAGCGCAGCGCGAGCGAAGCGCTTGCGCTTCGCTAGCCTCTGAACCTCTCCGCTTCAGCTGCAATGGCGGCCGCTCCCCGCGCGCTGCTGCTTCTCCCCCTCCCTTCTTTCTCCCCGCCTCAGCCGCCCGTGGCGGCGGCGGGGAGGGCGGCCGTCGCCGGGGCTGCCGGCGGGGCAGCGGCAACAGGCGGCTCCGCCATGGTGGTGGCTTGGCCGCCTGAGGCGGGGAGAAGGAAGCGCCTCGGGTCCCCGTCGCCGCCGCTAGCGCCCATTATTAATGGGCTTAATTCAACTAGTTAAATAATAATTATTTCTAAAAGTATGGAGAAGGATGAACATGTGGTATCCATCTTGAGCCTTAGGATAGAAGAAGTGATTATTTGTCCAAGGACAGTGGTATCTAGAAATACAGGATCTTGGTTACCACATAAAGCATGGGAGCTGCTGCTGAAGAAGAAGAAGAATAAAATGATTGATTTCTGCATTTTATTCAGTGCTATCATTCTATGTGACACTTCACAAAGCGTAAGGGTCCCCGCACTGAGGAGTTTTCAACCTAAAATTCAGCATAGGGGAAACAACAAGGGGAGGGAAGTGGAAGCATGGGGTAAACAAATAACATGTCATTGTTTCAGTTGTACATGCTTTGACTTAGTTACAGACTGAGTTAAAGAGGGCATGGGAACTAAGGAGTTGTGCCAAATGCTTCATGGAAAAGATAGATTTTGAGAATGAATGTAGGAGACATAAAAGGCATCATACAGGTGTTCTGGGATGCAAGTCCAAGCATATGGGACAGGAAGGGAGAGTTTTGTTGTTGCAAGAATTTGTAGCAAAGCACTTTGACTACTTTAAAAGCACTATGTGAAAGACTAACTTCTATTATTAAGCATTTTAAAGCTTTGGCAACTTGATTGATGTTTTGCATATCCCATTGGTATTTATGTAGGGAAAGAGTGTTGAGATTATTGGTATTAGGACAGAGTAGGATGGTGCTGGAGGAGACATGAGAGTCCCATGGACTGCAAGAAGATCAAACCTATCCATTCTTAAGGAAATCAGCCCTGAGTGCTCACTGGAAGGACAGATTCTGAAGCTGAGGCTCCAATACTTTGGCCACCTCATGAGAAGAGAAGACTCCCTGGAAAAGACCCTGATGTTGGGAAAGATTGAGGGCACAAGGAGAAGGAGACGACAGAGGACAAGATGGTTGGACAGTGTTCTCGAAGCTACCAACATGAGTCTGACCAAACTGCGGGAGGCAGTGGACGACAGGAGTGCTGGTGTGCCCTGGTCCATGGGGGTCACAAAGAGTTGGACACGACTAAACGACTAAACAAAAACAACGGACGGATGAAGGGCAAGGGTTCATGATGTTTTCTTTTTATTATTACAAAAGTATTTTCCTTTAATAAAGTAAAAAACAAAATTCTAAATATTTTTATCAAAATATTTAAATTGAATATTAAAAGATGTATGTGCAGAGGGAAGAAGTAAAGACAAAATGCTGGAAACATGTTTTATTTGCAGCCTCAGATGGAAGCATGTATTCTTTGTGGTCTCTTGACTCTACTGATGATAGTATATAAAGTGAGCAGATGGTATCAGCGGAAATCCCCACCCACCCTTCACCTGCAGGATTATATTATATTTGTAACTTGCTTTCTCAGGTGATATTTCATAACTAGGGTGGAAAGGATCACAGAACCATGCTGTGTTCTGTGTCTCATGTTGTAGACTGAATCTGGGTGAAGACAGATAACATTTTAACAATGATCACAGCAACCTCTTCGCTAGTGGGGTGTAACTTACCTTAAGTGCACATATACCATTAAGTTGAATGCTGGATTATTTTCCCTTCCCCTCATACTTCAGACAGCTATCTACTTTTCATGTTTTTATGTTCATCTTTCACATGGACTCTCCTTTCTTGGAGGTTTTTAAGCAGTGGTTGGAGGGGCGTCTGCCATGGATGCTTTAGCTGAGATTCCTGCATTGCAGGGGATTGGACTAGATGACCCTTGGCGTCCTTTCCAACTCTGCAATTCTATGATTCTATTCCTTTCCCCGCTTCCCAAATAATCTAACAACGTTTCAGATTTGCTCTGTAGATGGAGGAGAGGTTTATTGGTGAGGTCATGGACACTTGCTAATAATTTTCCCCCTGTTGCAAACTAAAGCATAATGAAAACTTGCAGGACCACTCAGATATATAAGCTAATCACCAAATGACACCTTAAACCAGGGGTTTTCAACCAGTGTGCCATGGCTGGTGATGGTCAGGGGTGCTGCGGGCAAAATTGACCTCTGTCCCTCTTCCCCTCCCTCCTCTGATGCCCTCTCACGTCTCTGCCTCCCAAAGGCTGTTTGGGGTGTGGGGAGGGTTAGCTCAGAGACCAGGGATGGCAGCAGCAGCTGCCCGGAGGACTCTCAAGGAGAGGAGGCTGAGGGAACACTCCATAGGGGAAGCTGTTCAAAAAAGGATGAGAGCCTGCTAGCTCTGCAGGCAAGGGGTGACATAACTGGGCTCCTGAGCCCCTCAGGGGTGTCGCAGGAAGAATGTAGTTGCTTAAGGGAGCCATGGACTCAAAAAGGTTGAAAACCTCTGCCTTAAACCTAGGTTACAGTTGCCACAATGGAATGTCTAGGTGCCATTTTTTTGTAATGCTGTTTGTTGTTGTTGTTGTTGTTGTTGTTGTTGTTGTTGTTGTTATCTTTCATTTCTATACCACTTTATATTTTAAAGAAAAACTCAGTGCCTTTTACAACACATTAAAATACTGAATAAAACAACGCAGAGTAAAACAAATTCAAGCTTCAAGGAAATTTTTCAGATTCTTCTCTAAGTGACCTTTTGCTTTCCTCATATTTTCTTTTACCTACTTAATTTATATAGCTGCCCCACAGCAGAAGTACTCCAGGAAGCCAGTGTGTGTTGTGGTTAGAGTGTCAGACTAGGACCTGGGAGATCAGGGTTCAAATCCTGGGTGACCTAGGGCCAGTCACAGCCTCCTAACTTACCTCACAAGGTCGTCATAGGGATTAATTTAAGAGTGGGGTGAACCATGTACTTGGAGAAAAAACCTGGTATATAAATGCAATAACTAAGCTCTTCTGCTTACCTGCTTAAGGAAGCTGGAGAGGCCAGTCAGATGGAGATGTTAGTCACCAACCTTTCATTCAGATATCTCCACATGGTCGCAATTTGACCAGTAGCAACACGTGCCTGGTGCCTGGGGAATTTCAAACACTGTGCACATGTTCAAATGCACTCCAGCTACCTTTATTCTTTCTTTACCTGCTCTGAACCTGAGTTCTGGTGTTGAAAGCACATTCTGGGATAGAACTGTAGTGGGATCTAGCTCAAATTAAGAACCCTCGTAATGTTTTCTGAGCATGGATTAGGGTCCTCTAGTTTTATTGCAGGATGTCTGGGACGGCAAAGGAACCTTGACTCAGAAGACTGTGTCTGGAGTGGATAAGGGAAATTGACAAAATCTTCTTTAAATACCATTTCAAAATATATTCACAATGTGTTATCTGTCTGTGATTCAGTTGAGATGCAAGGTGTTTCCATGAGTACCCCTAAAAAATTAAATCATTTTAGTCATTCTCATCATGGGGTGCAACCTCACCACCCCATGATGAACCCCTCACTTAATTGTTAATGGTGAAAACAGAAAGAATAATCATCATTCCCCCCCCCTTTCCTCAGAAGACCTAATGAAATTGGCATTTGACAGGTAGGAGAGTTCATGGATTGCAGAGGCTGTCCAAGATAGGGAGGCATTGTCCAGTAACATATGCACAGTTTTAGACAGTTGTGTACAATGTGGTAAATGAGGCTGAGGTGGCACAATCTGTTTTATGCACAGAGCGGGCTGCTGATACCACATACCAAGTGAGAAAGAGAAGCCCAGCTACCTTGTTGGCTCTACAGAATGCAGTGAAAACATTGCTTGCTTCTCTTCCTTGAGTAACAAGAATAATTTGTTTACCTGCCCAAGGTAGGGTCAAACTGGGCTACCACGCTAAGAGAATGAGGTTGTCTCCTTCCTCTTTCCACCTACAGTGCCTCTTTATTTAGGCAAAAGGGCTGTCCACTTGCCCCGTTTTTTCCTACAGCTACATCCAAGTAAGGGTGGAGGGGTAGTGTTGGAAGGGGCAGGCAACCTGTAGAACTTTAGTTTTCCTTTGCATTTTTCCATTATGGGCTATTATGGATAACTTTGGTGGAGATCTTAGTCTGGGCATATAAAATCTAATTTATTTCTACTCTGTAAATTAATTAAAGGTAAAGGTAAAGTACCCCTGACAGTTAAGTCCACTCGCAAAGACTCTGGGGTTGCGGCGCTCATCTCGCTTTACTGGCCGAGAGAGCCGACATTTTTCCGCAGACAGTTTTTCTGGGTCATGTGGCCAGCATGACTTCTGGCAAAACCAGAGCAGCGCATGGAAATGCCGTTTACCTTCCCACTGGAGCGGTACCTATTTATCTACGGTACTTGCACTTTGATGTGCTTTCAAACTGCTAGGTTGGCAGGAGCTGGGACCGAGCAATGGGAGCTCACCCCGTCACTGGGATTCGAACTGCCGACCTTCTAATCGGCAAGCCCTAGGCTCAGTGGTTTAGACCACAGCACCACCCGCGTCCCATAAACTAATTAGAAACCTGCAAATTCAAAAACTTGCAATGTTTTTTAATATATAAGGCTGGATTCAACTAACTGGTTGTATTAGTGTTATGGAAACTTCACTTGGTCTAACATGCATAGCTAGGTTACAGGCTGGGGTTCCATTTAGATCTCATATAACAGTTACACTGGTTGCCAGTTCGTTTCTGGGCCCAATTCAAGGTGGGCATGTGACTGTTTTAAAGTCCTAAACAACTCAGACACCAAATGGCTGAAAGACTGCCTCCTTCCCTACAGACCCTCTCAGGTGTAAAGATCAGCAGAGGGGCTCCTCTTGGTAGTTCCTCTGCCCTCAGAAGTTTGCGGGTGGTGCTGACCCGGGAGACGGCATTCTCTGTGGCAGCCCCTAGATTCTGGTCCTCCCTCCCCACAGAAATGTGTTTGGCATCTTAATTACACAAGGAGTGAATGCCTAATATGCTCTTCTTTACCCTGACTTTTGGCATTTGAGTTGCATATTTTTAGGGCCCACCCTTCTATAATAATAATAATAATAATAATAATAATAATAATAATAATAATAATAATAATAATTTATTATTTGTACCCTGCCCATCTGGCTGAGTTCTGTGATTATAAGTTGTTTTATACTGTTTTTAACATTGTGTTTTAATTTTGCAACCTGCCTTGGAACCTAGCACCTCACTTTCTGTGTAACCAACATAGTATAAACTCCATGGAATAAACTTAAATGTTAAGAAGAGCTACTTGTGAGTGTCACCTTTGTGTATGAGAAATGTAATGAGCAAGTCATAAATCCATGGATCTGCTTTGACAAATACCATGAACTCCGAAGCTGGTGTACCTTCAATATGGCCTAAGTCGCTGCAGCAAATATCTAAAAGTTGCAGATATACATATTACATTGTTTATGTTGAAGATATTTCTTTCTTGAATGGAAAAAAGCAGCCTGAAATAACACCCAGAATTATCTCAGGCTTCATAACAGCCCCTAGAGGAAAGTATGGTCTTTAACTTAAAGCAAGCAGTGTTTGGGCATCTGAATTCCTGAGTTCTGTTCCAAAACAAGAGAGCTGTGATACAGCTGGAGAATTCTACACAAGTTGTGACCTACCAAGTTTATCAGCCATTGGTGGTAACTTGCCCAATGCTGGGTCTGCCCTCCCCGCCGACTGTTCCAAGTGATCTGCAAAACCAGGAATTCTAATGAACCCCTGGAAATCGCCCATACTTGGTTGGTGGATTGTGTTTGATCTGTTTGTTGAAATTAAGTATTTTGCAAAATCTGTGAATCTTGTCCCCCAATTCGAGGAAGACTGAGAAGAGAAGGGGATGTAAACATTTAATCTGTGTCAAATTAATTTTTTTCCATTGGGTGATAAGACGCAAGTTACTAACTTATCACTGCCACTCACACATGTCTGCTCTCATTGTCTAGAAATCCTCGCAGACAGGCAGGTGACACATTTGTTCTTTACCTTGTCTGTGTTCCTGACCTCAACCTTTTTCCTCTGTCATCTCCAGAAAGGTTTTGATTCCCCAAGTGGTGATTTGCCACAGTTATTTGTCTACACTGGTATGAGTGAAGCTTTTTGTTTGTTCGTATGAAACTCCTTCTACAAAGTCCCTGTACAAAGTCTTTTCTTTAGATTCCTCTATCCAAGGAAGAAGAGCCTTAGCTGACCATCCACATAGTCTTCACTTCCTAGAGAGGGTTGCTTGACTCAGTCTTTTCTGCACTTAGGGGGATAATCAAGACATTCCTCTTCAGTAGAAATTTGGGCTGCCAGGAAATAGTACTTTATGCCTGTTGCTAAAGCGATCTTATATTTCTGAGTGTCAATTTTTTTTTTAATCAATCGTTTTAATTATTACTGTAGTAATAATTAATTACTGTAATAATAATCCTGCTAACCGCCCCCAATTTAAAGAGAGTGCACCCACCTCACTGTACACCAATTACACAAAGTTTTTCAATTTACCACAGGCTGTCATATGAGGGACTTGTGTGAGGGGAAACTTAATGATTTAGAGTCTCAGGCAGGAGTTGATCAAACAAACAGGAAAAGTTTATTAAACAAAGAGAAGTTTGTGAAACAAAATGGGTCAGGAAATGCGTTCTTTCAAGTAGAAGTTAACTTATTACTAAAACGAGGTAAAAAGATGTCACAGGCTTAAACATAATACTATAGGCACAGCTCTTCTTAAACTTCAGTTGCTAAAAATCAGGTAGATGTTCAGGTTTCTAAAATATGTGGTAAGATGCTTAAATCAGTTTCTGTTACTTAGCTATGACAGGTGGCTCCATGAAATATTTTTATTACGACACAGCTTCCTTCACAGATTAATACCCTGGTTCATGAGCAATTCATGAGATTAATACCCTGGTTTCCTCAGGTACCCACTCACTTAACAATCCCACTCCTGAGGTATTCCAAAATGGTATAACAGACCCAGGGGATTACCTCCCCCCTTGTTACTGGCTTGGGAGTCTTGTACCTAGGAGAACTCTCCCCTCCTGGCTAGACTGAGGCCCAGGGAGCCTGAATTCGCACAGGTTCTACCTCCCAGGACACTCCTGTCTGTATACCTTTCCTAGACCCTCAACATGGTCTCCCTATCTAAGCTGTGAGGCTCTGTCCTCAGTGTGAATGTTAACCCAAATCTGAGCCAGTTCTCCCTCAGTCAAAACCTATCCTACTCCCTATCTCACTGCCTAACTCTCATCTCAAATCCAGCCCTATCTAACTGCCCCTTTTATTCTCCCTCCCAAAGTGCTTTCCTTCCTTGACTTGTAGCCAATCAGAGAGTGGCCCCAGCCCTCTGGTGGAATTTGAAGGGGACTGCATCACCAGACTCTGCTGTCCGTCACAATTACTATTTTTGTTTTTTTATTTTAGATTATTTTTGAGCTGCAAAACATGCCCCTGATTAACTGCAGCTGACTTCTGAAATAATGTTAATTGTTTTTAATGCAAATAATTAAAAAAACCTCAGGTGGCAGAAACCATCGTAGAAGAGACATCTGCAGCATCACTTCTCTCTCACACATGGGATGGTGCTTGCTATGATACGTGCACGTTTTCCCATTTTATTAGAACTGTTTTATCTATGTGCAGATTTCATTGATTAAAACTCACAAGATGAATTGTTGTTTCTTGTCCTAGTGACATCTCACAAGGGCAGGGCTTCCCTAGACTAGGCCTAGCTCAACGCTAGACAAACAAACAAACAAACAAAATAAATGTGCTTACCTCATTTCACAGCACTCTTCCACCCATCTCACCATGTGATGATTCTGACTCCCAATGCCTTTGTGCTTGAGTACATTTATTAACATTACTAACAACTCAAAGGTGAAGTAGCAGGGTATTACATCATACTATATACAAAGCAAACCAACAATAAATAATAAGAGAAAGAAATGGTGACAACCCAGTCCAAACAAGGCATCCATATTTCCCAAGCTGCTGTGGATGGTGAATGCTGAGCATCTAAGTCTGAAGCATAAAATAAAATCCCACCAGATGACATAAAAGAAACATTCAGTTTATGTTTGATTTTTTTCTGCAATAGTCAAAGTCCATGAGTTCTTAAGGCATTTATCAAGCTCCGTTATTAACAATTAAAAATGGACTGGCAAGTGGGTAGAGCTTGTACCACACAATTGCCTTCAAACTATGGCATATTTCTTTTCTTTGTCTCAAGCTGTTCTATTTGGATCCCTTTTGAAACTGGCAGGCAGCTTACTGCAGGAAAACAAAGCATTTTTATACCACTTTGAACTTGCAACGAAAGCTGTATAAAAACAGGGCAAGTAAATACAGCCGTACCTTGAAAGTTGAATGGAATCCATTCCAGAAGTCCGTTTGACTTCCAAAACGTTCGGAAACCAAAGTGTGGCTCCTGCAGCCAATCGGAAACTGCGGAAGCCCCGTTGGACGTTCAGCTTCCAAAAATAGTTCACAAACCAGAACAGTCACTTCCAGGTTTGCAGTGTTTGGGAGCCAAAACGTTCGAGAACTAAGCTGTTCTCGAAGGTACAACTGTAAAATAAGCACAGGGGAGAGAGAGAGACTGTTGTTCCTCTGAAGGATCTCAAAGGAAGGCATATTGGAATGTACACAGAATCCTATGATGCAAAACCCCCTAGCAAACCCCAGAAAAACAGTGTTTTTGTAAGAATTTGCGGGTCCAGCAGGTATTGTAGGTATCTACTGGTTCTGGCACACCAAAACTCAACCAGACCTATTTTCCTGAAAGCAGGCCAGCCAGTCCAGCGACTATGAATTCAATTCCACTTCCCCTCGGATGAAGTAGGATTTCCATGTGTATGGGGTGTTAGGGAAGGGGTAGTACTTCTGGTGGGGGACATGTGGTGCTCCTGGGGAAGTTTGCCCACCTTTGTCCTCACCCTGCACTCACCTGTGGCTCGTTGAAGCTGCCAGCACACATCAGCGGCTACACCCCAGGAATGGCTTCCAATGGGTCTCAAATTCTCATGAGTTAAGGACTTCCCCTGCATGTGAGGACAAGCTCTGGCAGATTGAGCGGACAAGAGCAATAGTGGGTCCAGTGGTCAAGAAGGCTGTTTCTGCACGTGCTATAGAGGGAAGTGAGGGGCAGATGGGGCTCATCAACCTGGGAAGGTAGTCCATCTAGGAGAAGGAAAACTCTGATCCTAAACCTCTGCTGCCTTGCAGGACATCTTTGGAAGAAGAAATGGCTAAGGAACAAAGCCTCCACAAATCTGGAGTGGAGCCCCTAAGATGCTTGGATGATGCCTTGTACGCCTCCTCACAGCAACTCCTGCAGCTAAGCTGGTGCCAAATGTATTGCTCTGCTTTCTTTTGAACCACACCAGCATGGTCTTGTTGTCTGGGCAGCCCTGGGCCTCTATACACACTGCCCAGGCTTGTGCCTCAGGGATGTCACTTTGTTGCTGCTGACGCAACAAAGTGGTTTGACTTCACCCCCAGAGGCACACTCCATTGTCTCTCAAGACAGACGGATATCAACAACTGTGCCTTCTTGGTACATTCCACAGATAGGGGTGGGTGTGGGTTTTAAAGACTTATTGCTGCAGGTTATTGCTCACTGAACTTCTATTGCAATTAGTGAGATCATGCTCAAGAGATTATTTTAATAATCTGATTAAAAACAACTACACCACAATCACTGTTGGTTCAACAGACAAGATGGTACTAGAAGACTGGAAACCTGAATAGTTACTGCTTCAGCAGGCAGGGCCCACTGTAAGGTGGAGTGGAGGTCTCTGCAAGGTGAGGATGAAGAACAAAATGGGTTTGGAAAACTTTACGGGGATATTAAATATTCTAGGGATTTGGTGACAGAAAACCAGTGTGGTGTAGCCATTAGAGTGTTGGACTAAGTTTTGGAAGTCCAGGGTTCAAATCCCCACTTTGCCATGAAGTTCACTAAATGACCTTCGGCCAGTCACTGCCTCTCAACCTGGCCTACCTTACAGGGTTGTTGAAAGGATAAAATGGGGAAGAGGAGAACTATGTACTGCCACCTTGAGCTCATATCCCCCCTCCTCCTCCGCCACCGCCTAAGGCTGCTGCTGTACTGAGTTGGGTCTTATACCTGTGTGCCCCTAGGAAAGGGTGTTGCCACTTGCAGTTGTTCCCTGAGATGCTCCAATTTTCTGCCTTTGTCTATGGAGACATTCTAGGAACTGGGGCCCTGTTCTGCTGCTTCCCCAGACAGATGAAACCATAGACTGCTTACACATTTCCACTCTTATGATCTAATGAGCAGAAACTGCCACAGCTGTTTAATTGAGCCCTTAAATCCTTCCCCTCCCACACCTTGCAGGTAGACAAACACTGAAGGTCTTAACTGGCTTCTAAAGACACAACTTTTCATCTTATTGTTTGCTCATATCACTCCCCCCATGTTGTACCACAACCCCCTGCATGAAACTAGAGAGTACCATATGGGAGAAGACATTAAAATCTGCCAGTTGGAATTAAGGCTCTGCTTTCACTTTTCTAAGAACTTGGTTTGGTTCCTGCAGCTGGGTTTTCAGAGTTTCATTTGCAGTTGATAATGACAGTTAAAACAGTTTATAAAAATGTAGCGAAAGAAAGAACAGAGAGTGAGAGGAGAAGAACTTGTCTCCCCACTTTAAATATATTGCCAATGTGGACATTTTATGCCATGCTGTTCTGAGTGCTGCGTAGATCATATCCACAGGGCTGAGGACAGGTTCCCTTTTCTATTGGCCTTTGAACAAGGCCTCATCCAGACAGTTGATTTGCATGCTTTTGGTCTGATGCTATTATGTTTTTCTAGAGTTTGGAGTGTCCCAAGGATAGAGAGGAAGGGCCTATCTGAAAGGAAGGTCCCAGTTCGATGTAGATAATGAGTGTGTATGTGTCTCCATGTACTGGTTTTACATTTAGAGCTGTTGCATGGTTAATTAATGTGTTCCTAGTGTCCTCTTTGCTCAGAATTGGGATTGGCAATTACAGTTCAACATGGTTTAGATGATGCTGCCTTATGGAAATCTACATATTGTGGGAAATGGTTTACCCATGGGACTTCTGGGAGAGACAAATGGTGACTCTGTTAGCTGCAGTAGACAGAAGATAATCACATGGTGATTGATAATAGTCAGACACATAGTCTGGCTATTAAACCACTCTAGAGATAAGGGGTTAGTGTCTTGGGCAGGAGTTAGGACAAAATGGCAAGCTGAGTAGTAGTAGTGGTAAAGGTAAAGGTAAAGGTACCCCTGACCATTAAGTCCAGTCGCGGATGACTCTGGGGTTGCGGCGCTCATCTCGCTCTATAGGCCGAGGGAGCCGGCATTTGTCCGCAGACAGCTTCCAGGTCATGTGGCCAGCATGACTAAGCCGCTTCTGGCAAACCAGAGCAGCGCACGGAAATGCCATTTACCTTCCCACCGGAGCGGTACCTATTTATCCACTTGCACTTGACGTGCTTTTGAACTGCTAGGTTGGCAGGAGCAGGGACCGAACAACAGGAGCTCACCCCATCGCGGGGATTCGAACTGCCGACCTTCTAATCGGCAAGCCCTAGGTTCTGTGGTTTAGACCACAGCGTCACCCGTGTCCCATAGTAGTAGTAGTTGATAATACCACGCACATCTGGCTGGATTGCCGTGGCCACTCTGGGCGGCTTCCAACACATAAAAACGTAATAAAACTATCAAACATTAAAAACTTCCTGATGGAGTAATGCCATCATGCCCAAACGTCCCTTATATGTAAGGTAAAATAATCACAGGCTCTCTCTTTAAAACATCTTTGGGACAAATAAACTGTAATGAGAGACACCCACCCACACCCAATCTACTGAGGAAAATCTACAATTTGAAAATCTGTGAGTACTACCTTCTCTTGTTGAGAAAATAGAAAGGAATCGAATTGTTAATGTGTCTAAAGCAAAGTGGAAGGCTTGATTTATAGAGGATAAAGGTACTTTTGGATCAACCAGTGACAGTTGGTATTGTTAAACAGTTGATGGCTGAACTATTAAAAATGATCAGATCAGTGTTTCATCAAGGTGAAGAAAATGAACCAGAGGATGATGAAGAAAGTGAGCCAGAGGCATATGAGGTAGAAAATGGAAATGGGGAATACCTCAACACCGCCCCCCTGCACATCCAAAAGGAATTACATCACAAAGATAAAACCCAGGTACCTGGGGGTACAAATAACCAGAAACCTCAACAAACTAAATCTCCACAATTAGAAGATCCTGTGATGACAAAGCAACAAAAACTTGAGGAAATGGAACAACACCAACTTCACCCTTTCAGAAAAAATAGCCATGATCAAAATGATCACCCTCCCAAATTTAACCTACTTATTCCAAACCCTCCCAATCTGGATTCCCCCAACCCAACTCTGGAAGTGCAGAAGAAACTACACTAGTTTATTTTCTCACACAAAAGGCCAAGAATAAACCCCAAATACCTGCACCTTCTCTCCTCAGAAGGAGGATGGGGAATCCCCAGCATATTACATTGTCAACCAAGTATACCACATAATCCAATATATTCTAGAAGACGAGATGAAACAATGGGTCCACTTAGAGAGAGACACCATCAAAAACACCCCCACAACAGCATACCCATTTCTCCAAAACAAACTAAAGAAAATCCCAAAAACATTAAACAGGTTCACACAGCAAACTCTCCCCAGCCCCACTAACCCCCCTGGCTCATCACCCACTATTCCAACACGCAGCACAAAACCTCCAGATAAAAACCTGGCAAACCAAAGGCCTACACTGTCTAAAAGACTTCTACAAAAACAACAAACCCATACCAACCCAAGAAATGCAAGACAAACTAGGGGACACCCAAATACCCTGGCTAACACACCACCAACTACACGCCTTCTTAAACAATCCAGCAGTAAAATCAGCAGCCACTAGGCCCTTGACCACCTTCAAAAACCTCTTGACAGCAGAGGGACACGGCAAAGGAATGGTATCCACAATATACAAAATACTGCTCCAAAATCCCACAAACCTCCTTGACACAATCAAAGAACAATGGGAGCATGACATAGGCTATGAAATTAACCCCACCCAATGGACTGGAATGTGGTCTAAACCTCCCTTTAAATCCATCTCAGCCAAAAGAAGGGAACTCTGAAATTCACCTACAGATGGTACCTAACACCACAGAAACTGGCGCTAATATGCTCAGGAACCTCACCAAAATGTTGAAGAGGCTGCACTTCCACAGGCACATATCTCCACATGTGGTGGGAATGCCCCCAAATCCAACCCTTCTAGGCCTACAAGAGATAAGCAAAATAACTAAACAGAATTCACCCCAGAACTGGCCCTACTGAACATTTTCCAAGATCATAATGACCACTCACATTATACAGAGCTTATAACCCACCTACTCTCAGCAGCCTGAAGCCTCATAGCCAGACACTGGAGAGACCTGTCAGGAGTAAACATGGACCACTGGTACCAAATGGGAAACAGCCTTACTAGAAAAGCTAACCAACAGACTGAAACTGACACGGGGACAAATAGAAGAGGACTCTTACACCCCAGTATGGCTTCCCTTTATCTCATACACAGCCCAACAAGACGACAACAAGAATCCACCGAAAGCATACAAATCAATTTGGCAAATTTGACCCAACTAGCCCCCCCCCCACTTCACAAATGCAAACAAACCTCACTGCAGTCAACCGCAGACAACCATCCACACCCTGGACCCCCCCAATCCCTCTCACTACCAAGGAAATGTAATAAACAAATAGAAAGAGAACCTACCCAGTTGACACTGACACAAAACCCCACATGTACACTATATAAAAGAATGGCGAATACCCAGAGGCTTCAGACCAAATTGATGGAAACTTGGCAGGACTAGAGCATGAAATAACTAAATGGAAGCAAGCAGATAGTGATGCAGAAATGAAAACGACCTCCATACAAGGCTTTGGAGGAGAAGATAAAATTACAGGTGATGATTTGGAGAACTATCTGAATATGGTTCTGTGAGGAAAAAAGGCTTTGGGACTTGAGTCCTGGCCTTTCTTTATTTCTAGCAGACAGAAAGTAGCATACGATCTGGAGCAAATTCAGAGAATGATGCTATGATACTCTCTCTGGAAGAAGATTAGGAAAAAAATAAAATGGAAGATCCTAGAGGAGGAGATTGGGATACTATCATAGACATTACAGGAAATTTAATACAACAGGAGAAGGAACTGAATATACAGAACCGGACATGAACTAGTGAATATGTAATGGGGGGTGGGGACGAATACTGGCCCACTGTGTGATCACAGTGGAGAGACTTTAAAATAGACATGGACAAAAGAATGTAGTATTACTTAATATGGAGTAATGGTGGTAGGAATTAATAGAGGTAAAGTTAAAAGAAAAAAATATGGTTCAAATTTATAAATAGGAAACCTATCTTTGACTTTTCATAGGAAAAATAAATAAATGTTTCTGAGAATTCTTAGCCTAAAATATAATTGTTTAATAGAAAATGGAGACGATGGATGTTTGTATGGACTGAAGGTTTTTAAGTAATCAATTCTTTTTTTTTAATAACCGGCAGATGGAAAATCAGAAGTTCTTCTTTTGTATCTGTTGCTAATTTCCCCCTCTTCTTTTTAATTTTATTCTTCTTTCTCTCTCTTTTTCCCTTCTTTATTTTTATTTTCCTTTCCTTCCTTTCTTCTGTTTATACTTATTTGATTTGTATCTTCTGTAGTTGTAATTTTACTGTATTATGGGAAAATCTTAATAAAATAACTTAAACAGGAATAAAGGAAATGGTTTATCCATTTGTCTGTTTGTTCTCTCTGCATTCAGACGCCTCTTGAGAGATCATTGCTAGACTTGGCATGAGAGTTCCAGAGATTGGGGGGGGGGGCAGTCTTTGTCAATGTTGGGACTGGGTACCAAGATGGCAGACAGAAATGTCATTTTGGAATGACTTCACCCATTTTGGGGATATAAGTTCATCTGTCTCTCACAATATCATGCTAAACTCAGCATAAAGGTTTCTGATGTGTGGGCAGTGAATTTTGTTGTTATTTGGATGCTGTGTGCCATTTTGATTAAGATGGCAGACCAACACGTGACTTCACCTGAATTTTGGCGTGACTCATAAATTACACAATCCATTTACAAATCACAATGTATTTTGGGTTTCTAAAAATTCCCAGTAGTTCCAGAAGTTACCAACCAGTATGTTCACAATAAAGTATGTTCACAAGAAAACTTTTAAAGCTACACTGAACTCAGGTTGCAGCACCAATGTTGCTCTAGTAAAAGCAATTATTTGTATCATGTTGGTTCCCACTGGTTCTTGGGGCCAACTTAGCAATGGATGTAACTTAGAACTGCACTCACTTGTCTGTCTTCTTTCTCTGTTACAGGTCAAGTGAAAACGAGCTGCGAATAGAGGACATAGCTCAGACAGTCTGCACTGAAGGTAGGTCTTCCCTGGGTGTTTCTGATCTGGCAATCTAAAGCTGGTCAGAAAACGGTGCTGGGAATGGGGTGTGCAACTCCATAGGATAAAAGGTAAAGGTAAAAAGTAAAGGACCTCTGGACGGTTAAGTCCAATCAAAGGTGACTATGGGGTGCAGTGCTCATCTCGCTTCAGACCGAGGGAGCCAGCATTTGTCCACAAACAACTTTCCAGGTCATGTGGCCAGCATGACTAAACTGCTTCTGGTGCAACGGGACACTGTGACAGAAACCAGAGTGCACAGAAACGCCATTTATCTTCCCACCACAGCTGTACACAGCTCATTAATTTCAGTGGTTCTACTCTGAGTTTAATACCACCCAATATTACCCTGGTTTCTCTTCAGATCGTATAAATATTCTGAAGTGGTCAGTCCTGCAGGTTAATGACTTAATTACCTGTCATATGAAAATATTTCCTTTCCTTGCAAACACGTTCAGTTCTCCTCAGTTGCTTTAATATTAGTGTGTGGTTCTCCGCCCTCCTTTACTCCAACCTGACTTGTGATGGAGGTTATGCATTTATCAATCTACTTTCTGGATATTTAAAGCACTTTGCATTGTCAGAGTTGCTGATATTGGATATCTAAATAAAATAAAATAGAACACTTCACATATGCTGTCTTGGAACAAAAATCCCACAAGGTGTGCCAGTACAGTATTATGGTTCCATAGAGCTGAACTGTATTTTATACTTGACATGGGGATGCTGCCAAAAATGGCAACCCTGTGTCAATGTTCTCCATGAAGCATAGGATCATTGTGTAGTGTCTTGACATCATCATATCAATTCATTGGCTGCCCCAGTAGGGGTGGGAAAACTCATGATGTTATCACAAGAATTCATAATATCGTAGAATTGTGGAGTTTGAAGGGACCCTGAGGGTCGTCACGTCCACCCCTCTGCTATGCAGGAATCTCAACTAAAACATCTATAACAGATGGTCATCCAATCTCTGCTTAAAAACCTCCAAGGAGAGTCTACAACCTCCTGAGGGAGTTTGTTCCACTGCTAAACAGCTCTTACTTCACGTAGAGAAATTCATGCAGAGCCTAAGGTACTGCTGGAGATGTCTAGAGTCTCCTATGCTGAGACTAAGATAGTTAGCAGTTTGAGCCTACTTAAAAAGCTCAGAGCTGAATTTGGGATCTTTGTGGTAGCCACTACTCTATGCTAATTCCCAAGGAATCAAATGCTTAATATATGTAACATGAGAGATATTTATTGTACTGTATATCCAAACAGACATACCGGTATATGACATTAGCAGCTTTTTATCTGAACTCCATGTGATCCTTTAAATTTCTGAACAAAATAAAAAAATTCCTTCCAGTAGCACCTTAGAGATCAACTAAGTTTGTTCTTGGTATGAGCTTTCGTGTGCATGCACACTTCTTCAGATACGAAACACACGAAAGCTCATACCAAGAACAAACTTAGTTGGTCTCTAAGGTGCTACTGGAAGGATTTTTTTTATTTTGTTTTGACTATGACAGACCAACACGGCTATCTACCTGTAATTTAAATTTCTGGTTTGTGTACTCTGTCTCATTAAAGAGCAATTTTTAATCCTTCATTCACTGTTGGCTGTGGCCCTCAAACATCTTATTACTAGACTAGCCCTGTGGACATGGATGGGACTACTCCAAAGTGAGTGCCTGGAGGCTAGTAGCTATGATATAGTATCTGACTGGAGAACCTCTGGGAAACACTTCAGGTTTCCTATTTCTAGGCTCGCATGTGGAGAGAAGCAATGACTCTACTTCCTCTGATTTTGCGTTATGCCATGCCCTTCATGGCAGCCATTTTGTGAGCAGTGCCCATTGCATTTTCTCAACATTCAGAATGTGCCCATTGGTCCAAAAAAGGACAGCAGTCCCAGATTTAAATGTTTTACTTAAATGTTTTATTTCATTTTTTTATATGCATTTGTGTTCAAAGACCTTCTGGTATGGTACAGATTTAAAAAATCTACACCATGAAATAAATAGAAATGAGATTCTAGTGCAGTATGTTAATCAGATTATTGCCCAGCCCATTAATTGCATGTGTGCAAGGCCCATTGAACCAATTTATCTATTTGAAGAATTTATAAACTGCTCCCTATTTTAAAATATCATGGCAGTGTACAATAAATCATTAAATACAAAGTTCAGACAATAAGGATACATTCAAACCAGCATGAGTAATTTCCAACAATGCTGCCCTAAAAAAGCCAGGTTGAATAAAAATGACTTAAGGAGGTACTTAGAAGAACAAGTGGCTGGCACTGCCCTCGTTTCCAGGGGGAGCTTAGTCCAAAGTTTGGCTGCTACCACAGCAAAAGTTCTGCCTCAGGTACTTGTTAAACAAATTTTGGGGTGTGTTGCACCCACAAGAGGGCCTCACTTGATGACCTATGGGGTATGAACAGGATGACATAGAATGATGTGAGGGTTGTACAGCAGCAGGACTTGGATTATACCAAAGGCTCTGCTCTTGGGAAAGGCAGATTCTGTGAGAAGAAACACCAAATATTGGGACCTGAAAAGGGCAGGCCCTGCATTCTCTCAGGAGCTTGTAGACGGAATAATTGAAAATAGGTCATAACATTGTAAGCTGTATAATCATTGCCAGGGGGGTGGCTCATCCCCTGCCCTCCAAGCTGCTGCTGCTCTTGCTTGTTTTCAGTTTTCAGTTTTCATTTTAATAGAGCTGTTCTGCCCTAGAGCAGTTCTAAGAAAAAGAGCAGTTTAAAAAAAATCCACCCTTCCTTCTTTCATTTTGGCTGATGGAAACAAAATCAGAGTAAGAGGAGTGGCAGTATATGGCACCCTGCGAAACATCACTACATACACACAGAACGCCACCACCTGGTTGCACAATGCGCTTTAGCTGGGTAACATGCAGTTTTATATTGGATTTACTTCCCTTATCTGATTAGCCCGATATTGGGAAAATCTAAATTTAATGAGGAAAAAGTGGGGGCTGCCAGTTGGATGAGGAAGATATCACATGGATGTCACACACACACAAGTAGCTTCAAATCCATATTAAACTCCTGTGTGGATGAGCCCTAACATAGCTACCCCTCTGTAAATTGTTATACTTTTAAGTATGTCTTTGCAACCAAAAGGGCCAGAAACTTGTGGGTTTTAAAAATATATAAATATAAAAGATGTGATTGTCGAGAAACTGAACTCTGTGCCCAGGAGCAAATTCTATGCTCCCAGAAGTGTAGAAGTACCCAGATTGTGCCCAGCAGTTCTGAGGCTGTGAGTTGCACACATTCCTGAAAAATGTTTCCTTTCCTCTCCTTTCCTCTCCTCTCCTCTCCTCTCCTCTCCTCTCCTCTCCTCTCCTCTCCTCTCCTCTCTCCTCTCTCCTCTCTCCTCTCTCCTCTCTCCTCTCTCCTCTCCTCTCCTCTCCTCTTTCCTTTCCTTTCTGCAGAAAAGAAAACAGATAGAGGCTTGGCCAGTGAATCCCTAAACCTTCCTGTTCTGCAGCCCCCACTCTCAATGACACAGGTAAGGAGTCACAAATCACTTTGGAGAGCCAATGCTCAGGTGCAGGGGTGGGGAACCTGTGGCCCTCCAGATGTTGTTGCTGGACGTTCCCATTAGTCCCAGCCAGCATGGCTAAAGGACAGAGGTTGTGGAATTTGTGGTCAGGCTACATGTTGATGGCTGCAGGTTCCCCCTCCCTGTTCTAGCATTGTGCTGAGCCTTTGAGGAGCTTCCTGGGATAGGAAGAGTGCCCCTTTTCGCTCGCTCCTCTTGATTAAAGATTGTGTCCAGTTATTCAGATTCATTTACAGTTTGCCCTGTCCAAACGTATCTGCCAAGATAAGAAACAAGTTCCATGACTTAGTCATAACTGCAACAGTGTTGTGAGTTGAAACCAGTAAACGCAGTAATACAGTGGTACCTTGGTTTTCGAATGTAATCCATTCTGGAAGACCGTTCGAGTTCCAAAACGTTTGAAAACCAAAAACTCAAAACAGAAGCCTCAAAATGGAAATCTCAATACAGAAAACTCAGTACGAAAGCCGCATTTCCGGTTCAACTTCGGAGGCGCGTTCGAAAACCGAAGCATTTACTTCCAGGTTTACGGCATTCGAGTTCCGAAATGTTCGCCAACAGAGACGTTCGAAAACTGGGGTACCACTGTACTTAAATACTAAATTCAATATATGCTTCTTTATAACCAATGTGGTGATCTGCAGTTGAGGCTGAAGGCAGAGGAAAGTCCAATTTGGAAGAGTCCTCAGTGTGGTCCTGTCCTGGTGGAAATGGGCTAATTTGTAGCAGGTTTGTAGCAGAAGTGCAGCTCTTATACAGTGGTACCTCGGGTTAAGTACTTAATTTCTTCCGGAGGTCTGTTCTTAACCTGAAGTGTACTTAACCTGAAGCACCACTTAAGCTAATGGGACCTCCTGCTGCTGCTGCGCCGCCAGAGCACGATTTCTGTTCTTAGCGGAGTTCTTAACCTGAAGCGTACTTAACCCGAGGTACTACTGTAATGTTCCTAAGAACCTGCTTCTCCAGATACAGTGCTTAGTTTAGAGCACTATCACCTGTCTTGTAACAGTTACTGTTCCACTCATGCCATGTTGATGTTATCTTTGTATTTTGACAGTGCTAATAATATATCCAGTTAAGAATTTTTGATGTCCTCATTGGAATCCACACCTTCCTTTTACATAATGTAATATTTTATTTATGTACCTATTTTTTTACCTCACATTTTATTTTATCTTATATTTTGTTTGTTTGAAAGTTTCATATCCTGCCTTTCAATCAAATGACCTACAAAACAGCTTATAACACATTAAAATTATACAAAAATTACCTAGCAGCCTTTTTTATCTGTGGCTGCGGATGGAGCCCATAGTGGCAGGACCGGTGCTAGGGCTTTTCGCGCCCTAGGCGAGGGGGCGGGGCCACGCGACGTCATTACACATGACGTATGGTGCCCCGCCCCCTTCCCCTGGGCGCCCTGCGCCGCCACGGTTTTTGCCGCTGGTTGGGGAGGCGGCAGGGGGCGAGGGGCAGGCTGGCCAGCGCCCCCTCCATTTTGGCGCCGCCGTGGTTTTCGCCCCAACCTGCTTGCTCCGCCGCTGGTTGGGGCGGGGGCGGGGGGCAGGCTGGCCAGTGCCCCCTCCATTTTGGCACCCTAGGCAGTTGCCTAGTTGGCCTAAATGGAAGCGCCGGCCCTGCATAGTGGTCTTAGCCTTGTTTCTGGAGTTCCAGGCCAACATTTCCTGCAAATTGGCACAGATGAATCACATGTATGACAGAAGAGGGAAGACACGGGAGAAGGCTCTCTGGCTTATTCCAACTCATGCAAGTCTTGCTAAACCAGGGGTGGTGAGCTCATGAGCCAGATGTGGCCCATAATGACCTGCTGCCCTCTGCCAAAACCATTGGGGGGGGAGTCTTCTTCTCCCTCTGGTGCAGTGTGATTACAACAGGAAAAAGAAAGGAGATCTAAGATTGGAGCTTTCCTCTGCTTGTTTTTCTACCTCATGTTGCTTGTCATCCACACAGTAGTGCTGGAGTAGGAGGAGAAGTGGAAAATCAAGGTGAAGGAGAGCCCTTTTCCTTGGAATCACACAGGCAGTGGGAGGAAAAACTGGCGCCTGTGTACCTGCCCACGAATGTGTGTGGCTTTCATCACACCCACCTTTGGCATGCAGCCTATGGGGGTGGGGGCAATCTTCAGCCCTTGGGCTGAAAAGGGTTAGTTGGCCCTTTGCCAAACCATCAGTAGTAAAGTGCTAACTAACCCATTCTGAATAAGTTGGAGTTTGTACAGTAAGTTGTTAATGTTTCTGAAAACAATATAAATAAATTATAGCTCCCCAAAAGGTCCCAGTGGCTGCTGGTAAGGCAAAAAGTGTAGGGACAACAGCAAACCAAAATAAAGTCCCTAAACCAGTTGTGGAAATACTGTTGTATATTTCTATGCTACAAGAAATGGGGTGTGGGCAATTACCATAGGATTTTTTTAAAAAAAAATTACATTTGTATTAATTACATAAAAAGACATATGATATCTTTATATCTAGAATAATCCATTTTTCAGTATTTTGCCATATATCTAAAATATATTTAGTATTTGAAATATTAAACTTGTTGCTGGACATTTTCTCCAGGTTTACCTCTATTCTGTTCAATAAAACAAGTCTAAGGTTACAATTCTGCACACACGTACTTAAGAATAAATACCACTGAATTCATCAGGACTTATGTCTGAGTAAACATGCATAATACTGCATTGTAAGTTTTATTTTTAAAAAAATTAGTAGTGTGTGCTTAGCCCAGGACACTTGGAGGACTGCCTCATGACCTGTCAGGTTGTCATCAGGGCCTCTGAGGGGAGAGGACCTTTTCAGTGGCTGCCAACAGGCTTAGATTCTCTTGCTTGAGAGATCCACCTGCATTCCTCCCTCTTGACCTTGCAGATGGTAAGGACTCCTGTATTTCAGAAGCCCTTTAATAATCTGGCAGGTTAAACTGCCTGTTGTCTGTTGCCACTGGTATTTGTTATGTGCTTGCTGCTTCTGTTTTAGGTGGTTACACTGCTCTCTTGTGTTTTAGTATTATAGAGAACTTTAAAAAAAATCTAGGTGTTTTGATTTTATTAGGTGCCTTGGTATTTTGCAGAGAAAGGTGAGAGGAAAATGCTTTTAAATTATTGGTTTTCAACCAGTGAGCCATGGCACATTCAGGGGATCTCCAGGGGGCCATCCTTTCAGTAACTTGCAACCCATCTCTTCCTGCATTGTCTCCCTCTCTTTCTTTCTGAGGAACATTCAGGGGAGCTGTCAGCTTTAACTTCCAGCCCATTATCTTCCCAAAATAAAACAGTAGCAAAAAAGTGGGGAAACACTTTTGCATGACTTAGTATCTTCTTAGTATCAAAGTATCAAACTTTATTTTGGTCACAAACCAGCATAAAATAAAACATACAGATTTTTTATCTTCTTAAAATCTCTTCCCCCACCCAAAACCAAAAACCAAAAGTCCTTCCAGCTTCAGTAACCAACAGTTCCTTAGTTTTACACGGAAGGCTTGAGAAATGCAAGAAAATAGCAAAGTAGCTTGATGGTGTGCGTGCTCTATAAGGAGGGATTTAAAAATAACCCTGAAAGTGCGGAGTGTTTTCTGTGTTTCTCTCTCCTTCTACCCCCAACATCCCTCCCCCCCTTCTTCTCTACTTCTCCCTTCAGGCAACCCCCCTCTGCCTTAACAGTCACCCAGCTTTTGGGGACAGGGAGAATGTTACAGGAAAGGACCATGTCTGTATATGTGCCCTGTACTGCGTGTTTCTCGCTTTCCTTTCCTGCAATAACAAAACATTTCTGCTTCTGATCTTAATCTTGTTTTGCCCTCTCCACCCTCCTGCACTATGTGCACACTAGTTTAAGAAAAGGCAGACTGGGGCTGCCATGTGGAGTGCATCAACTCGGCCTTGCAGAGCCGTGGCGTTTCTGGGGTTCCCGCCAACACATGTGCTCCCACTTACATGCGCACCAAAAATGGCACTGCAAAGGGGCTGGGTGAAATGGGGTGGGGGTGGAACGGGGAAATCACTTACTTGTATCCTGTAATGGAACCTCGGTGTTAGTGGCTTCCACAGGGGAGCTGCAGAAAGAATGTGGTTGGTCAAGGGAGCCGTGGACTCAAAAAGGTTGAAAACCTATGTCTTAAATAAATGTAAATAAATAAAAGCAACTGAAGTGAATAATGGAAATGGGGTGGGGGTGGAGGAGAGCCCTCATGGAGAGTGTGAGAGCTGGATGGAACCCCTAGGCTTCCAGCTGCTTATCCCTGCTCAAATTAGAGTCAGGAGCATCCTTGAATGAACTCTTGCACAATACACATACTCACAGACGAAACAAGCTCTGGAATGCCAGAATTATATTATCACTGCCACTACCTTTTCATTTGTGGGTGGAACTACCTTGCTGTTATGCAATTATCATTTATTCTTTATGCATTTTGTTCCCTCTGACCACTCTGTTTTTCCTTCCCTCTCTTCCTGCCATACTGCCCACTCCCCCACCCCCAGCTAACCAAGTGTTTGCTGCTTTAGGATTATACTGATGAAGACTGTAGTCTATGAAAGTGTGTATGACATAATCATTTCACTGTTTTTAAGATGTCACAAGACTCTTGATCAGGGGTCAGCAAACTTTTTCAGCAGGGGGCCAGTGCACTGTCCCTCAGACCTTGTGTGGGGGCCGGACTATATTTTTTCTTTGGGGGGGGGGGAATGAACGAATTCCTATGCCCCACAAATAACCCAGAGATGTGTTTTAAATAAAAGGACACATTCTACTCATGTAAAAACATCAGGCAGGCCCCACAAATAACCCAGAGATGCGTTTTAAATAAAAGGACACATTCTACTCATGTAAAACCACGCTGATTCCCCGACCGTCGGCGGGTCGGATTTAGAAGGAAATTGGGCCACATCCGGCCCACGGGCCTTAGGTTGCCTACCCATGCTCTTGATTGTTTTTACCAACCTAATTTGCATTAAAGATCCAATTCCATGAAAACCTAATGTTGAACTTTCCTCACTGAAGGAAACAAGGTTGCACTGTGGTTCCCTATGACTTCTGCATATACCAATTTGTTCTATGCAAAATAAGTCCAAATTCTGTCAACAGATTCTGATCTGACTTGTCCAAATCAATAGTATCTTTATATATTGCATATATATGCTCAGTTTTCATATTTTGTTATAAAACAAAACATTATTGAACAATTTGGAATTAAGCAGCAGTGCAGGAGCAGGAAAACAGATAAGAGTAGGAGTACAATTACAGTGGTACCCCGCAAGACGAATGCCTCTCAAGACGAAAAACTCGCTAGACGACAGAGTTTTTCATTTTTGAAGTCGCTCCGCATGATGAATTTCCCTATGGGCTTGCTTCGCAAGACGAAAACGTCTTGCGAGTTCCCAATGCATTCCTATGGGAAACCGCACTTCAATGCATTTCTATGGGAAACAGCGCCATCTAGTGTTTCGCAGGACCGTGCTTCGCAAGACGAAAAAACTCGCAAGACGACAAGACTCGCAGAACGAATTAATTTCGTCTTGCGGGGCACCACTGTACAGTATATGGAGTGGAGGAATTAGGGAGGGCTAGGGACCAGGTGGCGCTGTGGGTTAAACCACAGGCTTGCTGATCAGAAGGTCAGCTGTTCGAATCCCTGCGATGGGGTGAGCTCCCGTTGCTCGGTCCCAGCTCCTGCCTACCTAGCAGTTCGAAAGCACGTTAAAGTGCAAGTAGATAAATAGGGACCGCTCCAGCGGGAAGGTAAACGGCGTTTCCGTGTGCTGCTCTGGTTCGCCAGAAGCGGCTTTGTCATGCTGGCCACATGACCCGGAGGCTGTCTTCAGACAAACGCTGGCTCCCTCGGCCTATAGAGCAAGATGAGCACGCAACCCCAGAGTCGGACACGACTGGACCTGATGATCAGGGGTCCCTTTACCTTTACCTTTAGGTAGTTTTTACACACCCTTCCATCAGATGTCAAGGAAATAAACAACTACCTGACTTTTAGAAGACATCTGAAGGCAGCCCTGTTTAGGGAAGTTTTTTATGATGTTTATGATGTTTTAATGTATTTTTAATATTTTGTTGGAAGCTACCCAGAGTGGCTGGGGAAACCCAGCCAGATGGGCGGGGTATGAATGGATGGATAGACAGATAAATATATAAATATATAAATAACTATTATTTATTTATTTAGGGTGAGTATACCAATTTCCAGCAACAGCACCCTTACAATGGGTAAGCCTTTGTCTGAACAGCATACAGTCGAACCTCCGTTTACGTAACTCTCTGGTTACGTAAACTTTGGGATGTGCGCGCAGCAAACCCGGAAGTATTTTACCAGGTTTCGCCCCACACGCATGTGCAGAAGCAGTCCTCGGGTTGCAGAAACCTCGGGATCTGACCGGCAGAAGTAGTGCCTGACCTGAAGGGCTCCTGGCAGACATTTTGCCTTTACTTTCTTTTAGGTGTAAACTGTATCATTAGACTAAAATACCATGAAGATTTTTCCTAATCTTATGCCTGTGTTCATGAAACATTTTGCCAAGCAAATGTACTCGTGGAGTCCCTAGCCCTGGAACTGTTTGAGATTTGATTAATATCTGTTGGAACAATTGGTCTGGAGTTGAAAATGGAGGGTAGACAAGGTGGCTATTTTTAATTTTCTGGTCTGCAACTACTTGCATAAAGTGTTCTATGCTGCAAAGTGTAATACACTGGTGGCATTTCTTAACATTTAGTATGAGCAAAAAAGAGAAGTCCCTTGCAATCATAATGATGAACCTTGATGTTAGCAAGGTTTCCCAGTAGCTCCACAAATGGTTGTGTTTATCGCTTTGAATATAAAATCACATTCTGCCATTTTCTCTATGTATCTTTTCTTCTTCCTCACTTTGCCTAGATTCCAGAACTCACAATCACCACCAACTCCCCAGAAAAGAAGGAACCTTCTAAAGGCAATCTTGTGGATTTCACCGATTCCCCACAGGCACTTGCTTTCAAGGTCCATCCCTCATCTCATGAGGAGCTGAAAGTGCCCTGGGGCTTGGTACTGGGAACCGAAACCCTTCCCTTAGGGCAGTGG
The DNA here is from genome assembly GCA_034641385.1 of Darevskia mixta. Classification (NCBI taxonomy): domain Eukaryota; kingdom Metazoa; phylum Chordata; class Lepidosauria; order Squamata; family Lacertidae; genus Darevskia; species Darevskia mixta. The sequence goes on along the minus strand of JAWWNH010000067.1, from coordinate 2,157,599 downwards.
GATGTGCCTGAGTTCAGCAAGTGTGACCTCACCACGGAGGGCTCTTTCATGGAGGAATGCATGGAGGAGCAATTGAGAAGGTACCAAGAGTTGCCCTACCGCTTGGAGGAAGATGCCATAGACCGGGAGCTGGAGCAGCTTTATCTGTCCCACTTGAGCCGGCTCCGAGCAGAGGAGCTTGGAGGAAGAGAGGAGTGGGCTGAGGAAGGTTCAGGCAATCCTAGCAGCCCTGCACCATCTCTCATTGCCTTGCGGCAGAGTGTCTTGACTGACCGTGACCTGATAGTCAACTGGACAGGCCCCGAGAGAGCACTGAACAGCTCCCTGGCAGAGGAGATCATGCTGCACTATGCCAAGCAGCGTGGTGATGACTCCAGGGACAGTGAGGAGGAAGGATGCACCCCAGGGTATGCAACAATGGCACCATCCGAGTTGGTAAGACCAGGTCGCGATAGTCCACCTGTCCTACTAGAAGGCTGCTTTCTAAACCACCTGGAAGAGGGAAGTGTCCAACGTGGCATATCTAAGGACTCTGACTCTCCTGTCAGCTTGAGAGTGGTGTCACCCAACACCTCACGACCTGCCACTCAGGAGGCCATGGTGATGCCTCTGGTAGTCCCAGCCCGGACACTAGTGCCCCTTCCACAGCGGCCCACAGATCTGCTGTCCAGCCCTCTTGGTGCCCATGGACAGAAAAAGAGTCAGGGCTTCTTGATAGGGCAAGGCAGCCTTTGGTTCGGTGAGGGGCTTAATGTCCACAAGCCTCCTGAAGCCAATCCTGGTTCTCATAGTGAACTTGAAAAGATCTTGACACGCTCCCTGCGGTTTCTCAGCCTCTTTGTCTTCCTGCCTGTGGTCTTCAGCAGCTGCATGCCCCTCGTAGCCATTATGCTTTACCTCCTCCTGGACTGGTTCTCATAGTTTGGCATCTCTCTCTATGAGGTGTTGGAAGGCCCATAAGAGGACTGTCTGCAGCTTGGCTCCATTCCTGTTTTCTTCTGAACAACCATGGTTTGATTGAGAGAAAGAGAGGGCAAGTCAAGTCCTCCTGAGAAATCATGGCATGTCTTAGTTGGGGCTGCTTATAATTTTCCAAAGTCTAGTGCACTTTTCTTTCTTTTTGTTTTGTGAAATCATTTGAGGATGATTTTTTAAATGCATTATTTACAACCACCCATGAGGAAATTCCCAGGGCTAGCTCTAAAAGATGGCATGGTTGGACACCTCATGAGTAGCAAAGAGCCTACCATCTCCACAACGTATTGTTTTCCCTTTGCATGAAACTCCCAAGAAGGGCAAAAGTAACGTGAGAAAATTCTTGGGTTGCCCACCCCTGCCACTAGAAAGATAAAGGGACCAACTCAGGCTGCCTTGCCCAAAGGCCTGTCAAATGCTAGAGCCATTACTGTGTGGTAATGTTTCTAATTTTTGTCAGATAGGAATTTGCAGGAGGCATCTATTTGCAAGAGGAAAGTATTGCATTTTTCTTCCCTGGAAATAAATTTCCTTGTTGGGGTTGGCAGACTTTAATCTGAATTTTTAAGCCTTCTCCTTTATGGTGTTTGGCTTTCAAAGACTGAACTACTAAGCATACATACCTGGCAGGAGTAAGTCCCGTTATTTAAAAGGAGAAAGTATACAATTGCACCTTTATACTTAAGAGATGCACTATGAACAGGTTTCAACTTGTTCCTTGTTTTGTGTGTGGGGGGGGACTTATTGAAAAGAGATAAAACTAGGCTCTTTGGAAAAAGGAACAAGTATTCACATTTTTAAAGTCTAATTTAAATTTACCCATGTAATATTTTTTTAAAGGGCCTTTTCTTATTTAAATCATTTTTAAAATGAATTAAGTGTACGCTTAAAGGTAAAGGGACCCCTGACCATTAGATCCAGTCGCGGACGACTCGGGGGTTGCGGCACTTATCTCGCTTTATTGGCCGAGGGAGCCAGCGTACCTCTTCCGGGTCATGTGGCCAGAATGACTAAGCCGCTTCTGGTGAACCAGAGCAGCGCACGGAAATGCCGTTTACCTTCCCACCGGAGCGATACCTATTTATCTACTTGCACTTTGACGTGCTTTCGAACTGCTAGGTTGGCAGGAGCAGGGACCGAGCAACGGGAGCTCACCCTGTAGCGGGGATTCAAACCGCCGACCTTCTGATCGGCAAGCCCTAGGCTCTGGTTTAACTCACAGCGCCACCCGCGTCCCAGTGTATGCTTACTCTGAGCATAATACTGCAGAGTATGGCAACTAGATTTCTGGGCAGGCTAGATCTTGGAGGAATTATTGGTTAAGTACCATTCTGAGTCTTTTTAGTAGAAAATAATAATAATAATAATAATAATAATAATATCCCTTTAAGCCTTGCCCTTGGCCACCCATATGTGACAAAAGAAAATGGTGAATGGAGCAGAAATAAGCTAGCTGTCTCAGTTTCTAGACTGCTTTTTTCAAGGGCTAAAAATAAAACAAACATACAATAATATGAAGAAAATATTTGACTTGAAGTTACCCCACTCCTGCTTAATACTGAACCATAGAGGAAGTTTTTATGGCTCTTCCAGAAAGTATATATGCTTGGACTTTTGACAGATTATGGCACCCAGTATACCAATTTTATTACTTCCGTTTAAAAATAACAAGAAAATGTCCAAACTTACCCTCAAAAAAACCCTAGAATATTTGTATTCTTGGGAGGGAGGAAAATTGTAAATATTATTTTTCAAAATACCTTAGCATACAGTCCAGCAGGACATTCTCCTGTGCAAATGCCATAGAATTTAAAAAAAGCTTTTGTATTCTTCTTTTTCATTTCACTGAAGTTTCTGCAGGTGAACCTGGATTGAGCCCTCAGTTCCCATAAATTGGCATTCCTTTTTTCAAAAAGGCAAACATTGAGATGCTTTCCATTCCAAACAAGATGGTAACCTTTTCGGTGTTCTGTCCACCAAACCCCTGCAGAATTCAGCCGCTGCCATTCCAGATGGCCTGTCTAAAAGGTGGTGCAGACACATTTCCTTCATGCCACAAGCCTGAGCCACACCCATTTCTTAATGAGATCCTCCAGACTGCTGATTTAATCTCTGCTTTAAGGACTCCTTTCTGCTCATGGATCTACCCGTGCTTCTCTGCCACCAGCAGGGTCCAGTATAGAGGACTACAGGAAAGCTGCCCTAAACAAATGGCCCCCTATTTATTTTTGTACCTGGTGGGAAACCCTGACCTTTTCTACCATAGAACTAACCCTAAGATAGAGAGTTTATTTATTAACCACTAGCAGTGCAAGTCCAGAGTGCTGGAGGTTGAAGATGAAAATAATTTATTATTCTATATCCGTGTATGTGTCTGCAGCAAAACAGTAGATTGAAAACACTGTCTTCATGTGCAATAGGCTAAACTGGCATTGAACCTGCCATGAAAAGACAACCCACTTTCATGCTGCTAAACATGCTTCATTACTTCCTCTTGAATGTTGTATTCTCAACAGCTGCTGTGATATAGTTTGTGAGGCCTTGTGGAGGAAGAGGGAGGTGTTTGTGTGGGTTCTGAGGCCACTTCCCTCTGCTGCTCCAAACTTGGCCGTGCTTTCTCATCCAATGGCAAATACTCTCATCTAGGGAATGTAGGTATTTTTGGAAGGTGGAATGTTGCTTGTGCTTCGTGAATGGAGATTGGAGTCCAGTCCTGATTTTACAGTCATCAGTGGAAAAATCTGTATTCACCAAACAGAAGCTAAGTTCAGAATGTAACTAGCAGCTACAGCGCTCTGTGTGTGTGTGTGTGTGTGTGTGTGTGTGTGTGTGTGTGCGCGCGCGCGCGCATATCTTGGTTGAGTTGTCCCATGGTTATGGTCTTTGTCCTTCCCAGGGGTGTAGGACGGGGAGGCGGTGGGGGATGGTCCAACCCAAGTGCCCTAACTGAGGGGGTGACATTTGGCACGCCGCACACCCTCGAGTCCCAAGCCTACCCCGAGCCATTGGGATGAGGCGGGGAGCTGTGCCGCTTTGCCAGCAGCATTCCCCCCATCCCCCTTCATTTTGACAGCTTGGGGGAGGCTTGGGGGCTGTGGGCAGGCGGCGCGCCAAATGTCCGCCATGGGCAGCTTGCTCTCCGCCCCCGCAAGCGGTTTGCTCCGCCCCCGGCTGCAGGGCGCGCATGCCGCTCTGGGCACCCGAGTGGCTAACCCGTGCCTGGGAGGGCACCCTCCGCGCCACGCCCCCCTCAGGAGCGCACCCGCCCTGGGCAGCGCAGGCATATGCTCCACTGCTGGTCCTTCCAACACTGGTTTCTCTTCTGCCTTAGCCAACCTGTCTGCTTCCCCTACTGGAGACCTGTTGCTTATGCAAATATGTCTGAAGACACCAGTTCCACCTCACAACAGTATTTGAAGTCTTTTGAGCCATCCACCTGGCTGGAATGCATGTGTCACTTCCATTCCACACATCTGCAGAAGCCAGAGGCATTCTTGCAATGAGGCAAGGTGAGGTGGCTGCTTCAGGTGGCAAAATTTTGGGCAGCGTTGAGGTTTGTACAGTGGGAGGCAGACAGATTTGAGCTTATAGTGTATAATTCAACAGGGAGATCTCCACAGAAGCGTATCACTTCAGGAGAGCTTCCCTGTGTAATGTGTCCCATGTTAATTTATAGTGAGGGAGGAAGTACCTTTGAATTTTTCTGCATTAGGCACCAAAATGTCTTGCACCTGTCTAGGTGAAAACTGAGACTAGTTCTCATGTTACAGTGCAAGGCATGCTACGCTGCCTCATTTTTTAAAACCATTTTTAGGCTAGGTTCTTACTCAGAACTGCATCTGGGTTGTTCCATTTTAGACTTCAGTTAGATGTAGGGCTTACATGATTGAATGCCCCTCTGTCTAAAACTGCACACAGAAAACTAGCACATAATAACATTTTTCCTTACATGCCAGTTTCCTTGTGCAGAGATTTTTTAAAATTTTGTTTGAAGAAATGCTTGGTTATAAAAGTTCTCACCTGCAGTCTGATGTAGGTGCAGCTTAGGTGCTGGTTTGCTACCTCAGTAAGAACCTGGGTCTGAGTGTGTTAACAACAGCAACAAAGTGTGGAATCAGCATTCATACATGGAACTGCTGCCTCACTTTGCTTCTGCCAGTTCCCATGTGCTGTCTATAACCCCTCACCAACTAAGTTGTCACTTTACAAGAGTCAGTGGTTTCTGCTCTCTGAACGGCATTAATAATAATCAACCCAGCAGGAACTGTATAAAATTTCAGATAACCTTTACCATGCATATCCAAGAATGTCCTGGAAAGTGTGCATATTAAAACAGGTTAACTTGTTATTAATAGGCACCCTTGTGCCTTGTCTGTAATGTGTGAACAAGCTGTAACTGGCATTGACCTCTTCTGGATCCTGAAATGTACAGGTTAGAAACAACAAGCACAGAAAAGCAAACCTCAGATTATTGAGGGAGGCAGTTCCTTCTGTGTGTGTTCAAGGGATCATACATGTTGCCCCATTTCATCCTCAGAACAACCCTCTGAAGGTAGAGGTCAGCACTTGCCCAAGGCCATCCAGTGAGTAGGGGTTAATTTGGGCTTCCCAAGCGGAAATCTGACAATCATAGAATCTTAAGAGTTGGAAGGGACCCAAGGGTCATCTAGTCCAACCCCCTGCAATGCAGGAATCTCAGCAAAAGCTTCCATGACAGGTGGCCATCCAACCTCTGCTTAAAACCCTCCAAGGAAGGAGAGTCCACCACCTCTTGTGGGAGTCTGTTCCACTGCCAAACAGCTCTTACTGTCATAAAGTTTTTCCAAATGTTTAGTCACAATCTCCTTTCTTGTAACTTTAAGCCATTGGTTCGAGTCCTATCCTCCAGAGTAGGACAAGACAAGTTTGCTCTCTCTTCCATGTGACAGCCCTTAATATATTGGAAAATGGCTATCATATCTCCTCTCAGTTTCCTCCTGTCCAGCCTAAACATACCCAACTCCCTCAACCATTCCTCATAAGGCTTTGTTTCTAGACCCTTGGTTGCCCTCCTCTGCACACGTTCTAGTTTGTCAACATCCTTCTTAAATTATGGTGCCCAGAATTGGACACAGTATTCCAGGTGTGGTCTGACCAAGGCAGAATAGAGCGGTACTATTGCTTCCCTTGATTTGGACACTATACTTCTGTTGATACAGCCTAGAATAGCATTAGCTTTTTTTGCTGCTGCATCACACTGTTGCCTCATGTTAAGCTTGTGGTGCAGTAAGACCTCTAGATCCTTTTCGCATGCACTGCTAGTAAGCCCATTCTATATTTGTGCATCTGGTTCTTCCTGCCTAAGTGCAGGACCTTACATTTGTCCCTAATGAAATTCATTTTGTTAGCTTGCGCTCAGTTCTCCAATCTGTTAAGGTCATTTTGAATTCTGATTCTGCCTTCTGCTGCCCTAGCTACCCCTCCCAGTTTGGTGTTATCTGCAAATTTGAATTTGCAGATTTCAATTCCTTCATCGAAGTAATTTATAAGGACGTTGAACAACAACCAGCTCAGGACAGAACCCTGTGGCACCACACTTGTCACTTTTTCCAGGATGACAATGTTATTACTGTTGCTTTTGCTCCTTTTGCTAGAAGAATGTTATACCACCCTTCATCCATAGATCTCAGGGTGGTTCACAATATAAAAATATAAGATAAAAACACAAAATACACAATAAAACAAGAACAAAACACAGACATACACACAAACCAGTAACCCCACCCCACTAGATTGCCATCTCTTATACTGCCCCCCCCCCCACTGCTTGCAATACGGGGATAGTAACACTGGCTTATTTTACAGGGTTGTTGGAAGTATTACTGAGATGATATACCTGAAGTTCTTTGAGCATGCAGAAAAAGCAGTATTTAAAAACTATGACCCAATCTATTTAAAACTAGTTGCTCATATTGAAATTGAACCACAACTAACTTGACCCATTTATTTCCATGGGGCTTGCAAGTAACTAGTGAATTTGATCATGGTCTAAGTATTAAGAGCTAGAGCAATTGCGTATGCTGGGAAGACTAGTCCAAATCTCATTTTAGCTGTAAATTTGCTAGATGGCCTTAGGCAAGTCATAACCTCTCAACTGTAGCCCTCTATCTGGTATATGGGGATAATAATTTTACCTTGCAAGGTTCTTGTAAGAATTGCTGAGATTATGTAAGGGATTACTTTAAACACCCATCTGAAGGATTATATAAATGCTACATTAAGATGGGGTATAAATAACATTGTTGTTATTTTCTTGGTTCTCAAATTTTTATTGCAAAGCAAGACTGACACTAATATTACCACAAGTTAGATAGTATTCATTTGGCTTCTGGGTTGTTTTAAAATTGTTGTTAGGTTATACCTTTGTGCCAACAGTCTGATCTAATAGGGTAAGGGGGTATTTTCCTGGTCACCTTGTGGTTGATTTGTCAGTCTGTGCTGACTTCTTCCCATGGTGGAGCAATGAGTCATGCACATCAGTCTGCCATTATTGTAAATTGCCCGTTGCATGTGTAAAATGTATTGTGGATAGTTGCACTCAAGGTGTGCAAGCTAGCAATAGGTACTTACAGGACTGATTTGCTATGATCAGATTCAATCCATGCAGTGAGAAAATGGTTGCACTGTTTAAATTAAGACTTAGAAATGAACTTTGTGCATGGGTCCTTGAGCCTGAGCTTGCAGAAGACTCAAGAGAAGTGGCAACGGTATTGCCTTGAAACAGTGCTGCATAGTGACACACATTAATTGATAAAATCCCAGCATTCTTCCCTCAACTTTCCATCCCAGAGCCTTATTTCTTTCAGGTATTCCTCAACCACAAACTTCTGCTGTGGGAGCAGATCTCCGTAGAGACCAAGAACATGGAGGATGGTTGGGAGTCATTTTTTTCTGTTGAGTATCTGTTACCCTTTGTCACTAGCTATGGAGCAAAGGAAAGCATGGGCCATGTTTTTTCAGGGGTGTGTGTGTGCGTGTGTGTGTGTACATCAACTGAGCTGTGCCTGAATTGAAAGCACTAATAAAAACATCCTGACCACAGCATGTGTCTTGGCAATTTTTTGGATTGGTATGGGTGTTTGCTGAACTGCCATCCATACTGTGACCTTATGCAACCTTCAGTGTCAACTTAAAGGCATACATTCTTCTTCAGGTAGAGGAGAAATGCTCCAGATTTGTAGCTGCTGCCTCCCTCACTGCCCTGTTTCATTGCATCAGTGACCCAATTAGCAAGTTGGAGAAAGTATTATCTTCCAGAATAATAGATTTGCATTGAATTTATGCCAGTTTAACCAACATGAGTCTCTCATGAGACTTTTTTTGTTGCTAAAGATTCCCAATCTCCCTCACAGGGCTAGAGTACACTGGGGGAGACTGCCCAGTCAAGGTTTGAGAGTCTAGCATAGACATAAAGGAACATGTCTCCTGAAGTCAATGGTGTTATATCAGCCCAGCCATTTGTGCCTGAAAGTACCACGATGCTGTTTTAAATTGTACCTCTTATTGTCACCAAAATTGGGAGGACAAAGCCATTCTATCAACAGGGGGAGAGAACCTCAATGATATCAAAAAGCCATGGCAATCTATTGCCTGAGAGATTTGCATGCATATCCATAAGAACATAAGAAGATCCCTGCTGGGTCAGACAAAAAGCTGCCTATATACAGTAGCTTAGAAACATGTTTCCCACAGTGGCCAGTCAGTGAGAAACCCACAAGCAGGACATCAGGGCAACTTGTGTTCCCCAGAAAGTGACATTCACAAGTGTTCTGCCTCATACTGGTGGTAGTGCATAGCCACCAATAGCTTTATCCTCCATGGTCTAATCCTGCTTTAAAGCCACCCATGTTGGCAGCCATTACTACTACATTTTGTGGTATAAAAGTTCAGCACTTTGGAAGTTATTTTGAGCACCAGGAGTCAGTTACAGAATAAGTGAAACAATGTGGACAAGAGTGCCTTTGAGCATGTGTAGGGTGTTTTTATCAGTTTTATATGATGTAGAACTTGAACTTCCAAGCAAGTCAATGTGGCATTCAAATAGCATTATGTTTTGGCACCTGTCATTTCACTCTGAAAGAGGCTTCATCCACTCTCCAACTGAGACTAAAGAAGAAATCTTAAAACGAGCATTTTAGTGAGATTTTTTGCTCGATCTGTTTTCAAGAAAAAGCTGCAAGTATAGGAGAATTTTAGGGTGAGAGAATATACAGCTGTATAATCAGAGTGGAGGTCCTTTAATTTTATTGTACGAAAGACACCTGTTCTGGTCTCCTGTTTCTTTGCAGCCAAGCATATTTTCTTACTTTGCAATAGGCCATTAGCAAACAGCAGCTCTTTAGACCAAATCATGCTCCCTGACTGATGCCACCTGACTCCCCCCACAATTCCCAACGGCACAGTATAACTGCTGAACTCGTGTCTGGTTCTGGTAATGAGCTAAATCTGGGCCAGTCAACTGAAGTGCAGTACCTCTGGCTTATCTAGACAGAGCAAACTCTTCTGGATCAGAACACAGGCCTTTCCAGCTTCTTCTTTCCCTCAGTAGTCGGCTAAAGGCTCCTGGAAAACCCACACTATAAATGCAATAGCTGTCTTTCACTGTTCCCCAGAAATTGGACACTAATAATTCTTTCTGACAATTCAATATGGTAGTATCTGGATTCTCTTATTAACTCTGCTATTCCTGATGTTATGGAGGCTTTGTTGTCCTTTGCACACTAGGTAAAGATCATTTCTGTTAATCTTACTAAAATCTGAGAGATTTTTTATTCAATGCTGCCCATTTTATTCATAATGTTACAATAGTAGTGCATTTTACCTTAACTGTCTTATTCCTGTTAGTAACCTAGAGAATATTTTATATTGAATAGTGGTGTTACCTCCAATAATGAGAATTAACAACAGTAGATCTCTTTCCATTTATTGACAATTTGTTTTATACAGCCAACATGTTCTTTTCATATTTGTTATGGTTTTATATGTACATTTGTACATGTACCTCTAGAAAAATCAATGATTATATAGTATTTTGACTGCTTCAGGTGCCGAAACAATTCAGTTGGCCTTGGGTATTATGCACTTTAGCCATGGGTGTGTAATGGTGGGGAGTCCTTTGCTGATCTGCCTCAGGCAGTGACATGTCTTTGGCTGGTCCTGCTAGGAATTTTTTTATTTAATAAATGTATACACCACTGTTCAATATAAAATATTCTCTAGGTTACTAACAAGAATACATACCTGTAGTGTAATTTGAACCCTTGACCCAACATACACAAGTTATTGAGGGTAAAGCAAAATGGGATAATTTTAATGTTACATGGTTTCCATTCATTAATTATATTATATTAATTATAAACTCTGAATTCTCAGGAAATTGTTTGTTAGGTGAGCAGTCGCATAATGGGGCAATGATTTATATTGGTTCCTATGGGGAAATTTCAAATGCATTCCCAAACACAGAATTTTGACCCCAAAATGGCAAAAACCCACTCCAACCAACCAACTAGGAAAACCTGTTGAAACCTTGCAAAAGGCAAAAAGGAAGGAAGGAATGCTTTCTTATCTGTGAGATATCTCCCCCTCTCTCCCACCATGGTTTCTGGTGAAACAGCTGCTGCAGGCCAGCAAAACACAAAAAGAAAGGCTTAGTTAAGGCTGCTTGTTTGTTTACTGTACTACACACAGGCTGTTTTGATATTTCTATGTGGTGTGTATCATGAGGTTTGGGTACTAATTCTTGTGTCTGGGTAAGTGACTAGGAACGTTTGGATAGTGGTACCTGTGTGTATTGAATTCCATTAATATTACCACTTTCAATGGAGAAGAATGCTAGAATAAGATCTAAACAGGGTTTGGTTGGTAATTTCGCCAAATTAAAAAAAAACAAAAAACCTTTGAACATTTTTCAGCTGTAGGGCAATCCCACCACATGTGAAGCACCGATCCTCTTTCACCGCATCCCCTATTATTTATTAACAAATTAAATAACTTAACCATTTGCAGCACTTTCCCGACACCCAGAATCTGCTGCCTGTAGCGGCAGTCGCCTCACTCTGCCTAATGGTAGGCTTGGCCCCGATTCCTAGAGGGCATGAGGCTTGTGAATGGACGGGCTCGATAGTGGCAGGGAGTGGGACGGGGTGTGTGTGTGGCTCGCCTCATTCACATCTTTCTCCTTTGTCCAAGTGGTTATTTAGCTACCCACCGGCCTCACTACCATCACCGGCCGACTCCACGGTGCACAACAACCGTGTCTCTTGTGTGAGCTTGGCGTGGTGCGGTGTCATTTTAAGATTTTAATTGCAGACGTTTTCAAGAAGGTGCGCCGTCCAAGTTTCACGGGTCACGGGGTGGCCTTAGAGAAGGGGGCTCAAGTGTGTGTGTATGTATGTGTGCGCTCGCGCGCAACTCAGCTCCCACCCCACCCCGATTATCTCCAGCCTGGAAATAGAGGGGCTGGGAATAAAAGTCCGCGATCCCGTCTGGAGCTGCCCGCTTGCTTACCCCGGCCCGATTCCCCAAGTTCCGGGTCCCCGCGGACCCGTCAGCGCCTCCCCGAGTCTCCCCCGCCCTTGGTGGGCTTGGTCTCTCCCATCAGCTGGTCCTGATGTAGTAAGTGGGGAAATAGCCCCCCCCCTCCCGCCAGCCAAACCCCTCCCTCCGCTGCCGGGGCCGAAGCTGTCCGGAAATCCCCGAGCCCGCTCCCCTCCTCCGCCTCTTGGCGCTCCTCAACCCGCCCCGACGGCGCCCGGGCGCGCGCGCGCTTCTCGCTGCCCATTGTCCTCCCGGCAGGCTCGTCCCGCGTCGCTTCCGCCGTCCCGCCGGCCGTCCTGCCTCCCCCGGGCGGCCCCTGCGCCCCCGCCCCGTCTCCCCATGGAGCCGGGAGACTCCGAGGCCTAGGCACCCCCGCCTTTCGAAGGCATCTTCCGGCGGATGGGCGCAAGATGGCTTGATTTCCACGGCTGTCGCGGAGCGCTTGGAGCCGGGCTGCTCGCTGGAGAAATCCCACCGGCGCAATGGACGGAGTCAAAGCAGATCGCAGGGATCCGCCGGGACTGGAGGGGCAGAGCCGACGAGGAGGTTGTGTGATCCAGCGCCATGGGTTGCCCTGATGCCATGGCCGTCCAGGAGAAGGTCTGGCGAGATTCTGATTTCTGCGGTCGGAATGGATCCGTCCGGATAATTATTATTCTTTCTCCTCCTTCTCCTTCTCCTTCTGAGCGGCGTTCCACCTGCTTGCCTTTCAGGGTGGAAATGGACTGATCCACGGGAGTACCTGGTGGGAGGGAAAGCTAGCAGCCTGGATTCTGCTGCTGCCTGATTGACTGGAGAGCAAACGAGACCGGCTGGGATTTCCGGGGGGCGGCGGGGGGAGATGAAGTAACCTTGGTCCAGACATGGCAAATCGGGATCCATTCAGCTGGATGCCTCCTTCCGCCGGGCGGCAGGCGCTGCTCCCCGTCTCCCCCAACCCGCCTCCCCAGCGAGGGCTGCTGCCGCCGTTCTCCTAAGCATTCATCACCATGGCGAGAAGCGGCAGAGGCTCCGATCTCTCTTCCAGATGCATCTCTACCCAGGCTGACTACAGAGGACAATAGCGGGGCCGGGATCAGGGCCTGCCGGAAGAGACCGAGCGGGAGGGGGCCATCCCTTCGAGATGACAGCCTCCCCATCCCCATCCCTTTCTGGCAGAAGGAAGCAGGACTGGCCCTGTCTCCAAGGCAACAGCTCCGGGCATCCCCAGCCTGCCTCTCTGGATAGGGTGTGAGCCCTGAGCAACCCGGAGAGGGGAGGGTGGATTGGGACACGGTCCCCCAGCCAGCTGCTTGAGGTTTCGTCTCTGCCACTGATTTCTCAGACCAGAGGAGCTGAGGTGAGCAGGCCCCTCCACCAGCAACACCGCATGCTTCACACTGGTGATGCAGGGCTGTGATCTCTGCCCCCCCCCCCCAAGTCCAGTCCCTCTTTCCTGGCATTGCTTTGTCTGCTTAACTCTCCATCCCTCCAGATACAAACACATACCCTGCTTATCTCATTCCTCTGGCTGCCTATTAGTCACCATGGCAAGCCCCTCTCCCCTCCCTTTCACCCACTTCCCTCTCACCCCACCTCTGCTGCTTCTTAATTTTACTCTTGCTTTTCAGATGGAGCCACCACCTGTTTCATTTCTGCCTCTGTGTATGTGTGTGTGGAGGTGGAGGGAGGGTGCTTTTAACACCCCATGTGCTCATGACCAAGCTGGGTGTGGGAGTCTTATTTCCATTTTGCAAGAGCTACAGGCACCCCACCTTCTCCTTGCCTGTTTGTTCCTTTTGTCTGCTCCGCCCTGTTGCTCCTGAACCCCCTCCATTCCATGGTAGCTTCCCCCCTGCTTATATGTAGCTCTTTGAAGATAGGCGAAGAGGTGGAGAAAAATCTTTAGCAGACGTAATGCTCAAGCACCCCTCCCCCCCCATTTGTTATTCAGGGAGCACTCATATATGAGAGGGTTTGACCCTTTCTGTCAAACGGAGACCACTTTTGTAACAACCCAGCCTCCAACACAGCATCTGCTTTTTAATACTCTTATTCACCACTGAAATTTGCATCCAGTTTGTATCCAATGAGATACAAAAATATGGAGCAGATTATGGTCAGAGATTATGGTTCTCTTTGTTCCAACTCACCAGGCATTCTCTCAATCTGACAAGCAGTTAAGGGGCAACTCTTAGTTCATTTGGGTGGACTGTTCTGTAAATAAAAAGTATATTATTCCCAAATCTGGAGAAAAACTTTGATGTGGGGCTCACTTCCCTTTCTCCTCCCCCTACAGCAGATACCTTGGTGTAAATTAGTAGTAAACTAATTGTAAATCAGAAGTATTTCAGTTGTAACCATTTGTTTCTAAATCCCTATCACTTAATGTAAAATAGAATTGACTATTAGACAAAAATAACCTTATTCCCTCTCACCCAAGTAGAAACCAGATATAAAACCAGAGGTGATGGTATTTGAGGTTATGGGTCTGGTTTGTTTGCATTCAACTCTGTGCTAGTGCTGGTCAGGTGAAAATATGTTGTGGATGGTTTGAATTTCTGTTGGAGCCAATTTACTAATCCCTGTAATTGTGCTTGTGTGAATGCATAAACAGACACTTTGACTCACCTGATGACATGTACAAATCAGACAGCAAACCTTTATACAAGTAACTTATTTAGGCCTCAAAGACTCAAAAAAATATGATCTAGTAACTTTAATGGGTGTGTTTGCAAGGTAGATTTTGTTACTAGTAAATTAGGACATCACTTGAGACAATAAAGTTACCCTGGCTGAAGGTAATATAAATGAAATGTTATTTCACTGACTTTCAAGGTTGCTTACTATCCCTGCCACTCTTCCTTTTGAAAGTAAGCAGTGAGCCAGGTATGTATCAAAAGTTTAGCAACTGAAATAATGATAGGATTTTTGTTTTACACTTTAGTGTAAAATCTTAGTAAATCAACTGTAAGGCTATAGTAACTCACTGGAGTCAATTGGTGTGATTTCCTAGAGTAAATCAGTTTACATTTCTGAAACTAATAGGTGTCTAATCCCACTGTTGACTTTATTTTAATAATAATGAATCAATACATATGTGTGTGGAAAATGTGACAGAACATCCATGTGTGTTTTAATGTGATATATTACCTGAATGAGTATTCATTGGATTGTGTGTAGCAAGTGTGTTTCATTGGAAGTGCTAGTTTGTCACTGTGTGTGTGTGAATGAATGAATGTGTGTGTGAGAGTTCTAATATAATAGAGGCAGGCTTGGCGATAATTATCTGTGGTGTTGAATGGCTGTATTGTGCAGTGTTTATTAAGACTGTTTATTCAGAAATACCACTGACTGCAATGGGACTTGCCCTCTACTAAATAGGTTTAGGAGATCAGTCTTTGTGCATGCTTGCCTGCCAGCATTTGAGTTTGAGTATGTGTTTGTGCATTGTCTGGGTCTGACTGAGTATAGGTATCTGTGTCAAAGTGTGTTTCAGATCACAAAGATTTGCATGACCATAGCAGGATCATGATATTTTTGTGAATGGATGTGATTCAGTGGATAGTGTGTGCTTGGGTCTAGAAGTATACTTATTCATAATTATTTTCTCTTTGTTTACTCATAAATCCTATGGAATAACTATGTTAGTCTTTAGATGACACAAGACTCTTTGTTTCCTGCTTGCCCCCCTGCCACCATCCCATGACTGTAAATGTGACTTTGTGTTTTTCTCAATAAAGTGATATATCTGCCAATTAAATTGGACAGTGGTATGCACAGGTCAATCAGATAATGAACATCACTGAAATAATTTGTGTGTCTGGCAAGATCTATAAGTGTGTTGTGCTAAGAAACACATGGCCGTGAGACCCTTCCCTTATTCTTATCTGTAGGTTTTTACAGGCGTGCAGTTGTGGGCTTGTCAGGTTCCCTGTGGTTGTGTGTGTGACTCAGTGAGCTATCATGCGTGTTGTCAAAATGTGTATGTGTTCGTGACAGTGTGTATGTGTATGTCCACAAGCATATCTGCTGTGGCTGTATCTGTGCATGTATTGTATTGATTGTATTATGAGTGTTTCAGGATGTGCTACTTACCAGTGGCGGCGAGGAACTCCCTTCACATTTCCCATTATAAGCAGCAGGTGTCAGTCCTGGAGCAGCCGTTGCTTGGCTTGACACTGGCACCACCTTCTTTGACAGGCCTCAGGCTGATAGCGTCATCTGTGTAGAGGGAGTCCTCAGATATACCGCTGGAGCTCTGGCATATAAAATCAGGAAGCTAAAGGGGAGGCATATAGCCTAAGGATCAGCAACTGGCCTAAAATCCAGGCCCTTCAACTGCTCGGTTCCCCAGAGCCAGCCTACAGGCATGAGAGGTGTGAAGACAGAGTGCTTGCTGTGGCTACACGAAGAGGGTCCCTGGCCCACTTAATATCCCTCAATAGCCCTCATGTAAAGTGAGTTGCTGAGCAGCAGTTTAATGAAGCCTCTACCACAAGCCAGAACTATCTAGCTTCCCTCTGACATAAACCCCATGTAATTCATATCAGAGAATGTAAGATCCTTGACATTTCCGTTAAAAGGATCTAAGGCAGCAGGTCTGAGAAAGACTGCCAGTCAGAGCAGGCAGCACTTGGCAAGATGGGCTAGTGGTCTGCTTTAAAAAAAAAAAAGTGTTCATATGAAATGTAGTTGGTCTCCAGCACCCAACAGCTAGAATTTAGTTGGAATGACCCAGGTGGAGACAGAGAAAGAGTCCTCTATCACATGTGGAGAATATCTTTTTGATCCCTGTGGGCCACAAGTTGGACACAAGGCATGTAAAATCAATTTCTTCATATGAACATTCACTGCTAGAGTTTGTAGGCAGGGGGAGGGAGAGAGAAGCATCATTGACATGTGTATGTATTTGTGCGTGCATATGTGGAAATTGTGTGTGCTCACAACTATTACAAGCAGGAGTGTGTAAGCCCACAGTGGATGTGCACAAAATAACCCACATGCTTTTTTCCGAGTGTACATTACATACACATTGTGTGTTTCTGTGTGTATATTTGTCTAGAAAGTGCATGTGTGTGAATTTGTATATGTTCTGCTGAATCATAGAATCTGGAATTGTAGAGTTAGAAGGGAACCCAAGAGTCATCTAGTCCAACCCCCTGCAGTACAGGAATCTCTACTGGACTCCCTTGGGAGGTTATGGACTCTCCTTCATTGGAGGTTTTTAAGCAGAGGTGGGATGGCCATCTGTCATGGATGCTTTAGTGAGATTCCTGCATTGCAGGGGGTTGGACTAGATGACCCTTGGGGTCCCTTTCAATTCTACGATTCTATGATCCATAACAGATGGCCCTCTAACCTCTGCTTGAAAACCTCAAATGAAGGATGGTACATCACCTTCCAAGGGAGTCATTTCCACTGAAGAACCGCTCTTTCCCTTCCTGATGTTTAGTTGGAATCTCCTTTCTTGTAACTTGAAGCCATTGGTTCAAGTCCTACCCTCCAGAGCAGGAGAAAACCAGCTTGTTCCATCTTCCATGTGGCAGCCCTTGAGCTATTGGAAGATGGCTATCATATCCAAGTCTCCTCTTGTCCAGGCTAAACGTACCCAGCAATCTCAACTGTTTCTCATACAACTTGGTTTCCAGACTCTGGATTATCTTAGTTGCTGTCCTCTGCACACATTCCAGTTTGTCGACATCCTTCTTAAATTGTGGTGCAATATGTGCGTAAATTTATGAATTGACAGAGTGACAATTTTCATAAATTTATGTATGTAAAATTGCATAAATACGTTGTACATCACGTGTGGGGAACTTTTACCCCTTCAGATGTTGCTTAACTACATCTCCCATCAGCACCAGCAAGCATGGCAAATGGCATGGGATGGTGGGATTTGTAGAGGATCACAATTGTATTGGAGAGCCACAGGTTCGCTTCACCTGTTGTGCTTATTCCTGCGGTGGGGGCACACACAGTATTATTACTCATTGCAATGTATTATATTGAGAGCTGGTATGTGCGTGTGTATCTTTCATTACATAGAAGAAAAATCTTTCAATGTGAACAAAAATGGACAGGCTTAACGCAGACTGGGTGGGTTGGATGCTGTGCAGATGGTTGGAGCAATGGGCTATCCAGACCTACTGTTAGATCTAGAAAGCCTTTGCCAAGCTATCTTGCTTAGTAGCAGAGGTAACTTTACATGAGGGCTGTTGCTGAGGGAGGGATTTTTTAAAAAATTATTATTATTATTATTATTATTATTATTATTATTATTTTATTAAATTTGTATACCGCCCTATACCTGCAGGTCTCAGGGCAGTTACAACATAAAACCACAATGGACCAAATGGAGCAAACAGCGCACAGACCTAGTGGTGGGAGGAAAAAATCCTTAAGTAGGAGACTAGGGGGAATGATCAATGGTTTTCAATGTCTGTATACAAATGCACAGAGCATGGGAAATAAACAAGATGAACTTGAGCTCTTGGTACAGCAAACTAAATACGACATAATAGGCATCACTGAAACCTGGTGGGATGAGTCTCATGATTGGAATGTAGTAATAGAGGGATACAATCTATTTAAGAGAAATAGACCAAACAGGAAAGGAGGAGGAGTGGCGTTATATGTCAGGGATGTGTATACCTGTGAAGAGATCCATGATTTAAAACTTCAAAGCCAAATTGAGAGTATCTGGGTCAAAATTAAGGGAGAGAAAAATAACAGTGATCTCATGGTGGGAGTTTACTATAGATCCCCAAGCCAAACTGAGGACATAGATGATGCCTTCCTGGAACAGATGACCAAGCATTCAAAAGGAAATGAGATAGTAGTAATGGGGGATTTCAACTATCCTGATATTTGTTGGATGTCAAACTCAGCCAAGAGCATAAGGTCGAACAGATTCCTCACTGGCCTTGCAGACAATTTCATTGTCCAGAAAGTGGGAGAAGCAACAAGAGGATCAGCCATTTTAGATCTGGTCCTAACCAATAGTGATGACCTGGTTAGTGGGGTAGAAGTGGTAGGATCATTAGGTGGGAGTGATCATGCTCTTCTGGAGTTTATTATACATCAGAAAGGAGCAACCAAGCATACTAAGACTCAAATTCTAGACTTTAAGAAAGCCGACTTCAGAAAACTTAGGGAAATGCTGGGTGTGATCCCATGGTCAGTAATACTAAAAGGGAAGGGAGTTCATGATGGATGGGAGTTTGTTAAAGGGGAGATATTAAAAGCACAACTTCAAGCAGTACCAATGAGACGAAAACATGGAAGGTGCCTAAAGAAGCCAGGGTGGCTATCTAATGAACTTTTAACTGAGTTAAGATTTAAAAGGGATATGTACAAGAAATGGAAAAAGGGGGAAACCACCAGAGAGGAATTCAAACAAATAGCCAGCACATGTAGAGACAAAGTCAGAAAAGCTAAAGCACAGAATGAACTCAGGCTTGCTAGAGAGGTTAAAAGCAATAAAAAGAGTTTTTATGGGTATGTCCGTAGCAAAAGGAAGAACAAGGAAACAGTGGGGTCACTTAGAGGAGAAGAAGGTGAAATGCGAACAGGGGACGCAGAAAGGGCAGAACTCCTCAATACCTTCTTTGCCTCAGTCTTCTCCAAAAAAGAAAACAATGCCCGACCTGAAGAATATGGAGCAGATGATTCAGCAGGGGAAACACAGCCCAGAATAAGTAAGGAGGTAGTACAAGCACACTTGGCTAGTTTAGATGTATTCAAGTCTCCAGGGCCAGATGAACTACATCCCAGAGTATTAAAAGAACTGGCAGAGGTGATTTCAGAACCACTGGCAGTAATCTTTGAGAATTCTTGGAAAACAGGTGAAGTCCCAGCAGACTGGAGGAGGGCAAATGTTGTCCCTATTTTCAAAAAGGGGAAAAGAGAGGACCCAAACAATTACCGCCCAGTCAGCCTGACATCAATACCAGGAAAGATTCTAGAGCAGATCATTAAGCAAACGGTCTGTGAGCACCTAGAAAGGAACGCTGTGATCACTAAAAGTCAGCATGGGTTTCTGAAAAATAAGTCATGTCAGACTAATCTGATCTCATTTTTTGACAGAATTACAAGCCTGGTAGACGAAGGGAACACTGTGGATGTAGTCTATCTTGATTTCAGCAAGGCCTTTGACAAGGTGCCCCATGATATTCTTGTAAAGAAGCTGGTAAAATGCGGGCTAGACAATGCTACCATTCATTGGATTTGTAACTGGCTGACTGACCGAACCCAAAGGGTGCTCATCAATGGCTCCTCTTCATCCTGGAGAGAAGTGACTAGTGGGGTGCCACAGGGTTCTGTCTTGGGCCCAGTCTTATTCAACATCTTTATCAATGACTTGGATGATGGGCTTGAGGGCATCCTGATCAAGTTTGCAGATGACACCAAATTGGGAGGGGTGGCTAATACCCCAGAGGACAGGATCACACTTCAAAATGACCTTAACAGATTAGAGAACTGGGCCAAGGCAAACAGGATGAATTTTAACAGGGAGAAATGTAAAGTACTACACTTGGGCAAAAAAAATGAAAGGCACAAATACAGGATGGGTGATACCTGGCTTGAGAGCAGTACAAGTGAAAAGGATCTAGGAGTCTTGGTAGACCACAAACTTGACATGAGTCAACAGTGTGATGCAGCAGCTAAAAAAGCCAATGCAATTCTGGGCTGCATCAATAGGTGTATAGCATCTAGATCAAGGGAAGTAATAGTACCACTGTATTCCGCTCTGGTCAGACCTCACCTGGAATACTGTGTCCAGTTCTGGGCACCACAGTTCAAGAAGGATATTGACAAGCTGGAACGTGTCCAGAGGAGGGCAACCAAAATGGTCAAAGGCCTGGAAACGATGCCTTATGAGGAACGGCTTAGGGAGCTGGGTATGTTTAGCCTGGAGAAGAGAAGGTTAAGGGGTGATATGATAGCCATGTTCAAATATATAAAAGGATGCCATATAGAGGAGGGAGAAAGGTTGTTTTCTGCTGCTCCAGAGAAGCGGACACGGAGCAATGGATTCAAACTACAAGAAAGAAGATTCCACCTAAACATTAGGAAGAATTTCTTGACAGTAAGAGCTGTTCGACAGTGGAATTTGCTGCCAAGGAGTGTGGTGGAGTCTCCTTCTTTGGAGGTCTTTAAGCAGAGGCTTGACAGCCACCTGTCAGGAATGCTTTGATGGTGTTTCCTGCTTGGCAGGGGGTTGGACTGGATGGCCCTTGTGGTCTCTTCCAACTCTATGATTCTATGATTCTATGATTCTATACCCACACACACACATTTTAAAAGGGTATTGGATGTCAATCAGCCAACAGCCTGGTTAAAGAGGAACATTTTTGTCTGGCACCTAAAGACATATAATGAAGGCACCAGCCAAATCTCCTGGGGAAGTAAGAAAAGACTTGTCCCGGACTGAGCTGGAGTTTTCCCACCTCCCTCTCCCCTTCAAAAGCAGTACCACCTCCTGAATATTGCCTGTAGTTAAGGCAGAGTAGCATTGCTGTAGACAGATGGGAAAAGGTTTCCCCACTGCCCAGGATAGCAACAGCTGAGTCACCTCACTATCTTTCCCAACGCGATCTATTTTTTTTTTCTTTAGAAGTGAATGGAGCCAGGGGTGTTAGGGGAGGGGTAGTACCTCTGGTGGGGGCCACATCATGCTCCTTCTTGGCATAGTTTGTACACCGTTGGTCCCCACCCTGCACTCAGCTCTCACCTATGGCTCCTTGAAGCTGTCAGCATGTGGCAGCAGCCACACCCCAGAAATGGCTTTGGTTCCGGTTAAACCAGGTGAGGGTAGCCAATGGTTTCAAACCCTCAGTGAGTCAGGAACGTCCCCCTGCATGAGAAGACAAGCTCTGGTGGATCATGCAGATGAGACCAAGAGTGGGTCCAATAGTCAAGTAGGTGGTTTCTGCACATTCTGTAGAGGGAAGGGGAAGCAGATGGGGCTTGTCCACCCGGGAAAGGAGCCCACCTAGGAGTAGAAAAACTCTGGTCCTAAACCCATGCTGCCTTGTGAGATATCTTTGGGAGAAGAAAAGGCTAAGGGGTAAACCCTACACAAATCTGGAGTTGATAAGATGCTTGGATGGTGCCTTGTACATCTCCTTCCATAGGCGCCAACTCTGTTGGGATGGGGCTGAGCCCACCCAATCTTAAGGGGTCAGAGGAGGCTGAGCGCGGAGGTGTGCTCCATGCTTGGCCTCCTCCCGATGCAACAGGCAGCCTCTGGTCCTGCTGCACCGCCTTATTCCCTAAGCGATGCCCATCCCCAACCAATGCTGCTGCTTTCCCTTGTAGGGAAGACCCACATCAGTGCAGACCCTCTGCTGCTTGCCCAGTGCCATTCTCATGATGGAGTGGCCAGGGTGGTCCAGAGCATCCCGGGGGCTTTTCACCATGGCAATGGGAGGCCCACAAAGCCTCCTGGAGTGGTGGCAAAAGGACAACTCCCCTTCCCAGCCCTGCAATGGGTCTCCCAATGGGTCACCGCCTCTGCTGCACCTCCTGGTCCAGCCTCAGGGGCAGGGTGAGTGGGGACTATGAGTCCCATCCTGCCTCCGCCCTGTTAGGGCCAGCTGCAGTGAGGCCAAGGAGCCAAGAGCCAAGCAGCGTGCCACGCCGCATGGCTGGACTCTGAGATCGGCCTCCTCCCAATGCAACAGTCACGTGTGATGTTGTCATTGTGTGTGTGTGACACGCGAGATGAGCCCCCCCCCCATGTTGAGCACAACTTGGCACCTCTGCCTCCTTCCAACAACTTCTGCAGCCAGGCTGGTGCCAAACGCCTTGCTTTCCTTTCCTTTGGACCACATCAGCAAGGCTGAGAGGGAGGTCTTGCCCAGGACCTTCCTACACACTGCCCAGGCTTGCACCCTGGAGAGGTCACTCTGGTGCTGCCAACACAGTGGCTTGACTTCACCCCTAGAGGCACACTCCGTTGTGTCTCAATACAGACTGATGCCAACAACAAGAATGCATCCAATTCACTTTTTCTGGTGGGAGTTCAAAATGTGCCCCACGAACACTCAGGTGACCAATTAAATGTTATGGTGTGTGTGCTCTTCTCACTGGACAGGCAGACACTTTACAAGTGTCTTACAATTTAAGAAGACTTCATCAGAATAGGAACACAGGCAGCTGCCTGATACCAAGTCAGATCCATGACTCATCTAGTCCATTATTGTCTACACTGACTGGCAGCAGCTCTCCAGGGTTTCTGTCCAGCCTGGAGATGCCAAGGACTGAGCTTGGGACCTTTTGCATACAATGCATGTGCTCTACAACTGAGCTATGGCTATTCCCCCAAAGGCGTATCTGATTATGGGGCTGAATGCTCCAGAGTATGCAGATGTGGCATTTCTGTGTGTCAGGGGTAAGCCAATGTTTCTAAGTGATAAGGACACTTACAACAACTTGACAGAAGCAGGAAAGTGCAGCCCACCCTGCTCCAACCCCCTTTCCTGATGGCTTCCCCTCCCTCTAGCACTGTCTCACTACTCTTCCCAGCCCCCACTACCACCAGAGGCAGACTGACTGCCAGGACAAGTGGCTATTGGGCATGATGCAGTGATCTCATTGTGGGAGTTTACTATAGATCCCCAAGCCAAACTGAGGACATAGATGATGCCTTCCTGGAACAGATGACCAAACAATTCCTGCGCAATGTTTGCCTTCTTGCCAAAGGATGTAGGCAGCTACACCTGCAGCAAGTGCAAGTTGGTTGCCCTACTAGAAGACAAGGTCCGGCAACTTCAGGAGGCGGAGGGAACAACTGTAGTCGCCTGTAATTCCTGCGCAATGTTTGTCTTCTTGCCAAAGGTTGTAGACAGCTACACCTGCAGCAACTGCAAGTTGGTTGCCCTACTCGAAGACAAGGTCCAGGAACTTCAGGCCCGTGTATCTACGCTCCAGAAAATTAAAGAGCTGGAGCTTTTCTTGGATGCAGCAGAGCACACTGTCTCCACCAAGCAGGAGACAGGGCACATCCCTGAGGAGGAGATCAATTCCCCAACTCAGGAGCCAGATGTATGGAGGAACGTGACTCACAGAAGTAGAATGCCCAGGGATCGCTCTGAGTGTTTAGAACTACAAAATCGATTTGAAGTGCTCTCAAATCTGGAAGATGAAGAACAGACTCCATTGGAAGATCTCTCCCTCATCACAGTTGATGAGGTATATGAAGACGAGCAGCATAGTCAGTCCTCCGGGAATGTGCAGGTGACCTTGGAAGGGACAGCACATGTAAGAATCCCGACCAAGCCTAAGAGGAGGCGTGTAGTGGTGATAGGGGATTCCCTACTGAGGGGTACAGAAGCAGTGATCTGTGGGCCTGACAAGATGTCTCGAGAGGTATGCTGTCTCCCCGGGGCCAAGATCCATGATGTTACAGAACGGCTGCAAGGAATAATAAAACCCACGGATAAAAACCCCTTCCTTTTAGTCCATGTGGGAACCAATGACACCGCAAGCCATAGCCTCCAGAAGATCAAAAGTGATTATGAGGCTCTGGGCAGGAAGCTGAAGCAATTAAATGCACAAATTGTCATCTCATCTGTCCTCCCAGTTGAACGCCGTGGCCCAGGAAGAGAGGGGAAAATAGGAGAAGTGAACAACTGGCTTCGCAAATGGTGCCGGCAGGAACGGTTTGGATTCTTAGATCACGGTCTGCAGTTTCTTGAAGATGGACTTCTGGCAAGTGATGGGCTGCACCTCACAAGGGTTGGGAGGAATGTTTTTGCCAACAATCTCAAAAACCTCATCAGGAGGGCTTTAAACTGACTTATGTGGGGGAGGGAGACAGTGGTCCTGAAGGTAGGAGTCTATCAAATGCTGAAGACGATCATCCAAAAGTCAAGGACCAAATGGAGCAAACAGCACACAGACCTAGTGGTGGGAGGAAAAAATCCTTAAGTAGGAGACTAGGGGGAATGATCAATGGTTTTCAATGTCTGTATACAAATGCACAGAGCATGGGAAATAAACAAGATGAACTTGAGCTCTTGGTACAGCAAACTAAATACGACATAATAGGCATCACTGAAACCTGGTGGGATGAGTCTCATGATTGGAATGTAGTAATAGAGGGATACAATCTATTTCAGAGAAATAGACCAAACAGGAAAGGAGGAGGAGTGGCGTTATATGTCAGGGATGTGTATACCTGTGAAGAGATCCATGATTTAAAACTTCAAAGCCAAATTGAGAGTATCTGGGTCAAAATTAAGGGAGAGAAAAATAACAGTGATCTCATTGTGGGAGTTTACTATAGATCCCCAAGCCAAACTGAGGACATAGATGATGCCTTCCTGGAACAGATGACCAAGCATTCAAAAGGAAATGAGATAGTAGTAATGGGGGATTTCAACTATCCTGATATTTGTTGGATGTCAAACTCAGCCAAGAGCATAAGGTCGAACAGATTCCTCACTGGCCTTGCAGACAATTTCATTGTCCAGAAAGTGGGAGAAGCAACAAGAGGATCAGCCATTTTAGATCTGGTCCTAACCAATAGTGATGACCTGGTTAGTGGGGTAGAAGTGGCAGGATCATTAGGTGGGAGTGATCATGCTCTTCTGGAGTTTATTATACATCAGAAAGGAGCAACCAAGCATACTAAGACTCAAATTCTAGACTTTAAGAAAGCCGACTTCAGAAAACTTAGGGAAATGCTGGGTGTGATCCCATGGTCAGTAATACTAAAAGGGAAGGGAGTTCATGATGGATGGGAGTTTGTTAAAAGGGAGATATTAAAAGCACAACTTCAAGCAGTACCAATGAGACGAAAACATGGAAGGTGCCTAAAGAAGCCAGGGTGGCTATCTAAAGAACTTTTAACTGAGTTAAGATTTAAAAGGGATATGTACAAGAAATGGAAAAAGGGGGAAACCACCAGAGAGGAATTCAAACAAATAGCCAGCACATGTAGAGACAAAGTCAGAAAAGCTAAAGCACAGAATGAACTCAGGCTTGCTAGAGAGGTTAAAAGCAATAAAAAGAGTTTTTATGGGTATGTCCGTAGCAAAAGGAAGAACAAGGAAACAGTGGGGTCACTTAGAGGAGAAGAAGGTGAAATGCGAACAGGGGACGCAGAAAGGGCAGAACTCCTCAATACCTTCTTTGCCTCAGTCTTCTCTAAAAAAGAAAACAATGCCCGACCTGAAGAATATGGAGCAGATGATTCAGCAGGGGAAACACAGCTCAGAATAAGTAAGGAGGTAGTACAAGAACACTTGGCTAGTTTAGATGTATTCAAGTCTCCAGGGCCAGATGAACTACATCCCAGAGTATTAAAAGAACTGGCAGAGGTGATTTCAGAACCACTGGCAGTAATCTTTGAGAATTCCTGGAAAACAGGTGAAGTCCCAGCAGACTGGAGGAGGGCAAATGTTGTCCCTATTTTCAAAAAGGGGGGAAGAGAGGACCCAAACAATTACCGCCCAGTCAGCCTGACATCAATACCAGGAAAGATTCTAGAGCAGATCATTAAGCAAACGGTCTGTGAGCACCTAGAAAGGAACGCTGTGATCACTAAAAGTCAGCATGGGTTTCTGAAAAATAAGTCATGTCAGACTAATCTGATCTCATTTTTTGACAGAATTACAAGCCTGGTAGACGAAGGGAACGCCGTGGATGTAGCCTATCTTGATTTCAGCAAGGCCTTTGACAAGGTGCCCCATGATATTCTTGTAAAGAAGCTGGTAAAATGCGGGCTAGACAATGCTACCATTCAGTGGATTTGTAACTGGCTGACTGACCGAACCCAAAGGGTGCTCATCAATGGCTCCTCTTCATCCTGGAGAGAAGTGACCAGTGGGGTGCCACAGGGTTCTGTCTTGGGCCCAGTCTTATTCAACATCTTTATCAATGACTTGGATGATGGGCTTGAGGGCATCCTGAACAAGTTTGCAGATGACACCAAATTGGGAGGGGTGGCTAATACCCCAGAGGACAGGATCACACTTCAAAATGACCTTAACAGATTAGAGAACTGGGCCAAGGCAAACAGGATGAATTTTAACAGGGAGAAATGTAAAGTACTACACTTGGGCAAAAAAAATGAAAGGCACAAATACAGGATGGGTGATACGTGGCTTGAGAGCAGTACAAGTGAAAAGGATATAGGAGTCTTGGTAGACCACAAACTTGACATGAGTCAACAGTGTGATGCAGCAGCTAAAAAAGCCAATGCAATTCTGGGCTGCATCAATAGGAGTATAGCATCTAGATCAAGGGAAGTAATAGTACCACTGTATTCCGCTCTGGTCAGACCTCACCTGGAATACTGTGTCCAGTTCTGGGCACCACAGTTCAAGAAGGATATTGACAAGCTGGAACGTGTCCAGAGGAGGGCAACCCAAATGGTCAAAGGCCTGGAAACGATGCCTTATGAGGAACGGCTTAGGGAGCTGGGTATGTTTAGCCTGGAGAAGAGAAGGTTAAGGGGTGATATGATAGCCATGTTCAAATATATAAAAGGATGTCATATAGAGGAGGGAGAAAGGTTGTTTTCTGCTGCTCCAGAGAAGCGAACACGGAGCAATGGATTCAAACTACAAGAAAGAAGATTCCACCTAAACATTAGGAAGAATTTATTGACAGTAAGAGCTGTTCGACAGTGGAATTTGCTGCCAAGGAGTCTCCTTCTTTGGAGGTCTTTAAGCAGAGGCTTGACAGCCACCTGTCACGAATGCTTTGATGGTGTTTCCTGCTTGGCAGGGGGTTGGACTGGATGGCCCTTGTGGTCTCTTCCAACTCTATGATTCTATGATTCTATGATTCTATGATACATATTCTCTGGGACAGCTCAGTTGGTAGAGCATGAGATTTAGGGTTGTGGGTTCAAGCCCCATGATGGGCAAGTGATTCCTGCATTGCAAGGGATTGGACTGGATGATCCTGGTGGTTCCTTCCAACCCTACAATTCTATGATTCTGTACCAGACCCTCAGCTTATCATCATCATCATCATCATATTTGTATGCCGCCTTTCCACAGTTAAAACAATGCTCAAGGCAGCTTACAATATGAAAAGATTTACATAATTACAAATAAAGCAAAGTAGTCATAAAAATAAATAAAACACATTAAACACTACATAACCAAACTGAACAATTTCCACATAAAAATAAAGATACAAAAAATAAATATCGTTAATATCAGTAACAACAGCAAAAACCTCCAACGAAACTTCTCCCAAAATACCCCAGTCCTTGCTGGGCAGCAACTGCAGCCGCAGTCCTTATGAGGCCCGTCAGGCCCCACCTGGGCCAGGTGGAGAGAGGCTGGAACAGGGCCCTCAGGCACTCAGCAGGCGAGCTTAGAAGAGGAAAGGGAGTAAGAGGAAGCAGGAAGCACCCCTTCCTCAGCCTTCTTCTCTCACAGGCGCTCTCTGCTCCGTCTTATCATTTCAACCACCGACAGGCCAAGATTGTGACCCTGGAAAAAAAGCAGGCAGTAGACGGACAATGGAGGAAATAGCCCAAGTGCTGCTGCTCCTCCTCCTTTCACTGGCTTGCTTTGGGTATATTGGCTCTGTGTGTGACCTGCTTTTCTCTCTTCACTGAAGATAAGGCAGAAGCACGCTAGATCTGCCCCAAGTCACCATATTTTATTGTTAACCTTAAAAAATGCTTTTTTCTAATTTTTGCTTTTGTTTTTAAAACAAGACTTACTCCATGCCTATCCTCTATGTATATTGTACTTCCTCTAGTCCAGTGATGGCTAACCTTGACACCCCTGATGTTTTGGAACTACAACTCCCATCATCCCTAGCTAACAGGATCAGTGGTCAGGGATGATGGGAGTTGTAGTCCCAAAACATCTGGAGTGTCAAGGTTAGCCATCACTGCTCTAGTCTCCCACCAGATTTCTGATAAAGGACCATAGCTGCCCATCTTCAGCAATACTGCAGCACCAGGTGTCCCCAGAGCACCCCTCTTTCTTTTAGTATTACTACTTCTTTTCGTGGCAGAACTCTTGTGCCCTTAAATCTGCAGAAATGTAGCAGCTGAAGCTTTCCCCCTTTTGTGAGCCAGGAAAAGTTTCGCCAGTATATTTCTGCATGGCAGGCAGCTGTCAGGAGCCCTACCAGAAAACAAGCCCAGGAAGGCCTTTGCTCTTGCTCTCCCCAACAAACCTTGACTCCCTCTCCAGTGGTCCAACTCTGGTCATGAAGCTGGCGGCAACAGCACCTGCTATTCAGCCTTCCAGATCAAGCTGCTGGTATTTATTCACCTCCTTGGGCAGAGTAGTCTTCAAATGGAAATAAGGACATGCTTGTAACACCCCTATTCTCACCAAGGAAAAATCACTGCCTGAACCTCTCTACCTTCCCACTATTACATATCCCTGAAAGCTGCTCTATGGTTTTTTTGTATTAATTTATTCTGTCAGGGCCTCTCCTGAGCTGGAGGGTTACATATTTAGTAAATTGGCTATTAACAGTTTGCTAATGTTTAATATCTCATATTTTACTTATATAACAGCTGTGACTCAAAATGCATAGCAACATTTACTATCTGGGCAACGGGCAGACAGTTTCGGAAGGGAAGTCTGTGCTCTGGCATTTTGTGCAGGAACCAATCCTGGTACACAAACTACATGTGGCATGAAATATGTTCTTTGCATCTAATGTCCCTGGATTTTTTTTATTTAAAAATATGCAGACAGCACCAACTGGGAGGGGGCTGATAATTAATGGACCAGAGAAGGGGAAAATGCAAACCCTTCTCTTCCTTTGCTGGCCTCAAACAGAATTCATCTTTTAAAGTTAATATGCGCTTAGGGTGGTGGCCAGGGATTCCCAACAAAGCAAATACCAGCTTTGGAAGAAGGACTTTTCTCAGGAACACATGTTTGTGGGGAGCATTATATTTTCCCATCTACACCTGGTCTGATCTCATTAACCTTTCCTTCCAGTTGATACTATTTGCTTTTTTAAAATGGTGTCACATGTGGTTTGGCCCCTAGGGTATATATGAAGGGGACCGGTTAAAGGCAGTACAGGCAGCGACTGTTTTAGGCGCATCTCATACGTGTGTAACCATGCTCATGTGCATTGCACCGAACCCAGACGTGACCCAAAAACATTACAAAAAGGGGCAACGTGGGGCAGGGGCGGAATGGGGTATTTGCAGGCTTTTTCAGTGGTGTTTCCAATATACGTGATTCCACTTAAATGGGTCCTGTACCTGTTAGGGGATTGGAGCTCCCCTTCCTGCACCCCCATCGCTGAGCTTGGGATGCAACAGGGGCACCAAGGGAGCCAATGCTGTGTACCCACCAAGTCCAGTTGGAGCAAGGCTGGTGGTAGGAGGGCAATTTCACACCACCACACCTGTCTGTAGCTAAGGGACGGTTCTGATCTAGTTCTCATGGTGATGGTAAGCCTGTATCTGGATTATGCAATTTCTGACTATAGGTGGGGAACATGTGATGTCATGTTCTTCCAAGGAAAAACAATTCCTGTGCATAGAAAACGAGCATGTCAGGGAAGACATGTGTAGGATTGGAAGTAGGGCTGGGCGACGTATCGAGACATTGTCCAAAATCGGTTCAAAGTCTACAGCAAGGTAATGGTTTCATAATATTTGACATGGTGATATATTCCAAATCATGATGTGTATGTATGCTATGTAAAAATTGTGATGTGGTTAAAACCGTGAAGCCTGTTGTCGCTTCTCTCATAATTCCTGCCGCCCCTGTTCCTCTGTACAGTCATACCTCGGGTTACAGACGCTTCAGGTTGTGTGTTTTCGGGTTGCGCACCGCACCGAACCCGGAAGTACCGGAACAGGTTACTTCCGGGTTTTGGTGCTCGCGGATGCGCAGAGGCACTAAATCGCACATGCAGGTTGCGAACACTGCGGGTTGTGAATGTGCCACCTTCACGGATCACGTTTGCAACCCGAGTGTCCACTGTACTAGAAAATAACAGTTGCAACAATATATTAAAAGTAAGTAAAAATGTATCAGTTTTAGATTGCTTAGTAGCAGTTGCCATGACATTACCCCCATTTGCCTCTACTGTATATAGTTATGATATACAGTCAAACCTCGGTTGTCGAACGTAATCCGTTCCGGAAGCCTGTTCGGCTTCTGAAACGTTTGACAACCAAGGCACAGCTTCCGACTGGTTTCAAGAGCTTTCTGCACTCAAACGGAAGCTGTATCGGATGTTCCGCTTCCGAAAAACGTTCGAAAACCCGGAGCATTTACTTCCGGGTTTTCGACGTTCAGGAGCCAAAACGTTTGAAAACGGAGCCATTCAGGAACTGAGGTTTGACTGTATCAGTTTATCGCGATGCTTAAACTGGTGATAAAAACCAGGCATTTCTCAGCCCTCGTTGGAAGGGACCCTGAGAGTCTTCTAGTCCAAGCCCCTGCAATCCAGGAATCTCGACTAAAGCATCCATGACAGATGTTGTATGGAAGAACATTCAGTCGTGCCAGTCTGAAGTGGCACAACCCTATCACTGTATGGCACTGGGGTTTTGTAGGCTGTGTACACACCTGGGTGTTAGTAGTGTACATGGGTTGCACAGAAATGATTTTTCCATGTGTGCTTTTGGGCACTTTCATCCACACATGAGCACTTCCAGTTTAAATCTGTCTTGATATTTCCCACCTGCACTAGGGGGATGCATTCATGCTATGCATTGTTGACCCCTCTCCTCAATTACTACTTCCCTGACCTCCAAAAGTTCCAGAAACCCGAGGTCCATCATAGGCACATGCCCA
Organism: Darevskia mixta; assembly: GCA_034641385.1. Lineage (NCBI taxonomy): Eukaryota > Metazoa > Chordata > Lepidosauria > Squamata > Lacertidae > Darevskia > Darevskia mixta. The sequence continues at coordinate 2,126,307 of JAWWNH010000067.1, read as the reverse complement.
GGTATTTCCTTTTTTAAAAAATAGTTTTGTCCATGGATTAGCACAATAACAAATGTCTGCCAAAGTTTTAAGTATTTTCCACAGTGGGCAAAATAGCCTATTTTAAACAACTGCTTTTGAAATACTTAAAAAAAATTTTTTTTTTACCAGAGTCAACAGCCTTCTAAGGAATGCCTCTGTAGGGCAAACAATGGCCAGGCAGGTGGAAGGCACAGGTGCCTCTGATCTCCAAACACAAAAAGTTGTGGGGCAGCTCAGAGAAAAACCTGCCTTGCCCCACCCTCCAGTCTCTGCTTCTCAATTTGTATTGTATTATTTTATGTACTGTGACTTTCCGTTGTTTTATTGATTATAGATTAGAAATTATTTATTAATGTTTAATTTTTATATGCTGATATTTAATATTGTTCTATACTATTCCAATGGATTGTTGAATATTACTTTATTTGATATAAATTGCTTATTTTAAAGTTATGTTTTATTATCACATTTTTGTATTGGATTAGATTGTTATAAGGTGTACATTCTTTGTTTCTTCAGCTTGTAAACCGCCTTGGGTATAATAAAATAGAAAGACGGTATACAAATTAAAAGTAATGATGATGATAAAAGTACATTCCACACATGGTCAAGTCAGGATGGGAAGACTGATTTGGGGGAGAAGGATTTAAATACAGTGTTTTTCTATTTCTTTCCTCTTTCCTTTTCTTCCTCTTGTACCTGCAAAGGCCATTTTATTTTTAATACAGCTGTTTTGTGCAAAGGCTGTTTTGTTCCGCAACAAAACAGTTGTTTTTTAAATAAAAATAAATTATGGTGAGTTTGCCTTCATCAACAATGGGTTGAACTAGGCACACCACATCCTTTCATTTAGGCTGATGAAAACAAAATGACTATTTTGTGCTCAGGTGATGAGGGCTGTGGTGATAGATGGCACCAGCAAAACATCACCAAACCTATAAACCCAGCCCATAATGCGCTTCAGTGCATCCAGTCTTAGGCAACATGCAATTTTATGTTGGAATTCCTCTCCTTAGCACATTATCTGCAGATAGGGGAAAACATAATTAATTGGGGTTGGGGTTGAGTGTGGACTGCTATGCAGATCAGGGATGCATCAAATCCACTTTAAACTGCTGTGTGTCGTCTTCTTCTTTGGCGATCACTCATAGCTGAGTAAGATTGTCTTCCATGAACATGGTCTTAACAGTGAGTCCGTAAGTGACTGTGAAGACCAATTCTGGATCCACACATCCTTCCAAAGTGGGGACATAGGTTTCCAGGTGGGAGTTGATCATGGTGAGGATTTGCCAAGCATGCCTTCCTCTTAGCATGTTTCTCCCTTTCATCCTGAGTTCGAGTGTCTTCAAAGTCCATGACACCTTTGGTAAAGGATGTTCTCCAATTGGAGCGCTTGCAGGCCAGTGTTCCCCAGTTGTCAGTCTTTATGCTACATTTTTTAAAGATTTGCCTTGAGAGAGTCTTTCAACCCCTTTTGTTGACCACCAACATTATGCTTTCCATTTTTAAATTCAGAATAGAGTAGTTGCTTTGGAAAATGATAATCAGGCATCCGCACAACATGACCATTCCAACGAAGTTGATGTTGAATAATCATTGCTTCGACACTGGTGATCTTTGGTTCTTTCAGTACACTGGCATTAGTTCGCTTGTCTTCCCAAGTGATTTGTAAAAAAAAATTGAGACACCATTGATGGAATCTTTTGAGGAGTTGGAGATGGTGTTTATCAGTGGTCCATGTTTCTCAAGCATACAGTAAGGTTGGTAGTACAATAGCTTTGTAAACAAGCATTTTGGTTTCCCTGCGAATGTCCTGGTCCTTAAACACCTGCACTTCAATCAGGAGAAAGCTGCACTCATGGAGCTCAGGTGATGTTGGATTTTGGCATCAATGTTGGCCCTTGTGGAAAGATAACTGCCCAGGTAGGAGAAGTGATCAACACTTTCCAGCGTTACACCATTGAGTTGGATTTGTGGCACTGCAGAGGGGTTGTTTTGTGCTTGTTGGTGCAGCATTGTGTTTTTTGGGATGTTGAGCTTTTCACAAGCTGGTGTGGAGTTTCCCTTCGACAAAATGTAGGATCATGGCAGTGAAAATAAGAAATAAAGCTGGGTGATAACACAACCCTGTTTAACACCTGATCCCACTGCGAATGGTTCACTTTGAGAGCCATTGCTATCTGCGATTGTTGCTGTAATATTATCATGGAGGAGCTGAATGATATTCACAAATTTATCTGGGCATCCAATTTTCAGAAGGAAAGTCCACAGGGCATTACAATTTACAGTGTCAAAGGCCTTAGTCAGGTCAATAAATACCATATATAGGGGTTGGTTTTGCTCTCTGCATTTTTCTTGAAGCTGTTGAGCAGTGAAAATCATGTCCACTATCACTCTAGAACATGGGTAGGCAAACTAATGCCCGGGGGCCGGATCCGGCCCAATCGCCTTCTAAATCTGGCCCGCAAACGGTCCAGGAATCAGCGTGTTTTTACATAAGTAGAATGTGCCCTTTTATTTAAAATGCATCTCTGGGTTATTTGTGGGGCATAGGAATTAGTTCATATTTTTTTTGCAAAATATAGTCCGGCCCTCCACAAGGTCTGAGGGACAGTGGACCGGCCCCCTGCTGAAAAAGTTTGCTGATATGCAAAAAGCATATCATAGAATCATAGAATAATAGAGTTGGAAGAGACCACAAGGGCCATCCAGTCCAACCCCCTGCCAAGCAGGAAACACCATCAAAGCATTCCTGACAGCTGGCTGTCAAGCCTCTGCTTAAAGACCTCCAAAGAAGGAGACTCCACCACACTCCTTGGCAGCAAATTCCACTGTCGAACAGCTCTTACTGTCAGGAAGTTCTTTCTAATGTTTAGGTGGAATCTTCTTTCTTGTAGTTTGAATCCATTGCTCCGTGTCCTCTTCTCAGGAGCAGCAGAAAACAACTTTTTTCCCTCCTCTATATGACATCCTTTTATATATTTGAACATGGCTATCATATCACCCCTTAACCTTCTCTTCTCCAGGCTAAACATACTCAGCTCCCTAAGCCGTTCCTCATAAGGCATCGTTTCCAGGCCTTTGACCATTTTGGTTGCCCTCCTCTGGACACGTTCCAGCTTGTCAGTATCCTTCTTGAACTGTGGTGCCCAGTGTACTATTACTTCCCTTGATCTAGATGCTATACTCCTATTGATGCAGCCCAGAATTGCATTGGCTTTTTTAGCTGCTGCATCACACTGTTGACTCATGTCAAGTTTGTGGTCTACCAAGACTCCTAGATCCTTTTCACATGTACTGCTCTCAAGCCAGGTGTCACCCATCCTGTATTTGTGCCTTTCATTTTTTTTTGCACCCAAGTATAGTACTTTACATTTCTCCCTGTTAAAATTCATCTTGTTTGCTTTGGCCCAATTCTGTTAAGGTCATTATGAAATGTGATCCTGTCCTCTGGGGTATTAGCCACCCCTCCCAATTTGGTGTCATCTGCAAACTTGATCAGGATGCCCTCAAGCCCATCATCCAAGTCATTGATAAAGATGTTGAATAAGACTGGGCCCAAGACAGAACCCTGTGGCACCCCACTAGTCACTTCTCTCCAGGATGAAGAGGAGCCATTGATGAGCACCCTTTGGGTTCGGTCAGTCAGCCAGTTACAAATCCACTGAATGGTAGCATTGTCTAGCCCGCATTTTACCAGCTTCTTTACAAGAATATCATGGGGGACCTTGTCAAAGGCCTTGCTGAAATCAAGATAGGCTACATCCACAGTGTTCCCTTCATCTACCAGGCTTGTAATTCTGTCAAAAAATGAGATCAGATTAGTCTGACATGACTTATTTTTCAGAAACCCATGCTGACTTTTAGTGATCACAGCGTTCCTTTCTAGGTGCTCACAGACCGTTTGCTTAATGATCTGCTCTAGAATCTTTCCTGGTATTGATGTCAGGCTGACTGGGCGGTAATTGTTTGGGTCCTCTCTTCCCCCCTTTTTGAAAATAGGGACAACATTTGCCCTCCTCCAGTCTGCTGGGACTTCGCCTGTTTTCCAGGAATTCTCAAAGATTACTGCCAGTGGTTCTGAAATCACCTCTGCCAGTTCTTTTAATACTCTGGGATGTAGTTCATCTGGCCCTGGAGACTTGAATACATCTAAACTAGCCAAGTGTTCTTGTACTACCTCCTTACTTATTCTGGGCTGTGTTTCCCCTGCTGAATCATCTGCTCCATATTCTTCAGGTTGGGCATTGTTTTCTTTTTTGGAGAAGACTGAGGCAAAGAAGGTATTGAGGAGTTCTGCCCTTTCTGTGTCCCCTGTTCGCATTTCACCTTCTCCTCCTCTAAGTGACCCCACTGTTTCCTTGTTCTTCCTTTTACTACGGACATACCCATAAAAGCCCTTTTTATTGCTTTTAACCACTCTAGCAAGCCTGAGTTCATTCTGTGCTTTAGCTTTTCTGACTTTGTCTCTACATGTGCTGGCTATTTGTTTGAATTCCTCCCTGGTGGTTTCCCCCCTTTTCCATTTTTTGTACATATCCCTTTTAAATCTTAACTCAGTTAAAAGTTCTTTAGATAGCCACCCTGGCTTCTTTAGGCACCTTCCATGTTTTCATCTCATTGGTATTGCTTGAAGTTGTGCTTTTAATATCTCCCTTTTAACAAACTCCCATCCATCATGAACTCCCTTCCCTTTTGGTATTACTGACCAAGGGATCACACCCAGAGTTTCCCTAAGTTTTCTGAAGTCGGCTTTCTTAAAGTCTAGAATTTGAGTCTTAGTATGCTTGGTTGATCCTTTCTGCTGTATAATAAACTCCAGAAGAGCATGATCACTCCCACCTAATGATCCTGCCACTTCTACCCCACTAACCAGGTCATCACTATTGGTTAGGACCAGATCTAAAATGGCTGATCCTCTTGTTGCTTCTCCCACTTTCTGGACAATGAAATTGTCTGCAATGCCAGTGAGGAATCTGTTTGACCTTATGCTCTTGGTTGAGTTTGGGATTCAGGAAGGGTAGCCTTGGATATTGTTAGGAGATGGTTTGCTAAGATCCTTGCAAGAATTTTTCCGGCCACAGCTAATAAAGAGATGCCTTGATAGTTTCCACAATCTGTTCTGTCATCTTTTTAAAAAGAGATTGATAATTTTTACATCCCTCAAATCTGCTGGGATCTCCTCTCTCTCCCAGATTTTTCGATGAGCTTGTGAAGTTGATGTGTAAGTTCAATTCTGCCCACTTTGAAGACTTCAGCAGGTATCCCATCAGGTCGGCTGGTGTTGTTGTTTTTCATTTGGTTAATAGCTGTACGCAACTCTCCCAGATTTGGAGATACTGCTGTGCGTACACACCCTTAAAGCAGGAGCAATTCTAAAAATTGAATTTTCTCAAGATAATTTGTAGGATTAAATTAAAGGAAAACAAAACTAAAGGTTGCCTTCAATTTCTATGAAAGCATAGGAATATGAATGAAACATGGAAGTGTCATCATTTCAGAAAAGTGCAAGTATGCCCATTTAAGAATGTAGTTGTCTAAAGCAGGTGTCTAAAAATAAGCAGGGATGGGGTCTGACAAACCTCTCTGTGCTATTAAACTTTTCCAATACGCTGTGACCGCAGCAAGAATGTTGATAGCATCGAAATGGAAGCAAGAACAGATACCGACAATTGAAGAATGGAGAATGAAATTGCTAGACTATGCAGAAATGGACAAAATGACGGGAAGAATTCGCGAACAGCGGGCCCAGAAGTTCGTCAAAGACTGGACTAAATTTACAGATTATTTAAAGGAAACTACTGAACTGAATACGTTGGTAGGACTCCAAGAGGCATTGTAGATTAAGGAAGAAATACTGTTGTAATGTATGAATTTTTGTTATTGTGTTATGAGTGAGATGTTATGCAATGGAAGAAATAAGAAATATATGGTGAAATATGATGACAAGAAAGCTAACGGAAAGGACTGAAGGAAGTCAAGGCTGTAAAAGGCCAAAAAGATATAAGAGGTGGAATGTTTGTAAGTGAATGTTAAAAATGTAAAAATAATTTGAAAAATGAATAAAAATGATATATATATATAAAAAAGACAAACCTCTCTGTGCAGGGGCACGTCACCACTAAATCCAGTTTCTGATGGCCATGGCAATTGGATCAGGCCCAAACCCCTCATCCGCCCAAGCACATGTGGAGGGATGTCATATAGGGAGTAGATTTGGGGCAAGGTGACAGGTGAGTTGTACACATGCATTTGCTAGGTCATTTCACTGACAGGGCTTCTGTACCCTTATTTGTATCGCCTGTCACAGCACGACAGGGATAAGGGAAATTGAATTCTCATTTCCCTGGGATCCTTCAAGACACAGGGCTTTGCACCTTGGAATCCTAGGTGCTAATCCTTCAATACAGTTTTAAGAATCAGAGCTTCATTGCAGTTTCCATGGTTCACTAAGGAGAGGAAACAACAGTCAAAGCAGTCTACGTCTGCTGTGTAGCTTATTTGTACCTCAGTATGATTGTTGACTGTATCCTGGTATTTTTGCATGAGTGTGTGAGAGAGTCGGATTTCCACCTGTTCAGCAGCTGAGGTAGCAGCTGAGCTGTAGCAAGTGGCAGGTAATAGTGTTTATCATATTTTTCAAAAAAATCTAAATATCACAATATATTTAGCACAATATCAATAGAATACTGAACGTATGGATATTTCACATTAAAAAATCATGTATAATTTATTTATTTATTTATACAAATAAAGTTAAGGATAAGTAAATTAAGAAATAAGAAAGTATAGCTACATATTTACTTTGTACTTCATTCTCTAATAGTCAGTAAAGGGGTTTCACCCTTTCACAAATTTGAGATTCTTCTTCTACAATCTCTAAGTCTCATTGTATCACTAAGTTTAAATAACTGTGCTAGTTGCAGAAACATCCTGTAACTAAAAGTTTCCCCACAGTGTTCCCCCAAATTTCATTTTTTTCCCCACTGAAAAACTGGGTTGGTGGAGGGGAAGTCCTCAGAGCATCTTTACACATCTCTACTCATCTGGGCAACCCCAGAGGACTGGGTTCAAGTGCTTTAAGCACATCTGATCAGACATCTGGGGAAGGAGCGGAATGCTAAATTTATATTGGCCACTTGGCAGGAAAATAGTGCATGACTGGTTTACCAAGTTGTTAAAAGGCACACTCTGTTAAGTTACTACTTAGTACACAGCCACCTGTGTTTACCTGATGCCTGCTGTGGAGGGCAAGGGTGGCTAAGGAGAAAGTGTGTGTGTGGCTAGAGCATGAGACTCTTAATCTCAAGGACATGGGTTCGAGCCCATGGCTGGGTGAAAGATTTCTGCACCTCAGGGGGTTAGACTAGATGATCCTCATGGTCTCTTCCAACTCTACAGTTCTGTGATATTGTGTGTGTGTGCGTAATTCAACATCTATTGCTAGCTTTGTAAAATGAGCTTCTTTTGGTGAAAGACTTCATTGGGTAGGATAACAAGGTAGCAAAATTCTTAGGTGCACTGAGAGTGCAGTTATTATTGACTAACAAAATTGCTTTTAGTCATTTTGAACTGAAATTGTCTTCATCCACAAATTGTAAACTCATCAACTATTTATATATATAAAAATTTAACTTGCAGTGCTAAATTTAGAAAGATTACTCTCTCCCAGGCAAGTGCAATAAACATTAGATCATTCTTAGAGCACTTTCCTTCTATGACTCTCTGACTGTTGCATGTGACTCAAAATGTACCAAGCAGCTTTATAGAAACAATCTCTCCCTTGGCCTGTGTCAAAATTAAGCCATGTTTTCCAAATCTGTAAACCACAAAGGCAAATATTCTGGGGTTGTATCAACATTATAAACTTGTGTATTTTTCTTTTTTTTCTTTTTTTTTATCTATTAATAATAATTTTATTAAATTTTTCAGTTTTACATTTCAAAATAAACATTTTACAAACTGTAAAATAACCAATGACTGCCCTTCTTCTCCTTCATGTTACATATCATTCCCGCATATTTTCCATGCAAATCAGTTTTCCACTTTTACAGCCATCAAAAAATTATTTACTCTGTTGAAATTATCATAGTGCTGCCAGTGTTTTCAGCTTTATAGTTATCTTCCATATAGTCATTCATTCATTCATTTATTTATTTTTTAAATTAAGGATATTCTTAATTTCTAAAGGTATATGCATTGTTTCTTTCTTGTTCTTTCCATGTAACATGTTTTTTTTTTTTTTTACAGCAGTTTCGTTTGTTGAGACATTAGGGAGAGAAGGGAGAGGTGTGGGTAGGGTGGGGAGATGGGTAGGATGGGGTGGCGGTATTTTTATTTTATTTAATATATGCAGAGTTGAGTGTCAGCGTCTTTTGTGCAGGTTCTCTGTTGTTTGCTTGTGCTCTTTTAGTGGTGAGAGAGGTCAGGGTTGGTGTAGGATGTGATTGTTCATTTGTGGTAGGCTGTGGTGATCTTTGGTTTCCTGTGTGAGAGGGGTGGGTAAGTGTTTTTGGTCAGGTTAGCCAAATTGATTTGTATGCTGCCGGTAGATTTCTGTCATTGTCCATTTGGGCTGTGTGTGTGATGAAGGGGAGCCATACCGGGATGAAGGTGTCTTCTTCTGTTTGTCCCCGTATCAGTTTTAGCTTATTGGTTAGTTTTTCTAGTAGGGCTGTTTCCCATACTACTTGGTACCATTGGTCCATGTTTGCTCCTGACAGATCTTTCCAGTGCCTGGTAACGATGTTTCTGGCTGCTGAAAGTAAATGGGTGATGAGTTCTTTGTGGTGTAAGTGGGCGTTGTTGTCTTGGAAGATGTTTAGCAAGACCAATTCTGGGGTGATTTCTAGAACTTGTTTGGTTATTTTAGCTATTTCTTGCATGATTGTTGTCCAGAATCGTTGGATATTGGGGCATTCCCACCACATATGGAGGTATGTACCTGTGGAGATGCATCCTCTCCAACATTTTGGTGAGGTTCCTGGGCATATCAATGCTAATTTTCTTAGTGTCAGGTACCACCTGTAGATGAGTTTTAGGGCGAGTTCTTTTCTTTTCATTGATATGGATTTAAAGGGTGGTTTAGACCACATTCTGGTCCATTGGGTGGGGTTGATTTCATAGCCTATGTCGGCCTCCCATTGTTTTTTGATTGCGTCTAGGGAGTTCGTGGGATCTTTGAGTAGTATTTTATATCAGGGTGGATTTGATTTAAATCAAATTGATTTAAATCATGATTTAAATCACTAGTCAGTAAGCCTTGATTTAAATCACTAGTCAGTAAGACTTGATTTAAATATTTTTTTTTTACAGAAAGACTCATTCTTGCTGGTATAATCTTAATATTTACAACCATATGAAGTTTCATTTTTGGAATAACAAATTTTCAGAGTAGTTTTTACAGTTATATCAAAAATTACTGATTTGGTTATACTACTAGAAATACATAGACAGATAATTATGAAGTTATGGTGAGGTTTAATAAGCTAACTGTTTATATTTGGACAACTTTTCTGCTGTACTTTATTGGAAGGAGAAAAATAATCATTTCCTTAATAACCATTTAAACAATTTATTTAACTAAAACAATAACATGATAGCATATGTATCCATGTTTGTTAACTGATGTGGTTAAACATTTTTAAAAAAACTTAAGACTGAGTTTTAGCACACTTGATAAACTTAAAACAAATCCTTATTTCCTGATGAATAGCCTTTGGACTACAATGTAACTTAAATAGAAGACTATATTTAGAAAGATTTTTCCTCCAAAAGCATTTTATTTTAAAAATCCAATTTAAATCAAAAAAATCCGATTTAAATCAAAAAAATCCGATTTAAATCAAAAAAATCCGATTTTTTTGATTTTTTTTAAAAAAAATCATTGATTTTTATCCACCCTGTTTATATTGCGGATACCATCCCTTTGCTTTGTCCCTTTGTCGTTAGGATGAGGGTTTCGAGGGCCGACAGAGGTCTTGTTGCTGCTGATTTTACTGCTGGATTGCTTAAGAAGGCGTGTAGTTGGTGTTGTGTTAACCAAGGCATTTGGGTGTCTTCTAATTTGTCTTGCATTTCCTGTATTGACAAGGGTTTGTCATTTTTATAGAAGTCTGTTAAGCGATATAGGCCTTTTGTTTGCCAGGTTTTTATTTGGAGGTTCTGTGCTGCATGGTGGAATAAAGGGTGATGGGCTAGGGGAGTTAACGGGGATGGGATTGGGGGTAGTTTGCTTGCTTCCGTTTTCCATGTTTTAAACATGGTTTGTGTGTACCTACTAAGTGTTGTGGGGATTTTTCTTAGTTTGTTTGGGAGGAGTGGGTATGCTGTAGTACAGATATTGTCAATTGTGTCCCTCTCCAAGTGTATCCACTGTTTTGTCTCATCTTCTAGTATGTATGGTATTATATGGCGTATTTGGTTGGCATTGTAGTAGGTTTCTATGTTGGGGATTCCCCATCCTCCTTCTGAGGTGGGGAGGTGTAGGTATTTGATGCTTATTCTTGGTTTTTTGTGCGAAAAGATAAAAGAGTGTAGCCTTCTCTGCCACTTGCGGAGTTGGGTTGGAGGAATCCAGATTGGGAGGGTTTGGAAGAGATAGGTTAGTTTAGGAAGGGTGATCATTTTGATCATGGCTATTTTGTCCGAGAGAGTGAAATTCATGTTGTTCCATCTTTTTAAGTCTTTGTTTATTTGTTGCCACAGGGGCTTGTAGTTGTGGAGGTATAATTTATTGAGGTTTTTGGTTATTTGCACCCCTAAATATCTGAATTTAGTATGACAGAGTTTTATCTTGGTGATGTTAGTGAGTTATAAACTTGTGTATTTTTCATATCAGTTTAACTGTCATGGCTTCTTCCAAGGAACCTGGGAATTCTGTTAGAGATCCCACTTACACAAGTTTCCTCTTGATATGGCCTATGTGTGTGGACCTGCTAGAACTGGTGGCAATTTCTCTCTCTCTCTCCCCACCCCCTTCTTTGTCCCAGGCTTTTCATTTTGCATCACCACCAGCCCATAGAGAATATTGAAGTGACCATGACTTTGGGTCAATATTAAAAAATATTTGACTGACTGATTGACACTGGGCGTATTTTATGAATTGTAGAATTGTGGAGTTAGAAGGGACCCAAGGGTCATCTAGTCCAACCCCCTGCAATGCAGGTATCTCAACTAACGTATCCATGACAGATGACCATCCAACCTCTTAAAAACCTACAAGGAGGGAGAGGTTACCATCTTCTGAGGGAGCCTCAGCTATGTGTTTTGAGGACTATTTGGCTCTTAGGAATAGTTGGCCATTTCACTCTAGACTGGCGGATGGGACCTGAGACTCCCCAACTCCCATCAGCTCCAGTGGCCAGATGGAGGGACACAGGTTCCCCATCACTTCCCTAGAGGGCACTAACTACAGTCAAACCAACTTCAGCTGATATAACAGTATTACTATGCAAAAAGTTGCCATAGTTCTTACCTTAATTTTTCATAAAAGAGCCTTGTGACTTAAGACACAATTCTTCTCAACGTATAGACGGAGGTTGAGAAGACAGTGACTTGTCCCAAGACCATAAAATCGAATGCTATCCCTGACATGTCCAAAGCTGGCTCAATGAAGTAGGGAATGGAAAAGGATGAATTATTTCTTGTCTAAGATTATGTGTTTCTCCAGATTGAGTGAGGGCATTTTGATTTGACCACATTGTCAAGAATTAGCTAGTTAGGAAATGAGTATTGTGAAAATCCAGCTCAACCAGACACTATCTCCCAGTTTCATCTACCTCATAGGAGTGTTGTAATAATAAAGAGGAAGCTCATGTATGATAAACTCCTCAAAAGGAGGAGAGGACAAGAATATAAAATATATAACCATGCAGGCAGACCAGTAAGCTGCTTACTGTAACAATTTAACATGAGCCCTCAAATCCTCTGCAACATCTCAGGGTGTTCTAGAGTTCACCTGGCTCTCTCGTTTGTGTAGACATCCCTCCACTTAGCCCGACAAAAATCCTTGAGTCAGTCATAGATGTTTGTCCTTTCCTTCCAGGAGGCGGGGCAAGGGAATCTCTCCTTTGAATTTCAAAACACCTGTAGTTATTTCAGAGTATTTGGGACAGGTCTGGGACCTCATACAGAGCATAGTATTTAAAAAGAAAAAAAAGGGAAAGGGGGAAAAGTTTGTGTTACTACCATGAACTAATGCTTCCTTACTCCCCTTTCCTCCAACCTTTTCCCCACAGACAATGCCCCCCTTTAGCACTGGGGTCATGGGCCATCACCGGGCACGTCGCCGCTGAGCCAGTTTCCCCCTTTCCTTTCCCCACCTAAAGATGGCCAGTGCCAACGAGACTGAAGAAGCCCATGGCTCAGCGCCCCACGCAGCCTCCACGTATGCCAAGCTGCTGCTCTTGGGCCTCATCATCTGTGTGAGTCTGGCAGGGAACCTGTCCCTCTCGCTGCTGGTCTTGAAAGAGCGTGGCCTCCACAAAGCACCCTACTACTTCCTGCTGGACCTGTGCCTGGCTGATGTGATCCGCTCAGCTGTCTGCTTCCCCTTTGTCCTCGTCTCAATCCGCCACGGCTCTGCTTGGACTTACAGTGTGTTGAGCTGCAAGATTGTGGCTTTCATGGCTGTCCTCTTCTGTTTCCATGCTGCCTTCCTCCTCTTCTGCATCAGTGTCACACGCTACATGGCTGTGGCCCATCACCGCTTCTATGCTAAACGCATGACCTTCTGGACATGCGTGGCTGTCATCTGCATGGTGTGGACTTTGTCCGTGGCCATGGCCTTCCCACCCGTCTTCGATGTTGGGACCTACAAGTTCATCCGTGAGGAGGACCAGTGCATCTTTGAGCACCGCTACTTCAAAGCCAATGACACCCTGGGCTTCATGCTCATGCTAGCTGTGCTGATCTTTGCCACCCACGTGGTTTACATCAAGCTCCTTCTCTTTGAGTACCGCCATCGCAAGATGAAGCCTGTCCAGATGGTCCCAGCTATCAGCCAAAACTGGACGTTCCATGGGCCGGGAGCCACTGGGCAAGCTGCAGCCAACTGGATTGCTGGCTTTGGCCGTGGCCCCATGCCTCCTACCTTGTTGGGCATCCGGCAGAATGCTCACGCTGCCAACCGGCGCTTGCTGGGCATGGAAGAATTCAAGGCTGAGAAGAGGCTAGGCAGGATGTTCTACATCATCACTTTGCTCTTTTTGGTTCTGTGGTCACCCTACATTGTGGCCTGCTACTGGAGGGTATTTGTCAAAGCCTGTAGCATCCCCCACCGCTACCTCTCCACAGCTGTTTGGATGAGCTTTGCCCAAGCTGCTGTCAACCCCATAGTTTGCTTTGTACTCAACAAGGACCTCAAGAAGGGCTTGATCACCCACATTCCCTGCTGGAGGACAGAGCCCGAACTGCCTAGAGAGCCTTATTGTGTGATGTGAGGAGTGCCAAGGGTTGGCTAGAAGGCATCTGCCTGTGCCAAACTGAATTTGAGTTTCATTTCTTTCTTATTTATATATCACACAAGATGCCAAAAGATGGGTCGTTCTGCTTCCCCTGCAATTTTGGCCATGGTTCCCCAGAGTACTTGGTGTCACAATGGACTATGATCGCTTCAGTTATCCCAGGGCAAATATCCAAAACCACTCATTAACTACAATGAGATCAGAGCTGGATTCTGGTCTCAGCTCCCCTGGGGTAAATCCAGAGCTATACGATGACAGTAACTGGTCCCCAGTAGTGTTCCAGCCAGTTCTTAGAAGGGGTACAAAATATCCTGTGCATCATGGAGTTTTCCTCTTTTTATAGCCCACAAACTCTATCCAGTTGCTTAAATCAGACACTGCAAAACTCCATAGAACCAACACCAGAAACTTCTGTGTCCATTATTTCAAAGTGTTTGATCTAGCAGCTCTAAAGGTGTGTGTGTCTGGCATCACTGAAAAGAGGCCAGAATCAGATTTTTGTATTTGAATTTCCCAGAGTGAAGCCAATGCCATCCCACTCACTGGAGCAAAACCACTTCATGCTCAGCAGGGTTGATTTGGCTTTACAGCTGGAGGGTGTTGATGGAAGCAGGGCTCTGATGATGGAATCTGCTTCTGTAGAAGATTAACTCTCCCATTCAGTTATTCAGTCCATCAATTAAATCAATTCAACACGGTCTCAGAGTTTGAGGCTAAGTTGAGGGGGCCCCCAAAGGGACAGGAAGGATAGAGGGGCGGGGGAGGAAAGGAGGCAGTAGACGCAGCTGTTTAAGGGAATGCCATGGAGCTAGCCTTGACTTGGCTCCTTGTCAGTCAGAAGCTGTAACCAGGGAGCCTTGGAAACCCCACCTCAGTTGCCATGGCAGCAACCAATCCAAGGCCCTGCAGACCATGTCACCCTGGAACAATGCAAGCAGGAAGATGCGGGTGGGGTGTGGGGGAGGAGGAAGCCACCAAGAAATCCTAACGCATTCCCTGAAGAGTGGGAGAAGGCAGAGACATCAACATGCAAGGCAGACAGTGGAGAGCATCCAAGGCTGCAGAAAGTGTAGGGTAACTACAGGAGAATCATGTGCGATGATGTCAATATGGCACATGCCCTGCTAAAATGGAAAGCAAAAACACCACTGTGGCAAGGCATATATGCCACTATACTCCCGCCACCCGTTTATTCTCACACATTCAGATCACACTGCACATTGCTTCCTCCTTGCCGTGTCACATCACAGAACTGTTTGCACTGTTCTTGTGAGACAATACCAGATCATGTATGGAAAGCTATCCCTTCCCAGAGTTGCTGTCTCGTACCTCTGGATTTATTCCAGTGGACAAGTTGTCTGTGCTTTGGGTCATTGACAGAAAGAGGGGAAATAGCCCTATGGCTCAGAAAAAGGCCTGATTGTTCTAGTGTCCAACTCTAAGAAGGGAGTCAAGCCTTGAAAAGGGGTGTGTGGGAGGAAGAGTGTCACCATCTCTGAGAGAAGAGGGGTACACTGGGTAGAGTAAGTGGGAGAGAGGACTCCAGTTCTGGGTTGCAGTGGTTGGCTTGTTTATTTATCTATTTATTAAAGGGAAAGGGAAATGTGGGGATTGGAACTCCTGGTTCTTTTTTCATCTGAACAGATGAATGGGGCCTGAAGTTTAGAGAATATGGGAGTCCTGAGCTTGCTGGGTTCACCCTTAGTTGTGATACCCATAGGTCCCATTTTGGCTTTACCCCTCAGGCAGGTAAATCAATTGCCAGACATATTGTTTGAGGAGCGGAGGGGGGGCACATGGGACATCCTAATTCAATGGGACTATTGTTAATGCTGAGGTGCTCCTTATGGGGTGGGGAGGGGAGAGAGGATTCAGGAGGAAAGAGGTGGTGGAGAAATGAGGCCTAGAAGAAGCACTGCTGGGAGTAACGTCGGAGAAAAATGAAGGAGGATGAGTGGAGGAATAGGTCAGGGAAAGAATTAGGAGCAGAGCACAGTTTGGGAGGTGGGAGCAGGGATGGCCGGGTGGGGACATCGGGAACCAGGTGAGAAAAGGATGCTGGGGTTGGGGCTTTCTCCCACTTGTTCCCCTTCGAAGGACCCAGATGCTGACTTTTGCCTCTGAAGACAAGACTGTTCGTCTTATCCTCCAGTCCTGCCCCCACTGAATGGCCTTAAATCACTGGCCAGAATTATGGCCACCCTGCAGAAATCTGTATTTGAAAAAAATATGGGAGATGAACAGATTACTTCCAGGATGCTTTTTCTGGAAAGAGACTTGAAAGAAGTTGAGAGTTGTTTTTGGGTTTTTTTTAAAAAAGAAATTGAATAAAGAAATTGCAACTTTGGTGGGAGAGGGAGGGTTGGGTGGGGGGCACAGGACAGATGGATGGATGTGTGTCCCCTGCAACGTACGCTTCTGAACTTCTTTCAGATGGGGGCAGCTTGGGGTGGGTGGGTAGGGGATGACTGGATTGAGGGGTGGAAATTGATTTTTGGGGTGGGGACTCTGTTCTATCCTGCCCCACCACCCCCTTTTTGTGTCAAATTTGTTTCCATTCCCTCCTTTTTCTGGGGATTTTCTCATTTCCTTTTCCTTTCCTTTGTTTTTTTATATAAATATATAAAAAACATGGAATGAAATGCAAAATTCCTGGGTGATTTTTTTTTGTCAGAAGGGGAAAAAAAGTGAATACAAACATTCCACTGAGGGCTAACATGACATGGAAGATCCATGATCAGATTTCCCAGCATTGCTTTTAGGCTTAAAGCAGCCCTGCATGTGTTATACTTTCCCCTGCACTGCGCTACTTCTTTGATAGAAATTGCCGTCCCCCCCACACCTACCAAGGTACTATTAGGTAAGGAGGGAGAAAAGACAGGTATGTTGTGGGTACTTGCCCTCCCTTCCCCTGCTTCTAACAACTGGGGTGAGTGGGGGTGTAATTTCCCTCAGGGGATCTGCACAAGAAAAATGCTTAATTCCTCTCTCCCTGTGCTGTGGCCCCAATTATGTCTCGTGAGTTGCCCCTGGAAAATATGATCACAGTTCTTGGAAACTTCAATTTTGACCAATGGAAAGTTAAAGAGCATGAGGATTACAGTTGCCACCTTTACTGTGTTCAGTTGGTGCTTCTGAGAGAGCAGAATGCCTTTTCCAACAGTGAAAGTTTAAGACTGCAAAGTGAAAGTCTTATTTTGTGCAGAGTTCCTTTCCTCTATGATGGGAAGCACTCAAAAAATGTAGACAGAATGCCTTGGAGCATAAGCAGCGTGTCCCCTTCAGCTGTGGGGAAATAATGGAATCACCAACCCCACAATTTGTTGTCACTTTGCATAGTCCTCTTCTGGCAACTGGCCAGGATGAAATGTTGACAAATTGACAATCCTAATGGGAATTCTCAGCTGTAATCCCAGATGGGATTTAATGCAATAAACAACTTTGCACATGGGACCCCACTTACATCTGCTTTCAGTGTTAGGGCCCCAATATAGGGGCAAATGATATTAACACATTTGCATGTAGATGCCCTGGCCAGTGAGACAGAAGATGTCTCTCTCTCTCTCATACTTTTCCCATACCTCCAATCTAGCCTTTATGATTCTGGATGCAACACAAAATTACCACTAAGAAGGCCTGAGCCCCAACTCTTAAATAATAAAAAATAATAAACCCATAATGACAAAGGCAGCAAAAACTGAACATTTGAAAAGGTTTTGTAAATAAAAAGGTCTTGATCACCTGGCAGAAGCCATCTAAACCTGGCTGGCAATTATTTCTTAAACAGGCCCAGCAACAGGGGCTCCACCACTAGCACAGTCCAACACTAGTACTAGGGGTGGTTAGTCTCCCTTCTACCCCAGGAAGAGAGGCTTTGGCTGAGCCCTTCCTTCAGGCTCCTCAGCCACTCACTACTATTTCCCTGTGTCTGGTACTTGGCAACAAGTGGCGGAAAGGTGTAATAAAGAGGCAGGGCCAAGCCTCTGTTGCTGGTCCAAATACACAAGAGGTGGCTAAGTGTGTGACGGGGAGAATAGCCATAGGATCAGGGTGGTATTGTTATAAAGGCTTTTGGCCCTTGACTTGTGATTGCCTATCCCTAGTGTATAAATATGGTCTTCTCTAGAAAAGCTATTCTATATGGGCACTTCCATACTGCTGCTATTTTTGATCACATGCCAGCAAATTCAATTTGTTGTGCAATTACAGTTGAGTAGGGAGTCTTATGCAACAAGCCCACTTCCCCAAAGGATTGGACATTTTGTGTTAAGTTGATGGGGAAATGCATAGGATGGGCAGGATAACACTTGATGTAATGTCAAATTATGTAATGCCCCACAAACAAATGGGGATGAACGTTCACCTCACAAACAGAAGGTACACAGAAGAGCAACAACCTATAGCTGAGGGAACAAGGGTGTCTCACATCCTGTGGATCTCCTTAATATATTCACTCAAACACGAGGCAGCCATGTTTCTTCTGGCACTCAAGCCCCAATTCTGAAAGCCAACCTAGCAGTTCGAAAGCACGTCAAAGTGCAAGTAGATAAATAGGTACCGCTCCAGTGGGAAGGTAAACGGCGTTTCCGTGTGCTGCTCTGGTTCGCCAGAAGCGGCTTAGTCATGCTGGCCACATGACCTGGAAGCTGTACGCCGGCTCTCGGCCAATAAAGTGAGATGAGCGCAGCAACCCGAGTCGGACACGACTGGAGCTAATGGTCAGGGGTCCCTTTACCTTTACTTTGTCTTACCAACCCAATCAGGAAACACATACTCTGGTAGATAGCCAGTTAAGCCAGTCCCAAAAAAGATGTATTGCTTTTGTCTGGTCTCCAGAGCTGCTAGACTCCATCCTAACATACTCTGCTCACATTCCACCAGATTTTCTCTGTAGGCTAACCTGGCTCCATCCACAGCACCTATCTTGAAATAAGAAGCTGGCAAACCTGACACAAAACAAAGAAAAGTTGACATGGAATTTAGAGAGACTGCAGTCATTCTTAATATTTATTTATTAATCAATCAAAATGTATATACAACCTGATAGTAAGGAAACCTCCAAGCAGTTTACCAAAATGTGTTGGTGCTGCACTATAAATGTAACAGGTTCCCCCACAACTGTAGGAACCTTGCCATCCACTGCTGCCTTTTGAGGTGACCAGGGAAAAGCTACAATGTTCTTAACTGTGTGGCTTTTCAGAGCTGCTGTATTGGTTATAAGGATATGCCACTTTCCATTCTTGAGAAGAAAGGTAGGACATAAATGTAATTTATTACAGGAAATTTGGTTTTTATTTATTCTAACCTAAAAAAACCCCTCAAGGTATAAATAAAACCAGTAGCTTAAAATATTCATTATTTTTTAAAATTACATATTAAAATGCAGGTCAACTTTACATATCTGGGTCAGCCTGCTGAAACAGATTTTTTTGGAAGGTGCCCCAAACAGCACAGCAAAGGCACTTGCTTGATGTCAAGGTGCAACTTGTGAGGGGGTTGTTGCAAATGCAAACGGACAGTAAGAGATTTGAGAACCACATTTTAGCAAAGACAAAAAGATCTTTATAAAATACATTACTGTATCAGCAGGAGAGGCTATATGGACAATGGTGTGCTAAAGGAAGAAAGAAGACTGCAGAGCTGAATGAATTCCTTGCATCTGGCTTTGAAGTGGAAGCTTGCAGGATCCTGGAACTCACTTTCGCAGGAAGGGAGCCTGAGGATTTGAGGCAAACAGCAGTGACAAGAGATGAAATTCTAGTCCCTATGGGGGAAGGCTAATCTGAGGCCTATACCATATGGTATCCTATTGGCTTGGCAGTCACCCACTTGGTTTTAAACTGCCTTAACCCGTTTCCTGTGTTCCCTAGGCAAACCCCCCCCCCCCATATTTTAATGTGAACATTTGTTTCAGGCAATATCACAATGACTTATCTTTAGGGCAATTAGCATATGTAAATGAGAACTACCAACCAACAGGATAGCTGACAATTAATTTAGAGCCTGTACAGAACACTTCTATTTCAGGGCTGCCTGGGCTTCAGCCTCAAGGAGTCCCAGTGGACAAGGACAAAGCTTTGGCTGCACAACATGCCTGTCATCCAACTGCTTCTATGGCTTTCCACAAATCAACCCTTGGAGGAGAATCCTTGCTTCCCAAAGCTGGATCATAGAATTGTAGAGTTGAAAGGGACCCAGGCGTCATACTAGTCCAATCCCCTGCAATGCATCCATGGCAGATGGCCATCCAGCCTCTGCTTAAAAACCTCCAAGGAAGGAGAGTCCACAACCTCTCGTGGGAGGCTATTCCACTGCTGAACAGCTCTTACTGTCAGAAAGTTTTTCCGAATGTTTAGTTGGAATCTCCTTTCTTGTAACTTGAATCCACTGGTTCAAGGCCCATACCCTGGACACTAGACTTCTGTTGATGCAGCCCAGAAGAGCATTAGCTTTTTTGGCTACTGTTGACTCATGTTAAGCTTGTGGTGCACTAAGACCCCTAGATCCTTTTCACATGTACTGCTAGTAAGCCAGGTGTCCTCCATCCTATATTTGTGCATCTGGTTCTTCCTGAAGAACCTAACATTTGAGCTAATTTCCTGCAAGACATTGCAGAAATCTCATGAGATGCTACATAAATCTTGTGAGTTCACCAAGATCTTGCCAGAAATCAGGGCTGCCAGTGCTGCTTCTCTGCCAGTGCCAGAGGTGCCGGGGCCCCCACAGGGCACCACTTCTGCTTCATGGCCCTGGCAAGTGGATCACAGGTCTAAATTGTAAGAGTGCCACTCGAGGGTGAAATACAGCAAACATGCCACATCCTCACAAGTTTTTGGATGGCTTTACCTGGAAGCAGGTCAAGAATGTTGTGTGAGAGTGAAGCAGGAATGGAGACCTGTCTCTAGACCACAAGCCAAGCCTGTTGACGTCCTGCTCCTATCCAGGTATGGCACAAACTCAAGCTGCCAAGGCACTCACCTACCCACCAAATGGTCACCTATGATTCAGAAGGAACACTGACACCACTAAATACTATCACTAGTCTGTTTTTTTAGTGAAAGCTCTCTTTATACTGCCCTACAGTTCTGTCTTCCTCCAACATTTAGCTTAAAAGACCAAAGTTGTACTGTGCCAGTTTCTGTGAGGGACTGAGATGCAAATGAGGTACAGGAGTCTATTACTTTTAACATATTTAAGTATTGTTGGACAACGTTCTTCATCCAGCATAATGGAGTAGCCAGTACTTACTTCTTAGCTAGATGAAAAAACAAATCTCTACATAGAAATTGTGGGCAAATCCTAAAATGTGTTAAGGTGTAAAAATGTTCACGTGAAATTACTATCAATATTTGGATTTCAAAGATAACCCTAATTGTTGAAAATGTCATCTACATAAAAAAGTACTTATTCGCAGTTGTAGCTGAAAAGGCCATAATCAGGTTCTCTGTTTAACATAATATTATTTGCATGTACAGAATGACGTTTTTGAGTGTCCCGAGTGCTTTGCATACTACCTCAGTAACTCCTTGGGGACACCATGATAAAATCTGAGGGGGAGACAGAAAGGACATTTTAAATGTGGTGAACTCACTCCTGCTCTTCTTGTCCTTGTTCTTTGCAACATAATACTCCCCTTACCACTAGAAGCAATCTCTAAGAGAAAATTGCTTCCATCTTCTCTACAGGTCCAGCACCCCCAACAGGCATACTATAAAATGAAGACCTGCTTCCATAGCCTGTGCTCACATTGCCACCTTGTGGAACCTGCTCCCACAGAAGCCTTCCTTTTCCTATTATGCCACTCCAGCTGCAACCAAACTCTCTTCATTCCTTCTACACAAGCATCACTGTAAGCCTACACCATACATGCACTCTTAGGGGAAAACTCTTTGCCACATAGGATATTTTCAGTATCCTCAACAGGTGCCTTATTATACTGCATTTATTTTTATTTCTAAGCCCGGGTAAAAAATGAAGGGCTATTCCAAAAATGCTCGCTATCAGAACACAACTTACCCTACAAAGCCTCTTGATCCTCATCGAGTTGCCTCATCAGGACAGATTTTTCTTGCACTGAGACAGATACTGGTCTCTGTTGCCAGGTACTGTCTACTTCTATCAGCAGTAGCTCTCCCGGTCCTCAAGAAAAACTATCTCACTGCTGCCTAAGATCCTTTTATCTGGAGTCAATGGAGGTTTAATGCTATGACCCTAACCCTACTTACCTGGAAGTAAGCCCCATCGAATTGATTAGTACTTAGTTATGAGTAAAAAGGGATCACTCCTTTGTATTATTTTGTAATTTGTTTCTTAAAAGAATGACATTGGCATATAAACTTGCACCAGGAATGTTCAGAATTATGAGATAATGCTGCCATTCTAGTGTGTATTATAGTACATATAGATGCAGCTGAGAGCATGCCATGCACTGCTTTTGTGTTCAGTCTACTGACCCAGACAGTAAACAGCAGTGAGGAAACAGGAAGAAATTTCAGCCTCATTTTACAGTCACTCCCACAGTCCAAGTGTTCTACAAATTCCTGCCCTAAATCCAACTGAGTGTAACAAAAATCTTTTGGGAAGAGCCTCAGCACATTGGTGGGGCACATGCATATGGTCTTAGATTCAATCCTTGTCACCTCTAGCAAGGGCATAGATTGTGAACACCTCTACATATGATCTGGGAGAACTACTGTGCAACGCCTGGGTAGTTCAGTTGCTTAGACTGTAGTGCTGATAACACCAAAGCTGCGGGTTCAATTCCCCATATGGGACAGCTGCATATTCTTGCATTGCAGAGGGTTGACCTAGAAAATCACTAGATGATCCGGTTCCCTTCTAACTTTACAATTCTATGATCACTCTATGATCTACCGTATGATCACTAAACTACATGGGTATTTCTCTGTGACCCATGCTTTAGACTTGAGTCAGACAAATATCACTGTACTGTAGTTTATTTTAACAATGGTTCTTCCAGATTCTGTGCAGAAGCGCTTTCCATGGATGTGCTCCACCAAAGAGCTCAGGCTGTTCCTGAAAGAAATGTTTTTACACTGTACTGAGTTCCAGTGCAACCTCCTGATGTCAGTTTCTGTCCTGGATACAAGCCTTCTCTCCTGTCTTTTGTTTGCTTCCTATGTCTTCTCCCTTTTATTTCCATGTCTGGAAGGAACTGCAGCATCCTGCCATGGCATCGAAACGTCCAGAAACTGCCTACCTTCCGTCCTCCCAATTGGAAAGGCAGTTCATGACTTTTCCCTACTCACCCTTTCATCACTTTACACATGCTTGCATTGAGTTATATTTGCCCTTTTAATGCCCTTTCACGCATTGTGGAGAGATCCTTTCCGAACTCTTCGCAACCCCCCCCCCCCGCATCTTCTTCTTATAATATTTTTATTAATTAAATTTGTATACTGCCCCTCATCTGTAGACCTCAGGGCGGCCCACAACAAAACATTCTGAAACAAACTCGGCTGCTTCACTCTGGAATCCTTTGCGAGGCCCCGCGGCCGCTTCTTGCGACGCGTCTCCGCGGCGGCTCCGAGGCGAAGCTCGGCGGGCCTCCCTCACGCGGGGCTGCCGGAGAGGAGCAGAGCAAGAGCAGGGTCCTCCGCGAGCTCCCGCCCGGCCTTTGCTCCCTCGGCGCTGCGCTTTTGTACTGTGAGGCGGAGGGACATCGGAGACGCAAACGAAATGGCCGGATCTCGAATTTCCCGCCCTCCGCTTGTACGTAGCAGGCGAAGGTCGCCTTTGTTTTCTGCCGCTTCTCTCGCGGGAAATCCGCCCGGCCGCCTCACGGGCCACCAGGGGAAAATGCTCTTCGCGTCCTTCGGCGCGTGCGCCAAAGGAGCACAACCGCGCCCGATTAGCCGTGGTGCGCATGCGCTTCTCCCACAGTCTACCCACGACAGAGGGGAGAACAGAGATGCTTCGTACTTCGCCGGACATGGCCGAAACGCGGCCCGTAGAAAAGACCTCGCCAGGGATTGGGCGAGTGAAAGACGGGCAGAGGCGGTGGCGGCGAGGCTCGTTGACCTATCAATGTCCGCCTGCCTCCCACGTGGGGCAGGAAGGAGGTGGGATCGTCTGTGACTGCCATGCCCAAGCCAGCCAGTCAGCTCAGGGGCAGGGCACGTGAGGGAGAAAGCTCTGTCGTCACTGGCCCGACCCTGATCGCCAGGGACCAACCAGGGGAAGCTGCGCAGCTTCTCGCGCTCTGGCCGTTGGAGAAACCCGTTTCTCTCGCGCCCCTCCCCCATCCGCATCCCCCCCTCCCGCTTGTCATCGACGGTTGGGCTCGCGGCTTCCCCTCTTCGACGCCCTTCGATCCGCCGGCGCGAAGGGAGCGGAGCGGAGCCGGCCATGAGCGGGGACGGCGGGGACTGGGACCCGCCGCCCGCGGCCGCTAAGCAGCGGCGTCTGGACCCGGCTCGCCAGTCGCAGAAGGAAACCGAGGCCGCACAGGCTCTGGCTGACATGACGGCCTGGAGCAGCGGGAGCCTTGGCGGCGCCGGCCGGCAGGGGGCGCGCGAAGCCGCCGCGCCTGAGGATGCGGCCGGCCAGCAGGGGGCGCGCGAAGCTGCTGCCGCCGCCGCCGCCTCCCTTCTTCCGAGCTCCCCCGCCGGGGACTCGGGCGCGGAAGGGACCCCGGGAGCCGCCGGCGACGAGGCCAAGGGCAGCCCCGTGGCGGGCGACGGCCGCGAGAGCAGGAGGAAGAGGAAGGAGGCCCGCGAGAGGCGGAGGCCCGTCGAGGTGGAGGATGAGTGCTCCATCATCTCGGTGGGGGAGGACGACGACGACGACGACGAGGAGGAGGAGGAAGAGGAAGGCGAGCCCGGAGGGAGGCCGCCGCCGCCGCGCAAAACGGAGCAGTACCTGGAAGCGCTGGAGGCCGTGCAGTTGGAGCTGGAGGCAGTGAACCAGCAGGCCGGTCGCGCCTTCGCCCAACTCAAGGCCAAGTTCGGCCACATGCGCCGCCCGCACCTGGAGCGGAGAAACCTCATCATCCGAAATATCCCCGGCTTCTGGGTCACGGCCGTATCCTGCCCCCGGGAAGAAAGCGGGATTTGAATAAAATAAAAAGCAAAATGAGGATTGTGCTGTTTGTACGGGGTAGGGTGGAGAGGAGCGAGAGAAATCGGGGATATGGAAGCGTTTAAACCTGCCTTACGCTTAATAGGGCGACTGCTCTGTCCAGCTCAAAGAGGACTGCCGAGGCTTCTCCGAGGTCTTAGGCGGACGAACTAAGCAATGAGGAGCTGGTTGAAGAGCGCCCTGGGGTTTGGGTTTTGGAAGTTAAGGCCCTCTGTACCGATGACCCAGAACCTCGGGAAAGCAGTTCTCTCGGGCTATTATGAGTGCTGGATCTGGTCTTGGCCAGCAAGAAGCAAATTGCTTCCAGAGGCTTGAATAAGGTATTCCTGCCTTTCTGGATTTCCTGTTGTCCTGCCTTGGCAGGAAATGACAAGCTTTAGCAGACTACTAGGAATTGCAATTTTTATATGCAAATCTCAGGAAAGTTGAGTGGAGTTTGTTTTCTTGATGTGGCAAGACCCTTGAGGAAGAGAGTTCATCAAAAAAATATAAAGTTATCTCTTCCATATGATGGATGTGAGAAATGCAGTGTCTCAGATTTTCCTGCTATTTATTAACTAACTGTATTTGTATATACAGAATCTACCAGATTCTTGGACTGCAGTATGTGGGTTTCTTTCCTTAACTTTAATTTTACAGTTTCTCAACCATCCCCAACTTTCAGCCATGATCAATGACCGGGATGAAGACACCCTGAGCTATATGACCAACCTGCAGGTGACTTCAGCAAAGCTGGTGCATGGGGGCATTGATAGATAGTCAAGTTATGGAGGGAAGGAATCCAATTGCAGCCTGGAAACCTGGGTTCTTTCTGTTTGAAGGACAGTGCCGTGGGCCAAAGGTTTCATGCTAGCCTTATGATTCTGACATTCTTTGATATGCCAGGTTGAGGATTTCACCCATGCAAAATCAGGCTGCAAGATCAAGTTCTACTTCAACAGCAACCCCTACTTCCAGAATGAGGTCATTGTGAAGGAGTTCCAGTGTGGTTCGTCCGGTATGCAGTAGGGACAATATTTATTATGGGAACAGAACCCCAGATATGATGTGCTGTTGCTCACATCTTCTCCATTTGTGTCTCCATCCTTTCCAGGAAGACTAGTGTCCCACTCTACACCTATCCGCTGGTGGCGTAGCCAGGATCCAATAGCTCATGGCCGGAAGAATTTTGGCCGCAGTTTCTTCACTTGGTTCTGTGACCACAGCTTCCCAGCAGGGGACCGTATTGCCGAGGTGGATAGTATACCCTGTCCTAAATTGCTCCTTGCATCCCTATATCCACACTCCTCAAACTCTTTTCTGCTTTCTTATAGATAATTAAAGAAGACCTCTGGCCTAATCCACTGCAGTACTACTTGATGGGGGAAGGTGGTGAAAATGGTGAAGAAGACAGGTGAGGATGAGTTGGTTGGTTGTTCTGCTGGCCTTATTCCCACTGTGTTTCCCAGGGGGGGAAATGAATTGGAAAAAGATTCCTATGCAAATAAGGGTAATTAGCATCTAAAATTGTCTGATGCCTATGTGATCTAATTTAGTAAGTAAGCAAGGTTTATTGTACTAGCCAAAGGTCATGACAAACCATACAAACACTATCAGGGGGGGGGGAGAATCTATATAACTATATAAAAGACAGCCACTGCCTGAACCATCAGAATAAAATGCAGATGCACACGTAGATTGGGGACTCCACACAGGATCTAATTTACAGTAGTACCTCCGGTTATGAACTTAATCCATTCCGGAGGTCCGTTGGTAACCGGAAACCGCTCGTAACATGAGGCGCGCTTCTGCTAATGACAGCTGCTGCTGCGCTGCCGGAGCGCGATTTCCGCTTGCATCATGGGACAAAGTTCACACAAGGGGCATCTACATCCGGGTTAGCATAGCACATAACCCGAAGAATTTGTAAGGGGGACGGTTCGCAACATGAGGTACCACTGTACTATGTTTATTTTGTTTAGTAAACAAAAATGAAAACGTGGAAACTGCCAAGGTGGCCTAATATTTTTTGGCATCCATTTATAATTACTAATGAACATATGGAACAGATTTTCCCCCACAGAAAAATAAAGCACTGGACACAGTAAAGTACTGATAATGGTTTCCTGTGAATGCACCAGTCCTACCTCCTTTACTCTTCCTTGCTAGCATATGACAGAAACAAGTCACGATCCCTGGCTTTGTGTTACATCAGAACCAGGTATCATGGGTTTATTTTACTCCAAACTGCTCATACTTTGTTTGAGTGAAACAAACCATGATCTCACGTTTGGACATAGTGCTAAGCCAGGGATTGTAGTTTGTTTCACTTCTGTGCTAATACAGAGGAGTAAGGTAGAAGAGGTTGGTTACATGGCTCATGAATGATAAACCATTTAACTATGTTTTACCGTGACATGCAGTCTGGGCCACTGGATCTATTGGGTTGTGGTAGGAGTGATACTGTGGGCAAGAATAGAAAGCTGCTGTTGTGTGTGTATGTGAATTCTGTCAAGTTTTGTGGCAGCAGAAACTGTGCATGAAGTCACAGGGAGGCTGATTTATGAAGAGAGGGATTTGTAATTTGTAGCTGGGAGGCCAGCTGAAAATGATGGATAAATGCTGACACATTCCCTCCTTCCCTTGATGTTTAGTGAAACAGAGAATGGTGATGACTTTGTGGTGATTGTAGATGATGATGGTGAAGAAGAAGATGCGACGGATGTGCATGAGATCATGGATGAGGAGGAGGGTGGGCGAGGTAAGTAGTGGTGGAATAGGGCTGTCCCTCCCCCCCCCCCAAATTGTAGCAGCTTCTGGACATGAAAGAGAGCATGCTAAATGAAAAATAGTCCTGGTAAGTCAGGGCTCGGGGCAGGGAGGAGGGAGATGTTGATCCAGAAGGGAATAGATGGCCAGCTTACCTCAGAAGCTAGGGAATGGGATTGAGGAACAACGGAAAATCAGAAACGGGAAGGAAAGGGCAGTTCTGGTTGGTAGGCTAGGATCAGAAGTATCTTGATGTATCCTACTTTGCTGATACAGGTGAAGCTGTGGAAGAGGTCCTGAGTGGCCAAGAAGAGGGTGTTACCGGTCCCAGGTCCTCTGTCCGTGAGGAGCCAGATGGGAAAGATTCTGACGCAGAAGACGATGGCTAGATCATTATGGAAAGACTGTCTGGTTTGACTTTCTCATGGTGACCTCAGTGGCACTTTGACCAATTGCACTTGGACATGGCAGGATATGGTGGTGGGAAGTTTCAGGAGCAGTCACATTGGTTCTTTTGTACCTTTATTTATTGCAGCGACTGCATTTCCCTCCCTGCCCTGGGGGTGTGTTTGTTGCCACACACCAGCACTCCCCCATCCCCATTGTCTGATGCTTAGCATCTCTTCCTACCTGCCTGCATGGGGGCTATATGCATACTTGCCCTGTCCCCTGTTGGCTACTCAGGGTATAGCCTGCCCAGTGGCCTTTTCAAAACAGCTCAGGGTTCCTTTCTTCCATTCAGCATTATTAAGCTGCTGAGTTTCACACCTTCCCTGCACTTCTCCCTGTGAGGATTCTACTCATCCTGTAAACACTTCAGCTTTAGAATGCCCTCTAGAGGCCAGTTAGTGCCTCCTGCAGTTGAAACATAGTCCTTACCCTGCTTCCTCCCCATCCAAAGAGTAAGGCCCAACATTTTTGGAAGTCTGGAAGTCTTCTGACACTAGTACTCAGCCAATTCTCAATGGGTTTAAAATGGTCCCTGCTGATTCAGATGCAGGCCTTGCACCTGGAGGCTTTGCCGAAGCAGTAACAGCTCCCTAGTTGCACAATGTTCTGCTTGGGGTTGTTGTGTATGAGGGAAAAGAATGGCTGGCTGGGAGGAGGACTGAAGCACTCTGCTTTTGTGCCCAGGGATTTCCCAAATGTTCCGGGGTACTGTGGTGGTGTGGAAATATTTCTTGCAGCAGCATGGCACTATGGACATGTATGTGATGTCACCCCACCCTTTAACTATGTATTTATGCATAGTTTCCTAGCAATGTTTCTAAAGCATCATACCTGGTTGGGCCCCTTCCTTATCCTTATCCCCATGGAGGCTGCTCTATGCAATGCTACTGATATTTGTAGAAAGGCAACTGTTTTCCTTGGCTGAGTTTTTTGTATATTTCGTATCAGGACTTTGTACGTTTTTTGTTTTTTTTTACTACAAAAAAGCACTTAATATACAGAGAGCTTTCCAACTTGGTGTGCGGCTCCTTTCTTCCACAAATGCTTATTGGAGGTCCACAGCCACAGCTATTCGCAGAAAATGTGTAGAGCACAAAGTTATGCAAATAGGCATGTTCCATCTACATACTTCAGTCTGCACTATACATTGGAGTTCTTTGTAGTACTGTATTGAAAAGAGGAGTAGTGTTGAGCAGTAGGAGAGTGAATAAGAAGTGTGGGAAGGTGATTGCTGAAATTTGAAAAATGGGCTTATAAGTTATTACAGTAGTGGTAAAAGCTGCATCTCAAAGGGGTGATGAGTGTAGGTTCAGCATGTCCAGCCACAATATTTCCAGAATAAGTCCCTAAAGAGCCCCCTCCACACACACAGGAGTTTGATTTAAGAACTTTAATGGGGAAATGTTGCCAGTGTGCAATGAAATATTCTGGCTTACAAGAGAGGTTAAAAGATAAAAAAAAATTGGATGTGTTTGAAGCAAGAGGAAGAACAAGCAATTCATAGATCCTCTGTATGGAGAAGACTGAGAAATCCTATTGGATAACAGAAGGCAGAACTGCTCAATACCTACTTTGCCTCAGTCTTCACCCAAAAGGAAGGCAGTGCCCAACCTGGTAATAACAGAATAAATGATAGAATAAATAAAAGAGGGAGCTGCAGCCTTAAAAAGGAAAAGAGGTGGTAAGGGAGCTGCACCCAAGGGTACAAAAGGAGCTTGCAGATATAATCACAGAGCCTTTGTATTTGAGAATTCTTGCAGAGCAGGTGAGGTCCCTGCAGACTGTAGGCAGGCGAAAAGTGGAAGAAAGACCCAGGTAACTACCGACCAATCAAGCTTGACATTGATACCAGGAAAGGTCCTTGAACAGGGGAGCACTTGGAAAAGGATGCTGTAATCACTAAGAGCCAGCATGGTTTCTGAAAACAAGACATGCCAGATGAATCTCATTTCTGTTTCTGAGTTACAAGCATGATGGCTATCTCTCAACAACTAAACCAAGATTCTAAGATGTACAAACATTGAACTGCCAGCAACAATGGCAGTTGTTAAAGCCTGTCATTAGTGGAATCGTGTTTTGGTTTATTAAGAGATAGGAACAAAAGGCTTTTTTACTTGCTGCTGCTTTTAAAATTGCATCCAATGAAGCATCTCAAAGTGATTTCTCAATGCAATACAAACCACATACAAAACTATTGCATACATACCGGTAAAAGACTTTAAAAAATCAAATTCAGATACCGACTTGGATAAAAATCTCCATTTAGAAGGTTCAGTTGAATGAGGAAAGTCTTCAGCAGGTGCTAAAAATGTAACAGACAGTGCCTATTCTATCTGATAAGCAAAGGGAAGTAGTTCCAAAGGCCTGGTTCCAACATCATGCAGAATGGAACTCCTGATATAATGATATCTGCAGATTCTCTTCTGCAGTATGCAGTGATCAGCTGGATGTATAAGGGATAAACAATGTTTTGGGTAACCTGGTCCCAAACTATGGACATTTGGTATACAGTGATACGTTGGGTTACAGACGTTTCAGGTTACAGATGCTTCAGGTTACAGTCTCCGCTAACCCAGAAATAGTACCTTGGGTTAAGAAATTTGCTTCAGGATGAGAACAGAAATTGTGTAGCGGTGGCAGCGGGAGCCCCATTAGCTAAAGTGGTACATCAGGTTAAGAACAGTTTCAGGTTAAGAACGGACCTCCGGAAAGAATAAAGTACATAACCAGAGGTACCACTGTACCAGCACCAATTCCTTGAACTTAGCTCAGTAGCTAATGCAGCCAGTGCAATTCTTTTCAATAGTGGCATAATATTATGGTGATATTCTGCCCAGCTCTGCAGTTGAGCCATCACATTTTGCACTAGTGGCACCTTCCAGGTCAAACACAAGGGCAGCTCCACACAGAGCACATTGCAGTAGTCCAATAAGGAAAGTAGTGCATGGACGACAGACAGTGGTCAGGCTATCCCATTCCAGAATGGTAAAAGGGAGTCAGTCACAGAGGTCACCTGGGCCTCTAGCACCAGAGATCCAGGAACAGCGCCCTCTCCCAACCTCCTGCCCAGATCATAAACCTGCTTGTTCAGGGGGAGTTTGAAGCCATATAAAGTCGGCACATGGCTCTGCCATGCTACTTTTTAAGACGCAATACATATTCGATGTGGGGAGCATTCAAACATGCAGCCGCCTCCTTTTGCACTCTGAAGTGATCCAGTGCAGGAAGGATGGTGTCCTGCCTTTGTTTCTTTTTTAGAATGTTTGAGTTCATTCTTGTTGGAGAACAATGGTTTGGCTACAAGGCAGCAACTCGAGCAACGGAATGTTTTCTGGAAAAAATACGAGATGACTGGTAGTTTAGAAATTTTAACTTTTGTATTAAAAACAAAACCAATCCTCTCTCCCACCCCTCCTTACCCTTATAGGAATTTAGCCGACTTCTCCACGGCGGACACTCGGCCTTTCTCAGCCGCAGCTTCCCAGGGTCATCCAGTTGACTCAGCCGGGCCATTGGAGGCTGCGAGCTCCGGATCCCACGCCCCCGGGGACGGACGCTGCTCACGGACCCGGCGCGGCTCCATCCCGGGCGGAACCAGGCGCGCGGCCCCGCCCTCATGGCCGCCATGTTGCTCCCGGAGGCCCCGCCCTCCCCAGCGAAGGGGGCGGGGCCTCCGGGGAAAAACATGGCGGCGGCGCTGAGGAGCGTGAAGGTGAGGAGGCGGCGGCCGGGCAGCTCGCGCCAAACCCCGAGAGCGAGGCCGGGGAGCGGCGGCGGCGGCGGCGGGGCTAGAGAGGCCGGCGCTCCTTAGGGCACGGAAGAGAACCCAAAGGCGATGCCTTTCCCGATATACTGGGGAAGCAGCTGCCGCGAGGAAGGCGCGTGTCTCTGGGGAGGAGGCCCACGCAGCCCTCCCGCGCCTTCTTAAGGTCTGCACGGCGGGCAGAAACGCCACACGGGTGCTCTAGCCTGCCATGGGGGGGGGGGGAGTTTCTCTTCCCTTTGCTTCAAACAGCTTTATGACAGGCGCCCCCCTGTGAAGCACAGGAACTCTGTCGGGGGGAAGCAATGATGGGCAGCACCAGGGTATGACTGAGCCTGGAAGGCATTTAAAACTTTAGAACCTCTTGGCACTCCTGCTTTACTTGAACGATAATTTTCTCTTTATTATCTTCACTTCCAGGGAATGGTTGGCCTGGTGACCGGTGGGGCTTCAGGCCTAGGCCGAGCCACGGCAGAGCGGCTGGTGCAGCAGGGAGGCAGTGCTGTACTTGTGGATCTGCCCCAGTCCGATGGGGAGAGTGTGGCCAAATCGCTGGGAGAGAGATGCATCTTTGCTCCAGCTGATGTAGGGATTTTTCAAAGGGGGATTTGATAAAGAGGTTGTACCCATAGAGTAGCAGCTGAGCTAAGTGGTTTCCTCTCCTTTCCCAGGTAACATCAGAGTCAGATGTGAAGGCTGCCCTAGCACTGGCACGGGAAAAGTTTGGCCGTGTGGATGTGGCAGTGAACTGTGCTGGGATTGCAGTGGCTGTCAAGACCTATAATATTAAGAAGGACCTTCCTCACAACTTGGAAGACTTCCAGAGAGTTATTAATGTGAGCATTAAGAAAACCCTAGTCCATTCTTGTTATTGGTTTGTCATCAAGTGTTCTTGCTCCAACCATTTCCCTAACAATTCTTGCCTCACAAAAACAGCAGAAAATTTAAGATACCTTACTGAGCAAGTGGGACCTGTAACAAAATGTTGTCGTGTGGAGTGTTCCTGTTCAGGGTGCCTGCTAGCCAGCCATACGCTGCTCCTTTTCAAGTTACTCCTTTTCATCCTCCTTTTTCCATTTCCATTTCAACTCTTCCCCCATCCACTACTCCCTCAACTATTTCTCATAAGGTTTGGTTTGCAGACCCTTAATGATCTTGGTCACCCTTCTTTGCACACAATATTCTTAAATTGTGGTGGAACTGGACACAGGTCTGACCAAGGCAGAACAGAGTGGTACTATTACTGCCCTTGATCTGGACACTATACTTCTGTTGATGCAGCCTATATTAGCATTAACTTTTTTGCTGCTGCATTCCCTTCTCAACTCCCCTGTAAGCTCCTTTTGCAGCCACACTGGTTTCTTTAGGTGCCTCCCACTTTTCTTTCTTGTTGGAATTGTCAGCATTTGTGCCTATAATATTTTACCTTTAAGAAACTTCCATCCATTCAGATTCCCTGCTATTTGAGTATTTCTGACCATGGGATCTCATGGTCTTTTTGAAATCAGCTTTACTTCTTAAAGCCCAAAGTGCACATGTCTGCACTCAGCTTTCCCTTGCCTTTGTATCATGAAACCAAGGAAATGATTGCTTCCTCCCAAGTTTCTGAGTACTTCCATTTCATCAGTCAGTTACTCCCTGTTGGTGAGGACCAGGTCCAAGATAGATGATCCATTTGTTGGACCTTACATTCTTGGCAGAGCTCGATTTCCAACAGATATTGGGGTAATTGAAGTCTTCTATGACTATTAACTCTTTCTTTTTTGAATGGTTGGTAATCTGCTCTAGGAAGGAATCATGCAAGTCTTCAGTCTGGCTTGGAGGTCTATAGCACACCCACAATAAGGTCACTGTTGTTTCCCTCTCCTAGAGTTTTTACTCATATATTCTGCCTTCCATACTCCAGGTTGTGGATCTCTTCACAAGCATGCACATCTTTTACATGCAACACTATTCATCCCTTCCTGTTTGGTCTATTCCTTTTGAACAAGTTGTACCCCTCAATTTCCATGTTCTGGTCCTGAGTCTGACCCCACCAGGTTTCAGTAATATCTATTATATTGTATTTGCCATCCTATACAGTATTAAGAACTCAAATTCATCTTGCTTGTTTCCCATACTCTGTACTTTGGTATAGAGACAACTGAAATGAGTCATTCCTTCCAGCTATTTCTTTCTTTTAGTTTCCTGCCCTTTAGCAGGTTTCTGTTGCAGGACCTCAGTTTCCTATGTATGAATGAAGCTATTATCACCAGTACCGGGGGTCCTCCTGTCAACTGTCTTCCTGCCCCTCAGGATTTGGATTAAAGCTTTCCTGATCAGGTTCATGAGACTCTTCTTAGCAAACACATTCTTGCCAACTGCTGTGAGGTGCAACCCATTTCTTGCCTGAAGTCCTTTGTCAAGGAAGCAGACACCATGGTCCAAGAAGCCAAACCTTTCCTGACAACACCATGCATACAAGCCACTGTTTTCCTTCCAATATTTCCCTCTTTTCCTGGGCCATGACATTCAACAGGGAGTGATGGAAAAACCACCTGTGCCCCAAGGCCCTTCAGATTCCTGCGCAGATTATCATAGTCACTTGCTGTATGTCAAAGGCTGTGTTGGGCAGTATTGTTTGTACCCCCATCAGAAGGAAGGATTGAGTTTAATATTAATATTTGACAATGATTTTGAGTGACAAGAGGGTGTTTCTAATGACAAGAGGGAGAGTTCTAATGTGATGAAGTAAAGATGATGTCTTGCACTATTGGTTTGAAAGGGGTAGGGAAGGGCCAAGCTTTGGGGTGCATAACTTCCACCTGCCTGTGTTCCTCAGGTGAATATTGCTGGAACATTCAACGTAATCCGTCTGACTGCAGGTGAGATGGGACGGAATGAGCCCGACTCAGATGGGCACAGAGGGGTAATCATCAACACTGCCAGTGTGGCTGCCTTTGAGGGGCAGGTAAGTCTCAAGCCTCCACTGCCAGCTGTATGAGACAAAGAAAATCCCCTGTGTTACAACACGAAACAATCTGATCAACAAAAGGCAACATGTGGGCTAATAATGTATTGGCAATATTTATGAAACACTATCAATTGTTTCTTAATTCTTAAATAAAAGCCATATAATATGTGCAAGAAGTCACAGGAAGAACTGTTCTGTTTGCTGTTTGTTGTTGCTGTGCTTACAGCACTACCCGGCTCCAGTTCATTCTCAACCAAACTTTGATATAGATATGAACTGTGGAAAGGCTTTCTGCCTCAGCTTCAGTGTTTCTTTGTGGTTACACACCATTCTAAGCATTCCTGTTGATGGAATATTTATTTGATTTCTATTCATGACTTCTTGTACGTATTATATGGCTTTTGTTTATGAATTAAGAAACAATTGATAGTGTTTCATAAATATTGCCAATACATTATTAGTCCACATGATGCCTTTTGTTGATCACATCCACTGCCAGCTGGCTTGGTTGGCAACACCCAGCTGACACTACTGTAAAGCGGTATACACACAGGTGTCCTATGCTTAGTGCCATTCTTACAGAAGAGCAGGACCATAAAGGTCTTTGTTGGATTGCAACTCCCACCAGCCCCAGCCAGTATGGTCAGTGGTCAGGGATTATGTCTGGAAGACCTGAAGTTCCCCAATTCTTCTGCACAGCATCAGTAGAATAGTCAAGGGTTAATAATTGCTCTGCTTTGTCCCAGAAATGTGGATACTGTAAGTTACTGAGCAGAGGAAAACATCCTGTATCTCAAGCTCAAGAAAACATATCATCATATAAAAATTAATAATACCAGTAATTCTATGCCATCCATGCTCCAAGTTTGGCAGGTGTTGTATTGACAGGATTAGCACCAGGTACTCCCACTATGTGTGCCCCAACTTCTACTGCACTGTACAAGGGATGCACCTGACAGACCACAATGCTTTGCTGGCATTTCTGGGAGCACTGTTGCCCTACTTGGTTGTGTGTACATATGTGCCCGTTCTGAATGTGTAATGGCAGGGGAGTAAAATGGAATATTCATTTCATAAGGTTAAAAAAAATAATAATCACAGGTTTGCTCTTGGTTCGCAAGATGACAAGAGACTTTGTATTGAGAGGCAGGGTTTGGGCATCAAAGCTGAATTAATTCAAAGATGACCAGCCTCTAGCTTTGAGGCAGCCAGTGATTCCGAAAACTTCTACCCAGCAGTAGAGAGAGTGAGAGACTTACAGGTTTGCCTATGATACTCGGGCAGGCCTGTGTTCTGCCCTGTTCTCCTATACCACACTGCTCTGCAGACTAAAGGTGTACCAAGCCTGAGGCAAGGGGCTGTATATGTTCTTCAGCAAGGAATAGAGTCAGAATTGTCTTGTACTAAAGACACTGGCCATTGTTATGTTACCTTTTATAAAGCTGTGGGGAACCTCTGTCCTCCTGGATGTTGCTGAACCATAACCCCCGTCATCCCTGGCCATTGGCTGTGCATTCCGGGTGGGGCTGATAGGAGCTGTAATTCAGCAACGTCTGGAGAGCCAAAGTTTCCCCACACTTGCTTAAATGAATTTGTATGGAGGGCTGGGAGGAATTCTTTTCCCAAACCTATTTAAGGACTTCCAATGACTTGCTTTCTGCCCCCTCACCTTGCCCCAATTAAGAGTGACTTCAGATTCCTGCCCTGCCCTGCTCAGGCTTCCTGTACCTCTGGCAGGCTTGTTGCAGTGCTACTCAATCTCCACATACGTATTTCAGGGAACACTTGTGACTTTAATAAGGGTCTAGAGTGCCATTGTTTTTTTTTCCTCCCCAGGTTGGCCAGGCTGCCTATTCCGCTTCCAAAGGAGGCATTGTGGGAATGACACTGCCCATCGCTCGGGATCTTGCACCTTTGGGGATCCGAGTGGTTACCATTGCACCAGGTAGCACTCCTGCCTTGAATCTGGGCTTTGGGAAAGGAAGGTGCTCTTGGAGGGTGCTCAAGGCTGTAATGGCAGGATTGTATACTCCACAGAACTTGGTACAGAATTCATTAGTGGGGGTAGTGCTATCTGCAAACATTTATGCAAATTTGCCTTTACAGAATATCTTGCAGATTTAGTCACAGGCATAGGGCTGTATGTGGCACTGAACATCTGGAATCCTTATTGAACTGCCTGTCACATTTCTGACCATGCACTTTTTAACCTATATTTGCAGCTGTAAGTCCTAGAAACTCATTTAAAAACAAAACTAAGCTTCTTAGGAAGCTAAATTCTGCACCCAGCAATGCATTCTGTGCCCCAATAATTGTGGCACACTCACACAGTGCTCTGCTTAATAGGCATTGTAAAAATGTAAAGAACAGAGACCGGGGCAACCCTGAGTGTGCTTTTGTTTTTTCCAGGTCTCTTTGCAACACCTCTTCTGGCATCACTTCCTGAGAAAGTGAGGACATTCCTGGCACGGCAGGTGCCCTTCCCAAGTCGTCTTGGTGCTCCAGGGGAGTATGCCCACCTGGTGCAATGCATAATGGAGAACCCCATGCTCAATGGTGAGGTGATCCGGCTTGATGGGGCTATCCGAATGCAGCCCTGAACTGTAAGCCCTGGAAGAGCAAGAGGGTTTGCTTCCCTATCACTGGTCAGGGATTGTTTCTCTGCCCACTGGACCATAATCATGGTACTTTTGAATCTGCTGATGATTACAGCTGCCTCTGCTATGCTTCCTCAACTGGAATCTAGGCTAGCAAAAGCAAATGATTAACATCTGGACTATAATAAATGAATTAATTGTATGCTCCTCTGTTTGCTGTGTGAGTCGTTCTCATCCCTTGCTAGTGGGACAATCTAGTCTTCTAACCCACTAATAAGTCCCTGTTCCAAATTTGCAATACAATCCAGGAGCCCTGTCTCTGTTTTACTTCCAAAGACACCTGTGATTCTGTTTGGTGTTGATCTTCTTTGTCTCTTTTACTCAGTCTATGATGAGGATAACATGCATGTGCTACACATAAAAAAAATCTGAGAGTGAAGGAAAGCAAAGTCTTATTAAAGCAAATTGTGCAAATAAAGTAGGCAACCTATTTCTAAAGCTTTCAAATTATGTAGAGCTCTTGGGGGGGAAATAGCAGTAGTGTGAAGTCCTATACCCTGGCCATGACCACTGCCAGTTTATCCTGCCTGTTCTCTGGTTTTTGAATTATAAAACTCAGATACCACACTTCTGTAGCCAGGAAAAGCTGTGTAGAACAAGGAAACAGTGGGGTCACTTAGAGGAGAAGATGGTGAAATGCGAACAGGGGACGCAGAAAGGGCAGAACTCCTCAATACCTTCTTTGCCTCAGTCTTCTCCAAAAAAGAAAACAATGCCCGACCTGAAGAATATGGAGCAGATGATTCAGCAGGGGAAACACAGCCCAGAATAAGTAAGGAGGTAGTACAAGAACACTTGGCTAGTTTAGATGTATTCAAGTCTCCAGGGCCAGATGAACTACATCCCAGAGTATTAAAAGAACTGGCAGAGGTGATTTCAGAACCACTGGCAGTAATCTTTGAGAATTCCTGGAAAACAGGTGAAGTCCCAGCAGACTGGAGGAGGGCAAATGTTGTCCCTATTTTCAAAAAGGGGAAAAGAGAGGACCCAAACAATTACCGCCCAGTCAGCCTGACATCAATACCAGGAAAGATTCTAGAGCAGATCATTAAGCAAACGGTCTGTGAGCACCTAGAAAGGAACGCTGTGATCACTAAAAGTCAGCATGGGTTTCTGAAAAATAAGTCATGTCAGACTAATCTGATCTCATTTTTTGACAGAATTACAAGCCTGGTAGACGAAGGGAACACTGTGG
This sequence comes from Darevskia mixta, assembly GCA_034641385.1. Taxonomy (NCBI): domain Eukaryota; kingdom Metazoa; phylum Chordata; class Lepidosauria; order Squamata; family Lacertidae; genus Darevskia; species Darevskia mixta. Next base: position 2,087,954 of record JAWWNH010000067.1, on the reverse strand, counting down.
ATGTAGCCTATCTTGATTTCAGCAAGGCCTTTGACAAGGTGCCCCATGATATTCTTGTAAAGAAGCTGGTAAAATGCGGGCTAGACAATGCTACCATTCAGTGGATTTGTAACTGGCTGACTGACCGAACCCAAAGGGTGCTCATCAATGGCTCCTCTTCATCCTGGAGAGAAGTGACTAGTGGGGTGCCACAGGGTTCTGTCTTGGGCCCAGTCTTATTCAACATCTTTATCAATGACTTGGATGATGGGCTTGAGGGCATCCTGATCAAGTTTGCAGATGACACCAAATTGGGAGGGGTGGCTAATACCCCAGAGGACAGGATCACACTTCAAAATGACCTTAACAGATTAGAGAACTGGGCCAAGGCAAACAGGATGAATTTTAACAGGGAGAAATGTAAAGTACTACACTTGGGCAAAAAAAATGAAAGGCACAAATACAGGATGGGTGATACCTGGCTTGAGAGCAGTACAAGTGAAAAGGATCTAGGAGTCTTGGTAGACCACAAACTTGACATGAGTCAACAGTGTGATGCAGCAGCTAAAAAAGCCAATGCAATTCTGGGCTGCATCAATAGGAGTATGGCATCTAGATCAAGGGAAGTAATAGTACCACTGTATTCCGCTCTGGTCAGACCCCACCTGGAATACTGTGTCCAGTTCTGGGCACCACAGTTCAAGAAGGATATTGACAAGCTGGAACGTGTCCAGAGGAGGGCAACCAAAATGGTCAAAGGCCTGGAAACGATGCCTTATGAGGAACGGCTTAGGGAGCTGGGTATGTTTAGCCTGGAGAAGAGACGGTTAAGGGGTGATATGATAGCCATGTTCAAATATATAAAAGGATGTCATATAGAGGAGGGAGAAAGGTTGTTTTCTGCTGCTCCAGAGAAGCGGACACGGAGCAATGGATTCAAACTACAAGAAAGAAGATTCCACCTAAACATTAGGAAGAATTTCTTGACAGTAAGAGCTGTTCGACAATGGAATTTGCTGCCAAGGAGTGTGGTGGAGTCTCCTTCTTTGGAGGTCTTTAAGCAGAGGCTTGACAGCCACCTGTCAGGAATGCTTTGATGGTGTTTCCTGCTTGGCAGGGGGTTGGACTGGATGGCCCTTGTGGTCTCTTCCAACTCTATGATTCTGTGATTCTGTGATCTGTATCAGATTGTGTTGCTGCACATGAAAGCTGAGAATCGTAGATTATGGGGGGCAGAGTGGCTTTCTGGACTTCAGCCTTAGTCTTGCTACTGCATAACTGCAAGCACCAGCAAGTATGGTCAGGCCCTGCTAAATTTGTTTTTAGCTTGCAGGCATTAATATACAATAAAGGGGTTTTATTATACTTTATATTGTATGGCGATGATGTTTATGTTTGTATACCACCCTTCATCCAAAGATCACAAGGTTGTTCAGAACATAATGTATTTTATATACACTTGTTCACTTCTTAGATATTTTATATTAAGAATTTATGAATCCTTAAAATAATGTTTAGTCCTTGTTGAGAGCAAGAAGCTGACCATGTAGTTTGCCCCGATGGCTTTGATCTTGTATTTCTTGGCTGTTGTGGATAAGCAAATCATTCTGAGCTAAACCACCTACAGATCCCAGAAATACTAGCACCTGATCCGGAGGAAAAGCTGTATAGAGATGTTCCTTTGGAGTTCCACATTCTGTTGTTAAGGCACTCTGTTCTGTGATATGTGTGCAAAACAAACCACCCTAGCCCCTTACTCTAATTCTCTTCTCCGAGGACCCGTTCACACATTAGGGAAGACACTTCACTCTACATGGCACTTAATCATATGGTAAGACATTTATGCAAAGTAGCTTGCCATGTGGTTGGGCAACATTTTACACTGGTATAGACATCCACGTGGAGCGATTGTGGAGTGGTCTTCATGCAATAACATGGAAACTGGTGTAAATGGAAACTATGGTCTAGCAAGATCAGTTGCTTTGTCCTTGTAATTCTACATTACAGCCAGCAGATGACTCCCTTTGTAAATACAGCACAAAAATACTTTACTGAACGCAAAGCCTTCATTCCAGCCAGCTTTGGAACTGGGTATGTCATGCTTCAGTCAGCGGCTGCTAGTGTTAAACTGCAAGTGGTACTGGGCTGTGGGTACATTGGAGTAGACCTCTTTCTCCATATACTGTAAACTGTAAAACAAAGAACAGAAGTGTGATCAGTGGAGAAGGCAAGGAAATGTTTGTCACTTCATTAGTGCCAAGGAAGAGTCAGCCTTGGCGTCTGTTTTCAGTAGCAGGACTTAACCTAGGAAGAAAAGATGAAAATGCCTCTGAATATGTGCCTAATGCATCTCCCTCACCCCTGGATCACAACAAAGAGTACCGGTAGCAAGGATTAGGGGGAAGAAAGGCACTGAGCGCAGGTGGTGGTGGTGCTTCTAGACAAACCTCAGCCTGTCCTTCAGGGTACCTGCAATTCTCTATCTGAGGAGGCTGCCTCATTTCCATCTCCCGGGGGCAGGGAGGAACCTTTCATCCTTGGCCTACTCACTTTGACTTCTGTGCATCCGCCAGATCCTGGTTGTAGGCATCCAGGCTCTTCCTCAGCTGCTGGCGGAAATTCTGCTCCTGCTGCTCCATCTCCATGGCAGCACGGCCAGCCAACTCCCGCTGCCGGTTCCATTCAGCCTCCCACTGCTGCTCTTCTTCCCGCAGCCTCTATTAGAGTGGGAGAGAAAAGGCTCAGACATAGTGCAATGTGGCTGATAGAAGTGAAAACTATTTCGCCCCTGGGTAAAATCTCTACACTTGCTACAAACTCACAAGCCACAGTTCTCTCAACTGTTGCCGAACCCCCTCAAATGTTAATATGGAGTTGGTACTGTCCTCTCTTACAGGGCTGTTGTGAGGTGTTCTTGAGTTAATCAATGTAAAAGCACTTTGAAGATTTGAACTGTGATTTATATTTTTTATATATTGAGAGGGAAACAGAACCTTTGTAACATTCCAGCTGCCTACATCCGCCACCTCCTACTGGCATAGGAAAGTACCATTAGAAGCTCAGAAGGATGGAAAGATAAGACTCTGAACTTTCATCTGGGAAAGAAACACCATCCAAAATTGTGTAACACCCCCCGCCCCCCGGCAGCATAACAGAGGAATTCAACATAACACCAAGTGGGGGGTGTGTGCACAGAACAAGGTCTGCTTGCGCAACAGGACTTCCCATCTCCTTCCCCTGTGTGCCCCCTAACCCTGCTCTGGGGGTTCCTCCAACTCTCCAAAGCAGATTTAGGGGGTGATGGGTTCCCATTGCATGTGCGGACCTCATTCCATGCATGCAATAACTTGGCTGAATCCCACAATAAGGAAAATGCTCTTAAAATGTAGAGATAAGGGCTGTGCTTAGGCCAATGTACCTGCTGCCCTCTTCTCTCCTACATAATGGACCATTCTTGAGCTTACAAGGGAAAGCAGTCCATGTTACTTAGCACCACTGTGCTCTGGACAGGTAATGTGATTGCCACCTAGTGTACACACACCTTACATATAATGCAGAGACCTACCTACTCATCTGTATTGCCCATGTCAGCACATTCCCACCATTTTCTGGACATCCTCTTAGCTGCATTAGTTACGAAGGAACTTGTGTAACTCACAAGCTTTCTTGCTGCAGCATCAGCTGTGCCGCCACTTGCCTGCTTCTCCTTACACTGCTCCGCCTGTGTTTTCCGCACAGCTTCCACATCTGCAGAGGTCATCCCCTTCCAGCGGTCCGTGATCACACGGTGTGGGCCCACAAGGCTTTTGGCGACGTCAGGGTTTTCTGTCAGGAGGTCACCCGTCAGGTGGTTGTGGATTTCTGCATAGTTATTGTCCTGCTCACGCTGCTGGGCCAGACGCTGCTGCTCAGCAACCTCTGCAGCCTGGTTTGGGAAAGGAGTAGATGGGATGCTGTTGCAACAGTATCTACAGCCTTGTGCTCATGTCTTTCTAGCCCAGCCTTTCCCAACTTTGTACTCTCCACATGTGTGCACTACAACTTCCACTAGCCCTGGTCAGCAAGCCCAGTGATCAGGGATGATGGAAGCTGGGAGTCCAAAACATCTGGAGGGAATGAGGTTGAAGAATGATGCAGATGAATAGCTAATTAATATAGGAAGATGGTACCTGGGCTCGATTAAAGTCAGCTGTTGCCATGGCTTTGGCCTTGCGACACTCGTCTTCCAAACGTGCCAGTTCCAGGGCTCGTAGGTCCAGCTCTATCCTCTTTTTGTCTTCCAGGATGTCTACAAGGAAAGCAGGTGTTCTGGCTTGCAGTCAAGCTACACACACACACACGATCCTCCCATAAGGCAAAGTGAGGCAGTAGATTTGGAATGGCATTAGAGTAGCAGAATGGGAGACAGACACATCTGTGTTGCTTTGCTTTGCAGCTCCTAACTGTTTCAGTAGAGCTTGTGATGCTGGTAGTAAGTTAAGTGATGACTTCCTTCTCCAGTTCCAACAATGGGGCTCACTGACATGGAAGACTGGTCAAGGAGAAACATGGTCACTGCTTGCATCAGCACCTGTTGTTGACTAAACAAGCCAATGCTCTAACTTAACAGTGTACCACTGAGCTAACAGCAGAACATGAGAAGGCCATGTCAAAGCAGGTGATCAGCCCTATAGTAGGACAGGCAATTCCCAATTTATGAAGGGGTTGCATTTCAAGATACTGCATGCATCAGCCTGCCCTGCCTCCTTGTGGTGCCAAAAATGTCACGGGCATCCGTGGTAGTGAATGTGCCGATTGTGCACAAATGGGGAGTTGCCTGTATTCGGGAACTATGGCTCATAGTAGCTGGTCTGTGCTCACTTTTGAACAGTACTAGCACACACCTGGCCAAGAAACGTACACCAAAGAGTTAGTTGGCTACTATGCCTCTATCTAGAGCATTGGTTCTTAAAATGGGGTCCATGGATTGGCATCGGGGGGGGGGTCTGTGAGTCAGGCACAATAAAGATAAGAAAGAAAATGTTTCCAGTGCAATGAAATAAATTGTTCGCAAAATTGTGTGTGTGTGTGTATGTGTTGATTTCTACCTAAAGGTAAAGGGACCCCTGACCATTTGGTCCAGTCGTGTCCGACTCTGGGGTTGCGGCGCTCATCTCGCTTTATTGGCCGAGGGAGCCGGCGTACAGCTTCCAGGTCATGTGGCCAGCATGACAAAGCCGCTCCTGGCGAACCAGAGCAGCACACGGAAACGCCGTTTACCTTCCCGCTGCAGCAGTACCTATTTATCTACTTGCACTTTGACGTGCTTTCGAACTGCTAGGTGGGCAGGAGCTGGGACCAAGCAACGGGAGCTCACCCCATCGCAGGGATTCGAACCGCCGACCTTCTGATCAGCAAGCCCTAGGCTCTGTGGTTTAACCCACAGCGTCACCTGGGTCCCTCGCGATTTCTACCTACAACATAGTAAATAAAGATGTTGTAAATAGGCAAGCAAGTTTCCCAGGACTGAGTGAAGCTGAAAAGTGTTCACCCAAGCCTGGGAAAACCCCTCGCCTCCAGCAGGACCACCGGGTCCAAGGGAGGCATTGTCGCCATCACGCAACAGCACCCAACCTGGCAGTAAGTGTCATTACATACCCACCATCCCCTTATTTTTATTCAATGCCCCCCAATTGCACCTGAGGCTACTATCACCCCTCTGAATCGTTCCAGCGCCTCCCCGGGGGGGCGGTATCACCCACTTTGGGAAACACTGCTCTGAAAGATTCACCTCCAACCTATCAGTCCAGTTGGGTAAATCTTTTTTTAAAAAACAAAAATATTTATTGACACTTACTCAAAAATATATACCCATTACAAAGTATATTTCTATAATATACCAAGATAAAATAGCTACTTAGTCTAAAAGAACAAAATCAGAAGAAAGAAAAGACAAGGAAAGGAAATGAGAAAATGAGAGAAAAGGAAAATAAACCTAAAGAAAGATAAAGAAGAAGAAAATAAAATGACTTCTGGCTCGATGTTATGCAGCCACATATAATATTCATTCCTTAAGAGCCAAACCTGTATTCCAGTTGGGTAAACCTTGTTGGTGCCAAAAACATAAATAGAATTCCTGGATGCCAAGACCCAGTTTGGGGCAAGAACTCTTTGGTGAGAGAACCCTAGCAGAGATTTAAAGTCACAAAATATATAGCAAAGTAAAGCATGGAAATGCTTGTAGAAAATGCAGGAGAATTCCTTCATCTCCAACTTCTGAGTAATACAAACGGTCTTAAGAAAAGGATAGCTATTCAGTAGAGCTCAAGGGAAACAAATAAAGCTTGCAGTTCTACATTTTCACCCAGAACTCAGGCCAAGTACCGTGTTTCCCCTTTTTTAATACGTAGTCATAAAGTAAGCCATGGCAGGGTTTTTTTACCTTTGTGAGAAGTAAGACGTACCCCCAAAGTAAGCCGTGGTGCCGCCATTGTTCCCGTCGCCTCCTCAGCCCCTCCTGCGTGCGCAGGGAGCCAGTGAACCAGTGAGAGGCACGGGGGGAAACGCGCCTCTTGCAGAGTTCTGCCCCGCCTGCTCAGCGCGCAGGGGGAGGCTGTACCGTACCATACTGACGTAATAAAAATAAGACATCCCCCGAAAATAAGCCACCCTGTGTTTTTTTGAGGGGAAAAAATTATAAGACGGTGTCTTAAAAAGGGGGAAAGTAGCAGGGAAACTGGGTGTGCAGAATGATTTACCCCACCTGAGGCACTTGAGTGTCTTGGGCAGAGCCAATGCTGGGACTAGCTAGATGTTATTCTCCACATTGCTTTGTCAACCACAGCAGCTGCATGGCCTCCTCTCACACAACACCAGCTTCGCACTCCTGCGTCCCCAAGCAAGGGCATTTCACACACCCCATCCTGAACATACCAGCATATTTACGGTCAGCAAGGTCCTTCTCCCGTTCACTTCTCTGCTCCTCCAGGTTGCGTTTGTTAAGCTCCTTTAGAAGTTTTTGCCGAGCGGCCGCATTCTGGTCCTCACCAGCAAAGCGCTGCATGCTAGAAGGGCCACAGCGAGGGTCATCGTCACTCACACGGGCTGGGTGGTCTTTGCGTGCCGCCTCCGGGTCATGGATGTCCCACTCCCGGCGCATGGAGGGCTGCTGCTCCCGCTCGTGAAAATCCAAGACAGCCTGGTGAAGCTGCTTTTTCCGTTGGCGCTCCTCTTCTTCCAGCATTTGTGCAATCTTGTCACACTGCACCCGATCTGCATCTGCATAAGAACAGCACAGGATCCTGTCAGTCATTGCTCTGTGTGCCTCATGAAAAAGAACTGACTGACAAACCTGGAGATGTAAAGGGAACAAGACAAGGATGTCCATGATCACCATTATTGTTTACCGTATTGACCCAAATATTAGACACACCTGCACAGGGGCGTCTTATCCATAGAGTCTAGTGGTGCGGGGCGCCAAGTTCTGGATGGTGCCAGGAAAGAGGCGGAGGCTGGACACAGCGCCTCCCGGCATCAGCTCGCTGCCCTCTCCCGCCTCCACCATGCTGCGCCGCGCCCAGAGCCTTTGCCTGCTGTGGCCACCACAGCACGAAGTGGCCAGCTGAGCCGGGAGGTGTCGGGTCCAGCCTCCGCCTCTTCCCTGCCAGAGGAGCCGCCCTCCAGCCGCTGCCTGCCTCCTCCAGCCCTGCTGGCAGTGCCGTCCTCAACAATGCTGGGAAACGGGGGGGGGGGGCGGAGGTAGCTTTGCACCACGGCGCCGGATACGCTTAAGACGGCCCTGCACCTGCAAATGAGACACACTTTTAAAATACGCAGAAGGAGAAGGCGGCACTTTAGAGTGCCGAGACTTTGGTGTTGGCACCGCAACAGGAGGGGGGCATTTCCAGATTCCGCTAGCGACTAGATGGTCATGTTTAGGGTTAGCTCCGCACTGTACATACTTTGCACAATAAAATAGTTGAAAGACAAAAAGGACTTGGTCTTTACTCATGAGCAACCATTAAGCGAACCTGACAGCTGGTTTGCAAACTAGGCATGCAGTTTGGTCTCACACATTCTTTGGCCACATGCTGAGCTCCGAATTTGTCATGACACCTCATATTTAGAACATCAGTTTGTGTAAATTTACCAAAACATTTACCTATGTGACACAGAATCAATTTGATGCACCATCAGAAAATCCAGTGTCATGGAAAAGGAAACATGCACTGAGTTCCAACATTGGAAGACAGTCATGTGCAGGCTACATTTCTGCAGGTATACCAAAATGTATGCCAGTGAGTTTAGCACCTGACAGTGTAATAATTCATAATTCAGATATCAACTATCTTGTTAGCCAAAAACAGGCCCAAACTTCCCATTGAAATACTTATAAGTTTTATGTTGATTAAAATCATTCATTTTAAATATTGTATTTTTTCCTGGTTTTTTTGTGCACTACAAATACAATATGTGCAGTGTGCATAGGAATTCATTCATTCCCCCCCCCAAATATAGTCCGGCCCACCACAAGGACTGAGGGACAGTGAACCGCCCCCCGGCTGAAAAAGGATGAGGACCCCTGATCTAGAGGGGCTGGGAGCTGGGGGCACTGTTATACAGTGGTTCCACTAGTACCTCCTGGGCCGTGTCCAGGAAGTGGTGTTGAGGGTTGTGTGTTCAGACCCCTGGGCTCTCACTTGTGAGGTGCCTCAGGGCTCTGTCCTCTCCCCCATGCTTTTCAACATCTATATGAAGCTGCTGGGAGAGATCATCTGGGGGTTTGGGCTGGGTGTTCACCAGTATGCAGATGTCAGGATGCTGTCAGTGGCTCCTGGCTGGTTGCCCAGGAAAGTATAAAAACGGAAAAGTTTCTTACAGTCCTTTATTATTTCAATCTTTACAGAGAGAGGCTACAGAACCCAGCCTCTTGGATAATGGCGTTGTCCCAAGTGAATCTCCACCCCTCCTCACCTCTTCTACGGGTGCTGCTACGTGCCCTCTGTCTTTGAGTTCTTTGCTCTCCGGGCTCACCGGGTTCTGGGAGATGGAGGGTCTGGAATACTTTCTATTGACAACATGTCAGCCGGGTGTTGCTCTGGCTCTCCCATAATTCCCCAACTTTCCCCCTCATCTGCCTCTGAGCTGCGACCTCCCTCAAACCCCTGTTGTAAATCTATACTGTCTTCCTCTTCCTCCTACCTAGAAGGGTCAGGATAGGAAGGCAGTCTCCACCATTCCTCCTCTGCCCAGTCCCTGACAGCAGATGATACCCAGCACTACCTCTCTTTCAAATCAGAACAAGTAAAGGTGGTGGATGTCCTGTGTGAATGCCTGGAGGCAGTTGGAGGATGGATGGCAGCTAACGGATTGAATCCTGACAATACAGAAATACTGTTTTTTGGGGGGGGCAGGGAGTGGGCGGGGGACGACTCCCTGGTCCTGAATGGGGTAACTGTGCCCCTGAAGGACCAGGTACGCAGCCTGGGAGTCATTTTGGACTCACAGCTGTCCATGGAGGCGCAGGTCAATTCTGTGTTCAGGGCGGCTGTCTACCAACTCCATCTGGTATGCAGGCTGAGACCCTACCTGCCTGCAGACTGTCTCGCCAGAGTGGTGCATGCTCTGGTTATATCCTGCTGGGACTACTACAATGTGCTCTACGTGGGGCTACCTTTGAAGGTGACCCGGAAACTACAACTAATCCAGAATATGGCCACCAAGATCATATAACACCAGTCCTGAAGGACCAACATTGACTCCCAGTTCGTTTCCAAGCACAATTCAAAGTGTTGGTGCTGATCTTTAAACTACAACTAATATAGAATGTGGCAGCTAGGCTGGTGACTGGGAGCGGCCACCAGGACCATATAACACTGGTCCTAAAGGATCTTCACTGGCTCCCAGTACGTTTCCAAGCAAAATTAAAAATGTTGGTCCTGTATACCTGAAGGAGTGACTCCACCCCCATCATTCAGCTTTGACACTGAGGTCCTCTGAGGGTCTTCTGCTGGTTCCCTTACTCCAAGAAGTAAAGTTACAGGGAACCAGGCAGAGGGCATTCTCGGCAGTGGCACCCTCTCTGTGGAATGTCCTCTCATCAGATGTTAAGGAAATAAACAAATATCTGACTTTTATAAAACATCTGAAGGCAGCCCTGTATCAGGAGATTTTTAATATTTGAGGTTTTACTATGTTTTTATATGTACTGTGTGCCGGCCAGAGTGGCAGGGGTATAAATGATAAAATTATGATGATGATGATGATGATGATGATGATTAAATGGACATTAGGTAAAGGTAAAGGGAACCCTGACCATTAGGTCCAGTCGTGACCAACTCTGGGGTTGCGGCGCTCATCTCGCATTATTAGCCGAGGGAGTTGGCGTACAGCTTCCAGGTCATGTGGCCAGCATGACTAAGCCGCTTCTGGCAAACCAGAGCAGCGCACGGAAATGCCGTTTACCTTCCCGCTGCAGCGGTACCTACCATATATACTCGAGTATAAGCCGACCCGAATATAAGCCGAGGCACCCAATTTTACCACAAAAAAACCTGGGAAAGGTTCATAGGAGCCACTGCCTGCCTCACTCGAATATAAGCCGAGGGCTACTTTTTCAGCACAAAAAATGTGCTGAAAAACTAGGCTTATACTCGAGTATATACAGTATTTATCTACTTGCACTTTGACGTACTTTCGAACTGCTAGGTTGGCAGGAGCAGGGACCAAGCAACGGGAGCTCACCCCGTTGCGGGGATTCAAACCGCCGACCTTCTGATCTGATTCGAACCGCCGACCTTCTGTGGTTTAACCCACAGTGCCACCCGTGTCCCAAAATGGACATTAGAGTGGAGAAAAAGGTGAAATATTTGGGTATTTGGTTAACAAATAAAAACACATCACTTTTTCAGAATAACTATGTTAAAGTATGCAACAAGGTAAAACAAGACTTAGCAAGATGGGGAAGGATTAAAATCTCACTATTAGGAAGAGTTTCAGCTATTAAGACAAATGTATTACTGAATATGCTGTTTCTATTTCAAACTATACCGATTATTGGTAATGTGAGGTGCTTCAAACAATGGCAAAGAGGGTTATCAAAATTTATCTGGCAGGGGAAAAGACCAAGAATTAAATTTAAAATATTAACAGGTCTTAAAGAAAGACGTGGCAAGCTGCCAGATTTAAAATTAAACTATGAAGCTGCCTGTTTGATATGGTCAAAAGAGTGGATATATTTTTTAAAATGCAAACCCCGCTGAGGTTGATGCATTTCATTCTATCAGACCTCCTGCACTTTATTTCATTTGAATTTATCTGCTGTGGAGACTGACTTGCTCAGGCCCCAGACCAGTGCCCTGAGACAAGTGAGATGACCTCACAGAGAAATGGAGCAGAAACACTTACCAAATGCTTCATCACGTCGTTTCTCTGCAATTTCTCTGAGTTTTCGCTCTTCCACCTGGGCCTTCAAACCTTCCACATCCACCTTAAAAGTGACACTACAAGTTAGTTGCTGCAGCGGATGTGGCTGTTTCAGAAGCAAACAGAATACAGGATTTTGCATGCTGCCCTCCCAAATAAAGACAACAAAGAACATGCAGGAACCTGAAAGGTACAATGGCATAGGCTCTCCTATTTCATGTCACCTAGTTTAGAATACAGCTTTGAAGCTGCTGACCAGAGCTATTTGGCTCCTATCTTCCTGTACCAGCTTTGCTGACTTCTGGTTTATTACTGGGCTCAAGTCAAAATGCTGTTTTTACATTTAAAGCCCCAAATGGTTTAGGATAAAGAAGCTTAAAAGGACCACCCCCTACCACATTAGTCTGCCTGTTCTCACAGCTCATCTGGCAGGACCTGCTACATGTCCTACCACCAACTGATGTAATAGAATAGGGTCTGGTTTTGCCTAATTTCCTGCTGCTTTTGGTTATTTTTTATCTATGCTTCAGTATTTTTACTTGCTTTATTTTTTGCTGTAAGCTGCCTTAAGTGCCTCTGTCCCCTTTGCTATCAATTATCCTATCTTTCTAACAGATCTGATGTTTTTAAGGCTTCAGGTTTAAGCTTTTGGCCTGCATATATAGAATATATGTGAGGTCCGTGTTAAGGCTACTCAAGAGTAACGAGGCTGGACTCCGACCTGTCTTTTTACAGGTTTATTGTGCAAACTATTTACAGTGCAGAGCAACAAAGTCCATGACTGTTTCAGTTGCTGGCAGAATCCAGGAGTGGCCATTTCCGGCTCCGGCTCCAACATAAGAACTTAGGCACCCCTAGTCTCCTCCTCCGTTTCACCCATCTGCTAAATAGGGGCGACGGAACTGGCGCGTTCTCCTCCTGATCCGCCAGGAGACGGGAGTGCGGGGCCTCAGTAACATCCCCAAGCCCTCTCCCCACCTGACTACCTCGGTCCCCTCTCTCCTCGCTGGAGGCGGAGCTCCTTCCCCGCTGGACGAGGTACTGCTGTCCAAGAGGCGCTGGGGCTCTCTGTATGCTAAAGGGTCCACCACCGCCTTCCGCTGAACAGGCAGTGTATCCCTGACAATATACGACCACTGAGCATCTAGACCATGAAATATAGGTGCTCCCGAGGAGTGATCAAGAGTAATCTATTATGTGAAACACTGAGATGAACACTCTTGTCATCTGTAAACGATGCCTGTAATAATGGAATTACAGAAAATGAACAGCCCTTCCTTTCACTCATAATACTTCAACCCCTGAAGTTGGAACCTTATTTACGAGATTTTTTGCTGAGAGTTTATTTTTGTATTTATGAATCACTTCCTATGAATAAATTATTTATTGCATTTATATCCCACCTTTTTCTCTAAGGAACTCAAGGTGGTTCATGGTTCTCCCCCATCTCAACTAATCTAATCTCCACAACAAACCTGTGAGTTAAGTTAGGCTAAGAGGCAGTGAGTAGCCAAGGTCCCTAAGTGAGCTTCATGGCCAAGTGGGGATTTGAACCAGTTCCTAGTCTGACACTAACCACTACACCACACTGGCTCTCTCAAAGTGATTAATGTATAGTCCTGAGGTAGCCAACATGATGCCCTTAAGATTTTTGGACTACAACTCCCATCATCTCCATCCAGCATAGCAATTAGTCAGGGATGAAGGGAGTTGAAGTTCAAAACATCTAGAAGGCAGCATGTTAACTGCCCATAGCCTAGACCATATCCCCAATAAATAATCTCTTGCTGTGTCTCACTGAACAAGCTGAAAGCTGAGTAAATTTGGAAAGGAGTGTTCAGGTTAAGCTGTCTGTGCACAGGGATTACTTCCTACAGGTATCTCAGTTCTGAGGGATAGTTAAGGAGTCCACCCCAGAACTTCGAAATCAAGACAGTCCTCCTCCAAACACATGGCTCCATAGCCCTCCATGTCTCACCCCCATCGTGCGGTAGCGAGCATTAAAGATGCGGCTCTGTCTTTGCTTCTCCCGGTTCCTGCGGGCTTCAATGGCAGCTGCCTCTTTTATATCTGGCTGGATGTCCACTTTATACATCTTTGCACCTGTAACTGAGGGTTGTGTTTTCTTGTCAGAGGAAGATAGATTAAAGTTTTTGAAGCAGACCCAGCTCCATCCCATTGCTAACTAATCTTATCTGAGTGGTAGGAATAGATACCTAGGCCTGTCTCTCTATCTATTCTGGAAAAATTTGCAGATAGGTCTTGGGGAAGCATGGAATAAGCTTTTCAGAGTTGGGAAACCTTTTCAGCCAGGAGGGCCAGATGCTTATCTGCCCCACCCCATGGACCAAGCTTGACAGGTGGGTTGCTCTGCTCACCTGTCGAAGTACTTGGGAAGCGTTTCCCAAGTGCACGGCAGCCAGATAGTTGTGTTGAAACTTCAGTGTGAAGCACTTTGCAAGACCTTTGCTCAGTGCTTCTCAAGCATTGAGCATATGACTGGCAACACTGATTGTGGCAGGGATTGCCTGTATGATCAAGTTCCCCATGGAAAACCACATCTCTACTTCCCACATTTTGTGGTTTGGAGGAAACAGCCTTATAAGCCAGAGGTTTCCTAACCCTGATCTAGTGATTGCTGTCTTCTCCAGTGTTCTAACACAAGACTGCCTTTATTTCAATCCCCCAACAAAGCAAAATGTTGAAAACAATTCACTTTCCCCTTCCTCCTTGGTGGGGAAAGGAGGCGCTATTAGGGTCCACTTTAGGGTGGTGCTGTGGTCTAAACCACTGAGCCTCTTGGGCTTGCCGATCAGAAGGTCGGTGGTTCGAATCCCAGCAACGGGGTGAGTTCCCGTTGCTCTGTCTCAGCTCCTGGCAACCTAGCAGTTCGAAAGCACGCCAAAAGTGCAAGTAGATAAATAGGTACCAAAATGTCTGACCAAACTGTGGGAGGCAGTGGAAGACAGGAGTGCCTGGCGTGCTCTGGTCCATGGGGTCACGAAGAGTCAGACACGACTAAACAAACACCAAAATGTTTTGGGCTGACCCTGGTTGGTGCTGTGCTGTTTTATTGTAGTTATTTGTATGGTTTCAATAGATTTTATATACAGTTTTAATTTTATCAATGTTCTATTGTTTTGTAACTATTGTTTCCCCGCATGTTTTTAGCAGTTCTTGTTTTTATCAATAAACTGCCTTGAGTCCCTGTCAGGGGAAAAAGCAGTATGCAGACCCTCCTGTTGTTGTTGTTCAGTCGTGTCCGACTCTTCGTGACCCCATGGACCAGAGCACGCCAGGCACGCCTATCCTTCACTACCTCTCACAGTTTGGCCAAACTCATGTTAGTAGCTTCGAGAACACTGTCCAACCATCTCATCCTCTGCCGTCCCCTTCTCCTTGTGCCCTCCATCGTTCCCAACATCAGGGTCTTTTCTAGGGAGTCTTCTCTTCTCATGAGGTGGCCAAAGTACTGGAGCCTCAACTTCAGGATCTGTCCTTCTAGTGAGCATTCAGGGCTGATTTCTTTAAGAATGGATAGGTTTGATCTTCTTGCAGTCCATGGGACTCTCAAGAGTCTCCTCCAGCACCATAATTCAAAAGCATCAATTCTTCGGCGATCAGCCTTCTTTATGGTCCAGCTCTCACTTCCGTACATTACTACTAGGAAAACCATAGCTTTAACTATACGGACCTTTGTTGGCAAGGTGATGCCCTCCTAGTGTCCCTATTTTCCAGGGACCTCCCTGATTTAGAGAAGTCTTCCTGGTTTCTGATTTGATCCCAGAATGTCCCACTTTTCCTTAAAGGTAAAGGTACCCCTGACCGTTAGGTCCAGTCGCGGACGACTCTGGGGTTGCGCAGTCATCTCACTTTACTGGCCAAGGTAGCCGGCATTTGTCCACAGACAGCTTCCGGGTCATGCGGCCAGCATGACTAAGCCGCTTCTGGCAAACCAGAGCAGCGCATGGAAACACTGTTTACCTTCCCGCCGGAGCGGTACCTATTTATCTACTTGCACTTCGAAGTGCCGACCTTCTGATTGGCAAGCCCAAGAGGCTCAGTGCCACAGCGCCACCCGCGTCCCTTGCTTTTCATTAGGATGTCCCTATTTTCAGAGAGAAGTTTTGGAGGGTATGCGGCGTGTGTGTGTTTTATATTATATTAATATATTATATTATATTATATTATATTATATTATATTATATTATATTATATTATATTATATTATATTATATTATATTAATATAGTTAGCGCCCTAGACCTCCCAACCGCTGTCCCGCGCTCACCTTCTCCCTCCGAATGTTTGCGCCCTCCTGGTTGCTATGCCAACAAGCCAGCCTGTTTTGAAACCAGTAAGTGTCGATTTATGCAAATTTAGAAGTGGAGGAACCTATCAGCCAAAAGAAAAGGGCAGGCAGGGCGGGAGCGCGTTTGGAAGAACGCCCCTCCCAACGTCTTAGAAGGGAAGAGGGAGGAGCTACGTATGCAAAACCTAACAGGCAATAGCGCCCTATCAGCTGTCGGCTTTTCGAGGGAGGTGGGACACCCGGATTTGGAGAACGCCAGGCGTCGAGTCCTCGCGAGGTTTCCGCGCTCGCGTTCTGGTTGTGGCATAGCAGGCCGGAGAGTGGTCCGGCGCGGGGGGCCTTGAGGTTCTGGCCCGGGGGCCGTGTTGGCCCGTGTCCCCTGCCGGGCCCCGTAGTTCCCTTCCGTTCCTGCTCTGCCGTCTTCCGCAGCCCGCGAAATGGGGTTCCTCAAGCTGATCGAGATCGAGAATTTCAAATCGTACAAGGGGCGGCAAATCATCGGGCCCTTCCGGCGCTTCACGGCCATCATCGGGCCCAACGGATCTGGTGCGCGGGGTCGGGGCTGGGTCGGGGCTGGGTCTGAGCGCTGGACCGGCGCATTTCAGTCTCGCGAGGGGCCAGGCGGGCTTCGCCGAGAGGAAGGCCCCGCCATGGTGCCCGCTGCGCCCCTGCGCGAGTCGCTGTCCTGGGAGGGATTTCCTCCGCCTTGGGGGGCGCCCGCTGCTTGGCGTGGAGGGCTGGGTGGAGGCGCGTTTATGTCGGCTGTGAATGACTGTAGTCTCTCGGATACTCCGCTTTGAGAGAGTTTTCCACATTTTTTTTTGGTGAAATATTGGGGGGACGCTTTTTCGTTTGTTTGGAACCAGGTGCCGCATGCTGACAGGCGCACTTGCAGACTCCTCCCCACCCCCGTCACGCAGTTGCTGAGAAGACAAACCCACCCGACTGGGTTTTTTCTTTAAAATAATGGTGCAGGTAGAGGGAAGGCATTAATGAGAAGCAACTTGGTTATTAAAGTTTGGGGTTTAAATAGCTGGAGGAGGCACCCTACTGCGGCAAAGGGCGTGTGGGGGGAAGGCACTCCCCCAAAACTGTGAAATTTGAGAAGGGAGAGCGGTAAGCGCCAGGGTTGAGGACATTCTTAGTGGTGACATTTGTCAGGAAAGGGGAGACAGTGCTTAAATTTTTCTAGAGAGGCTCAAATCTTGGGGTGCCCACCCCAGATCAATGCAATAAATAAATTTGTGTATGCTCAGAGGCAATCTTCACAGGTTACAGGGTTATGGCATGTGCTACAATGGTTTTAGGGCCCAGGAAGTGAATGCTCAAATGACACCCTGAGGGAAAGCCATATGGCACTTTTGCTAAAATGCATCATGGTTTACTTTGTTGTCCTCCATCCAGGCAAGTCAAACCTCATGGATGCCATCAGCTTTGTGCTTGGTGAGAAAACCAGCAATTTGAGAGTAAAGACATTGCGAGACCTGATCCATGGGGCCCCTGTAGGGAAGCCGGCTGCCAATCGGGCATTTGTCAGCATGGTTTACTCTGAAGATGGTGCTGAAGATCGCACCTTTGCAAGGGTCATCGTAGGTGAGCTTTGGGGGCAGAGTGAGGAAATGGTTGGGTGTGTGTCATGCTGTAGGAGTCTCTGGTAAGCCATGTTGCTGGGTGGCTCGAGCAAAGAAGACTGGGCTACTCTGAAAGGGGCAATGTGGGGGAGGTCCTAAAGTGAGTCCCATTGTGTTCAGTGGGGCTTATTTCCTTGAAAGTGTGAATAATAGTGCAGCCTTTGCATGCTTACATGAAAGTAAGCCCCATTTGAACCCTATAGAACTTATTGCTGAATCGCCTAACGGGCCTAAATCTGCTAGTGCATTCTTCCAAAGAAATCCCATCCTGCTTTTCGCATTTACTTGTTTTCTGTGGATGTCCTTTGTAAGGCATTCTTCCAACCCTATCATCATCTTCAGAATTGGGGGGGTAGGGTTGAGGAGCTTCTGGAACTTGGAAGTCTTGGGTTTCTAGTGTTGTCTGAATGATAGTAAATGAGATGTCTGTCTTCTAGGAAGCTCATCAGAGTACAAAATAAACAATAAAGTGGTACAGCTGAGCGAATACAGTGAGGAGCTGGAGAAACTGGGCATTCTAATCAAAGCTAGGAACTTTCTAGTCTTCCAGGTAAGCCCTCCCCCTTTATAATCTCCCCAAACACACATGCTATAGTAGAACATAAATTTATTGGCATTTTCCCACCCAGAGTCCACGTTGACAGCCAAACATGAGTAGATTTTCTCTTAACACTTCCAGAGTTGCTGACACTTGAGCAAAGGTTCATCTAAGAACATACGAAAAGCCCTGTAAGATCAGGCTAGTGGTCCAGCTGACTCAGCGTCTTGTTCTCACAGTGGCCAATCAAATATCTTTGGGAAGCCCACAAGTAGGATTTAGGTGCAACAGTACACTTAATTGGGATTCCCAGCAACTGGTATTCAATGCAGACTCCTTCAGCAGGTAGTACACAGCCATCATGGCTAGTGGTTGTGCTTTGTGGGATATGGTATGGACTCCACATGGATTCTGGGATGGGCTCATGTAATCCTACTAGGAGGAGAGCAGAGATGTGAGATTCAAGCTAACAGGATCCAGTGATGGCTAACCTTTAATTTAACAAATAATTGTTTGCTTGCTGCTGTGAGGAAGGTCTCTAGCTCAGCAGCGGAGCAGTACATACTTGTTGGTTTGTTAGTTACATTTATATACCACCTTTTCTCCAAGGAGCTCAAAGTGGCATACATACTTCTCCTCCTTCCCATTTTATTCTCACAACAGCAACTTACCTATAAGGTAAGTTAGGCTGAGAGTAAGTGACAGGCCCATGTCTCCCAGTGAACTTCATGGCTGAGTGGGGAACCTGGTCTCCCAGGTTCTAGTCCAGCTCTGTAACCAACAGGTTCCTGTTCAGTCCACAGCATCTCCAGGTATGACTGGAAAGGACTCTTGTTTGAAACCCTGGAGAGCCACTGCTAGTTGGTGTAGGCAGTGGTTTGACTCTGTCCAAGGCTGCTTCTTATGTTACTATGTTCCTGCTTCTAATAGTGCCAGTCTAGTGCTACCCTAAACTACAAATGCAGACTCCATTGCCTGAGGGATGGTTTTGCCTCTAGCCTATTGAGCTGGGAAGCTGGCAGCAGTGTGGTTCTGAAAAGACAGATAAAAAAATCAGACCTACAGGGTCTAGCTGTGCCACAGACTCCCACTGCTTGTGTCATTGGTGGCACCTGTCTCTCTGATTTGTCACATATTATTCAATCTATGCCAGAAGAATGGAGGTGACTAGATAAGATTAATCTCCTGGCTTGTTCTGATGCTGCCTGTTTTCACTGCCCCAGGGTGCAGTGGAGTCTATTGCCATGAAGAACCCCAAGGAGCGCACAGCACTCTTTGAGGAGATCAGTCGCTCGGGGGAGCTGGCTCAGGAGTACGACAAGCGCAAGAAGGAGATGGTCAAGGCAGAAGAAGATACTCAGTTCAATTACCATCGGAAGAAGAACATTGCAGCAGAGCGTAAGGAGGCTAAACAGGAGAAAGAAGAGGTAAAAACTGAAAGCTGTCATTGGGCTGTGCTTTCCTTATGGGTCCAGAATGTTGTCACACTATTCCTTGGCACTTCAATCGTGGAAACTATTTATTTTTCTGCAGTTCGAGTGGAAATCCAATCTGTTTTTGACCACCTTTTCCACATCCATATTCTTTCCCGTTTCATCTCCTCAGCCACCAACACTGCCCTCAACTTCTGCTGAATTTTTTAAAAAATCCAGTTCCAAAGAGCAAAATCACTCCTTCCACTCCTCAGTCCCCTGGGCTCATAAAATGTCATGGTCAAAGTAGGCCAGTTCTGATAATATCAACACCATCTCTTTCCACCTATCTGGGTGACACTGCTTGTTGGTCCTCAATTGGGTGGGAGTTGCCTCATAGCTATTGTATTGCTGTGATTGGTGGCATGGTTGTGCCTTCTGGCCCCAGCACAACAGTTTAAGTGTCTGGGATTTCCCTGTTCTATCTCTAGGTGAGGTCTGGCATTTTTTTGAGGATGGATAGGACTTGGCATGCCCTTCTTGCTATGTCTTCCTCTTTCTGTTATGAATCCTTAACCCTCAGTTCCCTGTTTTGTTATCTAAACCATTTTTCTGCCCATAAATATAACCTTATAGTCACTTCCTTTTCCTGATTAAAATTCTAGTTTAAATAATAATAATTTTATTCTTTATACCCAGCCACTCTGAGGAATTGATCTTTTATTTTCAAGCATCTTCATTCTCCTCCCCTCCTTATTTTTTTCTCATTATCTCTTCGTTTGTTGCCTCTTTCTTTTTGTTCTTCAGTGACATTTTTTTTTAAACTTAAATATAAAATTGACCTTACAGCTGTCTTCATCTTCCCCTCACCTCCTTTGGCTTCAGGGTGCCCTGCCTTATTACATTCATATTTTGCCCTCCTTTCTCTTTTTAAGTACTTTTTAAGAGTACAGTACTTCTGAATTCCTAGATTCCCTGAGAGGGACTGTGTTTAGTGGGACATAATCTCAGGTAAGTAAAGATAGGATTGCAGCCTAACAGTGCAATCCTAACTGTTGAATTCAATGAGGCTTACTGCCTGGTAAGTAGAGATAAAATTGAAGCCCAAAAAGTGTGATGACGTTCCTGTTAAGGTAAAGTGGGTTTAGTTTGAGACTCTGTTTAGTGCTTGGGATTTGAAGTCCTTTAGGCTTGCAGCATGTGTTGCCACAGCTTATGCCTTATGTTCTCCTTTTTTTGGGAGACAGGCAGATCGGTACCAGCGCCTGAAAGACGAGGTTGTGCGAGCTCAAGTCCAGCTGCAACTCTTCAAGTTGTACCACAATGAAGCTGAAATTGAAAAACTGAACAAGGAGCTGGGCTCCAAAAACAAAGAGATTGATAAGGATAAGAAACGCATGGACAAAGTGGAGGATGAGCTCAAGGACAAGAAGAAGGAGCTGGGCAAAGTGATGAGAGAGCAGCAGCAAATTGAGAAGGAGATCAAGTAAGCTGATAAGTTTTAGTATAGTGGGAAGCGATGAATCGGATTTCAGAATTATGGTATCTACTATAAAAGCAAAACCTGGAGATTTGGTTCTACCAACCCAGATCCAATCACCATGAGGTCTCCTGCATATACAGGATCTGTGTTAACACAAATCAGGTGTACCAACAAACCCTAAAATTCTACCGGACAACCAGTCAATAGTTGCTTCGTTAACAATGTGCTTTTGCATGTGGTGACTTTGAGGCTAAGGCTAGTGCTAACTAATCCCAAATAAAATCTTTCCTTGATATTATCTGTGACGGATATGGAAACAGCTTGCTTTCGGAGCCATCCTGGTCCACTGACACCCCCCCCCCCCCAAATCATGGAGAAATGTACACAGTCTCCAGAGTATGTCTAAATCTCTCTCTCCCATTGTTTTCAGTGGGAAGGGGGAAATTCATACCAGAAATGGACAGAGAAACATAATATAATTCCTCTGCTCTCACTTCCACCTTGTTCCACCTTGTTCCACCAAGCCTGGCAGTGCTTTGGATATGGTGTGATCTTGGCAGTAGAGGAATATGTTTATGGGCTTATTTTGCAGAATGTGTTACGGTTTTAATAATTCAGGTACACTTTGCATAGAATTTGGAAGGTTTTGGAGGGTTCACATTTTTCCTCTGACTGTAATAAGCTGTGGTGTTAAATCAGGGGCAAGAAACTTGTGGCCTTTCAGATGTTGCTGGGCTAAAACTACCATTGGCCCTAGCCAGCATGGTCAGTGGTCAGAGATCACAGGAGTTTAGTCCAGCAACATCTGGAGGGCTACAGGCTCCCCATCCCTGTCCTAAAGCAAATTGATTTAGAGTGTTGACAAAATTATAAAATGTATGTACAACAATAGATAGAAAGAATATCTCAAGCAAGATAATTTTAGTGTTACTACAATTAATCTACTCCAGAGATCTTCAGACAGTGTTTGGGGAGAAACTTAGGGCTTCCTTGGAAGCTTATCAGGAGCGCCTTGATAAGAAGAGCATTAATGCTGGACGTATTATCCCCAAATTATAGAACTGGGATGAGGAACCTGTTTTATCTTATCTACTTCTACAACAGGGGTAGAAAGACTGTGGCCTTCAGATGCTGCTGGACTTGAACTTTGATCACTCTTACAATTTGCTGTGCTTTCTTGGGCTGATGGGAGTTGTAGTCCAGGAACGTCTGTAGGGCCACAAGTTCCCCATCTTGACTTTATAGCATGCTGATCTAGAACGGGAGTTTGTCTTGGGCTTTCATGGAAACTGGGTATGCAATTGCCATACATAACAAAAGCATGGTGTTTTGCAGGGAAAAGGATTCTGAGCTGAACCAGAAGCGCCCACAGTACATCAAGGCCAAGGAAAATACGTCCCACAAGATAAAAAAGCTGGAAGCTGCCAAGAAGTCCTTGCAGAATGCCCAGAAGCAGTATAAAAAGCGCAAGGGTGATATGGATGAACTGGAGAAGGAGATGCTATCTGTGGAGAAGGCCCGGCAGGAGTTTGAGGAACGCATGGAAGAAGAGAGCCAGAGCCAAGGCCGGGACCTCACACTGGAGGAGAACCAGGTATGAGCAAGGGAGCAGCTGAGATGGGATCTGTGGTATTGGCTCCAAACAGTGTTGGAAGGAGGAGACTGTTGGTTTGCCTTTCTTGATACAGAAAGTATTGATCTGATGTGTAGAGGTCTTTCCTATTCTAATTAATTCAAGAGGATTCTGGAAGCTTCTCTGTGAAAGAAACCAGTGCAAGCTGGAAGTTTCTAACTGACACATAAGTTTCTATTCTATTCATGATGTTTGGGTTATTCCTTCAGAGAAGCTGAGTACAGCTGGCTTAAACTGGTCCTGTTATCTCTTTCTGTCAAGGTCATGCTGACTATAATAAGAGGCCAGAAGGAGCCTGGGTTTCACTTTCTATCTCTTTCCTTCTGGTGTGGTGTTCTGTATATAGTATGCTTAGTGTTAATGTTTTAGTCTTATTATAAGTTATTGTAAGTTTAAGTTAAGTCTACTGCAGCTGGATTCTTTATGAACAGCGCCAATCCTGAATGTATTGGATTTGTGACCATTATGCCCATTTGCCTTCAGTAGCAGTAAAGCTCTGCTGGATGAAGTATTAATTGCCTCTGGTCTGTTTTTTGGGAATCCTGCAACGTGTTGAAGTTTTTACTCTGCTAACTATATGTTGGAATCTGCTCTGGATCAATATGGGTAGTATTCATGTCAGAGACTTCATGTGACTTTGGAGGATAGAAGGAGCTACCTTATACTGAACTCCTGCCCTAAGCAATTTTTAAAATATTATTTATGGAATTTATGTTCCACCCTGCTATAGCAAGAAATACTCATGTTGTCTAAAATGCAATACAGTCAAATAACAAAATAAATAGTATCAGTAAAATAGAAGTGATTTAAAAGCAGCAGTTTTTTTTAAAAGCACAAGAAGTCATAGCTCGCACCCTCAACGCCTGCTGAAATAAAAATGGTATTTAAAGTACGGTTACCAGACGTCCCCGTTTCCCAGGGATAGTCCCTGGATTTACAAATCAGTCCCCTGAAAAATCCATCTAGTAGGAAGTTGAAAAGTGTCCCCGGATTCATTGAAAAAAATCTGGTAACTTTAATTTAAAGTGTACCTAAAAGTGGGCAGTGAAGGGGCCAGGCATGTCTCTCGGGGGAAGCCGAGAGAGAGAAAGTTCCCAGGTGGATTTTTACAGGGAGAGGTGGCTTCATTTGAGATGCCAGAGAATAATCTTGTGATTTATAAGTCTACAAATGCTATGCTCTTCTGCTGGATATTGATGGCCTCTTTCAACATTTTCAAAATTTGGGGGTGGGGGGTTGTGCAGCGCAGGAGCATCAGGTGTGTTCACACATGGGCAAAGAAGGATGTTCTCAGCTTTTGATGTGCCTCAATGCCCTGGCTGGTCTGAGTAGGAAGCATTGGCCTTTGTAAGCATATAAAAGGGTTGTGGCCCAACTTACATTCCCGGGTAGCTGTTCTGGGGGAAGCTCTCTCAAAGGCAACCACCTCTGTGTCCTGGGCAACTGTCTCCAAAATGTTCCGCTCTCTTTGCTTCCTACCTTTATCAAACAGGTGAAGAAATACCACCGGCTGAAGGAAGAGGCCAGCAAGCGAGCAGCCACACTGGCCCAGGAGCTGGAGAAATTCAACCGTGACCAGAAGGCAGATCAGGACCGCCTTGATCTGGAGGAGAGGAAGAAAGTAGAAACTGAGGTGAGTTGTTTTCCCTGTTGGAGCAGGCCCTCCCCATTTCTCTCCTATTTCTAGGACTTGGCCTGCATTGCCACCCACTCAGGATGTGCATTGCCCCATCCCTTTAAGGAAAAACAAACTCACTTGCACCTAGAATAACTAGATTTTGTCCTGAATCTGCATGTTTATAACAGGCAAACTTAGTGAAGTTGCTTAACTCCTCTCTCTTACTTTGCATCTATCTTTTACTGATGAGCTTAGGTTTGCTTTGCTTCTGTGTTATGTGCTGTTGCTTTTTTATGCACCCCCACAGAATTGCACCTATTCCCTCTCAAAGTTTTGCGTAAAGGAGTTCTCTTATATTCCTTCCCATTCTCCCCATCACTTTTCCCGTCCACCAAGACTCCAAGATCCTTTTCACATGTACTTCTGGCAAGGCAAGTGTCCCACATCTTATATTTGTGCAGTTGGTTCTTCCTACCCAAGTGTACAACCCTACATTTGTCCCTTTTGAAATTCATTTTGTTCATCTGGGCCCAGTTCTCCAATCTGTCAAGGTCATTTTGAATTCTGATTCTGTCTTCTGTGGCACTAGCTACCCCTCCCAGTTTGGTGTTATCAGCAAATTGGATGAGCATCCCCTCAATTCCTTCGTCCAAGTCATTTACAAAGACATTGAACAACAACAGAACGGAACCCCACAGCACCTCTTAGTTTGAGACTCACTGTGAAGGTTCTTTGGTCTGATTTTTTTAATGTGTTGAAGATTCATGTTAGTGCAATTGTTGAGAAGCCACAGTATGAGCAGGCCCGGATAGGCTTTAATAGAAGTCATTGTCCAGTTTCAGGCCCTGCATTTTTAAGAAGGATCCAGGTAAAGGAGTTTGAATAGCTTACTCTGTGACAGTGTGGAAAACCTCCAGCTCACAGGCCAATCTTGGGCCATTTCCCCCAAATTACCGGTACACCCACTCAGCCATCAATTGACATTGGTGATGTCAGCTAATGGGCAGCGGGACATGGTTTAATCCTGTCTTGGCTGCATGCCCTGTTCCTGGCAGGGAACAGGATTGTGCAGTCAAGGCAGTAGGGTTTAATCTCCATGAGATCAAATCCTGCTCAAAAGCCCCTTTTGAAGCAGCTCGTGTCGTGAAGCAGCAGTGGGAAAGAAAACACTTCACCACTGGTCAACTGCCTGCTTGTAGGAGAATCACATGAGCTGCTCAAAGCAGTGCTTTTGGAACCCAGTGCTAAGCAGGATTGTTCTTCCTTCATGTGAGCTGACGCTAGGTGATGTATCAATATATCGCCCAGGACTGGTATGAGGGGCAGTCGGTGATGACTGAAGCCACTGCCGCTCCTGAGTCCCTTTGCCCCTAGTGCAGTGAGTGAAAAACAAGCTGTAGCTGGGTGCTGGAGGCAGAAGGACTCGGGAGCCGTGATGGTTTCACCACCAATAGACCACTGAGTGAAGCCGCCATTGCACTCTGCCTGCATACTTCATCAGTGAGGTGCAATACAGCTTGTTCCTCCCTCCGTTTCTTTAAACTGCTTGGCTGAGGAGCACGCTGCTGCCATTGCCTCAGCCAGGCAGTTTTACGGAGCCCCTGACCTTCCCCTGGCTGACACAAGTTAGCAGCGGGGTGGGAGCTCCTTTAAAGTGCTCCTGCTCCCCAGCTGAGGGAGCCCCAATCCTTCTTCTGCTGATGGGAATTTGGAAGACACCAGGTCAGGGAAGACTGCTGTCAGAAAATCTTCTGAACTCTTAGGAATTAATAGGTTGAGCAAGTTCCCAGGAAAGAGGTATGTCAGGTGTTGGGGGACTTTTTACCCTCCAGATGTTGCTGAACTACAACTCTCATCACCTTTTTTTGTTGGGGCTGATGCAGTTCTGGAGGGCCAAAAGTTCCCCACACCTGCTGTAAGGGAAGCTTGAAGGGTTGTTATTTCCTGCTTCCATGAAACAAGTGGATTCCAGAGACATACAGCCTTTCCATATCCAAGATCAATCTTTCACCCTTACTTGGAATGCAGGATACGCTTTTTATGTTTTCCTCTTCATATAACCAGAGTAGTTTGGTCCGTCCCCCCCACAGCTTTTTTACCTTCTCTCCCCTTTGCTCTCTGTCTGTCAGTCTCTCTTTATTTCCCCAGAAGAGGGCTTCAATGCCTCTTAGGTGATCTAGCTTAAGTAAGTGTTTGTGGCTAACTAATTTAAGACCAATAGATTAAGTGACCTTGTCGGTTGGAAATGTTGCTTGTTAAGGTGGTTCTCATTCAAGAGGGTCAGAGACTGGTCTTTGGCATTGGTTGAATAAGCTCCACTGGCGCTTGCTCACATTTGGCTTATTCATTTTGTTTTGTAGGCCAAGATAAAGCAGAAATTGCGGGAGATCGAAGAAAACCAAAAACGTATTGAGAAGCTGGAGGAGTACATTGCTACTAGCAAGTAAGGGGCCACATAATATTGGGGATGTGTGCCTTAAGCAGACTGTGGTGGGGAAAGGATAAGGAAGTTGGGCTCTGTTTTGGGATTGCTTAGGAGGCCCACCCTACAAGCCATCATATTAGTCCCTCCCAGCACAGTGCCACCAAGCCTAATTCAGGCATGGAGTGATCAGGGAGTCTGTGCCATTTTCTTACTGCTCATTCTTTAGGCAGTCCTTGGAGGAGCAAAAGAAGCTGGAGGGGGAGCTGACGGAGGAGGTAGAGCTGGCCAAGCGCCGGATCGATGAGATTAACAAGGAGCTGAACCAGGTGATGGAGCAGCTGGGGGACGCTCGCATTGACCGGCAGGAGAACAGCCGGCAGCAGCGCAAGGCTGAGATCATGGAAAGCATCAAGCGCCTCTACCCTGGCTCTGTGGTAAGTGTAGAAGAACAACAGCAAGCTCCTCAAGGCAGAGGCGAGGGTATATGGCAGAGGGTGGGTGGGGTAGAATTGGAGGCCAGAGCCCCTCCTTGCCTCATTCCATTGCCTTGTTTCCCACAGTACGGGCGCCTAATTGACCTCTGCCAGCCGACCCAGAAGAAATACCAGATCGCTGTCACCAAGGTCCTGGGCAAGAACATGGACGCCATCATTGTTGATTCAGAGAAGACTGGCCGGGACTGTATCCAGTACATCAAGGAGCAGCGAGGAGAGCCTGAGACCTTCCTGCCCCTTGACTACCTTGAGGTGAGGCCTAACAAGGCCTAGGCATGGTGGTGGATTACTGCAGAGATAGATAAATCTCCATGTTTGTGCTAGCCTGCCGATGATCAAGTGGTATCTTTTTTCCTACCCCGCTCCCTGTTCAGCTCCCAACACTTTCTATAGGTAGCTCCCTCAGACTGATTCTGAGGTAGGATTTGCACAGAGCTCTTGCCCAAGGGACTCCGTTTCCCCCCCTTTTGCTCCTTCCCATGTAGCCACCTCACTTCAATGATAAGCTGCTTTTGAAACAAAGGTATACATGTAAAGTTATAAAGGTGATGGGGGAAGGACTGCCTCGACCTCAGTGGCTGGAGTAACTTTGAGTGATCTGCAGACTGGCATAAGCTTGTCACTGTGCATCTCTGCCCTCCCCCTGAGCCAAAACGCCTATATATTGCAGGTGAAACCGACAGACGAGAAGCTCCGGGAGCTGAAAGGAGCCAAGTTGGTGATTGACGTGATTCGCTACGAGCCTCCTCACATCAAGAAGGCCCTGCAGTATGCTTGCGGGAATGCCCTTGTGTGTGACAATGTGGAGGACGCCCGTCGCATTGCCTTTGGAGGGCACCAGCGTCACAAGGTCTGAGAAGTCTTGCGAGCCACTCTTAAGTTTCTTGCCTCTCAGCCTCCCCAGCAACGAACCTTGAATTTCTGTTAACTGCATAGATGCATGCAGACTAAGAAAACATGCTGGTATTTCCTTTATTTGGTTTCTGCTTTTACTAAAAAGTTACCAAAGCCCCAGCTTCTTGTTAATGAATAGCTTCCTCTGGGCTCATCTTTGGTTTCGGAAAGTTTACCAAATCTTGTTCATTCACATCTGTCTTTGCAGCCAGGAGGGCTAGAAACTTTTAATCAAAATGTAAAGATGAGATTTTCAGGATGCTAAATTGTGCACTCAGTTCCCAGTTTGGTGTTTGCACAGAACTGCAGAACACCCTTGGCCCTGTCTTTGCTGTAACCCAAAAAGTGCTGCTTCCTTCTGCATATTGTGTACTGTAGCATATTGTTACTGCCAAGACCTGAGGTGGCTTCTTCTTCTTGGCGTGACTTGCTGTGTTCCGTCTTTTGTCCTTTTCTCTTCCAGACTGTAGCCCTGGATGGGACCCTCTTCCAGAAGTCTGGGGTGATCTCAGGAGGTGCCAGTGACCTGAAAGCCAAGGCCAGGCGCTGGGATGAAAAGGCTGTGGACAAGCTGAAAGAGAAGAAAGAGAGGCTGACAGAGGAGCTAAAGGTTGGAATGGCTTTGAGTTGTGGGATAATGCCTGCCAAGCTCTGCTACAAGCTCTAGATAGTATGGATATAGAAATGTTGACTG
Source organism: Darevskia mixta (assembly GCA_034641385.1). Classification (NCBI taxonomy): domain Eukaryota; kingdom Metazoa; phylum Chordata; class Lepidosauria; order Squamata; family Lacertidae; genus Darevskia; species Darevskia mixta. The sequence goes on along the minus strand of JAWWNH010000067.1, from coordinate 2,059,439 downwards.
GGAAGAATTTGGGGCACCATTGAAGGTCCCAAGCTAGAAATGCGCCAGGACTCATTTGGGATGCTCAGGGGGTCTAACAGGGATAGAGAGCACAGCACCAAAAAGAAAGGACAGCACAGTCCTACACACAGAATTACAGGGTAACTATCCAAGGAATCTCAGGGATTTGGTCTCCATCAGAACTCATAGCAGTTCAGATAGAGATTGAGCTGACTGATGGAAGAACAAGGTGAGAAGTAGTGGGGTGTTTTGCCAGGCAAGAGTGGTATGTTGAGGAGAACAAGACAAGAGGCGTCATTTTGGCTGAAGGGGTTGTGCTTAATACAAGCTTTCCTTACGTTGCTCACCAGAAATCCTTCTTCCTAAAGCTCCTTCTTGTTTCTGGTTTTGTTGGATTTACTGGCTTTCCATGAATGCATCTCCCCGAATGTGGATAATCTGGCAGTATTTAACTTGTTTATATTTTTAATAGGATTTATATACCACTAAATTATAATAAGCTGTTTACAAAGAATACAAAATACATATTAAAATTGTCAGCAAAAAGCAAAGTTAAAATCAAGTTTCAAGAAAATAAAAGTACAAATAAAATCAACAGTTAAAAATATACAGTGTAAGCTAAAATTCCAGTTAAAATACTTGTTAACTTTACATGGAGATACATCAAACCATTGAGCACTCTAAAAGCAGTAAATTTCAAGACTGGGAGGAGTGACAGTCAAGGCAATGAGTACTTCCTTGTTCCTTACTTTCTCTCAGAGCCTGACAAGAGTTTATGGTTTGGAGAGACAGGAATTGAAAATGATCGAATGTTCCTCTCTACAAAAATGGCTCCCTGAATTTATAAAACTCGCACATAAAAGTGAAGTCTAGGCTATGGAAGATGAAGTGGTGCAACGCAGGCAGATGGGAGCAGCATCCACTAAGGCCAACCGGAACCAGAAGCCGGAAGTGTGTGTGTTCAGTATGATTTCCCTGCAGTTACTCCCCCCAATGGACACCTTAGTTACACAATTTGTATTACTGTTTTTCCAAATTATGCTGGTGGACTGTCCCCATTGCTCAGATCATCAAGCATTTTTAGGATCATCAAGCATTTTGGGGAATAACTAACTTAAATTGACTCCTTCAATCCTTAGCTAGGGGGTGCCATTGCACTGTCAAGTTTTAAAAAAAGATTTCCCAGACAAATAGTGATAGCTTTACTAGGGAAGAAAAGCTATTCTGTGTATATGTGCCACTCATGCATAACTTGGTTCCATCATGAGACTTGCTCACCAAAATGATTGAAGTGGACACATTCCAGAGGAGTATATTTTAGCAAAACTGAAGAGCAGTGGTACAATAAATACTAACTAGCTTTCAAAAGGAGTTGATGAAATAGACTCTTGTCTACAGAGAAACATGCCTCAGCAAGCTCATTTATTTTTTTCTTGTGTTACAGGGCACCATCATTTTTGCTTGAAATTGCACTGTTTACACAGTGCATAAACACATCTTTTTAGGGGACTGGGTCTAGCTACCTGTCGGGGAGTTGTTTTCAGCTTTCTGAGACAGCATTGGGGCTCCTCTTTTACGCCTTATGAATTTATTCCTGGCATTTAGCTGTTTCACATTGGCTGCAGCATAACAACAAAATTGTTTCCTCATTCCATTTTTCTTTCTGCACCCCACTCCCCCTACATCTCCTTTTCTCATTTCCAGGAGCAAATGAAAGCCAAGCGGAAGGAGGCAGAGCTGCGCCAAGTCCAGTCCCAGGCCCATGGCTTGCAAATGCGTCTGAAATACTCCCAGAGTGACTTGGAGCAAACCAAGACCCGTCATCTTGCTCTCAATCTCCAGGTATGACAGCTTGTTGGGACCATCCATCCTTCAGGCTTCCAAGGTAGCTCTCTGAGTTTTGTAGGGGATGTTCCCTCTTGCCTTTGAGCTAAAGCAGTAGGTGCAGCAGAAGATGCTTGGGGATGTTCATTTGGAGGGCTGTCCTGTGCAACCTTTAAAGACTACCAAGGTTGTGGCATGCAAGTTCACCCCAGTCTGGCCATGATCTGAAGGAACTGAAGTGTAATTTGCTTGAGAGAGATTCCTACCATCAATCCCTCAGTTCCTTCTGAATTATATACCTAATAGAATGCTATACCCAACAGGAAAAGTCCAAGCTGGAAAGTGAATTGGCCAACTTCGGGCCCCGCATCAATGACATCAAACGCATCATCCAGGGGAGGGACCGTGAGATGAAGGAGCTCAAGGAGAAGATGAACCAGGTGCGATGGATCAAGACATAGGGCTAGACCTTGTTAATGCTTGCTACTTTTATTTATTTATTATTATTATTATCATTACTACTATTACTTTTATTATAAATTATTATTATTATTATTATATATTTCTATCCTACCCTCAATCCCAAAAGAGCCTAAGGTGGTTGGGTAACTTCTTAAGGAAAATTGCTGCAGATACATTAGTCATTGTATAGGTCTTTGTCAACATAGTGCACCTGCAGGCTGCGCTGATAAGATTTGTAGTCCAAAACATCTGGGGAGCACAAGGTCAATAACGTCTGCTGAACAACTACATATCTAAGCAATATAAAAATCGTCTACACAAGAAGCTGCTGAATCTCAAACAACATCCAGTTTCCAAATGCCTCAGCAAAGGAAAAATCTTCAGCTCATGCCTAAATACAACATGGGGGACAAATGCCCTTACCTGGGGGAGGCGGTGTCCACAGAGAATGCTCTGTTTTGCGTCCCATGAGCTGTACTCATTTGTGATGCCACCAGCAGGGGCTCCCTGCATATCTTAAAGCACAGTGCTTGGATTTCAAACTAATAGGGCTTTGTACACCTGTAGCAATACCTTGAAATGGGCTTGTTGGCTCAAAGGTGGTGAGTGTTGCTTTTATGACCAATGAAACAGTCTCACCTTACTGCCCTGCTTAAAAGGCTGAGAGCCACATTTTACATCAGCTGCAGCTTCTGGACCATTTTCAAGGGGAGCTCCATGTAGAGTGCATTATAGGAGTCACTAGCCCGTATGTTACTGAGGTCAGTTTTTTCTGATCCAAGAAGGGCTGTAGCTGGTGAAGCAGCTGTAGCTGGGTTTGGTAATTCTTGCCACTGAAGCCATTGGGACTGCAACTTTTAGATCAAGAAGTATCCCCAAGCTGCATACCTGTTCTTTCAGGGAAATGCAACCCACCCAGAACTGGTCGCCTCTCTAATTCCCAAGCTTGGGAACCATCTATCCTACCAGGATTCAGCCTCAATTTGTTGGCCCTCATCCAGCCCATCACTGCTTCCACACACTGGTTCAGCATCATACTGCTGAGTGTCGTCATCAGATGATAGCTCCCAATGCTTTCATGTAGATTTTAAATAGCATGGCGGTTGGAGGGAGATGGACCCTTTGCAGCCGTCCCCCAGTGTTACTTTCTGGTAGTGACCTTGAAGGTATGAGTGGACCACTGTAACACAGTGCCCCCAATTCACAACACCCGTTACTTCAGTGGTGCCAAAATGCAATTAAGAGCTCAGAATTACACTTCCAGCTGATAAAGGTTGTCAATCAAGATGGTTTCAGTGCCAGACCACAATGGACCACTGCTTCATCCTGGCATATCTGCAACTGTCAAGGCACCATTTTCTGTATCACCTTGCCCAAGAAGGGGATGTGTGAGCCTAGGCAGTAGTTAGAGAGTTCACACCAATGTGAGGCATTAACTGTTTTCTGGACCCACCCAGTCCTTCCCTCCCTACTAACCATGGTGGGCTAGGGTCAAGTTAACATGTGCTTGGACTAACCCTTGTAAACATCCAGTCTGCATGCTTAGGGCACAATAACTGAAGCTGATCTCATAAATTCTAAACAGTACACTAGCAGCCTCTACAGGACTAGCAGCAATGGTGGTGTTGGGTTTGGAATGAATACAACTGACTTTGTCCTCAAGGTGCTTCACAAATCTTGTGCTGCGGCTACCAAGTTGACCAGCTGCTCCTACTCCTATACTAGGCTGAGCTAGCTGAAAGGGAGGTTCCAGAATGGGAACTAGCCTGGAAGGGGCAGGACAGAAAACTCTGAGAAAGGGGAGTTATCAGAAGGCCACAGCAATGGCAGGTGTTGGGAAAAGAGTGTGACCTGGTCTTGACATTCATCTTCTGTTCTAGTGGCCTTGAAGCTGTGCTCCAGGAACTCAGAAAGTAGAACACAGTTATGCCTAGTAATAAAAAACTCCAGGTCTTAGAAATTTATCTGGATCCCTATTCATGGATGACAAAAAGCTAGCCTGCCCACCAATACAGATCTATTGCAAAGCACAAACTGGGCAGTGGCGTTCAGATGTGTTTTAGGGTGCACTGTTGGCTAATGTGGGGATTGGCCATAACTCTCTAGTAGACCACATGCATTGCCTACAGAAGGTTCCAGGTTCAATCTCTGGTCTCTTCAGTCAAAAGGACCAGGTATCAAATGTTGTGTGGGCTCTCAGACTTCTAAGCCACAGCCAGCCAAAATAGGCAGTACTGGGCTAATATGAACAAATAGTCTGACCTAGGATAAGGCAGGCTAATAGTATTGGAGCCCAGTCAGCCTTTCCAACGCAGGCTGCCTTGACTGTGTGCCCCAGAATCATCACACAGAGGCTGTGTGGCATTCTAATCAATGTGGAAAAGGTTTCCTGAAAGTGGAAAGTTGATGTTAAAAAACCCACTCAAAACTACTCTGCTCCATCTCATCCTGCTCCTCTCACTTTAGTTTCTTCCCATCCTTGCAGGTGGAAGATGAGGTATTTGAGGAGTTCTGCCGGGAGATTGGGGTAAGGAACATCAGGGAGTTTGAGGAGGAGAAAGTGAAACGCCAGAACGAGATTGCCAAGAAAAGGTAACCAGCCCAACTTTGTGCCCTCACAGAGTCTCCCAGTCTGAAGAATATGGAAGCCATGTGAATGCATGAATGGGTTTGGATCTGGGATCCAATTTTTACCCCTGTCCCTCTGCAGGTTGGAGTTTGAAAACCAGAAGACCCGTCTGGGCATCCAGCTGGACTTTGAGAAGAACCAGCTGAAGGAGGATCAGGACAAAGTGCACATGTGGGAGCAGACGGTCAAGAAAGATGAAGCTGAGATAGAGAAACTCAAGAAGGTGCCAGGGTGGGCTAGGAGGGTTTGGTCCCGCAGTTACCTGTGGCTTGAAGGTGGGGAAGAAGGCAGTAGAATCTATGGTCGAGCTCATAGTCTCTCTGTTTCTCTCTGCCCCCCACTTCAGGAGGAACAGCGGCACATGAAGATCATTGATGAGACCATGGCACAGCTGCAGGACCTGAAGAACCAGCACTTGGCCAAGAAATCTGAGGTGAACGACAAGAACCACGAGATGGAGGAGATTCGGAAGAAGCTGGGTGGGGCCAACAAGTGAGTCTTGGCTTCTGGAGGCAGAGGCTAGGGAATGTAGAAAGGGTGGCTACAAAGACTCCACCCCCCTTGTTTTCGTGGGTTGTGGGGGATAGAGGGATGCTTGATAACCTTTCCCCTTTTTCTAAGGTGGGAAGTTTGTAAAATGCTGTCTAGGGGCAGCCAGCCAGAAGCCTCTGGGACAACTCCCCTATGGGTTGTCCCTAGCATTGAGTCCTTGGAGGTCCACTTCCTCTGGACAGGGAGGTTCTGTTTAACTGTTGTAGTTGATAGCAAAAAATATCTCTATATTTCTCTTTTTTTATTTGATTCAATTTAATATTTATATTAAATATAATCAATATTGTAACTATTAATATAAAATATTAAATCAAATCAACTCTTCTTTTTTTAAAAAGCACAAGGTCCACAAACTTTGGCTTGGATTAGTAGCCATTCCCCTGTGCTTCCTGCTTCCCCTGTCCCCTCCCCCCACTCCAATGCTGCGATGGTGGTGCTGTGCCTGGCACAGGGAAATGCGCTCCCTCCTAAAGAGGATTATATGAGGGAGATGTTTCCTGCTCTTCACTCTTTCCACAAAGTTCATGTTTTAATTGACTTGTTCCTCTGCAAGTAATTAATCACTCCCAGTCTCTTTATCACACACAAGCTATTTGTTGAGGTCCCTGGGTTTTGTACCCACCTCCCAGGAATTAATGACTTGAACCTCCATTAACATTCTTAGGCAAAACCTACCTGTGGTCCCCAGTGTCTCTTGGTGGGTGAAACACTTGACAACTGCTGGTCAATCCACAAGTAGTACTTGCAGCAGGACATGTGGGTGCATGAACTGAAGAGTGCCCGCCCCATACATCCCCTGCCCCATGGTGGCATACTCTGGAATGTGCTGCCTCTGATCTGGGCTGCACCTGAGTGTAGAATTCACTCCAGGAATTTACAGCAGGGATTGAGCATCTGCAGCCCTCCAGATATTACTGGATTCCAACTCTCATCAGCCCCAGCCAGGAGGCCAATGGTCAGGGATGATGGGATAAGGCCACATGTTTCTGATCCCTGCTTTACAGCAGAAGAGGTGTGATCTTCCTTGGAGCAGGGCCCAATCAAGCAGTGTTTGCTGCTTCCAACCTGGCCCCAAACCAAGTAGGATTCACAATGGTCCCTTTTAAAACAGCACTGAGCTCCAACCTCTGGGGCTGCCCATGCTGACTCCAGTGGATGAGTGATGACTAGGAACCCTCAGTGCTTCCCAAAGCCTTCACACTGCCTTCCTAAAGGCAAATCTGTGTCTCTCCTCTTTGACTTTGGCTCTCAGGGAGATGACTCACTTGCAGAAGGAAGTGACAGCCATTGAGACCAAGCTGGAGCAGAAGCGCAGTGACCGCCACAATCTGCTGCAAGCCTGCAAGATGCAGGACATCAAACTGCCCCTCTCTAAAGGCACCATGGATGATATCAGTCAGGAGGAGGTGAGCAGAGTGTCCCGCATATGGCAGAGGATGGGTATGAGGCCCAAGCAGGAGAGTGAGATGGTTCTCTTTTGTTTTGATTCGGGTGTAGGGTGGCTCCCAGGGGGAGGAGGCAGCCAGCAGCTCACAGAGGACTTCCAACATGTATGCACGAGAAGCTCTCATTGAGATTGACTACAGTGACCTCTCTGAGGACCTGAAGGTGAGGTTCCCCTTGGGTCTGCTCTTCCTGGGGAATGGCTGAGAGGGTGGGAGGTGGCCTTTTGTCCCCAGGCTAGTGGCAAGTCCACAAAGCAAAAATGTACATGTGTTCAGGTCACTTATATATTCTTTTACTTATTTAAAATATTAATGCCCTGTCATTCTGTCAAATGATCTACGAGGTGGCTTCAATCCAAAATAAAAGCTGCATTTAAAACCAGCATAATAACAGAATTGCAGGGCAGAATGAACAGTAATAAATAAAAAATGAGTAAGAAAATACTGGAACATTGTCTATTTGTTAGCTTCCCCCAATCCCTACAAAAACGTAAACCAAAAGCTTTAAAGTACTTCCACAAGCCCCTCAATGAGGAAGCCTGGGGAGTTGCTCTCAGGAAGGAATTCCAGATTCTAGGTGCACAATAAATAACATTGGCAGCACTGGTGATGGGGGAACTCAAAGCAGCATCTTCAAAGTTGCATTTGAGTGAATGGGCTGGTTCACGTAGGTGATAGCCAGTGCCCAACCCCTTTAGGCCTTTACATTCCTGATTCTGCTTGATTGGAGGGTTCTCCTCCACTTGTCAATCTTCCCCTGATTCTTCAGGGATAAAATGGGTGTGTCTTCCCTATGTTCTTTGTCATCCACATGTCACCATCCCTTTTTGTCTCCGCTGAACCATGGATGATCCGTGTGCCTTCTAAACGTAAGTTTGGAACTTCTCTTTAGAAACTGGTTTAGCATAGTTAGAATAAAAATGTTTTATCTTACCTTTTAACTTTGTAACCTGACTTTCTCTTTGCTTGAACCTTTTGTTCTTAAAGAAGTCTTTAAGAAAATTGGAATCTGGAGTTGATTGTGTACTCTGACCTCTCAAGGATCGCTCCTGCATATGCCATAACAATTGTCCATGCCACAGATTAAGTTAATGGGCAGGGGAAAGGGATCATGATTGGACTGTGCCCCAGTGGTGATGGCAGAGAGTTTGCTAGAAGGGATTTTCTCTCCCATATATCTGAAGAAGTGTGCATGCACACGAAAGCTCATACCAATACAGTAACAAACTTAGTTGGTCTCTAAGGTGCTACTGGAAGGATTTTTTAAAATTTGGTTTCTCTCCCATATAATTAGCCCCAAAGGTCCTGGGGATTCTCACCTGACTGGTTGGCTAGAGAGGGTAGTGGCATCTCCTTGCACAGGTGTTTTTCATTTGGGTTCTCTGGAAATTTCTGGGTTTGTGGGGGGATGGGAATGATGACTATTAGAGTCTATGGCTCCCTGAACCGCCTCCCATCATTCCCGCCTACAGGATTCCCAGGCTGAAGATGAGATCAAGCAGGAGATGAACCAGCTGCAACAGAAGCTGAATGAGCAGCAGAGCATTTTGCAGCGGATTGCTGCTCCTAATATGAAGGCAATGGAGAAGCTGGAGAGTGTGCGGGACAAATTCCAGGAGACCTCTGATGGTACTGAGTCACCCTCCTGACCTCTCCGTTTAGAGTGCTGGGGACTTGGGCCGAGGGGTTCTGCTGGAGGGCTGGGAAGACCCGTGCTCACACCTCTTCCTTTGCTCTGGTAGAATTTGAGGCTGCCCGGAAACGTGCTAAGAAAGCCAAGCAAGCATTCGAACAGATAAAAAAGGAGCGCTTTGACCGCTTCAACTCCTGCTTTGAGTCAGTGGCCACCAACATCGATGAGATCTACAAAGCCCTGTCACGAAATAGCAGTGCCCAGGTGAGGACACCCTGGCCTACCATGGACAGCCAACAATGTCATAAACAGGGTTCTTGTGTGTGATCCATGCTTTGACAAATATTAAAGCAGGCAAGCTAAATTCTGAGTTGAGCAAAGCTGAGTTCTGCGTCCGGTATAAATTGGATAAATGGAGCAAATTTGCACAGTGTTGTATTTTATATAGTGCTTCCTGCTAATATTTACTCTTTAGCACCATTTATTCTGTGCTTTGTATTCATGTGGAGAGGCAATAAGCTATTCCCCTGCCTTCAGATCTCAGCAGGCAGCACCCACATACATCCAAGCATATCTTCTGACCCATGGGAGCTAGCAACTTGCTGGGCTATCTTTTCTCATTTTTCAAACAATTTTAAATAGAGCAGAGATTTTCAGGAAGTCAAATTCAACACCTAGAGCCACATTCAGCACCTTTTATGTATCTCCACAGAATTGTACCATACATACAGACAAATACTATGATGTTCAAATATTTCTGGGATTATTATGGGTGCCATGTCTTTAAAATTTGATTATAAAGTGTGTGTGTGTTTTCTTCCCATGATCAACCAAAGGTTTGTTTATTGTAAATGGAAGCCAATTTACTACAAATTGGAAATCTGCAAACAGAATTGTCTTCTAAAACATCAATCTAAACCCCAGAAGACTGATTACAGCCTAGCTACTGTTCTTTTTATTCATATGCAAAACATGCTATTTATTCATGTGTTGGGCTTTGAAATGCTGTCCCATATTGCCATCAGACAAATTGTACCAACTGGCATTCGCCTGAGCCTTCTAGTGCCATGCTTTGTGGAGTCAGGCTCCTGTGTGCGTATTCCATGCTGCAGGGGGAACTGTGCCTGCTGCCTCAGTCAAAGCAGCTGCAGGGGCACGCTTGCTTGCTTGCTTGCTTGCTTGCTTGCTTGCTTGCTTGCTTGCTTGCTTGCTTGCTTTCTGAGGAGTGGGTGCCCCTAAATAGATGATGGACTCTATTTAGTCAGCCTGCTCCTCAGTGGTGGCTTTTTGCAACTATATTTGATTATTTTTAATAATGTGCCACGTTTCATGGTTTGTTGAGTTATATTAGAAGTATCCAAATTAGTTTGAATTCCACAATACTGTTGTTGCCCAGAAGCCTCTGAGGTAGCCCTCAACCCACCCCTTGGGTGTATTGGACTAGCAAAGCCCTAATACATCCATCTTTCCATTTTCCCTTACAGAAGTTTATTTTCATAGGGTCTGGCTCTGTTTCATAATACTGTGAAATTGATCTAAGCAGCTGTCTTATAGCACATCAGATAATCAGTCCACTTAGCCCAACCATCACTGTCAACGCTGGCTGGCAGTGGCTCTCTGATTTCAGATAGCCTGGAATTTTCCCCAGCCCTGCCTGGAGATGCCAGGGATTGACCTGGGAGTTTTTCAGTGCAAAACATGTGCTCTACCTCCTGAGCTATGGCCTTCCCCATTAAAGGTGGTTCTGAGGTATTGGCCACTGGTGTGAAGATTTCTGATTGTCTCCTTTCATCCCTTTTTCTCCAGGCTTTCCTAGGCCCTGAGAACCCAGAGGAGCCTTACTTGGATGGCATAAACTACAATTGTGTAGCCCCTGGCAAGCGCTTCCGGCCCATGGACAACCTGTCTGGTGGGGAGAAGACAGTGGCAGCCTTAGCTCTACTCTTTGCCATCCACAGGTAAGGTCAGCCTTTTAGTAAGGAATGTCTGGTCTAGTCTGGCTTGCACTAGTCTGTAAAGAAGGGTTGAGTTCAGAATTCTCCAGAGTTATCGGGCAACAGCGAGGGAAAGTTACCCCATTCAGGACCAGGGAGTCCCCCCCATCCACCCGTGCCCTGTCCCCCAAAAACAGTATTTCTTTCTTGTCAGGATTCAACCTCAATCTGTTAGCCACCATCCATCCTCCAACCGCCTCCAGACACTCACACAGGTCCTTCACCACCTTCACTGATTCTGATTTAAAAGAGAGGTAGAGCTGGGTATCATCCACATACTGATGAACACCCAGCCCAAACCCCCTGATAATCTCTTCCAGCGGCTGCATGTAGATGTTGAAAAGCATGGGGGAGAGGACAGAACCCTGAGGCACCCCACAAGTGAAAGCCCAGGGGTCTGAACACTCATCCATCAACACCACTTTCTGGACATGGCCCAGGAGGAAGGAGCAGAACCACTGTATAACAGTGCCCCCGGCTCCCTGCCCCTCTAGACGGTCTAGAAGGATGTCATGGTTGATGGTAACAAAAGCCGTTGAGAGATCCAGCAGAACTAAGAAGCAGCTCTCACCTTTGTCCCTAGCCCGTCGGAGATCATCAACCAGCGTGACCAAGGCAGTTTCAGTCCCATGATGAGGCCTGAATCCCAATTGGAAGGGATCCAAATGGTCCACATCCTCCAGGCGTGCTTGGAGTTGTTCAGCAACCACCCGCTCAATCACCTTGCCCAAGAATGAAAGATTTGAGACTGGGCAATAGTTGGCCATATTGGCCGGGTCCAAAGATGTTTTTTTAAGAAGCGGTTTAATGACCGCCTCTTTCAGTGGGTCTGGGAAGTCTCCCTCACAGAGCGAAGCATTCACCACCCCGCAGAACCCTTCACCCAGCCCTTCCCGGCTTGCTTTTATGAGGCAGGATGGACAAGGATCAAGGAGACAGGTGGTCAGTTTCACTTGTCGAAGCAGCCTGTCCACATCCTTGGAGGTAACAGATTGGAATTTATCCCACACAACTTGACCATACAGGACTCTAGCACTCTCCCGCCCCGGCCCTGCTCCCACAGTGGAGTCTACCTCTTTCCGAATCTGAGCTACTTTATCTGCAAAAAAAAACTTTGCAAAATCATTGCAGGAGATCTTGGGGTCCTCACCAGGCCCCGATGGCAAAGGTGGTTCCATTAGATTGCGAACCACCTGAAACAGTCTCCTGCTGCTGTTTTCTGCAGATGCAATAGAGGCGGTGAAGAAAGTCTTCTTCGCCGTCGCTATCACCACTTGGTAGGCTCAACGTTGAGCTCTAACCCGTGTCCGGTCTGATTCAGAATGAGTTTCTGCCACCGGCACTCTAGCCGTTTCAGCGATTGTTTCATCGCCCTCAGCTCCAGGGGAAACCACACAATCTCCATGCAATTGGAGAGGGCGCTTTGGAGCCAGACAGTTGATAGCCCTGGTTAACTTTGCATTCCAGCGAGCCACCAAGGAATCAGCTGAAAGGCCATCAACATGGGATAAAACATCCCCTAGCACTCTCTGGAAACCATTTGGATCCATTAAGTGGTGGGGGCGGAGTTGGGAGTCCTTGGATTGCTTTCCTGGCCAAATACCTGTGAGCCTGTTTTGTCAGATTTGGATTTTTGCGGGTGGGGACATTGCACACTGGAGAGGTTGCACTAGATGTCCACAGTCTCATGCTTCATATGTTTATATTGCTGGCTGTCTCTCTTCTATCCACAGCTACAAACCTGCTCCATTTTTTGTCTTGGATGAGATTGATGCTGCTTTGGACAACACCAACATTGGGAAGGTTGGTAGGAGGCTAGATCAGATGGGGCAGCTGGGCATTACTGGATCAGATTTGAAGATAGGCAAAGGGAGGTTTGGGCAGATCAGTTCTCCTTTTCACCCTTCTTCCTCTGACATCCCCACAGGTGGCCAATTACATCAAGGAGCAATCTACGTGCAACTTCCAGGCCATTGTTATTTCCTTGAAGGAGGAATTCTACACCAAGGCCGAGAGTCTCATTGGTGTCTACCCTGAGGTATGGAAGTGTAACAGAGAATTATATTTCAATGCTGCTGACACCTGTCCACTGCCTGCCTGTATTAATGACAGTAGTGTATTTTTACCCCCTCTGACATCCATTCCTTTTTAAACCTTGTACAATCTAGAGATATGAAGGCCTCAAGATTAGGTGACCTTGCCATGAAGGAAGGCGAAATTGGGCTGGGCGATGTATGGATTTCAGATTGGGTTATATCAGCAGCTAAATCCTGTGGTATACTGATACAGTCGTACCTTGGAAGTCGAACAGAATCCATTCCGGACGTCCGTTCGACTTCCAAAACGTTCGGAAACCAAGGTGCGGCTTTCTGCAGCCAATTGGAACCCCCGGAACCCGTGTTGGACGTTCGGGTTCCAAAGAACGTTCGCAAACTGGAACATTCATTTCCGGGTTTGCGGCATTCGGGAGCCAAAACATTTGACTCGCAAGGCGTTCAGCTACCAAGGTATGACTGTATATCACAATGTCTGAAATGTATCTGGTCGCTTCTTCCTCCCCACCTTAGGGGAGGAAGACGCAGCCAGACACATCACCCAGCCTTTCAGCTGAGCAAGCCCCCTTACTGTACCACTCTGGCTCACGCAAGCTGGAGGGTAGGGTCACAGGGGCTTCCTTAAACTGCTCAACTGGGAGGTGGGAAGGCTCTCACCCCCCAGCTGAGCAAAGGCCCAGTACTGCTCTGGCTCATGCAAGCTGGAGGGTCTCAGGGGCTCCTTTAAACTGCTCAGGTGGGGCGCAAGAAGGTTCATGCCTCCCAGCTGAGTAAGTTCATCTATCTGCATGTTTGCTTCCGTGCGAGCGAGCGGCCACTCTCTTACTCCTGACCACTGCTGCCAGCACAGCACAGACGGGCGGACAGGAGTGAAATGCACTGTTCTGGCAGTGGCTGGGGAGACACTTTAAGTATTGCCAACTTAAAAACTCTGAAACCGGTATCACAATCTGAACGTAGTATCGGTTTCAGACAATAAATTGAAAAATCGCCCAGCTCTAGCCCAGAGAAGGGGTGTGTGTTTGGGGCATCATTAAAGGCAGCAGCTTAGGAGGCAAACACTTGTTGGGGGAATTCTCTGGCAGGCACCTCCTTTCAGGGCCTGGGGATGCTGGTCTGCATAGAAGCCCTGTCAGTAACTTGCCCTCGAGGGAAGACTTCAGACATAAGTCTATGGGGACAGTTAGGTTGCAGTTGCTCAGTGATGAGTGAAAGGTTGCTCTTTTTACGTGCTCAGAGGTGCTGTTCTTTTATTACTTCATATCTACTTTAGTTTTTTGTTTCAGAGTAGAGATGACCCAAAACTGGAGGGGGTGATAACCAAATGGATGTTGTTGGAATCTTTTTTGATGTATGGAAATATTGCAAAGTTTAAAAATAAACAGAGGCGTACCTAGGATCCCTTGCACCGTTGGCAAGGGGCTGTATTGGGGTGGGGAGGCCCTTCCCATAAAAATCACTTTACTGCAATCGCTACATTAGAAATTACTACATTTTACATGACCCAAGTACTCAAAGCTTCCAGAGTGAGGATGAGGCAAGGAGGGAGGGTGAAAGAATTCACACACCTCTGTGCTGCAGTATGAGACGGGCAGAAAGCTCCCGCCATGATAGCAGCAGCACGTCGCTGCACACGTAAAGTCATACGCTTCATAGTCTGATAGGTGATTTTTGCAGGGGATCCTTCAGAGCCTGCGCCCCCAGCAGGGGAAGGTTTCGCCAACCCCTAGATACTCCTCTGAAAAGAAAGAAGGGTGGGATTAGAAGCCTAAGATAACCTGCTGTACAGTCGGTTTCCCCACTCCACTTCTCCTAAAAATACTGCTCCCTCCTTGTCTTTCAAATGCCTTTTTTCTAAACCCAAGGACAAGAGTGAATCATGGGAGCCTGTTTGCCCTCAGGAGGGCTGCTCTGTTGGGGTGATCTATGAGAGTAAAGGAGCAGCTGTCACATGACTTTCCCTTTCCTCTCACAGCAAGGAGACTGTGTCATCAGCAAAGTCCTGACCTTTGACCTCACCAAGTATCCGGATGCCAATCCAAACCCCAATGAGCAGTAAAAGCAGAAGAAAGAAGCTGGACACCAAGGCTCACTGTTTTTTCCAAAACCTTCCTCCGTTGCCCCCCTTTCTGTCCTCCAAAGGCCTTAACTGTTGTCTGCCCTTTATTTATCCTACAGAATGTTTAGCGGGTTTGGGAAGGGGAAGTACCTAAAAATGTTGAGGGTATTACTGCTGGCTGTAGGATAGCATTCTTGTGTGCGTAATAGCAGATTGTTCCTCCAAACTGTAGCTGTAGAGCAACAGCACCCTGTTTTTAAAATAAGAAGTCAGCATCTCTTATCGCTGGGGATGGGAAGATAAAAGGAGGAATGTTGTTCCTCCCTTGTACCTTAATTTGATTTTAAAACTCTTTATAGGACCAAAATCATGGTGGGTTCAGGAGGATTCCTCCTGTGCCAAGCTCTCACCTGTTAAGGTGTGGCTTCAGATCTTGCTTTTTTCTAGCCTGATATCATGTGTATATGTGTTTGTGTGTGATTGAAATTAAAACATGTTACTTCCATCCTCTAGTAGTATTCTTGTAACAGATCATGTGGGAGGGGAAGATCAGGGTGAGGTGGGGACTTGGTGGTGGGAGAATGCACATGAATTTCTTCTATCAAGATGTGCCAGGGTTGGGCCAGTGTTGCTAAGCCTCTTGAACATTATTCTACACACACATCCCCCACCCCCACCCCATAAATCCTGGATCTTGCATGAGTGCTGACAAATCTGTCAGGGATGGACGCAATTTACTAACAGGGTCCTTATGCAAACAGTTCAAGGGAGGATGTTTGGCTTTTTCCAAGGCAAAGACATATCTGATAGCAGTTTGTTGTTTGCTAGCAACTGAATTGCATCATAATTTTGCAAGGGACAGTCAAACTGTTATGACACTCCAGATGTTCTGATTTACCTACAGCCATTGCTGGCCTTGATGAACCTGTTAATTCAAGGGATTATAATAAAAACCATGTATATGTCATTTCTTTAAAAAACCAAACCTTTAAATTCTGTGCCCAATCAAGCAAATTCTCTACCAATGAAAGCTGAATTCTACAGTCTATATAGTTTGAGTTGCATGTATCTCTTTTTACATGATTCTGGATAGTTCTTCATAGAATCGTAGAGTTGGAAACAACCCCACTTCTGGCAAGCCAAGTGTCCCTCGGCCCAAGTCCCCAGCACTCTAAACGGAGAGGTCAGGAGGGTGACTTAGTACCATCAGAGGTCTCCTGGAATTTGTCCCGCACACTCTCCAGCTTCTCCATTGCCTTCATATTAGGAGCAGCAATCCGCTGCAAAATGCTCTGCTGCTCATTCAGCTTCTGTTGCAGCTGGTTCATCTCCTGCTTGATCTCATCTTCAGCCTGGGAATCCTGTAGGCGGGAATGATGGGAGGCGGTTCAGGGAGCCATAGACTCTAATAGTCATCATCCCCATCCCCCCACAAACCCAGAAATTTCCAGAGAACCCAAATGAAAAACACCTGTGCAAGGAGATGCCACTACCCTCTCTAGCCAACCAAAGTCTGGCTATATGGGAGAGAAACCAAATTGAAAAAATTCCTTCCAGTAGCACCTTAGAGACCAACTAAGTTTGTTCTTGGTATGAGCTTTCGTGTGCATGCACACTTCTTCAGATGAAATGCACACGAAAGCTCATACCAAGAACAAACTTAGTTGGTCTCTAAGGTGCTACTGGAAGGAATTTTTTTATTTTGTTATGGAAGTTCATGACATCATGTTGGCTTATAGTATTGTGACATCAACAGAATCGTAGATTGTTGTAGCCAATGGGATCAAAAGACAGTAAAAGCAACAACAGCAAATGGAAAATGGGGCCAGGAATAGTTCAGAAAATGTTAATGGATTATCTCACTATCATCCCTGACCATTGCCTATGCTGGCTGGGAGTGGTGGGGGTTGTAGCCCAAAACGTCTGAAGGGCACCAGGTTAGGGAAGACTATACATGAGACTGAAAAACTGAGTACAGGAAGGACTCTTCATTGCAAATCACACAGTCCCTTTGCCCTAAACTGGTTGCAGAATTTAGGTGGACTTGGTGCCCAATATACACTGAAAAGATGGGTCCTGTGTGACATTAGATTGCCTTTATACTTCTAGTATAGTCTCTAAGCCAAGGCTAGGTTCTGTTCTCCAGTGGCAACTAAGCCCTGGAAACTGTAGGGACTGAAGCCAACACATTCTAACTGAATAGATAATTGATTGCAAGGCCTTACTTTGTGGGTGTAGTTATGACCCTGTTGGATGTTCCTGGAAACAGGTCAAAGGATGGTCTTCAAAACAATTTGGTGTGTCTTGGAAGATAACACATGGGAGGCAATATGAGGGGGATCTCTACATACGACAGAGGGCAGCTAAGAAGGAAGGCTCCTTTTAGGAGTAATGGATTGCCTCAAGACGAGTTTGCTGGTGTTGACTGTGATAATAGAAACGTGTCCTGAGGATCAATGACACCAAGGGCACTTTGCAGCCTGCTTACTCTTACCAGTTTACTTAGCACCAGTGGAGCACACTTTGATGCCACACTTCGATGCACACTGATGTCAATTCTGTGATTAAATGTTGGGTTTTTCTGTCAGGAAGATGACTGAGGTGGGGGCAAAGCAGGCTTGCCCTATGCACTGCAGATTCTCTCTCCCACATCGCACAGAAAACCAGGAGAGGGGAGTCATTAGCTTCTCACAGGCTTGGAGGACATTTTTTTCTGTCAATGGATGCATTTCCCATCAAGGGCTGCAGAATCAGAGCCCCAAATGGGCAAAGCACCTCCACTCCCACCCCCCTCAGCAGCATGAAATGAAGCCGAGGACTGTCGTTTCCCCACTCCTGGCTGTGTCGACAGCGATACAGAAGCAGAACATCTTCTGCTGTCTTATCTATGTCTGCTCAGACCTCTGGTTTTGTAGCTCTGCAATGGGAGTGGTGATGAACCCTGGGGCTGGGCAGGTGGCATAGGAGCCAACTCCTAGGGGCCGTGGGCGCTTCAGCCCCCAGAATAAAATATTTGAGAGGGCCACCCCTCCAAGTTGATGGGCATTCCCATTCAAATGGTGTGCATGCACTGAGTCATGTGATGGATTAAGCAGGGCAGGGCTTACCTGCCCCCCTCCCACAATATTTTATTCAAGTTGGCACCCTTGGCAGGTGGGAGAGGTGGGAGTGAAGAGCTATGGGTTTATCTGCTTAGTATTTTTTACAGGAAGCTTGTAGTTCTCTAAGGTCTGGAATGAGGAGACTTGATGCAGCTTATTTCTTGGAAGAGCACAGCCTGCCCACCCCCAATAAAGGCAGCAAGAGGAAGCTGCTGCCCTTGCTCTGTGCCTTCTTGCTGGCTGTGTGTCTTGGTGCCGGGAACCAACAGCCATAGAAAGGCACTGGCTGGTAGTAACATTCAAGAAGAAGAAAGGTGACGTTTTAAATCCAGTGGGCTCAAATAAAGTCCTC
Organism: Darevskia mixta; assembly: GCA_034641385.1. Taxonomy (NCBI): domain Eukaryota; kingdom Metazoa; phylum Chordata; class Lepidosauria; order Squamata; family Lacertidae; genus Darevskia; species Darevskia mixta. The sequence goes on along the minus strand of JAWWNH010000067.1, from coordinate 2,041,334 downwards.
TCTGCCTCAATCTACACACACACACACACACACACACACACATTTTGGGTGGGACTTGATTGTCTTGTGGCTTCCTACCCTTCTATTTTCGCACAGCTGATATTTTTAAAAATCTCCATGTGTCTTGTTTCCATAACAACAAAACTGCTCTGCTACTAAGTGGGCTCATTCCCCAAAGGAGGGGGGTGGGGGGTGCGAGGAATTTGACCTTTTGACACAATCAGAGGCAAGGCACAAAGTAGTTCTGGTACAGTATTCAGGATGTCTCGGTCAAGGCATTTTGGTAACTAAGGTAGATGAGCCAAAGGGCAACCTCCTCTTCAGTAAGTTAGCCCGGGCCCAAGTCACCAGCGAATTCTCCTGCAAAAACTCACTTGAAGTGAATGAGAACTCTTCCTGCAGCTCAATTAATTTCAGTCTTGCCTTTTCAGGAGAGCTTCTAGTACAGGGGTGGGGGGTGGGGGGAATAGCTGTGTGAGTCTGTTGCAGCAAAAATAACTTCAGAGTCTTGTGTCACCTTAAAGATTAACAAATTTATTATAGCATAAGTTTCTTGAAATGGACTCCAGTTCAATAAAGCTATGCCACTATGCCATAATAATACTTGTTCATATTTAAGGTGTCACAAGATTTGGTGCAAGCAAAAGTTTTTGGTGGATTAGGCCCCAAGACTCAAGGCGCTCTTTCGGTCAGCCAGCTAGACTTCATGTCACCTAAGATGCTGCCTTGGCTCATCATAGACACAATCTTTTAATGTCTGTGGCACTATGGTCTAAACCACTGAGCCTAGGGCTTGCTGATCAGAAGGTCAGTGGTTCGAATCCCTGCGATGGGGTGAGCTCCCGTTGCTCAGTCCCTGCTCCTGCCAACCTAGCAGTTTGAAAGCACGTCAAAGTGCAAGTAGATAAATAGGTACCGCTCCGGTGGGAAGGTAAACGGTGTTTCCGTGCGCTGCTCTGGTTCGCCAGAAGTGGCTTAGTCATGCTGGCCACATGACCCGGAAGCTATCTGTGGACAAACGCCAGCTCCCTTGGCCAGTAAAGTGAGATGAGCGCCACAACCCCAGAGTCGTCCGTGACTGGACCTAATGGTCAGGGGTAAAAGGTAAAGGTAAAGGGACCCCTGACCATTAGGTCCAGTCGTGACCGACTCTGGGGTTGAAGCGCTCATCTTGCTTTATTGGCCAAGGGAACCGGCGTACAGCTTCCAGGTCATGTGGCCAGCATGACTAAGCGGCTTCTGGCGAACCAGAGCAGCACACGGAAACGCCGTTTACCTTCCCGCTGCAGCGGAACCTATTTATCTACTTGCACTTCAACATGCTTTTGAACTGCTAGGTTGGCAGGAGTGGTCAGGGGTACCTTTACCTTTAATGGGTTTTTACACTTTGTAAATGGCTTGTCTGCCTTTTTTTTTTTTTTTGCATTAAGCAACACACACATTAATTTTTTAAAAAAACTTCCTTCTCTTTAAGGGCATTTGGCATCAAAGCCCACCAGAATCCTCCACCAGACTCTGTCTCCATTACTCATCCATTTATAGCAAGGGGCTCCAATCTTGGTGCAACGTGTGTGTGTGTGTGTGTGTGTGTGTGTGCGTGCGCGCGCGCGCACGCACACACACACACACACACACACACACACACAGTGAGTGTGCCTCCTGGTACTGATTATGGGTTAGCTAGGCCCCGAGTCATTGCAAAACCCCACTCACCTCCTTAGCCTGAGAATTTGGCTCCTCAGCTCTGTTTTCCTCTCTTGCCATTTTTTTTGCTGTTTAACCATGATATGTGTGTATGTGTGTGCACATTGTTTAAGAGAAGGGTGGGGAGAGGCAGATCTTGGGCTTCATTAAAAATGGCAGCGGAATGCAGCTACATCTGACTCCTGGGGCAAAGTCCTACAGGTAGCTAAACTCAATTTTGTTGTGAGAACTTTCTGATAGACTACTCCACATGTTGCTGTGTACCCATTTAAAGCACACAAACACCCTGAATCCTAGGAACTGTTGTTTACCCATCACAGAGCTACAATTCCCAGCACCCTTAAGAAACTATTGTTCACCAGATTTTTCTTTATTTCTTGGCGGGGGGGATATGCTTTGAATGTATAATATGCAGGCTGTCAGTGTCATTTACATGTTTTACTTTAGAACCCCACATATTCTGGAACATCTAATTTTTTATCTTCTCCCCTCTTGTTAGGAAGAAATGCAGTCTTGCTAAAGAAACACTGGAAATATATAAACTTATGCAGAGGTTGTGCCTGAGCTACCACTGTGAGAATGCTATGGGGGAAGTTGTTAACTCCTGTTGCAGCTGTTCAAAAGTTCCTTTTGCAAAACAGTGAGAGGCTGTGAGTTGTGTAGCATGGAGCTGGGTATTACTGCCTTAACGGTGCAATACTATGCATGTTCACTCAGAAGTCAGTGCCACTGAGTTAAATGAGAACCCCAGCAAAGTGTGTATAGGATTGCAACCTGGGCAATCTCATTGTTTCTGCGGAAAGACCAGCTCCACCAGGCTCCCTCCCTCAATCACATGGCTGAATCCTTCTGGATGGATGACGGAGATGGGGGGGGGGTGCCAGTACAGAGAAAACTAGAATGTTGGGGAGAAGGCTAAAACATTCTAGTTTTCTATGTGGAAGGAATCTGGATTGATAAAGGGGTAAGGTAAAAAGGTAAAGGACCCCTGGACAGTTAAGTCCAGTCAAATATGACTATGGGGTTGCGGCGCTCATCTCACTTTCAGGCTGAGGGAGCCGGCGTTTGTCCACAGACAGCTTTCCAGGTCATGTGGCCAGCAGGACTAAACCGCTTCTGGTGCAACAGGACACCGTGACAAGTGCCAGAGCGCACGGAAATGCTGTTTACCTTCCCACTGCAGCGGTACCTATTTATCTACTTGCACTGGCATGCTTTTGAACTGCTGAGTTGGCAGGAGCTGGGACCAAGCAACGGGAGCTCACCCCATTGCAAGGATTCGAACTGCCAACCTTCTGATCAGCAAGCCCAAGAGGCTCAGTGGTTTTAGACCACAGCACCACCCGCATCCCTACCATAAATAATAATTTATATATAGTATTCAATACATGACCGTCTGCAATCTGAATTGCTGCACTCCACGCTGAAGTACATGGTGAAAACCAAGCCCATGGATCTTCAAAATACTGTGAGGCAGAGTTGTTGTTGTTGTTGTTGTTGTTGTTGTTGTTGTTGTTGTTGTTGTTATTACAGAGTGTTACAAGTTGATCAAGGGTCTGGAAACCAAGCCTTATGTGGAATGGTTGAAGGAGTTGGGTATGTTTAGCCTGGAAAAGAGGAGATATGATACCATCTTCAAATATCAAAATGGCTATCACACAGAAGATGTTTTCTCCTGCTCTGGAGGGTGGGACCCAAACCAATGGATTTGAGTTATAAGAAAGGAGATTCTGACTAAACAGCAGGAAGAACTTGGAGGTTTTTAGGCAGAGGTTGGAAGGTCATCTGTTGTGGATGCTTCAGTTAAGATTCCTGTATTGCAGGGGGTTGGACTAGATGACCCTCGGGGTCCCTTCCAACACTACACTTTCATGATTCTTAGATGATTATTTGTAACAGGAAAACTGATTTGCAGGATTTTTTTATTTTTATTTTTTTTAAAAAAACCAAAAACACCTGAGTTGAATTGGTGTGACTAGCTGCACTTTGCTTGCTCTGAGTTGCAGGCTGTGAGCCAGTTCAGTTAGTGTGCTGCCAATGGTTTGTGCAAGCATGTCTCTGAGAAGTGGCCCTAAGCTTGCAGGCACCATTAAGAACAGGAGAGTTGTTGGTTATTGCATTTAAGTGAATTGGAGCTGGGCAATTGTACCCCCACACCACCCCTGGGTGATGGTGATCTATGTGAATTAGTGAAATAGAGTTGCCATTTGGATTTCCCATCTCAAGCAACAAAATGTCTGGTCCCACCTGCAGCCTCTCATGCCATAGCCTGAACTGCTTGCAATTTAGAGCTGTGTGTTCATTTTCAGTGACTCTCCAAAACCATGATGTATTCTGCAGAGTATCCAGTGATGTCAAATGCTGTGTAAAAATAAACTATAGATCTTTTAAATTATTATTTTTAAGCTGAGCCCATTCATTAAGCATGCCCAGGGAAGCATCAGCATAGCAAAGCCACCTTCTCTTTGCCAACAGGCACCGCAGAATGCTAGTCTTGCTTCAGTTATCTCTGTTGGTGAAGCTCCTGTCCTATGTGCACATCCCTGTGGGGATGCAGTGCAAACTGTATGAAGGAGCTGGGTAAATTTTCCAGTTCTTCCAGTAGTTTGAACTACAAAGGCAGAAGACTCTCACTGGCTCTCTTAGCATGCTCTTCCTTAGTGATGCACTAAAAAGAGCTGGTTCAGCTTGTCATTCAGGTCTGCATTTGTCTGGGAGATTACTTTTTTCCTGATGCTTCTTGGTGCTGCTGCACGAAAGCAGGTAACTCTGAGTGGGCTTTGATCCTGCTGTCTCTCTTGGGGATGGAGGGGAATATCTGTCTGGCTGCATTGACAAATCTGGGGGATCAAACAGGTAGCTTCAAATGGTTCCTCTTCTTGCCTACCTTATTTGATAGCAAAGGAACCAGAAGTCTTTGATTCTAGCAAAACTATGTTAGTTCTAATAAAGATTGCAACACCTAACCTGGTTCCACTGTGTTTGCGCACTTCATCAGATCAGCTCACCAGTGGGGGTGGGGTGGGGGCTCCCCTGTGGATGAGACAAAGGCTGCCAGCCCCCCCCCCCAATCCCACATGCATTTCAAAAACCATATTTTTCTGTGTTGGTTGGCATCCTTGCAGAATTCATGTGTTAGCTGGCTTATTCTGTTATCCTGCTATTGAATTATTTCCAAAGTAGAACTTGGTATATGCAAACCTCCATTCATTTAAATGTTAATATGGTATGGGGGCGGGTTGCTGGTCCTATTTAGATTGTTCCCCTCTTTAACCTTCCTTCCTTGCGCTGAATTTTAGTTTTGAAGGCTTCATGGGACAGGAGTCTATATTTTTCTTTTGCTATAAAAACTACATAAATATAATCTGTGTGTGTGTGTGTGTGTGTGTGTGTGTGTGCAATATTATTATATTAGAAGTTAATAGGGATCTGTCTTATATTACAGCAGACCACTAACACAATATTGTTTATGGCAGCAATTCCTAAACTCTTTCCCCCACAAACCACTTGAAAATTTATGAGGATTCTGACAAACCACTTTATTATTTTTCTTCCTGCTGCAGCAAATGTGCTAGATGCTGCATGATTTTTAATTGTATTTTTACAGGCACACCACAGACCACCTGAATGAAACTCATGGGCCACCAATGGTCTGTGGACCAGCCTGAGAACCTCTTTCCCAGCCATACCTGAAGATGTCCCAGGTTGAACCTGCATGCACTACCACTAAGCTATGACCAAGGGAAGCCTGCTGTTTGAGTGAAACAAAAACCCTAATTGACAATTCTCCTGCCTATTTTGCATTGGCCCAAAGACATAAAACAGCACTGTCCTTCCTACCGCATCATACATCGGATCAGTGTTGGAGGTAACCTCATGTTCTTCCCTCTTTATGTTTTCAATCCACCCACCCTACCTATTGTAATGACAAACACACACTTGAAATGCCCCTGGAGAAGAAAGCTGTGCAGGGGGCAGAGTAGGATTTAGGTTGGGGAAAAGAGTTAAAACAATGCATTCCTGCTCTCTGCTGCTCAGCTCTTGCTGGTACCCCAGGAAACAGCTTTTCTTCTGTGTATGTTTTAAAGACTACTTGGGGTACAGTTACCTATATTTGTGTGTATGCACACAGGACAGTTAAGCCTATGAGTTGGTGCAGGGAAGCTCAAATCTCACTTCAGCTGCAACCTAACTAGGTGCTGTGAGGTAAACAATGATTCTCTCAGACCTGATTTTCCATCTTTGTTACTGGCCTATGTTACAGGTATGTTGGAGAGGATGACTGTGACAAATGAATTGTGAAGAACTTTGGACACCTAAAGGTTGCTCTCTATTCCTTTAAGTCTGCAATAAAGGTGTTATAAATCTCAGCATTGTCTGAAAATTATTTATTGGCCTTTAGTTCTGCATCTGTCATATGGGTATTGCTGTGAAAATGGATGGTGCGCAACACACTAAACATACTCAGAACAAGGCCACTGCCCTGCCTTGTGTGAAATGGACTAATGTGGCTCATATCCATGCCTGCCCCATTTTTACAGACTGCCTCCTTTCCTCCATACTTAACTGTGTTCAGTACCGTATCCAAATGGTGGCCAAGCGCCACAGTCGCCTTTGACTGGACTTAACCGTCCAGGGGGGCCCTTTACCTTTTTACCTACTGCACACATAAACTGGTGCTGAAAATGCCTTCACGTATTGTGGCCCTGTTCCAGCTGAAGTGCATTGCGACGGGCAACGCAAACCTATATACAGTATGTCTATTCGTGAGTAAGATGCTTCGTGAGATGCTTTCAGTGGGGCTTCTTCCCAAATAAAGGGGGTATATAGCTTTGCCTTTTGCAACTTACGTCCTGCTGGAAGCAAGGGGGCTGCTATTGCATCAGGGCTGCGTTTCAACACTTGGGGCGTCCATTTATAGGGGCATGTCTAAAATTGCGCGATCATCTAATAATGCGAAGCCTCACGTGCAACGAGCACAGTTGCAAAGAACAACATCCCTGAGCTGCTTTCTCACCCAGGTCCTGCGCTAGGCTCCCGGCTGAAGGCACCGCGCGCAGGGCGGGGAGTCCGCTGGGGCGGAAGGGGCCTCGGGAAACTTGGTTGCCCAGGGAGCGCCCCAACCAAACTCTGTGCAACCTCCCCCCCCGCCCCCTGACGCCCCTTGCTCTGCAGACCCGTGATCTGAGCACCCCTGACCCCTTCCCCCTCTCCAGGGGCGCGCGCGCCGGGGGTAGGGAGGGAGAAGGGGAAGCGGGAGCCTTTCTCCGGCGCTTCGGCCTCGAGGGCTCTCGCCGGGCGCCTCCTGTGCTCGGGTCCGCCGGGAGCTGGCCCGCCAGGCCGGACTCGTCGCGGCCCCCCTCCGGCTTCGCCCCTTCGCTCGGCGCCCGGCCCCTCCCGCGGGGCTGGAGCTCGCCCTGGGCTCGCCGGGCGGCGCGCTCGCAGTGCGCAGTGCCTCTGCAGCGGCGGCGGCGGCCACGGCAGCGGCGGCTCCTCCTCGCGCTCTTTCCCCGGGGCTCCCGCAGGCAGGATGGTGGCCGTAGCCCGGCAGCCCTCGGCGGGCCGCGGGGCGGGTCCGTAGCTGGTGCGGGGTGGTGCCCTTTGCCGCGATCGGGAGCCGGAGGCGCCGGGCGCCGGGCGCCGCGCCAAGCGCCCGCGCGCCCCTCTTCCTCTCGCTCTCCATGGACGGGGGAGCGGGGGGCGGCCCCGGGGCGCCCGGCTCGGAGAGCCCCAACCGGGCCGTGGAGTACCTGCTGGAGCTCAACAACATCATCGAGAACCAGCAGAAGCTGCTGGAGACGCAGCGGCGCCGGATCGAGGAGCTGGAGGGGCAGCTGGAGCAGCTGAGCCAGGAGAACCGGGACCTGCGCGACGGCGAGAGAGACCGAGAGCGGCACCGGGACCGCGACCGCGACGGGCAGTACCACCACAAGGAGAGAGAGAGCCACTACCAGAACCGCGCCGACCGGGACGGGCAGTATCAGAACCGGGAGAACCGAACGGACCGCGATGTTCAGTACCCGAACCGTGCAGACCGCGAGAGCCAGTACCAAAGCAGAGCGGACCGGGAAGGGCAGAACCCGTATCCGAACCGGGACAAGGAGCGAGAGCTACAGCACTATGGAAACCGGGACGGGCAGTACCAGAACCGGGAGAGCCACTACAGGGAAGCTTGCCAGCTGCATCGAGAGCGGCCCCCGCAGTGCCACCCCGCTCGGGAGAAGGAGCACGAGTACCCTCGGCCCCCCCGGGAAAGGGAGAGGGGGCAGCTGAGCCGGGGAGCGTCCCGGAGTTCCAGCCCGGGAGCCGGAGGGGGCCACAGCACCAGCGCCAGCACCAGCCCAGCCACGACTCTGCAGAGAAAGTAAGGAGCTGCTCCTGGCCCCTGGCAGCCCCTGCCCTCCTTGCCCGGCCTGCCACCCAGGGCCACTCTCACTTCACAAGCAGTCGCTTGGGAAGGCCATAGTAATTGGTGGGTGCCAGGCAAGCAGTGTGCAGGCTAAGAGTCGTCGTGGCCCGGCACCCTTTATTGCGTTGCAGGGGATCCTGGGGTGCATTTTTGCTTTTTAGGATTGTGAAGTGTGGTGGTTTGGGGAGCATAGATATGTTCTGGGACTGCCATCCTGAAACCTCTCTGCATTTCTCTGCTGCCTCTGATCTAGGCCTCTTGAGTCTTGTTGCAGTCACAGTTATTTCCCAACACCACCACAAGCACCCCAATCTGCACCCATCCCTTGCTAGCCTGGCCTTCTCCATCCTTATAGTCAGGTCTCATTAATCCTCATTCTTGAACCCTCGTTCCCTAGGGTGTGCATGGGACCCTGTCTGGGATCGTTCTCCCCTGCAGAGCCCTGCTTAGCATTCCAGCCAGAACCATGGGTTTAGCCAAGGGGGGTTGGGGGTTCTGCCCCCCCAACCAAAGCCTGCCCCCTAAGAAAAATCATAGCTACGCCCATGACTAGAACCTGCTGACCCTACACTTGAGCTGGGTTTCTTCCCTTCCTGTTTTACACTTCAGCCTCAGTTTCTTTGCTCCTTGCCAGCTTTTCCTTATTCCAGAATTCACCTCTCTGTATGGAGCAATACTGCTCTGTGCAACTGCCAGTAGATATGCTGTGTTACTCTCACCTGCCACCCTGGATCCTTTTCCCTCCACCATCCTTTAGGAGAATTGCTTTCCAGTTGCTCTGCACAGGGGGGGGGGGCGGTCTTATAACTGCAATGGACTGCTGGATGTGCTCTCCTGCCAGTCCTGCATCCTTCTCACTCTGTAATATACCAATGGCTCTTCTCACCCCACCATTTGGGGATATAACTGTGCAGTGGATCCTAACTTAATCTCCTTGAAAAACTGATTCTTTTGTATTAGTGCTCCTAGATGATTCCCTCCACATATTTCAGGACTCCCACCATTGCAAACACAAATCCAGGGCTAAAGTCCTACTTAGATTTATTTGCGTAACGCCCCCCCCCCCCCGCAACCTTCTGAATCCTAAGGTGAATTTTCTCTGTCCTGTGTAAGGGAAAAGAGCTGCCTCTGAAAGTGATAGGATTTTTCTGTTAATCCCAATAGCCAGTCTCTAACAGAGGGTCCCCTTAGTGTTTCCTTCCAGCTATTTGGTTGGGAGTGATGTTCGGCAGCAGGGCCTTCTGCTTCTGCTTAATAGGGAGGTGTATGTGGTGCACATAAACAAGGGATGGGGAACTTGTAACCCTTGAGATGCCCAGCCACCATGCCAGAGTTCAGAATTGGGGAACGTTGGAGTCCAGCAACATCTGGGGGGGGGTACAGGTTTCCCCATCCCTAACACACACACACACACACACACACACACACACACACACACACACACACACACAAAAGCCCCCTTCCCTCTGAGTAATCCCCAGCCCATTGGCATATTTTTCGCTAATGGGGTGGTTGACAGGAAAGAGCTACTGCTTAGGACAGGGACTGGATCCTCCCAGATCTTGCTGAAATGTGGCTTAAGGGTTAGATCCAAAAAAGTAGTGTTGCTACTGAGTGTACCATTGCTATGATGAGCAGTGAGGGTCTGAACTGATGCTTGAGGGATGTGCATGTGTGGGTGTGAAATGATTTTGCACGGGTTGTCTGGTGTTATGTACTGAGTATTGAGTTTGGGGACTGAGAAAAGAATATGGGGGGATGTGGTGTGTGTAGGAGCCATGCCTTTTAAGTGCCTAGGGGAGAAAGAGTAGGATTAAGTGACTTAGAGTGACAAATATAGGAACCAGGACCGCTGGGTTCCTGGTACATCAACTCTGGAAGAGAACAGGAGTCGTGTCCCCCCCCCCCCGCCCCCTTGGCTCACATCACCTTCTTGCTCCAAGAATAGGGAGCTGGTGGTTCTCTCTGTGTTACTGGAGTTCAGCTCCCCTCCCTAGCCAGCAAGGCCAATGTCAGGGATGATAGGAGCCACAGTCAAAAAAATCTATGGCAAGCCACAGATTGCCCATCCCTGTTCCAGATGCACTTGGTAAGAACCATGTTAAAATAATTACACACTTGGCACCTGAGCCTTCAACGTTTCCATCTGCTCCTCAGTGGTCAAGCACATGCTTTATGTGCAGTCAGAGGACCCCAACCTTTGGCAGCTCCAGGTCAGGCTGGGAAAGACCCCTTGGCTGAAACCTCCAGGGAGCTGCAGCTGGTCGGGGTCTGAGCTGGATAGACCATGACAGTTTCCTACGTTAACTTACGAAAATGCATGTCGTAATATATTTGATACTCTGCATGGTGTTATAAGACTCTTTCTTGTCAACAGTCCTTACAATTGCTACGTAAGGTAGGTCAGAAGTATTTTTCATGATTTGTGGGGAGGGGAGATTGAGAGAACTGACTTTCCTAAGGTGCATGCAAAACAGGCAAGATTTGAAGCAAGGCATTTCCCCACCCTTTTAACATTGGCACAGGAGCTGTTCTGAAGCATACTGTTTGAAGAGGCACACCTGTTTATTTCAGCCCTCGGGCCCATGTCCCCTTTGCTAAGGCTCCCCCTCCTCTCTCCCCCTCCCCACATTGTTCCTAGGGCATCTGATCTCCTCCAACAGCACTCCCTGCTTTGGTGCTGATACCTTCTGTTTGGGGGGATATGGGGGTGTTTGAACTAATTCATTGTACCTGGGAACTTGATCTCCAGGACAGGATATGTTCTAGTTGCCCACGAGTTTTGGCTGAAGAGATTGGGATGCAGTTAGCCCTGAAAGCTTTGGGATCTGCTTTGGAAATGGCAGCAGGGGAGGCTGTGTGGGGTGGGAATTGACGAATCCAGCCGTGTGTTCTTTCTCTCTCTCTCCTCATCCCCGCCTCCTTCTCCTGGATAGAAATTAGCAAAGTGGTTTGATGCTGCAAATGACTTAAAACCAGCACAAATGTGTCTTGCCATTCCCGCCCACTCGCTACCGACACCAGGGAGGCGGTTTTTGAGAGCCTGGAGAGGTGGGTGGGTTCTCTGAGCCTCTTCTCCCTGCTGGTAAAAAAGCCAGAAGTGGCTGGAGGCAACTCCTCACCCCTGCTCTGGCCAATAGCCTTTGCTCTGTTTTTTGCCTTTCCTACTGAGCACCGCTCCCTTCAGCCCCTGCCCCTAAGGTAGCTGGTAGCTGGAGCTGGTGCAGCATAGTGGCTGAGTAGGATGTGTGATCTGTGTATCCAAAAGCCTTTAATTCAGTTCTCATCACCGAGTGGTCTTAAGTAAACTGTCATACCTCAGCCCTCCATCTGTAATATGGGGATGATATTAATACTGGCCTACCTTAACAAGGTTGTTGTACAGAGTAGTGAGAGATGGTGTGCAAATGCTTTGATCACTCAACAAAGCAGTATAGGAATAGTATAGAGCGCAGAGGTCTTCCAAGACTGCCCGTTTGGTTTGTCAGCCCCAGAGGATGGTGGTAGCCCAGCCAACTTTTTCACCACTTCCACCTGAGGGAGATTGGAAGGAAATGCATTTTCCCATCAGTCCATCGCGGTTTGCTGCATGGGATGAAAATGTGTGGTTGTTGAAAGCTGCTCTGGGATTGATTTTTCTCACTCCACTGCCAGCCATCAATTGGAAAAACGGTTGCGGTCCACTCTGGAGGCAATTGTAAGTCTGTGCTTGGGAAGCCAGGGAACTAACTGTCCTCGATATAAAGTATACCCTGCTTGTTTCTTAGCATACCGGTAGGTGCATAAGCAGAGCTACAAAAGCCGTTTGCCTCATACTGTGAGACAAAAATGTCTAGGCATGTGAGTAAAAGCAAGGAGGGAGAGAGCAATAGCTAGCCTGCCCAATGGCCCCTCCCAATTGTGTGCATGGCTCATCAGATATTTCTGGGGAATGCTGAAGAGTATGTTTGCATTACGTAATTCTGGTGAGCTGCAGAACCACTAGCCCCAGAGTCAGTGCTGTGAGAGAGGCAGGAAGAGTTAGGAATGATTTAAGGCCAGATTTTCTGGGAGACCCTGCCAGATCTCAGGCAAGGAGCCTACAGTTCTGGCTATTGCTGCAGCTATGTTGATCTGCGTCAGTCTGTGGGATCTGCTCTGCACTCCCAACCACAGGTGCAATGGGCTTATAGCCAAAAGTGGATGTTGGTAGCAGGTTGATGCTCTTCCTTGCACATTTCCCTTGTTCCCTTTATTCTGTCCCTCTAGGCGACAAGACAGTGTTGTGATGCAGACAAGATCATTCACTGAGATTAAATCCAGATAGGATTACAACTAATATAATCAAGGTGGCACCCTGACTCGCAGCATTCCTACAAATCAAGGTTAGGAGCTGGGTTGTCACATGATTCCCGTTCCTGTGAGGACTACCATGTGGCCAGCCAGACATACTTAAGTCTCAACAACAGGCTGGTGTGTAGGACCAGCTGCAGGTTGCTAAGAAAAGGGACAAGTTTCATATTGCACTAAATGTATGCCTGTTGCCAAGAGTGGCAGCCATGCGTCTAATGCCCCCTCTCCTCTGTACTGCATCTTTTAAAAATAATAATAATAATTTTTATTAGTTTCCCAATATTTACCCAATATTACCACACTTTTGCCAATTATACAGATTTGAATAAAAATAATTCAAATTAATCCTAAATTTATACAGTTTAATCAAAGTGGTTTCCTGCGCTCCTTGATCAATGTTTTTGTCCAGTTCTTATATTGCTGCAGTTCATATTTTTCATTAACTTCTAATTACATTTCAGTTGGTATATTAATCATTAAGATAACAGCTGCATTTTTAGCGATTACTATTCGTGTTATTGCATTATCTAACTTTTCATAGGATTTCAAATGAGGTGCTCTAATTATTTTCCTTTTCTCTGCATGTGTCAGTCTCAATATGTGCAGTTATGAAGTCCTTGGCCTTTGTCTGCTGCCCTCCAACTGCTGTTGTCTCTCAGCGTAACTGGGGGGTGGGTTAATCCTGGAGAATTCTCAAAATATTTCACTTGCTCCCCCCCCCCTCATGCTTTCAGCTTGTTCGGTGTTTTCGGACAACAACATACTCCAACAGTCCACCTTTCTCACTACTCAGTCTCGAAGTTTCTACAGCCTGAGAAAGAGGGATCCAACTTCTGCCGCCGGGGATCTTGGAGTACTTCATTTTAATTAATAACCATCAACGTCTCTGTGCGGCCCCAAATTCCTTTCATCTTTACGACTGCATTTTGGCCAAAGTTCACTTGAGTTATATCTCTTCTCTGTTGTTTTTAAGGGGGGACGGGACGGTAGAGAAGGTATCCACTCTAATTTCCCAAGATAATCCATTCCAGCACTAGAGCTCTCCCTTCCTTCCATCTCTTTAAACCACATGCACCTAACTGTTCTTTTAAGCACAAGTTTTATTCCATACTGCAACCCTCCCAGACCTAGCAGCACTGTGTTCTGAGGGATCCAGGTAGAGGCTTCAGCACTGTTTGCCAGGCCAAGAAGACCTTACAGAATGCCCCCTTCCCCCCCTTCCTTTGTCCCACTTCTCCAGCCATCACCATCGTTATTTGTATTTATATCCCACTTTTTTCTCCAAGGAGCTCAAAGTGGTGTAGATGGTTCTCCTCCTCCTCATTTAATCCCCACAACAACCCTGTGAGGTAGGTTAGGCTGAGATACAGTGACTGGCCCAAGGTCACCCAGTGAACTTCATGGTTGAGGGGGGATTTGAACCCTGGTCTTTCCCAGGTCCTAGTTCTAACCACTGTACCACACTGGCTCTCAATAATTACTTTTTAAAAGCTCTGTGCCAGTTCAGTTTCCTAGATCAAGGAGGAAGAAAACAGATGAATGTTGCCAAGTGTCCCCATGACTATACTCCTCAACACGTAAATTCTGTGGCTTTTCTTAGTTACGGTAGCTGCACAAGGGTCCTAACTAGCAGCAGACCTAGGGGCTATTTCACACATGCATGTTCACCCAGAGAGGACTGGAGCATTAAGTGATGCTTTGCATGAATGAGTAAGCACAGACCAGACCCACAGAAAGAGCTATCCTCTCACCTTGGAATTACCTTAAGCATAGTGCTTGTCTCTGGTGCCTGCTGGCTCATACTTGCAGATATGAGTGTTGGTAGGATATTTAGTTGGTAGGATCTTGCTGGGGTGTAGGAACATTTCTCTTTGGTTCTCGGGGAATTATCATTGCCTTCGCTTGTTGCAGAACTGTGGCAGGATAGTGCTTCACATACATTTCCCCAATGTGCTTACTGCCACTTGTCTCACAAACACAGACTCCAGTAGCTGCACATCAAAGCTTCCTCTAGGGCATTAGTGTCGGGTTGCAGTGTAGGTCATTTCACCCTGTGTTGCAGCTCTGTGCATGAAAGCAGTGTTGCACACTCTTGGGAGCTTGCTCAGCAGCTGTTCCCCCAGCTGTCTCTCCAGCAAGCAGCTGCTTTCGGCATCTTAATAAAACAATACATCTCTTTGCAAACAGCCCCACCCTTTCCCAAACCACTTGGAGAGAGTGCCTGTTTCTTTTAAAAACTTGTCTGTAGGTTTACATGGAAATAAGTCCTACTGGTTTACTCCTGAGTAAGGAAGCAAAGCATGCATTGGAAACCATCAGAAAGAGAAAACCAGCCCTAAGGAGCTGTTTAGGAAGACTGGAGAAGAAATGTGGGTTGGGCCTCTTTTTTTAACACTTGAAATTATTCCAAGAGGGGGAAGCGGGGAGAGGAAAAGTCTGAGACTGAAGCTGTGTGGCAGGCGAAGAGGAGGATTACTGTGTGATGATGAGGCTTTGGGGCTTTTAAGTTGTACGCAGGTGTTTTCAGCAACAGGGCAGCCTTTGCAAATCTGGTGCCCTTCAGATGTTTTGGATGGCAGCTGCCATCATCCCATCAATTACTAATGGCTCTCTTTGTACAGCCCTAATGGAAAGACCCTTGAGGGGATAGATTTGGTACTCTCCAGTTGGGGCAACTGCTAGCAGTAGAAGTTCTTATGTCCTGGGTGACATAAGAGGTAAATTACAAGGCCTAGTTCTCATTGAGGTGGTGAACCTATTGGGACTGTCTCACTTCAGACTGTTGGTGTGGACTTGCATGATGGAATGACCCTCCACCCACACAGAAATTCTATTTATAAAATAAATCTGTCAAGGAGAAGGCTTCTAATCTAGCTTTCACTTTGACATGTCTGTTTTCTATGTGGAGGGATTTTTCAGAAACGACAAATAAATATGGAGCAGCATTTTATCAGTCCAGTTCAGCAGTCCAAAGTGGTACAGCCCAGACATTGATTTACCACTCCTAAGCTGAACTTTTTCTAACACATAGCAGTAAGGCTGTTCATTAAATTGTAAGCTTTCATATTTCATTTCAGGCAACAGTCCTCTTCTTTCTTCAGACATTCAGAAAGGTGCTTTCACTGAAAGCTTAACAATGCATTTAATAGAAAAAAACTACTCTTGTGTAAATTATTTTTACACTTCTTACAGGATTTGTAACATGGGTCATTTGCAAGAGGGTCCACAACTAGTCCAGGGGGATTGGCAATATTTTTTTTCTGCTCAATAGGTGAGGTTCATTCATGAGCAATCCGCTAAAAGGGACAAGAATAATTTCCTTAGCATTGATGAGGTTTACAATATGATCCTACATGTGTTTTCTCAGAGGTCATCAGTAGGACTTGAAGTGCAGCCAAGTGTGTAGGTTTTGGTGTTAGTTAATATGTGTATGTAAAAGTAACTTTTAAGGATTTTATTTCTTTACCCCATCAGCCCTGAAATCCATTCCCAGAGTGTTTCTGTTGTAGCGTGGGTTAATGATTTCAGCAAGTGATTTCAGCTCTCTGACATAGCAGGCAGGAGACAGATTCTTCATGTAACAACTCTTTATTCAGGAGAGTAAAGCAAACAAGACTGAGGGAACTGAGGGTAGGGAAGCTACATTTATAGGGACAAAGGACTGACTAGGAAAAGATACATTTTGGAGGGAACAATCTCAAGCAATCACACAGCTGCTATTTGGTGGGAACCAATAAGTTCTCTTCCTGCACCTTTCAGGTCTTATCAAGACTTCATTTTGTGCTACATTTCTAAGCACAGGTCTGGCTTTTTAAGCTCTATGTTGGAGCCACCCCCCCCCCCCGGCCTGCCACTTTCCCCGGGAAAACCTGTATTTTACCACTGAATTGGAGCAAACAGCAATTCATGGAAAACCCAATTGCTGTTTGCTCTGATTCAGCAGTAAAACATGAGTTTTCCCAGGGGGAAAGCTCTGGGACAAAAACAAAAAAGAAAACCACATGCTGGGACATGGAGCTTTAAAGTGCAAACTTATGCCTGGAAAGCATGGTGCAAAAGGAAGTCTCGATGAGTCCTCATACACAAACTGGGTATCAACCCTTAGTTATAAATAAGGTTAAAGAGGTTGACACGGTCTAAATTCCATTGAGTAAGTGGGGCTTACTCCAGGCACATGGGGATAGGATTGTAATCTAAATTGATCTCTGCTTTTATGCTATGAACTGCCCTGAGTACTACAGATGAAGAGTGGATTACAAATATAGTAATAGTAATAATAATAATAATAATAATAATAATAATATTGCATTGCCACTCAACCAGAATTTGAGTGACTACTAGAGTTATAGACAGGGTGAATAATCTGGGCTGCTGGAACCTTGCTGGCCTAGTTATCACTGAGGTGGTAAATCTGTGTCTGTGCTGCACCACTTCAGACTGCAGCTGGAGGCTCACTTAGTGGGATGGCCAATTGCCTCTACAACACCTGCTGCTCTTTCTCCAGGCCGAGATCTCTTGCCAGCCCTGATTACAGGATCTTCCCTTGGAATAACCCGCCCCCCCACAACACTCCAAGGAAAGCGCATACTTTGTCTCGTCACCAAAGGCAAACATGAAATTATATGTTTTGTTAATACAGTAAAGCATAAGTAAACTAAGTAGGGGTGGCGCTGTGGTCTAAACCACTGAACCTAGGGTTTGCCAACCGGAAGGTCAGTGGTTCGAATCCCCGCGACGGGGTGAGCTTCTGTTGCTCTGTCCCTGGTCCTGCCAACCTAGCAGTTCGAAAGCACGTCAAAGTGCAAGTAGATTAATAGGTACTGCTCCAGCCGGAAGGTAAACAGCATTTCCGTGTGCTGCTCTGGTTCGCCAGAAGCGGCTTAGTCATGCTGGCCACATGACCCGGAAGCTGTCTGTGGACAAACGCCGGCTCCCTCGGCCAATAAAGCGAGATGAGCACCACAACCCCAGAGTTGTCCGCGACTGGACCTAACGGTCAGGGGTACCTTTAAACTAAGTAGGCATAGAATTAGACATAGAAAATAATATGCAACAAATTTATCACATTTTTATTTTCCTTGAAGGAAACCAAGGTAGTGCATATAGTTCCCTGCCCCCATGTCATCCTCACAACTTTGTGAGGTAGGTTGGCTGAGGGATTAGCTGCCTATACACCAACATTTAAAGCACATGACTTACCGTTACTCCAAAGAATTCTGGGAACCGAAGTTTACCCCCAGAGCTACAATTCCCAGCACCCTCAATAAACTATAGTTCCCAGGATGGGGGAGGAGTCATGTGCTTTGAATGTATGTTGTATGTGCAGCCACAGTGACTGGCCCAACATTACCCAGCGAGCATCACAGCAAAATGAAGATTTAAACCTTGGTCTCTCCAGACCTATTCCGACACCTTAAGCCACTACACTGCACCTCACTGACAGCTAGCTTATCTTAAATTCAGTTGTATTTTTAAGTGGTAAACTTACCTTAGCCTCAAATGCCTTTGCTAAAGCCAAAGTTTAGGTTCCTGTTTGTAGAAGAGTTAGCCTGCAATGGATGTGGTCAGCTCCATCCTTATTTCAGACATTGTGATATATTGATATATCACAATGTTTAGCTGGTAATATATCACGATCTTGGAAACCAGATATCGCCTGGCCCTAAGGAAGAGGGTACAGGACCATGGCTGCTGATCCCACTGCTGAGTTTGTCACACCTGCCGCCACTGTTCCCTGATCTCCATGTGTTAAGTGGGTTGTGAAATGTATAAAAAGAGCCTACAGTGGTACCTCAGGTTACAAACACTTCGGGTTACAGACTCCGCTAACCCGGAAGTAGTACCTCGGGTTAAGAACTTTGCTTCAGGATGAGAACAGAAATCGCGCAGCAGCGGCGCAAGGCCCCATTAGCTAAAGTGGTGCTTCAGGTTAAGAATGTTTTCAGGTTAAGAACGGACCTCCGGAACGAATTAAGTACGTAACCAGAGGTACCACTGTATTTGTGTATACAACTGTGTGTGTACAGAGCCTGCGTGTAGGGAAACCTGTGACCTTCCAGCCACCATTGAACTTCAGTGCCTGTCAGCTTCAAACAGTGTGGCCTGTGCTGATGGGATGATGGGAGCTGAGATCCAGCAACACCTGGAAGGCGACAGGCTCCCCATCACTGGGGTGGATCTTCCACACACTCAGGAAGTCCGATTGTGCGTAGATGTGTTGCAGGACCTTTTATGCTGAAGATACAGAGTTCAGGGATTGGAGGTAGCAGATGCACCAACGTCAGCAGCAAGATCAGTGAGCATGGTTCCCCTGCCACATTTTGGGTGTATGCATCTGTGTGGGTGGGAAATGTCTGAAGTGTGCATGTGGTTTTTTTTAAAAAATATTTCCATATGTAGTAATGTAATGAAACGAGTTAACTAAGACTAAGGAGCTGGCTGGTGATGGAAACAACAGGTGTATGGGACTGAGGTGCCAGGGGGTAGACAGATTTACTCAACTACTGCTGTGCATATTTATTATTATTATTATTATCATACTAGATTACAATGTCAGGTTTTGTTGAGGTCAGCATAGCATTCCGAACCCTGACTTCTGAGGGAAAATGGGGTAGGATTTGTTGGCAGTTTCCTGTGTGTCAAGTGTGGCTTCTCGTTTGAAGGCACTCCTTACATGGGAAATGATGCAGGTAGACTGCTTGGGATTCCTCTGTGTCTGCCCACTAGGATGGGGAACTGGTGGCCTTCCAGATGTTGTTGCTCTCAAACTCCCAGCAGCCTCAGCCAGCATGGTCAGTCCTCAGGGATGGTGGGAGCTGTGGTCCAGCTTCATCTGGAGGGCCACAGGTTCCTCATCCTTACCCTTCATGCACTATCCAGGACGGAGTGTGTGTGTGTGTGTGCTTTTGTAGCTTTTGCTGCCCAACTGCTGCACCCCATTCTCCTCCCTTGCTGCTGCTACGTGGTGGCTTTTGAATTCTCCCTGTCATTTTCAATCAGAGTGTATCTCTGTTGCAGCTGGATGACTGGCTGCGATGTGGACGGTAAGGTTTGATTTGCAGCAGGGGAGCGCTGGGCTGCAGCGAGATGGGACTGCGATGCGGTTGGCGGAGCCCCTGGTGTATACAGAGAGCAACCAACACTGACATGAGCAACCTTATAACAGCATCAACTGGCACCCCTTGGCTTCCATACATACAATCACTTATATAAGTTAGACTCCTGTTTTCACACCAAATACACACTGAGAATATGGGGGAAGTCCACCTTTTCCAAGAAGACAACCTGGCTGTGGCTGATGGGAGTTGCCTTTGTCATTTATATACACAACCTCACTGGCATGCTGCACTTATAAGGTCTGCAGCTTTCATACTTGCTCCTGGGCTGAGCTTGCTGTTTACACTGCTGGGATCAGTTTCTTGCTCAGAACACTGGAGAGCTACCCTTCATGCACCCTGATTCATTCAGCCTTTACTGGCATAACTGAGACAATGAAATCATAAAAGGGGGGGGACCCATCCATAAAACATTGGTAATCCAGGCATGTTTAACACATAAAACATATAGAAGACCCAGTAGCCACTATTGAGTAAAATTAAGTAGTTTAAAATTTGGCTTTAAAAATATTGGCTAAATACCCTGAAACAATTGCAGCAGTTTTGGGAATATCCTCTTTCCACAGATATTGAATTACAAATTATTTGCAAGTAGATACTTTGAGCATCAAAGGTGTGAAGGAGTTGCCACTTCACAGGGCATGTTCTTAAGGATGTGTTACTGGGATCCAGTGTGCTAATCCTGATTTAGGGGGCCAGCTGGATTGGGAGCAACCTATTCAGGTGACTTTTCTCATTTAGGAGGTGCTGGTCCAACCCTGACTCAGTTGGTGCACAGACTGGCAGCCTTGGGGACAGTGAATAAGGCTGTGACTTTTTTAGGGAGGGTTTGACTATTGAACAGAGCTCCAGATTGGGCAGCTGGTTGACTGGCTCTGGGCACTATTTTTTTTTTAATCTTTTTTTTTTTTTTTAAGCAGCCTGTCCCACTCAGTGACAGAGTTTGGAGGGTTGCCAGGAAACCCCAGTTTGCTGACACCAAGATGCTGCTTGCTCCCTGGGGCTGTGTGAAATGTCATCAGCTCTGACCAGCCTGATAAGTGCAGCTCCAACAGCCCGTACGTTTATGTATGTGTGTATTTGTTGTTTGCGGGCAGCCAAAGCCAGAAAGCCTGCTGGCTCTAACTAGCACAGAGGGTTAATTTAGCCCTTGCATATTACATCTATATTTCTCTCTCCCCCCGCCCCCAACTGTGAGATATTCCTCATCCTGCAATGAGAGCCTTGAGGAAAAAAGGACTGTTATCACACAAGAGCCTTCATCTGGCACTTTCAGGAGCAAAAACATTTTGATCGGTTGATTTGAGTTTACCTATACTGTATGCTGCTTTCCCACAATTAGCTGTGCCCAAAGTGGCTTACAGCAAACATGAAAAATATTAGAAGACAAATATACCATATACAGAGCATGTCGGTAAATTAAAAAATGACAAAAAGCAGCAATTTAACAAACACAGCACGAATTCAATATTGCGCGCACACAAAACAATCTAAGTTTAAGTACATAAGTACAAAGCTAAACAAGAGTTTCTGGTAGTGTTCTTGCATTATTCCACGGAGCCTGGCTTAAATACAGTTCAGAGGGGAGGGGTCCTCTCACCAGGCTTGATGACATACAGCTGGCTCCCATATCCTTACTCCAGAGGAGGCTGACAGCAGCAAAAGGCAAATGGTGAGGGTGGCAAAGGTGGTCAGTCTCTTCCCCAGCTTCCTGGAAGTACCAATTGCTGGTGCAGGTCTTAATGCCTTATTTTGCCTACCTGGGGTGTTGCAATCCTCCCTGTTCTAGAGCTGGGAAGCTTAAGCATGGAGGTCAGGAAGGCTGGAAGGATGAAGGAAGCAGCAGAGTCCTAGAGAAAGAAAGGAAGAACAGGAGCCTATTTTTGGAGAGGGTGCAGGTGAGCCTTTATTTTTAGAGCCCATAACTGGCAATGCTGTGTTTTGTTTTCCTCCCCCGCTTCCTACACAGGGCACACTTTGTCAATTTTCTCCCTGACAGAGCCCCTAGCAGAGATCAGTGTCTGGCTGCATAATCAGCCTGTGGAGTGGAAGTGAACATGGCCCTTGGGGAACAGATAAGGCAGGCTGTAGCCTCGCGTGCCCTTTTTGGCACTGCTGCAGCATCCAACAGATCATTGCAGTGCCAGGCCGGATCACTGGCTTCCCTGCCAGCACCCCCTTGTTCCTTAATGACATTTCCTACGCAGCTGCTCCCAAGGCAGATCTGGGTAAGGAGCTGCAGTTGAGTTCCCGTTGGTTAACAAGTTGGCGAGTTCTTTTTGCGTCCTCTTGGAGGCTGGAAGCCAGAAGCAGATGGTGCTGCCGGTGTGTGTCAGGACAGCAGGCCTTTGCTGGGTAGTTGAAGGGTGCAGTGAGAGCTTCTTCCCCTGCCACTCCAGCACCTGTTCCTAGGAAATCAGCCTCCTGTAACTCCATCAATTGGGTCCAGAGACTCAGCAGGAGCAGCTTAGTGGCTCTTTCCATAAAATAGATCTGTGTGTGGATAAGGAGCAAGAGGACGGCTTGGTAGCACTTGCTGATTTCCTGATTTGGGACTCTGAGTGTAAATCCAGGAGGAAAGCCCCTGTTATTCAGTTGTTGCCTTAGAAATTATTCTGTTCCTAAAAGAAACTGCCATAATTGTTCTTAGACTGAAAACCATCTCTCTGACCTGCTCGTTTCTCTGTGTTATGTATGAGGGATGAGCTTTCATACTTGCTGCCCCTCCTATGTGTCATCTGACGTGCCATCCTCTGACAAGAGCTGCACCAGCCTGTTTTCCTGGCTCAAAATAAGGCAAGGGGAAAAGAAAATAGTAAATGTGTTGTTTTAAACTTCTGTGGCTTGAAAGTTAATTAATCAAACAATTTTTGTGTGTGCAAGTAATTTGTCAGGCACTCCATAGTGAGTGTGGTGAAAGACCTAAGGGAGCAGGAAGGAAACAGGGCTGTTCTTCTGCTTGCCAGTAGAAGCTGTTGCGTCTTAGGCCAAGAGCAGAATCTTCTCCAATCAAAGGACTGGGGGTGGAGAAACAACTATGTTTTGGTTCTTCAAATGAATCTTCGGTTCAAACTTGAACCCGCAGTCAGACAGAGGGAAAGGAACAAGTTAGGTGGTAACAGAGTGCCTCTCTTTGCAATGCAGCCAGGAAAGACTTGTTTGGTGGAGCTGTTTTCCATTAGCCCAGGACTGCGAGTGAGAATCTCAGCTGCTGATGGGCTGCCTGCTAGCTCTTCCTCCTCCTGCTGCTTCTCTTGTGTGAAGCAAGCGTCAAGGAAGCCTCTGGGGCTGAAAGAAAACTGTCCTTCATCTGCTCAGAGGAACTGATTTGGCAGGGGCAGAGTGGGTGGGGGCATTGTCTAGCTGCATCCCAAAGAAATAGGAGACTGCCTGAGTTATCCCATGTCAATAATTTAGTTTCAATAGCCGAAAGTCGCCTGGAGGACAGATTTAGTACTGCTGCTTGCAGCAGGCCTTTGGCAGACAGGACTGAAAGTTTATATTGTGAGGTGCTACTGTTCCACCCTTGAAGGCTCTTTGCCTTGTGTTAGTACAGGGGTAGGCAACCTAAGGCCCGTGGGCCGGATGCGACCCAATCGCCTTCTCATTCTGGCCCACGAAGAGTCTGGGAATCAGCGTGTTTTTACATGAGTAGAATGTATGCTTTTATTTAAAATGCATCTCTGGGTTATTTGTGGGGCATAGGAATTCGTTCATTCCCCCCAAAAAAATATAGTCCGGCTCACCACATGGTCTGAGGGACTGTGGACCGGCCCATGGCTGAAAAAGGTTGCTGACCCCTGCGTTGTTTGTTGAGTTATCCCGGGGCCTAGCTCCAGAGGATGCCTTAGCCTGGCTGAGTGTCTGGTGCTTCTGAGTGAGCAGCTACTCAGTAACCTCTCTCTGAAGGAAAGGTTTTGAGATCATTTTCCACATGGTGGATGTTACTGGGATAAGAAAATTGAGGAGCGGGGATGATATCAGCCTGCAGTGAGTTTCACTTTTTATGTAAAGGGGAAAAAGTGTCTCTTCAGATAATTTTTTCGTGGTTGGAGTGGGGTGGCATGAGACTTGCATGGGGCGCAGTTCTCTTTCCCATCGACAACAAGGCAGGCTGTGATTTCTCTGTGGTGGTACACTGGCTTTGCAATTTAGTGTTGCATTGCCTGGTTAACCTCTGGGTCTCTTTGAGGGAGACTTGGCCAGCGAATTTCTAAAAGGAAAACTGCAGGCTCTCAACCAGACACACTCCCTATCACACTTGTTCCCGCCCCACCCTGCCCCACTGTGGTAAAAATGTCTCTAAGTGCATGCATATAGAAGCTGCTTGTGATTACTTGATAGCAATAAATGCTCTGCGCACAGCCAGAGGTTACTACTTCCCATTTCCACAACCGAGCCAAGACACTAGACATCGGTTCTAATGCTGTGCTCTAGTGAGTCCTGACTCAGCTTAAATTCTTACCTTTGTTCAAAGCTGGAATAATTAGCTCTTTAATTTTCATGGCTTGGCTTTTGAGAGGCTGGTTTTTTAAATAAAAAAATGATGAAACTAGAAACAAATGTTCCCTGACCTTTTAAGAGCTCTAATATACTTGGGTTTCTTGCTTTTGGCAAATCGGTATGTATGTCTTCCCCTAACAATGCAGGGATTCAAAAACTTCACCCTCTGAACCTCTCGTGGAAGAGGCAAAGGACCCAGGGCCTCAGATGATGATTGCAGGGTTCAGGAGGGGGGAAGGCATCCTTGAGGTATTGCACTCCTGAGCCATTTAAGGCTTCATAGGTCAAAACCAGCACTTTGAATTGGGCCCGGAGACTAACTGGCAGCCAGCGCAGTCGGACCAGGATCAGTGCAATATACCCAAACAGTCTTGTCCCAGTGAGCAACCTGGCCACCAAATTCTGCACTAGCTTGAAGCTTCCAAACTGTCTACAGAGACAGCCCTACGTTAAGGTTACTAGATTTTTTTCAAAGAATCCGGGGACACTTAAAAAAAAAAAGAGAGGAAAAAATATATTTTTAAAAAGTTATTAATTTTTTAAAAGAAGTAATATCTTCTCTTCTGTGGTCTCCTCTGTCACGCGGCCTTCCTCTGGGCCCCGGCCTGCTCTCTTGGAGCGCTAGCCGCCGTGGAGTAGGCTCGGGTTGGGCCTGGACTCGGCCACGTGTCCTTGCCCTCCTGGTGCTCTCCTAGCTTTTCTCCTGAGCGGCGGCATTAGCAGCACGGCAAGGTCTGTTATTCATGCCCATTAATTTCAGTGGGTCCTGCTCAAAGTATTGGATGTAACCAGGTGAGGGTTTCATTATGGGTGGTAGGATATCCTTAAAGAACTTATGCACATTTGCCCATGGGTGCCTGCTTTGCTGAATGTTGACCACACAGAATCAGAAATTTGGAGCTGGAAATGGTGATATAGCCCAGTGCTCCAAGTTGGGCAAATTTGCTGAATCAACTAAAGACATCACTAGCTTTTCCTTTCCACATTGGCTAAAATCTGACCCCCACTTCTTAACATTACATGAGTAACTTTAGTCCCTAGTCCCTTAAGGTAAAGGACCCCTGTATGGTTAAGTCCAGTCAAAGGCAACTATGGGGTGCTGCGCTCATCTCGCATCAGGCTGAGGGAGCCGGTGTTTGTCCACCGACAGCTTTCTGGGTCATGTGGCCAGCAGGACTAAACTGCTTCTGGAGCAACAGGACACCGTGATGAGTGCCAGAGCACTGGGAAATGCCATTTACCTTCCCGCTGCAGTGGTACCAATTTATCTACTTGCACTGGCATGCTTTCGAATTGCTAGGTTGACAGAAGCTGGGACAGAGCAACAGGCGCTCATCCCGTCGCACGGATTTGAACTGCCGACCTTCTGATCAGCAAGCCCAAGGGGCTCAGTGGTTTAGACCACAGCGCCACCCGTGTCCCTAGGTACAGGCCCATTCAAGAGGAGAGTGAAAAGATTATGCACCACAATATGGTACATCTCCTATGGAGGTTCCTTTGTGTGCCACTGACTCCTAATTCCCATATAATTCCCAATGTTATAAAGATACTCTATTGACCCAAATGTGTTTGGTTTGCTGGTAAAAATATACTCCTCTTACACCTCTTAATGGCTGCTGGAGTCAGAAGTCCAGGCAGCAGAGGGATCACATATCAGGATTTTAAGGTGAAGGAACCATGGAATTAAAGCAGCTATGGATTGGGAGTGGGTATAGAGAATGAAGTTGTGCCAAAATTTCAAGTTCAGTTATGCAGCAAAATTTCCATGGGGTTATTTTTTAAAACTGTTTCTTGAGGTGTGGGGAGGACATGACATTTCCCCCCAAAATATCATTATTTTTTGGCGTGATTACCTTCTACTGTGAAACTGTGATCCTTTCCCCCACCCTTGACAAACTGAACGATACATGGCAGTTGCCTTTTTGAAGCAGGCAAAATGTTTGCCTCTGTGTACAAAACAGGGCCCTGTGTGTGTTTGTGTGTGTGTGTGGTTTCACAGAAACAGTGGCATAGCGTGGGGAGGGGCTGGGGGAGCCATGCCCCCCCGGGCACCTTTTTTGAGGGGGCACAACCAGGTGTGTCCACGACAGGCTTTGTCATCGAAGCTGGAGCCACAGAGAGAGAAGTTGCAGCCTTCCGGGCTGGGGTGGCAGTGATGCCTCCCTCTCCTTATGGCCAGCAAAGGGACACCCTGGGCCGGCCAGGAGGGAGGGGAAGGGTGCCGCCACCACCAGCCACCAAGGAGGGAGGAAGAGGGCATGCCCCAGGGCAGAAGTGGTGGGGAGACTGTGGCAACATCACTGCCCCTCTTCTCCACTAGGCTCTGGCTCATGCGTGCGCCCCCCCCCCCGCTGCTTTGCGAGGCTGGGATCCGACAGTCCGACCCAGAGCTCCTGTAGGTAATGGGGCCCTTTATATGTCCAGCTGTCCTTTGTCAACAACAAATTGTCGCTGTTTTTTGTGTTGAATATATGCTATATGGTAATTTATGGACCTAATACCGGTAGGTATCTAGAGCCATTTGCACATGACCAAACATGTATTTTATCAAAGTAATTGTTGGACTGAAATACAATTAAGAAGAAGTATATTAATAGGGAATTTTTTTTGGGGGGGGGGCAAGAGAGTGGGACCCTAAGCTATAGTTTGTTTAGCTTATACGTCAATCCGGCACTGGTCCGACCCCAGCCTCACAAAGCCAAGCAGGGCTGCCAGGGCAGCGTGAGTGTGCCTTTTAGATCAGCCTGATTTGAAGCCGCAGTGTCAGTGAGGAGGGCTGGGCTGGTGCGGCTACAGCGGGCTCCCTCTACACACCAATGTGCCCTGGCGCTCTGTGGCCCCAGTGTGCCTGCTCCAGGGGGTGGTAGCACATGCTATGCCGCTGCTAAGAAAACCACAGCCAACTTTTTTTCAGCTCATTACTGGTGGGCTTTGAGGGGAAGCTACAGAAGTTGGTTATCCCCATTATTATCCCCCTTATCTGTTCCAAAAGGACTCCAATTTTATTATTTAAATAATAGTAGTTTTATTTATGCATTTTCAAATTTAAAGTTGCACACATTTATATACATGGATTTATGTATCCAGTCTGTATGGCTCCCCAATCTATCCTTCAGTGACATTCTAGTTCATATTCTTCGGATTGCTGCATCCCCAATAGACTTCCACCCTTTTGCTTCCTCTCTATTCACTTATCTTGTCCATTGCTGGTCCTAAGTTCATCCCACCTGGAAAGTAACCATGATACCGTCTCTCTTTAAATATTTTCCAAAACAATCCCACTCACTCCTTATTTTTTCCTTGTCCCAGTTTCTTATTTTGGCCATTAAACTTGCTAATTCCACACATTCTATTAGTTTATGCAACCATTGGTCCCTTGTCAGAGTTGCCTCCTCCTTCCAGTACTTTGCATAAACAATTCTTGCGGTCGCTGTTGCATAAAGAAATAGATTTTAAACGTTCTTTGGAATCTCTTCCCCTATTATTGCTAAAAGGAAGGCTTCTGGCTTCTTAGGAAAGGTGAGTAAACATTTTTTTAATTCCTCGTAAACCATTCCCCAAAATTTATTTGCAAGAAGGACTCCAATTTTAATACTAAAGAAAAACAGACCCACCCCCCAGCAAATCCATCTTTGTCACTGTGTGTCCCCTTGAAGTCTGGGTGTGACCATTTTCTTTTCAAAACTCTTCTCCTGAACCCTCACCCACATCACAACACTTTACCTTCACAGTGACCTGAATCATAATATTGCACTGACCATTTTTGTCTCTTTGTTTTGCAGGTCGGATGGGGAAAATTCAAGAACTGTCAGGTCAGTTGCACTGTTTCTTTTAAGAAAAAGAAAAACCCATTCCCTATCTCCGCCCCCCAACCTTTCCCTCTCTTCCCGTTATGTCCACCCACCCACCCTTATTGCTCCCATCCCACCCAGAGACCTTTGTGGTTTCTTATGTGTGGTCTCCCTGGATAAATTTATGAGTTTGGATCTTTTCCTCCATGGAGAAAGAGTTAATACCTGGATGTGGCTTGGACTGAACACACACTTGTGGTAACCAATGGACAGGGCAGAGATAGATGTCCTTGCCCATGGGAGACGGGTTGTTTCTCCTTAGATGAGAGATAGAACGGCATACAGCAGGATGTGGAATGGCTAAGAAAGCATGCTTTGATTTAAATTAGATTCCTGTAGTCTCAAAATATCAGGGGTTGATGTATTACTTCTTGAGTAAGGTTAATAATAATGAAAACAATTCTATTGATAATAATATACACATTATTAGTAAAACATATAAATACTCATCAAGCACCTATTGCTTTACATTGAACAAGTTAATAACCTTGATCTCTGCCCAGTGGCTTAGGAATTAAAGCAGACACGATGCATGGAAAATGAAGGAGGGATAAGAAATTATTGTTGTTGTTATTATTATTATTATACCCCACCCATATGGCTGGGTTTCCCCAGCCACTCTGGGTGGCTTGCAGCATATCTAAAAACATAGGAAAAACACCAAGCGTTAAAAACCTCCCAATACAGAGATCAAGGGGATAGTCCCGGCAGGGGGTACAATTTGTAATCCAGCAAGCCAAACACAAGCTGCCACCCATATATTAGGTGCTCGATCAGGTGCTTGACAATTGCTGTTTTTATACTTCCCTAGGCAAATCAAGAACCACAGTAAATTCAGTGAGGCCCTGGGAGGCTCCTGTGATTTTGGCAAGGCCTGGGCAAGAGAGCTACAGTGCCCCCCCCCATACACATATCTATGAGACGCCTTGTATTGGCCGGCAAAAGGGTAGTTGCAGCAGTGCTGGACTTGCCAGCCTGGGATTCATTGCTCCTTTCCCAGCACTATCAGGGATTGCCGCCGCTGCCACAATCTTGGGGAGGAGAGTGCAGAAAATAAGTACAGAAAATAAAAGGGAGGCCTAGGCTGGCCCAACTCTGTAGAGAAGGAACTGTTGCTCTTCCTCCTTGGCACTGCCAGCCTGCCTCCTGCCACATGCTCTGTCTCCCTCTTAGGATGTTGCTCAGTTCTATTTGGCTGATTTCCCCCATGTGCCCCATGTGACTGCCAGACCACCAGGGCATGTACTGTGTGTAAGAGGAAATCATGCCCAAGGGATAGCGTGGCATCAACAGGACCCTGAGAGATGCAGGGTATCAGCGGTTTGTTTTGGGAACTCTGGTCAGCGCATGGGCCCTGTCAGATGCTCCACTATGCTAACCAACGAAGCTGGACTTTGTATGGCGGATGGACTCTGTTCAGCTTTGTGGGCCACATGTTGTGTGGGCTTGGACCATCTCTTGGGTGGAGGGTAGAGTGGCATAGGCAGTGGGAAATTTTCTATTCAATGCAGTCTAGTTCAGTTAAAAAATGACATGGAACGAAGCAACTTGGCGCCCTGACGTGTGTGGGGTGCAAAGCACTCATCTGTTCTAGTCCCAGCTGTAGTACAGGTGAGTGGGAAGTAGTTAGTGACTACCACAGAGCTAAGAAAAGATTACAACATGTAGCATTTACCTCTTGTTTCCATTCAAAAGCTGCCATTGGGTCACAGGATCATTTTTAATTTGTTTCATTTATTACATTTCTACTCCGTCTAAGTAACTTGGAATTGGCCTACATAGATTCCCTGAAGCTTCCTCATTTTGTCCTCACAACACGCCTATGAAATAGATTAGACTGAAAAATAGCCATTGGGGAAGCCACCCCATGAACTCTGTGGCTAACTGGTGGGCTGAAGCTGGGACCTCTAACCGCTACACCCCTCTGCCACGCTGGGCCACTTTACCTTTGCATTGTTAAGGGCAACCCCTTTTTGCCTGGGATTGGTCACTGCTGATATGGTCACATTCAGTTGCAAATTGGATGTGCCAAGAAAGTTGCATTGGTCCTGGGATCTGTGTTGGCTACTCCTGTAGCAAAAATATTAGGAATGCTGACTCCAACTCCCGGGTACCAGAGACCAAGATGGCAGAGGGGAGAGGGAGAGGGGAAGCACAATATGCAGAATAGGAATGCTGTGGTCTGTAGGCATCCCACAGCGTCTCACTGTTGTTTGCACTTCCAGTGACATGGAATTCGTTTGTACCATAAAGGTAGGGTTGTCATATTTCAAAAAGTGAAAATCCAGACACAAAAGTTGTTGAGCTTTTCTTGGCAAAGTGACATTATCCCCATGGTTTTCAGATTGTGTCTATATTTTCCCAGCTGCAGATTGGCTTTGTAAGAGCTATTTTGTGTTGGCTATTTTGCTGACAAAAGAGACTATTCCCTGAGGGGAGGGCTACAGGTGGAGTTCTGCACAACAGTGGCAATTTCAGTTGTGAATCTCTCAAAATACTGTGGACACCTTTTGAGCCCCCAGCATGGAAGCAAAATGGTCTTCCTGTACTCAAAACACCAAGATCAGATTCTTCACTTTGCTGCTGACTTAGTCATGCAGATAACTTAATCATTCTAAGTCTATATCTGCACTTTGGGAGTATGGGAGCCTCTATATATCTAGACTGTCAGTTCTTTGGGGCAAAGACTGTGCTTCATTGTATATCTTGTGTCACTTCTCCCACAGTATCTGAGGTCCCTGATTGGCGAGGCTCTCCCACGTAGTTGAACGACCAATTATATTAATGAATAAACTGGTAAACTTTCAACTGTTCTCCTGTAAAAGCAAAATACATCTGGAAAGTCTAGTGCCAAGGTATATACAGATATTGATACAGATAAAATCAACTGCCGGTATATCCACACTGAAATGTGTGTGTTGTGTTCATGCATGCATAAGAGCAGTAATTACTTTCTAGTTTAACTAGGGAAAATATTTCTTTCTATTCCAAGCTTAGTCAAGGGAATTAAATCCTATGGATTGGAGCAAGGGCAGGGAAGCTACTGCTTGAGCTCTTGGCTTCTGTTGTCAACTTTTAGGATGTGCCTGAGTTGTGCTCCTATTTCCTCCATGAAGTTGGATGAGCAGCTGGGTAGGGATGGGGCAAAGTTGTGGGTGGGAAGTAAAGCCAAGATGACTTGAGACTACTTTCTTCAGTTCTGAATAAGGAGTAAAATGATGACTGTTCTGTCCCCAGAGTTCTCCACTTCAGAATCCTAAAGCACTTCATGGGTAAGAGCTAGCAGCTGGGAAACCTCCCTGGTTTTTCTTTAATTATATTTAGGGTGTGCTCAAATATAATGTTCTTCCCTTGGGGAGACTTACTCTGATTAATGTTTAGGAATTGTATTTTAATTTCTGGCCATTGGGAATGGTGCCTGGTAAGTTGAGGAAGCCAGATTTCCAGATTTTCTAGCAGCTGCTAGGAATAGAGGGCTTCAGAAGCCATTGTAAGGCATGGGTATCTAAGCTTTTCGGCCCTGGGGGCTTCATGCCAGTCGTGAACATGGCCACCAAAAGCTGGTACCTTCACACACACATCTCCCGTACACCAAAGCATGTGCATATGTACACACAGCATATTCTGGGAATACACATACATTGTATGGGTTTATCTACACCACATACTTTAAATCTGGCTTAATAGTCATTCCCAGGAACTGGGGGAATTGCAACTGGGGGGAGAGGGCAGGGATGGATGGGGCTATGCTAGACAACTCTGACAGAATCCCCAGCTCCTTTCCCAAATTCCAGTTCCCAGGATTCTTTGGGAGTAGGCCATGACTGCTAAAAATCGTATACCCCCCCCCCAATTCCACAATATTTACTAGCCTGCAAAAATACTTACTAGCCTGCTGGGGGCTGGCTGAGGAGATGGAGAGCTATGTCCCCATTGCAGCTGCTGTTTGTAATACTGTGCTGGTGTGGAAGCTGAGGCTTCCCTCCTGGCTTCTGTGCTTGAAGAGGGACAGAGCATTCTCACTCACATCCATGGAACTCAGTGGAGTCACCTGCATGAAGTTCTTTATCACCTGTGGCAACTGGACAAGTGCTTAAATACAAGGCTGGTACGAAATTTCTATGTGGGAGGTGAGAGATAATGCAACCCTGACAGTAGAGAACTTGCCCAAAGCTACACCTAGAGTTTCATGGCTAACCTCCTAAATAAAGTCAGGCTGACTCCTAATAAAGGCAGAATATTGCCAACATGTTGCCCCACTATTGAACGAATTGCTCTGGTTGCCAGTTACCTACTGGGATAAATTCAAGGTGCTGGTTTTGGTGTATATAGCCATACACAGAACCAGGGTACCTGAAAGAGAATCTCATCCCGCATATGTCCAGGCCATCACTGTGCTCTTCAGGTGAGGGCCTCCTGCAGGTACCATGTTATCAGGAAGTCCATTCTGCACAATGTAGGAATCAGGCCTTTAGTGTTGTGGCACCTGCCCTTTGGAATTCCCTCTCCTTGAACATTACATAGGCTCTGTCTCTGTTGTCTTTTAGGCACCCATAAAACTTTCTGGATGGTCACATGGCAACTGTCGCAATCCAACCCCTCCGTACCTTTTCAGATCCAAATGTTCCAGGGTTTGATTTAAATCCCCTTTTCTTTGTGCTGCAGTGCTAGGGTGTCCTGGCAGTGTGCCAACTTAAATTCACTTCTTGGCAGGGCTTTTTTTCAGCTGGAACTTGCTGGAACTGAGTTCCGGCACCTCTCAGGTGGGCTGCATTGCCATATGAGAGAACAAGGGAGGTGTTCCTGGTGAGTTCTGGCACCTCTTTTTATAGGAAATAGCACTGCTTCTTGGTGATGTAGCCACTCCCATGTACTTCCTGTTGGTGGCATTTTGGTGGAAATGAGCAAAGGTTTAGCATATCTTTATACTTTAGAAAAGTGGGGAGAGAAGTTTGCACTTGGGTGCCATGGAACAGTGCTGCTGGGAGAGCTGGCTCACTCTCTTTTGCTACTGGATTGACTGGCATTTGATGGAGCTGGCAAGTAGGTGCAAGCATGTGCGTGAGTGGAGTAAGGAGTAAGTGAGGACAGTGGTTATTTCCCCCTTTCCTTTCCCCTTGGGGCTGCAACTACATCTTTACTCAACTGTGGGATAAAGGGAGGGAAGAGGACTAGCAAGAAAGGGGAGGGTGACTCCTGAAGGAGCAAGAGGAAGAAGCGTCAGTGGCATCAGGAGTAAAGAGAGACATCCACAGTCGTCTGAAGTTTTTGTTGGCAGCTGTTAGTGGTGAGTAGGCGACCCGATTCCTGATTAAATTCCCTGCCCTAAAAGTCAGGATCTCTCTGGAGTC
This sequence comes from Darevskia mixta, assembly GCA_034641385.1. Taxonomy (NCBI): domain Eukaryota; kingdom Metazoa; phylum Chordata; class Lepidosauria; order Squamata; family Lacertidae; genus Darevskia; species Darevskia mixta. The sequence continues at coordinate 2,008,069 of JAWWNH010000067.1, read as the reverse complement.
TCCACCTCTTGTTTTTTATATTTGTGTGTGTCTCTTTCTCTTTCTCTTCCTTAAACAAGTTTACACATAAGCAGATTTATATAGGGAGAGCCAGATGCAGTCATAGTGCAACTAACTTCTGCTGATGTAAAAGGGGGGGGGGTTGAGGGCAGCTGGGGGTGGGATGGAAACTGGAAGTGTCAAAGGGGGCCAGTGTGGAGTCAATAAGGTGCAAGGATTGAAGAACATTTTTAAAATGGGCAAAGCAGCAGGCGGTCTAGAACAGGTCTGCACAACATTTGGCCCGCGGGCCACTTGCAGCCCACCAAAGGATTTCAGGCAACCCACGAAAAATGCAGAGGATGTAAAAGAAAGTAAAGATGTAAGGAGTGCTTTTGTCCGTCCCCCGCTTAACCCACCTTCCATTAGTCACTACTGTGCCCGTCATGCAACTTGGTGAATGGGTTGCCACTGTGCACTCTCTTCTGTTTGCCACGTGACCGGCAACAACCCAACATTGTCAGTCTGTCTCTAGTGATTTTCATCAGGAAAAACGGTGGAGGCCATTCTTCTAATCTGGATCCCTTATGGCTACTTTTTGTAAAGAAAAAGACATGGGGAATCACAAGCATAAGATTCAAACATGCAATTAAAATACCATCCAACCCGCTTTTCCATCTCTGTCTCCTTTGTTTGTAGGGAATGTGGTAAAAAGTGTTGGGACGGCAGTTATGGCAGAGGAGGTTTCCCTTCACATCTTGCTCTGTAATGTTTTATTGACAGCAGGATTACAAATTGCTCCCCTCATGCTGCATTGTTCCACTGAGCTGCTTCCATCTTTGGCTGCTTTATTGCAATGCTGCAGTCAGCCCATGTCCCAATGCGACAGCAGGCGAGCATGAATGGATTGACACATTGCTACATCTCACTGGAAGAAAAGTTCAGCTGATGTGGCAGAGCATTGTGGGAAAACTGCAATGTAGCAGGACCATATTTTCATAGAGTGTGCTAAAGAAAAGGCAGATTTTTCATGCTTATCTGCTGCAGAAAATTGTGTGAGAATGCTGTGCTGTCCATACCACATCCCATAATGTGCCATTGTTTGGCATGCTGCTTTCTAAAAAGGTAAATCTTATGCAGATCGTACATCATTAAAGAAATGAAAAACATTCTATGATTCTATTATTTCTGTAGTTGGTCTGTTTTGCTAGGTATTTTATGGGAGCAATTCCACAAATTGAAATGTTACTCTAAAGGAGCAACAGCCACCCCAGAGCCCAAAATTCTCCGTTGAGAAACCACAGAGCGCTGCAATGCCTCCACACAGCTCCACAGCTCTAGCACAGAAGGGTTGGTGTTGATGAACTCCCCTTATGGGTGGAATGTTTCCCATACTGCCACCCTTGGTGGAACACAGTCTACTGCCTCACCTTTCGCTCACAACAGACCTGCTTTTGATTATGACTGGGCATCACTGCTAAGCAAGAACCACCCTTCTGATCTCTCCAATAGCACAGTGGAAGTTTGATGGCAGACAAGCTTTTCTATAGGGCTGTTGTATCCTGGCAGCAGTAGGGTAATATGGTGACTACTCTGGAATGGTGTGTGATATGACTCGTTTGGCCTGATGTTCTTTCCGATGAATTTGTGAGAAAGCCGGGAAAAGCATTTTGTGCTGTGATGGCGTTTGGTGACAACACTGCTGTACAATGTGACTTTACTGCAGAACAGGAAGCTCTGGGGTGATTCCTGGTGTTGGTGCTCAAAGGATTGAGCCCAGTACATTGAGACAGGATGAGAAAGGAATCAGTTTGTCTTGGCTGTTGCTGCACCAGCACCCACTGAGTGCCAGCAGAACATGTTTGAACAGCAGTTTAATGGGCTGCCAACACGCCCAGGCCGGCTTCATTAGCTAAAAGCCTGTCCTTGCTGGGAGCTTTGCCAAAGTTTAGCAGGAGTTTGGCAGACCACATCCCTGCAGGGGTCGGAGGCAGTGTCTCCGGATAGCTGGGACCAGAGTTGGAGCTTCCCAATGGTGCACGGATGGTGGCAAAATCCAGCAAGGCCAATAAACTGCTCCAGCCTAGTGGTAAGGCCTTAGGCCTTACTGGATACCCTCATCTGCCCATACTGACTGCTTTCCCATCCCTCCAGAAGATGAGCAAGGAGAAGGTAGAGACTGCCATCTACCTTAGTACTGTCCACACTAACTGGCAGCAGGTCCCCAGGATTTCAGGCAGGGGACATTCCCAGCCCTGCCTGGAGATGCTGGGGTTGAGCCTGGGACCTTCTGCATGCAGAGCAGATGTCCTGCCCTTGAGCTGCAGCCCTTCCTAGCCATGAATTAACTATTGTGGGACTATATTAGTGGCATGCTTTGGGGGCAGGACCAGTGTTTTGACGTGCAGAGCCGACACTCCGGGTGTAGGGCAAAGCTCTAGGTACTAAAGCAAAATGCAGCCACCACCCCTTTCTCCCCTTCATTCTTCTTTGTGCCTTCCTCCTCCTTGGCATGCCCTCAGCTCCTTGCTTTCTCCAGCACCCCATATTTTGTATATATTAGTGTGTGAGAGGTGGTGGTGGGGAAGTGCTGAAGTTTCTCCCAAGGACATAACATTCCTGTGACGCTTGCTGGAGGAGGGGAGGGAGCTGTTCCCAGCACCTTGTTATCACCGTCCCCACCCCCCACCTGCTGTCAGGAATGCAGAGCCCCAGGGAGCCGCCTTCACATGCCACCATCCTCAGTGGCAGAATGGGTGGCTGCGACTGACTGGGGAGACAAGAAGCTCTTGGCTGTTTAGGAGAGAAGCCACATACTTAACTCCAAATAGGGACCTTTCCTCCCCCCCCCATTAAAAAATTTTTTTATTACTCCAAACTCAGGGGCCCATCTTGTCATAGTTAGGGGGAGATTGAGAGCTGGGAGCCAGGACTCCCTGGATTGCACCCGCAGTCAGAAGAGTGGCTGGTGTTGCTAAGTGAGCTCTTTGGCATGCCAACCGCAAGACTAATGTAGCGGCAGGTTGCTAGGATATATTCAGGGTGGATGGGAGGGGGTGTTGGGAGATGACAGTTCGGAGGAGGGGGAGTGACAGCGTGCAGGGCCGCTGCCAGGAAGTGTTGCCACAGCAACCAGAAGCATACACAGCACCAACTTCCCAACAGCTGTTTCCATGGTAAGGACCATATTTCTGCCTCCGGTGGCAAAGATCAGCCCCACTCCACCCTGGTGTGGGGGCATCTGATGTTACAGGACGCCCTCAGCCAGTGCTGAGATGCACCTGTTTCTGGGGAGGAGCACATGACTGTTGCATGTGACTATTTGGAATGCCAAACTTAATTCTGCAATTATGACCAAGAACTGCAAGCGATTCAGAGGAGCCTGAGCAGTGTTTTATGGCAGGGGATGCACCTTTTAACTCTCAAGTTGGGAAAAGAAACAGCAAGCTTTTGAATAAACATGATCTGAGGAAGACCAAAGGGTGTTCCACCCCCTGGAGACAGATTGCCCTCTCTGCTTGGTGACCCCTTTCCTCTCAGTGTTGTCATTTCCCTGCTCCGTCGCTCACCCCTTCCCCCCAAAAGGGCAGACTTCTGTTAAGTTAGATCTAAAATAAGTACACATATCACAGAAATGGAAGGCCTCCCTGTCTCTGGGTTCTTAAAAAAAAAGCAGAACAGAAGTTGCCCCATCTTGGGGAAAGTAGCTTGCCATGTTTGCTCTGTTCCAGTCGCTTAGTCTCTCTGGGAGTTCCCACTCTGTACCCCAAGCTTTTCAGCTGAGCCTGCCTATCCTACGGCCTTCCCCTTCTCTCTCCCCCCCCCCCCCGCTCCATAAATAGGAAGGCAAGACTGAATCTAAGGTACCTGTGCAGAGGCCAATTAGCACTGATTGTGGGTTGCCAGCTGCCCAGCAGGGTGGCAGGAGACTCCATGCTGGCATCTGAAAGGGCATGGCTCTTCCAGGAGAGCTAGACTGCTAGGGAGATGCATGCTCTCTGGTGCTTGGCTCCTTCCTAAGCTCTGCTTCACTTCCCACTGCTGCTCATCATATCTTCTCTTCTCTACCCCGCTCTCAAACTTTCACCTGCCTGGTTGTACATTAAGAGATCGCAGCAGCAGTGATGATGATGTTTCCTAAAAAGGACAGTAGGGGTGCCAAGCTGAGTAAAGCCATGGAGACCCTACAGTAATGGATTCTTAGATACAAATGGAGCTGGCAGCAGGGAATTCTCTTAAGGTGGAAGGCAGGCAAACTGAGATTTTGCCACAGAATATCCCACGTTAAGCAAATTCTAGTAAGCCACAGTCAGAGAGCGGTTATATAAACAAGGTGTCCCGTGCCAGAGGTGCCTGTTCCATTCAAGGAGTATTGCAGTGAAGTGGTCCAGAGGAGAAAAGATGAGCTGCAGGAAGCCATCCACTCCAACTGTCACCTGGTGGAAGAGTCCTGTGCCCCCTTTGCATAGGGTTCGGCAGAAGCATCACATCATCCAAAGGCAGGGCCCAAACTGGGAAAGGCAAGGCAGGTTAGCTAACAGAAGTGGGTACAAGTGGGAAGCATATAGCAGAAAAAGATGGAAGAGGCATGAGCAATGAAGTGTGTCTGTCTTCGTTGAACAGAAGCCTAGTTTTCACTGAGGTAATAAAAGCTATTTCTGGACTGTACCATTAAAGACTGCAGGTGGAGGAGGCTAACATGATGGGATTCTTCTCTGCGGAACAATGTACCCTGCATGTGACATGCTGGTTTTCTCTGTTAAGGGGACTGAGTGATTGGTTGGTTGGTTGGTTGATTGATTGTATAGTGGAACATATAGTGGTGCAGCAATAAAACTGCTAGCATATTTGCAAAGCTTTAGTAGGGTCTAGTATGGTTTCAAATTGGATGAGGGACCATGTGTTGCAGGGGTTGGACTAGATGACCCTCAGGGTGACTTCCACCGCCTTGCCCCATGATTGCGGGGGCCCAGGGCCACATGACATCACTATGCCCCATGTGATGCGCACATGCCACCACAGAACTTTTTTGGGGGGTCCAGCCCCTTCATTGAAATTGTTGGGGGGCCTCAGCCCCCACAGACCTGCAGAGATGGCGCCCCTGTGTTCTGACAAGAAAGGAAAATTTATATACCTGGTAGGTGCAGGAAGGTATATTTGCAGGAAGGTAAGGAATAGAACCAACTAAGGAGCCATTGAGCTGCTTAGGCCCAAGAAGGCCCTTGGTTTCCACAGAACTGTGGAACACATGGAGTCAGACTTCACCTCAGATGCCAGGTAGTCTACAGGTTGAGCCCACTCCACCATCCAGGTGCTGGTCCAGGACCAGCACAGCCTCTCTTGACTCAGACAATATTTTACTCCAAATCTCTTAATGTCCACCCCACCCCATGGCTTCATGTAGATGTCAAACAGCATTGGGGACAGAATATAAACCTGTGCAGCCCAAGTTTTTCTGTCCTAAGGCCAAGCTATGGTGACTCAGTGCTATTGCCTGGACATGATCCTGCACGTGGGAACAGTACCACAAAATTACTGTGCCCTCCAACTCCCAAACCATGGAATCAGTCAAGAGTGATGCTGTGGTCAATGGTGCCGAAAGCTGCTGAGAGTTCAAAGAGGATCAACAGAGTTTTACTCCCCTGGTCTTTTCCCCATGCCTCTTTCTCAGTAAAGATCTTCAATCATGGCAACCAAGGCTAATTTGGTCTCAAACCCAGACCTGAACCTAGACTGGCATGGATCTTGTAATCAAGTTTCTTCCAAGAGCGTCTAAAGCTCAGTGAACACCACTAACAATCACCTTCCCCGCAAAGGGGATGTTAGCATTGGGCTGGTAGTTGCTTAAAACCTCTGGGTCCCATGTGGGTTTCCTGAGGAGTGGGCACTCTCACTTGTCTTTCAAGACATAAGGCCCTGCCCCATCTGCTCCTGGTCGCCCTCCCCTCCTTTCTCCTAGCTGCTTGAAAAAGGATGTGGGTGGGGGCATGTAGTAGGCCCATTGTCCGAAGCATCTTGCTGAGATCCTCTGGGTTCACTGTGCAGCAACAGCTGATGAAGTGAGCAGTCGGGGCTGCAGGATGTAGGGTTTTATGGGACGTTGGGAGGGCGCTTTTCCCCAACATTAGAAGGATTGGGAATCTCCAGGTGGGTTGTGGGAGTCTCTGAAGGACAGCAGAATTTGTGTGTGTGCCCAAATCAGGGTGATGGCCACTTCCTAGAATCTTTGTAATGATAGTATCCTCTCATTTTCCCTCAAATATTCCAAAATCTGATTCATCGCAACCCAGTTAAATAATTCAACTGAATATTTGAAAGTTGTACATTGAACACCCAGAGGTGTAGGAAGGTCAGGTGGTACCCGGTGCGGAAAATTTCTTGTCACCCCCCCCCCCCAACCACATTGATTTTTTAATTTATTTTTTTGCTTGCAAAAATGGTTTTACATTATTTCATATTTTCTTACAAAGGAATAATAATAAGTAATAATAAACTTTTATTTATATCCCGCCCTCCCCGGCCGAAGTTGGGCTCAGGGCGGCTAACATCAGATACATAACATGGGTATAAAATCAAACAATAATTAAATTACCCCCTAAAAACATGTCAAAATCAAATTAAAGTCTAATTAGATGGCTTTCCGCAGGGTTAGGGTTGGGAACAGTAAGTGCTCCACTGAATTGAAATTTCAGCCTTCACGACATAGGAAAATGGCCAAGTAAACAGCTATTTTCGTGGAGGGTCAAGATATTAACTGATATGCATGAAATTTCATATATAGCTATATAATCCCTAGTGTAGTAAGATAAGACCTTTGGAGCAGGCATTTTCAAAAAAAAGTTTTTTTATGAACCGCCCTAGTAGGGCAGTAATTGTTCCTTGATAATTTGTCACCCCCCTCCATGATGGAACCTGGAGCGCCCCCCCCCCACGTCCTACGCCCCTGTGAACACCTGGGAGTAAATCTCTCCGGAATAAAATAAGTGCACACAAGCATCTTTGCACAAGCTGTGTGTGCACACAGGCACATCCCCTACAGAGTTGGGAGTGCTCGGGATTGCTCCATACACAACATTACTTCAAAATGCCCTCTGTGCATCAGAAACCCTAGGGGTGTTCCACAGTAGCTAAATCAGGTTAAATGTCCAGAGAAGGTCTGAATTTGCATAATTCATTCAATCAAATTACATAATTTGAGGGTTGTGGAATAACTATTGCCATATCCCCTGCTTGCAGGGCTTTTTAGTGAAAAGTAAAGATATTATATTTGTATAGGACTAGCAGAAGGTGAGTTTTTCAAGAGTGAGATTGGGGTACCCTGGGAGGAGCAAATCTGGATAGGGAAATGCAGACAAGAGTAGGGGATATTGGTTGGGGTTGGGATTGGTTTTTTTTTTTTTTTTTTTTGGAGCCCTGGTTTCTATGGAGATGAGAGGCTGGTGCCCTCCAAAGTCAGCATCGTTTACTAAAATAATCCTGCCTGCTCCCCACTCCCCCCAGCTTGTTTCCTGGTTTTAATTAGTAGCTAGTGTGTGAGTCACAGAGAACTGGAGGGAAAGGGTGTAATCAGGGGAGACAATGGGTCTGGGGGGCTCCCTCCTCACACATAGCCTGAGTACGTGAGGGGGTGGGCAAGTGGGTGCGACATCCGACATCAAGCCAATGTCGTGGTGGAATATGGAAAGTGTGTGAGTGTGGTGCATGCATGCATGTGGGTGTAGCCGGGGGGGGTGGAGCAGGGGGACAGCTTCCGCCCTAAATCAACCAAAATCAGTACAAATCAATACAGATCTGAGAGCCTGCCCCCCCAGCAAAAGCCTGCCCTCCCCTAACCAAACTCCTGGCTATACCCATGTGCATGGACCTCTGGGGGATGACAGTGTAGTCCAGGGGTGGCCAACTCCTAAGAGACTGCGATCTACTCACAGAGTTAAAAACAGGCAGTGATCTACCCCATTTTGGGGGGTTCAGGTTGTTGAGCTTTTTTTAGGGAGGAAAGACCGTTTTTTAGGGGTTCAGGTCAAAGTTGTTGAGCTTATTTGAGGGGAGCCAGTGATCTGATCTACCACAGACGTCCAGTGATCTACCGGTAGATCACGATCTACCTGTTGGATGTGCCTGGTCTAAAGCATGGTGATTCTAAAAAACCGGTGATCCGGATCATGATGATTTCGAAGTCGGAAATTCGCATCATTGCGATTTTAAAATCAGCTATTTAAATCATGACGATTTTTAAAATCAGTAGTTTCAATCACGGTGGTTCTGAAATAATTGATTCAAATCATGGTGATTTTAAAAATCAGTGATTCAATTCATGATGAGTTTGAAATCAACGATCCTAGTCGTGACGGTTTTAAAAATCTGTGATTTGAATCATGGTGATTTGATTTTTTTTTTAAATATGATTTGAATCACGGATTTTTTCCTTAAACAATCATGATTTCAAAATCAATGGCTTGAATCACTGTAATTTTAAAGTCAGTGATTTTGAATCACTATGATTTAAAGCACAGATTTTTAAAAATTGTCAGCTATTTAAATCATGGTGATTTTTTAGAATCGGTGGTTTCAATCACGATGGTTCTGAAATCATTATTTGAATCAGGGTGATTTTAAAAATCCGCGATCTATTTCATGATGATTTCAAAATCAGTGATCCGAATCATGGCGATTTTTTTTTATTAAAAAACCTGTGATTTAAATAATGATGATTTGATCTCGAAATATCATGATCTGAATCACGGGTGGGTTTTTTTTTAAAAAAAATCATGATTTCATAATCAATGGCTTGAATCACTGTGATTTCAAAGTCAGTGATTTTGAATCACTATGATTTAAAGCACAGATTTTTAAAAATTGTCGGCTATTTAAATCATGATGATTTTTTTAAAGAATCGGTGGTTTCAATCATGATGGTTCTGAAATCATCAATTTGAATCAGGGTGATTTTAAAAATCAGTGATCTATGCCATGATGATTTCAAAATCAATGATCCGAATCATGGCGATTTAAAAATAATAATAATCTGTGATTTAAATCATGATGACTTGATCTCGAAATATCATGATCTGAATCACAGTGGTTTTTTTTTTAAAAAATCATGATTTCAAAATCAATGGCTTGAATCATTGAAATTTTAAAGTCAGTGATTTAAATCATTATGATTTTTGAAAATCAGTGCCCCTTAACACAATGCCTCCGAAATCGATGATTTAGACCAGGCACGTCCAACAGGTAGATCGTGATCTACCGCAGTGTTTTTCAACCTTTTTTGGGCAAAGGCACACTTGTTTCATGAAAAAAATCACGAGGCACACCACCATTAGAAAATGTTAAAAAAATTAACTCTGTGCCTATATTGACTACATATAAAGTAATTCTCTTGAATAGGAATCAAATAAACACAAAGAAAGTATTTTATAATTACTTTATTATGAAATAGTAAGTAAACAGAAATATGAAAAATTATAAAATACTTTATTCAGTATTTTTCAATTTTTCCCACGGCACACCAGGCAACATCTCGCGGCACACTAGTGTGCCGCGGAACAGTGGTTGAAAAACACTGATCTACCGGTAGATTACTGGACGTCTGTGGTAGATCTCTGGTAGATCACTGGCTCCCCTCAAAGAAGCTCAACAACTTGAAAGTGCCTGCTTTGTTTTCCTCCCCCCCCCCTTTCAGCGGCTTTTTCCGCCACTGGCTGGCCTGCGGTGCCCCGGCATGGAGGCAAGGGGCGGGCCAGCCAGGAGGGGGGTTACCCCCTCCTGGCTGGCCCGCCCCTCTCCGCCATGCCGCGGCTCTGCCCAGGGAGCCCAGCGGTGGAAAAAAGCCGCTGAAAGTGGGGGGGGGAAGAAAGGCTATTTTTTGCGCTGCTGGGGTGGCCAGCGAGGGGGGGGTGTCACGTCAGTGACAAGCGTGACACCCCTCCTCGCTGGCTGCCCCTGCGGCTCCGCCTCGGCAGTGCCGAAAATACCCTTAAAAAACAACAACTGCAGGGCGACTGCGGGGGGCGGGGCCCCTGCCCCGAGTGTCACCCCTACCAGGGCGCTGCCCAGGGCGGACCGCCCCCCCGCCCCCTTGCTACGCCCCTGCTCACAGGCCAACGGTTGAATTATCTGTTCTAGGACCTTTCGTGGTATTGACGGCAAGCTGACCGGTCTGTATTTACCTGGGTCTTCTTTGTCCCCCTTTTTGAATATGAGGACAATATTTGCCAACTTCCAGGCTGCAGGGACCTCACCTGTTCTCCACAAATTCTCTGAGGCTCTGATATTACATCTGCAAGCTCCTTTAGTACCCTTGGAAGCAGCTCATCAAGCTCTGGAGATTTGAATTCATTAAAGTAGCTAGGTGTTCCCTTTCCACCTCTTCTCCTATATTGGGCTGTAGCTCCCTCCTTATATTATTTATTCTGTTATCACCAGGTTGGGAACTGCTTTCCTTTTGGATGAAGATAGAGGCAAAGTAGGCTTGATCAGTTACTCCTTCTGTCTGTCGCTTAATAATAATAATAATAATAATAATAATAATAATAATAATTTATTCCCCGCCCATCTGGCTGGGCCTCCCCAGCCACTCTGGGCAGCTTCCAACAGAATATTAAAATACAGTAATGTATTTCTCAAAGCATTTCTCCATCTTCTCCATGCAGAGGACCTGTTACTTGCTTGCTCTTCCTCTTGCTTTGAACATAGCCAAAGAAAGCTTTTTGTTCTTTTGAACCTTTGGCCTGCCAGACCTTCACCCTGCAACTGTTGGCTACTCATGTATACTCCTCCTTTGTGATTTCCCATTTCTTCCATTTATTATACATGGCCTTCTTAACACTCAGTTAATCTGTAAGCTCCTTATCTTACTTTTCTTTCTGGTTGAAATTGTCTGCCTTTGAGCCTTCAATATTTCACCTTTATGAACTTCCATCCATCTTGGACTCCCTTCTTTTTGAGTAGGTTTGACCATGGGATCTCACTTAGTGGTTCTTTAAGTTTTTTGAAATCAGCCTTCTTAAATTCCAGAGTGCATGTCTGACTACACTCAGCTTTCCCTTGGCTTAGTTTCCAGTTGGGACATGAGATAATTGCTACATGTTGTTATTTGCTTTCTCCAGCACATGATCTTGGAGGCTCTGTCCAGTTTGTCATGGCTGTTGTCCTTCATGTGAGGACCACTTCACTCTGAAGGTACATAGTTCAGCAGTTGAGCACAGGCTGTGCATGCCAACAGGCCCAGGTTCAATCCTTGACATCCCTGTCTTGAAGGATTTTAGTGAGCAGGGCAGAGTCTTAGTCCTTGTGCTGGAAACCCCAAAGGGTTGACCACCCGCTGAAGAAGATAATACTGAGCTGGGTAATTGACTCAGTATGAAGATGTACATTTTACAAATTCCAAATAAATTAAATGTGCATCTTCCTAGTAAAGCTGATGTACATATAATATTTCTTAAGTGGTGTTTATATATGCATCTTAAGTTATGTAGCTTCACAATATTCGCAGCAGTCTTAAGTGAGCATGATTTTGCCTAGACTTGTGTAAGAATGTGGCTGTTGGTGTGTGTGAAAGTGTGTATCTTTGATTATATTATATGTGTATGTGTTATGACATATTTTGTGTATTTTTAAATGTGTCATATTCTGTATTGGCTTGCTTGCCTGAGGTGGGTGTTTTTGTGCAGGCGTGCTCAGAATTCACCAGTGAACCTCATCACTACAACATCTCTGGGGAGATGGGTGGATCAGGTTTCTCTATAGGGATGGCAAAATGGACCTGGAGAGAAGCTGATGTACATTTTAAACACATATTAGGTCATCAGGTTAAATCCTATGAACTGGCTCTATGCCTCTGTTTGCAGAAGGACTGCCAGTTATGGTAAAACTGTGTCATTTCTGACACTTCAAGATTTCATGCAAATATGCCCATGCATAACCTCACGCCTTGGCAGGAATCATCAGGGATAGCTGCATTAGTTTGCTCCTGCCCACTACACAAGGGCTTGAGCCTGGGACTTCATGGACTGATCTGGAACTTTTGTTTGCTCAGAGCCTGTTTAACACCAGAACCCATGATTGGCAGGCAGTATATAAAGATTCTTGATCAGCCAGGTGTGGTACAAGTACAGGAAGCAAGCCTGGTCTTTTGCCCTTGCCCAGTCAAGAGTACTATATTTTACCTGTTGCATTTCAACCCAATTCCAGCTGTTGACATCAGGGCCCTGAGTTGGAGGACACACTCTCTGGGTCTGGATTGAGGTATAGCTGTGCACAAGCTTCAGCCTGGCTCTACACTAACAAATGGTATGCAATATTATATTGAGCAAGAACAAATAATTGGGGAAACTTGAGTGGATTAATGGACCCTTGTGGTGGCAGGAGAGGAAGGGGGACTGCTGTAGTTGACGAACACAAGAAAGCATGTGCTAATGGCAGTGTTTTTTTTTTAACATTAAGAGAGGTTTCTCCCATCTCCACATGTTTTCTCTGTAATGCTGGGGTTTGTGAAAATCTGAGCATTCCCCTATGTGAGTCAGTTGAGACCTTACTTTTCAGGGCTTGCCTACATAAATGGCTGTGGACAATGAGCAGCATGCTTGCATACTAAGCATTAATATGAGAGGAGCTGCTTAAGAAAAATAGCAGCAGTGGCTTCAAGGGGGATATGGGAGGAATGACTGTTCAATGTGTCCAGCTTACAGAAGTTGCCACTCAACTTGCTCCAGTAACATGAATGCAATTGAGAAAAGAGGATTATAAATCTTATAAATCAACCTGGGCCAGGTTCATCCCCTGGTGGCAAATTGAACTAAAATAACTGGTTGCTTTAGTTTGGGCCTTAGTTTGCCTTCCCATGCTCCAAAACATAACTTTATTGCTAACCTCTTTATTGCTAAATTTCCTAAACTTTTCTTAAAATATGCTAAAAATGCAGGATGGCAATGGGTTTGCTGAACAAACTATGCAATGGCAACCCCAAAGACATTCTTACTGGTGAGGTCTATGTTGATTGCAATGTTGGACACCATCCCAGAGCAGTTGACGCATCTGGGTCTCTCTGACCTAAACTACTGCTCAGCTAGATATCAAGCTTTGAACTATGCTGAAAAGGAAGAGGGGGAAGATTAATATCACGTACATGAATTCTCTCTGTTCATGCATTCATATAATAATACACTGGCAACACTTGAGTCACAGGTAAGGCTCTGAATTTTCATAAATTGCTCCTGTACAAATGGCCTAATAATACTGATTCTGAATGCAAAATGCAAAATGGTAGGGAGAAGCTATAAGATGTCCTGATGTGCTGTGGATTAGTTCCTGCAAAATAAATGTAGAAAAATATCTAGTGGATAAAATAAAGCATGGGCATAAACCAACTGCTCCCTACCAGCAGGTATCCCCACAGGCATTCTCCTGAACCTCTGTTCCATTGAGCCTTACCTTCCTCTCTATCAACCCCCATCCAGGTAGGCAGAAATCCACCAGATAGGTACAAATGGGATGTGCAGGACCCTGCAGAGTGGGATGATTTTAAATCAACAAAGTAATAAGGGCTGATTTGATCAGTGATTTAAATCAAACTTCAGACATCACATATTCAGACCCTCCAAGTGTCCCTATTTTAGTGGGACATCACGCATTTCAGAAGCCCATCCCAATTTCTGATTGGCTCTGTGAATGTCCCGCTTTCCCCCACTTAGCCAGTGGTGGCAACTGGCACAAACATAATTTTTTTTTGCAAGCAGAACCAGGAAGTATGCCCCTTTTCCTATCTCTATGGTGCGCCTGCATGGTGCTCATCATCCACCACAGATCCAAGGCTGCTACCTGGACTTCTCCAAGCTGTTGGCCATGCTGCTTCCCAGTAAGCTGCCCATGAGCAGGTGGGAAAGACTCCCTGAGGGAGTCTGCTGGGACCTCCCTTAGGCGGTCTCCCCCCCCCTCTCTTCCGCTTTACTCTCTCTCTCTCTCTCTCTCTCTCTCTCTCTCTCTCTCTCTCTCTCTCCCCCTCCCGCTTTAGGGTCTGCCATATACTCTGCATGCATCAGTGCTAGGATCCTCACCCCACCCAAGTGTATTATCCATTGATTGCAATTAAGCGGACTTTATTTTGCAAAATTAGAAAGATCTAAGAAAAGAAAGAAAGAGCTTGCTAGTAAAAAGGATCCCCTAAGCTCTCTCAGTCCTAATTAAGAGTTCTTTGTCTAAGGCCAAGGGGCATTTGGAGAGCTAGTGTGGAGATTAACCAAATCACATTGGGTACCTTAGAATGTAAGTTAAAATACACCGCTCTTGGGTCGGGCGCCTGGGGCAGTGCACGGCCTGCACCTGGGGGCGGAGCGAGCTGGGGCAGGAGTCTGCCACCGCCTCCCCCTCAGTTGTGGAGAGGCAGCAGGCAGATGCAAGCCCCACGCTGCCGTTTCGGGCAGCACGGAGCTTGCAGGTGCCCGAACCGCCGCGTCACTCCCAGGAGAAACGCGTGGCTCGGGCCTGCCGCCCCCCTGCAGTGTGGCGCCCAGTGCTCCCCACCCCGCCCTAGCTACACCTCTGGGTGTGTCCTGTTTTATACATCTTGAAATTTTAGTAGACTGGATGTTTTATTATGTTTTTATATATGTTGGAAACTGCCCAGAGTGGCTGGGGCAACCCAGTCAGATGGGCAGGGTATAAATAATAAAATTATTGCTGCTGTTGTTAATATTATTATTGAATAGGATGTCCCTATTTTCCTTGGAGAAATGTTGGAGGGTACGCATATTTCCTGAAAAAACATGCACACAAATTGGTAGCTTTAACAATTAAAACCTGTCTGTTTGTAACTGAGCCTGTATACTACTCAGTAGCATAATCTGAAACTTCTTGTAGTGCAACTTCATGCCTTTTGCGCTAGAGAATTTTTATTTGCTTAGGGGAGCAATTGTGAAAATAAGGATTTCTTTAGTGACATGGATCAGGGTTATTAAGAGAGCCTTCCACATTATCAGTAGTGGCTGTGTACACTGCAGCACACCTAGCTGGGGCTGGCAGAGAAGGCTCAGTTGAGAGACTTTTTGGGATCTCCTGTTCTTGTGTCCATGCAAATAAGTTTGTTGGTGCAATGGTGTAAAATGACTGTTGAAAATAGCTAAGCAAAACAGGAATGAAAGGAGGAAGTGGGATATTGAGACCAATTACTGAAAGACCAAAACCTCTTTAACAAGGTGCAAGCTTTTGTGCATGGGGAAGACTGAGTGTGGATCATGGGATCTGGGATCATGGGATTGTACCAGGTCCTTCATCATTTTTTAATAGCACACTGCCCAGAAAAGCTGCTGTTCTGGAAATGGCTCCTTTAGGTGGCTTGTGCTGCTCCACTACAAAAAGCCAAGTCAGACAACCAAGCTGCCTCCAAGTGTCATCTGTATCAATCACCTAAATGATGAGAATTAGAGAGAGAGAGAGAGAGAGAGAGAGAGAGAGAGAGAGAGAAAGAAAGAAAGAAAGAAAGAAAGAAAGAAAGAAAGAAAGAAAGAAAGAAAAAGAAATGCAAAAGTGGAACTAAAACAATTGCTCAGTGTTTGCAATACATTTGCAAAGTCAATCTTGTCAGAAGATCCCAGTCTGATCCTTGTGGCAAATTAGAGTTACCTGCAGGTGACCTGTCAGAAAAGATTTTGATACTTGTAAGAAAAGTGGTTCTGCTTATCTCTGTCTTTTTCTTTCTGGCCATCAAATATAATTTGCACAGGCATATTTGGCTAGGCAGGCTAGTAAAAAATGTCCCTAGGCTAGCAACTTTTTGTGGACTCAATTTTCAAGACTATTAACGTTATCATGCCATTTTCACTGTATTCAGTTTTACGCCCACAGACATCATCTGCATAATAGACTATAAATGCCATACTTCACTCATTTCTCCATCTCCAAAACGCATACTTTATGTTCTTGCATAATGGGTGCATCCTTCATGGACATCTTTCTGTGTAGCTCTTCTTCATTTGCAATGCAGTTTTATGCATGAGAACTTCCCAGTAGACTGTATCCAACAGGGTCTCCAAGACATGCCTAGAAGCCCCTCTCGTGGAATCTACACATGCTTATTTTTGTACACACATGTGCAGACATGCATTTGAATGCCAAGCTATTTATTCACCAACAGCTCCATTTCAAAAGCCAGCTCAGGTTGCTTAGTAACAATGTTATAGTTTGCTGCTCACTTACAAAGCTTCATGTACTTTAAAAGTGAGGGAATTAATAGCTGAGGACATTCTAAACCTTGCGTTGCCTATCTTAAAAACACGTTTTAAAAAACCCTCTTCCAAAGCAGGGAAGAACAACATTCCAACATAGCGAATACTTTGCCTGTATGGCCATTTTGTACAAGAAATATAAAGTGCCCCCTTCAGACATGCCATTTAGAAAGAGCCAGGAGCAGGCCTGAGTTTCTCATTACATCTGACTATTCTTTAGAAGCAACTATACATGTATCTGACAAGCTTACCGGTTCTACAAACTGAATGGCAATTGTTACATGCACTAGGAATGCATACCAAAGAGTGGCTGTGAAGAGGAGACAACTCTGGGCTTAGTCACATTGTCTGACAGATCAGTGAGGACCTTGGGTCCTCAGGTACTGTTGAACAACCACTCCCTCAGCCCCAGTCGGTTTAGCTAATGGTCAGGAATGATGGGAATTGCAGTCCATATGGGGATTCGAGGCTGAAGGACACTGCTATAGATGGCTTACCTTGCCAAGCAGATACCGACTCCACATGGGGTTGCCACTTCTTGCCTCAGACAGCAGTGGATTCTGCTGCCTATTCCCGCTCTCTGGTCTCCCCAAATCCTTCATGTGTGTTGTGCAGCTTGCCTGGAAACCTGCTCACGCCAGCAGGTGTGCAGGGAGGGTGCAGAAGTCATGACTGCAGAGGGAATGGGTGGGAGAAGCCATGGCTGCCTGTTTTCAGCTGGAGATTTAAAGGGCAGGGTCCAGCATCTGAGCTAACGGGTGCAACCCTCGCTCCCTGTCTTAATAATTAAAGCTGCTACTGCATGACCCTCAACCATCTGAATCTACCCATGATTGTTTTTTCACCACAGCATTGACTTGGCAGCTTGCTCCTTTGCTAAATTAATTGTATTCTTTCATTTGAGGCATTTTTATACTTAGAACATTTTTCTTAATTTCACAGGCACCTAACGTGTGTGTGTGTGTGTGTGTGTGTACTCTACAACATGTTCATTTTGTGACAGGGAACCCTGTAGTTTTCCAGATGTGGCTGGACTACAATTCCCATCACCCTGAGCCCTGGCTGGGGCTTGTGTGAATTTGAGTCCAACAACATTTGGAGGGCTACAGATTCCCCATTACAACAGGCTTGAGAAACTTCACAGAGGGGCCAGGTGCCTGGAGCAGGGTGGGGGTGGGGTTCCGCTCTTTCATTGCCTTTTTCCTGTCCTTAACCCTTCCTGCCTACCTTGATTCTGCCCCTTCCCTATCCATCATCCACTCACGCTGTCAGCACCCACTTTCTGTTGTCTTCACTCCCACCTCATCTCCGTGCGGTAGCATTATTCATCTTTGAAATGTTCAGTGTACAACAGCTCAGAGTATGACAAAAGGGACAATGTTGGGAACTGGCTATTATAGAGGTTGTATAGAGCTATTTTGCAAAACACTTGACCATCTTTGTATTTACCCTCACACCAAGATCATTGCTGTTCTCATTTTACAGATGGGGAACTGAGTCTGGCAGAGAGTGACTTGCCCAAGGCCGTACATAAAGGCCATAGCAGTCGGGCTCACAAGATTCAGCATCCGCTGGGCACACTTAAGCCTCTTGTTTTGTGTCCTGTTCTTAGTGGATCCCGTGAGAGCAGTCCTTCCTCTTCTGCCTGATGTTCTTCCAAATATTCAAAAACTCTCAACAGATCCCCCTTTAATCTATCCTCTGGGCTAAACATGCCAGTTTCCTCCAGCCTTTCCTCCTGCGATTTGTCTTCTAGACATTTGTCATCCTCACAGCTCTTCTCTGAATCCTTTCCAGTTGATCAGCATCCCTTTTGAATTGTGATGCTGAGAAATGAACACTGTTCTTCAAAAGAGATCTTACCTGAGCCCAACTTTGAGCTACTTCCTGAGATTTGGATACATACAATTTTTGCTTCAGTATTATTCTGTGGACTTGTGCACCTTCCTGTTCATTGGTCTAAAGTTACCTTTGCAAAAATGAGTTAACCTAATTGTTTCTGTTGGGAATATTTGATCAGAATGGTGTGTGATTTTACTGATGAATGTTCAAAATGGTGAGGTTTGGGCTATGCAACATACTTGTCTTCTTTTCATATTGTCCCCTGCTTCAAAATGGTTTGGTAGACATTAGATATATATATTTTAATCTAGTAAAATGTGTTCTACACCCGTAGCCCTAGTTATTTTGAAGTGTTAAATTACCAGGGAAAGGTACCCTATCCTAAAAGGCTCACAACTTTCAGGATGTATTAGGGCAGTGGTTCCCAATTAGCTAATTACTGAGGGTCCCCTATTTTCAAAAGCCAAGCCACAGACCCCCTACTTTTGAAAATTTTGATAACTCTATGGTAGTTACCTCTGCAAAGCATTTTTTAAACAAAATGTTGGGTAATAAGCAAAGGATTTTAGGTATACTGAAAAAACAGACTGGGGCTGACAAGTATCTGGTTTTTAACATTGTGATATATCAGCAGCTAAACATTGCAATGTAGGGACACGGGTGGCACTGTGGTCTAAACCACAGAGCCTAGGGCTTGCCGATCAGAAGGCTGGCGGTTTGAATCCCTGCAACAGGGTGAATTCTCGATGCTCGGTCCCAGCTCCTGCCCACCTAGCAGTTCGAAAGCACATCAAAGTGCAAGTAGATAAATAGGTACCATTATGGCAGGAAGGTAAACAGTGTTTCCGTGTGCTGCTCTGCTTCGCCAGAAGCGGCTTAGTCATGCTGGCCACATGACCCGGAAAAACTGTCTGTGGACAAACGCCGGCTCCCTCAGCCAGTAAAGCAAGATGAGCGCCGCAACCCCAGAGTCGTCCGCGACTGGACCTAACTGTCAGGGGTCCTTTACCTTTACCTTTGCCTTTTAAACATTGCAATATATCACAATGTCTGAAATCAGGTGTGGGGATGCGGGAAGGAGCAGCCACAGAGATCGGATGGGTGAGGGAGAGGAGGAGAAGTGGAGTCACCTCCACCACATGGTTTGAGTGGGAGGGGATGGGAATGGGGGTGCATCAACCCACCAGCAGTGGGGCAGCCAGCAGTGGCAGCCAGCAAAGATGCACATCCACTGTGGCTGCTGCTGCTTTCCTGCTGACTGAGAAAACTGCTCTGCCCCAGTGCCGGGGGAAATGAGGGCGATCAGCCGCCCTGGTCTCCCTCAGCGTGAGAGAAGGCAGCTCAAATCAGCAGCTTTATCGGCTGAGACCATCGTGCGATATCAGCGGTGCCTTGAAATTGGTTGCCTGCTCTCCCTTGCACAAAGAGTGATATATTGCTGCGTATTGCCGGGTCAAAATTGTTATTGCAGTGTGATTTCAAAACCAGTTTTGCCCAATATATTGAAAAATCACACAGTGCTAAAACAGAACATAAGATTTGTGATATTACCATGGAAAATGACAAAAAATTAGTTGGGGGGAGGCAAGGGATGGGGCCACAAACTCCCTGGGTGCGTTCGATGGACCCCCAGGGGTCCATGGACCCCTAATTGAGAACCACTGTATTAGGGAATGTTTTTCCCTCTATAATCCTTCTTAGTTGTTAATATGGTCAAATGAGGTTTTGCTTCAAGTCTTATCTATGAGAGAGGTCATGACAAGCAGAGTACAGAGGGAGGCCCTGTCTGTGCTGGCATCACAGCTAGGGAATATTGAGTCCTTTCCTTGCTTTGAGAATGTTAGATAAAACTCACCTGTTCCACCCTGGATTTGATGTGTCTTGAGAAGGTTTGAGTGTTGTTGCTCTTAACTTGGGCGGGGGATAGAATTGGTTCTTTGAATTGTTTTATTATGATGATTGTTGTTTTGTAATTCGTAATTTTATTGTGGTTCTACATTGCTTCAATCATTTGTGGAGAAGTGACTAATAAATGTAGTCAGCCAGTAAATAAACTGCTTTCTGCAAAAAACAACAGTATCTAGTTGTGAAAAATCTCAGCAAATTGCAGATGAATTGAACTTGACTTTGAAGTCACCAACCATACACAGTGCCAAAGCTTTGGAAGTGGCCTTTTTCTTGCCCATACGACAAGTGTCTCACTTTTCTTTTCTTTTTAGACTGGAAACCCCCCCCCCAATTCTACACATCCCCAAGGTGTTGGGATACACATACACACATGCCCAACCTCACACTAACCATCTGTTGGGCAAATGAATAGATTTCTGGACGCAGCAGCATATGCACTTCTTCTGTTGTTGCACATGAGAATCTGTGTAACGGGGCAAACGGACAATAAACATGACAAGTGGGACTGTTAACAAAATGTTGGCATGTGGAGGGCTGCTGCTCAGGGTTCCGTTTCCCCTTCCCTTTGTCAGTCAGCATTCCGTGTCTACTGAGTGCACCTAGTCCTCGTTGGGCTGCTTTTGGGGTCCCTACTTAGAATTAGTTTCGTAAATATTTTTCTTCCTTTCTGCAAATCTTGGACTTCCCTTTTATGCATTTTGCCAACCCAAGGAGTTGTTCGTGGAAAAGTGTTTGCTCCCCTACTGTTTTCAGTTTTCCCTGTCCCAACAGCTAGCATTCTGTAGTAACTGAGCATGCTCAGTCCCCATTGGACCACTCTCAGTTCCATCCCTTAGTGTAAACCAGGAAAGGACCTATCCAGATGGTGACATGGTTCTCCCTTTACTTCTTTGATCTATGTGTCTGTTACCAAGAAAAGCTGTATTTTGCAAACCTCAGGATTACCCCAGTATCTGCCTCTTGTGCATGGCTGTTGCTGCTTTTACTGCATAAACGACAGTACTCAAATAACGTAATCAAAACATAGCATATGACACACAGCCCAAGGGCTGCTCTTGGCAACATTTGACACCACCCCAAGCCCCTGTGCTGCCTTCCCAAAACTGGGTAAGAAAGGTGCTGGGCTTTGGGAAGGAGGTGTGTGTGTGGGAGCTGTAACAGGGTCCTAGAGTCCTTCAGCCTCCTTTCTAAAGCCTAGTTAGCATTTTCCCGGCTTTGGGAAGAAGTGGGAGGGCTCTAGGACCTGGCCAGAGCCTTGCACCTCCTTTCCAAAGCCCAGTGACTCACTTCTCTGTCTATGGGAAGGCAGCATAAGAGCTGTGTGGGCCTCACATCCCCCACGTGTGACAAGGCAGTGTGTGGCCTGAGGGTTCTATGTCAAAATACTCTTGTGGACTGCTTGGTATGGAAAGTTGGACTGCCCTGGCATATGAGATAATGATTGATGTGGAAGAGCTGCTGTTCCCTTCTCTGCACCTTCGAAGCCCACTGTCTTGCAATGCAGCAGAGCCTACCTGAAAGAGAGAGAGAGAGACACCACCTGTTCTCAAGCTACTGCTTGTTTACTAGAACGGCAGATCATTCCTAGGGTCTCAGCACTCATGACCACCACCATCAAAGTGTTTCAGTAAGCACTGATCTACTGTTAGAGAGCTGGGCCTTAAGGACAGAAAATAAGTGTCCTTATTTTCCAGGGACGTTTCTGATTTAGAGAAGCTGTCCTGGATTCTGATTTGATCCCAGAATGTCCCGCTGTTCCTTAGGATGTCCCTATTTTCATCAGAGAAATGTTGGAGGGTATGCATTATGTAAGCACTAACTCAGGTTTTCCAATGGAAGCATGAATTCATGGGCACTCAAATCTTGTACTATTAATTCTCCACTCCTTTTCCTTTAGACAAAGCAGCAGGACACTGTGAAAGAATAGGGAACTTCAAGCTCTGAGCCAGCTCCAGGCCACCAGTGGCACAGCTAAAATATTTTAGCTGGATACAGGGTCTTCCCATAACCAGCCTGTGGGAAAGAAGAAGGGGAGACATAGCAAGATGGGGCAGGGCGGGCAGGCTTTCCTGCATTTCCAGTCCACTGTAAGTGGAGTGTGGTAGCAAGGAAGAGCTGTCTTGCTTTGGAAGTCAAGGTTCAGAGGTTATGGTGGGTTTTCAGTCTTGAAATACAATTTCCTGTCTTGGACTTGATTGTCATGGAAGTGGTAAACCTGTGTCTGGATTGTACCACTGCAGGCAATATCCAATAAGCATTCCCCCCCCCCGCCCTTCCACATAGAAAACCTGATGTCAGAGAGGCAGATTCTAGCCTAGCTTTCTCTCTGGCATACCAGCGTCCTATCGGTGGGTAATATTTTAGTATGGAGAAATAGGCAGTCATGCGAATCCCCTGCCTGCAGTCTGAGGTGAAAAGGCGCATGTGCAAGTTTATCTGGTGACAGTGAGATGTTGGCCTAAGTAAATATGGAACTCCTGTGTTTTTCAGCCATAAACCTCTTGCAGCCTGTCATTCACATTTGATTTTTCATGGGAACTGGGCAATTTTACTTATGTGCTATAAGAACTGTACACTTGTCTGAAAATATTTGGCTGTACAGTATCTGAAAATGAGCAAGGGCTCCACCCACTGCTACCCCTCATATCAGGAGCTGAACCATGAACAAGTACTTTAATCACCTCCTATGTCCCTCTACTCCAGGCATAGGCAAACTCTGGCCTTCCAGATGTTTGGGACTACAATTCCCATCATCCCTAGCTAACAGGACTAGTGGTCAGGGATGATGGGAATTGTAGTCCCAAACATCTGGAGGGCCGGACTTTGCCTATGCCTGCTCTACTCACTGCAAAAAGCAACACAGGCTTTTGAGCAACCCTTCCTTTATTACTCACCTCAACAGACCCTGCACCAAAACACAGGCAAATGGGAGAACGTTGCATTTCACAATAGGGCAGAAGAGAACGAAGAGAATTTGCCTTGTTTTGTCCCCTCCCCCCGACTGAAGGAGGGAGTCCTTTGGGAATGAGCGTGGCCCAACTTGGAAAGCTCTAAGCAAGGGTTGGCATTGAGATTGGCATGGCTGGGTATCTGCTGAGGGCCCACTGGCAAGAGCCCCCAGTGATGACGTAGACTCATGGAAAAGGAGGGCCACACGGAAGGTGTCTTCCCAAAACCCTCCCAAATCTGGAGCCAACACGGCTTCTGGGAACCAGCTGAATCTTTGCTGTGCCAGTTGCCTTTCCCTCAAACTCACTTCTCAAGAGGAAAGATCAGCACCCCTGACATGGGTGTTGTAGACTGTTGTTCCACTTCCTTTAATCTGTGATTCACCCTTCCTATAGTGTATACACATGGCAAAGCAGACATTTGTGTGATCATCAGGAGAGCCCTTCTTGGAACTGACCAAGGGACTGTCTGGTCCAGCATTCTGTTTCCACAGTGTCCAAGCAGGTTCTTTGGGAAGCCTACTAGCAGGCTAGGAGGACACAAAAGCATTTTCTACTGGAGACACCATTTTGGTGCCATGGCTAGTAACCATTGATAGTGGTATCCTTCATTAATTTGTCCAATCCCCACTTTAAAGCAATCCAAATTGGTGGCCATCACTAGATTTTGTGGGAATGAATTCCATAGTTCAACTATATGCTGTATGAAAGAGTAGCTTCTTTTGTCTGTCCTGATTCTTCCAGCTCCATTGGATGCCCCAACTTCTAGCATTCTGAGAGAGGGAGAAAAACTTACTTGTATCCCATTTTCTCCACAAGGGATGGTGTGTATATTGGGGTACATGGAAGCCATTTGCTGTAAATTTCATGTAATCTTGTGTGAAGCAGCCCTCAAGGACAGGATTCTGGGCAAAAGCATTGGATCTGGTCCAATATGTTTGCTTGTATACTTTCTCTATCAATTGCCTCTGGATATTCAAATTATATCTAAGTAAATTAATTAATGACAATATGTTAGCTTTAAAAAAAGCAACCCTGAGACTATCATGTGCTGTAACTTTTTTTTAAAAAAGAACAGTAAGGAAAGCATTTAAAATCATTAAAAGCACAAATGTAACATATACAGGTATATAAATGGTGCACAATATATTGTGCTTTAAAGAAAGCATATGTACTAGCAAACGATATAAAGCAAAGCATTTAAGAGACGCTCAGTATAAACTATATGTTTATGTTTAAGCAGTATTAATTATCCAATGTTTGTTCTAAAATTGGCTGCCTGCAAGAGCAAAAATAGCTGTGGATTCCATGATGTGAGTATTCCAGTTATATAATGAAAATTCTACTTGTGCAATAGTGGGTGTGCCTGTATTCAAAGCAGGTTTAAATTTTACGACAGCCTTGCAAATAAGCTTGCAAAAGTTAATTTCCCACAGAAATATTTCCTAGCCTACTTGTCCAGACGTGCCTATTGACTTACATAAGAGTAGCATCACTGCATCAGGCCAGTGGCTCATGTAGCCCAGCATCTTGTTCTCCCAGTGGCCAACCAGATGCCACTGGTAAGCCTGCAAGCAGGATTTGAGCACAAGGGCCTCTCCCATCCTGTGGGTTCTAGCAAGTGGTCTTCAGAAGCGTATTGCCTCTGATTGTGGAGGCAGATTATAGCTATCATGGCTAGTGAAAGTGAACACTGATAGCCTTCCTATCCATGAATTTGTCTAACCTCCTTTTAGATCTATCCAGGTTGGTGGCCATCACTGCCTCATAGTTTAACTTTGCACTGTGTGAGGAAGGACTTCCTTTTGTCTGTCCTGATTCTTCTAACATTCAGCTTCTTTGGCTATCCAAGAGTTCTAGTATTATGAGTGAGGGAGAGAAGAAAAATCTCTCTCCATTTTCTCTATGCCATGCATATTTTTATACACTTCTCTCATGACGCCTCTTACTCACCTTTTCTCTAGAGCTAAAAAAGCTTCAAATGCTGTAATTTGAAGGGTTGCTCCTGTGGACTGGCATCTGACCACCGAAGAGTCCAGTTGCAGCTCCGCCTGCCCACTCACCTGGGAGATGGAGGCTGGAATCTGGACTGCCAGCGCTCAGAAGCGAATAGGGAACAACTACAGGCTGGCATCTAAAACCATCAGCCAGCTCCAGTGTCCATCTGCAGCTTTATATTTTTTTGAAAAAAATAAGATGAAATCAGCCATCAGCTTGCAATGACTGTCCATTTTTATGAAGGCGCCATGCTGTAAAAATTATATAAGTGGGACCTACAACAAAATGTTGCCGTGTGAAGTATTTCTGCTGTCCAGGATTCCAGCCAGTCAGACATGTCCTCTTCCAGGATTATTCCATTCCACACTTACTTACTTTGCCAAACCTTTATCGGGCATTACAAATATAGGCCATCATAAAACATCTATATATAATTTTTTAAAATATATACAAATAATCAGCCATGTAAAAATATGTAGTAATGAGGAATTCATTGGAGTTTCTTCCTGCTAAATTCACCACTCTGAGAGCTACTATTGATAAAAACTCAGCCCCCCATGCAGTTACTACCGGGTTAATGTCAGACAGATAGAACCTGATGTTTTCATTGTGCCGTGATGTTAGACTACCCAAAAGGGGGATAGCATGTGTTTGCGTAGCTGTTTGTGCAGCGGACAGTAGAAAAGAATATGTTCTACTGTATCCAGCACATTCAAAAAACATCCGCAATGTTTATCGTTTCTGAGGATGTTTGAATATCTGCCCTTGACAAAAGCTGAGACGAAAACGTTCAGTTGAGCTAACATAAAGGCCTTGCGTTGGACTGGAATTATTTATTTTGAAATAAAAGTGACCCTGTTATCTGTTGTATTTATACCATTAGACTTGGGGGAGCAAATTTTATTTACAGCTGATTCGATGTTTTGTTTTTCATATGTCCCTTAATCTGGTTTGAATATTACGATAAATATATTGATAACTTGAATTATACAAGAGTTCGAAGTCAATATCAATAGATCTGATTTTGCTATGTAAGAGTTGGAACCATTTGGATTTGGACTTGAGTGTATCTTATTTAAATCACTATTATATGCTTGAATCCATATTGGGATCCCAAAAAGTAGCTGGGATGACACTTTAGCTTGAAAAATTTGAATAGCAGCTGGTATAAATTGGTTATCTTTCTGAAAATGAAAGCGAGCTACTGCTGAGGAGGTACACTTTGCCTGCTTTATAGCACTTGTGTGATGATTTGACCAACCTGAGTTGCTATTTTCTGCCCCCAACCCAACCATCATCCAGCATTCATGCCTTTGAGCATACTCAGTCCTCACTGAGCAGTTTTTAGTTTCTCCCGTCTGAATCCCCACCCTGGCAAGACTTTTTTTATACTTCCACAAACCTTTGGGTTCCCTCACTCTGCTGATACCACCCTCTTGCGTGCAGATGATGCCCTTGTAAGTTGCCTGAGGATCTACTCTCTCAGAATACTACCGTAGCCATGATGGCTGTGCTTTACCCTCACTGCTGAAAGCAGTGTTCCTCTGAATGCCAGTTGCTGGGAATCTCAAGTAGGGAGAGCACTGTTACACTCAGATCCTCCCTGCGGGCTTTCCATAGGCATCTGGTTGGCCACTGAGAACAGGATGCTGGCCTATAATGGGCTATTGGCCTGATCCAGGAGGGATCTTCTTATGTTCTTGTGAATGAGTTTGATGTTAGTATACAAAACAACATCACCTCACTTTCTGGTGGCCCCACTTTCTGTTTCTTCTCTGAACACTTCTGCTTATACATGTACCTCATTTTTACCTAAATTGTGAAACGTTGCTGGCTCCCTCACGTTCCCCTTTGGCCAGTCTCCATTGGGCCACCAAGGCTGGGGGCATCCTCTTCCCAAGCCCTTGTGGGGCAGTGTGAGGAGGCACCTCTCTTTGGGCAGCAGGGGGAGGAAAGTTCAAAGACCAGGGGCAGCAGCAGCAGCAGCTGCCTTGAGGACTCTCAAGGAGAGGAGGCTGAGGGAACACTCCACATGGGAGGGTGTTCAAAAAGTGTGGAGGGGCTGCTGGCTCTGTAGGCAAGGGATGACATAACTGGGCTCCTGAGCCCCACAGGGGTGCCACAGAAAGAGTGTAGTTGGTCAAGGGAGCTGTGGACTCAAAAACGTTGAAAAACTCTGGTGTACAAGGTAGAGGGTTGGACTAGGGCTTGAGAGACCTGGGTCTGCAAATACCTACTCCAGTCATGACACTCACTGGGTGACTTCAAGCTTATCACTTTCTCTTGGCCTTACCTGTCTCACAGGGTTGTTGTGAGATGAAAATTAGAAGGGGGGGGAGAGACCTTTGTCCATGACCCTGAGTACCTTGAGAAAGGTGGGGAATAAGTGTAGTGAATAAATAAACAAATAACCAGTCTCCTGCCCCCTATGCTTGCACTAATATTTCACACTTTTTGGGGGAAACCCCCCCCAGAGTTTTCTTTTTAATTTTGGCTGGTGGTGGCAGAAGATGCACATTCCCCAACTGTACATCTGTGGTGGGAGAGTTACCTCCATTCTACCTAACCTTAGAAGTTTCAGGAAGTTTCAGGAATCCTGTCACTCTCTGGTGCACCTGGACACTGAGAAATGCAGAAAAGGCACCCTGGAAATTTCTTTCTTCCTATAGAGGTTTTCCCAAGCATGGGAATTACCAAAAGCAGCTCAAGAGGTGTTTTGTGTGTGTGTGTGTGTGTGTGTGTGTGTGTGTGTGTGTGTGTGTTTAAATATCAGGCTATATTTTTGTGGCCGGTGGAGGAGCAGGGGTTCATTTCAGTAGCTCACTTTTGGTTTTTTATTTTTCTGTATATAGTTCCTTGTGTGGAGCATTCAGAAGCATTGCAGGCAACCCTCCACTCTTGCCAAACAAGTAACATCAATTGTGTTTGATTTTAGGGGGTCAGTTGATGTAATATAAGGTACAACAGTCTTCACTGTGTTCTGTTTCTAGTAGACTTTCAAAATATGTCTTTCCTGGTCTTAGCAACTTGAGAGGAGGGGTTGGCTCTGTGCCCTTGACTACTGTCAACC
Source organism: Darevskia mixta (assembly GCA_034641385.1). NCBI lineage: Eukaryota > Metazoa > Chordata > Lepidosauria > Squamata > Lacertidae > Darevskia > Darevskia mixta. Next base: position 1,980,101 of record JAWWNH010000067.1, on the reverse strand, counting down.
TCCACACACACCTCTGAAACCATCTGAATGCTCCTACAGCCAATGGCTCTGTGACAATCCCTAGTGTCGTTCAGGGTCTTTTAGAGCCAATGCTGCCTCAGTCCCTAAAAAGAGCCACTCCGAGGGTCTGGGCTCATTTCCAACATAACAGAGGACAAACCTGTAGTACACAGCCGACCAGACCATATGGCTCCTGCTGGCTTCAGCATATTGAAACCTGTAACTCAATTGTAAAGTCTTGCTAGGGCACTGAAGCTGTGCCAGCTGGCTCTCTGTTGCCGTGACTCTCATAATTAAGGTTGCCAGATGCGGCTCCAAATTGAGCTCCTATGCTTTTAAGAGCTGCATTGCAGGGAGAGGTGGATTCTCTCATCACACTGCTGCAGTAAAAGAAGACGAAGCAGCTACCAAATCTCTCTGTGTGATGCTGCAATTATTAAAGGGAGCATCCTGCAGGACTAGGTGCTGACAACTCTGCTTCTATTTATAAATGATACACTGAAGCAGATCAATAATCGTAAGGCATCTTGTAAAAATGCCTGCAGATCTGGTATTGCAGAGTCAGTCCGGAGGATGCTCCACAGCATTCTTTAGCATTCTTTTTTTAGCGCCTCAGATCCACATAACTACGTCTTAGGATAGGTGCAGATGCAGTGAGGAGGGTGGTGTGTCTGTCTCTTCAGGGCAAACATAATTTTTCTGTACCTGCTTCTGGCGTATTAATGAGCATGTGTCTCCTTTGGGAGATTGTTGTGAGGCTAAATTTAGGAAGGGCAGGAGGCAAATGTAATTATAGTGTGTCTGTGTTAACATTCTTATGTTAATGAACGTATCACCTTAATACTTTGCATAAGTGTATCAAAATGCGACAGACATGGGAAATGGAATGGACTGTTGGTGCTGGTGGCATGTCCTGATCTGTGGCGTTACAGTGGGGGGGGGGGAGGTGATGGCAACTGCAGAGCAGTCTCTGTTCACATAAACCAAGATTAATGCTACACAGAGGGCAACAGGATGTTGGCAACACTTGGAAGAAATACAGGCTGGCATTTTGGTGCCAACAGCATTATGTGGGTGCGCAAAAACAACAACAAAAACCCTTTCATGCAAGAGGAGCACTGATCCCACAGTAAAGACCTGTCTGAAAGCACCAGTCTATTGATCTAAATGGCCTTAAAGCTTTAACCCTAAACACAGCTATTTGAGAGTGGCAGGCCCCACTTACTTCTGAGCAATATGCATAGCATTGCTCTGTAAATGTACAGTATCTCTTGTTGCTATACTCTGACTACCTTCGTAAATAAAGCATTGAGATAACACCTTCCCTTGCTCATATTGAGCGTTTGCTGGGCGTTTATGGGTGCCAGATGCATGCTGGGTGCTGCACAAAGCATACATGTGATGCAATCCCTGTACATGGGGGAGAGGCCAAGGTTTGAGCCATGGGATCCGGGAGGGGATAGGAGAAGGTCAGGAGACAAATAAGAGATGATGTGATGACCAAAACTGTGAGCTGCAAGTCCCAAAGTCCCCTGTTCGAATCTCACCTCTGCAATTCTGTCACCAAGAAGGCAGCTTTAGGCAAGCACCTGTTTGTATGTGCCCCTCCCACCACAGTGGCAGTAGAACCATTTTATGCTTGCAAGGGGTGTGTGTCTTGTGACTGTAGCTATGCCAAGTAGAAGGACTTGTTCTCTGAAGAAAATTGTTGCTTGCATGTGTGGAAGCGGAGGAAAAGTGAATCAAAGTATTTTATTCCCAGAACTGAAGGGCACAGGTTCCCGGGATGAGTGACCAGAGTTCACACTTAAAGCGGACTGAGGGCTTATCCCTGGGACTTAGCTCAGTGTTGATGCTCAGCCCTGGGTTAGGTAAAGTAGTGAGTACTTTCAAGAGTGTACAGAGTGCCTGTTGCTGCTGAGGTTAGAACTAGAGGAGCTCCAAGGCAGAAGAGGCCCAAAGCTGCAGCTGCCTAGGTGAAGCCAAGGAAATGTGAACTGGAAGTCTAGTGGATGGGGTGTTTCTGTGCAGTAAACACTGCCCTCTAGTGCGCATTCTCCTGTTAGCCGGAGGATTTCCCTCAAAGGACGTGAACACTGTGTTGAATGAAGCAAGGTGGTCATTTGCTTTTTCCCTTTGGGATCAAAGGGCACTGAGCATTCCCGACCGAGAATCCTGCCTCCCAGTGCAAAGGACAAGACACCACTTCCTTCTCAAAGGTGGGTATACAGTTTGGAGTCCTCCCTAACTCTACACCAGCCCTCGCCAATCTGGTGCTCTCCAAGATGTTGTTGGACTACAGTTCCCATCAGCTCTAGCCAACATACCATCATGGGGTGTTTCTGTGCTGGTAGGAATTGTAGTCAAACAAACAACAGGAGTGCGCCAGATTGACAAAGACTGCTCTATATCTTTCTTCTTTTCCTAGCAAAATAATATATGTGGTTTGTAGCATTTCACTCAGTTTTTTACATACATATTTGTATATGTTTTTGAACTGTGAACTGGGTCAGAAGACTGAGGAAGCATAGATATCTACCGTATTGGCCTGAATATAAGCCTCACTTTCCCCCCAAATTCCGACCATGAAAAGTTAAAGTGCGGCTTAAATTTGCAACCTTACAAAAATTCGCTTTTATGATATTGCTGCTAAAACAGACATACGGTAAAACGGAACAAAAAAAATGTTTTATTGCCGAATTGCAAGCTTGAGACTGTTCATTTGCCATTTATGGGTGTGAGTGCCTGCAGAATTGTAGCAATTGAATAGCAATTTGTGATTTTAGCAATTGTACGGTAACTTTTGCGGGCTTGCAAGATCAAAGGCTTAAATTGGCTCAGAGTTACAATTCTACCAACCCAATTTTAAGGGAGCGGCTTATATTCAGGTATTGTCCTTTTTTCTTTTTCTCCCTTGAATTTTACAGGTGCGGCTTATATTCAAGCCAATATGATATGTCCTGATCTGTGCATTTATTTGGGACATGCAAATCAGATTAGTTTGTATTGGAATTCATGTAGACTGAATTTCTCAAACATCCTCCTTCCATCCCCTAACCTCCAATGTAGAGGCAAAGAAAACACCTGGTATGTTCAAGTTGTGCTCAGTGAATTCATGGTATGAAAATGCCAAATGAACTGTCATTGCTCTGTGGTCTGTTACACCCTGACAAAAGAGATTGAAAGTGATAGTAATCAAGACACAAATTCTTCCCTATGAGCCAGGAAGCAGCTTTGTACACGTACATAGAACAAATACACATACTTTCTACTTGCATGCCATCTCACCCCCTAGATCAGTAGTTCTCAAACTTTTTTCTCTGGGCCAGATTAAAAATTTGCTTGTGCCACACTGATTTTTTTATTGATAAGAAGTACATTGGAATGGTTTTCCCAGTAGTAATGTACGGAAGTGAGAGCTGGACCATAAAGAAGGCTGATCGCCGAAGAATTGATGCTTTTGAATTATGGTGCTGGAGGAGACTCTTGAGAGTCCCATGGACTGTAAGAAGATCAAACCTATCCATTCTTAAGGAAATCAGCCTGGAGTGCTCACTGGAAGGACAGATCCTGAAACTGAGGCTCCAATACTTTGGCCACCTCATGAGAAGAGAAGACTCCCTGGAAAAGACCCTGATGTTGGGAAAGACTGAAGACACAAGGAGAAGGGGACAACAGAGGACAAGATGGTTTGGACAGTGTTCTCGAAGCTACCAACATGAGTCTGACCAAACTGCGGGAGGCAGTGGAAGACAGGAGTGCCTGGCATGCTCTGGTCCATGGGGTCACGAAGAGTCAGACACGACTAAACGACTAAACAACAACAACATTGGAAAACAAAAAGAAAATCCTAGCAGTGCTTGATATATAACCTAGAACACAACTACTTTATAATATGATCATGGGACATCCAGAAAGTATTAAAAAAATGCTACATAAGAACATGAATCATTCCCAAAATATAAGGATGATGGTCTTGAATCTTCCCACCACACTTACCATCCGCTCCTGACAGAATAATATGATGGAGAACCACTGCCCTAGATGTTAAAATATTTGGAACTGAATAACTGGTGTACATTAAAACATTTTGAAGCATGTAATTGGGATCTTTCCAGCTGACCAAAATAGCCCTCCATATTTTACTTTGAGTGACTTGATACAAGCTAGTAAGGCAAAACCTCAGCCTCTCACAATGGATAGGATTGGGAAACCTTATTACTGAGTGGGTGGGATGGTTGTATACTATGTATGTGTGCATGCGCATACATAGATTTGCCTATTTACGACTTTGGTTCTTGTAAACAAAACAACAGAGTAGATGCATCAGGTAAAAATAACAGTTAAGCGGGAGGGAATGATATAATTCTCAGATCACATGGGCAGAGGGGGGAAGGAGTACGCTACTTGTCATTAGTTATGCCATGTGCACTAAGCAATTAGTGTTGTCAGTACTTGCAAAGAATCTAGCAAAGGCGAATCCTGTTCTTAAGTTTATCTAGATTGTGTAATAGTGGAGAGCTAGGATGAGAGGTATGATGGTAAATTATTAAGTGTAGGAACGCAATATGACAGCCCTCATAGCCATGCCTCCAAGAAGAGGCAAAGAGTGCAGGCAACTGAGGTTCAGCTTGTAAAATATTGGGCATTAGGAAAAATTATTCAGCCAGCTGAAATGCAATCTTTAGCTTTTAATTACAAAAGGAAATGAAAGTAGTATCAGCCTCTGCTAGATTTCCTCCCTCATTCTTTGACTTCCTCTATAATAATAATTTATTATTACGGTCGGAGACCAGCTTGTGAAACACGAATGGGACTACAATCCCAAAAGCAAAACAAACATTTAAAACAATATACAACAATGGATTTAAAGTTTAAAAATGCAATAGGCGTATAAACACATAAACTTTAAGATAAACTTCCATAGAGAAATGACCCAGAATCGCCCATGGATCCGAGTTTGGGAATTTTCTTAACAAACTAGTTTGAATCAGGGGATGGTCTGCGCCTACAGATCAGTGTGCAGAATCTGGCAACCACCCGCGTCGTCTTGTGATCTTTGCCTAACGGGAGAAGATCGATTTTTTGCTTTTCTGGGAGGTCTGCAAGTCTCACCAGCAGGGGATCAATGGTAACTCTACGTGCCTCATTGTAAAGGGGACATCTAAAAAATATGTGTTCGGAGCTTCCTATATCCCCCAATGGACAGACACAAAGTCTCTGGGCATATGGGAGTTTTTTTAAAGGATCCTTCCAAGACGGGTGAGTGCAGAGCCGAGCTTCAGGCAAGTGTAAAAGCCCTTCTTGCATTTTTGGATACAAGAAAAAAGAGATATGCTGCCGGTGCAGCTATATATCTCTCGATTTCTACAATTTTGTAGTCGGGGCACCTTAGGCAGTCCTGTTGTCTCTCGGTGTCTATAATTCTTTGCCTAACCATAGCTTTTGCTTGGCCCAAGCCCAGACTTAGAAGGGCTTGAGGGGCAAAACCCAGTTTCTGAAGAGTGTTGACTTCCTCTATTCTTATCTGTTAAATCAAAAAACAAACACACTTGAAAGCCTCCTTATCACCTCATTCACTTGCCAGAAAAGAAGGGTTTGATACTTTGGTGCTCAGGCAGATCATCTTCCTACTCTTAAAAGTCATGGAGCTGCACTCTGTTCCCCATTCTGATTCCACCACACCACTGGCCTATACTACTCCCGCACACCCCCACTTTCTGGAATAGGAATCAGTTTTAACTGATGAGGGGTAGGGTTGCCAGCTTTTCAACCTGCCTCTGCTCCTGTACCTTTAACAGTCACTAAATCTAGTCACTAAATTTGCACACTAAATTTGCGCATCTGCATACTGTAAAAAAGTTCTCTTGTTGATTTTTGCGGATCAAGCAAGCCAGATTTTTGTGTTGGCAATGCTGAGCTGGAGAAGACAGAAGTTCTTATTCCTGTGCCTTTCTTGGTTCCCTTCCCACCACAGGTTGTGGACAGGTTTTCTGAGCAAGTTCAAACAGTGATAGAACCTAGTAAGAGAAACTGACAAACGAGTGACATGTGTCAGTTGATGTGTTTGGGGCGTTTCTTTTATATACAAATGGCCACAGTATGAATTACTGTAAGCTGGGAATGTACAGGAATGTTTGAACTGTTTGATGGGCTGTGGCTGCATTCATTAACACCCATTGCCAGGGTGCCAACTTGAACAAAATATTTGGAGGGGGCAGCCCTGCATAATTGATCACATGATGCGGTCATCGACTTTGGGAGGGCCCAGCCCCCTCAAATATTTTATTGGGGGGCAAAGACCCCTTGGCCCCTAGGAGTTGGCTCCTATGTCCATTGCAAGGGGGGCAGGGAAATGGCAGGTTCTAAGTCCTTTCATTCTTGTTTGGTTTCTCCTGCTGCTTTGCTAAATTGTAGCGATTTGCTTCTGGGTCCAGCATTACACTTAGAATCATAGAATCATAGAGTTGGAAGAGACCACAAGGGCCATCCAGTCCAACCCCCTGCCAAGCAGGAATACACTTCTTGTATTATTTTATGTACTTTGCTCTTTTGATATGTCTGTTCATCTAAAACAAATTTGATATAGGCTGAAAAATGACTTTCTAAAATGGTCTAATGAGATTGAATAGCTCCTTCAGAGGGAAGCGTCGTCTGGATCACTTTGCGTCTCTTCCCACTCTCACCAACGGCCCCGATCCACCCTCACCAGCTCAACCTCAGCTCTCAAAGATCTTGCGAACAAAAAACCAGCATTTAACATGTTAACTCAAATGCTCTCCCTTCACCCTCCCCCAAGCCCAGCCCTGGATTTCCGTCGAAGGTGATCAGCTGACGGAGGGGGAGAAAAGGAAGAGCGACGCCTTGCTTCAAGGGGGGGGGGAGATCGCCGCCCCCACCTGCTGGAATAAGTGGGTGTGTTGCGCGTGGAAGGAGAGAAGTTTGCAGGAAGAGGAGAGAAGGAGGCGGAGATGGAGCGCGATCTGTGAGTGGAGCTCCAGGTGGAAGTGCCGCGGGTGTCGTGGGGCCAAGGGGCGTGGAGAAGGAATTCTGCCACGGAATACCTGCAAAATGGGGACGGGACTGCCGAGAGGAAGGAGCGGGGGCGGGGAGGCAGAAGAAGGGCGAGGCTGCTTGGGGGCCGGCAGGGGGTAGTGCCCCCCCCCCGCTGTCCAGAGAGAGGACAGCTCCCAAGCAGGCATGATGTGGTGGCTTGCTACATTTCCCAGAAATGCGTGGCTTATCTCTAGGCGCTTCTTACCCCCAGGAACCCCCCCCCCCGCCGCCGCCGCCGCAATGGAGAGGCTGGGAGCGGGGAAAGGGCGGATCCATGGAACTCTTTCAAACCCCAAACAGGAAACAGGAAAGCAAGGCAGAAATAATAATAATAATAATACTACAATTATTTATTAATCAACTTCTAAACCTCAGCTGGGGAGGATCACACATATTGCAGCCGTCTTGCGGGGACTTCTGCTAAGCTGACGACTTTCTCTTCTCGGGCTGTGTGATAAGTTTTCATCAAGATGGGAATCGCAACCCCTCCCTCTTCTTATTCATGGCTGATTCAAGTGTCCCATGGCAGGGCTTTTTTTTTTTTTTTTTTTTTTTTTTTTTTTTACAAAAAACTGGTCTCAAGCACAGCATTCTTAAATTCCTGTTGAGGGCCATGTACAGAATTACCTCACCGCCTATTTCCCCATCCTTCTCATTCCCTCACTTGAGTTCTTCAATGTTTTATAATGTGCAGTAAAATATGTACTCAGGAAGCGAAACTTATTTATGTTTGTCCCGGGTGTTCTTAACTCTGTGCCTGTGGAGGAAGTAGTGGTATAAAGGGAAAAGAGAAGACTGGTTGGGAAAGAAAGTGACTTGAGCAGGACTTGAGCAGGAGCAGACACTGGTTTTGTGCAGAAGCAGCATGCCTCTGGACAGCAGCGGCTGGGGACAAAGAACTGAAGACCCATCCTTTTGAGTTTTTGTTTGCAAGCAGCAGGAGCAGTGGCATAGCATGGGTTGCTGGTGTCCGGGGCAGGGCAAATGTTGTGCCCCCTGGTGGACTGGGCAGCTGGGGTGGCTCTGGAAGATGGCAGGAGCTCAGCAGGGAGCCTGGTGTGGGGGTGCCTGATTGCACCCGTCTCATAATGTTGTGCCCAGGGCCACCACCCCCTAGCCCCCCTCCTACTACACCACTGAGCAGGAAGCACCTGTCTGGCCACAGTTGGAATCAAGAGCAGCAGGTTAGTCATAGGGTTGCCATATTTTGAAGAGCAAAAAAGAGGATGCTATGACGGCCATTCAAAGCAAATAAATGCAATTTGTCTCAAATTTTACCCCTGAAAAAGAGGACGTGTCCTGGAAAAAGAGGACAAGCCTAGGACAGGCCCTGGTCTTGTTCAGAAAGAAAGCGCTTAGGACTTCTAAGTCCCTTTACTTCTCCTATCAGTGATTGGGCACTCATCCCTCGCCCTTGGGCTTTGCTTTGTAATCTGCACTGTGTCAGGACTGGTTGGGGTTACTGAGTGTTGAGGCAAAGACAGTCTGGACATGCTCAATGGCACATATGTTAATTTTGCCATGGCAAGCCACTCATTGAGGTGACTCAATAGGAGGGTCAAAGAGGAAGGCGTGAAAGTTGGACTGCATCTTCCCTCCAGTATCAGGGTGGGGTAACTTTTGCATCCTGTTGCAGCATTTCCTATAGGCGTCAAGAGCAGCCATTTATTATTTGGGAGAAAGTAAAGGTGTGTTGGGGAAAAGGGTAGCTGTGCCTTCTGCTCACAGCCTTTGCCAGTTGCATACCCTTTTATTTCGTATCTGGGGACTTTAGTGGGAGCCACTGAGAATCAAAGCTATCCCGATTGCCCACCTTTTTACATGCTTAATCATACCCACGCTGGAATTCCAAGTTTTGGAGGGGAGGGGTTGCACTGGAATGCAGTAGAGGGCCTAGGAAGCGGCTTTTAGACCATTAGGCAGATATTCCAGGACTGAAATCGGGGTCTGAAAACAGGATATGAGGCAAAGTCTTGCTTAGGATAAAACAGCACAAAACATGTTGAAATGTTTTCTCCTTTATCTGCTTCCGCATATGGGGTGGGGGGTGGGTGTTAATCCTCACCCCTTTCTGCAAGTTGGTTGCCTCCTTCATGTTTTGATGAGAAAACAATAGGGCTTTTGAGGGGAGGGGGAAGGGGTTATTATAGGAAGAAATGTGGACCCGGGTTTCTCATCCTCTTCAGTGTCACTCTCTTGAGTCGCAAAGGGTAGGGTGGTTGGGATAGGCAGAAACTTGCTGCTTTCATCCTGATCCCTCTGGGTTGCCTCTCTTTGCTCTGAACTCTGCAGTCCCAATGCAGTCCTCCTGCTCCTCCTGTGCAGCTTCCCTAGCAGATCCTTCCTTCTGACCTTATGTGACCCAGGCAGCTCAGTGTGCATGCACATACCAACATGCACATACTCTCCAGTCTTCCCTCCCTTCCACCAGGTACACCCCAAGTGCTCATCTTTGGAGCCTTTCAAGTGAAACTTACTTTTGCCCCAGAAGCTTGCCCTTCTGCAGCTGTCATCTCAGAGGAAGGGGCAATCTGCTGGCTAAGAGAGGCGTGGGATTGGCAGAGACCCACAAGGCTGCCAAGAGAGCTCCATGCCATGTTGCACATGCAGCTGTAGTCAACCAAAGAGCTGCACATCAGTTTTCCTGGAGGGTGAAGGACCCCTTTGAAACATCACTCCATGTGTGTTGCAGCCTAGCCCTGCTGACGCGTCACAGCTGATTTTAAGTATTTCACCCTCAGCCCTGGTGCCCTGCACTTCTGACCGGGATCCCTCAGCTCCACTCCTCTTGAGGAACGAGTACCTCAGTTCGTTGTCAGCATTGTTGGCTCTCTCTAGACTAGTTCCCTGCTTTTTCTGTCTCACCTACTGTAGCTTTTGTGTCCTTGGTCCCTCAATACCTCCCCACCCAAGTGCTTTCTTGCTCTTTCATGCCAGGCGGCCCTCAATTCTGTGACCCGCCAAGTGCTCTGCTGCCTATCTCTTCCTGCTCCTGCGGCCTCTAATCCTTGTCCCCAGGGAACTGCTGCTCCTGTTTCTCTTTCTCTTTCCCTCCCCCCTCCTTTCCATGGCCCAGTGTGTGGCTGAGTCTCTTTGTTTGGCCAGGGGGTGTTGCTATGTTTTTTTTCTGTTTGTTCAGTGCTGTCCTTCTTTTTCTTGACTTTGTGTTTTTTCTTCTCTTCCTTCCCCTCTCTCTGCCCATCCATCCACCCACTCCTTCTGGCATATTCCTTCCACCTGTGTCCACACATATCTCTTCCTTCATTTATTTCCCTACACACATCTCCCTTCCTTCCTCTCTCTTTCTCTCTTCCTGTCTCTCTCTCTCTCTCTCTGTTGCTCTGTCTCTGCTGCCTTCTATAGGTCGTCCACGTGTCCCACTCTGCACCAGTACTGCTGTTCTGCTCAGTCGCTTCTCCACTCGCAGCTAGCTTCCCCTGCCAGGCACACAGGCTGCAGGTAAGCCACTCACAGCCACTACCCGCAACCTGCTCACTCCAAGCCATTCCCATGTCTCAACATGCTACGCTTATCCTCAAAATCCAGCATCTCCTAGACTTCCGGGTTCCCATGACAGCCCAGAGGGTTGGGTTGCCTGTAGCTCCCTAGGATGTAGAAGGCTGGGGGGGAGGGTGTCATAGCACAGTGGTGGAGCACCTGCTTGGTATGCAGCAGGTCCCAGGCCCTGGCATCTCCAGGTAGGGCTGGAAATGCCAACCCCCTGAAGGGTCACTCCTGGCCACTTTAGACAATCCTAAGCTTGATGGGCCAATGCTGTTGCTCAGTGCAAGGCAGCTTCCTTTGTTCTTAACATCAGGGGGAATGGGCTGGATTTCTGGGGTCTTTTCCCAGCAATAGCAGAATGTTCTGGTCACCAAGTGGGAAAAGAGCCAAGATTCTGGGGGTACTGCTCTCAGCTGTAGATAGTTACTTCAGCTGTGGCAAAGGGTTTGGCAGGCCCTTGGGCAAGATGCCTTTGGTAGCTCCCCTCTTCTGCACTGCTGTCACTGCTGCCAGGGGGATCTGGAGGTTGGCCTTAGGCCCACAGGGAGTTAGCAGGCACCCAACAAGACCACTGGTGTTGGCCTTGTGAACCTGTGGGGCTTTTGTCCCCATAAAAGGGAATACTGGATTTCATTTCCTCCATACTTGCAACATTCCTTTGCATTTGCCTTGCCCGTGTTTCTCAAACTTGGGTCCCCAGTTGTTGTTGGACTACAACTCCCATCATCCCTAGCAAGCAGGACCAGTGGTCAGGGATGGTGGAAGTTGTAGTTCAACAACAGCTGACGATCCAAGTTTGAGAAACACTGCCTTAACCCCTGCCGCCGCTCACTCCACCCTAGACCCTGCTGATCTCCGTTAACATTTTAACACAAACCTTCTCCAGCACTGCAGCCTAAGGTTACAAAATAAGGACACTCTCATCTCTGTTTATGCCATGGAGATAAAGAAGCTGGGGGTGTGGGCCCATTTTGTGCTCTGGGGCTAGTTTTGATAAGGGGGCTTCAGCTCATACAGAGACTGTGTGTGTGGACGCATACAAGTATTTCCACGCCACTGGCTTGCAAAAGCCTAGAGCAAGTGTGTCAGACAGAAGCTGTGTGAGCAAGACTGAATGTGCAAATGAGTGATCATAAAATGACAGGGTCCTTAGCGAGTGTGTTGGGGAGTTTCAGCAAGCCTGCCCAGAGCTGCTGTCTCTGTCTGTCTTTTTTTCTTTTGCTGATCTTCAACAGCAGTTTGATATACAGACATTAAGTAGATGTAACTTTTCCTTGTATGGAGATAAGAAGAGACGGCCAGCTTTTGAACAGTCCCCCTTCTTGCTGTACCTTTGACAGTGGCTTGATCTGCAGCAATTAGCATGGCAGGTGGAACATTAATCTCTGTTTAAGAGAAATGTTACCTGCTAAATCCTGGAGTTCAAACTGCAGCCACAAAGAGATAAGTAGGGGGTTGGGCAGATGGGGGAATGTTTCACCTACTTAATGTTTACCTGTTAGACTGCTGTGAAAAGCAGAAAAGAAATTGCCAGCATTATGACTTTTTGTGTATGTGTGTCCAGTGGGGGCAGGTGTAACTCTTGAACAAGTCTACTTCCTACATTCGTAACAATCTCTCTGTAGCAAATAGCCATAGCCAAATGCAAAAGAGGACAGAGCTCCTACAGCTATCACAGTTGTTTAGAAGGTGGGATTTCAGCAGGTGCTGAAATTGCCTTTTCTATACAACTGTGATGGGTGCAAGTATCCCCTCTTCTCTAGCCTTTGGCCATGCTGATAGGAAAGCTGCCTTTTCCACGTAACTTTAAGGGTGAAGAAGATCCATGTCCTCCTTTTTATACATCACAGCTAGCAGAGCTTTCCTGGTTGCTAATATACACACACCCCGTGCTTTTAACAGCTGTGTGACAAAGGAGAGATTCAGCTTTCTTCACCTGCTGAATTTCTGTTTATCATACAACTGTTAATTATACAATAGCTAGGCAAGCGAAATTAATAGAGGAATAGAAACAGACAGCTCATGTGCATAACGAGTGGTTGTGACAGACTCTGTGCATACATCTGCCAGACCTGCAGAGTTTGTGGCCCATCACAGCCTATAATGAGAGCTCTACCTCTCTTTTAAATCAGAACCAGTGAAGGCGGTGAAGGACCTGTGTGAGTGTCTGGAGGCAGTTGGAGGATGGATGGCGGCTAACAGATTGAGGTTGAATCCTGACAAGACAGAAGTACTGTTTTGGGGGGACGGGGCGGGCAGGTGTGGAGGACTCCCTGGTCCTGAATGGGGTAACTGTGCCCCTGAAGGACCAGGTGTGCAGCCTGGGAGTCATTTTGGACTCACAGCTGTCCATGGAGGCGCAGGTTAATTTTGTGTCCAGGGCAGCTCCATTTGGTACACTGGTTGAGACCCTACCTGCTGTCTTGCCAGAGTAGTACCGTGTTTCCCCTATTTTAAGACACCGTCTTATATATATTTTCCCTCAAGAAAACGCACTATGGCTTATTTTGAGGGGATGCCTTATTTTTATTACATAAGCCCAGCCCCGCGTTTTCCTTGGCGCCCTCCAGAACTGCGCCTATCACTATGGCTTATTTTCGGGGTATGGCTTATATTTCGCAAATGCGAAAAAATCCTGCTATGGTTTATTTTATGACTACGTCTTAAAATAGGGGAAACAGGGTACATGCCCTGGTTATCTCCCGCTTAGACTACTGTAATGCGCTCTACATGGGGCTACCTTTGAAGGTGACTCAGAAACTACAACTAATCCAGAATGTGGCTGCTAGACTGGTGACCGGTAGCAGCCACTCGGACCATATCACACCAGTCTGAAAGACCTACAGTACTTTTCCAAGCACAATTCAAAGTGTTGTTGCTGACCTTTAAAGCCCTGACCTATATAAAGCCTCAGTCTTATATACTTGAAGGAGCATCTCCACCCCCATTGTTCAGCCCAGACACTGAGATCCAGCTCCGAGGGCCTTCTGGCGGTGCCTGCTCTGCAAGAAGTGAAGTTACAGGGAACCAGGCAAAGGGCCTTCTCAGTAGTGGTGCCTGCCCTGTGGAACAACCTCCCATCAGATGTCAAGGAGATAATTAATTATACAACCTTTAGAAGACATCTGAAGGCAGCTCTGTATAGGGAAGCTTTTTAATCTTTAATGTTTTATTATGCTTTTATATATATTGGAAACCACCCAGAGTGGCTGGGGAAGCCCAGTCAGAGAGGCAGGGTACAAATTTTATTATTATTATTATTATTATTATTACATATATCCCACTATGGCTGATAATCCTTATGAGACTCTAAACAATGTCTTTTGGGCCCCAATGTATGCCAAGTGGTCCACATTCAGTCATACTTTGTGCAGAGCTGGTCTAAACTGTAGGCTGGTTTGGACGTACAGTAATACATACGGTATATTTTGGTCCTTGTTCATAGTGCTTCACCTCCCCAGTATGAGCTAAGATAGAGAAACTTAATGACTGAACCAGCACAGATGACTAGTAACAATTCCCATAATTTCAGCAACTTTTCATGTTTCTTTGCAAGATAGTCTACCTCAGGAAAGGCAGCGGTGCTTGTTTGGGGGCGAAAAAAGGTTTTTTGAAAACTACCCTACCATCATGTGTAAATATGGGCATGATAGTAAGTTTTGTGATGGAGAACCTGTGGCCCTCTAGAAGTTGCTAGGCTATGGCTCCCATCATTTCTGTTTACTGGCTATGCTAGCTGAGGCTGATGGGAGCTCGAGTTTAACAACTTCTAGAAGGCCACAGGTTAACCACTCCAGGTTTACAGGAAAGTAAGTAAAAAAATTCAGTACTGGACATGAATTACAATTGCCAAACACAACTGTACAATTCATTTCGCTTGTGTTCATGTGGACAAGGCAGTGCTAATTGCTTCTGCATTTTTTAAGCAGTTGGCTTAATCATGTGCAGTTCAGATATGTATATGGCTTTATGTGTTCCATTTCTGCTACACAGAAGGTATCCCAGACCTCTTTGCTTTCTAGAGAGGAAATAATCATTTATGGTGGACAGAGGATAGCGAACCTGTGGGTCTCCAGATGTTCTTGGACTACAACTCCAGATGTTCTTGGACTACAACTCCTTGACCATTAGCCAGGCTGGCTGGGACTGATGGAGTCCAAGTACACCTGGAGGGCCACAGGTTCCCCATCCTTTGTTTAGGAATAGAGAATTGAACCAGACCTACTGAGAGGCAAAGTGATTTTACTGCTTCAGGTGGGAGGGGCCACTAGCTCAGCAGTAAGAGCATGTGCAGAAGTTCTCTGGTTCCAGACCCTCTCATCTCCAGTTGAACAATCTCAAGTTGCAAGGCTTGAAAGTACTGGCAAGCCACTGTGAATTGGAGAAGATCACACCGAGCGGGATGGACCCAGTGGTCTGACTCGGTATGGCAGCTGCGTATGCTTATATGAATTCCATTAAGGGCTGCAGAGCCCCTGGGCAGGAAAGTGTCCAAAGATTGTTCCCATGTCAGTATGTGGACGAGAATGCCCAGGGGCGAGTGGGGGCAGCTCCAACGCCAAAGTGGCTTGGTCTGATCCTGCTTTGTGAAGCTCTTTTCTCATCTTGACCTTCAAGTTAAATTACCATTCATTTAGCCTTCATTTTATGAACAGACACATATATAACACAGGGGATTATGAGAGCTGCAGTGCAGGGAGACTCTGGGGTGCTATTGAATGTCTTGCCTGTCACAGGATTGTGGAGTAAAGGTTGAGACTTCTGTCCATTTTTTGTCCCTAAGCCATAACCAATTTGTATAAGATGACATGTTGGACATGGTAATATTTGGTGCAGACAGAATCATGGGATCAGTTTCCACAGAGTTCATGTATCCAAGTAACAGTCAAGCATTATGAGCATTCACAAACTCTCGTCTTGATTTGGCTCCAGCTACTATTTTAGAACAAAAATTGCAAAGAAATTATGAGGAAAATGCAGGGCATGGTAATTCTGGGATATCATTGGCCTTGACTTGACCATACAAGGTTGTGTAGTGGAGTTTTGAATATAATTCTTCTTCGCTCACTTTCTGAGTAGAATGTCTTACACAAAATTTAAAAAGAACAGTACCAAAAGAATAGTGCAGAACAGAGCCACCAGCTTTATTTTTCTGGCAGGGGCTCCTGTGTATTTAACAGTTGTCTGACATTCATTAGGTGAAGCTTTCCCCCATCATTGCATCTGTCTGCCAATAAAAAATTCACCTGCTGAATTTCTGTTTCTTGTGCTGCTAGGAGGAAAAAATAAACAGCAGCCTGATCTATGTGCACTGATGCCCCGACATAACCCTGTGGAAGTACTCAGGACTGCTTGCCTTTGCTCTTGTGAACAGAATGAGAGGAGTGGGGAGAGGAAAGAATGAATAAATGGATGGATGGATGGATGGATGGATGGATGATAATGAATATTAATAAGATAGTGATCTATTCTGTAAACAAAGTGTGATGGTGCAGTAGTATTTGAATGAATCATGTCACACACTTATTCATTACAGTATTGGGGGGGGCAAGAGAACTGAGGGGGGAAGTGGCAGGAGAAAACACAGCTGTGTCCACCCCCCATTTCCTCTGTTGCATTAAAGGTACAATGCAAAGTTCCAGGATGTGACCTGGAGTCAGCAGCCAACTTGGTCAGTGGCCAGGGATGATGACAGTTGTAGTATAACACCATTTGGAGGATGAAGAATAATAGAAAATTTGTAGGTGCATTCTCTTTTGTGATTTGGAGAATTCTGTTAAAGAAATTGGTTTTTTCCCGGGTTTTGGCTTAGCAGTCTTTAAATGGGTTGTGGGGAGAAATGAAAAGCCAAAGGTTTGTTAAGTTTCCCCGCTTGCCTTCCAGCTTGAAAGATGCATCACATCACCATCTCCACTCCAGTCATCACCCTGCTATCCCCCTCCCTGGCAATGGAGGGTTTGTCTGCAGGATTATAATCCTTCTCTGTCTGTCTGTCTGTCTGTCCCCTCCCCATTTTCTAGGGATGATGACGAGGCTGAGGACGTCCACCAGTTTTGTTGCCCTGCCTCTGAGTGCAGCAGCCCCTCCTCTAGGTAACCTGGAGGGGGTGCCACCATCCCCCCTCCACGTCTTGCACTTCTAACCTGGACCCTGAGACCTCACTACACCAGCTTCACACCCTGCCCCCCTTGGCACCCTGGGGATGGGCTCAGAGGCCGTTCCAGAGACACCCTTTCCCTCCTGCATAGAGCAAAGGAGGGTGTTCATGGCAAACAGTTCCTGCCTTTACTCAGCTCTGAACAGGCAGGTTCATCTCATTTGTCATCTCTGAGTTTGGTCTTTCGCAGTCTCTGTTCTCTTGCTCTTTGCATCCTTTGGTATTTTGATATTTTGGTTCTTGGGTTGTGTGAGCTTTCTTACTAGGTCCTGTGCCCTTAATAATCAGCCCAGCATACAGAAATTTAGCAGGGGAAGTATTTGTCATCTCCATGACAAAGGATGGGGGGGGGGAAGCGATGGGGGGAAATGTCACTTTTTAAAATTTATTTGCAACAAGAGCAGGGACCGTAAACAACAGCAACAAAAGTGCTTCTCCATTAGAACTTGACCATCAACCACCTTCCCCCACCGGGGGGGGGGCTGCTTTGACCTCTGCTTTTGTCTCAGTGACACCCCCTCACCTTTCCAGACTTTGGTTTTGAGCTTTGAATTGGCTTTTTGAAACCCCAGATTGCCAACATTTCTGCAACTGGCCCTCTCTTAACATACCAGGGGACTCCTACATTTCTCTCTGGTGGGCTGCTTGCTGGTTAAAGGCACAGGAGCCTGGCTGATACAAAGGTGGCAACCCAGTTTCACTCTAGCTCCCCCCCCCCTTTTCTGGTCATCTTTAACCCTCTTAAGTTTTGGTTTAGCTAATCTCTCCTGTCCATATCTTGACTTTAGATCTCCTTTTATCACTCAAACTTGCTTCTGCCATTTTGTTGTAACATTGCTAAAAAAAGAAAGAAGAGAGGCTATGCTGCCTAGTGCCAACACTTCCCAGTGGCCGCGCTTGCTTTGCTTCCTAAGTCCAGACGTGGTTGAGTTGCCAATTTCTACAGTGCCCCTTCTCCTCTGCCTCTTAACAGCAGCTAGCAGGCAGAAGTTACCGTAAGCTGGTGAGACTTTCCTTGGTGGGGGTAAGGAGACGGGAAAAGCTTCACTTACTATTTATGGCTGGCTGGCATAAAAGGCACTGGAGCAGGGCTGTTTCAGAAAGCTGGCAACCCTCCTGATTTGTGAGGGAGTTGGCTGTGATAAGGGGCTTGCCTCCAGAGGAGGCAGTGATGACCACCAACTTGGATGGCTTTAAAAGTGGATTGGACAAATGCATGGATAAGGCTGTCAGTGGCTACTAGCCTCTGTGGCTTTGCTCTGCGTCCACAGCTGGAGGCAGAGATGCTTCTGAATATCAGTTGCTGGAAACCACAGGAAGGGAGAGTTGCCCTTGGGCTCGTTTCCCACATGCATCTAGTTGGCCAGTGTGAGAACAGGATGCAGGACTAGACGAGCCATTGGTCCCTCTTGTGTCTTATTGGTGTGGCCTTTCACAGTCCTAGGAGCAGCCTTCTCAAGCCAGTCTGCAGGTTCAGAGGATACAAATCCTACTTAAGGTGCTGCATAGGAGGCTGACACTTGAGGGACAGAGTCTTGCTTTGAAAATGAAGCTGGATAGAATTTTATTTGACCTTTAACCTGTAACTAAATCTTGAGTTGACCTTTCAGCTCCTGTGTCATTTTTGACGGCCTTTGTAAAAGCTGACCTGTATTCTGATGTTTAGTATTTGTTGTTGGTTGTATAGTCTATAAGAAACATGGTTCAGGCACCAATCCTAAACACACTTCACTCAAGGAAGTGCTCATTTACTTGGGGGATGGGACAGGTCCTGAACTCATAATTTCACTTTCTGCAGTGTGTCCTTGCATCATGGCTGTAGTGGTCTTCCAATCTCTTCACACATTACCTTTTAAAATTGTAAAAAGCAAATTTTACAACCACTGCATCAGGCAGGCACACTTACTGGGACTGACTCTGGTTTCCTGTTGAGTCTACACTGTACACTTTTACTGCCACATAATGGGGAGACTGCCCCCCCCCCCCGCCTGGTCTTGTCTCTGGAACGGACTCTGCCAAATATCCCTAACCTCCCCTAACCTTTTGCTCCAATCTCAGTTTACACATTTTTCTATGCAGACGCATAAGCCTTAAATATTAACCCCCCTTTCTGCTTTTTCACCACCCCCACGGGGAAGAGCATTTCCAAACAACCTTTGCTGCGCCCCTCAACTCTAAATGCAGTTCTTGCACTGGCCTCTAGGGGTCCCCCTACATGCACTTTTTCTGCCTGTCGCTGCTCCGTCTCAGCCTTCCTTGCAATTTCAGGATGCTACCCGAAAGAACATGGAAACCAACCAAAAAGAAAACCCTCTTTGGAATCAGCTTCGATTGTTTGTTCCCTGTGGGACTCTGTCCAAACTGGGCACCAGCCTCTACCCTGCAAGACTATATGCCCTTGGGACCATCTCTCTTTTCCTCTCTCTCTGTTTCTCCTTCCGGGCTTCAGGATCTGCTAGCCAACCCCCAGGGAGGCACCTTGGATGCAGCAGCTCTCTGCTTAATCAAGCAAACTGTTCCGGCGTCACAGACTCTGGGTGTGGGCCGGGAATCCTGGACAATGGAGGATTTTGCAGGCTGTGAAGCGTGCAGACTCTGCGTTCTTGTGCTGTGGGGGGGGCACTCTCTGTTTTGCTTGTGCTGTCTCCTGGGTTGGCACCATGCATAAGATCTTGTATTCCCTTCTGGGCCACCTGTGGATTTCATTGGAAGAAAAAGGTGGCTAGGTGGAGGCAGGGCGGGCGAAGAAAGCTCACGGGGTATTATCTACAAGGAGACGTTTTGCCAAATCTGCTCTACTACTGCTGAGATTTTGATATTCAGTGTGAGAAATGTTTCTGACTTTCCCCATCTTGTCAATGTGAATTGTCGTGGTTCCTGGAGAGGCCACAAGAGAAAGCTGCCTTAATGGCACATGCATTCTCCAGTTCAGCGGATTAGACAAACTGGTGGCTGAGGTGGTGGGACATATGGAATTCTGCTTGGTGATAATCCCTGTATGCTTTTCTGGGGGAAAGAGTCTTAAAGGGATGGCCTCTGGTGCAGACATCGGGGGAAAGTCAGTGACAAGGCCCAGGCTTTGCTTGCCAAAGGTCCCAGGTTCTTTCCATTTAAATGGATTTGGGTGGCAACTGTGGTGTTGCGTCCTTTTTTGGTGCCTGGGGTGCATGCGCACGTGTGTGCATGGGCAGGGCAAGCAGGGCTCTCGCCGCCAGCGGTGCCAGGCACGCATGCACAGGGCACAGAGGGTTCACGGAGAGCTCACACACCAGCTCAGCCCTGGCTACTGGAGGAGGAGGAGCCCGATTGGCCGACACAGCCCTTGGTGAGCAAATCCCCCCAATTCAGCAAAAGGACTGGGGACGCGGTGGGCTCTGGGGCGTCAGGCAGGGCAGGATAGGGATCCCTGCATGGGGGCACCTGGCTCACACTCCCTAAAATTGTGTGTCTGGAGCTGTGCCCCCCGGGGGTCCCATATTAGCCTCTGGGTGGCAGGGCTGTGAAATACCTTTGCCTGAGGCCTTAGGCAGGCAGGCAGAGTGGACCATGAGTGATGAGCCTTTGAGCCTCCAGGTGCTGCTGGACATTGCTCCCATCAGCTCCAGCCAGCATGGCCAATGGTCAGGGTTGATGGGAGCTGTAGTCCAGCAACATCAAGGAGTCTACGGGTTTCCCATTCCTGGAGTAGACTGAGCTGCTTAGATGGACCACTGGCTTGACCAAACCAGGTTCATGCATACATCTGTTCTACTACACATCAACGGTTGGGCAGAGTGGCTTTTTCAAAGGCAGCAGCCACCTCTCCTTTCCTGCAAAGGACTCTGGGAAAGCCACGACTTTAATCCGATTCTGCCGCTGGGGCAAAACAAAGAGGTAAGCGGTAGTAGTTTAATCCTCATTGGTGTGGCAGTGTGAATTACAGCTGCTGTTTGCAAAAGTAGGTGCTGATTCCTGTGTTACCATGGCAACATGCTTACCATCGGGAAAAGTGGTGTGGCGGGGGGAGGGATCCACATTTCTGCACAGCTGGGAAAGTACAATCATGCTTAGTTCCCATGCCAGCACTTTACCTCCACCTTGGTAGTTCAACCACATGGAAGCACGTTATTTGATGACAACTGTGTCACCGTCATAATATATGAATCAGGTGACCAGAAAGCTCAGATTATGCTTTTGGACTCCAGAGAACTGCTACGAACACAGCTGAGCATCCACAGAACACGATAGTTCTGTGTAGGAAATAATGTGTGATGATAACACACGTCTATATTTTGCTGTGTGCTATGGCAAAATACATGTGTGCTGTGGTCATGTGGGATATTCTTACATGTGGCTTGCATGTTATTTCCTGCATGGACTTGATTTCTGTTTTCTGGAATTCATCATGTTTGAAGCACTCTTGACCCTACACAGAGTCTGTACATTTGCATCTTAATTGACTTGCTTTACTATATGTTGACTGTACAGTGCTTGTGCCTTTTCCTAGCTGGGTTTTGTAAAACAAAACAAAACAAAAAACAAGACCTACTTTTTTCTAGCTGCCCTAAAACCCCAATCTATTAAGTATGGTTAAGTAAACGAGAGCAGGTCATGGGACCCTGCACCTCTGGACGCCCCTCATCTGGCAGTCTTATTCATAGTTATTTCTGCATTGACTTTAAAAATGGCTTTCCCTAACTAGGGCTTCTGCCTTAAACAGAGTTTGCCAACTACCGGTAGTTTCAAATCCTGATTAAGATGGGAACTCTGGTTTGCATTATCCATGGTTAAGGCTGGTAAAGACAAAAAACTTAACCATGGTTAATGCTGCCGTGATAAGGGTGTGAGCCCAGTCTTGATCTCCCAATAGTCATGATATCAGGAATGATA
This sequence comes from Darevskia mixta, assembly GCA_034641385.1. Classification (NCBI taxonomy): domain Eukaryota; kingdom Metazoa; phylum Chordata; class Lepidosauria; order Squamata; family Lacertidae; genus Darevskia; species Darevskia mixta. The sequence goes on along the minus strand of JAWWNH010000067.1, from coordinate 1,958,515 downwards.
TCCCTGTCCCTGCTCTCTGTCACATACTGACACTCAAAACTACATGTTACAAGGAATGTATGGCTTCTGCAATCCTACATCTCCACAATAAAATTTCATTAAGCAAGAAGCATGACATGTCATCATACTGAATTTCCCCACTCCCTTGCAAGTATTACAGGGGACACAATGGATGGAGATGTTCATCTACAACAGCATTCCTCATAAGGCCCAAGCTAAACAAGAGGTTTGCATGCAAAATAGTTAACGAGGTGGGGCAGAAGAAAAAAGCATTTGGCTCTGTGCTAGGTGAAGAAGCAGTTCCATTCAAATGCTCCTTATTTCTACACACTTGACCAATATGGTTTTACACACACACACACACACACACACACACACACACACACTGCCCACAACCATGAGGGCTAGATGCTTGCTTGTTTATTTTTTTAAATGAAAGCTCAGATTCTCAGGATTCCACCAGTACTGGATTCTGGTAAGCCATAAAGCGCGTTCTGCTGTGCAACTGTGGGCCTTGGCAGATTTCTAAAACCACTTCCCCCCGCAACTTTCCCCTTCCACAAAACGATGGCATTCTTCTGCAAATTGTTGAAACTGCACTGAATTCCTCCCCGCCCTCCTGTACTATTGGTGTGAATAAGGAATGTAGCTGGCACTACCTGCCATACAGCAGCTGTGCAAAACAGGAGCAAACTGGATGAGTTGCAGTGTGTGCCGCACCAGTTTACAAGTATGCAAAATGGGTAAGGCACTGCAATGAGGTTTCTTCATGTTAACCTGCCTTTGTCCTCATTCCCCTCCTGTGCCCTTGAGGGTTTTCCTACCCCCTGTTGGATCTTGGGTGCACAGTATGAGACTTTGCACTGCCCCTACATGCAAAACAAGCGTGCCTTGCACACCAAGGGAAGGCTGTGTCTTATGAAGCGGCCATAAATACTTTAACACACTGACCAGTTGCTTGGTCCCACACTAGCTGAATAGCCATTTGCCAGCCAGTTATGAAAATGTGCTTGGACATATTGTGCAAACAGGTGCTGCTGGGGGAGAGACTGGGGAGGAAAGCTCCTCTTCTGCCCCTGCCCCCACCTGCCTGTGGAGCATGTCAGGAATACATGCTGATCCATCTCTGGGGCAATTCCTTCCCCCCACCTGTTTTGGTCCCCTCTTTGCTCAGCTCCTCAGTTTCCCTGCCAGGTATAGGCTGTACCATATTGATGTGTGCTGCTTGAAGAAGCCCATTGCTCCATGTCTTCCCACCCCAACTTGTTTCTGTAAATAAGAAACAAAAGAGGCTTTATAACAAATACTCTTGTGTATAAAAATGATTTCGGTCAATAAATCTAAGGCTTCTGTCTTCTCTGAACCAAACAATAAAGAAAAGAACAATTAAATGGATCCTCCAGACTTCTGTTGCCTCTCCTCCCTTCTTCTCTCAAATCTCGCATTCTCTGCAAGGCTGAGTAGGAGCTGGGCTGCTGCTTGTGAGACATTTGGCGGGTGGGGAGCTGGAGGATCAGAAGGAAGGTGTGTGTGTGTGTAGGGACTGTACTAAAGGAGGAAAAAGGAGCAGGTTGCTTCCCTCTGTTTTGCTGTCCTAAAGCAACTTTTCCACAGGCTTTTATTTTTGCCCTTTTTAGGGAATGGGTAGCAGCTTCCTGTCCAAATGTTAGCTTCTTCATATTTCTCTCCCCTCCCCAGTGCCACTTTGGGGGCTTTGAACAGATCTCTTCACCTGCATTTGTTGGGCATCTCCTGGACCACTTCGTCAAAGAACTATAGGTTTATAAAATATAAACTGGTAACCACAGCGTGTCTATTCTAACCCCATGATCTCAGTAGACAGAGAGAGACAGATGGCAATAAAAACTTCTGCTTTATTCTAGAGGTAGCATTTGAGGGCTATCTTTATATGCCCAATACATTTTGGGAAGGTACAGTCATTGCATTAATTTAGACCAGGGATTCAAAAATATTTCCTTATGGCTTTTCTGCACAATACGTTTTTTGCCACATAAATGTGACTTTCATTTCTCATTTGTTGTGGGCATGTGGGAAGAGGAGTTGGCTATTCCACGTGAACTGCATCCACAAGAGAGAAGCCTCAGAAATGGCCAAAAATATTGCACCATTTCAGTATAAGGAAAAGCAAGCAACGCTGAGCAACTTTCAATCAAGACAAGTGGCCAATAACTGTTGACTTACCTAGCTCATAGCCAATGAACTTCAGTTCCATCTAAAACCCATAATTCAGTAAAATATCTTTTCTAATGGCAAATTCTGCTGACAACAGGACACAGCCAAATATGCTCAGGGGGTGCTGGTTCCCCCCCCCCCCGCCCATTTCATAGTAATCCTTATCATATCCTCAGCCTGTAGCATGTGACAGGGAGATGCAAAGACTAATGTGTCATATCAGAATGTTAAATGCAGATTGAACCTTCATACACCAAAGATTGGTCTAAGGTAGGTGTAAGTTTAATACAGCTTGCTTACTTATGGTGGCTTCCCTCAGCTGGCTGTTGCTGGATCTCATCGGTTGCATGCTGTGCAGTTATAATTAGCATTGTTTGCACTCTCGGCAGACCCCTATCTAGGAACATCCATAGGGCACCAGGTGGGGGCTACCTTAGGGACACAGCAGCAGCAGGTTTTGAGAGTGGGGTGCACAAGGGACATGGAAACCCCTGCTCACTGAAGCTGCAGCTGGGAGCATCCTCATTGGGCTGCTGTACTCCACTCATTCAGATAGGCCACTTGGATGAGCAAGTGAGCAAATGGGATCCCCATTGGAACCAGCTCTGAATCCTCAGAGATTGCCCAGGGCCACAGAGTGTGTCCTGAACTCAGTTAGAGACTGAACCCTTGGTCCTCCAGACCAACATCATTGGTGGATTCGTATCTGTCTGAATTTTAGATTGGAGCATTCTGGAAGAAGAATGACAGGCTTATGCCAAAGAGCCAATTATGAGTTCAGTCCCAGGGCTGGCTAGGATCTCATGCCACAAAATGCCTTTGTATGAAATTGGGTTTTACTGTGAGGCAGAGATTAGGCAGGCAAAGCAGCGACTGCATGGGCAAGGTGGAGCTAGTTTGTCCCACACCTTTGGTATGTTCCTGTGTTGCTTTTTTTCTCCCAGCAGTTGAGCCTTGAAATACACTTTGCTCTGTAGGAGGCAGTGTGTGAGGTGGAAGAGAAATGGTTGATTCCCTGAGCTTGCAAAGTGAAATAACTCTAGGGGCATGTGCTTACCTCCCACCCAGCGGTCCTTTGCTGCTGAGCCACTTCCACAGTTTAGGTAAGCACATGGTAACTTTTTGGAGCTGAGACATTTTTCAGACTTTGTCCAAGCAAGTTTGGATGGTGGATTGTTTGGCTGGCAGAAATCTCCTGGGATCAGATATCAAGGAAAGGGAGAGGTAAGCAGCTTTATGAAAGGGGTGTCTCCCATTTGACATTCACTACCCTTCAGTCGCGGGTGGCGCTGTGGGTTAAACCACAGAGCCTAGGGCTTGCCAATCAGAAGGTCAGCGGTTCAAATCCCCGCGACGGAGTGAGCTCCCATTGCTCAGTCCCAGCTCCTGCCAACCTAACAGTTCAAAAGCATGTCCAAGTGCAAGTAGATCAATAGGTACCGCTCCGGCGGGAAGGTAAGCGGCGTTTCTGTGCTCTGCTCTTAGTCCTGCTGGCCACATGACCCGGAAGCTGTACACTGGCTCCCTCGGCCAATAAAGCGAGATGAGCGCCGCAACCCCAGAGTCGTCTGCGACTGGACCTAATGGTCAGGGGTCCCTTTACCTTTTACCCATCAGTCAATTTTACATTGGTTGGAAGGAGATGAAATAAATTGGGGAGACTGGATTCATGGCTTCCCTAGCAATCCACCCTACGCAGAAGCATCTGTGGTCATGGGGCTGCAGCAGGCAGCCCTCCATCATGCCTCTCAACCCAGTTCCAGTGGAGAAACACTCCTCTCCCACACCATTGTTCTTTGCATTTTAATTGCCATTTGTGCATGTCTAGATGCTTGCAGCCCCCACCCCCAGGCCTGGGCGTCTTAGAGTCCCAGCCATGAAGAGATGTCAGTAAGGACAGGGCTCCTCTATTGCTTCAAGAATGGTGCAGAACCAGAATTTGGGTAGATGCAGCTTGCCAGGAGAAAACCTCCCCCAGCTGAGATTCTACAGAAAGTTGGAAGGTGCAGGAATTCTACACCCCCCCTCCAGCATCTCTTTTTCTTAAATCTCTCCCCAGGTTTAAAGCTGCATACAGCACCACATACACACGTGATTGTTCCCTTGGAAAAGCAGGCAACCCAAGCCCACTCCAGCTCCACTTCTTGTGTGTCAGGGGACAGGGTGCCATCCGCTTTCCTGACTTTGTGAAGCCTGCAGCTGGGGTTGCAATATTTCTTTCTATGGCCAGGCTTCTGTGCCAGTAAGAGCTGCTTGACGTCCAGAATTCTAACAGTTGCAACTTTCTGCACCACTGTATCAATATGCCTGGCAAAGCTGTACCTATTAGATGCCTGTCTGTTGAGCAGCTCTTGGCAACAGCACAGGATGCCCTGCTGGGAAGATGAAAACTGGCAGCTTTGCTCCAGTTCTTGTAAATATTTCCTCACAACAGTTTGAGAACCCAACTCACTGGAAATTCTGTGTTAACACCTGAGTGTGTTCTCTTCTTTAGATTTGCTCACTGCTGCTTCTGAATGAGATCACCAAGCTGCCTGTTCATTGTTATTATTGTTTAATTGTACATATCTTAAACTTACCCAGCATTCAGGTTGCATCTTTGCAGACTTAACACTAGATGGCAGCAAAATTTGAGTTCTGATCTGCCTTCCTCTTACGGTACTTGGGGGCACTTTGGGAATCGCAGCCCCCCCCCCTCTAGTGGTTAAGGCAAGGCCAGTGTGGTTTCAGGGAGAGATGGGCAAATGCGGATGCTAAGGAGTGGGGTTGGGGTGAGCAGAGACTGAGCTTTTTCTCTGGTGGGGTGGGGTAGGGCTGGAAATTGGACTTTTGAATCCTGGCTTTTGTTCACAATGTTGGGCAGTGAGCTTGTGGTTAACTCACGGAGACACAGAGTCAGGACTTCTTCTCTCTGCTCCCGTATTCACTGTATCCACTCTGCTGGATTTTGCTCTTATTAAGTTCAAAGTAACGCATGGGTTGGATGTTGCTCAGTGGGTCATCTAGTTCTACAAAGTTGAAGTGCATCACCCAGAGGGTTACTGATTCTAAAGAAGTGGCAGGTTTGGCCCCTCTAATTCTGGATTCTAGAAAATTGGAAGAGAGAGTTGAGGGAGGAGGTTGTGCCTGTGCTCTCTTATGCTGTTCTCAGAGTTGGAAATCACTGTATTTAAATAATTGTGCAACCCAGAACTTTGGACTCCAAAATAGGCACACACACACACACACACACACACACACAGCTGAAATACAAATATACACAGGTATTCATAATTTGCCATTCTGATTTCAATTGAGAATATTTGAAATCAAGTGCTTTATACTTTTTGGCATCACTTGACATTGTTTTGTTTTCAGTAGCCATCAAATATGAAATCTCTTCAGCTGTCGTTTCTCAGATACAAAGTACTATTATATGTCAACTAACAAATTTTATTAAAATATCAACTGTCACATATTAAATATTGAAATAAAATAGCATAGACAGCCAAGTCCACAAATCAAATATTCAGAGACTATCCTTTGAATATGCAGGATTGAAATTCACAGAGGATAATATTTAGAAGAATGTTGGGAGCAAATTGATTTCAGCTCTAGTGTTCTTCCTTAAACACAGACCCAGTTCACACATCACATGAAATCTGTTTAAAATAAACACTGATTATCATAGAACTGTAGAGTTGGAAGGGACCCCAAGGGTCATCTAGTCCTACCCCCTGCAATGTAGGAATCTCAACTAAAGCATCCATGACAGATGGCCACCCAACCTCTGCTGTAAAGTCTCCTCTTTTCTAGGTTAAACATTCCCAACTCCCTCAACCATTCCTCATAATCATCCTGGTTGCCTTCCTCTGCACATGTTCTATCTTGTCAAGATCCTTCTTAAATTGCAGTGCCCAGAACTGGACACAGGACTCCAGGTGTGTTCTGACCAAGGCAGAAGAGAGTGCAGTGGCGTGTGGTCAGTGGACTAGGGAGACTAGGCTAGTCCCCTAAATGTTCCCCTGGCACCTCCTTCCCAAAGCCTGGGAAGCTTCTGCCCGGCTTGGGGAGGGAGGCATGATGCTCACACATGCAACATCAGGACGTTGCGACATCACACCTGTGTCACGCCCCCCATCACCTTACAAGCTGGTGCCTCTGATCCTAATTGTTCTCCTATGAAAAATTTCACAGCACGCCACTGATAGAGCAGGACTATTAATTCCCTTGATCTGGACACTAGGCTTCTCTTGATGAAGCCTAAAATAGCATTATCTTTTTTGTTGCTGCATCACACTTTCGACTCATGTTAAGCTTGTGGTCCACCAAGACCCCTAGATACTTTCCCCATGTACTACTGGCAAGCCAGGTGCCCCCCATCTTATATTTGTGCAGCTGGTTATTCCTGCCTACGTGAACAACCTTACATTTGCCCCTATTGAAACTTCCTGCATCCAAGTCATTTTTAAAGACAAACAACAATGGCCCCAGGCCCCACTTGTAACATTTTTCCAGGAAGATTAGGAACCATTAGTGAGCACCCAATTTGTCCATCACATGATATTTCAGATTGAAATAAACAGTGGTTTTAATGTGAATGAGCAGCAGCTGTTGCACATAGCTCCACAGTTCCCTCAGTGCTCCTGTGCTGTTGCTGCTCCATGGCCTGGCTTGTTGTGTCATCTAAACCTGGGCTCATGATTTGTTTTCTTAAAACAAAACAAGAGAAGTGAGTCAAAGAACAAACGTTGGTTACTTTGAAGGAAATAAACCACATGTGCTATCTGGGGACATGGGGGGGGGGCTATCCTCATTTTTGTGATGTTTAAAGGAGGCACCCCCAGCTCCCTGCTGTGATTGGAGCAGAGACAGGCACTCCGGCAATGTGTGTGGCACCAGCAATCCTTGTTCACCCCTCAGTGAGACGGTGATAATTCTGTTGTTATTTTTATTTTTAATGGATTTATAGTTTGCCTTCCCACGACAGGTTACAATATACTGTGACAATGCAGCATTAACCCCAATGAAGATCTGAATGGAGCTGGGAAGGTTTGCAGCTTCTGCTTCATGCTCTTAAATGCCATGCTGCGGGTGGGCAGAAGCAGGGCAGGATGAAAGGGTGAGGTTGGTTGCCTTGATCTAGCCCCACTCCTCAGCTGGCATTTAAGGGGCTGCCCTTCGGCTCTCCCATTTTGACCCACTTCCCACAGCCCTGGTTATAAAAAGATCCCTGAAGACGGGGGGGGGGGGGGATGCAGCTCTGCTGTTGCCAGGCAACCCTGCCCTGTGACTGCAGAAGGGAGAGCAGCAGGCCCTGTGCATATGCAGGGATCCTCTGACTGCCACTGCACAGGACACCTGCATTTTCTTACTGTGTGTGATACTGCACATCCATGGGCAGCCATGCCACTTGAAGGTGGGCTTGCAATGCTAGACTTTGCCAGCACATCTGTAGGCAACGGCCCCCGCACTGCTTTGAGGGCTGCTTCTCACTTGGCATTTTATACTTGGATACAGAAACCAGGTACAAAATTATGCTTGCCTGGTAGCACCTGGCAACAATACCCATACCGTTAAAGAATTGCTTTTCTTGATCAAACACTTGGCATTTTGCAAAGAATTAAGCCTCAGCTTCAGTGTCTTTTGCTGAGAAAAGTGGGTATTTAAACACATACATGCCATTTACAGCTGAATTGAGGCAGTTATTTTGTAATTGGGTCCAAACGAAAGAGGTGTCCAGTCTAAATTGCACCTTAATTTAATTGTTTACATTTGTAGCCTTCCCAGACCCAATAGCTTGGGGTGTGTAGATAATAATATTTTAAAATGTGCACCCTTATGGATTTGACTGGGCAAGCTTAAGGGGATACTCCCGATTTAGTTTAGATGTATTGATGGTATTATTTATTCATCAATTTAATTATTTCTATGATTTCTGAACTGCCCTTTGCCAAAGGGATCCCAGGGTGATTCTGCAGATCTGCACAATCAAAACATCAGCACGTGTATAAAATCAATAAATCAAAACATTAAAATCTAAAATTAAAGTCAAATAAAATTATTCCGTTTAAAACAATCCAGACAATTATTTCATAGTGGTGGAGGTGATTTCTTATGTATGCTGCTGGACACACACAATTATTGACTGACTGGTTTGTTTGTTGCTCTGTTGTTACTACTGTACTTCTATATCCCACCTTTCCTCCAAAGAGCTCAAGATGGCATAAGTGGTTCTCCCACCTGCCCCCATTTCCCCCTCACAGCAACCCTGTGAGGTAAGTTAATCTGAGAGGCAGTGGCTTAATGGCTAAGTGGGGATTTGAACCCTCCTCCCAGGTCCCAGTCCATCACCCTCAACACACTGGGTCTTTTTAGGCCTCTTTCAGTGCAGCTCTAAAGGCAATAGAAAGTCGGTTCATACACTGACTTCCACGTCTACATATTCAGCTACAGTTTTGACATGCATGTGCTTAATACAGAAGCCCATTCAGTTGCCCATTTTTGATTGATTGACTAATTGAGTGGATATTTTTATCATTGTTATTTGTTGCTAAATTTATTACCTGCCCTTCACCAACGGATCCCAGGGCAGGTAATAACTATTTTTTTAAAATTAAAACCCAGAGTTTAAAAAGTTAAAACAAGTAACAGTCACAGGAAGAGAGCAGGTCTTGAAAACACACATCTCAGGGGTCAAAGGCCAGGGGCCTTCGCACTTCGCACTTCCTCCAAGGAGCTCAAGAGCAGCTTGCCTCTATCTTTATGATTATTATTACTACTACTACCATTATATCATTATATCTATGTAAACGTAAGTTTACAAAGACCAGGTATGACAAGAGGGTTGCACTCTAAAATATTTCCCAGGAAACAAACAACAGACATAGGAAGGAAATGGAGGCAAGGATGAGTAGCGGGGAAATACGTGGTGATTTCTATTACGTGGACTTTAGTTAAGTTGAAGTATAAGGACTAGTGGGGTATCTAAGTATTTTACAGGGCCTGATCCATATTGCTTTAGCAGCGGGGATTCATAGATTAATAGAATTGTAGAGTTGGAAGGGTCCATGAGGGTCATCTAGTCCAACCCTCTGCAATGCAGGAATCTCACCCAATGTGGGGATCAAACCCACGAGCCTGAGATTAAGAGCCTCATGCTCTACCAACTGCGCTATCTCAACTCCCATTTTCCAAATGGCAGGGATAATGACTTGCCACAACACATCCATGACAGAAGTGGGACTTGAACCCACGTCTCCAGCCTGACTATTTACCACACCATGCTCACTTTCATTTTGGCATGCACCCAGGCTGAGAAGAGTCGAACATTTACAAGGAAGCAGGGAAAGCATAAACTCTCAGCTCTGCGGGAAAGAGTGTATGGTTGGCATACCTACACCACAAATATGTATCTGTCTTCTACAGTTTAACTGACACAACTTCCTCCAAGGAATCCTGGGAACTGGAGGTTGCTGAGAATTCTGCAGGTGAGACCTCTAACAACCTTCACCAAACTACACTTCCCAGGAGTTCCTGAGGTGAAATAATCACCATTAATTCAGTTCAAATCAATAAACCAGAGGTGCTGTTTTGCATCCAGCTTTGCTGAGAGTTTATTCCTCAGCTGTTTTCTTCCAAAGGACAACTTCAGGAGTAAATAAGGTATCTATATGGATATACAGTATTGTACAGTCTCTACACCACGGTCAGGTGGGTTTCAGGATGGGGAAGACTCACGTTGGCAGTGTGAACTGCTTTACAGGGGCTGGTCCTGTAGTTGAAGACAACTTCTTTTTGAAGCATTGTGCAATTTAAAGAAAAAGATCTATATGAAGGGAGAGCATGGGCCATGGAAGTTGCCCATCAACACTGAACGCCCGAGATAACAGGCCACCTGATCTTAGTCTTCCCCAGCATGGAGATTCATTGCAGTTCTATTTAAATTGTAGTAATTATTTCTGCCTGTGTCTACATATCTATCTCTATTTTCCATTTAAATTATAGTAAAAATATTCTTTTGTTTAACAAAGTGTATATGGCGCATGAATGTATGTTTAAAGCAGGCACCGAAAAGAGAACAGGGAAGGCACCTGCCTGATGTCAATAAGCAGGGAGTTGTTACAAAGTACAGGTGCTGCCACATTAAAATATCACAACTATAATTACTATAATATAACTATTTTAATTTAAATAGAAATACAATACATCTTAGTGGGGAAGACTGTGACTAGGTGGCTTATTTGCTTGCTCAGTCTCCTGTCCAGGTGATAACTATTAGAAGTCAACTTCAAGGCCTTTGCTCTCACTTCTTAAGAGTATCTTTGAACCTGAGACAAGGCCACCCTACCAAGTGCCCATTTGCTTTGCATGGGGAAATAGCAATACCGGTAGCTATTCCCCTTTTTAGAGAGGCAGCAGCACTTTTTTGACATCTGCAAACCATTAAACCAGTCACCACCCACATTTCAGACCTATTTGCATGTTTAACAACCAAAATTGCTCACAGCCAGAAAAGAGGGAGAGAAACAAAACCCTCAGAGGTTCATATGTAGGCAATCAGGTCTATCGAAGAAAACCTCCTTGCTGCATGTCATTTCAGGCATGTAAGATAGGTGTAAGGGGCATGGCAAGATCCATATAATAATAATAATAATAATAATAATAATAATAATAATAATAATAATATTGCATTATATGAACATTTATTTTATATTTGAGACCTTAGGATTCTTATAACAGCCCCACATTGGAGTCATGTCAGCTGATGGGACATTTAACAGATGTCCTTGGTGAGGCAAGATTGTTCCATGAGCCAGGGGTTTCCCACCCCTCATAGTAAAAAAAATAATCAATCACACAAAGTGTTTCACATTAATAAATTTTGAGCACCACTTTAGCAATCAGTATTGCCATCTCCATCTTGCAGGTAGTGACTTTGTAGTAGAGACATAAGAACTGAATTGTTTGCTGAATCGGACCAAAGGCAGATCTAATCCAGCATATCTTGTTTCTCACAGTGCTAGCCAAATGTCCATTGAAAGTCCACAGCCAATACCCCTCTTCTGCACTTGTTCTCCAGCAACTGATGTTCAGGAGCAAGATTCCTTTGCTATGGCTTGTGGCTCACACAAATAAAGAGTCTCTCTCTCTCTCTCTCTCTCCAGGAGAGTTATAATGCCCTGAGTCTAGAAGCAGTATAGCACCCTACACCCCCAATTACTTTTCTCCTAGCTGAGCCCACTTTCAATACAGGAGATAATTTCTGTAAGATTTGTATACTGAGGACCCCCTCCATGTCCATTTTCTCAACGTGGGGGCCAATTATTGAGAGGAGAGGAGATAAAGGAAAGGGGTGGCAACGGGGTTGGAGAAAGCTTGGTTTATGTTATCTATCATATGTTCATATGCTATCATGTGTTCACAAATCAGTAAAATTTAAATTGAGTTGTTGTTTTTTAAAGCCACTGACTGAAGAAAAGGGTTGGCATTACAGAGTTCAGTCTGGCTGGGCTTCCTGCTCTGGTTCAGTATGAGGCGTACAGGAGATGGATGCTGTTAACTGCTGCAAGGAGGCTGGAATTCAGGAAAAGCCAGTTGGAAACCAGCTGTCAGCTCTGTGTTGCAGGACCCTGGGGAGTTTGGCTGCAGCGTGAGCGTACATTGAGTGTACGTGTTGGCGCGGGAGGTGGGGGGGGTACACAGCTCCCTCCCTCAGCTGGCGGAGTCGCCATTCAGGACAGCAGGTGCTGTGGGGTGTCTCTGGTCGCCGCTCACTCAAACAGGGCTGGAAATCTGGGGAACAGCTGAGGCTCTAGAGAGCTCAAACACTCTAAAGGGCTCTGGGAGCTCAGCTCTGCACAGTGAATTTGAGGGGGGATTTCTACTGCCAAGGACTCTGAGCGTTGGTGTGGACTGAACGGCTGGAACTTGGTTGCATTGCACCTGCTGGGACCTTAATAGGGGGGCGTCATGCAAATAATTTATCCTGGCACAGCCAAGGAAAGACAACCTTCACTCCTCTCATGCCACCACAAGTAGTTTGCTCCTTGTGACCTGGCATCTGCCCCCGTCCTGGACTCTGGATGTGGCGGTACTGCATCTCGGTGCGGACCCTGAGGTATCTACCCTTCCCAGCATATTGGCATGAGTCATGGGGAAAGAGGGCAGCACCAGGTTAGAAGAAACGAAGCGGGTCTAAACTTAGATGCGATCAGGAGGGGGCGGGAGTGAGCATAATGGGACTTTGCAATCGACACTGTGATTAGTTTGGAAGATATGAGCACACATTGCATTCTGTCTGCTTTGCCCACAGATGGAACCTGAAATGCATTATTTGGTTCGTTGCATATCTAGCCTGTTCTGTTCCTGGGACAAGGGAATAGCACTTGGTATCCCATTCATCTTCCCAATGTCACTAGGAAAGAGGTTGCTCTTGTTCCCATTTTGCAGATTAGGGGCTGGCACTAGAGAGCTAGAGGCTGGCTCATGGCCCAACCAGAACAGTGGTCTCTGGGGCCGCTCAAAGTTTATGTTGTGTGTCTGCTGCGCACCCATCCCATTCCAGAGGCAGCTGCCCTTCCACATTTGATTCTGCTTAGGATAAGGCAGCCTTACCATTAATTCAAATCTAGGTCTGTCAGGGTGCAGATTCTGGATGGTATTAAAGGTGCTAGAGAGAGAGGCAGGCAGATGTGACCTCTGGAAGGCACAACCCACCAGGAAATGGTCTTCTGCAAGCTTCAGAGCTGGAAAAGAAAAGGGTGATCCTTAAGCTGGCAGTGATAAGGGGATGGTGGTGCTGGCACTGATGGAGAAGGCCACTGGCTCTCATCTTTTCTTTGACAAGAGGTAGTGACTATGGTCCCTATGGTTGAAGGGTATGAAAGGAAGTCAAGCCAGACACTGAGAACAGGTCCTGCCAAGGAGGAAACAGTGACTCAGGAAGAGAAGAACTGCCTGGGGGATGTGTTGTTTCTTCTTCAGCTATGACAGGAATGCACACTGGCAGGGCACAGCGCTTGGTGTTGACTGGTTCAACAAGCTACTCCAGTCCCTGCAGGGGGCACTCCTAGGGTGCCTCTCAGATGTCTTGGCCTCCTCAAAGCATCATGAGGCCAGGCGAGGTGGTGATTTGGGGTGTCATTAAGGGCTAGAAGACAAGGCAGAGCTGATCCTGCAGGTTCCCCAATGAAATTAATGGGAACCATGCATGAGAACTTCATGACAGCTTGACTGAGAGGGGATGCCATTTGGATTTTAGGCCTCAGTACCAAAATGTGCTGGGCTGGCGCTGGAGGCTCATGATGCTGGTCAAATGAGTCAGCTGTTGCATGACACTCCTGGTGACGATTGGGAGGAATGTATAAGGAACTAGGCTGTGTAACAACTTTGTAGTCAAGGGAATTGGGTGGCAGGGGGAGAACTGCAGAGGAAATTGAAAGAGGAAGCAGCCAGATGGGAACAGAACACTTGGGTGGGGAGTCTCAGTTGGAAACCCCTCCCTCTCCCCCACTCCAATGGACATGCTGAACTGAAGACTGCAACAAAGCCCATGTCCTTGGTGCAGGGGAGACGAAGGCAGTGAAATTAAAGTGAGGAGCAGCTATGCTGGGATGAGTCTCCATGAATGATTAGCAAGTAACTTCCTTCTATATCTGTGTTGGTTGGTGTTAGACAAAGAAGTTCGGGAAGCAACTGCAGTTTCCAGGACCAGCAAGAGCAGGGGCAAGTTACAACAGCAGCTGTTCCAGGCCTAAGGATGAGGCCCAGGCCGAGAGGCTGCTGCAGCAAGGGACTAAAGCCTGGGGAAGAAGAGGTGCCTGCCAGGCTGGAAGTGGGATGTGAGACTTTGGTGCACACCTTTCAACTGGGCGGGTGCCATTCCCTATGAATAATGAACGAGAGGAGCACCTGCACACCCAGGTCCTGAGCACAGCTGCATATCATGGGGGTGGGGGCACTGGGTGGGTTGCAAGCAATGTCCAGGCTTGTGCTGCTTCTCATCTGCACACACACCCATCCTGCATGCCCCCCCATTCACCCTCCCACTCCCTTTGGCAACCATTCCCCTTTAAAAGAAGATTCACAGTAGCTTGTGTGATTTCAAGCCACTGCTAGGCCACTCCTGCCTAGCAGGACCCTGGCTGTAGGTGTTGAGGATTGCAGCTGTGGCAGCCCAGGGCTTGGTAGTTTCAGTTGGCAATGATAACAGCTGCAAGTGATGGATGGATGGTTGGGTCTAAGATTGTGGTGGTGGTTGCTGCCCGTTTTATGTTCCCAGGTTTCCAGTGCAGCAGGCTAGGGCTGCAGGAAGCTGAAAATGGGAGTCCCTCACGTTTTATCTTTTTGCACTATGGCTGTTCTCAAAAACGGAGTGTCTCTATCTATTTGTTTGATTGCTTTTTATGAAGTCAACACTGAGATAGCAGCCCTGGCTTCAGTGGGAAGAAGATTTAATTACGCCAATGAGGGAAACAGATGTTGGGCAAGGTGTGGTATGGTGTCAAGTGGGGCCTCTTGCTGCAGCTGCTCAGATCCGGTAGCCTTGCCATGAGACCTTTGACAGTAGATTCACGTTATACCTGAAGATAGCAGAGTGAGAGGTAGCCAGCTGTGATCCACAAGATGCAGTCAGTTGGTAAGTTCTCTCACAGAAGGAACAGGAAAGGAAGTTTCAGTAGGGCTTGTGCCAGAGGATTTCCCAGTGAATTTCAGGTGGGGGTGGGGGTTTCACTTTTGCCAGAACTGGCCCACCAATTTGGCTGTATTCGATTCCATTGGGAGGGGGAAAGTTCCAAGGTATGTTTAGTTATAACTGAGGCTAAGGGTGTGCGGCACAGTGAATTTTAAGAGCATTGGTTGTGGTTACTTCTGTTTATCTCTTAACTATAACAATATCATCAAGACAAAACAAGCAGGCATCACATTTTTAAAGCAAATGCTTACCAAATACACAGGACTATTTAACTGTGTATAACAGTGGTCACTCAGAGTGCACAACCTGTAAACTGGTCACAGCTGGCATGGAGGGGTGCTTATCTAGCCCCATAGTCAGCCTTATCATGAGGGTTCAGGATGGATAACATCAGCTTTCCCAACATGAGAGGTCACCCTTATTCCCATTCTACAGTTTGAGGAACTGAGGTACAATGGGGGCCACTTGCCCAAGCAGGGATGCCAACTTGAATAAAATATTGGGGGGACCCACATAATCAATCACATGATGTGGTGCACACGCAACATTTGAGTGGCACTGCCTATCAACTTTGGGGGATCTGGCTCCCTCAAATATTTTATTAGGGGGTGAAGGGACCTCGGCCCCTATGAGTTGGCTCCTATGTGCCCAAGGCTACCATCCTGAACTGGGATTTGAATGTAGGAATTCCAAGTCTGAGCTGCCAGCTCCTGAACTATGTAGCCTCCCATCCCCCTTAGTCGCCATTCCTTTTCCAGACCTGGGGATGGGTTTCCACTTTTTAAAAGAATGACTTTGTTTCTGCAGCTTTTTGACAATAGCCTAAAACCCAAAAATATAGCAGCTTGATGTTTTTGCTGGCAGAGAAAAGCAGCAGGAAGAGCTTCTCCTGATAATTTTTTGTATGCCAGACTGCTATGAAGCCCCCCCCCCCCAACATTATGTCTTCAACAGCTGCATATTGGGAAGCACTTCACATGCTAAATGTGTCTCTCCTGTAACCATTAAAGGCAGAGGTGCTCTGACAGGGGAAAAAAAGATAGCAACTCAACTCCCTTTAAAAGCCAGGGGTAGGCAACCTAAGGCCCAGGGGCCGGATGCGGCCCAACTGCCTTCTCAATCCGGTCCGTGGATGGTCTGGGAACCAGCTTGTTTTTACTTGAGTAGAATGTGTGCTTTTACTGTATTTAAAATGCATCTCTGGGTTATTTATGGGACATAGGAATTCGTTCATCCCACCCCCCAAATATAGTCCAGCCCCCCACATGGTCTGAGGGACGGTGGACTGGCCCACGGCTGAAAAAGGTTGCTGACCCCTGGTATAAGCCATAATACATTATTTCTGCTCTCAGAGCTGGAGACAGAACTGTTGAAGATCAAGATACAGAACCTTTATCTTCTTTGCAGTGGACCACCTGACAGCAAAGGAGAACTTGAAGTCTGTAATCACAACAAACATCAAGCAATTATTGTGAGCTGTAGCTGGCCTGCTCTGCTCTGAGCACACCTGGTTTTAGTACCTGGGCAGCTGTACCAACTCCAGGAAAAGGCTCTAGGTTAAAGGCTGCTCTGCACACTGTGATGGGGCGTCATGACATTGCAGCATGGCACGTGCGCACTGGGCATCCACAGTCTGGGGCCCAAGTCAGCGCTGCTGGTAGAGTGATAGTTTGGTATGTGGGAGCACTCAGTCATGTGAGCCCCCACCTGCAAGCGAAAGTGGGGCAGGCCAGGTTTACCAGCAGAGTCTGAACCAGGTCTCTGGTTTCTGTTGCTTGCTGTTTCTGTCATAGTTTATGGTGAATAAGGCAGCCACTTCTGCATTATCAAAAAGATACCACACATAGAGGAGAAAAGAGAGTGCAGATGTGAATAAAATATGAATGTGCTATATTTATGTATAGATACAAATGTAAAAATAATTACTGTCAGAACATAAGAGAAGCAGTGTGGGATCAGACCAAAGGTCCATCTAGTCCAGCCCTCTGTTCTCACAGAACTGCAATCCCTCCCTGCTGGAGAAGACTGTGGCCACTGCGACCAGGTAACCTCTGTGCCTGCTAAGGCTGCCGCCGCCCATGTGCTCTCTGTTGCATGGGTCTTTATCTTTAAAATAGACAGCCCTTCAAAAAGAGGATGCCTTCCAATTAAGGACTGTTCTCTATAAATAATAAATAATAATAAAAAAAAATTTATACCCCGCCCTTCCCGATTTAAAAACCAGGCTCAGGGCAGCTAACAACAAATATAAAACATTGATTAAAAACGACTTTAAAAAAGAAAAAGAAAAAAAGGTTACCAGTAAAAACAGCATCAAATACAACATAAATGAACATCACGAGGGCTAACTGGCCAAGTTAATCCTGCTAGGGCCAGTAAGGAGACCAGGGAAGGGTTTAAATGTGGGGTCTCAGAAAAGGTTTCTTCAAAGAAAAAGGGAAGGGAAAAAAGGAATGACGAATCAGGCTAAATTGAAGGCCAGGCGGAATAGCTCTGTCTTACAGGCCCTTCGGAAGGAGATTAGGTCCTGCAGGGCCCTAGTTTCGTGGGACAGAGCATTCCACCAGGAGCCATCACTGAAAAAGCCCTGGCCCTGGTGGAGGATAGTCTGGCTTCTTTTGGGCCCGGGACCCTAAAACTATTATTATTCATAGACCTTAGGGTCCTCTGCGGGACATACCAGGAGAGGCGGTCCTGTAAGTACGAGGGTCCTAGGCCGCATAAAGTAGAACATATCGTCACTTCAGTAGTGAAAACAAATGAACACTCTTCATTCTTGTGGGAGAAGAAGAGGGTCTAGGAGTTTAGAGCAAAGGAAGGGGTTTGGGACCAGAACTCGTGGGCTTGTTCCATAGTTAAGACAGATACTACCAGGAGTTTGTTAGGCTGTGCCAATGTGAGAGTAATTGTGCATGCAGCGTTTGTAAGAGAGAGAAACTTTGGGCTATTTATAGTGTGGGTGTGACAGATGACATGGCCTTTGTAAGTGTTTTGCGTGCTGGGTGTAGAAATTCTGAATTGTGGGTGACTCTTTGGGGGCTGTTCTCCTTGGCCAGTGGTTAAGCCTATTCAATCATGTCAGATGAGTTTAGCAAGTGCTCACCCAACTAATAAGATGCCAGACAGAAGCAAACCTTTCCCAGCACAAACTGCTCAAGCAGGAGTGTCCTACAGCTAGTGATCAATAGCTCTTCCTGATCAGCAAGGAGGAAAAGGACCACCCCCTACACCTTGGGACCTGATCTGCAGCTGCTGCCTTATGTGGATTATAACACAAGGATTATGTTGGGTAAGCAAAGGAGTTCCTTTTGAATACACCAAGCTGAAGGTGGCAGGAAGAGAGGGGTAAATTAAGAGTTGCAACCAAAGGTGGTCTAAAGTGACTTTTTGCAAGATGCGGCAGGTCCTGCCTTGTGTGGGGGTTTCTTATCTCTCTAGTGAGTCTATCTCTCTTTTCACACGTTTATATTGACTTTAACAACTTGGCTTAACCCCAAGGCTTTGGTGGGATTTCAGTTGACCTGCAGGTTGATACGAATAAATTAATGTCCTTCTCTAACCTGTCTCAGTTCTGTGTCAGGGTGTCCCCTAGGATTATTGGTATATGAAAACATTAGTTATTGCTTGTGGTTTAGCTCTGTGACTTTACAGAGAAAACAAAGCATGAGTTGAGGTTCAGTGACACAACAAGCCAGACTCTGTCTTGTTTCATTTGTGGCATGGCGGAAATCGGAATAACTTTTGAGCAGCATTTTGAGCACATCAAACCATTAAGCTATGGTTAATGTGATGAGAGAACCAGGTCAGTATTGCATACGCAAAGCATTTTGAATTCTCAAAGTATTTGATCAGTATGAAATATTATTAATGGTAAGTCATGGAGCTCAGCGTGGAAGAGCATAAAGCCCTTGTTGGATCAAACCAGAAGTCCATCTAGTACAGCATCCTTTTTCTAACATGTCCAGCCCAATCCCTTTAGGAAGTCCATAAACAGGACATGAGGGAGGCACCTCTCTCATTGTTTGTCACCCAGCAACCTGGAGGTGCACTGCCTTAAGCGTTGGGTATTCTGTATTTAATAGAGCTTGATATGCTCAATTGCCATAAATGTATCCCATGTTTCTGTCAGATCTGTGCATTATTTAATAAATTGCAAGTGGTTATGTTTCGGGTTCTGCACCTTGTCTGTGGTTCTCAAACTGTTTTTTTCTGGGCCACACTTTCAGGATAAAAATTTGCTTGCATTACACCATTTACACCATTTTTTTATTGATAAGGGAAATACATTGGGAAACTCCTGGCAATGCTTGATTTATAACATAGAGCACAACTACCATACTTTGTTATATGATCATGGGACATCTAGAAAGTATAAACCAATGCAGCTACATAAGAACATGAATCATTCACATAATAAGGTAAAGGTATATATAATTATAAGGAGCCTCTTGCTTAAGCAGTGCTTTTTTCTGGATGTATACTCTAGTGCAGTGTTTCTCAACCAGTGTGCCTCCAGATGTTTTGGGACTACAATTCCCATCATCCCTGACCACTGGTATTGCTAGCGAGGGATGATGGGAGTTGTAGTCCCAAAACATCTGGAGGCACACTGGTTGAGAAACACTGCTCTAGTGTATGCAGTACCAGCACCTCCCCCCCAATGTTTAAAGTGTGAAACTTTCAGTAACAACTTTGTGGTGGGTACCGGCACCTTTTTTTCTACACACACACACACACACATATATATAAAGCACTGACCTTAAATATTATAAAAACTCAATGAGAGGTGTAAGCTTGCTTTTGCTGGGTAAATATATTTACCAGTACGTATATTAGGTCTAATTTGAGACAAACTCTCATCTCCTCATCAACACAAATAAGCCTTTTTCTTTTCTGATCTTTCATATTTGTCAGAGTTGAAAATTCCTGTTCACAACAATATGTCATGGTGAACTGTAGAAGAATAGACAAGGCTATTTTCAAGCCCTCTCTTCAAACGGCGGTTCTGGATCACAACTAGGATTGTCCTCAGTATCACTTGATGCTTTTGCTCTCATTTTGAAAAAGAAAAAAATCTCAATCCATATTCTACAAAATATATATATATTGATACTATGTGTTCAATGTTTTAATTTGTTGGAAGCTGCCCAGAATGGCTGAGGCAACTCAGTCAGATGGGTGACAAACAAATAACAGACAAAAAATTGATTGTCCTTGAATCTTCCTGCCACACTTGTCATCCTCTCCTACCACACCAATGTGACATGCCACATCCTTTGAGAACCACTGATATAGATTTTGGTGCTTTATTGGCATATACAGTGGAGTACATTCAGTGAGGTGTCTTTGCATTGACTCTCCTGACAATAGCATAATTTGTGCCTTTTATATTTTGTTGCACATATTGTTGATGCATCAGTGAAATATGCAGCCTTAGATATTTGTGTGTGTGTGGTTTTGTTAGTAAGACTCTGCTGATGGTTGAGTCAATGTGTGCATATATTTTTGATGTTACCATGTGTCTGTCAGAAGGCATGTGTCTGCCTATGCTCGTGAACATGTGTCAGTGTTTGTATTGGCACCGGTATGGGGAGTGAGGATAATATCCCTAGACACACCAGGGCTGACTATCCCCAACATGTGCTCACTCCCATAGTCAATGTGACTGGAGAGGAGTAGTGATTATAATCTCGACTCCAGCAGCAATTGGAATGGCAAGAAGAGTTAACTGGCATTGAAATGTTATTTATTGAGCAGCATAACACCCCCCTCTCTTTTCTGGAGCCTTTCTGTGAGATAGCTATTTTGGAGCTGTTGCCATGACAATGGGCAGGCATGCAACAATTATGGCGACTCCAAATTGCTGTTCTATTTAGGGGTGAGATTTGGGAGGGGGCTCTACAGCCAGGTAACGTCTGCTAAAATAGAGAAATAAAAAACCCACCACCCTGTGTTTTGACTGCAGGATCCCCTTCTCAGTGTGGCCGACCTTGAGCTTAGGCATAAAAAGCTCCCAGTTTCCACACAGTTGCTTTCTCCTCACACATGCTGGGAAACTGTAGCCACAAATCCAGGGTTTCCCAACCTCCCCTCTCATATGTCAACTGCTTTGTGTGTGCAGGAATGGTGTGGGTGTGGGGTGGGTGGGTGTGGGGGTGTAAGACATAATGTGTCTACTTCATGGCCAAGCTACAGCCTCATCTGTTTTGCAGAAATAAATGAGGAATTCCATTTGTACAGAGAGAACTCTCTCTCTCTGCTCACAGAAACGTGCTTATCCTCCCATAGTCCAGCCCCAAGTGGGAGGGGTGTCTCTGCACTTCTGGGCCACTCTTTCCACAAATCCAGGCTGCACACCCTCCCTCTTAAAGCTTTTGAGCATCTCGACTCCCATAACATCACTATGGTGATGATGGTACCCATCCTCTTCCTTGCAGCAGCCATAGCAACCTAGCATCTCACCCCCTCTGCTCATCCCCATGGCAACCACATCCCAGGCCTGCTCTGCTTCATCAATAATTTCCTAGCTGTGTTGCTGTTGTTGTCAGTTGTTTGAGGATGGGGAACCAAGTGGGAGGGCAGTTGCAGTTCAGCCACAGAAAAGAAGGAAAAATATAGTCTGTCTGCATTACATGCAAGTGGGGTGCAAGGGGTGTGTGAAGACAGAGGAGGCTGCAGTAGTTTGAGGGTTCACTCTGCCCACTGTTTACATATTTGCATAAGATGGAGAGAGCATTGCTTGTACATGAACATTTTATCTTTGCAAGTTATTTTACAGTTTATGTTTCTGAAATTTAAGGATTGTGTGTTGGATGTGTGTTATGGCACGCTTGCATGTTCCAGGATTTATTTATAGCCTTGTAAGACTGGATAGATGGGGCAATGCTCAAAAGGTGCTCTCAACAGGAACATATGTTTTTCAACAACCCAATCCTATCTATGTCTTCTCATAAGTAAGTCCCACTGAGCTCAATGGGGCTTGCTCCCAAGTAAGTATGTATAGGATTGCAGCTTCCATCTGATAAACTGTATATTGTCAATGATTAATAATATGGTCTGAGGGTTGTAGGAGTGATAGCTTAAGGTGTTTGTGTTATAAACATGGGTAAATGCAATATTGATCTGAATGTTTTTATCACTTTGTGTATGTATGTACATAAACAATTATATAGGCATGACTATTTGATTCCCCCCCCCGATACTTGTAACAGCCTGTCAGTGTTTCTTTGCTTACATGTATGAACAGTATGCAGTCTTGCTTATGTTCATGCTTCTCTCTCTGTGTGTGGGAATGATTGAAGGCTTGTGAGTCTTCTGAATTGTTTTTGTGCTGCTTCCTCATGGTGTGTGTAGGTAGGTAAGGTTCCATGCTCACAAAGGCACACAAGATTTGGGTCAGGAGTGGACCTATGCGAGTGTCTCTTATAGTAGCACCCACACAGCTGAAAAGAGTACATACATAGAGTATCATAAGTGTATGTGCACCTAGACATGACTGTTGGTCAGTGAATATATTTGTGTCTTCTCTCTCTCCCCCCCACCTCTCTCTGTGTTACATGTGTCATCAGATATAGATGCACGCTTCTGTATGTGTAGGCGAACAGGTTTGTTAATTTTTTTCCAGTCTTTTGAGTTCACCTCATGTAACCACATAAGTAAGTGCGTGTTAACTGTGTGAGTGCCAGTGTGCTTGACTAAAACTAATAATTAAAAGTATGAATGGTGTGGAAGTGTATAAATGAGATTGTTTTGTCTTCTCTCTTGCATGTGAGGGTCAGCAAATGAAATTAGGCAGTTTATTCAGGACAAACAGAGGACAGTATTTTTCATGTGACACTTAACCAGCTGGTGGAAATTATTGTCACAAGACATGGTGATGGTTAGTAGCTTACCGGTATGTTTCTTCCCCACTGTAATAGCTATGCTTTGTTCATTCACTTATGGGGCAACATTGTCATCAAACTGTAGTTCTCTGTGTGTGCATATTTTAATGGATTTTTTATTTTTTTTAAAAGATCCTAAAATACGTGTGTTCAGGTGATTTGTCCCTTCCCTGCTTATGCAGCTACAGTATGTCATGTCTGCTTAGGTGGATTGACAACAACAGTATGTAGAAATGTAAAAAATGCTATACCCCCCCCATAAAATGTGAGATTGCAATTCCTCGTGTAACTTACAGCAGAAGAGTGATGATTGGGCAGCATTAGGAGTTAGCCTGTTTGGGGAATATATGGAGATTAGATCTGTCAATGACAATAAGCCATGAAGGGTACATGGAATCACCAATATCCTGGAATATTTAATATGACATGTTGAGTTAAACAAATGAAGTGTAGTTGCCACCTGACCGGGTGGGTGGGAACATTTTAGTCATGGAACATTTTACTTTTATTTTATTTTGCTTTTGAGCCAGTTGCTGAGGAAGCAAGCAGCATGACCATTTTCTTTTTCTTTATCTAAGCCTTGAGAATAAAAATAATAAAATTTGTGCACTGTAGATGACAAGATAGCATTTGTGTAGAGCTCTGCCTCCTGTTCCCACTACACAACCCTCCCTGACACAAAGGACTCCTTCCTCAAGCCCCACCACAGTTAGCAGAATGTTGGATTTCAGCAGCTGGAAACCATGAGTCAGGGTTACCTTTTCATTTCCTGCTTGTGGGCTTTCTGCAGAGGCAAATGGGCTGGCTGCTGTTGAAAGCAAGGATGCTGGTCTAGTTGGCTCCATGGTCTGAATTGGACCCAGTGATGGCTAAGCTAACAGGACCAGTGGTCAGGGATGATGGGAGTTGTAGTCCCAAAACATCTGGAGTGTCAAGGTTAGCCATCACTGGACTAGACTCTTCTCAGCAGGATGGTTTCCTTGGTATAGTATTCCAGATTATTTCTTTCCCCCACCCCCACGCTCCAAAATTGAAGCTTGTCAGGCTACCTTTTCAACCCTCTCTCCATCATCTCCCTGGTGAGAATAAGGTGGCATTAAATGAATGAGGAAGGGAAAATTAGCTCAGCACATAGTCTTGGCTTGGAAGGTTACCCGTTGACAGAGGCATAGGAAGGTCAGGTGGTACCCGGTGCGGAAAATTTCTTGTCACCCCCACCCAACATTGATTTTTTTTTTTTGCCTACAAAAATGGTTTTACGTTATTTCATATTTTCTTACAAAGGAATAATAATAAGTAAAAATAAACCCGGCCAAAGTCGGGCTCAGGGCGGCTAACATCAGATACATAACATTGATATAAAATCAAACAATAATTAAATTACCTCCTAAAAACATGTCAAAATCACATTAAAGTCTAATTAGATGGCTTTCCGCAGGGTTAGGG
Source organism: Darevskia mixta (assembly GCA_034641385.1). Lineage (NCBI taxonomy): Eukaryota > Metazoa > Chordata > Lepidosauria > Squamata > Lacertidae > Darevskia > Darevskia mixta. The sequence continues at coordinate 1,934,317 of JAWWNH010000067.1, read as the reverse complement.
TTGGGAAAAGTAAGTGCTCCACTGATTTGAAATTTCAGCCTTCACAACATAGGAAAAGTAAGTAAACAGCTATTTTCGTGGAGGAGGGTCAAGATATTAACTGATATGCATGAAATTTCATGTATAGCTATATAATCCCTAGTGTAGTAAGATAAGACCTTTGGAGCAGGCATTTTTTAAAAAAAAGTTTTTTATGAACCACCCTAGTAGGGCAGTAATTGTTCCTTGATAATTTGTCACCCCCTCCATGATGGAACCTGCCCGCCCCCTGGTCCCACTTCCTACGCCCCTGCCTGTTGAAGTGTATGACCTATGACCTCCAACTTACCACTTTGCCAAAAATGTTGGCATGATTTGAGAATTAAACAGTGCCCTATCTGAGGGTGCTCCCTCACCCCAGACATTTTGGTGCTTGAGGAAGACAACCTAAATGGCAACTTCCCCTCCACACACACAAACACACACTCTCATTAACAGGGAGTGCATTCTCCATTTTTTCCCTTCTGGGGAAGTAATCCCGCACAAGCCTAATTGAAAAGAACAATTGTGCAAATACACTGTCAGGGGCTTCCTGCAGGGGATGTGCCCCATGGGTCAGATCTGTCTGCCTGCTGCTTTTTTTTGGCTCTGAAAATTTGCCACCTGAGACCGCTGTAGACCATATCTCCCCCCTACTTAGCTGCTCATGTATCTTCCCCCTCCCATCATCACTTGCTTTCTACAGTTGGCAACAGAACCCCAGTTTAAGGGCTGAATACTACAGAGCTGTATGATAGGCAGAAATCCGGCAGGTGCAGTGTCTCCCAAAGTAAACAAGACGTAACAAAACAAAGCTTAAGACTGCTAAAGAGAACCACAGTTCAGGTTGCTTGGGCTATACTTTTCCTTGGTAAGATTGCCATCTTTTTTGTGCCTCTCTCTTTTGTAGCAGCCTGACAGGTAAACATTTAGCACGCAGAGCTTTTCCTGCACCAGGAGAAAACATCAATCTGCTACTTTTCTGTGAGGGGCGATTCAGAAAATGAAAAGATGGGGCAACCCATTTCCAGGTCTGAGAAGAGAGGGTGGGCTGAGTGACAATTGTAACAAACAGCTGATGACTAGATCAATAAATTAGACATGTATGTCAAAGACACATATTGACTTCCTTAATAATGTGGGTGCCTGTTCAGTCTCCATGATGTTGCCAGAGACTCTCTTCCTTCAGAGCCGTGGCGTCTTGGACCTCAGCAGCACACCTGCTGCTCTTCCTGATTCACTGCCTTATTTCATTTTAGACCAGGAAATGGAGCCTCTTCTTTATTATGTACCGTATCCTTTGTGCTTCACCGAATGATCGCAGGGTGGGTTACAAAAATGTCACAATGAAAACGAGTACAAATCATAAAATAAAACCACAGAACTAACCAGTCTGGAGGTTTGGTGGCTGGCAGCCATTAGATCACACACCCCAAATTCACCAGAATGGGTGTAAATGTTCTAAGACTAAGCTACCATATCTCCATACTGGAGATAATTTAGAAAGGCATCAGAAATAAAACTGCCGATATGAAAATGTCAGTATACAATCAGTGGTCTGTGGCCAGTTCTGGGCACTTCACCTCATACAGGCCGTTTTCAAGCTGGAAAAGGTGCAGAAAAGAGCACCAAGGGGCTGGAGCATCTCCTCTACAAAGGAAGGGGTTTGGGGCATTTTAGTTGGAAAGCTGAGTAAAGGGAAGCATGATAGAGGTGTATTAAATTTAGCATGGTGTGGAGAAAGTAGAGACCAGAGTCATCCAGTGGAGCTGGCTGTTGCCAGATTTAGGGAGACCAAAGGATGTGCTTCTTCTCATCGTCCATTGCTCAACTGTGCAATTGGCTACCAGAAGATGTAGTGAGGACCATGAAGGAATTTAGACACATTCTTGAAGGAGAAGGCTATCAATGGCTACTAGGCATGATGGCTATGTATTATTTCTGGTAACAGAGGCAGTATGCCTCTGGGTACCAGTTGCTGGTGAAGTGGGAAGCAGGAGAGTGCTATGGGCTCTTGTCTGGCTTGTGGTACTGGTTAGCCATTGTGGTAAACAGGATGCTATCTATACTAGAAAGGCCATTTTCTTAAGTTATTACAGTGGAGAAGCCTATATTTCTGGAATATGTCCCTGTGGATGTGCAAAGTGAATTTTTAAACCACCAGGCCTTGGGTTGATTAACATCCAGTACCCTTTAAATGTGTTGTGGGAGGGGGTGGGGTTATTGGTTTGTTTTTGTTCTTGCTTTTATTATATATTTTGTGCTTTTTTAATCTTGTATTTTTATGCTGTGAACCGCCCTGAGATCTATGGATGAAGGACAGTATACAAATTTAATTAATTAATAATAATAATCACCCACAGCCAGAGCTTTCCAGCATTGCAGGGGTGGCATTAAGGGACCTGGCAGCCACCAGCTAGACAGTCGGACATACATTTATTCTTTTTTAGAAACTTTGTCCTAGCTGAGCATAAAAGAAAACAGGGGTTTTAATGCCCAGCCGAAATCCTCCTCCCAAGGAAAGAGAGAGAGAACGAACCATAGAAGGGGTGGGGGTCACAAAATCCAGAAGACTGGCAGCTGACATCGAAGCAGCCTTGGACCCTTCGGACCTGCCGTAGAACTGCAGAGTGGAAGGGAATCCAGTGCAGGGTTACTTTGCCCCACGGGGGGCTCGAACCCCCAAGCCCGGCTCAGCCGAAGAGCCTCGTGAAAGCAGGGCCCGCCCGCCCCGGTGTCCTTATCCAAGGATCAAGGGGGGGGGGGAGCGCTCTGGCCGCGGAGATGCTGCTGGGAGGCGGCGCCACTTGGGGGGCCGGCCAGGAGGGCGGTCATTCGCGGGCGCCGGCTCCTCCTTCGCTTCGCGCGGCGCACGCAGGGATGGAGGAGCGGCGGCGGCGGCGCTGCTCGGGGGCTCCGAGGAACCGCGGCGGCGGCTGAGACGCCGCGGCGATTCCCCGCACCCCTGCCCGTCTCCCCGGCCCTCGGGCTGGGGGCGCAGCCGGCCATGTGGTGCCTGCAATGCTCGTCCGAGCGCCGCCCGGGGCAGCTGCAGCACAAGCTCCTGCGCGGGTGAGTGCACCCCCCTTGGCAGCCCCCCCTTTCGCCGAGCCCTCCCCACGGCCTCTGCCTCGCCCAGGCTGCGCGGATGCTGAACTAGCGCAGGGAATAGTGCAGCCAGCAGAGAAATGCCGCCGCCTCCCCCCCCCCCCAAATCAGCCCTCTTCATCAGGGAACTCCCCGCTCCCCATCTGCTTTTTCCTTCAGCGGATTAATTGTTGCCTTGGGGGGGCGGTTTCTCAGGTACCCCATTGGGTAATGCCCACCCATCCAGGAAATACCCCTTTCGTAGCCTCTCAAATACACCCCCTCACAAGTTGTCAGATTTTAAAATTTCTTAAAATATCTTAGAAGGAAACCTTTCTGATGTTTCATCTCTGTCTTTCCTCATAGGGATCTCCCAAATAATTTCTCCTGAGTAGTTTTCTTACCATCCCACCCCAATTTATTCTGCAGGAATCCCCTTATCACCTCCTGCCTTCCTTACCAGTAGTAGGAGCCACACACCCCAAAGATTCCCCTTGACAGGAATGTCCCTTGCTCCCCTGCACTCACTCAGTGGCTAACCCCCACCGCTATGCGCATCATCTGTTTGGGACAGCCTTCCTTCTTTTCTCAGGATTTTCCTTGGGTTTCTCAGCAACCTCAGCCTGCCCTTGGCCAGCCCCCACCTGCCTGCCTATCTGCCATCACATCTAGGTGGTGGCCTGGTTGCCATCACCCTCTTCCTTTGTCTCCGTGTCACCCTGGTAGAACTCTGCAGGAAGGTGGATGGGGACAAACCTACACTGAATTGGCTCCTCCTGTTGCTGGCTCTGGATCCATCTCCTTGCCTTCTGCCTTGGCAATACCGGTGGGAACAGTTACCACTGGAAGTTACCTTATACTGAATCAAACCATGGCCCCACCTTGCTTAGTTGACTTGTAGTGACTCTAGGATCTTTCCCAGCCCTTCCTGGAGATGCTAAGGGTTGAACCTGGGGCCTTTTGCTAAGCCAAGGCTTGGTTTACAGTAGTGCCTCATGAGAACCAAGGCGGTGTAGTGTAGTAGTGGTTAACGTGTTGGGCTACCTGGGGGACCAGGGTTCAAATCCTTACCTAGGCATGAAGTTCATTGGGTGTGTCTTGAGCCAAGACACTGTCTCTCAGTCTAGCCTACCTCACAAGGTTACTGTGAAGATAAAATGAAGATGGGGAGAACCATTTGTGCCACCTTGAGCTCCTTGGAGGAAAGGTGGGATATAAAAGTAATAACAAAAACATCATAATAACAAAAACGTATCTGAAGAAGTGTGCATGCACACGAAAGCTCATACCAAGAACAAACTTAGTTGGTCTCTAAGGTGCTACTGGAAGGAAATTTTTTTATTTTATTTTGTTTTAACAAAAACATCAGTCAGTCCCTCAGCTCTCCACAGGTCAGGTCTTTGAATGCCTTTTGCAAATATCCACAGGCCTCCTTTTCCATTTCTTTTTAGCTCCATTGCTGGGCTTGGCCTCCCTTTGGCCTTCAGGGCTTGCGCTCAGGCTAGGTTGTGATATGGGCCTCCCTCCTTTTAGTTAGCTAATATTAATTGTATGAGCGAATTGGTCCTCACTCTGGGTTCCAAGATATAAGGAAGAATTTTTGAAGACCTCACATCTGGATGAGATCCCAACTTGGACTGTGAAGGGAGAAACAGATTTGGGTGGAGAAGTGACATTCTAAAGCACTACAGCAGCCATGAAATAGGTTTCATCTTTGTCCCAATTGAGTTCCCCCACCCCATCTTCACAGCTGTGGTACCACCTACCATCACAACCTCTTAAAGGTAAAGAAAGGGACCTCTGACCATTAGGTCTAGTCATGACCGACTCTGGGGTTGCGCGCTCATCTCACACTATTGGCCGAGGGAGCCAGCGTACAGCTTCCAAGTCATGTGGCCAGCATGACAAAGCCGCTTCTGGCGAACCAGAGCAGCACTCAGAAACGCCGTTTACCTTCCTGCTGCAGCGGTACCTATTTATCTACTTGCACTTTGATGTGCTTTCGAACTGCTAGGTGGGCAGGAGCAGAGACCAAGCAACGGGAGCTTACCCCGTCGTGGGGATTCGAACCGCTGACCTTCTGATCGGCAAGCCCTAGGCTCTGTGGTTTAACCCAAGGCGCCACCCATGTCCCTAAATCACAATCTCTTACTATGCATTAATTAATCTGGAATGACGGCTGTACATTCCTCTGTACGCACAATCGCCAACATGGATTTGGGTCCCTTACTTTACAGGGATAACACTTTTGGCATGTCTCTGCTTGTAGACAACTTTTCGCTTCTAAACGTCTGGCCATGTGGTGGTGTGAATCCTTACATTTTGCAGTCAGTAGTGGCAGCGCTTATTTCAGCTGGAACTTGCCTGAACTGCGTTCCTGCATCTCTCTGCTGGGCCCCGGAACTTTGGGGAGGGACCTGACCAGCCTGAGCAAAGCCCCGCTGCCCCTCCGGCACATGAGGACCCCCCCCCCGGAGCCTGAAGGGGATACCCTCTAGGGGCTCCAGAGAGGGGCAGGTGAGCTGGAGGTGCAACAGGGTTTTGCTGAGGCTCTTCAGCTTCCCAGCTAACAGCTGACATGCAGGAGATTCTCCCTCGGCTGAGGAAGCCCTTGTTGCTCCAGGTCACCTGAGCCAGAGAGGCATGAGGGGGGCAAACTGCTCAGCTGAAGTGTGGGGCAGCTGCGTGCCATCAGCCCCCCTGACAGACATGAACCTCTGGTTCATGAGCAGACCCCCCCCCCAGCCCAAAGGTACCCTCTTGGGGCTCTGGCGTGGGTCTTCCGAGGGAGGTGCGTTCCAGCACCTTTTGTGTAGAAAAAAAGCACTGAGTAGTGGGGACATTAAAAAATTTCCCTGTCCACATGACTGAACTTTGCCGACTACAGACTTTCCTCATGGTTGCAGTGTGATCCCTCACCCTTAATCTGGTGACAAATGTGGTTGTCACACTTGTAAGGAGAGTGCATGTACAAGTATGCCAAAATTCAGCAGAAATACAGTGGAAAAAATCAGGATGTGGGTTTGGGTGTGGCTTCCTAAAAATCCTAACCGTCATAAGAGGATGGGGAAACAATCTAGCCCTCATGTTTGTGAAGATTTGGCAGTTTCTGTTTATATTTTGACTATGTATTTTGTGTTTTTATATTGTAATTTTATCTTTTGATCCACCCTGAGACCTGTGGGTATAGGGCTGTGTGTGTGTGTGTGTGTGTGTGTGTGTGTGTGTGTGTGTGTGTGTGTGTAAAATAATGGCATCCTTGAAATGTGTTGACAGTGCTTGCTGAAATCGGAAACCAGAGGCGTGGTTTAATATAAATCCCAGGAGTCACATTACAGCTCCTATATAGTCCCTTGCCCCTCCCCTAGCAAAAACAGTATAAATTTAGACACAGCAGTAAAATTACAGAATTCAGCTTTTGATGTTCAAGAGTTTGAGTTATATTGGCAAAGAATATGTGTAGCCCTTCTCATAAGTATTATTATTATTTATTAAAATTGTATACTGTCCATCCTAAGATCTCAACATAAAAATACAAAATGAGAACACAAAATACATAATATGTAATCAAACAAAAACAAACCAAATAACCGCCCTCTTAGAAACACATTTTAAATGCCAGAATGTTAATCAGCTAAAGGCCTGGTGGTTATAGAGAAACGTTTTTGCCTGGTGCCTAAAGATATGTAATGAACCTCCCTGGGGAGCGCCTTCCACAAGTGGGGAGCCACTGCAGAAAAGGCCCCTTCTCATGTTGCCACCCTCTGGACCTCTCATGGAGGAGGCACATGAAGAAGGGCCTCAGGTAATGATCACAGGTATAGCAAGCTTCTTTCTTTCTTTCTTTCTTTCTTTCTTTCTTTCTTTCTTTCTTCAAAACAAACTTTGCTTGTTTCTTTTAATTATATTTTTAAATAAATGAAAAATAAACCTGGTGTTCTACAAGAAATTCAAATAAAATATTGGAAATTGAGATTATATATGCAAAATAAATAAAAACTCTAGTGAGGAATTGTTTTGGCAAAGCCTCTGAGCAGTTTTAACCTAGCTCTGCTTCTGCCCCTCTTCAGCAGTTGTGCCTAACTTCAGAGGAGAGGAGGTTGTCTTTGTGATCATTTGTTTACACTCTATTTGTCTGAGGCAGATGTTTCACAGTTATAGAAGGCAATCCAGACATCCACTGACAAGACACCTGTTGCAAGAAGATCTCCTTTTTCCAGCATGCAAGCCACAATTCTGTGGAAATGCAATTATATCTATCCCCAGCAAATGCACCTGTAGCAGGTGTAGAATGCAATGTGGAATTTGATTGCTTAAATGTCACCTTGCATTTCTTATTACTTTGCTTAAAGACCCAATGTCCTATTGCATCATTTTGTTTCCCAACATCATTCTTAAAAGTCTTGAGAAGTTTGAATGTTCCCTGTTTTATATTGGATAAAGGTAAAGGTAAGGTAAAGGTAAAGGGACTCCTGACCATTAGGACCAGTCGTGTCCGACTCTGGGGTTGCGGTGCTCATCTCGCTCTATAGGCCGAGGGAGCCGGCGTACAGCTTCCGTGTCATGTGGCCAGCATGACAAAGCCGCTTCTGGCGAACCAGAGCAGCGCACGGAAACGCCGTTTACCTTCCCGCCAGAGCGGTTCCTGTTTATCTACTTGCACTTTGACGTGCTTTCGAACTGCTAGGTTGGCAGGAGCAGGGACCGAGCAACGGGAGCTCACCCCGTCGCAGGGATTCGAACCGCCGACCTTCTGATTGGCAAGCCCTAGGCTCTGTGGTTTAACCCACAGCGCCACCCGTGTCCCCTTTATATTGGATATCTCATGCAATATAACGAAAAAGGTGAACCCCACGAGACTGGCTTGTAGCAGAGCATGGGCGTAGCCAAGGGGGGCAGGGGGCAGCTGCCCCCCTAGATCAAGTAAAACAATAGAAATACTTAAGTAACTGACCAATCACGTTGGTTCTGCCCCCCTAGCCAAAGTCCCACCTCGTCCAACAAAAGTCCTGCCCCCCCTCCCCACAAAAATTATGGCAATGCCCATGTAACAGAGAGGCCCATCTTTTGGTACACTTCTTCATTATCATTTTTTCAAATAGTAGCAAACATTCAGTTGTCCCACTGATCAAAAGTATGCCCCCCCCGAACCATACACTATTTGGGGTAAAGTTGGTTCTGGATCTAGGCTGGCAAAATAAAATGGGGTTTTTATTTCTGTCTAGAAAGGCTCTAAGAGAGACCATGTGATTTGGGAAGGGCAGCACTGGCAAGAGTTTATGAATTCCAGCATGGCACCCTATTAGCAGGTGTCATCGGAAGCTCAAGGAGGGGCAGGAAGGGGGGCCAGGATGCCACTCCCCCCTCTGCTGCATCCCTTAGCAATATTGCAAGGAAGTCGACCTGACAAATGGCATTACATCTCATCTCCAAGGGAAATTGTCATGCCTGGAGCCCAACCATATGGAATTTAAACTTTCACGCTTTTACGGTGGGCTGCAGCAGCTGATTTCTCTTAGCCCCATAACATCTGAAGACAAGGAAGTAAAGGAACATTCTGTTTCTGGTTGGGAACTTTTGTGGGGTGGGGAAGAAAAGGAAGCATATTTAAAGGACCAGAGAATGGAAATCCCTTTAGCTGGGATGCAGCCGAGAAATCTGGTAGAAAAGAATGTGGCTTGAATATGTTTGTTTTATTGAAATGTGAAGGTGTATTGAGGCAGGATGTGCTGGACCCTAGTGCTAATGACAGGGAAGTGTCTTTTCTTTCTCCGGCATTGACCAAGAGAAGACAGAAAAGGGCTCTGCTGAGATTTGAACTTTCAGCTGCCCAGCGTACCAGAGTTCCAAACTTCTGTTTCAGCTGGTGACAAAGGCTTAACAAGGAGAGAAAGGGGAGCACTTGCCTCTATCGCTTTCTGTTCTGTTCCTTGGTCTCTGGCCGTGTCCAAGCTCACCATTTTTTGAGGGTCAGGATGGAGGCTGTGATGTTACATTGCCTGCTGGCACGCTGTACATTCTCTTTGGTTTCCACAATGGTATGTGGTTTTTTTTACATTCTCTGTAGTATATTTTGCTCTGTACTAGTTACAGGTAGGTAGCCGTGTTAGTCTGCCGTAGTCGAAACAAAATAAAAACAATTCCTTCCAGCAGCACCACCCAATCTTAAACAACTCCTCACCCACAATAATACAACAACCAGACTTAACATGGACATTGGTACCAGAGCCTGCAATAAACCCAGATGACAACTTTGTTGCCACATACACCCAGACAACACCATTACCGGCCCCAACAACATCAAACATACCATCTCAGGACTATTTAATTGCTCATCTTCTAACATTGTGTATGCCATCAAATGCTAACAGTGCCCTTCAGCTCTCTATATTGGACAAACAGGCCAAACCCTACGCCAAAGGATAAATGGACACAAATCTGACATCAGGCATCACAAGACAGAAAAACCAGTAGGAGAACACTTCAGGACATTCTATACAAGATCTCAAAGTAGCTGTCTTACTGCAAAGGAATTTCAGAAATAGACTGGAAAGAGAAGTTGTTGAATTGCAACTCATTACCAAGCTTAAAACCATGGAGAGACCTGGTCTGAACAAAGACATTGGATTCTTATCTCATTATACATGACAAAGCTATTTTTAGCCATCTCACCCCTTGCTTTTCCCTGCAAGACCAATTGCAGTCGTTAACAGTCGTCAACAGGTTTACCTCTCCTATCAGCCAATCACCCATTCCCACCACCCTTCTGAGTAATACCCCTCCCCACCCTCTCACTATATATAAGGGTTTGGTGACTTCTGTCTCAGTGTATCTGAAGAAGTGTGCATGCACACGAAAGGTCATACCAAGAAAAAACTTAGTTGGTCTCTAAGGTGCTACTGGAAGGAATTTTTTTATTTTGTTTGCTCTGTACTCTCCTTCTTGGACACTCACTATCATTCTGTTGCGTTCCGAAAGCAACATGGAGAACTGGAATCTGAGAAAATAACCACGCACACAAGAGGCTTGTCCTGCAAGACCTCTGAGTGCGTGAGAAGGGTGAGCAAAAGTGCGATCCCGCCTCTCCGGCCCAGGACATTTTATTAACCAAGAGAATTTCCACACAGATTCAAAAGAACCAATCACATCTCCTAACATATCAATTGTAGGAACCAATTGGATTCTCTCTGGACATTTTAAAATCCCACGTGGGTAATGAGAAACTTTTCCTAACTACAAAGGACTATCTTAAAGCATACATAACAGAGGCAAGTAAACCAGGAAGGAATGCACTTTAGCAATTCCGGAGACAACAACTACAGGAGGGATAGGTATTTATTACCTTTTTCACCTCCGTGCTAGCTCTGCTTGCCTGGTACTTAAAATCTACCTAAAGATAAGAATCTACATCAAAGCCTACATGGTTGAAAGGGATGCCTGGCCAGGAAGTCTGGCAAACAAGCAAATGGTCATCATGAATTTGCTGTGTACTGTCCGCGACCTGCCAGCCTTTAGGAGAACCGGCAGAGAGAGCAGGGCCCTATAGGAAGACGCATAGCCTTGTGGGATTTTATCAGAAACTTATGCTTATGAATTAAGCCTAGTGAGGATGCTTTCATCCGACACAATGGTATGATTCATATTACAAAATTCCTCATCGTAATCCCAAGGTGAATGCCACATCATTCCTCTAGATTTCTTGGGAGTTTGTGGGGCATTTTTTTTTTTTTTTGTATGTGTTCGTTATTTTTACGAAACAAAGTAATATTGTTCATATTGCAAAACTTAAATCATTTTGTTTTTAAAAGCATTCTCTCTGAGTGTGTGTTTATCAAAATGATGTACAGTGGAACCTTAGTTCTCGAACTTAATCCATTCCGGAAGTCCGTTCGACTCCTGAAACCATTTGAAAACCAAGGCACAGCTTCCGATTGGCTGCAAAAGCTTCCTGCACTCAAGCGGAAGCTGCTGTTCCAGGTTTTTGGCATTCAGGAGCCGATTTGTTCATCAACTGAGCCGTTTGAAAACCAAGGTACCACTGTATGTAGCACACCTACCACAGGAACACATTTTTTTCTTCTTCTGAGCAACATTGGACTGTTAGCCCACACTCTTGTGATTTTCTACAGTGTGCTACATGTTCATTGTCCTTTTTCCTCACAATGGTCAATGAATCTTGCGCAACACTTTCTCTAATTACCTCCCCCCCCCAAAAAAAAAGTCTGTTGTGTGTCCAGGGAAGCTTTTCTTGATTGTACTGGCACATCATGCTTATATTTATTTATTGCATATGATGCTTGCTGCTGAGCCTTCTGATAGCATACTGCATGCTTCAGACAGGGTTTTCACAATGACAGTTGTGCATATTTGCTGTGATCTCTCTCTCTCTCTCCTCAATCCACACCTCATTCACCAGGGTTCAGTTAGTGAATGCAAAATCTGGACTAAATTCATTCTCTGGTAATCTCTCGGTCTCTGCTTTTCTCCATCCCCATCTGGCACTTATATGCTTTATGCTCTCTAGCCTCTCAAGATTTAAGAAGACCTCAGGGAGCAATTTGGCCTCTTCTTATGTATTTCCTCTCTCCCTCTCTCTGTGGAATCAGCTAACCCATTATTCTTACATGAGCCGGAGACCTGGCAGATATAATAATGCCTGTGTGTGGCAGAAAGCAGTTGTGGGTAAAAGGGGCCCTTAGTGAGTGTGTGTCAGTTTGAGGCCCCTCAGTTCCCAGTGTAGTTATCATAGCGGCTGTGGGCTGACCCTCCTTTATGGCTAAGACTTCATAGGACCCCAACTGGGCTGCTCCCCTTGATGGTGGTTGATGACTATCACACAGAATAGTGGAAGGGCATTACAAGAAAACTGTCCTTTTACGGCCGTTCTCCTGAATATCTTTTAAGTCTGGAAATGGGAAGGGTCAGAAATATAATTAAAGAACATAGAATTCCAAAATGATTGTAAGCGATCTTCTAAAATCTATAAATCTCTACATGAACCTCAAAGACCCCATCCCACAAATTACTTAAGTGCAGTCATTGGGGGTTTTCCAGAGCCCATTTTAATGTTCTCCCTTCAGTACTACTTGAGGGCAGATATCATGACATCCCAATTGAACAAATATTATGCCCATGCAACTCTAATGAGATTGAATCCATTGGGCACATTCTTCTATACTGCCCATTGTACTGTGATACCTGAATAGAGCTAATTTTACCATTATTAAGGAAATTACCTGTCTGCGCAGAGGAAACAAGTTAAATACCTTCTTGTCGATAAAGATCTGGATATCATTAGGCCTGTTGTGAAATTCTGTTTCATGGCAACGAGGACAAGACAAGCTGCAGTGACAGTCATGACTGGCGAATGAGTTCTGATTTTAATCTATGGAATACAGATTTTAGCTGAAGGAGTGTTATTTTTAATGTAAATAAGCTTATAGGAAATTTTTAATTACATCCACTTCTTCATGTGAGTGTGGTATATGATGTTGTTGTTGTTGTTGTTGTTGTTGTTGTTAACTTTGCTGTCTGGTTTTTGACCGTAATAAAGATTGCTTGCTTGCTTGATTTCTGAGATATGCTTATCATCTTTCTTTGTGTGGGCATTGGTATAGCCATGTGGCTTGTAAGTGTAGACCAATAGCATCCAAACTTTTTGAGCTGGAACAGTTTCCACAAGGTAATATAGATAAACTTATATACACATATAGAAAACTCATATTGTGAAAGAGCCCTGATGTAAAATAAGTGTAGTTGTCAGAATAACCATTCTGTGGACCAGACAGTAGCAGAAGGCTGATTTCTGAGGATTTATGTCAGGCCTCACCAATCCAAAGGCTACAAACTGCTTGCCAGTCTCGGTGGGTGACATTTCAGCATCCTGTTTCCTTCTATGCCTAAATGTAACAATCCTTGGCGGCTTGCTAAGCTAGATCCCAAGCTTGGGTTCATTTCAGACCCTAAAGACTAGCAACCAGAGAAGTCAAAGAGTGGTAACCATACTTAACCATAGGCAGTCATCTCTGCACATCTGCAGTGGTTGTGTGGCATGGATGCTAAGGGACTCTCTTCGTTCACCCAGCCTATTCCATGCTGGCATGACTTAAGTAAGGCATGTAAATGCCTTTTTTATTCATGTGACTTTTGAGAGCTGATAGTTTAGAACCAACTCCATCGTTTTTTTTAGCCACATTGCTGTGTTTTGCTGCTGATGGTTTTTTTAAAAAAAGTTATATTGTATTATTTTATTGTCAATTTTGTTTTTATTTTGCAAACCTTGAAAATTGTTGATCAATAACAGTGTAGAAATATTTTTAAATAAAATTGATTTCTACGCAAGTCCAGACCTACTGTGTTAGCTACCAGGCATGGCGGCCAATCAGGGGCTCAATAAAACTTACTTTTTTGCTGTCTGTCTGGGACTGCAAAAAGGATGTGGGGTTAATGCCAGGTATCTGGCATATCATTGCTTAGGATTCACGTTAGACCACCAGACCAGAATCCATTTGGATAGAGGATTTAGCAGAGGTGGCACTGCCATGAAGTCAGGGCAGGCAGTTATCTTGGACAGCACATTTTGGATGTTATTGAGAGCTACAGACTGGGGTCGGGAGGAACAATGACACACAGTTGTGATCCAGGTCGCAGATGATGATCTTCTGTACAGGCCTCTGCATTTATCTCAACCTGGGAAAGAGCACAGGATTATTCTTGTGCAGCTCTGTTCTTTTCTGGTTAGCTTGCAGAAAAGAACTTCACTGCAGAGCCCCCATGTTCTTTTGTGGAAGGGGACAATCTGGTTTGTAGACCATGAAGTGTTTGTATTCCACTCCTGGAGGAACTCCTGGAGGAACTTCTCTGGGCTCTTTTACTAGAAGATCCATAAGATGCCTGCAAAACAGCTTGCTCACCATTAATCCTGTTTTCCAAGTAATGCATAGCAAAAGAGTGCTGGGCACATTCTAGGGCATGGCTGGAGAACCTTTTTCAGACTGAGGGTCATAGTCCCCCATGGGGAACTTTCAGGGGCTGCGTGCATGGGGCCAGAAGCAAAAGTGGTTGAAACAAGAGGTGTGACTTTTAGCTTTGTACAGTCATGGAAAGGTCAGAGGTTACCATGTACACCCACCCACCTTCATCTCCCCATCCAAGCAAGCAAGTGGAGTTAATCACAGTTTAAATACCCATTCATGCCAAATAAAAGCACTCAAGGGCATGGGCGTAGCTAGGGTCTATTTTAGGGGGGCAGGCTTTATGTTGGGGGACAGAACTGAGTTATCTGTGTCACAATTAGTTAAGTATTTTTAATTATTTACTTGATTTAGGGGGGCAGCTGCTCCCCTGGCTATGCCCATGCTCAAGGGTGGAATTCAGTGTTGTGCTGAGTGGTGTATGTGCTTGGGGAGCAAGGTCTGCTCATGCAATGGGACTCCCCCGAATGCGCCACCTGTTCTTCGGGTTTCCCAACCCTTCAGAACAAATTTGGGAGGCGGGAGAGGAAAGTCCCCCACAACAACTTAGTTGAATCCTGCCCTAGGAGAGTGCATAGCAGGGTTAATGATGGAGGTGGCCTTGGGAGAGGTTGTGGTATCGGGAGATTCTCAAGGGTCAAATAGAGATGCATGGAGGGTTGCTTGTGGTCTCTGGGCAACAGCTGGGCCCAAGCCCCTAGGCTGGCACCAGAAGCAAAAAGGTGTTCCCAGAATCCTTTACTGTGTGCAGGAATTCTGGAGTAGGATTCCAGGGTTCCTGAACAGTGAAAAGTTTGAAATCATTGCTGTAGAGCACGACAGCGTTCTGCATTTGCCGAAGTTTAGAGGCATTTCCCCTTCTTTCTTACACACAGAAGAGGATTCCACATCTAAGATACTGTAACATGTTCCTGCATCTTCTAAGAACAAAGTACGGTATGCTTCTTGCATCTTCTCTGTGGTTGAGAGGTCTACATAACCTGTGACCCATTGCCTTATATGGCAGCGCACCAGAGACTCAAAAAACTTATTTGTTGATAAGAACCTCACAAGTCACTGTTTGCGGCTGATGGGCTGTGCTCACTTTGGTGGCTCATGAGTTTTAGAATTGTAAGTGTGCTTTTTATTAGATCAGGCGTGGCTTCTTAAACAGGGTGTATATGTGTGTGCTTTACCACCCAAGGCTTCGTTAATTAAAAATGAAGATGCAATGTTACCGGTAGGAGTAATTTCACCAGACTGATGTCTGCTTCTAAAACAGAATATGTGTGTAAGCTCTGCAATGTAAAACAAACAAACAACCCAACTAAAGTAGTAGTACTCAAAGTACTATTTTTTTTAAAGTACTTAAAACATTTGTTCTTGTTTTCTCATTGTGGCTAGATAGATATACTGTGTGTATGTTGTGTGTGTGTGTGTGTGTGTGTGTGTGTGTGTGTTATATACACACACTCTCTCTCTGCAGGTGGCCTTATCAAAATCACCATGTGATGGGAGATCAGACTTGAGCTAGGCACTCTTGGTGTGCTCACCCTTTCCTGGCCTTGCCTACCATTTGTATATTAGAGGTAACATTAGCACTTGGCCCTTTGCATGTAGAGCTTCACACTCATGGATCTGCTTCTTGCCATCTAGACATGGCACACTCAAGGCAGCCTATGCTGCATGGAATAGACATATGCAGGCGCCTATGGGAACTTCAGCTCCTTCATCCAAATAGCAGGCAAGGCAGCACACGGTGCAGCACATTTGAGCATTTGTGTATAGCTAAGATTATAAGGTGGCGCTGTGGGTTAAACCACAGAGCCTAGGGCTTGCTGATCAGAAGGTCGGTGGTTCGAATCCCTGCGACGGGGTGAGCTCCCGTTGCTCAGTCCCAGCTCCTGCCCACCTAGCAGTTCGAAAGCATGTCAAAGTGCAAGTAGATAAATAGGAACCGCTCCGGCGGGAAGGAAAAAGGTGTTTCCGTACACTGCTCTGGTTCGCCAGAAGCGGCTTAGTCATGCTGACCACATGACCCAGAAGCTGTACATCAGCTCCCTTGGCCAATAAAGCGAGATGAGCACCGCAACCCCAGAGTCGGACACTACTGGACCAAATGGTCAGGGGTCCCTTTACCTTTAAGATTATAATAATAAATTATTTATTATTATTATTATGGGCTGGATGGGGTCCATAAGCTTCCCCAGAACTAGAGTTAGCAACCCATCTTGATTATTGCAACACGACACAGGTAACAATACTATTTTAAAAATTTATTAGAATGTGATTGTACAAATGTCATTATGGGCACCTAGTGGGTAGTGCCTATGATTAAGTTCCTACAGAAGGTCGGTGTCAGAATTCAGAATGGGAAGTGACCCATCCCATAAAAGCTTATATATCAGACTCCCAACATTTAAGAAGACTGCTTGGGAGCCAAATGGCCAACTTTTGCTTCTCAAAACAAAAACAGCTGCAACATGGGAGATCAGACATTGCATCTCCTGACTATTCTTCTCCCCCCCCCCCCCTTTTAGGTCAGAAGCAGCCTGGGGTAGGAGAGAAGCTCTAGCTTTGATTGGATCTGCGATGTTGCGGGTGTTTAACCCTTTCCCCTTATGTTGCTTCCCGCATCTAAATCACCCTGAAGCTGCTGTTAACCCCACTAGGAAAACAGTATAGGCCTGATGCCCCAGCAGAGATAATAGCAGCTTCATGGTGCATGTTTTCTGTCAATCAGGGAAATTATGAGACTGTGTGGCTGGCAGGCAAAGGTTCATCCCTTACACCACCAGTACTTCTACAGTGGTGATAACATTGGCAGCTGATTGAATTGGCTAGTTTATGATAATGGGACAAAAGAACCACAAATGGGGTGCAGTGACTATGGTGTGTGTCCCCCCAAATCTTTGTCAGTGGAGCTGCCAAGTCTTGACCTTGGTGTGTCAGGCCCCTCCACCCCTGCAGCTCAGGGTTGAGCCTCTGTTGGCTACTGGAGCTGCCGGTTCTCTCTCTCATCAAAACTGCTGTGCAGAGCTACTGTTCAGATTTAAAAAGGGAGTAAATGCATTTTAAAATCCAACTTGGTGGTTTTGATAAGAGACAGCCAACAGCATTTAAATGCCATTTAAAAAAAGGATCTGAGGCAAAATAGGAAAGGAACTATATTACACAATTCCATGGCATAGTTCCCTTTCTGCTCCCTCTGTCCCTTTTTAAATGGGCAGCTAGCTATCAGCCAGGACTACTACTGCCACCTTCTCTCTCTGTCTGTCTGTCTGACAGTGCTGGAGCTGTAGGCTGGCATCACAGAGGTCGCCATTTCAGAGGTGGGTCAGGGCCAGCCAGATAAATGTGGCTGCCTGAGGCAAAAGACAAGATGGCATCCCTGCCCTGCCTGCCCTCCAACAACCACTGCATATAAAGAAAACCAAACTAGCAATTGTATCTGACTTTGATACTGGCAATGGGGCAGCATTCTCCCCTGCACCTGGAGGCAGCAAGCTAGCTTAGGTGGTTCAGCATTTGCCGCCTGAGGCAGATGCCTCACTCTGCCTCATGGTAAGGTCGGCCTTGGATATAGGAAGAAAGCAAGGCATCCAGAGGCCCCCATATGAAACCTACCTAGGCCCTTCTCAAACCTAGCATGGCCTCTCTTCTTTCCCAGTCTTCCACAGTGTTTGTTGAATCTCTCTTTCTTTTTTCTTCAGCGTGGAAGGAGACCCGCCTGGAAGTGAGGCAGGCACTATTATAGTGGACAGCCTGGGCAGTCAACCTCCATATCGTTGTACCCCTGAGGTGACCAAGATTGAGCACTACGATTTGGCACCCTCTTCATCGCCCTCCTCTGTCTGTCACACTCCATCACCAGGCATACCGTGGGCTCAGCGTGCTCGGCTGCAGCCAGCCAGTGTGGCGCTGAGAAAGCAGGAAGAGGAAGAGAGCAAGCGTTCCAAGGCACTGTCAGACAGCTATGAGCTCTCGACAGACCTCCAGGACAAAAAGGTAATCGGTGTCTTCAGCTTGCACATTTTATAAGGCCAGGAACCCCATATATAGCAAGAAGCCCAAGGCAATCTAATGTGTGCCACTTGTCTCTATGATTAGGGCCAGATGATTTCAGAAATGAGAGCCAGAGGCCTACTGAGGCCAACTAGACCAGCTTTGACTGCCATTCTCACTTGGCACAGTGCAGTCAGGAAAGTTGAGGCCATTGCAAGCCTTTACTGTTCTCCTAGGCCTCCAGGTGTTGCTGAGATATATCGCCCATTATCCCTGGCCATTGGCATGCTGGCTGGGGCCAACTGGATTTGGAGTCCAACAATATCTAGAGGGCCACAGGTTCCCCATCCCTAGACAAGAGGTGACCCAGTGGTCTGACTCAGCAGGAGGCTGATTCATATGTTCTAGGAGATGAAAGTGAAAGCGCTGTCCTTTGCTGTGGCATCTTGCCCATGGGCCTCTAGAATCCTGCCCCCTCCTTTGCTGATGAGGTCTCTCCCAAGCTGCCCACCTCTCTTTTCCATAGAACTCATTGTTTAATCCAAATTATTTTCCCCACTCCCTTGCCTAAATCCCTGCCCTCACCACCACTACTGTTCCTCTGTTGCTTACTGCAGGTGGAGATGCTGGAGCGGAAGTATGGGGGCTATTTCCTGAGCCGACGAGCAGCTCGCACCATCCAAACAGCCTTTCGCCAGTATCGCATGAACAAGAAGTTTGAGCGTCTGCGAAGCTCGGCATCTGAGAGCCGCATGTCACGGCGCATTATCCTCTCCAACATGCGCATGCAGTACTCCTTTGAGGAGTACGACAAGGCCCAGAATGCCCCTTACTTTGAAGGCAAGCCAGCCTCACTGGATGAGGGGACCATGGCCGGTACTCGACCTCATCTGCTGGACCGTGGCCTACCCTATGGTGGCTCCTGTCGGGCTGGCTTGGATGGCAACTCCCTGCATTCCTCTTCTGGGGGCTTTTGCAATGACATCACTGAGCTAGAGGACTCCTTCTCCAAGCAGGTAGGCCAACTGTATGCCACCCTTGCCTTTTCCTTTGCCCAGTGAAGACCTTTCAACAACCCCTTTGGCTGTTCTCTTGGTTCCTTTCGTTTGTCATGATCCCCCTGGACTTTCTTCAGCCCCCCCCCCCCAAATCCCCTCTGTTGCCCTACCACCATTGTGAATTCAGCTTCCCGGGATCCAATAATAACAATTTTTAAACAATGCTGATGGCTTCCATTTATGTGAAAAGTGATTCTAACTAAACATCAGGAAGAGCTTTCTGTTGGACAGTGAGACAGACTCCCTTGGAAGGTAGTAGGTTTTTCACTGGAGGTTTTTATGCAGAGGTTGCCATTGATGCTTTAGTTCAGTTTCCTGCATTGCAGGAGGTTGGGCTAGATGGCCCTTGGGGTCCCTTCCAACTCTACAATTCCAAACGCACTTGAGTGCCAGCACTGGGGGTACCTGTTTTTTTCATCAGGGCATAACCAATGCTCTTCTCATATTTCATTGAAAGGAAAAAGAGAGCCTCTAGCTCTTATATGTAGAGAGATACAAGGAAAGACATACAGGTGGTATATGGTAGTATGCCACTGGTCTTCAACTGTTGGGTCGGGACCCACTAATGTGTTGTGGCCTGATCTAAGGTTGGTCACAACTACCACCCTGCAAAGATTAAGAAATGGGTCCCCAAATGCATGTTTGGGGCAAAAGAGGATTCTGGATCTGAAAGCACTTGCTTTGTAAGGAGTGAATCTGCTCTGAACTTCTTAGGATCTCTTGGATTGTAACTCTGAAAGCAGGCTTTGGTCGCTTGCTAGTTTGGTTAATTTTATTAGGAAGTCTTGTATCCTGCTTTTGACTCCAAAAAGGTATCCTAAGGTAGAGAATGCAACTAATATTTAAACGCTTACATTTTCTGTGCTGGTGTTTTCTTTCTGCTGTAATACTGTTGCTTTCCAATGTTTTCTGCAATATCCTTCATTCTTATTTAGATCTGATTTACGGTGTGGTGTTGGTATTGGAAGATTATTGCACCATTTGCCTGTTCACTGTGGAACAGCACTATTAAGGATGTTCAGGTCTATTTGCCTGCAATTAAAACTCTCCTCCTTGCACTTTTTGCATCTCAGTACAGCTGGGGGAATTAGTGAAGAATTTCCTCTTAGTTAGTTAGCTTCTCTTCCCTGAAAAAGGGGAGGGACTTTAATTATTGGTTTCCTTTCATATTATTTTTCTTTTATACATTATAGTAGGTTCATGGCCAAAGCCATTATCCAGCATTGCTGGATAATATGATGCTGTATCAAACACTTCTGTAGAACTCACATCTTAATTCCTTTTCCTTCCCATGGCAAAATAAGCAGTCCCTCAGCAGGGCTCAAAGGTTCTAGCGTGGTACAGCCCCAAACTGCAGCCTGCATATGAAATTGTGTATTGTGTTTCCTTTGTTGTCTTTAACTGATTTTGATAAATGGATAAACTTCTATTTTTCTACAATACTACATGTCCTGTGCTATGATAGAATATTGCATTTGGCCTCCTGCAATTGTAGCATGCTTTGTAAAAGATTATTCAAAGTGTGATTTGATTTTCAAATAGCTGCTTAATTTGTATAGTGCACAG
This sequence comes from Darevskia mixta, assembly GCA_034641385.1. Taxonomy (NCBI): domain Eukaryota; kingdom Metazoa; phylum Chordata; class Lepidosauria; order Squamata; family Lacertidae; genus Darevskia; species Darevskia mixta. Next base: position 1,913,631 of record JAWWNH010000067.1, on the reverse strand, counting down.
AAGGTGGATTTCCTTGATGCAGCACTTTTTGGTTCAATCCCCCCCCCCCCGAATTTTCTTCTTGCAAAGCCCTGAGTATAATCCCTCCTGGCTAACTTCCTTCTGTGCCTTCCAACAGGTGAAGTCTTTGGCAGAGTCGATTGATGAAGCCTTGAACTGCCACCCACTGGGACAGGAGGGAGGGGCTGGTGGACCTTCCTTGGAAAAGAGTGAGTCCAAGGAGCAGCAGGGTGACAGTGCTGCCACTTCGTTCAGTGATGTAACTCTGTACCTGGATGAAGGAGCTCCCACGTCACCCATCTCTTTGGAGCGCCCACCCAGCACTGAACCACCTGAGCCCACCACAGTGCCAATCCCACCACCACCACGGCCAGAGTACTGGGGTGGGCCACAGCGAGAGGACAGCCGCGAGAACGGTGGCAGCCGGCGCAGCACGCCTTGTATGGAGTGCAGGGACTACCGACTGCGTGGGGCCCACCTCCCGTTGCTCACCATCGAACCTCCCAGCGACAGCTCAGTGGATCTAAGCGACCGCTCCGACCGAGGTTCTCTCAATAGGGGTCTCATATTTGAGCAAGATGGTTGCAGTCCCCACGGCACCCTCAAGCACCCTGGCGGACCCACCCGTTCCCCACACCCACACCGGCATTATCACCCTGAACAAAACCAGCCACCCCCACCTCTGCCTATACCGCCCCCTCAAGTCCCTGGGCGCCTGCCCCCACCTCCACCGCCGGACAACTCTGATGGGGACAACGACAGCCTCAACAGCACCACCAACTCCAACGAGACCATCAACTGCAGCTCGGGCTCCTCCTCCCGCGACAGCCTGCGCGACCCTCCCCCACCTGCCCCAGCTGCCTCCTCAGCTCCCGGGGGGCCCTGCAAACAGACCTACCAGCGGGAGACACGGCACAGCTGGGACTCTCCTGCCTTCAACAACGATGTTGTGCAGCGTCGCCAATACCGCATCGGCCTCAATCTCTTCAACAAGTATGAGATGCTTGGGCAGAGTCATGGGGAGGTGCCCATGGAAGTTTCAGTAGTAGAAGGATAGCCATTTTGGAGGGAAGCGTTGGGCCTTACAAGGAAGCAGTGGGCTTGTTTCGGCTCTGTTGGGCCTATTTCCCCCTGCTCTACAACTCTGTCTCCCACACTCTTTCCACACAACTCTCTCTTCAACTAGAGTTGAAGCTCTGAGGCCAGCTGGAGGACGTGAGAGAAAGCATGAGGGAAAGCGGTTGCGGCGGTGGTACTACCCCGCATGTCAGCTGTTAGGCGGGCAGGCGGAGCAGCCTAAACAAAACCCTGCTGTGCCTCCGGTCTCTTTGGGGCTTCCTCTGCCTTCATAGACATCCTCTTGAGGCTCCGGGGAGGGTCTCCTCATGAGCCACGAGGACTCTCCAGCTCTTCCCCACCATTCCTGGTATTATTCTATTTATCTGCCCCCCCCCCCCGGTGCTGCAGGTATATGCAGTCACACACAAGTAGAATGCGTGCAAGTGGAGGGACGATGCCTGTACTCAAAGTGGCCTATGGGCAGCTTGCAAGCAGGACCTGTGTGCAACAGTGCTTTCTCCCCACTTGTGATTCCCCGCAATTCAGATGCTTGTTGCCTCTGACAGTAGAGGTAGAACAAAGCCATCATGACTAGTAGCCATTGATAGCCCCTTCCTTCATGAGCAACTCTTCCCCTGAGTTGACCCACACACTGAGCAAGCAGGGCATACAGTCAGACAGTATGGGAAATAACCAGATCTCTGGATATTCTGTTTCACCCTGAGGGGGGGGTGTTGTGGGGTTGCTCAAGCACATCATTTACTATGGGGCATCAACAATTTCTCAGTACTTCCTAGTTGCCATGGTTTTTGTTCCACCCCATCCCCTCTGGCTTCCCATTTTTGTGTTTTGCCAAAATAATAATCGGAAGAAACTTAAGATGCAAATGTGAACAGATAGGCTTACGCTGAATAACTCGTATTGATCATGTGGTTTGGGGTTTCCTGCTTGCAGCATTTGGGTGTTTGAGGGGAACAGTATGCATGGACTTGACAATAATAACTTTGATGAAATTGCTGGGCTATCACAATGTACAAGCATCAAGATGGCACAGTTCCTCTAACTGAGGATGGTTTCTCTTTGTGTGTTGTCTCCTCTCCTTCCAGGCTCAGCTAACAGGCTGAACCCAAACAATATTTGGCAGAAACAGGCAGTTGAAGGAGGAGAGAGACTGATTAGTTGCTGCTGACTTTTGGACTGCCAGGCCAGGTGCTTGAATATTGGTAGAGAGGCCCAGGCAGAAAATGGGGTCAGTTTAGAGACTGGGCAGTTCAGGTGCTGAATTCCAGTTTTGCAAAAATCTATGTTATAACTATAAGCCACCTCCCCATGACTCCTCATTCCTCAGGAAGGTTACAGCTTTTGCTCCATTTTGTCTATTTCTGCCTAGCATTACCCTCCCTTTTTTATTGGCCATGTTTCTGTGCCTTTATTTATTCACCTTAAAGCTTTTATATACTGGTTTTCCTCACAAATTGGTTTCCATTTATTAACAAAGCAATATTTTTAAAATACCCCATCATAATAATGCAATTTAAACAACTAAATGATGACAAGCAGTGTGAAAGAATCAAAATAAACACTGCCTTCAAAGGCACAAGAAAGGCTGGAGCCATTGTTGCTTCTAAGGTTGGGAGGGAGTTCCATAGCTGAGGTGCCACCATAGAGAAGGCCTTGCTGCAGGTCTCCACACTGAACTGCACTCCGTGGTGGAGCTGCAAGCAGGACCCCTCCTGTTGATCTCAGGGTGCTGGGCAGAGGTGCTCCACCAAATAACAGGCTGACATGCAGAAATGTAAGCAGGTGAAACTTTCCCCACCTCTTGTCATGGAACTAAGTGATGGGGGAAACTCCCACTTGCTTAAATTTCTGCATGTCAGGCTGTTATTAAAGGCACTTGTAACATAGCCAGTAGAAAGGGGGCAGCCTAATAGCCTGCCTGTGCCCCTTTTGGTCCTAACACACTTCCCTTCCACCTATCCCAACTGGTTGATAACTCCCTGCAGTGCACACTGGTCTTCTGGGCCAAGGAAGGGGGCGGGGAAGGCTCAGATCTTGGCTTCCTGTTGCTCTTGGTAATTTAATTGCTGCTGAGCAAGACAGCATCTGTTTCACTGGCAGGAGGCAGGCTCTTGAGGGCTGGGAGGCAGCCATCACAACATATTAACCAGCTGGAGTCATGACTCACATTGAATCCTTGGGGCAAAGTGCCAAGCTGAGGGAGCTGCGTACCCTCCCACCCTGGGAGACAAACCCTGCTCATTTGCAGATTGTTTGCCTGGCAGAAGAGGGATTAGAATGAGGCCCATTCAATATGTTTTGGTACTGGAAACAGAAAACCCAGAATGGTAACCCCCCCTCCCCCATTAGTCGAGGTAGATTGCTGTCCATCAGGGCGTTCTCTGCTGGGAGCCCCATTGTAATGAGCAGGAACTTCTCACCTGACTGCACTGTCAAGTCAAATCCAGTTGTCTCCTCCCACTTTGCTGCTTTTAATCATGGCTCAGAATTTGCTCTGTTGGCCTGAGTGCCAGACCTTGCTTCATGAGACTTGCCATTGCATGTGCTCATTTCTAGAGAGCTCCAATGGGGGCATCTGCTCTCCAGCACATCTAGAGCAACTTTTGTGCCATATCAATACCTCATAATTAACACTTCCCTCATTGCTTATGTTATTTGGGAAATACTGGTAAACCAAAATGAGGCTGAGAAAAACTTTCCTCTTTGGGACCCAGATGTTAAGTTGTATCCCAACACACACACACACACACACAGCCCCCATGACCTCTTTTTGCCTCTTTTCCATATTTATTGGGGTGTGGGGAGACATGGATGATGGGGAACATCTTGTGGCCACTGGAAGAATTCAGTACTGAAACTTGAACCTAAGCATGTGACAGAAAAAGATGGTGGAGTCTTGAGGTGGGAGAGTGGACAGTGCCATTTCAGGCTGCAGGAGATGAAATTTTGATTTTTAAAAACCAATTCTCTGTTAAAACTCCCTGAAGATGGTTCTTCTTTACTTAAAGAGAAATTATGTTTGTGTGTTTCATGAGGGAACATTCAAAAATGGTACCTCCTATATGTACCTCCTAAAGACTGTATGTAGTACAGTCTAGTCCAGGGGTCAGCAACCTTTTTCAGCTGTGGGCCGGTCCACCGTCCCTCAGACTATGTGGTGGGCCGGACTATATTTTGGGGGAAATAATGAACGAATTCCTATGCCCCACAAATAACTCAGAGATGCATTTTAAATAAAAACACACATTCTACTCATGTAAAAAACACACTGATTCCCGGACTGTCCGTGGGCCGGATTGAGAAGACGATTGGGCCACATCCGGCCCACGGGCCTTAGGTTGCCTACCCCTGGTCTAGTCTATCGCCTCATTCTGCTGCATATGTAGACCAGGTCCCAGTCAGTTGAGAGAGTTTTTGAGACCAACTTTGACTTTGTGACTTACTTAATTTGCACCCACCCCTTCACCAAAGTTGGCCTTAGCCTTTTCACCCTTTTACTGCCAGAGGCAAAGTTAGTGCCCCAAATCAACTAAATTACATTCAGTCTCCTTCCTCCACTGTGGGGGATTGGGTTGAACATTTTCTTTAAGGAAAAGGGGAACATTATTTGACTCCATGGTAGGAGTTAGCCATGGTCTGTAGAAATGGCAGCCCAGCTGTCAAGATCAGCAAGGACTCAAACTCAGAGCCTCCTGGTCTATGCAAGGTGGAAGGAAAAGGGGCATAGTTTCCCACCAAGCCAAGTGGTGTTCATCAAGTTTATTTATGTTCAAAGTTGCATGCTCCACAATTTGAGCTAAGTGCTCCCCATGGTGATTATCCATTACCATGTCTTGGCCATGGGGCAACTTGCTGTAGGATTGTGGTTAGCCTCTTCCAGCAATCTGGGGTGTCTGCTGCTGCAAATGTTTCTTACCTGCATTGACCCTGGGCAAACAGCTCCTGTCTAGGAAGTACAAATGTAACCATTGTCTTCACAATGTGGTTTCCTTGATACTTGCGTATCAGCTGTTGAATTAAGCAAGAACACATTTCCTGGTATTCAACTAAGTTTCATTCAGCGTAGACCCATTGAAATTAAAGAAAATAACTCATTTAGGTCTGTCAATTTCCATACGTCTACTCTGAATAATACCTAGTTAACACCATGCATTCTGTCCTTATCCTTGGGAGCAGGGTGAGCTGACTGCACCAGCTATGTATTTAAGGGTGCTAGTGAAGCAGAACACCACCTGAGAGTTGCTTCCCATGATTTTTTGCAACATCAGTAAGGACCCTGGACTGCATCTCTCAGATTTTGTGGTGCTGTCTCTTGGGATAAGGAAACAGCTTGCGCCAGCCTAGTTTTCAGGTGTCATTTATAATAACCATCATTTAACTTATACCAGCCTTGGGCTTGTGCACATAACCAAATGGAAATGTGAAGGCTGAGGTGGAATCAAATGGAGAAAAGAGCTGTTAAGTAGTCTGCAAAGGCTTCGACTAAAAGCAGTAAATACAAGACACATTAGGTAATTTAGTCCTCTTCCCTCACCTGTTTCCATCCTCACCCCACTCCAGATAAGCGAATATAGAAACCATACCAGGCCGGGTCCTTTCTGCAGTTTTGTCCTCTGCCTGGAACGTTGGTTTAGGTCCCCTGGCAAAGCTACCTCACCTCCGCCCGGACCCTGAGATCATCTTCTGAGGCCCTCCTTTGTGTGCCTCCTCCTCAAGAGGTCCAGAGGGTGGCAACAGGAGAAGATGCCTTCTCTGCAGTGGTTCCTCGTCTGTGGAATGCTCTTCTCAGAGAAGTTTGCCTGGCGCCTTCATTATACACCTTTAGGCGCCAGGCAAAAATGTTCCTTTTTAACCAGGCCTCTGATTGATCTGTTTGACATCCTATACCCTTTTAAAATGTGGCTCTTTTCTGGGGGGGGTTATTGGGTTGTTGTTTTATTCTGATTATATATGTTGTGATCTTTTCTGTGAACTGCCCTGAGACCTCCGGGTATAGGATGGTATATAAATTATTATTATTATTATTATTATTATTATTATTATTATTATTATTATTATTATAATATTATTCTGAAATAGGTGTTCTGCCCTGTATAACTGAGCTGGGGGGAGTGGGCTCCAGGTGAAAATGGTTTCAGGTGTGCATAAAGGCTCCTTCTCATCCCACCGGCAGGAAACCAGAGAAGGGAATCCAGTATTTGATTGAGAGAGGCTTCCTGTCAGACACACCGGTTGGCGTGGCACGCTTTATCCTGGAGCGGAAAGGGCTGAGCCGGCAGATGATTGGTGAATTTCTTGGTAACCGGCAAAAGCAGTTCAACCGGGACGTACTGGAGTAAGGAGTTCTGCTTGATTCCTTCCCCCTCCCCATCACCATGGTTTTAACTTTTAAGCTACCTTACCCAAAGTCATAAGCCATCTAACTAGCAATGGTGCTCCAGGGTTTGGGACAGGAATCCCCTAGATGCTGGGGATGGACACATGTCAGGCCAACCTATCTTTCCCTTACCCCCCCCCCCTTGCTGCTGTGTGTCACTGTCCTGTCTTCTCTTGCCTTACAGTTGTGTGGTAGACGAGATGGACTTCTCCAACATGGACTTGGATGATGCTTTGCGAAAGTTCCAGTCTCACATTCGGGTGCAAGGCGAGGCACAGAAAGTGGAGCGCCTCGTTGAGGCCTTCAGGTAAGTTGGAGGTGCTGCCATCTTTCCAAGGTTTCCTTCTTGACTTCGTCTAGAGCAGTACAACTCCCTGTCATCCTTTGGCTCTCACCATGTTGGCTACTGGGAGTCCAACAGCACCTGGTGAGCACCAGGTTGAGGAAGCCTGGTCTAGATATCGAGCCATGGGCAATGAGGAGCATGTGGTGCTGTCCCAGAATATCTTTGGTTAATCACTGCAGCAGTAAGAGTGAGGTTGATGCTACAACATTTGGGGCCTAAATTATCCTGGACCAAGGGGCATGTAAATAATTTTTTTACTGTTAGCAACTATTCCTGTATATATTTAGATGGAACACTGAATTTGTTTTTGTTGAAATAAACTATGAGCAAGAGGAAAAACACTGGAGTTTGAAGGAAGGCTAAATAAACCATTCAACACTTAAATGGGCAGGTTTATGTGCTGACTCTGGTGTATAAATTTTGACTTATGAGGAGCTGGAGTAAGTTTTTAGCTTAATTAGATCCCTTTCTACAGTGTTTAAAAGCTGTTGTTTTGATTGGTCATATATGCGCATACATCTCCATTTGCATGTATCCCGCCCACTCCATCCATCTGCTGCAAGAAAGAGCGGGCAGGGAATATGTGTGTGGCTGTATATGCGTATATGAGCCTGACGAAGCAATACGTAGTGGGCAGGCACAAGCAAGAGATGCACTCTTTCACCCCATTGTCTGTTAAGACTGCAGAGCATTGGCCAAAGTGGCTAGGCTGTAAATCTGAGTAGTATTTAAGGACTTGTGCCCATCCACTGTAAAGAAGTAAAATGATAATAAAGCTTATGGTATGGTTGTTAGTTCTGGTGCCACACAGCTGTCCCTTTAAAAAAATGATTACAGAATAACCATGAAAGAATTTTAGATCGAGAGCTGGTTGTCTCGCTTACAAAGTTGAGAATACACACTTTGAAAAATACATCACAGGGCTAGTGTAGAAATAACACTAGCCTCTTGCAGACTAGGAGCAGCTTTGAGAATGTGTACTGCCTTCCATCTCCGGTGCAAATTCTGCATTCCAATTTCTTCCCTCCCTTGATTTCCTTGCCTTAACCATGGTTTAATGCTATGCCTTCACAAATGCAAACTGTTAATTTAACAGTTCTTTCTTAACTAGAGTTTGAAACCAGGGTTTGAAGCAACTTTGAAATCCCTGGTTAGCATTAACCAAGATTTTATATATTACAAATGTTATGCTAAATGTACAAAATGTAGTGCACTCTTACTACGTGTCTGTTTGGAAGTAGGTCCCATTGACTTCAGTGGGGCTAACTCCTGGGTAAGTGTGTAAGGATTGCAGCCTAAGTCATGGTTAAGTCAAACAAGGTGAGGGAGGGAGGGGAATATGTGGCAGAGTGGGGAGGAAGGAGAAGGAAGGATCATTCCTTCCCAAAGATGACTCATTGGCAAACTCTGGTTTGCAGGGAGCCAGTGTTCACATCTGCAGTGGATTAGAATGGTCCTTGTGGTGAGGGCAAGGAAGAATTATTTTACCCAATAAAAGATTGATAGAAACTCTTAACAGCTAAAAAAAATGGTCTTTTGCAAAAATTTAGAAACAGGGAAGTAGTTTTGATTCCAGATTTTGAAAAGTTTATTTCTCCTCTCTAAAAAAGAGTTATGAGTTTTGTTGGTTTCAAGGGCATAATTCAGTTAAGTTTAGGCAGACTATCCTGTGACTTTGGTGCAACACTGGTGGCTCATTGGTGTTAAAAAGGATCCCCCACTCCCTACCCCAAGATATGTTATTGATTTCCAGCTCAATCCAGCTTAACTACTGTTTGCAAGCAGAATACGCTGGCGGCGGCGGGGTGGGGGTGGGGAAATGGGACAAATTAGTTGTGACTTAATCCCATTTATTTCATTGGAAACCAAGTGCAACTAACTCAAGCTGGATCCAACCTATGTCTCTAAATAGATTAATCAATGAATTACCTGCTTATAGTTACATAAAGGTAAAGGGACCCTATTACAAAACATTTGTAATATGAGTTTTTGAATTGTGATATTGAAGAGAATGTGAGAGAACTTGTGTTTTAATAAACAAAAGCTACTATTAATTGTTAGAAGAAAAGGCCATATTTTTCTTTTTTCCCCATATTATAGTAATGCACCAGCACCAAAACAACCTCAAAAAATAAAGAAAGTATGTCTTTTAATTTTCAGCTTCATCGATTTTAAAATTGAGCCCCACCAGTAAATCAGCTTAATCCTTTGGTAATGAATCTGTTGATTAATCCATTTTAGAGTGTGCTATTTATATGACTAGAAGGCTGCCTGTAAATGAATGTAGTAGCTGTGAGTTGTATTCTTCCGTAATGGGATGTGGAATTTTCATACATATTTATAATTTGAAAACAGAATAAGAGAGCCAATGAACCCCTTTAATTTTAGAACTTCCTGCCTCAGTATGAATTATACATTTTCTTTTGGGGGGGTACTATTTTTAATTTAGACCCCAGAATGGTTAGATACAGTGGTACCTCGGGTTACAGACGCTTCAGGTTACAGACACTTCGGGTTACAGACTCCGCTAACCCGGAAGTAGTACCTCGGGTTAAGAACTTTACCTCAGGATGAAAACAGAAATCGCGCTCCAGCGGTGCGGAGGCAGCAGGAGACCCCATTAGCTAAAGTGGTACCTCAGGTTAAGAACGGTTTCAGGTTAAGAACAGACCTCCAGAATGAATTAAGTTCTTAAGCAGAGGTACCACTGTAATGGCTTTTACTTTCACTCCTCTAACCCCCCCCCCCCTCTACACCATACATGTGAAGTAGTATCCCACTTGTAGTATCCTGGGAACTGTAGTTTGTTAAGGATATGATTAGGTGACCCCCATATCCCTCACAGAGCTCAGTTTCCAGAGTTCACTGGGAAGAGGGACTGACGGTTAAACCCTGAGGAAACCACTCACCTTCAGCAGCAAAATCTCCTGCTTCTGACTCTTCTCTTCCTCTGGCCTTTTGTGCTGATAGTTACTTTCTTTCCGCCTTGACTTCCACCGCATTTCGTTTCAGCCAGCGCTACTGTGTGTGCAATGCCCCCTTGGTGCGCCAGTTCCGGAATCCAGACACTATCTTCATATTGGCTTTTGCCATCATCCTTCTTAATACCGACATGTACAGCCCCAGTGTCAAGGCGGAGAGGAAGATGAAGCTGGATGACTTCATCAAAAATTTGCGAGGTAAGCAAGAACAGCACTCAAACGATCCTTTCTGGCGTTGTCTCTTTCATTTGGCTCCTCATGATAACATGGTTGGAATCCCAGAGGAGTCCCATACTTCCCTGGGAGTTCAGGGAAAGCACAAAATGTGTCAAGGATAAAATGCAGCTTCCCAAAAGCCGTGTGTGTGTGTGTGTGTGTGTGTGTGTGTGTGTGTGTTTTAAACCCAACAGGTTTCTTGCCATTGTGGCTAAAAAGGCAGCTTGCAGGTGCATGGACGACGCCTGCTAAAATCTCAGAAGCCAGAGAGAGATCTGTAGCATACATTCCAAGTGTCCCGGTTTTCTGGGGACAGGCCTGGGACTACAGAAGCCATCCCAGTTTCATTTCACCACTGGCAGGAAGTGAACTCTTTGGAGACTACACCTGGTGCAGGACAACCCCTTTATCTCCAGTTCAGCTTCCTGCGAGCCACTGGCAGGCTGCTCTGGGCGCAGCAAAAGAGAAGATGCTGGAACGCCAACTTGGAAGGGATTTTTCCTTCGTTTGTTTGCTCCTTACCCTCTTTCTGCTCCCTTCCACTACTCCTACCGGGTTCTCATTTTCTCCCAGCATCCATATTCTGGGCCCTTTGTTCTTTGTTTTTCGGCCTCCAGCCTGGAAGGCTTCTGGATGTTCTGGGGGAAAGGCTTGAACAGGCGGAAAGCATTTCTCAAGAGGAGACTTGTTTTTGGAGATGGATCTTTCTGCAGACTCATCAGAGGAGTCACTGGGCGCCTGTGCCAAGGGGCCCTGGGGTTTGTCCTGACTCCCTTAGCTGCGCAGGTGTGGGGGCCCTGAAAGGCCAGTTCCAGCGCTCCCAGGAAAGGGGGGAAGGGGACCCCTTGCAGGATGGCCCTCGTTTGCTCTCATCCGGGCCTCCCTGCAGCCCCACAGCCTCCCTCCGCCTGCCACAGCAGGGGCAGGACAGGAAAAGGGCCTCAGGAGAGCAGCCATGGCTCCAGCGGGGCTGGGAAACATCTGGCCAGATGCACAGGAGAAGAGAAGGAGGGCTGACCCCTCCCCTTCCCTCTCAGTCTCCATCCATTGGCAGCCCTTCATCCCCTCATGCTACTGTCAGGAGGGGAACTCTGCAATCCGCTGCACCTGCTGTTCCTGACTCTTCTCTCTTTAGATAGACAGTAATAGGCTACAAAAACAATGATGGCGGTGATGACCAAACAGTGATTAGTTACTTCAGCAAAACAGCCATCAGCCTCCTCTTGAAACGAGAAGAAAGCACAACCAAAGTTAAAGTGCATCTTGCTAGTGTGCCTTGTGGTATTTTTAAGGCATAGAAAATGAGGGTGAACTTAACCTCCCTCGCAGACAATCTTTCAGATCAAATGAAAACTGTTACATGCACTTACAGATTGTATAGGAGGGCCAGGAATGGATGGAGGGAAGGAAGCATGCTTTATTCTTTATTGTTTGTGCAGTCTTACTTTTTTGCAGCACCACAGATATAATAATCCTCAGGATTTAGCTCACTCAACTTCTGACCCTGTAAATCCACATGTTGTGTCTTGGCATAGATGTTTTCTATCTCAGCAGGAGATAGAATCACATAAAATCACATTTCTACCCTCTTTCCTCTTTATTATTTCCCTTAATTTTCAGTAGAGTAAGCCATGCTTGGGACAGGTGGGCAACCTCACAAGCCCTGTGATTTTCTAAGCCAATAGTGACCTAATTATGTTGGTTATGTGGGTTGTAAAATTCATTTCCTCATGAGTGAAAACTCAGGTAAACCCAGTTCCCACACTTGATTCCACTCATCAGCTTTATAATTCTAACAAGAAGCCTTCATTAGTATATCAGAAAGGACCCAGCATCTGGAACATCGTTAATTAAGGCTGAAGACAGATAATTGTTTTTTTCAGAGTCCTGAAAGGATTGCTACTTGTGATGCAGATGTCCAGGAATTAGGTATACTGTATGATCTGCACTTCCCACAAAGGAACACATTCGTAGTCTGGGAGCACTCCTCAGGTAGAATTCAGCAGCATACTAAGGAGATCATTCCATCAGCACAAGGATGTTTGCTTGCCAGACAAAATGTCTCCCCTCTTCTCCCCCTGCACACTGTTCTGGGGGATCTCCCAACCCTCCTGAGCAGATTTGGGGAGGAAGGAGAGGGGGGAAGTGGCATTGCACTAGCAGGAGTCCTTGTGCTGGCTTCTGCTAGTACAACAACTTAATTGAATCCAGCCCTTGTCACTGAAGTCTCAAGTGGTTTCTATGGCTAAAAGTGATTGTGCCCAGTAACTCAAAGGAGGGTTTTTAGTGTGGCTGTTCCTGTTCTGTGGAAGAGCATTCCTGTTGAGAGACAACAAATGCCCAGTTAGCTGCACTTTCTGAAGACAACTGAATACATTTTTGTTCTAACATGCTTTCCTTAACTGGATAAACGGGTCTTTACCATGGATGTCAGCTTTCTATGGTTTTGTTTTCATTTTAAATGTATTTGCTGTTTTTGTGTTTTTAATTGTTCTTAATTTCATTTAGTGTACATTACCATGATATGGTTTAGAAAATGATTAATAAATAAGTAATAGCAACAGGCCCCATCATGGAACTGAAACCGCCTTGGTCCTGATCTCCAGTGACCTAGGGGCAGAGTTGAAAGCTGTTTCCTGGTTCTGTTGGATCTCTTAGCAGCTTTTGATACCAGTGACCATGGTATCCTTCTCGACCATCTAGGGGGGTTGGGAGCTGGGGGCACAATTATGCAGTAGTTCCACTCCATCCTCCTGGGCCGTGTCCAGAACGTGGTGTTGGGGGATGAGTGTTCAGACCCCTGGGCCCTCACTTGCGAGGTGCCTCAGGGCTCCATCCTCACCCTCATGCTTTTCAACCTCTATATGAAGCCTCTGGGAGAGATCATCTGCAGGTTTGGGCTGGGTGTTCACCAGTATGCGGATGATACCCAGCTCTACCTCTCATTAAATCAGAACCAGTGAAGGCGGTGAATGTCCTGTGTGAGTGTCTGGAGGTGGTTGGAGGATGGATGGGGGTCAATGTATTGAGGTTGAATCCTGACAAGACAGAAGTACTGTTTGAGGTGGGGGGGACAGGGAGCAGGTGGGTGTGGGGAACTGCCTGGTCCTGAATTGGTAGTGACCCTGTGATGGGGCCTTTTTAATGGTGGTTTCCTAGTGAGCTGTGTTTTTAACTTACAGGAGGAATTTGAGAACATTCCTGTTTACCCAAGCATTTAGTGGCTGCAGAATACTGTCCAGTTTCCCAGGATCCCTGAGATCATTGTATGAAATAATGTTTTTAGTTGTAACTGTTTTTAGAGAATTTCAGGAGTTTTAGAATGCCTTTAAAAAAAATTATGGATGTATTTGCCACCCTGGGCTGCTTTCGGAAGGAAGGGTGGGATATAAATTCCATCAGGCAATTAATCATTGTGCGGTAGTCATCCCACCTTCACCCCGGGAAGTATGCTTTTACAGTGTTTCACAAACATTCCATATTGCTTTTACTAAAAAGAGATCCAAGGTTTGCTGTTGGCTTATTAAACCTGGCATGTTAGGGTGAAATAAACCACTGTCATAATGCTAACCTTCCTGGTTTGTTTACACCCCTTGTGCAAATGAAAGACCAAAGCAGAAGTGATCAGGCTGTGTGCACCAGCAGATGCAAGCCTGGCCAGTAGTAGCATCAGATAAGTCATTCATTCCCCCAACCTCTGTCTTCAGTAATGGAATAATATTATTACCCTACTTTGTAGGGCTGTTGCAAAAACTCATGGGAATAACCTATGGAAAGCACTTCAAAGAGCTGCTTTTGCTTTTGAGAGTGACTAAATCTGGCCTAGTCTTTCCCTGCAACCTCTGGACTTGCTCTTTTGTTGTTGCTTCAACAGGGGTAGATAACGGCGAGGACATTCCCCGTGACCTCCTGGTAGGGATTTACCAGAGAATTCAGAGTCGGGAGCTGCGCACCAATGATGACCACGTATCTCAGGTCCAAGCAGTGGAGCGAATGATTGTGGGCAAAAAGCCGGTGAGTGGGAAGAGGCTGTCTGAGGAGATGGATTTGGGCTTACTGAAGGTTTCTGCCTCTTTCTGGCTCCACTCCTAACATTTTCTGTCTGTCTGTCCCACCCAGGTTCTCTCTTTGCCCCACAGGCGCCTGGTTTGCTGCTGCCAGCTGTATGAGGTCCCTGACCCCAACCGGCCACAGAGGCTTGGGCTACACCAGAGGGAGGTCTTCCTGTTCAATGATTTGTTAGTGGTAAGGTCAGGGCAGGGAGCTAAGACTACGCTTTGGTGGTGGAGGGAGGGTTGGAAGATGGAGTTGCTTGTTTTGAGCAATTTGGCTGCCTCCCCAGGCACCTGCTTTGACATGCCTGGGTGAAGATGGACCTTGTGGACATTGTCACAAAAACCTTCAAGATTTCTTGGAAGAAGCTATGACTGCTAAGCTGTGCTTTATACTTGCCTGTCTGCCTGCTGCCTCCTGGTTCTCTCCCACAGTGCTTTTGGGATGCCACATGGCCATTGCCATGAGGTAAATAGGCTGTCTCAATGCAGGAGACTGACTAATTTAAGAGGGGGGAAATTGTCAGTAGCACCACATAGTAAAGAAAAGGACTCTGTGGATAAATTAAATTAATGAATCTATTTTAAACATCCATGCCACATTCCATCCAAGCTTCTTCTGAGCTCCCCCTCTGCTCTGAAAACATCCACAAGAAAATATCTTATGGGTTGAACAGACAATAAGAGCAAATAAGTTCTTAACTTGTAGGTTAGACGGTTGCAGCTCAGGAAAGAAGCAGGTTTCAGCGAATTGGGTGACTGTAATTCTGAGCCCTGTGCTTGGGTTAGTGAACAGCTAGCTCACTGCTCTCTCTACTCCTCGTTGATTCTTTGCTTTCCCACTGCATCTCCTCACAACATTTAGGTGACAAAGATATTCCAGAAGAAGAAGATCCTTGTGACCTACAGTTTCCGCCAGAGCTTCCCTCTTGTTGAGATGCAGTTGCAGCTCTTCCAGAATTCATGTGAGTTTCTCTTAACCATAGGTCATGATACAGGAGCCTAGAAACCTGGTTGTTGCACCAACCCACGGCTCAACCAGCACAACGTATTATCAGGTCTCCCAAATTAGCATCTTTTCTCCATTGTCTCCATGATTAGTCCCCTGAGCTCTTCTCAGTGATCCACACTGATGTTGTGCCTTCAGCCCCATACCTATTGTGGATCTCATTACTGCTCATGCCTTTGTCTGTAGCTGGAGACATCCTGGTTCCCCATCTCAGAGCAAACCCTTTGCCCGGGCCCAGCTCTGTGTTGCCAAATACCCGCATTGAAGGGGAGGGTGAGTAGTGGGGCCCACAGTCACCCAGCATCTCACTCTCTGCCACCCAGATTACCAGTTCGGGATTAAACTGCTCTCAGCTGTTCCTGGTGGGGAGAGGAAAGTCCTGATCATCTTCAATGCCCCCAGCCTGCAGGATCGGTTGCGCTTCACCAGTGACTTGCGGGAATCCATTGCTGAAGTGCAAGAGATGGAGAAGTACCGTGTGGAATGTGAGTGATGGGTGGGGATTGTTAAAGGACAGGAGGCGTTAAGAGGGGGGACATGGATAGGAAGGGAGGCAGCAGGTGGGATCATGGATGAAGGTTGCTGATGGCATCATTGGGGCAGCATCCAGCAGCCCAGGTGGTAAGCAGATAGTAGGCAGCTAAGTTTGCCAGAGTGGACTGGAAGACATTCAGGGAATAAGATGACTTCTCCCACTGGGCTAGATAGGCAGGGCCTTTTGAGTCTTTTGCCTCCTTTTCCAGGGGCAGGAACTACCCACCCTCCAGTTCTGCCCTACTTCTGGCCAAGTGAGCAGGTTCTTTTTTTCTCTGTGAGGGGGAAAAATCCTTTGTGGTTTCTCTTTTGCCTTAATGCTTGCTTCTTCTGTGTTGTTTATTGTCTGTAGGAGTTGGCTGAGGCCAGGTTTTGTTTTGTTTTGTTTTTGGTGTCATGGCTGCTGAGCCATGTTTAATTGATATCCTGCCACCCCCACTGCAGCCACCTATGGGTGAGGGGCAGGATCCTGAGGGTTCTCTTTTGAAAGTCCCCAGACACAGGGAATATTTCATATTGCCTTCTCCAAGTGTCGTGTGGGGTCCTCAGCAGTGCTCAGTCCACACACCTTTCTGAGGTTTTTCCCAGGAAAAGGGAATTTCCTAAATTTATGTCATGGATAATAATATATATTTCTACGGAAATTGAAGGCTCTATCCACAGGTCTAGGGGTCATAAGAGAACCAGATCACCATCACAAGACAAGTGGCCTCCCTTAGTAGTGTTTTTTTCTTGTCTGGATGGGGATCTGTTGTCTTCCCATCTGACGTTTAAATGTTTCCTCAGGGGGGTTATTTGTCCTGCACCCTGGTCATATATAGATTCCTTTCTTGGAATTTAAATTGGGTTCTCACAGCTTTCATGAGTCTGCCTTTTGACCCCTTAGTTCCTAATTTTTAACGTTGAAAATTGTTTTCCTGGTAGCCATTACTTTGGCTCATTGAGTTTCCGAGTTGGGGGCCTTGTCCTCTGATCCACAGCTCTGCATTTTTCACCACAATAATTTGTGTTATGTCCAGACAATAATTTGTGTCTTCCATGTCCAAATTTAATTCAGTTTTTCAGAGAAACCAAGAAGTGGTGCTTCATTCCTTATGTCCCCTTCATTCTCTTAATCTTTTGGAGTGTGAATTCACATATTTTTGCTGTCTTGGTTTGAACGAGAGTATAAGTGTTGTGCTATGTAATTTCCAAATGCAAACTATGTCTGTTTTGGCATAGTTTTTTGTGCTGGGCATAGTCACCATGGCTGTGCTTATCTTGCGGGGGGTGGGGTGACATTATCAACTCTGCCAGTTAGTTCTGGGGGGGGCGGGATGGCTCCTCCCTTGGAAGAGGAGGCAAAAGATTGGAAAGGCCCTGCCTTACTCACTGAATATCCTTCAATCCACTCTTCAAACAGAAATTCATGGGAAGCACCACTTTCCATTTTTTGAAAAGAAGCCCTGACTCAAATAATTGTGGGGCTTCTAGGCTAGCCTGAATTGAGGTTTGTAATAAGCCAAGGGGGGTGAGAAGAGGGTTTGAGAGCAGAACTGTGTGCATTACACAATACGTAAGTGATTCTAGTCCTCATTGCTATGGAAATGGATATAGAAATGGGTAATAATAATAATAATAATAATAATAATAAATTTTTATTTATACCCCACCCACCTGGCTGGCTTTCCCCAGCCACTCTGGCAGCTTACAGAATATATAAAACATAAAAAGCATCAAACATTAAAAACTTCCCAATACAGGACTGCCTTCAGATGCCTTCAAAAAGTTGTATAGTTCTTTATCTCCTTGACATCTGAAGGCAGGGTGTTCCACAGGGAAGGCGCCACCTTTGTGATTTCCCTTCTTCCATTTCTTATAGAAGCCCTTCTTCCATCTCAGCCCATCTGTTAGCTGCTTCTTCAGCCACACCAGTTTCTTAGATGCCTCCCACTGTTCAGGGATGATGGGTATTGTAGTTCAAGAACATCTCAAGGGCCGCTGGGTCTCTTTCCCTGTTTCAGATAAAACCCTGCAAATGTTTCATGGTTTTTGTTTATTATTTCCAAACATCACTTGCAGACTCCTTTGGGGTAAACTGGAAGCAAGTCCTGTTTGTCGGGGAGGCTGAGAAGCATCAAACAGAATGGCCCCTAAATCTCACTGCCTCTCTCTTTTTCTTCTACACACAGCGGAGCTAGAGAAGCAAAAAGGAGTGATGCGCCCCAATGCCTCCCCCTCCTCTGGGCCCAAGGATGCCGTGAACGGGACCCTGACTCGCAGTAGCCTGGAGGATGCCTACACTGTGGGAGAAGGGCTGAAGCGTAGTGCCCTCAGCAGCTCCCTTCGTGACCTCTCTGATGCTGGTGAGGGGCTGGGGGTCAGGACTCTGGGATCTTTCCATGGCTCCAGGAGGGCAGAGCCTAGTAGGCTTCAGGCTGGGATGAAGATAAGGAAGGAATTTCTGGGTTTATGCTGATGAGAACTTTAAAAGAAACACGACTAGATTCCACAGGAACTAAAATTTGTGACAGGTCTTGGGATCTTTCTAGCATGCCAGGCTTTGCCAGGCATCCTTGAGGGCCTCTAAGGTAGACCATCACATAACACTTCCCCCTCAGTGTGTTAGAGGCCTTTGCATGCCTCTAGTAAAGCTTCGTGAGCCCTTTTGGGTTCCTTTTTTGTAGATTCCAGACTTTGGGCCATTTCATACCAGTTACCTGGTAGGGCATTTTTCTAGACTTACCACTTCAGGATTTAGATGTGGAGGTTGCTTACTTGAATGAAGAAGTAAAATCCCTAGGTGTAGGGAAATGGCATGCCATGGAGAAGTCTAGGCTGAACCTTCTCCTTGGCATGCTAGTTTTTATTTGCTGATGTCGACCACACAGTGCCACTTGCAATATGCTGGATTGGGTTTACCAGAAAAGCCTTTGACACTTGATTCCACTGAAGACTCGCTGTCTTTCACATGGATGTTTTGGCGGCATCCAGATTTTTTAAAAAAGCTCAGTTCTTCTCAAACTTTGCTCAATTTTGCTTCTACTCCAGAAATCAGCCCATCTCTAGAATGTAATTATTGTGGCTCCCTCTACTGGCTAAAAAGAACATGTAACTATGGATAATGTTTCATCCACCATCATTTTAATTCTAAACCCACACATCTGACTAAAAAACATTGAGCCCCGGGATTTGGGATTCGTAGTGTTGATTGGGTGGGGCAGGGGTGGCTGCTGTTCGCTGGTGACTCAGTGCTTTTGGTGGATGGATGTGTGTGTCTCTTGCTTTTTGGAGCCAACCTGATTGTGAGGAAGGGTGCTTCCAGACCACCTGCTTATTGAGCATTCTGATTTGTTCACAGCGAGATTATTGCCTAATGCTGCCTTTCCCATCCTGAGAGGTTAGATGGCATTGCATCAAAGCAAGTGCTACCCCACATATTTTCCTATCACTTCCCTTACTGCCAAAGTCTGAACTTTTCAGGAAATGGGTTTGTTGCACAAGACCTCTCACTCAGCTATAATTACGCAGCCTGAGTGTGTGATTGAATCCCACCTAAAATAACAGCTTGGAAGTGCCTGAAGAAACCCAACGTGTGTGTGTGTGTTAAAAAGGGGGCAGGAGGGCATACTTGGATGCAGATAATGACACAACAGCAGAAGAGGCCCCCTGCTTCCTAGAGGCCCGTAACACCATAGCCACCCTGCATCTGATGGAAGTGGAACAGGGGTGGGAGAATCTCTCTCTGCATTTTAGCTCCTGTCTTCTGCTAACTCTTCCTCTGCTCTGTTGCTGTGCTTTGTGGGATTGGGTTGTGGGATGGCTGGGGGCTCTTGGCCTGGGCTCCCCTTTTTTCCTCCCCTCCAAAGTGGGAGTGTTGGCTGTAAGGGAGGGGGCGGGTGGAGTTGAGGTCTCGCTAACCCCTGCTCTGTTGCAGGCAAGCGGGGCCGCCGTAACAGCGTGGGATCCTTGGACAGCACAATTGAAGTAAGTGGAGGAGGAGGAGGAGGAGGAAAGGGAGCCAGAGACTGAGGGTGGGGAGGGACACCGGGGGAGTTTCCCCAAGCTTCCCACTCTCTGCCTTGCAGCCTCTCTGTTCTCTCTCTCTCTCTCTCTCTCTCTCTCTCTCTCTCTCTCTCTCTCTCTCGCATGTTCTTCCACTCTTAGCAGAGGAAGGCACAGAGGTTTAAGGGATGTGGGAAGTCATTTCTTTAGTGCAGAAGAGTTGGCTGGCTCGTCCCAGTCTGAACTACTTTTAGTTAAAGCCAACCCTTCTTCAGACAGGCAGAAAAGCATGGCCACCTTTGAGTATCAAGTCCTAGCCCCATAGGTGTGGGGGAATTATAGGAGCCAGTTGTCTAATACCCCCTCTTTCTCTCTGTGTGTGTCTCTCTTTCTCCTTCCTCTCCCTCTTTCTTTCTGTTTCTCCACCCTCCTACATCCCTTCAGGGGTCTATTATTAGCAGCCCACGCCCCCACCAGAGAGTACCACCGCCTCCCCCTCCCGAGGAGTACAAGCCCCAGCCTCGGCCCCCCTCAAACTCGTCGTCTTTCCTGGGCTCCCTTTTTGGCAGCAAGCGTGGGAAGGGCCCCTTCCAGACGCCCCCTGGCCAGGCCTCCGCCTCCTCCTCCTCCGCCTCCTCCACCCACCACCACCACCCTCATCACAGCCACCCGTCCCTCCCCGACGGCAACCAGTCCAAGCTGCAGGCTCTCCATGCCCAGTACTGCCACGGCCCCTCTGCCCAGCCCCCTCCTCCCTACCCCCAGCAGCCCCCTCCTCCCCAGCAGCCAGCCCCACCCCCGCCGCCACTTGCCCTGCCCTCCAATCCCCTGCCTCCCCAGCGCTACCACCACTCCCAGCAGCCCCCGCTCTCCGCCCCACCACAGAAGCAGGCGGTCCCGGCTTTCCCCACCCCACAGCCTCACCACCACTACACCCTCGGCCGGCCCGTCCAGCAGAAACGCGCCCACCAGATGGCTGCTGCTGCCTCCCAGCACGCCCCTTTCCTCCATGGGCGCCAGCCCACCTCACCGCTGCCCCTTTACAGCCCTGCCCCCCAGCATGCCCTGGCGCACACTTACCCTCAGCAGCTGCACCAGTCGGGGGTCAGTGGGCAGCACACCCTGCATAGGCCCCAGGCCCCAAAGCACTTTATCTTCAGCCACCACCCTGCCCAGCTCATGCAGCGGCCGCCTCCGCCTCCTGGCATGGGGCCCTACCCTGGACACCATGGCCACCCTGTGCATCCTGCTCAGCAGCACCATGGCCAACCTCCGATGCCCCCTCCCCACTCCCCCATCCCCCCGCACCCTTCCTACCCACCCCTCCCACCTCCGTCACCTCACACTCCCCTCAGCCCCCACTCTCCGGCTGCCCCTACCTCCCCACTGCCCCAGCACATCGCCATGCACCAGGGGGGCTCCCAAGCCATGCCCTCCCAAGGGCCTCCCAACCCGAAACAGAAGCCGGTGAACAGAATCAGCACCGTCGTGTGAGGAACACCCCCACCACAGAGTTGATAGGTTATAAATATATAAATACCAGAGCTCGGGGCTTCTCCCATCACAGCTGTGAGGTGGTCAGGAGGGGTGGGGGCCAGTGGGTGTCCAGACCTTTTTGGCCATTCCCCTTCTTCCTCCCCACTCCATACCCCACCCCTCTTTTTCCTAGGATCAGAACTGAGAGAGGGCATCCTTCCAATCAATGCCTCGGAAAGGAAGAAATCGGGATCTGCAACCCCACTCGTGGCCTGAGGGTGGCGCCACTTAGCACGTGGGCTTTTCTGTTCCCTTCGTGTCACCCCTCCCCCTTTCTGGTCAGAAAATGGGGTGTCTTGAGGACTATGCGGCAACTTTTCAGAGACGTGTTGAAAACATGAGGTGCAAGGGGGGGGGAACTCTTCCGCATTTGTGCAGCCACTGTGGTCTGTTGTCACACAGAGTGTTTCCCCTTGGACTCTTCCCTAAATGTGCTGCAGATGGAGATGGTATGGTGTATGTATACCTCATTCATGCAAACAGCATGCGAAGCAGTAAAACTGTTTCCGGGTGGTCTAAAAAACCAGATGCCAGGGAGGATTCCAACCTCTCTTCCCTGATAGGCTAGCTGTGTGTGGCAGTGCAGTTTCCCCCTGCAGTTCAAAGTGGAACAGTCCAGGAACAGTATAATTGCACCATCTGCTGTTTTTGCGCAAAGCAAGTCAGACATGCTAGTGCCAGGGACAACTTGTGCAGTGTGGCAGTTTTGAAGGCATAAGAATAAGCTGTAGAGTGGAGCTTGCACGATCCCACTCTCTCGGATGACCAGTACTTCTTTTGCTCCTGGCGTTTGACTGTGCGCCAGCATTTGCCCACCTACACCATTTCTCCGTGAAATGTTAGCCAAGTAGCAGGCAGTCCCCCATGGCTGCCTTCCGTGTGTCTTGTTTACATAGCAGGTGGCCATTTGTCAGACCTGCCTGAAGAGCATTGCTTTCAGCTCAGAAGGATGACCCACTCCCCGCCTAACTTAAAATATCTGACTGCTCCAGTTTTTAATAGCAGCTGTGAATGAACGGTAGCAAATGGCCAAGGCGAATGTTGAAAAGAGAGCAGCAAATTAAAGGTGGGTATGTTCCAGAGCAGGGTTTCCCAAACTTGGGTCTCCAGCTGTTGTTGGACTACAACTTCCATCATTCCTAGCTAGCAGGCCCAGAGGTTAGGGATGATGGGAGTTGTAGTCCAACAATGGCTAGCGACCCAAGTTTGGGAAACCCTGTTCTAGACCAACAGTTCTGTTTGCAGCCAATTCCCCACTTGGGATTTGATGCCACAAAAGGCTAAGCAAGCTTTGCTACTGTATTGAACTCTCGATTGAGTGTCTCAAGGAACTGGCTGAGGCCCAGTTCACACAACCTAGGAACCGCTTCTCTGCCACTTCTTTCAGGCTGCCCTGATAAGCATTGAGATGATGAGTCTGCTGGAGAAGCTGCTACTGCCACTGTTAGGTGGGCCAATGGCTCTTCTACCCCAACAGCAGCAGTTCTTAAAGCTGTCTCTAGCATGACTTATTTTTTAAAAAGCAATGTTCAGCCCATCTAAAGCACTATTTCCATTAGTTTCTCAGGGCTCAGCCCTGAACATCCCCAGTCAATTGAAGATGGGAATGTAGTAACTCTCAGCTATACAAAGAGGGGCAAAAATAGTTACCAGTCTCTTTTTTTTTAAAGCCGTGTGGGCTCCTGGGCTTAAGCATGTAGTAGTTGCATGGAAGAGAAGCCTTGCTCTATGCTAACAGAGTCTGGCATGTTTTTCTTTTTTAGCAGGTGGGAGCAATGCCTCCCTTGCCCAGGTGCTCCTGTTTGTGTCCACCTTGCCTACCAAGTGGCAGGGGTGGAGGGCGGAGAGAAGAGTCAACAAGGAAGGGCAGCTGCACAGTGAAAGGCACTGCAAACGCCTCTGTGGCCCAGTGTGTCCTGGCACAGGGCCTGCGCAGATTGCTTCTCTCCTCTCCTCTTCCCCAAGCCTTTTAATGTTTTGCTGCCTGGATGCTTCCAGCATGCTTTCTCCCCACCCCTGCTTGGTGGCATCTGTGGTGGTCGCCAGGGGTTTTATCTTTCTGCAGGATAGTTTTTCATAGTTTTATAAAGTAGCTTTTTCCACTTCTCTGCCTATTGGCTTGTTCTGTAGGAGGGAATGGAGACAGAGGGCTTTAGTGCTCCTTGGCATTTTGCAGAAAGGAGGCTCTCCTTTTTAGTTTGCACAGAGTTTATGAGTTTCTGCTGTTTACAAGGAAGGAAGGAAAGGAAGGAAGGAAGGAAGGAAGGAGGGAGGGAAGGAGGGAGGGAAGGAAGGAAGGAAGGAAGGAAGGAGGGAGGGAAGGAAGGAAGGAAGGAAGGAAGGGAGGGAGGGAGGGAGGGAGGGAGGGAGGGAGGGAGGGAGAAAGGAAAGGAAAGGAAAGGAAAGGAAAGGAAAGGAAAGGAAATATGTAGAGCAGGGCAGATCAGTATTTTGGGGAAACTTGGGAAGGAATGTCTTGCCCTCTCAGTTCTTATTCACAAAGGGCTATTCTTACTCCCTTCCCACCCCTATCATGGGGTTTGCACTGAAAACATTTTAAAAGGGTGGGGGGTGTTCTATATTCTCTGGATATATTCCCTCACTGAACTGCATAGAGAGGAATATAGGAGTGGAGGGTGGGGTGTAATTGTCTCTTCCCACCCAGTTTGTTCTTTTATCCTAGTGTTTCTCTGCCTACCAATAGGGGAGAGACACTGCCGCCTGCCACACACACTGGTTCCTTGGGAGCTTAGATGCACTTTAACCCCCTACTTCCTCATTCCTTTGCTTCTAGAAAAAGATGGGATCCAGTTTTTCCTGTCCCAAACCAAGCTAATGGAGCCCATCCAGGCCTAACTTTTCCTCTCACTCTCCCTTCCCTAAAGACATTACCTTGAGCCGCCCCCCTCCCCAGTTTAGTCCGTGTGGAGACAGGACTCCTAGGTGTGGGTGCTTTGACTCTGGGCAAAGGGATATGGAGGTAGGCTCAAAGGTGCCAGAGGATGATTTCAAAACATAAGAATTACAGTGCCTCGTCTGTATATTTTTAAGGAGATGCTATGAATGTTGGTGGAAGAAATTATTTTACATTTTAAAGTGGTGCTTCTGATAGTGGAAGCACACTATTTTTCTAAGTAGAAAAGTGGAGGCCCAGCCAGAGTAGTGATGGGCAATGGATGACCCTCTCTGAAGGCAGGCTCTTCTTTCTGCAGTGTGTGAGCAGAAGGAACCGGCTTCAGAGGCAGCAAAAGCTGGAACCTTATAGGAACCAGATTTAATAAATCTAATTGTTGCTACACACGACACACGAGTTTCCTCAAGTCATGCCAGTGTGTCACATCAACCAGTTTTAGGAATAACTGCTCAACAAGAGCAGGTAGGATTTCTGGCCTCTAGCTCTTTGGAGGATGGGGAAAAATAATCGCAGAGGACCAGTTAATGAAGGGTTTTAGGAGGCTCACTGGCTCTCAAGCCTCCATTCCTCATCTTCTCCATCCTCCGCTAATGGACTCCACGGCCTTGAAGGAACTCAGGAGTCCTGCCTGTACTGCGAGTAGGTGGTGGTGGTTTTCGCCCTGCTGTAGTTGCTCCTAGTTCCATCCTGCAGGGTCTGGGCTCCTTTCTCCTTCCTTCCCTCCCTCCCCCCATACTCCATATCAGATCTTCCCACCCTTTGCCCTCCGCCCAGCATGCACTTTATCCCTACCCTGCACTGCACTTCCTGTGTTGGGTTTGTTGCTGTACAGATTCATGTGTATATACTATATATTATAAATAGCAACCTCTTAAGAGAGGAGGGGGTGTGTGGGCTCCAGCCCATGTATTTTCTGCAGCATGGGCCACTCCCTGCCCTTTCTCCCAGAGTTCATGGCTGGAAGACTCCAAACTGACTGCATTTTATTTATTTTTTGTTTCTTGCTGTCTCCCACCCCTCACCTCTGGTCCACTTTGTACATAAGAAACTGTATATTTGATGCTTCATAAATTGACCAAATGTGCTTGCTGTGTGAAGGAGGATGTCTTGTGTGTTAATTTAAGATTACTGGGCATTTTGGAGGGAGGGATGGGAAACAGAGCAGTGGTCCTGCAGCAGAGTTCCTCCTTGTTCCATAAACCAGCCTAGTGCTCTCTGGAGCTGGTAGTATTTTCCCACCTGGCGTATACCGTTTCAGAGTGTAGAGGAGATGTGCATAATTCACAAGAGCCTGCCAGGGCAGCAGGAGCACCACAGAAACAGCAGGCTTTCTCCAAAGCTGTACATTTACCATAAATTCAGTATGACAGGTAGCCATAGAGTACTGACTACTGCTAGAGGGCGAGTCACCTATTGTTTAACCTTTCTAATCCTTGTGACTGGAAATAAGCTATGTGAGTGTTGAGACATTCAGTCTTTTGACTTAATTTAGAACTCATTTTTAATCAAGCTCTTTCTTCTCAGCCTCTTTTGTACACCATACATACAAATAAAAACCATCAGCACATTTGTAACTACACAAGTTTATTGCAGGAAACTAGCAGGCCAAGCCTGGGTCCTACATGGCTCAGAGGTGCATGCAAACTTGGGGTTGCGTAGAAGTTGTGTCTCCCCTTTCCTGCCAACTAGGACTGGGAGAGTGCCCCCAACTATGTGGCACTATTGCACATAACTCCTGGAAAAAGATAAGGCTAGATCTTCCTCTAAAGCAACTCTCTTATCATCATCTGCTCTGCTACAGTTGATGTACCACCTCTATAGTTTTGACCATCTTCAAAGTTACCTGTGACCATTTCTCTACCTAGCCAGCATCAATCACTTTTAGGGCAGTAATGAAGATTAAAGACATTCAGCAGCAGATCCACATACACACCACTGTCTGCTTAGTGCTCAGGCAGACACACAAACAAATTGCTTCACTTCATATTTTTAGCAAATGCACCAACATTTGGGGATGGAAGAAATTCTCCTGCACTTAGGACAAAAGCTGCCAAGAATGAAGACTGGCCCAAACCAGCAATGACTCAAGGATACAGCTGTGGAGAGAAGGAATTCAAAATGTGGACAAAAACAGTAATTTAATACTGACTGGACTAGCAAGGCTGGAAATGCATGAATGACCAACGAGGCAGTGGGTGAGGATCATGCTTCAGTTCAGCACAGAGATGCTGGCTCCATAGTGTTACCAGCCAAATGCTTAACTAGACAGGTTCTTGCTCTGGGCCAGAACCAAAGAGGTTCCCGCTCCAACTGGGAAACAGCACCAGAAGGCTCAGAAATGAATGCTGGCATGGCTCTGGGTGAATGGTACTCAGTGGGTTGGAGCCATCAGAAGCAGTGGGTTCCTCTCACCAGAGCTGA
This sequence comes from Darevskia mixta, assembly GCA_034641385.1. Lineage (NCBI taxonomy): Eukaryota > Metazoa > Chordata > Lepidosauria > Squamata > Lacertidae > Darevskia > Darevskia mixta. The sequence continues at coordinate 1,887,181 of JAWWNH010000067.1, read as the reverse complement.
GTCTCACGGATTTCTGAGATAGTTTGGCTGGCTTTTTGCAATGCCTGTAAGAGAAGAAAAGACCTTGCTGAGTGATTAATAGATGTTCTAATGCCATCTTTCAACCCAAACGGGCTGAGCTTTCAAGGTAGTGGTGCCAGAGCATGGGCACTAGTCTGACTCTGAAGGCAAGGGGACTCCTGGATATAGGCCGTTTTAAAAGTTTTCAAAAGTCAGAGAAGCAGTGCAGTTCTTTCAGTATTTTGGGAAACCTAAAAGTAAGAAACTGTGCTGCTGAGCCAGAGAGAACTTTCCCCATCTCCTGTCAGTAGCTCCTAAAGTCTGTCCAAGGAGCCTTGCCCTCCTCGCCTCACCTTGAGCATACTGGCAGCCTCATTGCGTTGCTGAGCCATGTCCTCAGACTCTGTCAGCAACGTGTCGAGGAGCTGAGGCTTGTACAACTGGCCCACGAGTTCACTCTGAAGGTGGTCTTTGACGTAGTTCACCAGGAAGTGCATCACTGTTTTGGGGACGCTACAGGGTGGAAAGCAGAGAGATCTTTTCTTATAAAGCTTGTGAGATCTTGCAGACATCCGAGGCCTCCCTTGCTAGGCCACAATTCCCTTCTTGCCCCAACCTTACCTCCCCTGCTTGGCCCTACAGGGCTAGGTAGATCCATCACCTCTTTAGGTGACACACTGGACCAACAGCTGCTACTTACCCAATCACATAATTTCTTACTCAAAAAGTATTGAGCTATGAACTGGCTGCAATATTCACTTCTGTAGAAGTCGGAATATTTTAGTAATTCTGAGTAACGAAGAGGATGGGACTCTTTAATTTACCCACATACACAAAGATCATGAAGAAATGCAAATCTACAGTGCACATATGAAGAACACAGAAACCTTGTGCTATCACCCAGTACTTTGCATGCTCCTTTCTCAACTCCTCAGGAACCCCCCATCCCCCAAGTAGGGAACATTCACTTTGTATAAAAGAATCCCAAACCCAGATGCTCTCACAGCTGGACACATCTGGCCCATATGTGCCCATGCTAAATTCCCCAGGCCAATTTGAAGTTACCTGTCTTGTATGCTTTTGCGCACAATGAGGAAATAGGACTTGATAAGGCGGCGGATGACCTCGCAGTCTCGCTGTTCACGTTGGCTCAGTTTGCGTGTAGTAGGCATGGGCTAGGGAAAGTCAGGGAAGACTACTGTGAGAGGAAATTGCCAGAGGTGGTGGTGATAGCAGAGCTGGTGGAACGGTTTCTACACTCTTGGCCAAGGATCAGTGAGACAAGATACAGCATATTGCGTGGGGTGGGGAGAGAACAGGTAATCTGTACAGGCAACTCCCAAATTATGTGGGGGTTACATTACAGGCCTCCCTGCAAGTAACCGAAACTGTGTATATTGGGAACACCCTGGAGGGGCAGTGGAGGCAGCTGAGCTGCTCCACAAGCCCCACTGTCCCTCCAGTTCACAAGAGCTTGGGAGCGGGCAGCGGGGCTTGCTTAGCTGACATGTGGGTAAGCAGCTGCTGTGCTACCCCACACATCAGCTGTTAGGCCAGAAGACCTCAACAAGGCCCCACTGGACCCTCCCCCACAACCCAAAGAGGATGTCCTCAAGCCAGTAATGTCCTCTTTTCAATTAATGTTCTTGCCTCTAGGTCACCAACCCACCTCTCCACCTCACCAACCCTGTACTCCCGCACAGCTGACCGTGTCTAGCAGGTTGACTGCATGGGACCGACTAGGGCTGGAATATACTGAGATCTGTGAGGACCCCTTGGGTCTGTCATCTGCAGTAGGTTCTTCCGCTTTTTCACTTTTCCATCGCCGGGCACCATCTGGAACAGATTCAGTCTGAGAAGGGAATAAATGTGAGAGTGGGCTGTGGGGTTATTCTTAGGGCAGGCATCAAGGCAGTAGAAAGGGTGGTAGTGGTTGGGTCATACCTTAGAATTGCTCACTGAGGCAGAAACGAGAGCTGTGTCAATGAAGTCTGGGTGCTTGGTGTTAATGTAGGCCAGTTCAATTGCAACCAGATTGTGCACCTAGGAGAAAAGGCATTGGCATTTGGCCCCAAATCTGGAACAGGAACCAGCTTCCACGCCTCCATTCTCTGAAGAAACAACCATCATTACCATCTCATTTGTGATGGGCAGCCTCCTGCGAAGGACTCCTGTCACCACCTCCACAATCGCCTCATGCAACTTAGGGAAACGCAACAGCTCCTGAAAAAGGGGTGAGGAGGAATTGAGAGAAGCAATTTGGACATTTTTTATTTTTTTAAAGACCTGCTACCTTTTGGCTCTACAATTTGTTTGTCAATGAAGCTTACAAAGACACCAATTGAAATACCATTGTACTGCTAATACACACAAAAGATACATTAAAAAAAAACAAGCACGGCACAGGATATAATAATAGAAAAATCTTTATAAAAAGCATTATACATAAATAGTCAAACTTTGTTCGCTCCCCAGCCATTGGAATTCAGACTAGTAGGCTTATGGAAGGCAGGAACCCGACTTCTTTTGTTTATTTTGCACCATCAGCTTATGCGAAGCAACATGAACCAACAACAACTTCTTGTAGGAAAAGTTTCAGAAAACTGCATTACTTATTTGCATCATTGTATGCTGAAAGAATGATTATATGGCAAAACCATCAACAATATGGGAAGAAAGACAATGTTTGTTATGAGTCCAGCTTCTCACTTATTTCAGTATTTCCAGCATAATCCAGAATCATAGAGCCGGAAGGGACCCAAGGGTCATCTAGTCCAACCCCCTGCAATGCAGGAGTCTCAGCTAAAGCATCCATGACAGACGGCCATCCAACCTCTGCTTAAAAACCTCCAAGGAAGGAGAGTCCACAACCTCCCAAAGGAGACTGTTCCACTGTCAAACAGCTCTTGCTGTCAGAAAGTTCTTCCTTATGTTTTAGCTGGAATCTCCTTTCTAGTAACTTGAAGCCAGCGGTTCGAGTCCTACCCTCTAGAGCAGGAAAAAACAAGCTTGTATATTGTGTATATACAATATCCATGTGACAGCCCTTAAGATATTTGAAGATGGCTATCATATTTCCTCTGTCTCCTCTTTCCCAGGATAAACATACCCAGCTCCTTCAACTGTTCCTCATAAGGCTTGGTTTCCAGACCCTTGATCATCTTGGTTGCCCTTCTCTGCACATGCTCCAGCTTGTCAACATCCTTCTTAAATTGTGGTGCCCAGAATTGGACAAAGAATTCCAGGTGTGGTCTGACCAAGGCAGAATAGAGTGGTACTATTACTTCCCTTGATCTGGACACTATACTGTACTGCCTGGAGTTGGTTAGAGCATGGTGCTGATAATGTAAAGGTTGTAGGTTTGAGTCCCATATGGGACAACTGCATTGCAGGGTGTTGTACTAGATGACTCTAAGGGTCCCTTCCAACTCTACAGTTCTATGATTCTATGACACATTCTAGAATAGCATTAGCGCACGGCTCGGTAGAGCGCTTATGCGCATGTGCGCACGACAAAACCCAGAAAAATACTTCCGGGTTTGCCGCGTATGTATCCCGAAGGATTCGTAACCGGAGGTGAACGTAAGTAGAGGTACCGCTGTATTTGTCTACAATTGACCAGTTGAAATAAGGTCATCAGGGCCTTTCTAAAAGCCTACAAAGAGCAGGCCATGAAGGCAACTCCTGAAGGCTGCTTAGGCCTTGGGCACCACCACCCAGGCAGTGCCATAGCAACTGGCCTGGCTCTGGCAAGCATCTCTTCCCTCTTCAACTCAGTCAGCCAGGTGATAAAAGACAAAGCAGGAATCCTAAGGTGTGGAGGTAGAGGAAGGAAATTGGGGCAAGTTGCTCAAAAGGGGCATCTGGGAGTGGGCTCAACCAATGATCTTTCTGAACTGAAGCTCAATGGGTAGATCACTGCCAGTTTTTTTAATACTGTAAGTAGATCACAGTCTATTGGGAGTGGAACGTCCCTGCTGTAGAGCATGATTTAAGCTGCTCCACTATTACACAGTAGGACATCTTGGCAGATGGTGGGGCTGCTACCTATCACCTGATATCACCAGGACACCAGGTGACCCAACTTCAAAGTTGATCCCAGTGGGGCTTTCTGCAAGCGCCAGTCCAATGACTGCTTGCCAAGCAGCAATGGGGAGTGCACTTTAGAGTTCTAAGTTGTTCCTTTGCAGTTGTAATTACCTGCCTCACACATGAAGTGTGGGGCAGGTGGTTGTGGTTTAGGGAAAAACAGCCTCTGGGAAATTAGGACCTGCTGGCTAGAAATTTCTCAGTGCTGCTTTAGAAGGCCAAAGGTATTTGGAAACGAGCACAGTTCTTTGTGAGATCATTGAGCTCTTTGGAAATGGAAAGATTGCCTTACGGTTGGCAGGAGAGCCTTTGTTAAGCAAATGTTTTACACAGACGCCCCATGGAGTCTAATGGTGTTTACTTTCATGTAATGCATGCACAGGCCCTGTTTTAATCTGTAGAATCACAAATGCCTGCAATAAACCTCTGATGGTTCAAAAGGCCAAACAAATGGGAGTTCTGAAACCCTTCTAACCCCCCCCCCCATGCTCTTGGGAATGGCCCTACCTGCGTGTTGTAGGTGGAACAGTGCTGGATGATGCGCTGCAGCTCCTCATGCACCAGCTCCACACAGCGAAGGCTTGGTTCCTCCAGGCGCTTGATCTGACGTTTCACAAGTAGCTCAAAGGAGACTTCAGGCACAAAGAGGGCTGGACGGGGTCCCTGCAGGGTGGAGAAACCCCATCAGTATCAACTGCTACCCAGGGGTGGGCAGGCATGAGAGGCTAGAAGGGGCCATGATTTGAGCCCACCAGTGCCTAGTTATGGGTTGCCACAGGCAGCATCTCCCAAAAAGTCATATTCAGCTCAGGGGCATTTCTTGATTTCAGCTTTCTGCCTTAGAAGGGCCCTGCTAGTTTCTGTTAGTACCAGAGACAAGCTATGATAACTACTGGCATTTATATTTTCCAAAGGAATTGTAATCACTGGCTTCTTTGTCCCAGTGTGCCTTGCTGCAACCAGAAACCTTTTTTTGTACCAAGAACTTTTACTCAGAAATGACTCTCACTGCATTCAAGCAGGCTCAGCCCAAAATAAATTTGCATAGGAATCGCAGCTCAGTTCTGCAAAAACTCCCCTTCATTTCATTTTGAGTCATTGCAAATGGCAGACAGGACTTCCAGCATCCACAGCAACATTGGTCTCTCTTCCTCCCTCTTCTTAAAGTACTTAACACCCAGCCTGAAGAGAGCTCTGGTCAACTTGAAAGTTTACACATTGCTTCAAGATTTTGGGTTGGGACTAATAAAGCTGGTTTTACTTTATTTTTATTATTATTATCATCACCACCACCACCTCTCCCTTCGCCCTAATGTCCCAGGGTGTGTTATAACAATTTAAAATACAACACAGTTTAAAAGCTTAACAGTTACAAAAAAGAATGCAATCACAAAAGGGTGGGTCCTGAAAATATACAGCTCAGGTGTCAAATGCCAAGCAAAGAGCTCCATCTCCAGCATTTGCCAGCAGCTGTATAATGAAGATGCCAGGTGCTCCTCTGTGGGGTAGGGAGTCCCACAACTTAGGGGCTGCCACCCTGTTCTCAAAGTGACCAACCAGATTCCTGTGCTGGGAGCCCCACAAGCGGGGTATGAGAATGATTGCCTTCTCCCGACCCACAGTTTGTCATTGGGCCACTATGCAATGCAAGCTCTCTTAGGCAATGTGCCTGCACAATTTATTTGGGGTGAACTGAGTTCTAGATGGCATAGGATGATGGGAGAGGGAGAACAAGCTGAAAGCAGAGACCAATGGGTGAATGGCCTCAAAAGCATCCCAGCTCCACAATGGTGGCTTACGGTGGCATTTCGGATGGCTGTCAAGATATCCAGCATTGTAAGTCCAGCCAGAGGATCAATGGACTCCAGGGTGCGACCAAACGTCTCATGGAAAATGTAGCACATCCGGGCCCCGCCACACCTGACAGGGAGGGAAAGTAGGTCAGCTTCAGAGAGCACAATCCCCCTTATCAATCCACATTGTGAGGCTCCTCCCCAGTCCCCCAGCCCTGCCAAGAGAGGTCACTCACAACTCAGATGTCTCAATGTTGCGTGCCGTGCCCTCAATTGTGTTGCAGTACTCGGTGGCAAATTTGGTGATGATCTGAAGCAAGGTGGCATTCTTGTCCTCAATGGGCTGCCCGTAGCTCTGTAGCACAGACTGGTACTGGGCTGTCAGCACATTCACCCGGGTCTTTAATTCAGGCAGGCAGTCACGAATATGGTGCATCAGCAGCCTTGAAGGCAGGGAGGAGAAGGAAATAAAGCAGCATGCTCAGTAATTGCTGACGGATGACCAGTCTGGCCTAGACTTTCAAGGTTTCTAGTCCTCAAGGTTGTAGAAACTGACTTTCTGAAGCACCAGATGCATCAACAAAAGGTTCCAGTGTTCAGATAAGCCAGACACCTGCACCAGATCCTGGCAAGCCCCTTCCTGCTCACTCAGTCCCTCCCAACATCCAGCTCCTTTATTCATCAATAACCGCTGTTCCTTGACACCCCCTCACCTATTGAGAGTCTTAGCCAGGTGACGTGTGCCATTTCGGTTGGCAAGCGATGGGTACTTCTTCTGCAAGAAGCCCTGCTCATCTTGGAGGGACTCACTGATGCTCTTGTTGCTGTTGATATCATGTTGGCTCCTAGTAGAGGAAGCAGGAAGATCATAGCAACAAACTAACCTACACAAGTCGGAGTGATGTCTTGCAGCAAGCGTCTATTCCCCCAACCATGCCACCCAAGACAATAGGTAATGCATCCTTCAAGAACGTCCTGCCCTACTGGAAGTGGGTTCTGCCATCAGACACTCCGAATCCGAGCCAGATCCCATATTCCCTGTTATCCAGCACTACTGACCTGTTGACCACCCCAATGATGCCCAGCTTGACGGGAATAACCCGACCCATTAGCACATCCATGGCATCTGTCCCAGCATCCATCAGGTCCAGCTTGGTGATCACAGCCAGTGTCCTTCGCCCTGCACAGGATCAGCACAGGATGAAAGCCTGCTCTTTCCTTTATTCCCTCTGCCCCACCCTAGTCTGCACATTCCTTGCTCCATCCACCTCCTTTACCTACACATGCATTCTCTCAGTTTCCATCACTATTGGTCTGCCCCAGTTCTCTCACCCCATTCCAACACGTGCAGCAACTTAGCTCCATCATCCTGTTGCTCTTCATGGGGACCAAGCACTGACCTCCTGACCACCAACACATGCTCCTATTAAATTGAGGCACACGACAACAAATGCCATACCGTCAGGGTCAACATCACGTGCCATCTTTAGTGCCTCTGACGTGGCCATGTCTGTATTGGCAGCTGTCACAGCCAGGATCAAGCAGTTTGGGTTGGAGATGTAGGACAGAATCATGTCTCGTACTTGAACCTCAATATCGTGGGGCTGATCCCCAACGGGCACCTGCAGTATACAAAGGAAAGACAAAGAAATTGCTACAAGACTAAAGAAGACACCCACAAAATGTCACTCCAGGTTCTCTTTCCAGCTTGGTACCATAATGCACCAAGCACTGGAGTGAAGTTTTCACAGTTGCCTCCAATTTCCCATTCTGTTTCCACCCTGAGAGGAAAAGCCAGATCAAAGATTTCTTACTGGAAGAAGGGAAACCAAGCTAATAGGAGAGCCTCATAGGAAGAAAGAAATCGGAGAAAGAAGGCCTGGGTTCACCTACCCATGGCCCCATGAAGCTAGCCCATTACATTCACAATTACACACAAATGATGATGCAGAGGCAACATAAAGCTGAATGTAGTTGGGCATGTACTCCTGACTTTAAGAAAGGCAATTTAAAGAGCCACTGGATGAGAACCCATGGTCAAATATACTCAAAGAGAAGGGAGTGCAAGATGGAAGAGAGTTTCTTAAATGTGATATATTGAAGGTCCAAATGCAAACAATTCCAACAACAAAGATGCCAGAGAGATCTCATTTCACTTTTTGATAAGCATTACAAGCTTGGTGGATCGAGGAATGCTGTGGACTTAGTGTAGGGTTGCCATATTTCAAAAAGTAAAAACCAGGACACCCCGAAAGAGCTTTTTTTTAGGCAAATCCCCAAAGTTGTTGAGCTCCCCCACCAAAAAAAGCCAAAAAAAGCCATTATTTTTTTATAGACTTGCCTAAGATCCAGGACAATGCGTGACATTTCAGAAATTCTCCCCAGACGTCAATTCCACCTTTGAAATCCCAGTAATGTCCAGGAAAATCCAGACGTATGGCAGCCCTAACTTAATGTGTCTTGATTTCAGTAAGGCTTTGACAAAGACCCCCATTATATTCTTGCACAGAAGCTGGTGAAATGTAGACTGGACAAGATAACCATTAGGTAGATTTGTAGCTGGTTGACTGACCAAACCCAAAGAGTACTCATGAATAGTTAGTTCCTTTATCATCCTGGAAAACATGGACAAGTGCGGTGCTGCCACAGCATTCTGTCCTGGGCCCGTTCTTTAAATGACTTGGACGAAAGAATTGAGGGGAAATTTGTAGATGACACCAAACTGGGATGGGTAGCTAATGCCACAGAAGAGTTGGGATTTGAAATGAGCTTAACAGGTTGGAGTATTAGGCCCAAACTAACACAATGAATTTCAGAAGAGACTACTGTCATGTTCTGCACCTACACAGGAAGAACCAGCTGCACAAACATAAGATTGCGGGGGGGGGGGGACCTAGCTTGCCAGTGGTACATGTGAAAAGGATCTAGGGGTGTTAGTAGATCATACATGAGTCAACAGAGTGATGCAGTAGCAAGAAAAGTGAATGCTATTCTGGGCTGCATCAACATTAGTATAGTGTCCAGCTCAAGGGAAGTCATAGTCTCGTTCTATTCTGCCTTGGTCAGACCCCACCTGGAGTCCTGTATCCAGTTCTGGACACCACAATTTAAGGATATTGACAAGCGGGAACTAGTGTGGAGGAGGGCAACCAAGATAATCATGGGCCTGGAAACCAAGCCTTATGAAGAACAGTTGAGGGAATTGGGTATTTTTGGTAAAAGGAGACTGAGAGGAGATATGAGAGCCATCTTCCAATATTTAAAGGGTTGTCACAAGTAAGATGGAGCAAGCTTGCTTTCTCCTGCTGTGGAGGGTAGGACTCGAACCAATGGATTCAAGTTACAAGAAAAAATACTCCGACTAAACATCAGGAAGAACTTTCTGACAGTAAGAGCTGTTCAACAGTGGATTCTATGAAGCAAGTGTGTGCACCAACTGTAGCCTTCACCTATTTCCTTGCACTGGTCTTCTGCTTCCCCCTTCTCTCCTGCTCTTGATCCCCTCTCATTTGCATTTCTTTCCCAGATGTGGAGCACTCACAGCTCACTGTGCCAATTGCTGGAACTGGCTTCTCCCCTTTCCCCAACCACCTTAGTTTTCTGTGTTTTGCTCAGAAGTAGCAGCTTGTACAGGGAGCGGAAAGCCCCTCTGTGCAGGCTGCCACTACTGCTCAAAACACAGAAAACTAAGGTGGTTGGGGAAGCCAGCATCACCTCTTTTCCCCTTCCTGACCTGTTTATTGTTTTGAACTGTATACCATATACAACAGCAATGCAGTTTCTGCAATAGTCTTTGCTATAAGAAATAGGGATGACTCTTCTGTGTGTGTGTGTGTGTGTGTGTGTGTGTGTGTACAACAATTCTCAGGATGCAATTGTCTAATTCGTGTCAGGTGTAAAAATGCCCCAGGCCTGCCCTCACTCTTCTCCCCTCCCACTCTCAGCTGTTTGTCAGTCAACTGGGACCAAGTGGCTGGGCAGAGGGGTTGCAAGGGAAAGGAGTGGCTGATGTAAAGGGGAAGCACCTTATCAAAATTTCTCCCTGCAGATGCGACCACCTCATCAAGTCTGCACACTTGATTCTAAGGCTAGAAACCCCATACTTATTGCCAATTGCAATTTCCACCATTAGCGTCACTGAGGAAGTGGCCAGCATCTCCTCGCTTTCTCTGGAAGCCAATTGCCCACTTTCTCCAATGCCTCTCACCTTGGTGATTCCTGGAAGGTCAACTAGTGTCAAGTTGAGTACATGTGGGGAGTAGATCTTCAAGTACAGGGGCTCTGGGCTGATTCCCTGCATGCATTAGAAAAAAAATCAGTTAAAGAAAGATCATATGGGAGCTCAAAGAACAGGATTCTCACCAGAGTGGGGAGGAGCTCAGAAATGCCAGTACCTTATTGGTCCCAGTGGTCCGCTCCGTCTCGATTTCAACCTCCTGCCGAATCTCGCTGAAGTCAGAGAAAGTCTGGGGGGAAAGACAGGACCAAGAGAGCTGGCTGTTGCATTTCTGTTTAGAAGTCAAGAGGGTTGCAGGAAAGGATGCAGCTAAAGTTCTTTGATTCATCCTCTCCCAGCCTCTCACCTGCTCCTGGGCAGAATCAGAGTCCTGCTCACTACATTAGGGAGAACATATGGGGGAGTGTAGAGAACAGGGCAGAGGAGGACATAGTTCAACTGCATCATCACCCAAAGTTTCTTACTTTTTTAATAAAAATTGATTTCAAAATACTTCTCAGCTGCAGTACGAAACCTGAAGGCAGCATGCCCTCCCTCAAGAAGTTTGGTTGGCTCCCTTTTAGTCTTTAGGTGAATGATCAAGAGGCATTTGTAGCTCAACAGGCTTCTAGGTTAGTGGTTCCCAAGTGGTGGTCTGCGGACCCCAGGGGGTCCAGGGCACCATTACTGTGTTTTTGTATTTTGCTGGAAGCTGCCCAGAGTGCCTGGGGCAACCCAGTCAGATGGGCAAGGTACTATTGTTGTTGTCACATAACAAAGACTACCATAGAGGTATCGAAATTTTCAAAAGTAAGGGGTCCATGGGCTTTTGAAATTTTGGATCCGCTGTACTTAGCACTGTTCTTGATGATTTTAACTTTGCAGCCAACCATTTTAATTGGTTGATCAATGCTCTGTTAACTCTTCTTGAAAGATTTCTGCAATTTTATTGTATATGCTTTCCATCCACATTGTAAGCTGCCTTAGGTGGAATATAAATATTCTACAAAATATATCAAATGAACACTCATCTCTAGTTTGCAACCCAACAACCTCAATTAAGAGGAAAACTCTGCCCTCCTTCCATACTTCTCTGAGAAAAAAAGAATCTGCTTCCCAGAGTAGTAGGGATAGGGGGCAGGGGGGGGGGTCAAGAATGAAAGGAAGGATGTAGAAAAAAATGGTGGGGATTATCTAGAAAGCCAGATAGAAACTTAACTTCTATCGTGTGCAATTATTCAGAAGTGAGGCTTGAGAAAACCAATACGCCTATTTCCAGGTAACCATGGTTAGGATTGGTGTGTCAGTGATGGCATTCTAGAGAAGAAGTTAATTTTTAAAAATACAGTGGAACCTCGGTTTTCTAATGTACTCTGTTCTGGAAGACCGTTTGGCTTCCGAAACTTTTGAAAACTGAGGATCAATGGGATAGCTGCAAAGTCAATTGGGGGGGGGGGAGAAAAAACTCTCCGGAAGCCATTTGACTTTTGCAAATCGTTCGGGTTCCGAATTGTTTGGCTTCCAAAGCGTTCGGCAACCGAGGTTCCACTGTAATATAGCAGAATTCTTCATAAGGCATAAGAGCACTGCTGTTTGGCTTAAGGCACAGGAACACCATGTGCTCTTTGGCACAACACTTGGAATGCAAAGGATGTTTTAAAAGTTTATACTGTTTATGATCATGGATATGTTTTTGAAGGCCTGCCTGCCAGCAATGTTGGCAAAAGGCGTTATTCATTGATTCATATAAGAACAGGTGGATTAAGGACCCATAAGATTTTTTTTTAAAACCTAACACTTGATCTGATGGCTCAGAAAAGAAGTGGACTTCCGGTTTGCCGCTAATGAAGGAGGGTGTCAGTGATGCTCCAAGGAGTGTGCTGAAAGCCGTTTTGGGGGTCTTAAGGGGAGTGCAAGCAAGCAACGTGCCCCCCAAAGGTTCCAGGGTGAGTCTGGAGCCCAAAGCATTAAAGGAGACCCACGGTGCCTGAAGGCAAGCTCCCCCCAGGGAGATACAGCCTCAGAAGAGACAGCATCACCTTGGTGGGTAGAGCCGTGGCATGGGGGAAATCGACCCAACAGCAAGCAGCTCTGTATCCTTCAACGACTCAAAGAACAAGGCCAAATCCAAAAGATAGAATCTGGAACATTGGTAAAAAGGAAATTTGGCTACAAATTTTTCAGAGTGAAAAAAGGGGATCCATTCCAGAACTAGTTAAAACAGGCTGCGTGGGAGAAATCTGACTGAGGAGGGCAAAGGAAAAGAACAAAGAGCCTGCTACGAATGTATAAAATAGGGGGGAGGGCGGAAAACGGAGACAGACAGTACTAAATAATACTAGAAAACAGCAATGAAGCTGGGACTTAAATATCATTAATTCCAAGTGAAAGGCTGATAGAGAAGACACCCCCGCCCCCCTATAATAATGTGGAAAATCCAGCAATAAGAGTAACAAATATTAAAAAGTATGGGAGAAAGGAAAGATAACTGCTAGAATGTAACAACCTTCTCCCCTCCTATGCACGTTTCTGTTTTTTTATGTCTAAAGAGGACGCAGAAGACAGACTTGTCTCAAGGAGAAAATATAACAGTATTTTTTAAAAAAAGAAGAGAAGGCCTAATAATTATTTACAGTGGTACCTCGGGTTAAGTACGCTTCAGGTTAAGAACTCCGCTAAGAACAGAAATCGTGCTCTGGCGGAGCAGCGGCAGCAGGAGGTTCCATTAGCTAAAGTGGTGCTTCAGGTTAAGAACGGACCTCCGGAACAAATTAAGTACTTAACCCGAGGTACCACTGTATTTGATACCCTGTGTTTTCAGGGACAAGACAACCCCCTATCTCCCCTCTCCGTTCATATATAAAAGGGAAAAGGTGGACATTTAAATTACAGAATTACAGAATCTGGAAACTACTAGCGTGCAAGCAGGGGAAAGGGGGGGACAGTAAATAGAATTTGCAAATAATTTACAAACTGGACTTTAAAAAGAACAACAATATCCTAATAAGCGGTGGTTTTATTCATGTTGGAGTGCCCCCAAACTTCACCTAAGGAGAAAGTTAGGAGTAAAAATCTACAACAACTTAGACAAAACAAAGTAAAGTAAAGTTGACAGGTTGGTAGGCAAAGTAGGGAATAGCTGCCTCTTTCCCTCAACAGACACATTACAGCTCCATTTAATACATGAATGAGGAACCTATGTCCCTCCAGATGTTGCTGGACTCCACCTCCCATCAGTCCCAGTCCACATGGCCAATGGTCAGGGATGACGGGAGTTGCACTCCAATAAAGATCTACCTGGAGTGCCAGGAATTCCCCATCCCTGGTTTAAAATAAGGAGGAAAATAGCAGCAAACAAGGTGGTGGAGCAAGGCAAGGCTGTCTGAAGGGCTGCAACACCCTCTCTTCCTTCCCCATCCTATGTTTCATTCCAGGTGGAAGTTAATTTTCCTTGTGGCATGCTGCAAGAGGAACTGCTCTTCCTCCTCAAGAGTTGTCCCAATTGCTGCATCTTGCCTGCACTTCATGGAATGGAGAGTCTTGTGTCATTCACTTGCAGAGCATGGGAGAAGAGGACCTGCCATTAGAAAGCACCTGTGTCTTTTTCACAGCAATTGCCCCCATGCCTCAAACCCTGTTCCCCCGTGATTTGGGGGAGGGGAGAAACAATTGAGTTTGCCCCGGGAGGAGAGTCCTCTGTTAGCCTGAGGTGTTTGCACTTTTGTCACGAGGCAGCTGTCTGTCCTGCCTAGGGGACTGGACCTGCTCTGACCACTGCTGCAACCCTTTACATCACTCATGCTGTACCTTGTGCTTGCAGTGCAGGAAGGTGGCCCACTCATCAGCCTGGATACCTGCAAACAAAGAAAACCAGAAAAAATTACGTCAGGGAACCTCTTTGGTATCTATCCCTCTCATGGAAGGATGCCGACTGAAATAAAATATGGGTGGGGCATATAAGCCCCACCCCGCATAATCAATCACAAGACAGAGAAAACACACACCATTTGAATGGCAATGCCTATTAACGAGGGGGGCTCAAATATTTTATTGGGGGTGCCAACTCCTCAGCCCCTAGGAGTTGGCTCCTATGCTCATGAGATGGAATAATACTACACTGCAAAGATGCTTCCCAACAGCCAAAGGCAGGCTACTCCACCCACCATGCTAGCTTTGTGAAACAGACAAGCCAGTGACTTCTAGAAGTAACAAATCCAAACCAACCCTAGTTCTTCTCCCAATTCCCATTCCAATGATCAATCTTGCAAATGGTTGTCTCAAACATAGGGCGCTCATCCCCAGTTCCTCTTGCATCCATCTTCTCTCTCAGTACATTCTGGCCTAAAACTCTCCACTTAGAAGCCTTGCCCCCTAACTCCCAGGTGTGTACTTGATGGCTGTGGCTACTCAGGGAGGGGATAGCAACCTGCTCTTTCTCAGTTATGTGCTTGGTTTAATTTCCACTAATTTTTTTGCCATGGTCAACTCCTAATAGTCACAACGGAGTTGAGCTATGGCTCAAATTAAGCCTTTGTTTGGGTCTCTGTCAGAGGCCACCCCCAATCCACACATCTTAGGCGTCCTGCCTTTAGCAAAAACCAGCATCTCCAGCAGCTATCTCCAGAAAACAGTCTATAAAGTGTAAGCAGTGACAAGCAACACAGCATAGCCAGGAACTGACCTCATCAACCCTTTACCCAAATCCCCAGCTCTTGTCTTACCGCTTTCTCCACTGGCTGTCCGCCTTCTCTCGTCTAGTGTTGGGACATGCACCAGTTGCAGGATGAGAGGCCGGCGTGTGACAACGCCAGAGCCACGAGGCAAGAAGTCCCGGCCTACAATGCTCTCCAGCACAGAGCTCTTCCCACTGCTCTGTGGAGACAGGCAGTGTTAGAAGTAGAGGATGCAAAGCAGTAATAAGATGCAATGTCGTCCTAAGAAGAAAGCAGTTTCACTCTAGTTCTAGCCTGTGTACTGCTACAGAGAAAGAAGACTGTACTGCATAACATAAAGCATTCCTGGTGTTCTTGAAAGCTACCTTATCCATCTTATATGAATAGAACAAGTGGAGGGGACACAGTTCCAACCAACATTTTCTTCAGCTCTTGTTCTTGTACCAAATGGCAGCTTGAACTACAGACATTAGCAGGTAAGAATGTTTGTTTCCATCCCTTGAAAACACCAGCCTACTAGTTTAAACAACAGCTTACGGTATTCTGTGAAAGGAACAGGAACAGGTCAGACCACTTTTTAAGGTTAGATGGCAACCTTAATTAACACTTACCTTGGGACCCCTGAAAACAGTGCAATTGTGGCAGGGTGAACATTTGAGATTCTTAGAAGAATTCTTCATCAAACAATTAAACAAGGATAATAAAACCAGTATTAGCTTGCGGTGTAGCTACCACTATAATGGGATAACCTTTTATTTCAAAATCAAGAGATAATGTAAAGAAAACTAAGAGATCAACCGAGTCGCATCTATTACTTCCCCTAGAAGGGGACACTGCTTTCATGGCACTGCTGAAATGGTAGGCTATTTTTAACTCTGTACTTTTCTGTATCTATCCATCCCTCTCTCCCAGGATAGACAAGGCAAGCCTTACCATTAGAAACAGTGAGTTGGCAGTTTGGGAAGCATTAATAAATGATCAGTTAGTTATTCTTATCATTTTGTTACTGAGAGATGAAGGGGAGGAAATTGCCAAATAGATTTCTCCACCTTGGGATGGCCCTGGTGAAGCCACCTGTTTTAAGAAAGCCCCACAAGTGAGTTAAACGTGGAATGGTGTTTTTTTTGTTTTTTGTTTAATCTTTGTTGAAAATTATGTCATATCAAACAATAAAAAAGAAAAAGAAAACTAATGATAACATAATACAACAAAACATAACTTACACATTCATTCGTTCTAACAGAAACCAATCAATACAAATAAATCCAGCAGAATAAATCAAAATACATACATTCAACACTCAATCTTATCTTATCTACTGTACTTTTTAGACTTCCACTTTCTATCATTAGCAGATCCTTCCATTTTCATCAGACAGGCATTGATGCCTCTGCAAAAATTCCTAAGGATTAATTTGCTGTCAGTAGAACTGGAGGCTTCCACACTACACTGGGAGAGCCACTACATCAAGAATGAACACAGCCCTGCCAAAAATCCATATAACGCAGTAGCTTGATTTCCAACACAGTCAACTGTGTTTCTAGCAAGTCCGCTAGCTGGTCACACATGTAATACCCATCCATCCCCCCAGGGTTTGTCCAGTTCACCTGGTACTCAAAGATAGAAAGCCTCAGAGCCTGAGAGTTCATGGCAATGAGCCCTTACCATAGCCTTGTAAGTGCTGGTTATGCATTCCATGAAGCAATGCTTTCTTTTATCTGTTCCTACAGCCTATTGATTTCACTGGGGAAACACAGCCAGATGGGTGGGATATAAATAGATTTATTTATTTATTATTTCTCCTCCATCCTTTTCATATATAACTGCATAACCCTTTCCCCTGCCCCACCCATTAGTGGCCTTGTTTGCGGTAGGTATTTCCGAGCAGCAGCAGCAGCAGCAGCAGCAGGGCCAGGAGGCGGCTGGGCTGCACGGGGAGAAGAGGCGGATTCTCACCTGGGAACCAACTACCACGATCTGGGGCAGCTGGATGACTTCGGCTCCCACCGTGTTGAAGATCTCTTGCAGCTTGTTGATGACGGGGATGAGAGTCTCCATGGCGACGGAGGCGCAGAGGGAAAGGTGCTCCTCCCTACGAAGCAAGGGAAAGGGATCCGGAGGGCAGAATATGAGGAGCCGGCGGCGGCGGAACTCCCCGCCACCCGCTCCCGACCCGGGTCAGGATTCGGCGCCCTCTCCTTCCTTCCCTGCCCCGGGCGCCTCCCTCCCTCGCCCCGCGGGGAGTCACTTTGCACCTGGCGGCAGCCCCATTCCCTCTTCCACCAGGAAGGGCCGCCCACGCTTCGCCCGCCCCGACCTTCGCCTCGATTGGCCGGCATTTTTAGCCCCGCTTATCTCTACAGGCTATCTACGTGTCTATCAAAGCAAAGGTCGGCTCCATTGGCGACGAGATTGACGGCGGGGCGGGACTACAGCTTCATTGGCCGGCTTGAGCACCAATCGACCGAAAGGGGTTTTCAAAAGCCCGACCATTGAGGAAGCTTCCGTGGCGCTTTCCCTCCGCCGGAGCAACGAGGGGCGAGGAGGGTCTCCTCTGCGTCGTGCTCGTGCGCCAAGCACGAAAAGGAAGCTGGTTGGCGGTTGGGCTCCGAGTCCGCAGAAGACGAGGCTCGTCTCGCCAAGATCGCCTCTTTTGCCTCAGAAGCTCAAGGCATGGAGGGGGCGAGGGAGGCTGTGGAGGCATCCGCCAAACACTTCCGAAAGAACTCGAAAACGTGTAGCTTGTCATGAATCTTACAACATTCCGCTTCACTAGAGGGTCCTGAGTTGTAATATTATGTGTGAGGGGAAATCCTTCCTCTGTCATTTTGATTTTCTTCACACCACACAGAATTTTATACAGCTCTCACGTCTGCCACCATCTGTTCTCACCTCATTTCTAAACTGAGAAGTCCCAACATGTTTTCAGCCTGCATCATAGGAGATGTGTTTCAGCCCCTTGATCCTTTTAGTCTCCCTTTCCGCACTTTTACAAAACCGGTGTTCCATCGACTGCTTCCCACTCCTGATCCACTTGTCCCTTTAGGTCTTTGGCTGCTGACATTAGGGAGAGTTCTTTAAGGTGGTCTGCAGCTGGTTTTTAACTCCAGTCCAACTAGTTCATTTTGTAAGATCTGGTTCCCTCATGTTGGCAGGGCTGTAATTTACAAGGAACATACTTGTGAGGATGTAACTATGGACATAGGTTCTGGAATCGGGTTGTCATGGAGATTGGTATTATTGTTGGAAACAAGTCAACTTAAGTTATCAATTTTTGATGGAGCCTATGATGAACTTCTCAACAATTCTATATATGTTGGTTGCTGCTCATCTAGTGATCTCTCAAGGGTGGAAGGATGCATCCTGTTTTTTTATGGATTCTATGGTTTTAAACAGTCATTCAGCCATTTCTGAAAAACTGACTCATAAAATACATGCTGCTTGGGATGATGCTGACCCCTCCGACTTGCTTCTGCTTGGGGGCAGTTACTGATTTATATGACCAAACAATCTCATTTTTGGCACATTCCCACTAAATTTGAGTTTATTTAACAAGTCTCCTGATTATTTGATACTAGTAAATTAAGCCCGTTAACAAAAACGGGCGCTAGAAAGCTCTCCGGGCCCGACGCCCGACGCCCCACCCGCTCTTCCCCTCCCTCAGCGGCCTCCTCCCCGCGCGCACCGGCGGCAAACCGTGCGCGCCTGCCTCCCAATCCGGGCCTGTGGCAGCGGCCGGGGGGAGGAGGTTGCGGGGCGGCGTGGGGTGTGTGTGTGTGAGGCCCAGCGACGTCCAGCGGCTGCTCCTCCTCCACCGCTTCGTTCAGCATCCCCTCCGGCTGCATTCGCCTTGGCCTCTCCGCCGCCTTCTCCTCCGTGCCGGGCTTGGCTTGCGGGCCGCGGGATGGCAAGGTGCCCTCGCGGGGGCTGGCCATGCTGTGAGTGCTGGTGCTGGGCTGGCCGGGCGCCGCCGACGCCGCTTCAGCCTCCGCCGAAGCGCCCCCTCCTCCTCCGCCTCTCCGCGCGCCCGCCCGCCTGCCTGTGCCTGACCCACTCGCATCGCGGCTGCTGGCCGGGTCCTTGGGCTGAGCACCCGGGCCAAGCCCAGGCCAGCAGCAGCTGCCGGGAGCCCGTCGGACGCAACAGGCGGCGAGGGGAGGCGGAGAGCGGCGGCCGGGAGAGAGAGCAGCGGCCGGGGCGAGGAGGTTGCGGGGCGGCGTGGGCGGCGTGCAGGAGGCTGCGGGAAGCGGGGCTTTGCGCCGCTGCCCCCGCTCTTTGCTTTGTCCGAGCGGGAGTCTTGGCAGGGCAGCTCCAGGTCCGTGGGCGGCAGTGACCGAAATGACGGCGCGCATGCGCTGCCGCTGCCTCTCGGACACGCCCCCCTCTCCCGTCGTCCAATCCATGTGTCACTGGAACGCACGCGCACTTGCGAATTCCTGTGACACACGGAAAGTGGTACGTACGGACACAGGCTCTTTATTATATAGGATGTTTGGTATAAATATGAATTTTGTATTCCATTTGTTGTTCAGTCGTTCAGTCGTGTCCGACTCTTCGTGACCCCATGGACCAGAGCACGCCAGGCACGCCTATCCTTCACTGCCTCTCGCAGTTTGGCCAAACTCATGTTAGTAGCTTCGAGAACACTGTCCAACCATCTCATCCTCTGTCGTCCCCTTCTCCTTGTGCCCTCCATCTTTCCCAACATCAGGGTCTTTTATAGGGAGTCTTCTCTTCTCATGAGGTGGCCAAAGTACTGGAGCCTCAACTTCAGGATCTGTCCTTCTAGTGAGCACTCAGGGCTGATTTATTTAAGAATGGATAGGTTGATCTTCTTGCAGTCCATGGGACTCTCAAGAGTCTCCTCCAGCACCATAATTCAAAAGCATCAATTCTTCGGCGATCAGCCTTCTTTATGGCCCAGCTCTCACTTCCGTACATTACTACTGGGAAAACCATAGCTTTAACTATACGGACCTTTGTCGGCAAGGTGATGTCTTATAGAATATATTTTACATCACTCAAACTTTTTTATGCTTTCTATGATTGTAATTTTATTCTTCTTGCCTGTGTGACTGCTTTATTACTTTTAGCTTGCTGAATAAAAAGAAAAGAAAACAGCAGCTGAATACTCTGCTGTAGTTTCCTGGTACTCCCTTTCATTACCTTCTAAAATGTATTGGTAGATGATGGATGAAACCCTTATTCTTCCTGCAGTAATGTCACCTCCTAGAACCACTACTTGGCATATCAGGAAACTTTATCTGAAAGTCTGAAGACTTGTTAATCCAGAAGAGGTGCCTGAGGAATTATGGGGTGTGTTTTCCCCACTAATTATTTGGGGAAATAAAAAGTATGCACATTAGAGCTGTGGGAGTAAATGGGAAAACCAAGATTAAGTCTGACCTTTGTAAATGGAATTATTGAGTGGTAATCAGTTGCACAGGGTGATGTATACCCCGGGGCTTGACCCTGATGTTGTAAGCAGAGGCTATGATGTGGAAACATAGGGAATTTGGAGGTTTGTTTTTTTGGAAATTATACCTGAGACTCCCAAGGAGGAAAAAGTAATTGCCAAGCAGGTAAGTGAGGCATTCAGAGAGTGCTTGGAGGCACAAACAAGTGACCCTCCAAAGGCAAGGAAGGTATTTACTGTGGACTTCCTTGTTTTTGCATTTGACAATTTGGGTTTCAAAACTATGAAGCCTCACGCATGTCAGGCACTCCAATGCTCATACACTTACAAAACAATATCTCTACCTTTCATTCATTCATTTGTTCATCCCCCACATTTGTTCATCCCCCACATTTTTTGAGAAGTTGCTGAATTGCAACTCATTACCAAGCTTAAAACCATGGAGAGACCTGGTCTGAACAAAGACATTGGATTCTTATCTCATTATACATGACAAAGCTTTTTTAACCTTCTCACCCCTTGCTTTTTCCTGTAAGACTAATTGCAGTCGTTAACAGTCGTCAACAGGTTTACCACAGCTATCAGCCTTTCACCCATTCCCACCACCCCTCTGAGTAATACCCCTCCCCACCCTCTCACTATATATAAGGGTCTGGTGACTTCTGTTTCAGTGTATCTGAAGAAGTGTGCATGCACATGAAAGCTCATACCAAGAACAAACTTACGGTAGTTGGTCTCTAAGGTGCTACTGGAAGGAATTTTTTTATTTTGTTTTGACTATGACAGACCAACACGGCTATCTACCTGTAACACGTTTTCCCTGACAGGGACTCAAGTAGTGATGTTAAATTCTCGAGAATAATCTTGATTCATGAGAATATTATAGAATTTCCATTTAAAATAGAATTCACCATTCTAAGGTGATGGCACCAGTAATTGTCATGTTAAGGGGTATAAGGAAACTCAGTAGTTAAATCATATTTTATTCTTCCATTAGAACATGTACATGTTATAGGACAAGTCAAAAAATATCATTGGCATGTTAAGGTTTGATACAAGTAATTCAGTAATGGGCTATTTTGTGCTTCTAATAGCTCTAACATTTAATAACTGTTTCGGTGACTAAAACAGAGCTTGATAAACAAAACTATATGCATACATATAAAAAAAAAGCCATTAACATTAAATATATTATCATTATATGATAATATATTTCACTATGTCCATCTCTGGTAAATAGCACATTGTACCATTGAATGGCACTGCAAAAACCAGTTACTGGCACTAAATAAAAATAAAGAAACGTCAACTGTTTAAATCAATGCCACCTCACATGCTGTTACACATAACTGTATAGGCCTAGGTACTTTAAGTGTACAGTGGTACCTCTGGTTACAAACTTAATTCGTTCCGGAGGTCTGTTCTTAACCCAAAACCATTCTTAACCTAAGGTACCACTTTAGCTAATGGGGCCTCCTGCTGCTGTTGCGTCGGCGGCGCACAATTTCTGTTCTCATCCTGAGGTAAAGTTCTTAACCCGAGGTACTACTTCTGGGTTAGCGGAGTCTGTAACTCGAAGTGTTTGTAACCCGAGGTGTTTGTAACCCAAGGTACCACTGTATAATTAAAGCTACTTTCTGTAAAAAATAAAAATCACACTGTATGGCCAAGGGTATAGAATTGTTATGAATAAGGTCACACCAAAAAAGAAAAAATAGTCTATTATAGTTGAAATACATATGAATTCAAATGTTCATCAAATTAAGTGTTTTCTGTAGCTCACATTTCAGAACTGCCAATGGTGAATGACACAATGCCCAGTAATGCAACTGGATAAAAAAAAAAATCATGATTCATTACCGGTACTTACACTGGCAATATCACAGCTTGACTTATTATTTTCTAGATTTTTTAAAATGTGGGTTGTAAAACTGGTTCTTACATTACAATTTACAGTTTGTGGAGCATATTCTCTGGAGAATTTTCTAGCAGGGGGGGGGGGGGAGGGAAACGCGCCTCTTGCGGAGTTCTGCCCCGCCTGCTCAGCGCGCAGGGGGAGGCTGTACCATACAATACTGACGTAATAAAAATAAGACACACACCGCCGAAAATAAGCCACCCTGTGTTTTTTTGAGGGAAAAAAATTGTAAGACGGTGTCTTAAAAAGGGGGAAAGACGGTAGGTTGGCAGGAGCAGGGACCGAGCAACGGGAGCTCACCCCGATGCGGGGATTCGAACCGCCGCCCTAGGCTCTGTAGTTTAACCCACAGCGCCACCCGCGTGGCTGGTGCTTACTGTGTGTAATTCTGGTGGCTCCCTCTCGAAAAGGGCACCCAGAGTCACCCGAGTGAATAATCGTCCTGGTGAGGGAAGAATAAACCCCGAAATCACGGGGGCGGCCTCTTATGTTGTTGGGGGCCCCCGCGGAGAGACTTTCCCCACGGGGCGGGGAGTGCCTTTTTTGGCTGTACGGCGCCAGCCGAGTGCGCTCTTTTCGGGTCTGCGCGGCGTCTTCGGCTTCCCTGCTTGCCGCGGGTCCCCTGGCGAAGGGCCGGGCCAGGCTGCGCTGCGCTCGACCTGAGCAGGCGGAGGCTGGGCGGGCTCCTGCGGGCTCCCCCGCCCTGGGGAGGCGCAGTAGCCGGCCTGCCTGCCTGCGACAGGTAAAAGCACTCGCTGGGAGGGCGGCGGCCACAAAGGAGGGCAGGATCTTGCCCCGAGGAGAGCGAGCGGAGCGTCCTGCCATCCGCTGCAAGAGCGCGCCATGCGGGAGACTTTCCTGCGCTGTCCTTTGCGCACGGCGGCCGGGCGGGTTCTGGTGTCTCTGCCGCCGGGCGGTGAGTTCCTGCTGGGCACGCCGGAGCTCGTGGGCCGGACGAGCGGTGAGTGTGCCTGCCGGCCGGACAGAGACAGCCGGGGCGGGGTAGAGATGCGGCCCAGAACAGAGCCCTGGGCCTGCTTCGTAGAATCATAGCTTGGTAGAGTTGGAAGGGATCCCGAGGGTCATCCAGCCCATCCCCTTGCGGTGTGGCTTTTGGGCGGATGCCTTCTTCAAAGACTGGTGCCGCTTGTCGGGTGTCTTCATTCTTCAGGTTTGCATCAGGATTTGAGAGGCGCCAGGTCTCTCTTCATTAACACCATATATTTGAAGCAGAACACACACACTCACCCCAAATTCTGAGACTGTGGTTTCCTCCTCACAAAGCTACAGTTCCCAGAATTCGGGTGCGTGGGTGGGTGAATGTGCTTTATATGCTGTGTATGCAGCCTAAGGCTGCAATCTTGTATACACTTTGGAGGCAGTAGTCTTCACTGCATTTATGATTTACTTCTGAGTAGATTTACACAGTGTACTTGCCACTTTGTGAAGGTGAAGGTTGGTAGTATTCCATAATTATGGCCTTTCCGGGGACTCTTGTTTGCTTTTAAATCACTTGCAAGCTGAAAACAACGGGTAGGAACTCCACTGTGTGATAGTTGAGGGGGGTGGGGAAGCAGTGCCGGATTTACTATAAGCTATACAAAAAATTTAAAGGAAAAAACAACTGGATGTACATTTCCAAAATATAATGCCTTTAGATACCTATTGGCTTTAGATACCTATTAGGTATCCATAAATTACCAAATAGCATATATTCAACACAAAAAAACAGTGACAATTTGTTGTTGACGAAGAACAGCTGGACATATAAAGGGCCCCATTACCTTCAGGAGCTTAGGGCCTGGCAGGAACCTTTCCCACTCCTGCCTAGATTTTGCAGAGAAAGGATGTGACATTGTTGACAAGGCTGCCCCTTTTTAGGAACAGAGGAGCCTGCCTTGTATCATGTCAGACTCTTTATCCATTCAGCCCAGTTGTGCCTCCTCTGACTGGCAGTGGCTCTCTGGGGTCTCAGACAGAAAGGTATTTCCCATCATTTGCTACCTAATCCCGCTTAAACTGCAGAGAAGGAAACCTGGGACCTTCTGCTTGTACTTTGTCCCTGGGCCGCACTCTCTTCCACCTGTAGACTTTGCTTCTCCCTCTTCCCCCAGTCGCATGGCAATAACTTCAGGGTTTGCCGCGTGCGAATCCCGAAGGATACGTAACCAGAGATGCTCGTAAGTGGAGGTCCCACTGTATTCATGTTAACACAGTAATTATTTTAATGTTTTATTAAAGGTAATGCTGTTCCTTCCTCTGAATGCAATTAGTCTTGGTTAATATTTGTCCTACCTTTCCGAGTAAACAAGAGAAATTATCTCTCCACTCTTAGGACCAGAATAGTTTCCTCACTGAGGTTAATCATTTAACACAGGTGGATGTGGAAAGAATGCATGCAGACTTAGAGAATCACTAAAAGGAACACAGGGCCAGAGGTGTGTGTCAGTAACTCCTATGTCCAGTGTTCATGTTGAGAGTGCTGTTTGGTTTTATAGCCAAAACAGCACAAACCATGCACGAGACAGGTGTCAGTAGACATGGGGAGGATGGGACAGTGTGAAGTTTATAGAAGTACCAAAACAAGAAGAAATAAATAGAAAAAAGCAGTAGGGACCCCCAACAGCCCAGTGAGAACTGAGCTCCTTAGTGGCCATGGTCCAACAGTCCAACTCGCAAGTGTATATGTGCAAGTGTGTGGGAAATCAAGAGGACATTGAATGGAAGGGGTGGAATCCTGAACAGGGAGCACTCCACACACCCCAACATTTTGTTTTAGGTCTCACTCATACTTCCCTGATTGTTTTTGAAAAGTCTTGTATGTGTGTGTTTACAGTGTGAGAGTGGAAAGTAACCAGTTAGAAGCCCTTTTATATTGAGGAGTGAAATTTCATTTCAGTGGGGCTTGAGCAGGAGTGGATCCTGGTGGTTTTGTTTTATAAAGGAGTAAATCTAGTTGTCACCTGCATGCATATTGTATTTCATTCCTTATTATTTTTGTCAATAGATCCCTTTGTGTGCATACTCTCTGGTGTGATTCTCATTCTTTCTCACAACTATCCTCTAGGACAGGATAATAGTACCGGTAATAATACTGAGAATTTTATAGATAACATTTTAAGATTTCAAAGTGTGTTTGTTTTATCTGTAATCTTTTCACCAGCCCTGTAAGGCAGTGTCGCGACCCAACTAGACACTGATAGACCGGGGTCCGCCAGGGTCGCGCCATGCGGGCGCCAGGAAGGGGAACCATGCAGCGGGCCAGAGAAGGGGGCGACAGCGGAGCCAGGCGCGCAGGGGTTAAACCGAGCGCAGCAAGGCCCGACCTCGCCCAGGCATGCCCCGCGGGGTAAACAACCCCAGAATGGGCGATGACGACCGCTAACGAGCCATCAGCAGCGGGCGTGGTGGAACCGGCAGCATCGCAATAACAATGCAAAAAGCACCCATGTATGGTGCAGGTAGACCAGAGCAGTTAACTCTTTTGTCCAAGCCACCCCGGGTGGGGAAGAGGATTACCCCCGGACCTTTAGGGCAGAAGGGAGGGGGGAATTGGGAGTCACCCAGCAAGGTGTACATAAGGGGGATTCTGAGGTGGCCTCCTCAGAATCCTCACGGACTTTCCACGTTTCTCTGTGTGCTGTACAATAAACTTCAAGACAACTTCCGCTGACTTCTCGGAGTGGCGTGCGTTCTTGACAGCTAGCTACAGTCACCATTGGGGACACGACATAGTGAGGATTCTCCAAAACTTCAACGTCCGTATCGTGTTGGGATCGCTTACCGGCAGCTACCGAGATGGCGACCCCATGGCGCGGAGCGGCACGTTTTCAGACCCCCGTTACCTCGAGCACCCTACTCGAGCGGCCGGCGGATCTGTTCACCTCGAATCAACGGAGTCTTTCCTCGGCCGGACCAGACAGCGGGAGCCTGGGCGAGCTACGGCGACTCCAGGAGCAGCTGAACCGCCTCATCTGGGAGCGGCTGCGGGTTGGCGAGGAGTCGGGCCGGTTGTTGGACCAGGCCTGTGGGGGCGCGGTGCCCCGGACAAGTCGTAGCGGCGGCGGGAGCCAAGGCCACGCGGGATCGGGGGTCTGCAGTCGGCAGACCCCAGGGGAGGGCTCAGGTCAGGAGCCCGGAGTGACTCAGCGGCTGACGTGGTTGGACGGGACGGCCCCGAGGGGGCAGGTGCTTCCCCTGCCAAGACGTCGCAGCAGCCGGCTGGAGGACGACGCAGTGGCGGGGAGTTCCACGGGTGACAGCAGGGAGGACGAGCGCGCGGCAGCGACCCCGGAGGCCTGCGGGAGGCACGTCCGCCGGAGGGCGACGGCGCGGCGCAGGCCGCCCCCGGAGCTGAGGGCCACTTACGAGGGGGACCCGGCGGAACTCTCCACCTTCATCTTCCACGCAAGGAACCACGCCAGAAGGTACGGGGGAGGCGACTGCGACCCAGAGGACTTGGTAGCGGCGGTCATCTCCTCCCTGCAGGGGAAGGCCGGCCAGTGGGCCATGCTCCTGGTCGACCGCAGGGACCCGGCTCTGGCCACCCTGGAGGACTTCTTGGCGGCCCTTCGAGAGCGCTTCCAAGACCCGCAGGCGGAGGAGAAGGCGAAGCGACGGGTCCAGAAGGCCAGGCAAGGGGGTCTCCCAGTACAGGACTATGTAGACATGTTCAGGGGGGAGGCCGCCCGAATCTCCTCTTGGAACGAGGAGGTCCTCGTCCACTATTTCAAGGAGGGCCTCCATCCTGAGCTCCGCAAGTGGGCCGTAGTGAAGGGGACCCCTCGGGAGCTGTCGACGCTGGACGGCTGGTGCCGCACGGTGGCTCAGTTGGAAGCAGACCTGGGGATGCTGGAGTTAGAACCCAGGGCGGGCAAGGACCGAAGGCCCGCAGAGAACTCAGGGACCCCCCGTCCCGCCAATGGCGCGGGGGTCCCCCGGCCCAAGCGCACCCCCGACCCGGAACGGGAGAGGAGACGCCGGGAGGGACTCTGCATGAGGTGCGGAGGGGCAGGACACTATGCGGTGGCGTGCCCCAAGCGACCCCCGGGAGAGGTTCGGACCCCGGCAGGGTCCCAAGCGACGTCGGGAACCAGTAGGACACCCAAGACCGGGAGCCGGGCGGCTGTCGCGTCGGAGCCAAGGGGAAAGCGCCAGTCCGACTCCGAGGGCTCGGAGTCGGGAAACGACCTGGACCTGCAGTGAAGGACGCCCGGCTGCAGGTCCCGCCAGGGTCAACGGACCCCAAGAAACGGGCGGGAAGACCACCCAACCTGGTCCGGGTGAGGCTGGAAAACCCGGACGGCGGCAAGCAATGGACGGGCGATGCGCTGCTGGACTCGGGCTGCGACCACAGTATGCTGCACCCCGAAGTGGCCAAGGAACTGGACTTGCCCACCCAGGTTCGGAGCACCCCCTTAGTTTTCGTCCAGATGGACGGCAGTCCCATAAAGGGGGGTCCGTTCGGGGTGGAAGTGGGGCCGGTCTCCTTGTGGGTGGGGGACCACCGGGAGTCCAGGATGCTAGTTAGGGTCCCCACGGATGGGTACCAGGTAGTGCTGGGGTTGGACTGGCTGATGGAACATAACCCCATAGTAGACTGGCGCTCAGGGCGCCTGACGTTCGACCTGGATAGGTGTGGGCAGCACAGGGTCGAATCGGACCCCCAGTGCCCCGGGAAGGGGGAGGCCAAAGGGGTCCACGGGGACGAGGGCAAGCGGGATGTGGTGGCGCCGGAGATACCCCCGGAGTACCGGGATCTGGCGGCGGTGTTCGGGGAAACCGAGGCAGACGAGCTGCCCCCCCACCGCCGCACAGATTGCGCCATCGACATCCCAGAGGATGCGGTCCTCCCCAAGGGACGCATCTACAAGATGTCCGGGGAGGAACTCCAGGACCTCAGGGAGTTCCTGGACAAGAATCTGGCCAGAGGGTTCATCCGCCCCGCCAAGAGCCCCATGGGGGCTCCGGTCATCTTCGTGGGCAAGAAGGATGGCACCCGGAGGTTGTGCCAGGACTACAGAGGGTTGAACGCCATAGCGGCAGGGAACGCGTACCCGCTTCCCCTCATCCCGGATCTGCTGGACCAGTTGGGTACCGGCACGATCTTCACGAAGCTAGACTTGAGGGAGGCATACTACCGGGTGCGGGTCCGGGAGGGGGACGAATGGAAGACGGCTTTTAACTGCCAGTTTGGACAGTTCGAGTTCCTGGTAATGCCGTTCGGTTTGAGCGGGGCCCCGGGGGTGTTCATGAGCCTCATCAACGAGGTACTCCACGACCTCCTGTACAAAGGGGTGGTGGTCTACCTGGACGATGTGCTGGTGTACAGTCAGGACCCCCAGGAACACGTCCGGTTGGTCCGGGAGGTCTTGCAGAGACTCCTGGACAACCACCTATACGTCAAGTTGCCCAAGTGCGAGTTCCACCGCCCCTCCTTAGATTACCTGGGGTATAGGATCTCGGCGGCGGGGGTGGCCATGGATCCCCAGAAGGTGGAGGCAGTCCTGGGGTGGGAGCGGCCGCGGACACGGCGCCAACTCCAGAGCTTGCTAGGGTTCGCAAATTTCTGCAGGGGCTTTTTGCCCAACTATTCGGCCTTGGTGACCCCCCTCACCGATCTCCTAGGCACCAAGGGGAAAGGAAAGGGGGCCAAGCGTCCCGGGGCGGCTCTGGATTGGGGGTCCCGGGCGGAGGAGGCTTTCCAGGGGCTCAAAGGGGCGTTCGCCGCCGAGCCTACGCTGATCCATGTGGATCCAGCCCGGCCCATGGTGGTACAGGTAGACGCTAGTGATGTGGCCATGGGAGCGGTACTCCTGCAGAGGGACGGGGAGGGCCGTCTCAGGCCCGGAGCGTACCTGTCCCGGAAGTTTGGGAAGGCGGAAAGGAATTGGTCTACCTGGGAGAAGGAGGCAGCGGCCATCCGCATGGCGCTTGAGGAGTGGAGGCACTGGCTGGAGGGGGCAAGGGAACCGTTTGAGGTCTGGACAGACCACCGCAACCTCGAGGCCCTCCGACAGCCACGGAAGCTGACTGCCAAGCACATGCGGTGGGCAGAGTTCTTCTCCCGGTATGATTTCCAGCTAAGCCACATCCCCGGGAAGGACAACTTCCTCGCGGACGCCCTGTCTCGCCTGCCCCAGTACGAGGCGGATGTCCGCACAGAGATGCGTCCACTATTTGAGGACAAACACCTAGCCCGAGCCGTCACCACCCGTAACCAGGCTAGGAGGAAAGAAGGACAGACAGGGGGTCAAGATGGGACACCCCCCCGGGAGCGCAGCCAGCCTTCTGCAGCGCTCCGCGACAGACTAGTGGCAGCGTATCCAACAGACGCGGAACTACAGAACCTGCGGGACTCCTTGACACTGGAAGGGGACATCTGGAGAAGGGGGAGCGCCGCGTACGTCCCGGAACCCCTCCGGAGGGCCGCCCTGGAGGCATGCCACGACGCCAAAGCGGCTGGGCACTTCGGCTTCGTCAAGACGTGGAAGCTGGTTCGGCGGAGCTTCTGGTGGCCCACGCTCCGCAAAGATGTCAAGGACTACGTTGCGGGCTGCCCCATCTGCCTCACCTGCAAGCCGGCAGTGGGCAAGCCGCAGGGCCTCCTACAGCCTCTGGAGGTCCCACCTCGACCTTGGTCGGTGATCTCCATGGACTTTATTACGGATCTGCCACCCAGCCGAGGCAAGACAGCAATATGGGTCGTGGTGGACCTGTTCTCCAAGCAAGCCCATTTCGTGCCCTGCGCCTCACTGCCTACCGCCACCCAGGTGGCAAAACTGTTCATGGAGCACATCTTCCGGCTCCATGGGGTTCCAGACAAGGTCATTTCCGATCGCGGCTCCCAGTTTGTGTCCCGATTTTGGAAGGCGTTCCTGGGACTGCTGGGGATCGAACAGGGACTCAGCTCGGCCTACCACCCCCAGACTGACGGACAGACGGAACGTGTCAACCAGGTGCTGGAGCAGTACCTGCGGTGTTTTGGCTGCTACCAGCAGGACGACTGGTCACAGCTGCTTCCGTTGGCGGAGTTCGCTTACAATAACTCCGTACATAGCAGCACGGAGATGTCCCCCTTCGCCGTGGTCTACGGGACCGACCTGAGGCACCTGCCGGACTTGGGGGAGCCCACCGCCCGGGAGCCGGAGGAGCTTGGAAAGTGGAGAGAGAGGACGGCCAGGTGCTGGGAGTCCCTTCGGGAACAACTGCTGGAGGTCAAGGCGGCGCAGAAGAGGACGGCGGACCAGCGAAGAAGACCAGCGGGGGACATCAAAGCGGGGTGCCGGGTCTACCTGTCCACGCGGCACTTGAAGCTGGGCCTCCCCAGCAAGAAACTCGGGCCCCGGTACTTGGGCCCGTTTAAAGTGCTAGAGGTAATCAACGGAGTATCTGCGAAGCTGGAACTCCCAAAGAACTTGCAACAGATACACCCGGTGTTCCACTTCAGCTTGCTGAAGAAGTCCCCGGAGGACGACGGTTGGCACCCCGTGGCGGCGCCACCCACCCCGTTGATCCTGGCGGGAGGGGAGCACCATGAGGTCAAGGACATTTTGGACTCCAGACTCTACAGAGGGCGTTTGCAGTACCTGGTGGAGTGGAAGGACTTTGCTATGGGGGACCGGGAATGGGTGTGGGCGTCGGACGTTTTGGCCCCACAGCTGGTCAAGAGATTCCACCAACAGTGGCCAAACCGGCCGGGGGGCCCCGGGACTCAGAACGCTCCCCAGGGGAGGGGGGAGTCAGTTTCGGGGGGGCAGGATGTCGCGACCCAACTAGACACTGATAGACCGGGGTCCGCCAGGGTCGCGCCATGCGGGCGCCAGGAAGGGGAACCATGCAGCGGGCCAGAGAAGGGGGCGACAGCGGAGCCAGGCGCGCAGGGGTTAAACCGAGCGCAGCAAGGCCCGACCTCGCCCAGGCATGCCCCGCGGGGTAAACAACCCCAGAATGGGCGATGACGACCGCTAACGAGCCATCAGCAGCGGGCGTGGTGGAACCGGCAGCATCGCAATAACAATGCAAAAAGCACCCATGTATGGTGCAGGTAGACCAGAGCAGTTAACTCTTTTGTCCAAGCCACCCCGGGTGGGGAAGAGGATTACCCCCGGACCTTTAGGGCAGAAGGGAGGGGGGAATTGGGAGTCACCCAGCAAGGTGTACATAAGGGGGATTCTGAGGTGGCCTCCTCAGAATCCTCACGGACTTTCCACGTTTCTCTGTGTGCTGTACAATAAACTTCAAGACAACTTCCGCTGACTTCTCGGAGTGGCGTGCGTTCTTGACAGCTAGCTACAGTCACCATTGGGGACACGACAGGCAGGTCAATATTATTCCCACCTTGCAGATGTAGAGATGGCTGAGGCTGTGAAAAGAATGGACTGTCTAAGATCACCCAGTACATCTATTGAAAAGGGTGATAGCTGAATTGGGGAAGCTTTCTAGCTCACATCCTTATCCATTATACCAGTTAATTTTACTCATTTTACAGATTGGGAAAAGAAAATGAGAAAAAGTCAGTTTACTTAGTGCTATCTAGAGAGTTTGTGTAGCAGATCTTGGTCTATATAAAAAAGTATCTACTATAGCTCATGAACTTTCTCTGCAGATGTAAAGATTATTTAGCTTTAAAAAAAATTATGGAGGGTAGGGTTATGGACAGCTGTCATGATAGCTGAATACAGTCCCCATGTACAGAGTGTAGCAGGCGGGTAGGCAGCCTTCCCTGTCCTGATGCCCTCTAGTCGTTGTTGGACTACAACTCCCATCATCCTTGACCCTTGGTCAGGCAGAATGGGGCCAACATCTGGAGGATGCCAGGTTGGAGGTGAAGGCCACAATAGAGGGTAAGTTGTTTCTATCTTGCGCTGCAGTCTGTTTGTGAACTTCCAAGGCTGGGCACTGTTAGAGTGCTAGAATAGATCAACCCTTTAGTTTGATCTGTATTATATAGTTGTTATATATTTGGGTGGGGAAGATGGATAGAAGGCTTCCAGGAGTTGAAACATCTATCTTCTAAGCCATGTATAAACTGCCTGTTCCTCCTTAGTGGCATTTTGCTTCCGGTCTATGATCCTAAACTAGTTTCAGAATCAGAACAATGCATGCAATTGGAAGCTCTTGCAGAATAAGAAAACATTTTCCGTCCTGTGTTGCAATTTTGTTTGTCTGCTGCTTCCCACCTCTGCGGAAGCCTTGCTCTAGGGTGGCTGAAGAACAAGCTGTGGGGTTCACTGCAGGAATTGCTGGGTCGGATTACTGCAGCATGGCATTCACTAAAGGTCACACTAGCCTCCTGGCAGGAATTTTTATTCACAACTGAGTGGAACAGGTCAGTTTACTAACATACAAAGGTCATTCAACTGACCTAACAAGGTTTGGAAGTTGGAATAGCTAGTTCCTCTCACTGTTGCTGGTTTTCTTGCTGTCCAGCAAGAAATCAGGACTGTTGGCATATTTGATCTTAACATTTCCCCTGTCCCTCCATTCTTCTTAAGCAAGCGGCATCTGATTAGAAGATTGAACTGAAGAGGAACATTGTTTGTGAAAAAGCCAAGTGAGGTGGAATTGGGGTTAGCTAAGTGCTGCAAGTGATGGGGCCAGGGCTGGTGGCTTCCTGAAGGACCCCTATATGCTCCCATTGACTCCTATGGGAAAATGAAATGCTGCATATGTCAGCCGTTGCATTGAAGAACCAGGTCTTCACAGACGGACCTATTGGAAGTACTCAGGGGCACTGTGTGGTTCCTATGGGCCCCCTCATTCTATCAACCTGTCCCTGGTATTTTGTTAGTCTTGAATTAGTAATAAAGTGCTCTCAGATTTATGTGGGTACTGAATCTCACAA
Source organism: Darevskia mixta (assembly GCA_034641385.1). Lineage (NCBI taxonomy): Eukaryota > Metazoa > Chordata > Lepidosauria > Squamata > Lacertidae > Darevskia > Darevskia mixta. Next base: position 1,854,230 of record JAWWNH010000067.1, on the reverse strand, counting down.
ACTTGTATACTGCATTATGACATTTATGATAATCTCACAGTATTTTGGGAGTTACACGTACTTACAGTTCAAAAATACATACTTATGAACAGTGCTTTTTTCTAAAAAAAATGTTTAGGGGTATTCTCATTTTCTTACTCATATTGAAATACTTCCTCTCAATGAGGCCAAACTTAGATTCACAAAATGTTTAGGGGTATGCGTACCCCTGCATCCCCCCAGAAAAAAGCACTGATTATGAAAGTGAAATATGAAACATGCATTTCAGCTTGTTGAGGTCATTAGTGCTTCTTTGTGAGACGATCATATTATATCTGCATTAAAGGAGGAGAATACCTGTCTTTTGAGTAATTACCTATTGATCCTCTTTTTGGTGCCCTCATTGAAGCTGAGTGCAAGCCAGCTTACACAACCATTTGGGTGTGTAGCAGCCATGGGAGTGGTGCCTTGTCTTTCAGCTGCTTCAGTCTGGAGTGAGCTGATCCTGCACCACCAGGCAGCCATGCAAGGATCCCACTCGCAAGAAGGGCATGATGGAGGTAACTCATCTTTTGTCTCTGACATACAGACACATGCCAGTGAAAATGAAAGATCAATTTTTATTCATCAAGAATAACAGCCCTCAGTAAGCCAATCCTCCATGAACCTGTAAAATCCTCTTAAAAAGTTACCTGTGCTAGTAGTCACTACTATCATGACTCTCTGAGTGAGTGCTTGCCATGAGTCCTGTGGAGCCAGGCAGGATGGGGCAAGGGTAACAGGAATCAGAGGAGGAGGATTCAGAGTAAGGGGGTGTGGGTGTAGACAGCTGGGGCAGGGATCAGAATGAGGGCCTTATCCCAGAGTTGCCAGATGTCCCAGAAGAGGAGGGAAGTCCACTGGGCCCATCTCTCTTTCGTCTCCAGAGGTGAGGTTCCCGCAGTAGCCAAAGACTCAGCCAGCTAATCAGTAGAGCCATCTCGGTCTGGGGTGGAGGAGGAGTCAGAGGGATGGACGAGAGTCCTATAGCCAGCTTCCCTTCCCCAGCCCCTTAGAAGTGCTAAGTTACAGAGTCAATCTTCTTTTCATTTGGCACAAGAACCATGTGAGTGACAGGCTATGCTTTGCTCCTTTAAGACTTGAGCAGACGAGGCGGGTCAGGTGTTGGGTCAACTGTATTCTTGTGTCTGCTAAAGTTGTGTATTCTCGTGCCTGCTAATGTACCCCTGGCCTCAGGGGCGTTCCTAAGAGGTGGCCCACTGTTTGCCCATCTACTGGTATGCCCTTGCCTTAGCTGCAGGGCTTCTGCCTGCCAGCTGTTTTGGCTGTCTGGGCCTCTTCTTAGCATCCAGCTCTCTGCTGTTCCTTTTATCAGAAGAAGGAATGCACTAAGCTGATGCTAGGAAGAGGCAGGCCTTCTTTCTACTACTATGGGGAAAGTGCTGCCGTGGGCACTTAAATCTGGACCTGGGTTGACCTGAAAGCATGTTGTTTGTGCATGCACTTCCCTTCCCTTGAGGCTGGTGCAGATGCCCTGGTGCAGGAGTGTAGGAAATGGAGGGGGTAGGTTTGGATGCTTGCCATTATGGGTGAGAGTTGGTGCTCAGAGGATGTGTCCCCTGACAGTTCATATGTATGTGCCTGTCTCTGTCACATCGGCTTCCTCTGCAGCAAAGACGTCATCAGTGCTACAACTGGTTATTCTAGTTGACCGACCCCCTAGTGACTGAAAAGGTCTGGTTTGTTCAGTGCTTCATGGGTCTTTGACCAGAATTTTACTGGCCTGACCAGGGTTTTAAATTTCCTGGCCTGCTGAACTGGAAGTTATTAAAAACCAGGAAAAAAACAAGTGTCTGTGGCCCTATGGTCTCCCTCCCGCTGTTGCTGATTTTTACCTGCCTTCAAGTGTCAAGGCTGGCCTGAAGTGAAGGACAAGATGGCCTCTACTATTCCAAGTACAGAAGCAGATTGGATCTGTTCATGGTTATTTCAAAACGTGTGATAAAATATTGGGGAGGCCAGGTAAGCCCTGCCCCGCATAATCAATCACAAGACGCAGCACACACGGACCATTTGAATAGCAATGTCCATCAACTGGGGGACTTCAAATATTTTATTGGGGGTGAGGACCTTGACCCCTAGCAGTTGGCTCCTATGCTTGTGATGGGACAGCATCCTCATGAGGGCAACAGACTGGCATTACTACTACTACTACTGCTGCTGCTGCTACTATTTTATTTTATGTTCAGTTTCATATATAGAAGAAAAAAAGGGGGGAATACAAAATAGATAAAGCTGCAAAAGTAGAAATAAAATATCCAGGCCTAAAAACAAGAACATATTTCAAATAGAACAAATTGAAGTCATAAAGTTTCAAGTAACACAACTGGGTTTACATTATCTTGAACGTTTTTGCTCCAATAAATTATAAACACACTCCATTTTTTACACACAAAATGTTAGCCTTCTCACAATATCCCAGATGTTAATTATCCATTCTCAGTCAATTAGAACAGGCTGCCTCAACCTCCGCCCTCCAGATGTTTTGAGACTACAATTCCCATCATCCCTGACCACTGGTCCTGCTAGCTAGGGATCATGGGAGTTGTAGGCCAAAAACATCTGGAGGGCCGAGGTTGAGGAAGCCTGAATTAGAACATAGTATATTTCTGTCAGCCATCAATAAATGCTGAGCTAATTCTCCACTGTCTGCCAGTACTGTACCTTTAATATAACTGAGTAACAAAAGGCGAGGCAATAGACTGGCCTAGTGGGTGCAGGGCAGCCTGCATGGCCCACACTTCTCAGTTGCGCAGCTCCTTCTGCCTGACGCAGCTGCCAAGGGCGACAAGAAGGAGCCTCCTCCTCCTCTCCTCTCCATCCGCATGTGTGGATTGGACTCTCAGAGGGAAAGGGCAAATAAATGAACAGAGATGGTGAGCAGGGGAGCCAGCATACAGTCCTGACAAGGGTGTTCTAACCTCCTCTCTCCCAGTGTGAAGAAGGACAACAAGGGATCCCTGTGAAGTGATTTGCAATGGCCAGCCAAGACCCAGGAGAGTAAGTGGGCAGTTGAGGTTCTGAAAGAGAGTTAGAGAAGGTGGAGTCAAGGGTTTCTAACCCATCAGCACTTGCTCAGCTCAACTTGTGCCCTCTGAATAATGGATCTCCCCTCTCCCCCAGGTCAGGGATTCTGCATTCCAGTCCAGGAAATGGTTGCTGTAAGGCTTGGTGCTACCAGGGATGGAGAGAAGGACCCTCCAGAGGCTGAAAGCTGTTTCACAGGTGAGCAGGATAGAACAAAGCAGGAAGCTTCATAGGAACCTGTATGGGCAGCTATTATGCTACAGAACATGGCATGCAGCCTCAAAAGTCAAATATGAAAGTTAAATCTTGGGCAGAAGGTCCAAACAGTAGAGCTCACTTCTGGGGGTACAATATCTTTAGTGGCATTCAGAATAAGGTTGGTTGGACATCAGTCAGGGGTTCTTTATGTGCGGCATGCTATTTCTGGTGAAGAGCTATTGGACTAAGATGAGCCTTTTGCCACCTTTCCTCCCCCTGTGTGTTCCCCAAATCAGCTTGCTGGGTTTTCAGCACTGTGCTTAGTTCCTCGCTAGATGTCCCATTGCTCTCTTCCTAGTTCCATGGTACAGTGAATTTTATAACTGCTATGAACTCCTGACCACCTGATCATTGATTTAAATTTATGTTTCTAGTCTTTGCAGTAGTAAAGAAAAGAAAAAAGAAAAAGTTATATTTCTGCCACATAGAAGAGGGTGGAGCCTTGATTAACCATAGAAATAGAACTTATTTACTCTAGGCATCTTCCTGGTTCTGCTGTTTCCAGTCCTTGACTCTCAATCCTGTCAGGGAGGAGGATTGAGAGGTAATCTCAATATCCACCCTCTTCACACTGAGCAGGAGTTATACAACTGTGTATTGGGAAAAGGAGCAGGTTTTTTCTCATAACAGTACTGTATACATATTTTGCATATGGAAGTAAATGTATATACTATTTCCAATGAAAAATGTGTCATTAATGCCCCAGGCATCCTGTATGCTCCACACATTAGGCCTCTCCCTCTTGGCTTCTCAAGATCCCACATCAGCCTTTCTCACTTCCTCTTTTCCCCTCTTCCAGTTTTCTTCGTGCAGCGGGAGAAGCAAGAGTTTTGGAGCCTGGGGGTGCTGGAGTTCACTGCCCCTCCCAAGTCTCAGCTGGCAGTACGCTGGGTCAATGCCCTACAGAGCTGGATACATCACCACGGTCAGTTCGCAGGTGGCAGTGGAAAGGGCTTGTAAAGATGGTGCTTTCCTTTTGGACGGAAGCCTTCAGAGACAGGCCATGGTTGCCATGACAAAGCCCTGAGAGCAGGGCTTAGGGGAGACAGCAAGGCCCGCCCTCCCAGTGTGTGTGTTTGGTGGGAACTGTGGTAGGTAGTAAGGGAAGGTGGGCTTTCTTCATGAGCTTGAAGGCACTCATGATTGCTATTTCAGCTAGTTCAAGGCTGAACCCTGGCTTGGATTATGAAGTTTTGACAGTGGCTTTAAATCAAGTCTCCACCCCTCCCATGCATGGACACTGAGCAAAATGATAGCTGAATGGGACCCCATCCTCAGAAGCGATGTACCTCTGAATACCACTTTTTTGGGGGGGTGGGAGGCAACATTGGGGAGGACAATTTTTTCATGTCTTGAATGTGTGCTTCACAGAGGAAGCTGATTGATGCTTGGCTAGATGGGCCTTTGGCCTCATCCAAGAAAGTTCTGATGTTTTCCCTCCCTCTGCTTCAGGAGTCACACGACCCAAGAGCCTCCTTGTCTTCATCAACCCGGTTGGGGGACGCAGGCGAGCAGTGGAAATCTACCAGGGCCAGGTGGCCCCACTCTTCACCCTTGCCGGGATCCATGTTCAAGTTCTGGGTAAGTCCCATTTCCCTTGACCATCACTCTCCTGCTTTCTCTGTGACACGGGCCTCTACCCCATTCCCAGTGACATGACCTCTGACCTTCTCTGCACCTTCCCAGAGACCTGCCATGCCAACGAGGCTCGTGACTACATCCTGCAGCAAGACCTCAGTGACTTTGATGGGTAAGGACCGGCCAGCATCTAGGATAGCCACTTTTGCATCACCAAAAGAGGACAAAAGAGAAAATAGCCTATATGTTAATTTATATGTATTGATTTTGAAATACTTATAGCTTAAATAGAAATATCAGGTAGGGAAGACTGTGACCTGGTGATCTGTTTGCCTGTTCAATCTGCTGTCTAGATACTAAATGCTCCCCCCCATTAGCATTTTTTATATTGCCAGACTTTGAATGGAGAGCTCTTCAAATTGAGGACTTTCCTCTGTAAAAAAGGACATATTGTCACCTTGCCTGCATCTATGTTCCCTGCTGTCTTGATGACCCTCAGCATCCTGCTTTGAGACCCCACCAGAAGTCCACTGATATTGTCTGCTCAGATCAATCTAGGGCATAAATACTATGGAATCCAGAGTAATCTGCTGCAAGTGGACACCAGGAGTCCTGCAGAAAAGTGCTTGCAGGCCTTGAGATGGTTCAGACTGGGCCATGGCCGTGCTTCTGGGGTGTGTCTGCAGCCGTGGTGGGCCCCAACAGAGGCCCCGCAGCAGAGGGGGAGGTCCTGGCCCAGTCACTGCTGCGGCGCTGAAGAGTGGAGGCGAAACAGTGCACACAACATGACACAACCATGATATTTTTTCAAATATTTTGCAAAATATTTCCATTCTTCAAAATTTCCCCCCCATTCTGTTCTTTAATTCTCACCGTCTCGCCCTCTCAGCACATTCCATTATCTTCATAAGCCATTCTTCTTTCCAGTTTTGTTCATAGACTATTCTTGCTGCCGTCGTAACTTACATAAACAAGTTAAACAATACCTTCAGAAGCTCTGGTCCAATTATACCTAACAGAAAGGCCTCAGGTTTATTGGGAATCATCACTTGAAACATTTTAAAAAACTCATACTTCATTTCCCAATAACCTTTTGCCTTTCTGCAGGTCCACCACATATGAAAAAAAGTTCCACCCAACATTTTACACTTCCAAAAGGTACTTGATTTACTTTATACATTTTTGCAATCTTATACGGTGTTAAGTACCATCTATACATCATCTTCATATAATTCTTCTTTAATGTATAACAGACTGTAAATTTTAAATTAACTTTCCAGAGCTTCTCCCAAGTGGCAAATTCTATATTATAGCCCTGGTCTCTTGCTTATTGTATCATAACTGCTTTAACCATTTCGTCCTTTGTTTTCCATTCCAGAAGTATTCTATACATTTTCAAAATTAACTTCTCATCTTTGTCTAACAAATTCATTTCAAACTCTGATCTACAGTAAGAAAACCCATTCACTAAGTCCTTTACAAGTAGTTCATTCACTTGGTAATATTTAAAACAGTCAGATACCCATTCCTGGATATAATCTTTTTTTTAAAAAAAACTTGATACCACCCTTTTCCATTTTTTCTCATATTTAATCCCATCCTGGGCCTTTCCACTTGGGAACCACAAGGGAGGTTGTCTCAGTGCCTGATGTAATCTGCCTCCTTTCTCCACAGACTGGTGAGCGTGGGGGGCGATGGCACCTTTAATGAGCTAATGCACGCCTTGATTGACCGGACACAGCAAAAAGCAGGGGGGTCAGAGAATGACATTGACGCAGAACTCTTGTCCCCAAGGCTTCGTATTGGCATCATACCCGCAGGTGAGTATATGGGCCCTGGGTGCTTGAGAGAAAGAGTGCGAGGTAGCAAGCACCTCTGGGCACCCAGTGCTTTCAGATGGTCCTCTTAGTGCCTGCCAGGCCACTGTGAGAACAGGATACTTTAATACAACAGGCCTTGGGTCTGATCCAGCAGGCCTCTCATGTTCTTGAGATTTAGCCCTGCCCATCTGAAGATGCAGGAAAAAGGTGCATTTGCAGGGTTTTTTTGCAGTCAGGTAATGTCATAATAATTATTTAAATAATAATAATTTATTATTTGTACCCCACCCATCTGACTGGGTTGCCCCAGCCAGTCTGGGTGGTAATCTGTTGCTCTCCATTTCTACCCCAGGTTCTACAGACTGCATCTGTTTTGCAACTGTGGGAACAAACGACCCTGTCACCTCTGCTCTGCACATTGTTATAGGTACTGATTTCTCCTTTCCTACCCATTTATTCCATGGCTCATGGCATTCAACTCTTGAGAGAATTGACATATCTCGGCTGGGAACTTTGCAAGGCTGGGTTGGGGAAGCAAATCCTCCCTGGTTTGAGGAACCCCCCACCCCCACTAAAGTAAAAAAGTTGGGAGGCCAGCTGATAGATGAGCAGTGTTAGTAGATCTTGGCTACTGTGTTCCAGTAATTGATGAGGAATGCAAACAGAGATCTGTACCTTGGGTAAATACAGATGCTACCTCTTTTTCTGATGGGAAATGTGTGGCAAAACACAATACTGGGTGGTGGAACTTTTTAAAATAAATAGATATCTGGAACCTTAGTGGCCTTTTTCTGTTTTCTAGGGGACAGCCAACCTATGGATGTCTGCAGCATTTGGCACAATGGAAAGCTTCTACGTTATTCAGTCTCACTGGTTGGCTATGGCTTCTATGGTGATGTAGTGAGCACCAGTGAGAAGTACCGTTGGATGGGCCCGTTGCGCTACACCTATGCCGGTATGCAGGGGAAGGAATCCACTGTGATAAGTTGAACAATGGTGCCCAACTGACAGAGGGAGCATGTACACTGAATATCTGGACCAGCCTACTAAAATCCTCTTTCCTGGGCTTGACAGGGCTCTCTGGCTTGGGGCAGGGGACAAGGGTAGACCTGGCCAGCAGTAAGATGAACCTTATTGCCTTATAACCAGGGAATGTGGTACCTTTGAATTATGAGTGAGTGTCTCCGTTTATGAAATAGTGCTAACTGCAAACTTGAGGGATAATTTGCATGATGTAAATTTTGCCCCCTTTTTGAGGTACATTTTCTCTTTATAGTTGTACTTACTGGTTTTCCCATAGTAGTTTGCACAGCCTCCAGTTGGCATGAAGAGTGGCAGGAGAGCCATTGCCGGGACAAGGAAGCTGCCCAGAAGCGGCAGCCTCATAATTGACAGTGAAGAACTGGCCTAGCCAGAGGAGCAGCATGGGAAGGAAGAAGGCAGCCAGCTAACCTGGTCCAGATAGCGCAGTGGTGGCAGCACCAGGAGATCTCAGGCTGGCCAGCCAGCACTTCTGGCCTCCTTCCTGTGCTCCTCCTCCTGCCAGACCAACTCTTCCTCCCACTTGGCTGTGGTGGCAGCATGAGGTGGGAAGGTAAGGGGTTCGTTTGGGGAGGAGGAGGATGTGGGGTTTGGCAAGGTCTAGGGGGAGTGAGGGTGGGAGGATTGGTGACAACCAAGGAGGTGGGGGAAGGCAGGGTTGGCAAGCCAGAGCAGAGTCCTTGGTATTTAAATAAAAGCTGAGATTGTTAGGATTATGTATCAGTTATTAAAATCTACTCTGCAGGCTGCCAGCCAGTTGAAAACCACTCTCTCCCTGTTCTCTCCAGGAGCCAAGGCACTGCTGAGGAACTGCAGCTATGAAGGCACAGTGGAATTCCAAGTGGCCAGAACGGAGGAGGCAAACCCAAGGGACCAAACACGCTGCCGCTCTGGGTAGGTGGAGGTTTGACAGTTGGGTTTACAATAAAGACAAAGGCTGGGATCAGAAGTGACACCACCCCTCTCTTTCAGCTGTGTGGTCTGTTCAGAGTCTAGCAAACAGTTACCGGCTGGGACAGAGGAAGAAAACCTTTCAGAACCGGAGCAGCACATAGGTGAGAGAACTAGACACTGAGACTGAGACTCAGCCGACCTTCATATGCCTTCATATGCCTTCAGTTCCTTCATATGCTTTCCTGTAAGCTGAAGCTGCTCTAGGGTCTGGGCATAGAAGCCAGGTGCCCTGGATCCTACTTTATTTTTAAAATTCAGCTTCACCCCTCTTGCATCAGAACCATATATGGGTATGACATGCAAATGTGAGACAATGACCTGATTATATGCATGAATTCCATATGATTGAACAGATTAGAAATTCTAACTTTACTGTCACATGTTTTTAAGCAGAATTCTGTCCTTCCTTTGTCGTTGTCCCCTCCCCCCATTTTAAATGTATGAACAGCATCTACAGAGGCCTCAGAAACAAGAGAGACATTTGCCCTGATCCAGCACGCTTCCATGAGTGGGCATGTATCATGTGTGAATGTTGCCTCTATTGGAACGGGCTCTGTGCATCTCGAGACCCATCCATGGCTGCCGCTAGTTGTGTGCAACTAGAGCTGGCTTTGGAATTTTCCTGAGAAAATCCATGCAGATGGGGGTGGGGGGGGGGGGATGGCCTATGAACAGTGTATTCAGGGGATGCCAGTATATCAGTTGCGGGTGCACATATGCAAAATATTTATACCCACTTTTTATCCAGAAAGGTTCCTAGAACAGCATCCAGATAAATAAAAAACGATACACTAAGCTATGCCAGCTCTCTGCATTTTCAAAGTGCACAAGCAGTGACTGCTCAAGAATTACAAGCTGGAAAGGTGGCTGAATATAAAAAATGCAGCACTAGAAAATGTACACATAAGCAGAATTACAACAGTGAGGCTTTCAAGGTAAAAAAAAAGTTGGCTTTGCTGAGTACAGAGTTTTGCATTTTCCCCCTGTTTTGGAATATGCAGAGACCAAGTGATGCTCCAAGCCCCATGTCTCATTGCAGTGGCCAGATCTGATTCAAGAAAGGGTTCTTTTTCATCTTGCATCTGAGCAGAAAGAGCTTTATCATAGCTACATTTCTCACTTCTAAGCCAGAAGCTGTGCATGCCCAGGAACTGTCTGCCATGCCACTGTTAAAAACCCAAAGTCTTTTTCTCATAAAAGGAATGTCACGGCAAAATGCGTATGGCATTCTATCCCTGATTCATATCTATCTCATCTCAACCATAAATTTGTCGGGTGGCCTTAAGCAAGCTGCCATCTCCTGCATTCAGGCATCCTACTTACAGCTGGGAAGACTAGTTCTGGCCTACTTTACAAGATTGTAAAAATTACTAAGCTAATGAATGTTTAAAGCACTGTGGATCCTAAAGTACTATAGAGGTGCTATTATTACACACAGAATAGCCTTCTAGGGCTGTGTAGCCACCCTGTTGATTTCCAGGCTCAGGTGTCACAGCACTGTGAGGCAAGGAATGGCCAGTGAGGAATTAACTCTTTATTGTCAAAAGTACACTTACAATTTAGGGAAAGGCAGGTCTATCAGTCCTACGTCTCTCAGCTATTCCTAGGTGTGCACCCAATGAGGCAGTTGGCATAACAGAGAAGCTCCACCCCCAACCTGTTTATGGATCTTCCCCACCTGAGCTGCACATGGGCAGGTGAAGACTCTACCTGCAAGCAACCTGTTTCTGCTCCTCTCTCTTCAATCCTCTCCTGGTGCTGGGAGTCAGTGGAGCAGGAGGAGGAGGAGGAGGAGGAGGAGGAGGAGGAGGTGGTGTGGAAGCCCTGGACTCTACACTAGCCTAACTGTTCTCCCCCTCCTCTTGCAACTGTTCTACGTTCTCTGTTCCTGCAGCTCCTGCTGCCTCTGCCTCTCTGACTCATTCAGATCCCTTCTTCCAAGTCAGTCTCCAACACCACCTTCTCTGGTGTGCACTCATCAGAATCCAGCCAGTCCCTAACATCAGGATAGACAATATAGACCCTGCACTGGCCACCTTACTTGCAACAACCACTTAGAGGTTTTCTCTACAATCAAGCAGTATATAAATTTTATGAAACCAAAAACATGTCTTCCATTTCATTGGGAGACCTCAAAAGCAAACCAGTAACTCCCACCCAGACTGTCACCTCCCTGTTCCTGCAAATGCACTGGCAGTGAATTAAACTGGTTTGAGATGCTTGCCTTTGTTTGGGGCAGAATGTTGTAGAGAAACACAGACAGGAATCCCTAGGTCTGAGCAAAGTTTGCAACCTCAAATAGGAATTAATTGCCTGCTCACGGCTAATGGGCATTGTTGCTGCCTTTAATCTCCCACCATCAGGGTTTACTGAGCCAGGGCTTAGCCCTGGAAATAGCTTTTAAATGCCAGCGCTTGGCTGCAGCACATGGGAAGTTGCATTGAAGGAGGGAGTTCCTCACCTTCACTTTCACGTAAAAAATGCTGCTGCCACAGGGCTGTCAGGAGTCTTGCACCCTAGAAAAAACATTTTTCAAACAGGCTGTCCAAGCAGCTGCTTTGTCCCAGTTAAAGCTGCCCAGGATAAGCTCTCTCTTCTTCCACCCCCCCCCCCAGATGGCGAATGGCAGCAGGTTCAGGGTCGTTTCCTAGCCGTCAACTTGACCTGCATGAGCAGTGCCTGCCCCAAGAGCCCCGAGGGACTCTCACCCTGTGCTCATCTGGCTGACGGTACAGCAGACCTCATCCTGGTACATGAATGCTCATCCCTCTCCTTCTTGCGCCACTTGACTCGGCACACCAATTGCTCAGACCAGGTATGGAGAAAGCCTCTGCCTTCCCTGCACTTGTCTCCCCACAGAGCTGGGGGCAAAACCTAAAAGGCCAAGCCTCTTTCTGACAACTGCAATTCTGCCCATGTACAGTGGGACCTCGACTTACAAGTGACCCGACTTAGTGTTTTTCGACTTCCGAATGACTTCCGGAAGAAAAAAAATGGCCGCCGCAACCGAATTTTTCGACTTCCGAAAGGAAGTCGCGGCCGCTTTGAATAGGATTTCTTCGACTTACAAATTTTTGAATAGGATTTCTTCGACTTACAAATTTTTTTTGCTCAACGCATCCCTATGGGGACTCGACTTACGAGTGTTTTCGACTACCGAAGATCGCGTCGGAACGCATTATCTTCGTAAGTCGAGGTCCCACTGTATATGCAGTTACAACTATGAAAACTCAAATATGCGTGAAACCGAGCACCCTGTACAACAGGCAGATATTTATTCCTGCTCCAGAACTGAGGCCCACTATTTGACACTGGTGGTCAACTCTTATTTTAGAATTTGAACATCTTTTGAGGCAAAGTTTGAAGCCCCGAGTTGAAGTGGTAGGGGAGTACAGAAAGAGGCTTGAACACATTAAACTGGCAGTTCAAAATCCTTTTGGAATATAACATGAACACAGGAGACTTTTATAGGCAACTACATTGTCCTGTCTTAAGCAAAATGAGGAGAACTATGCCGTCAGATGCAGGGCACACCTTTCATTAACAGCCCCTCCGACGACTTCTTTCCTCTTGGGCCCCTGGGCCCCCCTCTCTTTAGTTAACAAAGAGCACCCTCCATGCATTTAAATGATGAGGCCACAAAGGTTTAGAGTGGGGCTCTGCTCTCGTGGCACCACTGCCCAAGTTAGGTTGGTAAACACAGGATTGGGCCTTTTCCATAGTGGCCCAAAGGCTTTGGATCATCTTCATCCAAAAGGTATGCTTGGCCCCTTTACATCTTTTGCTAGGGGTTGGTGAAAGCTAGTTTTCTTCAGGGCTTCTAAAAGTGGCTGAATAGTCCCAGTCATGATATTCCTTCTTCTGGTATTTTATTCCACTGCAGTGACTTGAATTGACACTATTGTGTTTTCTGACATATTCTTCATGTAACTTTGGGGGCTCCCAGGTCAAAAGGCAGTATTTTAAATAAGGGGAAGAGCCACAGTTCTCCTTCAGAGCATGTGCTTTTGCATGAAGAGCAGCTGAGGAAATGCAAAAAGCATATTGGGTATTAAGAGTAGCAAAATGCCACCTGCCTAAGTTCTTGGACAGGCTACTACTGCTAGTCTGTCCAGACAGCCTTGGGCTAAATGGACCACTGCTCTGACAGTAGAAAGCAGCTTCATATAGAGCTCTTGCTTAAAGCTGCAACCGCTTGAGTTAGAGCTGGAGAGGTTAAGACTTCTTCTGGTAATGCCATGAGCTTCAGAGATCAGAGGGTTTAAAAACCCCTTAAATGTGCTTTTCAGTTTGACCTGCCTTTTGTGAGTGTGTACCGGGTCCGGGCTATTCGTTTCACCTCAAAAGTGGAAGACCATAAGGATGGAGAACCAGTTGTACGACAACGCAAAGGGCTGTGTGGGGGACTGTGTCAGGAAGAACCACCCACCAGCTGCTGGACCTGCGACGGTGAGACCCTGCAACATACCGACATCAGTGTCAGGTAGGTTGTCTGGATAGTTGTGGCAAATATTCTTCTGCTGTACTTCAGGGGCACAGGTGTTGGTAGAGCAATCTACAGTGAAATCTCTTGTGAAAGAGACTTCAATGCCACACAGACATAGCCAGAAGTATCAGAGCAACAGCACGTGATCAGAACTGGGACTGGCAGGTTAGCCTAGTGCAAGCATAAGCATGGAAGCTGCCAGAGATGCTATGGGAGTGTTATATTGCTAAGTGAGCTGGACAGCCGTTATACAGCAGTCTTCCTTCTATCAGGTAGTGCTGCTAATGACCCTCTCTGCCTTTCTCTCCACAGAGTCCATGGGAGGCTCATCCATCTCTTTGCCCGTGGCATCGAACAGGCACCCTGTAGGCTTCCTGCTGATCCAAGAGAGGGTCAAAGCTAAATGACAGCACAGCCTGTGACTGCTGCTAAGAATCTACAAGGCCATGAACACTGAGGAGCCAGACTGGTATCTCAGGACCTATGAGTAACAGTGCAGCTCCAGAGAAACTAACTAGACGCTGCTGCTCCACTTTCAGATTTGCAGAAGTGCCACCTCACGCCTACCATTTTAGGGTGCTGACCCGAGAGAGGAACAGCACATGGTGCTCTGCCTGCTGTGCAGATACCAAACCTCAGTGTCCTCCTGGTCCTCATCCTATATGCAGTCAGTTGGCAGAATAAATGAGTATCTAGCTCAGCAGTGCAGAACCTCTGACCTGTGGGCCAAATTTAGTCTGCCAGGCTACTACCAAACCACCCCTCCCTGCCCATTTGTTCATAGACATAAGAAGTTTTTGAGTCCCCCTCAAGACTAAAGCCGCTTGAAATAAATGCCAGGACCACGCGTCTCCTTGTAACAACTTCCATTTACATACCAGCATCATATATAAAACTGAGAAGCAGATTGAAGAGGAATGTAACAAGTACTGCAGCAAAAGCAGAGCTAGTGCAATTGAAAGAGCAGCTTGTGTAGATGGAAAAGAGGGCAAGGGTTTAAGAAGACCCCCTGCTGCCTCCTGCATCACCACAAGAAAGGAGCAGAAGTTGAAATGGGACACCTGGCCCAGCAGTCTAAGAAGGAGTGGAACTAAAGAGGCAGGGCCCACAGTAGAGAAGATGACTAGGCCCACACCTAAGCACAGTGGATGCTGGAGGAGTGCACTGGTGCCCAGGGCCAGCAGGTGGTCCTAGGACAAAAACCACCGTTTTTCAGGTGTAGGCAGCAGGAGTTGGGGCAGAGATCCCTTTGCCCAGCCTGGTCAGCTTGGCTTCTGCAGCGAAGAGCAGCCGTCACCCCTTCATACAAGCTTCCCGGTTGGTGGTCACAGCTTGTGAGGATTGACCCATCGGTAGGTGCCTTCATACTGGAATCCCACCTTCTTCATCAGCTCATCTGCCTCTGCAGGGCCACGGCTAGAAAGGAAAAAGGCTCCCCATTAGTAATTCTGGTTGCAGCCAATAGCGAAACCATCTTAATGCTTTAGATTGAAGTATACTCTGTAGATATGAGCTGAATTGGTAATGTAAAAGTTTCTCTAAGTTGGTTTTTTGATGCCATGTGGATGACAAGACTTAACATATACAGTGGTACCTCCGGTTGCGGACGGGATCCGTTCCAGAGGCCTGGCCGGATCCCGAGGTTTTCACACCTGGAGAGACCGCTTCTGTGCACGCACGCGGGGGGAAAACCCAGAAATATACTTCCGGGTTTGCCGTTTACGTAACCGGAGGGATACATAAGCAGAGGTACGACTGTATACATGTATTTGTCTTGGAAGACACTTTGTGTTTGGTAATTGTTTTTACAATTTTCAATAAAGTTGATTTTAAAAAAAGTAATGCTGGATGCAGTTGTTTCCTACTCAAGGCTTTTTACAGCTATAGGCCAAATGCAATTGTCTCCATCCCTGAAACAGCATAGCAGCAGCACTGATTATGATCAAACATTGACCAGAATCCTGTCCCCCACCCCCATTTTCAGCCATTTATGTATAAGTACTAAATACTATCCCCCTTTGCTGATTTCTGGATATCATACTAACTTAGATTAGCACCCCACATCAACTATAAACATGCACTCAAAAAACAGGTAAGTGTAGAAGTGCAGATGGCAGCTCCCTTTCCCAATGTACTAATGAACTGAGCCAGGTTGCCTGGAATTCTGCCATTGTCTCTACCATTGGACCAGCTCTCCTCCCAAGTCACTGTGCAGTTCCCACCATCTGGGGATCCAAGAATAGACTGGGGATCCAAGAAAGTTGACCATACACTACAATAATCACATTGGAGAATATATTTTCCACTCAGTTCTGCTCAATTTGTAGGGTGGACAGTACCACAAGGCCATTCCCAGAGCCCCCCCCCCCCTGCTACCCAAAGCCCAGTAAGCAAGGAAAGCCTGCTGTGGGTGCGAAAGTGAGGGGAGAAGAAATAAATGGACAGTAGGGAATGGTGGGTTTTTCCCCACTCTTTATTTATTTATTCCTCCTCCTGTGTAAAGTTGTGGTAGTGTAAGTAAAGTGAATGTAAGTTGCAGGCCCACTGTTTCTATTAACCAAATAAAATTAATTTGGTCCAATCTTAACACAAACTGGATTAATTTTAATCAAGTTCATATATAATAAAAGAGCAGATAAAAACACAAGCTCTGAGACCCTGAACACAATTTGAAAAAATTATTAAGCATAATGGGTAGAAGGGGGAAAGGATTAGTTTCTAAATAGTACCTTATATTGCAACTTAAAGACCTACGGAACCCCTTAAAAAGATAGGGGAGCTATATATTGGCACACAAATTCTTCCCAAGGATTGGAAAAAAATATGGGCATTGTGACCCATATTGTGAGGGGATCACACTCCTTGCAAATGTCAAAAATGTTTTGTTTTGTGTTACCTGATTGTTGGAGAGGTTGCAATAAACCTGGAACATACTATCATTTATGGTGGAAATGTAAATTGGTGCAAGGTTTTTTGACAGAATTTTGACAGAAATGATTAATATTACTAACAAAACTATTGTTGTCCAAAAGTAACATCCTATATAATAAAGTGCCTGTGTCCGTCCGTACTTTCCGTGTGTCAGTGGAATTCGCAAGTGCGCGTGCGCCCCACTGACACACGGATTGGAGCGGGCGGAGAGGGGGCGTATCCGAGAGGGCAGCCGTGCGCAGGCGCGTCGTCAGTTGGCTCAGTGCCGCCGCCTTGCACGGTCGCCCTCCCGGGCCGCTGAGGGGGCAACCGACCGCCGCCGGGCTCTCCCTCCACTCCCGGCGACACTCCGCCCCGAATCCGAAGCAGGGTATCGGGCTCGCCGCCTTCCCTCCTCCCCGGCCCGGCGAGTGGGGTGGCCTTTGCTGGGACGGACGGGGCCCCCCGAGCTCCCCCAACCCGGAGACGCCGCAATGGACGCGGGTTGCCCGGAGCGAGGAGGAGGAGGCCACTGGCGCCACCATCCCGCCCTTTCCTTAGTCACCGCGGGAGCCCCTGCTCGGGCCAGGGCCGCCGGTGTGAGGAGGGAAGAGGCGGAGGAGAAGCCGCCGCCGCCAGCCTCCAGCCCCTTCCCGAGGCGCTCTCGAGAGCCGAGGCCTACGCTTCCCTCAGGCGCCGGCGGAGGAGGTGGAAAAAGAGAAAAGAGCGAAGCAGAAGCGGCTCCGGCGGCCCGAGCCGGTGGGGGGGGGAGGGGAAAAGCGGGATAGCGGGGCCTTCGGAAGCCGGGAAGGGACCACTCTCCTCCGCCGCCAGGCCCGGCCCGGCCCGCTCAACGCCTCGCCCCAGCCCTGCCCGGCGGCCGAGCTCTCGGATGTTACCTTCATCGCGGCGGCTGCGGACGAGGCGACTACAGAGACCCTGCGCTTCCTGGAGTTGACACGCGCCGGGCGGGAAGGAGGGAGGGGGAGGGGGAGGAGGAGAAGGAGGCGCGAGGGGGGAGGGGGGAAGTAGGGGGGAGATAGGTGTGTGTGTGTGAGAGAGAGAGAGAGAGAGAGAGAGAGGCAAACTGTGTGGAAATGTGGGAAGTAGGGGGGAAATAGGTGTGTGTGTGTGTGTGAGAGAGAGAGAGAGAGAGAGGCAAACTGTGTGGAAATGTGGGAAGTAGGGGGGAAATAGGTGTGTGTGTGTGTGTGTGTGTGAGAGAGAGAGAGACAGAGAGAGACAGAGAGAGACAGAGAGAGACAGAGAGAGAGAGAGATGGAATATATAGGGCTCACAACATGCGGCGCCTCGGAGCAAACGACAGAGTCGAATCCGGCCGGGGAAGGGTATGAGGGGACCACCGCGGAGGGAGGAGAGAGAGACTGGACGCAGAGAGCGGCCAGTGGCTTCGCGGGGCGTGCGTGCCCGGGAGCATGTGCAGAGCGCCGGCCTCCGGAAGGAGGCGGGAGTGTTTCCCCAGGGCGCTTCAGCCGCGGCTCCTCTCCGCTGACAGGGTGAGCGTGCCGCTTGCTATTGAGGGCTGAGGCCCAGCGCCCTTGGGCAGTGGGTGTCGTCTCAGCCCTTGCGTGGGTATCTAGAGCCCGTTATTAACGGGCTCAATTCACTAGTTGCTGAATATTTTTGATAATACTGATGTAGATATATTGTCAAAAGAATTGGTCTTATATGTTCTTGGCAGCTCGAATAATAATTGCAACTCAACGGAAAACAGTTCAAAACCTTACACTGGATTCTGTTATCACTCATTCTGGAATGTGGCTATAATGGAGGAAATTATGCATCACTTGAGATTTCAACAGGGAATAGAACCTCCAGACACTTTTAATATGATTTTGCATCCTTTTATGACCTATACCAGGGGTGTCAAACTCAAATTCATCGGGGGCCGCATCAGCAGTTTGGTCACCCTCAAAGGGCCGGTGACCCTCAAAGGGCCGCCCTCCCCCTCTCCACTGTGTGGAAAAAATATTTTTTTCTGGTTTTCCTCCTCTAAAAGGCTGGGAGGGAGGGAGGGAAGAGAGAGAGAAGGAAGGAAGGAAAGAAGGAAAGAAAGAAGGGGTGAGAAAGAGAGATGGATGGATGGATGGAAGGAAGGAAGGAAGGAAGGAAGGAAGGAAGGAAGGAAAGAAAGAAAGAAAGAAAGAAAGAAAAATAAAGGGAGAGAGAGAAGGAAGGGAGGGAGGGAGGGAGGAGGAAGGAAAGAAGGAAGGAAGGAAAGAAGGAAGGAAGGAAAGAAAGAAAGGAATGAGAGAGGGGGGAAGGAAGGAAAGGGTGAGAGAGGGGGGAGGAAGGGGGGAGAGAGAGTGAAAGAAAGAGGGAGAGGGAAGGAAGGAGTGAAAGAGAGAGAGAGGAGAGAGGGGAGGGAGGAAGGAGGGAGGGAGGGGTAAAAGGGAATGAGACAGAGAGAGAGAAGGAAGGAAGGAAGGAGTGAAAGAGAGAGAGGAGAGGGAAGATGCTGCTTGCTTCTCCACCCCCCCCCACCCGAAAAAGAAGGCTTTTGCGAGGGGGGGCGGCCGGGAGGAGAGAGAAACGTCTCCTCCGCTGTAGCAGAGGGCATGTTGCTTGCTTCTCCACCCCCCCCACCCGCAAAAGAAGGCTTTTCCGAGGGGGGGGGCGGCCGGAGGAGCAAGAAACGTCTCTGCTGTAGCGGAGGAGATGCTGCTCATTCTCCCCCCCCCTCCACCGCTGCCTGCTGTTCGCAGGGATTGGCGCAGCGCGGGGTGGTGGTGGGATCGGCAGGCTGGTGCGGGGGGCTTCCCCGACGCGGCAGAAAGCCGCGCGGGGCACCCCCGAGGCGGCAAAAAGCCGCGCTGGGCCAAAACGGCCCGAAGAAAAAAAGCCTTGCCGGGTTCCCCCGGCAAGGCAAAAATGGTGCGGGGGGCTTCCGCGAGGCGGCAGAAAGCCGCGCGGAGCACCCCCGACGCGGCAAAAAGCCGCCCTGGGCCAAAACGGCCCGAAGAAAAAAAGCCAAAAAATGGTGCGGGGGGCTTCCCCGACGCGGCAGAAAGCCGCGCGGGGCACCCCCGAGGCGGCAAAAAGCCGCGCTGGGCCAAAACGGCCCGGGAAAAAAACACCTCTGCTCCCTTCCTCTCGCGCGCGCTGACCTTCGCCGCCCACCGCCAATCAGCGCACGCTCACGGGCCACATGACGAGGTCTCGCGGGCCGCATTTGGCCCGCGGGCCTTGCCCTTGACACCTGTGACCTATACAGTAAAAACATGGGTTTTCAAAATGACCCTTGTCACAAACCTGGCAAATCTGGAACTAGATTGATAACACTAATAGTTTTCACTTAGACTCTGTTATCTTAACCCAGAATGTGCAACTGTCCTCATGCTACACATCTATTAGATAGTTTTGTTTTCCATGTTTTAATTTTCACGTTGTTACAATTGTTCTGTCTGTTTTATATACATATAAGACGAAAGTTTTTTTTTTTTTTTAAAAAACATTTTACCAAAAAGAGAGAGAGATACTGAGGGCCATGGCCAGGCCCATTAAGGAGGACAGGGCAGGAAAGGGGTTTAGGGGCCTATATGCAGTGTTCGAAACACCCATTGTTCTAGGCA
Organism: Darevskia mixta; assembly: GCA_034641385.1. NCBI lineage: Eukaryota > Metazoa > Chordata > Lepidosauria > Squamata > Lacertidae > Darevskia > Darevskia mixta. Next base: position 1,834,524 of record JAWWNH010000067.1, on the reverse strand, counting down.
CATTTTGCAACAGGGAATTTCATTAGCGCAAGCAGTTTCTGTGCTCTGGGCGCAGTACTGTGCCTAAGATTACAGATTAAAACTGCAGAGTGGAAGGAAAGGAGGAACTTTTTCTGCCTCCTCACTTCCAGCTACTCTCTGAAGACTGGAGAAGAGACCCTCTTAAGAATATCGGGGGGTGGGGTGTCGGCAGGGTAAGGATTACACCATGTGAAACATGAACACAATATTTTAGCTGCAGTTCATTCATTTTCAGCTTTGAATTCTTGTTATAAAAAAAGAAATGTGCCTAGACATTCCGTTGTTGCGCCCACAACCGAGGTTTAAGGTGCCATTTAGCTCCTAGCCTTCATGTCTCAGTTTCTAACACTGCCCTTATGCACATGTTGACAGCCATCACCAAAATCTCCCCTTGAAACCTCAGAGTGATGGCTAGAGCCTGCTTTTAAAAGAAATGACTGCCCTATGTATTTAAGCTCACCCCACTATCTCTTCCAAACTCACCTGCCGTAGCAATAGGGAATTGGTTTGGTTTTCTCTGCCTCAGTCTTATGGAGCAGCGGAGTGAAAATTCGCCAGGCCTCACGCAGCTCATCACTGTGGGGAGGGAAAAAGTGCTGGGTTGGGTTACTGAACTCTGAAGAAGTTATCTACCTTAAACTGCAGTAGTAGTTCAAATATTTCTCAGTCATCATGTCTTATGCCAGAGGTGGGAAACCTGGTCCATAGGCCTCATTAGATCTGGCAGGGGTCCTCATTTGGCACAGGACGTCCTCTTACTCAAACCATACTTGTCCCACAAATGTAATGTCAGCTGTGAGGCAGATAAAAGCGCAGCTGCAAACAGAGCTCAAAGTGGACTCCTGCTGGTTCCTTAGCAAGTTACACCCGCAGACAGCACCAATCACTGGTGCTGACAGCAAGCCCCACTTTGCCTGTTTGCAGGCACAGTTTGAATTCAAACTGTGTCTACAAATGGACAACACAGAGGGGGAATGCCCATTTGCACCTGTGGATCAAATGCAAACCGTGCCTGCCAGCAGATGAAGCAGGGCTCACCTGGATCCCCCCAATATTTTATTCAAGTTGGTACCCCTGGGTGCCAGCATGTACCTGCGCACAAAATGCATCTGACTCCCACAGAAAACATCCAAGATGAGGCGCTCATAAGCATCTGGGAGCTTCACATCCTGTGGAAAGGAGACAGGAGTAAGAGGTTGAATGTGCTGTGTACCACGATGTGCCTCCGTTTTTTGAGAGGGTGCCTTCTATTCCTTGTAACTGTCACTGGAAGGAAAGAATTTGAGAAGCAGGCAGGACACCTTCTGAGCAGAACACTGCAATGCTAAGAAGCCTGGGAATCTAAAGTGCTGATCCCATATGGCTGTCTCAACATAGTGGCTGCCACACAAAGCAACACACTTGCATGTCTGAAAATGTGCCAGCAATAGTTCCACTTTCCAGAAGGCGGAGAGGCTGGATGACAACCGCACCTCTCGAGCCTCCAGACCCTTGTGGTCCCTGTCAAGCTGAGCATTTCTACCCCTCCACCGCCACTATTGCTCATCTCCTCCTGCTACCAATCCACACTCTGTCATGCTTCTACTCAAAATAAAGAAACCAAAATTCTGCAAGGTCTCCAATAGGTCTGCCATGCACCTTTAACAACCATGTGGAAAGGAAGCCTCTTTTACCTATGCAAAATTGTTATTACTCAAGCACAGAATTTGGGCGTCTCCTTGGCCTCTAAAGAGAGAAACTCTTGGCAATGGTACCTTGTAGCGGTTGCCATAGGTGAGGTCCAGCTCAGATTCTTCTGGGTTGAAGAACATGCCTGGCTTCTTGGTCATCATCTTGGTATAGACGGCCTCATTGGGCTGAACACGAATCACCAGCTCATTGCGCTTGCACTGGCGCTGGAAGATGTCGCCCGGCACCTCCCGGAATTGCAGTCGCACCTCAGCCTTGCGCTCATTCAGTGCCTTGCCACAGCGCAAGACAAATGGTACTCCTGGGAGAAGCAGGTTCAAGAGGGAAAGAGACAGAGACAAGTTGGGACTCTGATCCATGTTATCTCCCCCACCCCAAATCCAGGATGTCTAGGCGCTGGTCTTTTACCCCTCCCTCTTTCCCTCCCTCCTCCTGTACTTACCATCCCACCTTTCGTTGTCCACGTAGAGCACAGCAGCAGCAAAGGTCGGGGTGGTGGAGCCAGCTGGGACTGTGGGGTCATCCAGGTAGCCCTTCTGAGCCTCCCCTTTGCCAGAGGGATCTCCCACATATTGACCAAGCACCACATTCTCAGGCTTCACCTCTGAGATACACTTTAAAACCTTCACCTGGCAGAAAGACACGAACACGGTCTGAGATTCTCACAAACTAGCAAAAGTGATCTGAAAAAGGTGCAGGGTTTGTGTGTGGCTGTGGGGACTCAAAGCTAAGAACTCAGTATTAACATCAACCGCTTACTTCTGGGCAATTTCAAGATTGCAAGTTTCAGAATTAATCTCCTATGTGGAAATGGCAGCTGTTAAGGAAATAGGTGCCACACACATTTCTCCAGTAGGTGCTGGGTTCCTGTGGCATGTACACATGGCAAGACACACGTGCACCAACCATTCATGACTGAGTCCCCTGCCTGAGCACCATTTCCCACCTAGAAGTTGCAACCACACAGAAAATTAATCTTGGCTGAAAACGCTCTTAAGAGTACTAGGAAAGGATAGAAATCCTGTGCCCCAAAATAACTAGCCTAGTTCTGACAGCCAAGGGTGCTCAGCCACTATGGGGCACCAGCGTCTCCACTCAGGGCTTGTCAGCAACAGCTTTTCTATTTTGATTTTCTTCTTGTGACCTAAGAGGATTTATATACCACTTCACCATCATCATCAATGACCCAAAGCAGGGATAAAATAAACAGTTTAAAGACCAATACAGTATACATGTCTGAGTAGGCTTGCCTAAGCAGAGAAGTTTATAGGAGGTGTCAAAAACAGTACAACCAAAAGGCCTGCCTAACGTTCATTTTGAAGAGAGTGGACCTTCCCAAGGCAAGCAGGCAAATCATTTCCAATTTGAAGCGAAGGAAGGCAGACACAGAAATAGTAACTTGCTCAAGGACATTCAGATCAGAAGTGCTGGGTCCAAATTCTAGTTCCCATCAGATACTCAGTCCTAGACATGCTCCTACCTTCTCATCACGCACATCATTGGAGCTGGTAGAGGTTGGTTTCTCCATGGCAACCAGGCAAAGCATCTGGAGCAAATGATTCTGCATTACATCCCTGCAGAGGTGGCAGAAGGAATCAGTATTAGCTACAGGAACAGTACTGAAATCACCAGTCATGCCCCTCTCTCAAGCATCACCATCCGTATGCGCTTCCTACTTCTGTTTCTGGTGGCCTGATGCAGTCGAACGGTGAGGTTTCCTTGTATATCTGCACACAAGCAGCGTCTTGAAAGCAAATGGGGGGACTGGAACTGGGACCCTGACAAGCGTGAGGATCAGCAGAAAAACCCATGTGGCTGTCCCCTGCAGCAAGGCAGTCAGCGCACAATGAATTTGACAGGCAGCACACAAATCATAGAAAGTTGGGTTAGGTGGAGAATTTCAAAGCCAAACTATGATTTATCTGGGCAAATATGGGGTTTCTGCTTCATCTGTCATCTGAGTGAATTACAACTCTGTAGAATTTTAAGGCCACGTCTCAAACACACCAAGAATATGATTCCACACACTCCCTCGCCCTGTTCCCCCACTCTCTCACCGGATAATACCAAACTCATCAAAGTAGCCACCCCGTCCCTCGGTGCCAAATGGCTCTTTGAAGGTCAGAATGACACAGGCAATGTTGTCACGGTTCCAGATGGGGCTGAAGATCCGGTTTCCAAATCTGCAAATGAAGGGGGAAATGACCTGAGACTCAGGCTGAGGCTACGGGGCAGAGATGCCCCAGCTGAGCAGCAGAACAGAAGGGCTCCTGTTTTTACTGGTTGAGCCCCACCAAACAATACTCCAATGGGGACCATAAAGGTAAAGGGACCCCTGACCATTAGGTCCAGTCATGACCGACTCTGGGGTTGCAGCGCTCATGTCGCTTTATTGGCCGAGGGAGCCGGCGTTTGTCCGCAGACAGCTTCCGGGTCATGTGGCCAGCATGACTAAGCCGCTTCTGGCGAACCAGAGCAGCACACGGAAACGCTGTCTACCTTCCTGCTGCAGCGGTACCTATTTATCTACTTGCACTTTGACGTGCTTTCGAACTGCTAGGTTGGCAGGAATTGGGAAAGAGCAACGGGAGCTCACCCCATCGCGGGGATTCGAACTGTCGACCTTCTGATCGGCAAGCCCTAGGCTCTGTGGTTTAACCCACAGCGCCACCATACTCTGCCCCTACCGTGTTTCCCCTATTTTAAGACACCGTCTTATATTTTTTTTCCCTCAAGAAAACGCACTATGGCTTATTTTGAGGGGGTGTCTTATTTTTATTACGTAAGCCCAGCCCAGCCTTTTTCTTGGCACCCTCCAGAACTGCGCCTATCACTATGGCTTATTTTCGGGGTACGGCTTATATTTCACAAATGTGAAAAAATCCTGCTATGGCTTATTTTATGACTATGTCTTAAAATAGGGGAAACAGGGTAATCCAGTTGAGAAGGTGCTTTATTGGCACAAATTTGAAAAGACTTTTGAAGCACATGGGTAGAACCAAGCCTGAAGACATTTGTCAGAGGACTGAACAAAAGTTGCATGCTTGAGCCCAGGTAGTTGCTGCTGAGGTCCCATGTACATCCACTACCATAGCCTTTGAATGCTGTCCCCCAAACTCCTTGTTTTACCTGAGCACCATCAGGTTTTGCACCATCTCCTTGCCCAGGTAGTGGTCAATGCGATAGATCTGGTCTTCACTGAAAAGTGTGGAGATGTGATTCGACAACTTGTCAGAGCTTTCCAAGTCCTTGCCAAAAGGCTTCTCCACAATGACACGATTCCAGCCCCTGGAGAATTGGGAAGCAGGAGATGGCAAAGGCCAGTTTTAAATGTGGGGTGTTACAAGCTTGTGTGTGTGTGAATTTAAGCGTGTCCTAGAGCCCTCTCCTCATACTGCACATTCACCCACCCCTGAAAAGCTATGTGAATCAAGCAGATTTTCGTAGGTGTGCTTTATTTTTCTTTGCAATATTTATTCCATTTTTACCGGCCTTCATGAGGTTCAAGGTGTTTTGCAGAGCTCTGAAATCCTACACCAGGATAACCACAAGTCTTGCTCAGCTCTTCTCCAGTTTCCAAGGTCACCAGTCACAGCTGATGCATTTTCAGCCATACATTTTCAATCCATTTCCCCCCACCAGCTTATTTCCTCCTGCCAAATGTTTTCATTAGTTTTCAATATAGCAAAATACAGATTCAACCAACATAACTTGTATAACCAATGGGTAAGGAATGTATGCACATTTTACAGTACCCCTCCAGTTTATTTAAAAATGAACGTTAAAAGCACAGAATCTCCAGATATCGCAGCCCGTTTCAGTGGTGTGTTCAACTGTTCTGCCTTTAGCAGGTGCCCAGAGTCGTCTCCACAGCAGGCATTCCACCACCAATTCTCAAACTGCCGCTTTGAGATGTTTTACAAATTGGTTTTGAGGCACATGAATATCAGCTCCCAGGAGTGGCCGCCTTGTGTGAGCAGTGCACAGAAGCCAACTTCTGGAAAGTAGACTGGCCAGTACCATAAGCTGGGATTTCTGCAGCTCCAAGACATGCCCCTCTGCTTCTTTCCAGAGTGCACTTCTTCCACGTTACACAAGCTGCTCAATGCATGTGAGGGATCTGCATTCACACAGATCAGGTAAAAATCAGCTCTGAGCTGCCCTCCATAAGAGCATGAACCACCTGCTCAAGAATGAACTGGTTTGGGGCCTCCAGCTCCAGGGAAGATGACAAGCTAACCTGATTGCTCTGACCTCCTTCCTCCCCATTTTAACAACTTTAAGCCACCCATGAGCAATTAATTACTCCAATAATTAAAAGCATAAGAGCAAAAGAAAACTGCTGATAAGCTACTACTTTGAAGTGAAAGACAGAGCTATAAATCTACCTACAGAGGAAGAGAAACAAGCTTCTAGAATGGCTTCAAAGTCATCTTACTCCTCAAAAGAAGACACTGAATCTCTATAGGGGATTTTAAAGCAATTAATTATATTTAGAACTCTTGTTATAGATACAGTGTAGAAGGCAGCGAGAACGGATATAGGGCTAATCTAATTAGCTTTAAGTCAAGTTTTATGATTGATTATTGCTGTATCAGAAAACTTAACAAAGATATTACATGCATGGAATAATAAAGAAATTATATAGACGTTTTGTTGAAATATGACATCATTTTATAAAATACTTTACTGATAACCCTGAAGAATGGCAACTACTGAAATCACAGACTGGACTTTGACAAACTGATCCATCCTGGAGGGGAGAGGAGTGAGTTGGGATTTTGCTTTGTAGCCATTTCTCTCCTTCTGTAATTGTTATATAATGGAAATAAATAAAACTATTTTTATTTGTTTTTTTTTAAAAAGAATGAACTGGTTCAAAACAAAGGACAGGCTGGAAGTTCTGGCTCTTGCTCAAGGGAGTAAGCGGAGCATATCAAAAGAAGAAAGAGTCATAGAAGCCAAAGGCATCCTTCGGGCAGAGATGCCAATGAATCAGAGGCAGGGGACTAGCATGCTCTACACTACACTGAAGGAAGGGATGGCGATGGCAGGCCTGCATGTTATCTCCTGCCCTGGATGTACATACTGAGGCCAGGAATGGCTCACACCTTCCATGACAGCAACTCTTGCCTCGTCTTCATCAAAGCTGGACTGACATTTAGGGCTATTTTTACATGCATCACGTGATGGCAAACTTGGAGCTTGCCACTGACTGTGTGCTCAAGAGGGAACAAGTCACAGTCAGTTGCTGTTTCCTGGGGACTACCTGTGCTAGTAAACCAGTGGCAAAAGTAGCAGATTCCTGAAGGACTCTCTTCATCCCCCTGCCACCATCTGTGCCATGGAGAAAGATCACTGCTGTGCTCACTCCTTGCTCTTTTAATCATCTGTTCTTGCTATTAGTGTATGTGAGTTTATGCATGCAAAGAAAAAGGACAAAAAGGGGTTAATTTAGGTGTGTTTGTTCTGCACCTTCAGATGGTCCTGACTGAGTGCGCAAACTTGTGTGAGTGAGTCAGAGAGTGATTAAGCAGAAAATGAAGTAAAAATACCCTTGTGTTTCTAGAAAGTTAGCCCCCACCCTTTGGCTAGAACCTAATGCATGTTGGAATGCTGCAGGGAGCAAGTGTTAACAGCTTGGTAGGATTACTTTACGCTACAACTGTATGTAACTAAGCTGAGGAACTGCATTATACCTGTCCGCTAAGGAACTGACCCTACTCAAACTGTCCAACGTTTTTCTTTGACACCTCCATTCTGGGTTTTCCATTTGCATAATCTGGTGGCATATCATTGGGTACTCTGCACATGCCCCAACACTTGCTCTCCCTACCTGCCCACCTACAGGATCAGGAGAGCCTGCAGAAGCCTTTTCCCACATTACCTGCAGCTCCTCCAGACTGCCACCAAGGGAGGGAGAACTCCAACCAGACCCGGCCTCCTCTGCCTGAGCAAGCGTGCCACAGTGCCCTCCTGCTAACCCTGCCCCCAACCCGATTCCCCTGCCAGGCCCCAAGTCTTACACAGTGCTCATGCAGTTCTCCCGGATGTTGCCCGTGACGTCTGCATAGACACTTGGTGGTAGGGCCAGGTAGAAGAGGCGGTTTGCCTTCTGGCCATTGTGAAGGCTATTCAGGTGAGCATTCAGACCTTGGAAAGAGGCCCGGTCGTCATACTTTCCTGAGACATAGGAGTTGCGGGCAAAGAAGTCGTTTAATTTCTGTTCTTCTTCAGGGGTGGCCTGGAATGATACATAGATCTGTTATGCTGCACAGAGGAGGGCTGCCTGTACTTCCCCAATCTTTACATCCTAATAATGTATCAAACTGCCTAAGACAGGAGCAGTTTTCCACCAGCCAGCCAGGCAGGAGAGTTCAGCTTATTAGCAATCACTCCTAGTGGCAAATGCAGCAAACTTAAGCATGTGAACAAAGTCCTGTGGAGGCAGCAGGTGAGGAGGAATGTCTCACCTTGAGGTGTGGCTGGCTCTGTTTGCGGATGTCGGCAACAGTGAGCTGGGACCGCGCATAACCCACCACGTAAGTGTCATCAGGAAGCAGCCCGTCGCGGTACAGCCACCTGCATGGGAAAGCAGAACAGCCCCAATTCAAACAGTGGCGGAGCTTCATGCTCGGCACTGGGGGGGCGGAGAGCAGGCAGGGGCGGGGCTGGCCCGCGTCCTGGGGGCGTGGCACCCAGCGCGGGCGGGGGGGGGAGCCGTGATGGCACCCCACCGGGATTGCACTGTCGGGGGCGGTGCACTCCCCCCGCACTCCTCTTCCTCCACCAGTGAATTCAAATGGGCAGCCACATGGCACAAGGAAGGCCAGTTAACTTACCAGACGGTTGGATAGATCTTCTTCTTAGCTAGATCACCCTGCAATTATGAAACAGAGAGGGGGGGAGTCATCATTATCACAGAAAGCATAAGATAAAGAATGTGTGCTGAGGCAAAGGCTGTGGGGTGGCATGTATGGGGCGAGAACTCAAGTGACCCAGAACAGAAAAGCCCCTGTTTAAATCCCTGCTTTTGAGCTGGGCTGAGACTGGGCTCCACAGAGAGAGAGTAACAGCCTTCCCCATACACATGACCGCTGGTCTAACTGAAGTATATGGTCATGTAAACACACTGATAATAATCACCAATTAATTCCTGCTGGTATACAGTATCTGTGGTCATCAGTCAATAACTGAGGAAAGAACAGTTAACCAGGCGTAATATGCTGGTTGGGACCCAGGTGGCGCTGTGGGTTAAACCACAGAGCCCAGGGCTTGCTGATCAGAAGGTTGGCGGTTTGAATCCCCGCGACGGGGTGAACTCCTGTTGCTCGGTCTCTGCTCCTGCCAACCTAGCAGTTCGAAAGCACATCAACGTGCAAGTAGATAAATAGGTACTGCTGCAGCGGGAAGGTAAACAGCGTTTCTGTGCGCTGCTCTGGTTCGCCAGAAGCGGCTTTGTCATGCTGGCCACATGACCCGGAAGCTGTACGCCGGCTCCCTTGGCCAATAATGCGAGATGAGCGCCGCAACCCCAGAGTCAGACACGACTGGACCTAATGGTCCCTTTACCTTTAAGATGCAGGTTCCTCCTGCCTTTCCTAAATCACAGGAAGGAGATGACTCCAGTCTTGCACTCCATCACCACACTGCAATCTCCCATAGTTCCCTGCTCCCAAAGCATCAGCACTGGGGTTGGTAAGGGGAAGGACAAAAGGCAGCCCGCCTCTGCTCTCGTATCTTTTCTGAAGACCCGGCCATATTTTATAGAACCAGATTTGGGGGACATTCAGGAAGTATGGGAAGTTTGCACCCAAAAGCTACAGCTGGGCATTCCACTGCAAAACCCCTCCCTGACACGGGTGCCTGAGCTCCTCCCTGTGCCTGGCAGTGCCACACTGCATGAAACACCCCTGGCAGTCGCCTTTGTCCTTTCATCCCATGGCAGGCAGCAAGCTTTGTTACCATTGGCAGGAAGCCCGGCTGCAAACATGCCTAGTCATGCAGCGTTAGCTCAACTGGTGCCCACACCTGTGGGCTTTCAGTCCAGCCTCTCATGTTTGAGTCAGCAGCCGATCAGCTATCTGGTTGCTAAGCAGCAGAACACCCTGTGTGCCACCTCAAAGACTAACACATTTATACAGGGCGAGTCCTTTAAAACACATGTTCCATGGGGCCTCTTTCAAGACTCACCCTGTACATCCAATCAGGTCAGACGTGTCCAATGAAGGGAACTGTAGTCCATCAAAGGCTATGCCAGAGTAAATTTGTCAGTCTTTAAGGGCCGCAAGAGAAACTTGCTTTTTTCCCTGCTACAAGAGACTAACTCACATTCATCCACTATGAATCTTGCACCCCCCCCCTTTTTCTTCATTCTACTGTTAAAATATCACAGATGATTTATTTGTTTCAGGGATTTTCTATGCCACCCTTCAGAATATTTATCCCAATGTGCTAGAAGGAGGAAGCAATTCTGTTTTCCAGGTCAGAAAATAGTGAAAAGTTCTGTGACATATCTCAGCGCACACACGCGCGCACACACACACCCGGCCACAAAACAAAATCCCCTGGAACAAACCAAAATGCAACCTCAGATTTCCAGGAGAATAATGTTTCCGAGAAAGAGAAAGAAATAAAACCTGGTGTTGAGCATAAGAGACCTGCATGTGGTCTAAGGAGGAAACATCTTTCCCTGGCTCCTCCTCCAATCTGCCCAGGGGGGTCTCTGAGGTGGGCCACTGTCTCGGCTGTGAAGATTTAGGGCATTCTTGGCGGCGGCCATTAAAGCCTGGCCTTTAAAGATCAAATTTTAAAAACTGGGTGGTATTCAACTAAGTTTTACTCAGAGTTGATCTATTAAAATTAATGACCCTAACTTAGTCAAATTTATTTCAATGGCCTACTCTGAGTAAAACCTACCTGGCTGCACTCTTTCTACTCAGGAAGGCTTTTGTCCTCCAAGATGGTTTACATTTCTGCTGCTGTACTGTTTGATTTTGCTGGTGGCTAACATAAATGCTAAGTTTTTTTTTTTTAAAAAAACTGCTAATATTTTATTAATGCTTTTATTGATTTTTTTTAATGTGAATCACTTTGAGAGATTGATATTAGCCTGATAAGCATTAGGAATAAATATATGACCAATAAAAGCAATCAAATAGGTCTGTCGCCCATTATGTGCCCTCCTAAGAGATTTTCAAGGGTTCTCTGGAGATTCATTTTTATAAATCCAGGTGCCTTCTGACCTGGAAACTCCCCTCCTAAACCCAGATGTCCTTATTCAGAGGTGAGGGGAATGTTGAAATGTTGTTTCAACAAGCTGCATGGCAGGGCCAGCCGCCCCCCCCAAACTCTTTTTGCTCTAGTGTGTGCACAACACTTTAATCTCTCACTATACAGGAGTTCAAGCCCGCCCTAATCTTTCAGCAAGAGGACTATGGCTTTCTCCTGCCCTCCCCAGTATTGCTATACTGAGAAGAGGTTTGCCTGTTGCAAAACACCAAACCTGTGTGAGGAGCCCTGGGGTGGCTCCCTGGGCAGGCTGGGCGTGTCAGCAAAGGTCTGGGCACCCAGCCCTGCCTCCAGGCAGAAAACCAGCATTCCTGGCTTCTCTGTTCTCCAGCTCAATAAGCACAAGCAGAAGTAGGGGAGAAAAGAAAGGTTCCCCAATGAAATTGCCAGGTGGCACAGATTAAGGCACATCTCTGCCCAACCCAAAACGTTTTCCAACCCCAGAGGTGGGATCTGCATCCTTTGTGTCCCCCAGTCCCAGAATCACAGAATCACAGAATCATAGAGTTGGAAGAGACCACAAGGGCCATCCAGTCCAACCCCCTGCCAAGCAGGAAAGTCCCGATTTAACTTTTTAATGTATTTATTTTCAAGTATTTCTATATACTGCATTTCATCAGAAAAGATTACAAAGCAGCTTACAAAGATCTGGCTGTAGAAAGCTCTGCAGTACTGGGCAACGTCTGCCATATCACCAGGCCCAGGAGAATGCTTTAGAATAAAGAACTGGATGACCGTATGCCCGCTTGCTTACTTAGTCCGTCCTGGCAACCAGCCCCCCCCCCCCGGCCAACCCCAGAGGCACCATTTGCCTGAAGAACTTGTAGCCAGGGCTGCTGCAACAAACAGCTGTGCAAGCCTCTGGAGATGGAGACGGGTCTTCAAAATTCACCATTCCCCAGGCATGTTCCACACCTGGGAACTGCTCAAACATGACCAAGCCAAGATTTCCGGCTGCTTGCTTTGTGCCTGAGCTGGTCTGTGAGAAGTGGAGACACTTCTCTCTTTTCCTGGCCTGCAGAGCTTGCTTCAGAAAGACTGCTTGGCTGCTTGGGCGTTGGATGACAAGCAAAGGGTGTGAATCTCTGAGGGAGCTGCCTCCCCACCCACCCACCAGAGCTGGCATAGGAATGCAGCCACCTTTTGCCAATGGGCTTCGCTGGTGGAGCAGATTTTGTAGGGGAGGGGGAGACCCTGAAAGGAGGGGAGAAGAAGATTAGAAATAAACTGCGTGTCTGCTTTGTGTGTGTGTGTGTGTGTGTGTGTGTGTGTGTGAGAGAGAGAGAGAGAGAGAGAGAGAGAGAGAGAGAGAGAGAGAGAGCACAGAAGCCAACAGCAGCAGTCCCTTCCTGTTTGGTTTTGCAGTTGGGGCTGGGCAATATCTGGTTTTCAACATCATAAAGGTAAAGGTAAAGGGACCCCTGACCCTTAGGTCCAGTCGTGACCGACTCTGGGCTTGCGGCACTCATCTCGCATTATTGGCCGAGAGCCGGCGTACAGCTTCCGGGTCATGTGGCCAGCATGACAAAGCCGCTTCTGGCGAACCAGAGCAGCGCACGCAAACGCCGTTTACCTTCCCGCTGGAGTGGTACCTATTTATCTACTTGCACTTTGATGTGCTTTCGAACTGCTAGGTGGGCAGGAGCAGGGACCAAGCAAGGGGAGCTCACCCCGTCGCAGGGATTCGAACTGCCGACCTTCTGATCGGCAAGCCCTAGGCTCTGTGGTTTAACCCACAGCGCCACCCATGTCCCTTTCATCATATCACCAGCTAAATATCATAGTATCTCGATAGATCACAATATATAATTATATATCTGTGGCAGTGGAGGGCCTTGCTGCGCCTATCCGTGACGGCAGAGGGAACAGCTGTACCTCCCCACAGTGGTGGAGGGTACGCCGTGGTTCCCCGCAGCAGCAGAGGGCTTTGCCATGCCTCCCTGCAGCGGCAGAGGGTCCCGCCCTACCTCCCTGCAGCGGCAGAGGGTGTGCCGCACTTCCCCGCAGCAGCCAAACTAACTGCATATTAGTTCATGCTTTTTGAAAAAAAAGGAAGAAAGCGCTGCTGTATTGGGGTGTGTGTGTGTGTGTGTGTGTGTGTGTGTGTGTGGAAATTAGCCATTTTGTTTTTGAGCCTATAACCCAGGTTCCAGGAGCAATTTGGCTCCTAGCTTTTACACCTCAGTTTGTAACACTGTGGGCATGAGAGGGCATGAGAGGTGGGAGGGACAGAGGCCGTTCTGCCACAACACACCTGACCACCATTCAAGTCTCCCCTGGGTGCCAGGGTGCACTGGTTAGAAACCACTGATGTAGGCTAGCAGTGCTTAGCAGTGAATAGTAACAGATTGCCCCATCAATGGTACAATACAGACTCCTCTCCCCACTTCCCCGTGAATCCCCAAACATCTATCCCCAGACCTTTCTTAAGCCACAAGGCATTCCAGATTCACATGGCTTCTTTTTGTTTTGGCCACAAAGTACAATGCCCTACCGCGGCTGCTACAAGTGCAGTGACCCACAGGAGCCCTCACTTTCCCTGCATCCATCCAGGGCTAGAAGCTCCTTATCTAATGCAAACACTACTAAGTCAACTACCTGCTGTGACCTGGGCCAAAAAGGTGTGAAACATCCAGGACACATGAGGTTTGCAACTGGATGGAGCGTGGGCACACAACTTTCTTTCTAGGTGTATTTGTTGCCTACGCAGGTCAGGTGATCTTTTTATTATCCTCGCTAAGCACCTCCTGAGCAGGTGCCAGCAGCTTAGCCTGCAAGTCTTCCTGTTTCTCCCTTGTGAGAGGAGTTCAACAGCTAGCTACTAGGGCTGCAAGCTCTAATCAGCTTAATTTCTAAGTAAGAGGTGGGGCTGATTCTAATGTGCAGCTCTGCAAATTGAATGCACACTTGCTTATTTCATCATTTCTTTGCTATCTGGTTCTCATTTCTTACCAGGGTTGAGAATACCCTGATATTCTGCCATCAGCTTTGGCTGGTGGCCCAGATGCACACATTTCTGGTCAGCGATCGCCTGGGTTCTGTTGTCTATGCTCTGGTAAACTCTAGGTTAGATTACTGCAATTTGTTATATATGGGGCTGCCTCTGAAGACAGTTCGGAAACTTCAGCTGGTGCAGAATTAAGTGGCCAGTTTGCTCACTGGGGCAAGGCAGTTCAAGGATATCACACCAATCCTGGCCCAACTGCACTGGCTGCCCATTAGTTTCTGGGCCTATTTCAAAGTGCTGGTTTTGACCTTTAAAACCCCTTCAACAGCTCAGGACCACAATACCTCAAGAACTGCCTCTATGAACTGACCCAGACCCAGCAATCGTCAATTGAGGCCCTTCTTTGTATGGCTCCTCCACGAAAAGTCTGGAGGGTAGCAATGTGAGAACAGGCCTTTTCTGTGGTGGCTCCCCACTTGTGGGATGCTCTCCCTAAGGAGGCCCACCCGGCACCTTTGTTGCATATCTTTAGGCGCAAGGCGAAAACATTCCTCTTCTCCCAGACCTTTGGCTAATCTATGGCCTCTTAAATGTTTGTTTTGGGGAGGGGGGGTTATTGGGCTTTTTGTTTAGTTGTTATTATGTAGTGTGTTCAGTATTTTATGCTGTAAACAGTCCTGTGATTGCCTTCATGAAGGGAAATAAAAAAAATTCTTAAAGAAATAATACAAGAAATCAACACAGAAGGATTTCTCCCTCTAACAATGAGTCTTAGTTTTGGATGATTAGATTGGATGATTAGATTAGATTGGATGATTAGATGATTAGATAACAGACAGCTATGTTATGCTTTAGGTAATATGCAAATTTAATTATTATTTAATTGACTAAACAAAGAGACACTTGATTAACTAAAATTTTGTTAAAGCTGCTGTCAGGTTCGCTAACGGTTGCTCATGAGTAAAGACCAAGTCCGTCTTGTCTTTCAACTATTTTATTGTGCAAGTATGTACAGTGCTGAGCTATCCTAAAACATGACCATCTAGTCGCTAGCAGAATCCGGAAGTGCCCCCCTCCTGTTGCGGCGCCAACACCAGAGTCTCGGCACCCTAAAGTGCCACCTCCTTTCTCCCGACCCTTCTGCGTAAAGCAGGCGCTGGAAGCGGTGTCTCCCCCTCGGAGTGGGTCTGCTGAGCGGTGCTGGGTCTCTCTGCATCATCCTGGAGACCCCTTCCCACCTGGCTCCTCCCTGGTGACTCTTCCTCCCCCAGGGAGGAGCTGGCAGACTCACTGGGAGACGTGTCCGTGGACAACAGAGGCTGCGGCTGCCGGTACCCTCTCAGTGCCTGACTGGCAGGGGAGGGCACATCCCTGACAGCTGCTAACAGGCTTAGTGGTTACAAGTTACAGACATCAAATCTACAATTCTCATCTAATTCCATTTCCAGGCCTCAGCTTTCTCACTTGAAGCACTTATAAAAACCTTGTTCACCATTCTTTCCCTGTCCTTAACCTTAAAGCAAAGGGTAGCTACCGTTTGACACCCCCCCCCCTGGGTGTTGCTGGACTGGAATACTAATTTCCTTGGATTTCAGCTGTGCTGCCAGAGACTAGTGGGAGTCGGGGACCCAGAGCATCTAGAAGCTCCAGGTTAGTCATCTCTGCTTTAAAGTCTAGAGGGAAAGAATAAGCACTAATCTTGGTGAGTATTTAGACAAGCTCAGGCTGGATGTCCTGGGTCTGCTGTAAGAGGCAGCCAAGATGGTCTCTGGCCTCTTCAGAAGCCTCCGCTTTTGTGGCGAAGTCAGTCTGGGCCACATGGGAAAAGGCCTGCAAGGCAGAGGGCAGGTCTTCCCAGACTCACAGCCAAGGGGGTCTTGCTGAAATCTCACAAGCCCTTGTCAGAACCCATGGTCACCACCACTGCGCAACCGAGATAAGGCATGCTGCAGCAGGAGGAGCAAGGTGGGGCAGAGCATCCCGCTTTGACTCAAGTAACACTTCAGACGGCAGAATACTAGGAAGAACTGAGCTCCACAAACCTGCATTTAGAAAACTATGTCAGGGAGGAACATCATAGTCTTGTCTTCTCCCGGAAGCACTAATTTTCTCTATGTAGGGACTGTATGTGAGTATGTGTGTACAGTTTGTGGAGTATATGCCACCCCCTCAAGCAGCTGTATGTTTACTACCTCACTGGGAACTAAGCCAAAATCCTTGTTCTGAATGGCAGCAGCAGGACAGGAGCCCTTAAAAACACGAAGTGCTTTATCACACTGTCATTTTCTGTGACTAAGATTCTGAACGGCAGTTGCTGTTTAGATGCAATTCTACTCCTTACAAATTAGTAGTGACTAAAAGGCAAGGCCTCCTTTCTCCAAAACATCTGTTGTTTGTTGGCGATCATTCCTTTGAATCAGCTAGCTAGTTGCCCGCAATAGCCTTAACACCACTGGGGAAAAGCTGGCATCTGGAACTACCCTAACTAACACTCAGGTGCATCCAGATGGTTCAGTCTTGGGCAGAGAGTGTGCCAATTATGTGCTTTCAGACCAAACATCGGCTCGCTGCTCAACCACATGCCTGACAGGAACAGGCTAGACTGGCCACGTTGTGTCTACAATCCACAAGGCTAACAACAGAGGAGTCCTGGTAGAAACCGTTCCTGTTTTCCCCAAGGACGCTGTCTGTCCTTTCAATTATATATTATGGCTCCAAACTGGTAGCGTTTTCATTCACTGAGAATAAGCAACAAAGGAAGACTGGTACTTCCCCACATACCAGAAGGCTCACTTCCCTCTTTTACCTACGGAGAGCACCACACCTTCTTCCCCAGTGACTCAGCAAAAGCTGGTGCTTCTGCTTTTGCTAAAGCTGTGCTCCCTGTTCTCTCTCCTGTGTGATGAACTGCAACCATGCAGAAGGCGGCCCAAGCAGTCTTAGGCCAACCCACTCCAGAATGGAAAACAGGAAAGAGACACAAAGAACAGAGATCAAAGAAAAAGCAGAAGGAAATCATTTTGGCAGCACCATGCAATTCACCAAAGTACAGGCATGATTTGTATGTAAGGAGGAAGGCTCCAAAATGCCATGAATGTGCCTAAGGCCAGAAAAAGCACAGGCACCTTCATTTTGACCAGAGGGAGAAATACAAAAGAGATATTGCAGCTACTGTGGGTCTTACGATGGCATCTCTCATCCGCCAACCATTCCCATTTAGCATCACTCCCTCTCATCTTTGGACAGTCCTCTTCATTAAACAGATATGATGTAACACATCTGTAAATTAAATGTCCTTAAGCATGGGCATTTAACGCGGGTGGCGCTGTGGTCTAAACCACAGAGCCTAGGGCTTGCTGATCAGAAGGTCGGCGGTTCGAATCCCCGTGATGGGGTGAGCTCCCGTTGTTCGGTCCCTGCTCCTGCCAACCTAGCAGTTCAAAAGCACGTCAAAGTACAAGTACTGTAGATAAATAGGTACTGCTTTGGCAGGAAGGTAAACGGCGTTTCCATGCGCTGCTCTGGTTTGCCAGAAGTGGCTTAGTCATGCTGGCCACATGACCTGGAAGCTGTACGCCAGCTCCCTCGGCCAGTAAAGCGAGATGAGCGCAGCAACCCCAGAGTTGTCCGCGACTGGGCCTAATGGTCAGGGGTCCCTTTACCTTTACCTTTTAAGCATGGGCAGAGTGTATTTCCTGCTGCTGCACTGCTGAGCAAATGCAGCCTATTCCAAGGGAACTGAAGAGTGGGGCTTCATTCCAGGGTAGACAGAGGGCTCCTTTAAACCTCTGTGACTCTCTTTTTAAATTGAAGGGGTCCACATCTCCCTTGCCACCATTCCCAGAACAAAAAAAGACCTTTAACAACAACTAACAAGTATAGCTAATGTTGGTATTCCCGAAACACTGTTGACAGTATCCTTATGACAGTACCCCATTATCTTGCTGCACCCACTCATTTTAATATTTATTTATTTCTTTATCTTATTTGTATACCGCTTTATATTTTTAAGAAAAATGTCAAAGTGGTTTACAGCATATTGTGTGTGTGTCATCTTGAACGTGAAAGGAAACAAAGATACAAGGTAGGATATGACTCAGGAGTAACAACATAAGAACCATCTGCTGAATCAGGCCAATGGCCTGTGCAGTCCAGCCTCCTATTCACAGAGGGGCAGCCAGATGCCTGTGGGGGCCCCCGCAAGAAGGACTCCAGCACAAGAGCACTCTCTCCTCCTGCGCTGTCCAGAAGCTCCTTGCTTCCAACTACGGAGCCAGCAATAGACTAATTTGTCTAAACGTCTTTCAAAGCCATCTAAGTTGATGGCTCTCACTGCCTCTTATGGGAGCAAAAGTCCAAGTGAAACTATGAAAAGAAGCACTTTATCTTTTCTGTCCTGGATCTTCCAACATTCAGCTTCGCTGGACGTCCCCAATTTCTAGTGTTATCTCCATGCTACACATAATTTTATAAACTTCTTACTTCCCTTTTGTCTAAACTAAGAAGCCCCAAATGTTGTAACCTTTCCTCATAGAGGAGTTGTTCCAGCCCTTTGATCATTTTGATTGCTCTTTTCTGAACCTTTTCCAGCTCCACTATATCCCCTTTTTGCTGAAGCGACCAGAACAATACACAGGTATTTCAAATGTGGTCACACTACAAAGTATATTTACAAGGATTAGGTTTTGTGAGTGTAGTAGGTTTGATTCCCAACTGCAATTATAGCAAGGGGGCAGAATGGTGAACAAGCCAATGGTGAGGAGCCAAGCCACTCTAGGCCAGTCTTTCCAAGCACTGGATTACCAACACATTGCTAAATCCCTGCAATGCCAGGATTAGCCACCTACCCCTTCAAGCATGCTCACAAACACCAGAAGGGATGCTCATTACACACCACACGGTAATTGCTGGGCAGAGTTATACAACAGCTTCCCAGCGCAAGGAGGCACTTATACAAGGGGCAGGAAGAGAAGCCAGTGGCTGCTTCAGGGCAGCGTGACCAAAGCACCTGATTTTGGTATTTGGGCCACACCAGCATCCTGTCACCAGGCACAAACCCTGTGAGTCACAGCTCTGGAAGGGAAGATGCTAGACTGAATGGGTCAAAAGGGGATGTGGGAGCAGAGCAAAGTGGGGTCACAGCAGAGCTACTGCTGTGATGGGAAACAGCTGGGAGCTCAGTGGTGGAAGTAACGGAAAATGCAAGAGATGACCCTCTGGAGTTCCAGGCTGATCCAACAGACTATGCAAAAGGAAAAGTCAATGCTCCTAACACAATCCAGTTCCCTTTTCAGTTAACAGAAAGCTTCTACTGAGGCATAGTAACACACGGCATGGGACATGGGATTCCCACCCACTGGAAAAAATCACCTGTGTCAAATTCTGCCCCCATAACATGTGGGATCAATTACCTATGTAACTGGGTGGTGCCAGCAAGAAAATATGCCACATTATGATGTCAGAACAGAAGACATTTTTAGGTCACACAAAATTTCTCCCCAACCTGAAAGTTTTGAGGAAGAAAAAAGAAGAAGAGGGGATGAAGAAACAGGTGCCTGTGTGTAGTTTATTGTGACGCAAACACTTGCATCCTGCTTTTAAACACTAGTTAGAATAAAAGCTAAGTTACATCCTGTGGCAACTTTTTCTCAGCGCTTGAGTACCCTCCATCCCTATTGGTTTCACTGTTCTACTGATTTATTTCTATTGTTTTAACCTCAAAGTTCTATTGAGCTTCCTCAGGCTCCTTTAGAAGGAAAGGCGAGATACAAATTTAATGAATGAATGAATAGCTTAGAGTGCTATAAACAAAAAAGCCTCTCAAATACAATTATAACAATATATTATTTCTTTATCATTATGTTGGTATCCCACCTTTCCTCCAAGAAGCACAAGGTAGTGCACATGGCTCCCCCCTCCCCTTATTAATACCAGTCACAGGATAGATTTGGGAAACCCACCCCCATGCCCTGGGCATATGGCCAACGGAAATGGAGGGCCAGCCCCACTCACTTGCTCCATACCTGTATGTACCTTTGCCATTTCCCACGCCCATTGCACAGCCGTATAGCCATCTAGATTCTCCCTCCCTGGAGATCAGGCTGGCCACGCTGGAAATTTTTGTCCCAGTTTTGGTTTTATTTATTTCATAAAACTTATATACTGCTAGATGACAAGAAAAGACCTCAAAATATAAAGATCCTAAAATATAAAGATGCCTACAGTATATATCAGGTCCGCAGTGGTCCAAAGAAAAAAACTCACCGAAGCCCCCAAGATGATGAAGATGTGGGTGTCTGACTTTTGGAAGTCATTCCCTTTGCACAGCTCTTCCCGAAGCATCCCACAGATGTCTGTCCGAGACAGCTTCTCCAGTGGCTGATGATGGCTCATGGTGGCAGCGTTGTCTCCTGAGGAGAAAAGGTGTCTGTCAAATGTGGCTCCTCCCACCTTCTTCCTGACCCACTCCCCTCCGGCAGGTGTTGCTCAGGTGAGCAGTTTTCCCACCTCTTTCCTTCCTGGCACAAGTTATGCCAGCAGCCTACATGCTGGATGGCTTGCCAAAGCACTAGTCTCAACTTGACCCAGGCAGGGCTGCTTTGCATAGGTGGCTCGGGGGCACTTCAAGCATTCTGTTCTTCCCCAGGATGAATTCAAATACAAATACTGACAATATACTTCCTGAATATCAACTTGGATTCTCTCCTGCTACTCCAAAACGATGAGCTGAAGACCAGAGCAGGGGGCGGGAGAGAAAAATAAGCGGGGCCAAAGGGAAGAAGACCCCAAAAGTTCTGCAAGGAAAACACGTGCGTTGAATCTCACGGTCTGTCCACGCCTTGAACCCGGGAGTAAGAGGCCAAACACATTCACACGGGCGGGGACGAGGGTGTTTCGATTATAGCGCGCGGTGCTTCCCCCGAGAAAGCGAGCGAAGGCGGCGAAGCGGCTACAAGACCGAGGCTGCCCGGGGGTCGGGGGGGGGAAGAGGGGTCTGCCTGCCCGCAGCGTCCCCGGGGGTTGCTGTTCCTCCGCGCCCCGCGGCCTCCTCCCCGCACCCGGGTCCCGGGATGCTGCTGCCCTTCCCTCGCTCCGCTTGCAACCCGTCCCCCCCCCGCGCCGCCATCGCGGCCCAGCCGGCGCCCCCCCCCCGCCCGGCCGCCCCCCCCCCCCCGCGACGCCCCCGCGCCCGCTACCTGCTCGCAGTGCCGGCGAACCCCCGAGGCGCTCCTCGCTCACGCTCGCGCGGCTTCCCATGGCCCGCCCAGCGCGCCCACACCCGGCCCGCGGCCGGCCCGCCCTCGCCCCTCCCGGCGCCGCTGCAGGAGGAGCCCCGAGCCGCCGCCGCCGCCCCCTGCTGCCTGCCCTCGCCTTGCTGCGCCGGACCCCGCGCCCGGCTCTCCTCCGCCCAGGCGGCGGCGGGCTTCCTGGAGCACAGCTACGCGGCAGGCAGGGCGCTTGCAAACAGCGCGGCCGCCTCTCCCGAAGGTAGAATCCGCCGCCGCTGGCGAGCGAGAAAGGGGAAATCGGAGAACGAGCCAACCTCCCGTTTATCGCTGCATCTCTACATGGGCGTAGCCAGGATTGGGGGGGGGGGGAGGCAGAACCTCAGATCTGTATAGATTTTTATTGATTTAGGGGAGCAGCTGCCCTCGCCCCCCCCAGCTACGCCCATGCTTGGCAGCCAGAAATTCCCTAACCCTACAAGTTGTTTTGCAGCAGGCAGAAATTCTACAGCTTTTATTTCACCCTTGCAGCAAGAGTTGCAACTATCTGTCATACCACTAATCAGTGCTATTTTGGTAGAAAAAGAGGTGCTGGAACTCACCATGAACGCCTCCCTCTTTCTCTTAGAATAGCAATGGAACCCACCTGAGATATTCCAGAATCCACCTGACAAGTGCCAGAAGTGAGTTCTAGCGAGTTTCCCCGGGGGAAAAAACCCTGCCACTGGGTCAGAAGGAAAAGGTTGCAGCCTTATCTTTTGAAAACACCCTGGCCGCTTTCCAGGTAAAGGTAAAGGTAAAGGGACCCCTGACCATTAGGTCCAGTTGCGGATGACTGGGGTTGCGGCGTTCATCTCACTCTATAGGCCGAGGGAGCTGGCGTTTGTCCGGAGACAGTTTTGCCGGGTCATGTGGCCAGCATGACTAAGCCGCTTCTGGCACCCATAGTCTAGACTCTAGCTGCTTGTTCATTTATTGTTTTCTTTTATATCCCACCTTTTCGCCATGGAGCTCAAGTGGCATCCATGGCTTTCCCCCTTCCAACAACCCCGTGAGGTATATTAGGTTGAGAGATCGTGAGTGCCCGGGGCCATGGGGGCCAACTATGTTTGCTAAGGATTGAAGCCTTAATGTTCAAACTGTTTTATTTAACCTCATGATAGTACCCTTTTGAGATCTCCGGATGTAATGTTTCTTGGAATGTTTATAAGGAGTGGTAGCTGAATTTTGTATTTACTGCAATATGTAGCACATTTTAATCCCCATAGGAATGAATATGGGAAGAAGTAAAGGTAACAGAGATACAATTGGGGTAGGATTTAAACATGCTGCCGGCCTGGAGGCATCCCAAATGTGTGAGGTATGCATAGGATAGGGCTTTTTACTTGGCATGATAATATATGCAGTTGGCTTACCTACATAGCATTACATGCACACCAGATGTGGCTGTAAATATTTTAGTTGTGAGTTTGACCATCTTGATCACTGTGAATGAAAAATCTGGGCTTTTGGCTTTTGGCTCTCCAACTGCTGTTAGACTCCCATAATCCCTTACCACAGGTGCTGGTTCTCCAGGTACCTGGGTGCTTGAGCACCTACAATATTTCCCATGAAGGGTCCAGGCACCCACAGATTGCAGTGGTGGGCACACGATGTCACCACGCTGCATGGTGTGTGCATGTGACATCACATGCTGCGGGGCGTGCTGATGTTGCATGCACACGCCCCACAGCACAGGGACATCATGCACATGCACCCCTGTGGCATACACAGCCCCAGCATGCACGGTTGCAGAGCCAAGCCAGCACGCCTATGCTGGCTGGGGCTGATGAAAGTTGTAGTTCACCATCCCTGGGCTCAACACAAGAATGCTCACCTTTGTTGGAGTGCCTGTGGGTGGTTCTCTAAGAGGGTAGTGAAGTGAGTGAAACAACAGTATTGGAGAAATTCCAAAATCCATAGCAGAGCAATTATCTTTATTAGGCCAACAGGAATGTCATAAAATAAAATAGTGAGCTAGCTGGTGAGTCTCTTCAGACCTAATAAATTATTTCACCTTCATCATGATGTCCTTGTTTGCCATGTGCGGTGTCGAAACCAGATTTCCTCAAGTGGTGCAGAGGCTGTGAACATATTACAATTTACTCTGGTCTGCTCCCATTGTGTGTGCATGAAAAAAGTTGTGTAAAAAAGGTAGTGTAGAAAAGTTTGCATAAAAAAGATTGTGTAACAAGAAAAATGGAGACATAAACACTTTCATTTTCATTTCTCTCCAGTGAAAACCATTTCCTCCAAGCTACCCTTTGCCTCTATCCCTATCCCCTCATGGGAGGAGGGGCTCCCAATCCACTGCTGTCAAGCTCAGAGTAACTGCTTTGTTAATCACCTAATACTGTACAGAGCTTTCCAAACTTTTAATGTTGGTGACACACTTTTTAGACATGCATCATTTTGTGGCACAGTGATTCAGTTTTACTAGCAAACCAGAGGTTAAACTAACCTGTTTCCAGTGTCCCAGGAGGAGCACAGGGAGCATTCGTGTGACACACCCACACACTGCAGCCAACACACTAAAGTGTCACAACACAGTTTGGAAAGCTCCGTTCTACTTACATTATCCTAAACCTGGGGACGGTGGCGGAGCTTCATTCTCCGGCACCGGGGGTGGGGAGCAGGTGGGGGCGGGGCTGGCACGCGTCCCGGGGGCGTGGTGCGCCGCCAGCAGGGGCGTGCCACACTTTCTGGGGGCGTGGCACGCAGCCTGCGGGGGCGGGGCACCCAGCACGGGCGGGGGGGTCAGCCGCGATGGAACCCCCCCCCCCGGATCATGGCAATGGGGGCGATGCGCTCCCATCGCCCCCACCTTCCTCCACCCCTGCCCGGGGAAAGGATTGTACAGTAGTTCAGTGGTAGAACATTAAAACCTATTGGGAAGTAAGAAGACACAATTGGGATTCAATATGACCTTAACAGATTGGAGAACTAGGCCCAAACTAACACAATGAATTTCAATGTAAGGTTCTGTACTTAAAAATGTAAAGGTCCAGTCGTGACCAACTCTGGGGTTGCACGCTCATCTCGCATTATTGGCCGAGGGAGCTGGCGTACAGCTTCCAGGTCATGTGGCCAGCATGACTAAGCTGCTTCTGGCGAACCAGAGCAGCGCACGGAAACGCCGTTTACCTTCCCGCCAGTTGTTGTTGTTCAGTCGTTCAGTCGTGTCCGACTCTTCGTGACCCCATGGACCAGAGTACGCCTGGCACGCCTATCCTTCACTGCCTCTCGCAGTTTGGCCAAACTCATGTTAGTAGCTTCGAGAACACTGTCCAACTATCTCATCTTCTGTCGTCCCCTTCTCCTTGTGCCCTCAATCCTTCCCAACATCAGGGTCTTTTCTAGGGAGTCTTCTCTTCTCATGAGGTGGCCAAAGTACTGGAGCCTCAACTTCAGGATCTGTCCTTCTAATGAGCACTCAGGGTTGATTTCTTTAAGAATGGATAGGTTTGATCTTCTTGCAGTCCATGGGACTCTCAAGAGCGGTACCTATTTATCTACTTGCACTTTGACGTGCTTTCGAACTGCTAGGTTGGCAGGAGCAGGGACCGAGCAACGGGAGCTCACCCCGTTGCGGGGATTCGAACCGCCGACCTTCTGATCGGCAAGCCCTAGACTGTGGTTTAACCCACAGCACCACCCGCGTCCCTAAGTTCTGCACTTAGGTAGGAAGAATCAGCTGCACAAATATAAGATGGGGGACACCAGGCATGCCAGTAGTACATGTGATCTAGGGGTCTTAGTAGACCACAAGCTTAACGTGAGTCAACAGTGTGATGCAGCAGCAGGAAAAGTGAATGCTATTCTAGGCTGCATCAACCAAAGTGTAGTGTCCAGATCAAGGGAAGTAATAGTACCACTCTATTCTGCCATGGTCAGACCACATCTGGAATACTGTGTCCAGTTCTGGGCACCACAATTTAAGAATGATATTGTCAAGCTGGAACATGTGTAGAGGAGGGCAACCAGGATGATCAAGGGTCTGGAAACCAAGCCCTGTGAGCAATGGTTGAGGGAGTTGGAAAAGAGGAAGAGGCAATATGATAGTCATCTTCCAGAGATGGAACAAACTTGTTTTCTCCTGCTCCGGAGGGTAGGACTTGAATGGCTTCAAGTTACAAGAAAGGAGATGCCGACCAAACATCAGGAAGAGCTTTGTGACAGTAAGAGCTGTTTGACTTTGAAAGAGACTCCCACAAGAGCTGGTGGACTTTCCTTCCTTGGCATTTTTAAAGCAGAGGTTGGGTGGCCACCTGTCACAAATGCTTTAGTTGAGATGCCTACATTGCAGGGGGTTGGACTAGATGACCCTTGGGGTCCCTTCCAACTCTACAGTTCTATGATTCTATGAAATCAACAGGATTTTCCTTTGGGAAAACATAGTTAGGATTGGGCTATAAAGCTGGAATCCTAAACTTGGGGAAAGCAATTCAGTGGCAGAACACCTTTTCTGTACACAGAAAACCCCTGGTTCAATTTCCCGCATCTTCAGGCAAGTCTGGGATTGTTCCTCACCTGAAAATCTGGAGAGCCGTAGACAGTCGTGATGGACCACTGGTCTGACTGGCATATGGCAACTTCTGATGCTCCTAACATGCTTACTAGGAAGCAGTCACGCAGTGAGACGTCTGAAGAAAACATGCTCAGGGTTGCACTGTAACACCCAGAGGTTTCACATGTTTACTCAGAAATACACCCGAGTTCAATGGGGCTTCTGCCCGAGTTGAGATAGAAATAGATGTAGAAATAAATGCCAATACAGTTTAGATATTGGCCATAATTGAGAAACTATTTATGGATAATTACTTATGAACATATTTCACGCTCTGCCTTTTCACATTCTTGCTTTGGCCCCGCCCACCCCGGCAAGGGAGTCTCGCCGTCACGTGACCCGCTCCGCCAACGTCACTTCCGCCCCGCCCCTCTTCTCCCGACATCACTTTCGGATAAGCAAAGCGAACGGCAAACCCGGAAGGAGGAAGCGGCGCAGGAGGCGGAATAATCCGGGGTCCGAAACTGAGGTGCGGCTCTTCTCCGCCGCCCCGGGCTCGCTCCGCGGCTCAAGCGGCTCCTGCCCTGGAGGGTAAAGTGGCCCGAGGCGTCCGGTGGCCCCTGGAGCAGACGCCTGGCCCGCAGAGCCCCTCGCGGACTTGGGGGAGGAGGGGGAGATTTGAACCCAGGTCTCCTGCATCCAAGCCCCCCCCCACACTCGCCAGAACTTTCTAGGAAGCTGGGCTTGAAACATTCGCGCTTGCTCTCTTTGAAACTCAGGAATCCGATTTTCTCTCCCCCCCCCACCTCCCCGCCCCCGTCTCCGCCTCTTGGTCAGGCACTGAAGGGCTGCTTCTCTCTATGACGGGGGATTTTGCCCTGTTTCTAACTATGATAAGCCCATGTCTCGGGTTTGTTTGATTAAATGCTGCTCCATTGCAAAATGAAAATAAAACAAATCTTTCCATATAGAATGCCATGATGTCAAGAAAGAAGTGTTCTAGCTTAGCCTTTTCCCTGGCATACTGATTTTCTGAGTGCAGGGAATGCTTTGTTTGTTTGTATATATGGAGAAACATTCAGTTGTATGTACCTCCACCTACAATGTAAAGTGGTACAGCCCAGGTATAGCCAGCTTATCCCATCAGTTCTTTTATCTCCAGTTGATGACCTGTAGCTCAATAGATTTCTGTATTTGCTTTTTTTAAATATTTCAGTCTTGACCATTCTCTCCACTCCCCAGAACCTGTCTGAATGAGTACAGCCCAAGGGGGCTGGAGTTGTGACATGGTACAACCAGGCGGATGCCCGGCAAATGACTGCGGCATGATGGGCGATGATTCCTCTCTGGGCAGAGCTGCCACCATTCACCTTCCAGCTGAGCTGGCAGGACATGAGGTGGTGCAGCACTTTCTGGCTGAAAACAGAGATCTCAAAGGTGAGGACCTCGTGAACTGAGTTTGGCATGCAGAAAATAATCAATTGGATTGTTGAAATGTTCACTTTTTTAATTCCAGCACTCAGTTTGAACTCAGTACAGTGGTACCTCAGGTTACATATGCTTCAGGTTAAGAACTCTGCTAACCCAGAAATAATGCTTCAGGTTAAGAACTTTGCTTCAGGATGAGAACAGAAATCGGGCAGCGGCAGCGGGAGGCACCATTAGCTAAAGTGGTGCTTCAGGTTAAGAACAGTTTCAGGTTAAGAACGGACCTCTGGAACGAATTAAGTTCTTAACCAGAGGTACCACTGTACATGATTTCCACCATGAGTGTTTCTGTGACTGGGTGGTGTCAGAGTGGGTGGCTCACTAGAATTGTTTAAATCAGAATTCTGCAACTTAGTGTCCTCCAGATGCTTTGGACCCGAACGCCCATTATTCTCAACCATTGGGCATGCTGGCAAGGGCTAATGGGAGTATTATTCCAACTTCTCAAGGGTACCATGTTTGGAAACACTAGTTTAGATTGATAAGATTCTATATTCTCACTTTTTTTTAACTTCAGTAGTGCCAGATACATTTGTGAAGTAAAACTCTTGAAGTGGACTTAATGGGATTTGACTACTGGGAGTGATGAGATGGGTTCAAACTGATAAAGCTAAAGTTTGTTCAGCTTGTTTATGTCATTTCAATACTGGCCAGTAACCAAAATTCTCTGGGCAGTTTACGATAAAAATATAAAGGATTAGAGGGTGATTCCTATGCCTGTTAGAGTAAGGAGCTCTTGCTTTCCTGACTGAACTAGTCTTGTAAAACACACACATTTGCTACCCTAACTCGCTATAATAAAAGCCAAACTAAACCAGCTAGGGAATTATTTGCTCTTAGGTCAGGGACAGTGAACCTGTAGTCCTCCAAATGTTTTAGGACTGCAGCTGCCAATTCAATTCCATTTATTACGGTCAACGACCAGTATACACACGCACACACACAGAGTTACATACAAATCAGCAATAGATATAGATTAAAATTGGTCTAATGTTAACTAAAAGGGGATGACCACCTTGCTATTAAAATATGATTAATAATCATTGCTTTATAAGAATTGGATTTAAGATAATTATAAGAATCCACTGATCAGAGAATAGTGTTGCTTAACCCGAAAAAACAGATCCGGAGTCTCTTGTTTGCTCTGCCCGAAGCTTAATTGCAACAACGCAAAACTTTGCCACTGCGGCAGTGACCTTAGGATTGGAATCAGAGAGTAGCCAGTACATATAGTAGTCTTCAGGCCATCCCGGGTACTCCCTTAATAGGGGGGAGATAAGTTCATTCCGTAAAATCCTATAAAAACGGCAACGGAGAAGCACGTGTTCTGTTGTCTCGACATCTCCGGCGTTGCATGGGCAGAGTCTGTCGCCCAGTGGAACCCGCCTATACTTCTCATCCAAAACGGCAGATGGCAACACATGATGACGGGCCAAAGTAAATGCCCTTCTATGGGATGGGACTTCGAGCTGGGTTAAATACCTAGCTGGAAGCAGTGCAGCTGCCATAATCTCTGACCATTGACCCATACTGGCTGGTGCTGATGGGAGTTAAGAGTCCAACAACACTCAGAGAGGGCACATATTCCCCATCCCTTCTCTGAGCAGTTGCTGTTTTTCCATGCCAGAAAAGGATTTATTCATGCATTTTGTTTTAAGGTCCAGGTTTAATTTCATTAGAGATTCCAAAAGGTCTTCCATCCCTAAAACCATTTTGGGATATGCAGGAATATCTTTGTAGCTCTTACTTTCCTAGGGTGGGTGATAAAATGTGGTAGAGAAGAGGTGCTTCAGCCACCTTTGGTAGAATCAGTGTCTATAGCGCAGGGACAAACGAGTAAAGTGGGTGTTGTTAAATCACAACTGATTTGCAGCTGACAGTAGAAGTATATTAATGCTGTTTTTGCTGTGGAACTGGCCTATGAAATACTATTTATAAAAACAGAAAATAAAAAGCAAGCTAAAAGCAGTGGCTTTTGAATCTAAAGTAATTGAAATCTTGCATACCTAAATTACAGCTGTCTGTTCTTTTTAATAATGTTTTTATTTATTTTCATGGTACAGAAGATAAATTTTGAGAAAACAATTGTTACAACAGTAAACAACAAATAACTTGTCCTGACAAAATTACAGACTTTAATCATGCCATGTGCTGAAGTTTCATTTGATTACTATAAGAGATCACATTAAGATAAGATAAGATAAGATAAGATAATTTATTACATTTCCACATGAGTGCTGGGTGGATTCCTGCCACAGTCTGAACAATTTATGTACTCAATAAATTCTAACCCTTCAATTCCAAAAATATCCTAAACAAATTTACTTGACTTCTTAGTGCTTAGAATGACAGAATGCGTCATTGTATACTACTAAAACAGAGAACTGCCCTTTCAAAGCAGGAGTGTAGACTCTTTTTGCAGAATGAAAGTAAGCAGTGGCTTGGTTTACATGTAATGCTATGTAAGCCAAATCACAATTTAACACAAGTGAGCAAACTCTTCCACTGCTTTGCTCCATTATTTTGTTGATGCATTGCACCAAGCCATTGTTTGGCTTATTATATTTTCCAAACCTGGGCTCTTGGTTTAGCTCTCCGAAGCAAACCACAAGCTGTCAACCAAATCTACAATTCTATGATTCCATGTTTCTAACCATAGGAGAAACCTTGGCTTGGCTCACCTCAGCAGCAAAATGACTGGAGAGGAGCAAAGCAGTCATAGTCTGCCAGCCCTTGGATTGCTTGCCCAAAGCCATGGTGTGGCTCAGCATTACGTGTGAAAGGCACACCCTTCCTTATTCATCTTCATTCAGTCCCATAAGCAGGTGGAATGTAATGATTCCTTTCCTCGTGGAGAAGCAGGCACATTGATCCCACAAACATCCCTTGTCTCTGTTCTGCTGGTAGAAGCTATCCGACAAAGTAACCACATGCTGCGGGAGCGCTACAAGGAGTTCCTGCAATTCCAGGCTTCTCACAAGGAGGAGAAGGAGTTCCTCATGCTCAAGTTCCAGGAAGCTCGACTTGTGGTGGAAAAGCTGCACTTAGAACGCACAGGGCTGAAAAAGCAGTTGGAGCTAGCTGTCCAGGAACTGGAGCAACTGAAGGAGCAACTGGTAAGAGGGAGGGCTGAAGTGTCGAGGTGGGGGGCGGGCTCCCTTCAACTCCTCTCTCCCATGCTTCTGTTTAAGGGCAGCTCCTCTGACAAAGAAGCTGTGTGTGTTGACATCATGGACAGAGGAGAATCAGGAAAAGCAGTGAAACAATTTCAGTCATTTTATGTGTATCAGATTTTTTTGCTTTCCTGCTCACAGACAGCATCTCAGCCATTTCCCACAGAGAAAGAGGCCTCTGGAGCACAAGAGGAGCCAGACACTGTAACCCTTACTCAAGGAGAAGCTGTACTTGCTCTGGTAAGGAGAAGCATTGTGTAGCTAGGTGAGTGGGTGTAAAGTCTGAGCTTGTCCCAAAGAAATAATACGTCACAGCTATCAAAGCTACACACACTCACACTCACACTCTTATCTTGTAGATTGTGCTGGGAGGGTTGGACATTGGATCTCAATGGTTGATGTGTTGTAAATTTTCAGTCATGATTATACACTTTCCCTTTTCTAGGTCCCTGAGATGCCACAGCAGAAAAAGGAGACGCTGGAGGAGGATTTGAAGGAGCTCCAGGAAGCCAACCAGGTCTTGCAGAAAGACAAGCTGGCATTGCAGGCCGAGATCTGTGCACTGCAACAAGCAGTGAAGGGCACCTCGCCCACAGAAAAGCCTGCAGTAAAGATTAAGGTGAGAGTTGGTGGGGGAAACAACAGAACATGTGAAAGGGACAAAGCTCCTATGGAGTTTAGAATAGGGGTGTAACTGTTATGAAGCATGCAGTTTGCCTGCAATCCTTCTGTTCCCACCTGCAACCCTGGCACCCCCTTCTTAGGGTCTTTCGACAATGAGAACTGAATGCACTCCAGAATTTGGGCCGTTGAGGCTTAACAAAGATAAATCGAAAATAAATTTTATTGTATAAAAAGGAAATTGGCTTACTTATTAATGTTGTTGAACAGAATCAATAAACAATATATTGACGGTAGGCTAAGTTTAAAGCCACTACAAATAGTAAGAACTATTTGTCTTCAAAAAAGCATGCCTTGGAACACATAAAACCAGGATGCAGTGCGACTGGTCAGCCTAATAGTGGAGGGAGAAAGATGTTTGGCTGAATGAAGGGAAGGGGGCGATCTGGCTCAAGGGGTGAAGGTGGTAACAGAAGGAAAATGGATACTGGCGAGAGCTTTTAGAAAGGGAAGGGGAGGTTGTCAAGAGGAGGAAATGAGTTTGGACTGTGATTAAGTGAAGCTCTGGGAAAGTTTTTAAAGTATGAATTGAAAGTGGGTGGGGGACTTTGGGGCAATGGCTGAGAGTAAAGATTCCATTATTGCAGTGGGTGGCTATGGGAAGGAGAATATGAAATTCTGAGGAGAAACAGCAACAGAAGAAAAGAGCAGCGCAAGGGGATGAAGGAAAGTACAGCGGTACCTCGGTTTACAAACGTAATCCGTTCCAGAAGTCCGTTCTTAAACCAAAACCATTCTTAAACTGAGGCGCGCTTTCCCTAATGAGGTCTCCCACTGCCGGTGCCCTTCCACCATTCAGCTTCTGTTCTTAGACCGAGGTAAAGTTCTCAAATCAAGACACTATTTCCAGTTTTGCAGAGTTTGTAAACCAAGTCGTTCTTAAACTGGACTGTTCTTAAACCGAGGTACCACTGTAGATCTCTCCAAGAAACAGGGATCTGATTGGGCTCAAAAGCAGGAAATAGGAGAAGAGTAAAGAGTAAAGCTTTGGCCAGCTGATGGGCTTTCTGAGAGGAAAGGGGATGGTATTTGTCCTTAGTTCTGTGAGGTGGCTGCTTGATGTATTGAGTTGAGGAAGGAGAAGGGCAAAGGAAAGTCTACAGGAGAATGAGGTCCCTTTGGGATCCAAAAGATTCCTTGTTGCTAAGGTGAAAAGCATTGCCTTTTAAAACTCAAGTTGGCCTTAAAAAAAAAAAAAGTAGAGTGGCAGTGATTGGGAGCGAAGTTTTTAAATGCTGCTAACCAGGAAGCGGTCTTCCTAAATTTTTGAGAACTGGCTTCCAAAAATGCATTGTTCTTGTGCTGTGCCAAGGGAAGGAGAGATGGGTAGCATAGCTCTTGGGCTCTTCTGGCAGAAGCCTCAGGCCATTGAGACCTCTTGATTTTAAATATTAATTAATTTTCTATACCACCCTTCATCTGACTATAACTGGGCCGTTTGCAATATAAGAACACAGAAATACCTACAATAGTAACAAATAACGCCACGCCCCCAGTTAAAAGACCATAGATTTTTAATTTTCCAAAAGAAGAAGACAAACGTTCTTGCCTGGTGCCTAAAGATAAGTAACAAGTGTCAGGTGAGCGTCCCTAGGGAGAGCATCCCACAAGCAGGAGCCACCACAGAAAAGGCCCATTCTTGTGTTGCTACCCTCAGGACCCCTCGTGGAGGAGGCACACGAAGAAGGGCCTTAGGGTCTGGGTAAGTTCATATGGGGAGAG
Organism: Darevskia mixta; assembly: GCA_034641385.1. NCBI lineage: Eukaryota > Metazoa > Chordata > Lepidosauria > Squamata > Lacertidae > Darevskia > Darevskia mixta. The sequence goes on along the minus strand of JAWWNH010000067.1, from coordinate 1,801,740 downwards.
TCAGTCCTTGAGGTATTGCGGTCCTAAGCCATTTAAGGCTTTATAGGTCAAAAACAGCAGTTTGAATTGGGCCCGGAAACTAATTAGCAGCCAGTGCAGTTGGGGCATGATTGGTGTCACCGTATTGGCCCGAATATAAGCCGCACCCACAAATAAGCCGCACCTTTAAAATTCAAGGAAAAAAAAAAAGACAATACCCAAATATTAAGCCGCCCCCTTAAAATTCTGCAGGCACTCACATCCATTCCATTTTACTGTATGTCTGTTTCTGCAGCCATATTATAAAAGCCAATTTTCATAAGGTCGCGAATTTAAACCGCACTTTAACTTGGTTGGAATTTGAAAAAAAGTGTGGCTTATATTCGGGCCAATACGGTATATACTCAAACCATTTTTCCCCAGTGAGCAACCTGGCTGCCGAATTCTACACCACTTGAAGTTTCCAAATTGTCTGCAGATTATTATAAACACTAATAATCTAGTTTACTAGAGCACAGACAACCAAAGTTAGGATAGGGACACAGCTGAGTGACCTGAAACACAGGCCCAAATGAGGGTCTGAGTGAGTGATTTGATGCAGGGAAATATACTGGAAAACATCCATGTCCCTGCACTGACATCTCTGCATGCAGATCCAGCAATCATAAGAATCAGTGTTTGCTGCCAAACAGTAAGTCCAATTGTGGCAGAAACATCTGCTGCCCCAGTGGGAATTCACAATAACCAAGCTCTAAGTCCATGTGAGGTATAGGAACGTCCTGGCACAATGGATACAGCAGCAGAGAAGCTGCAGGACTGTGGCTACTTGTCCACTCAAGGGCAGCCTGTTAGCAATCAAACAGATGTCAGTCAGGCACATCCTCTCCTTCCACCAGCACTGTCCTGGTAGGGATGCAGGTGGGCCACCAGCTGAGGCTGATGGAAAGCACTCTGCACCACTAAGCCCACCTGAGCCTCAGGTGACAGCAAAGGATCCAGAAGTACCCCCAAGCTGCATACCTGCTCCTTCAGAAGAAGTGTAACCCCATCAAGAGCAGGCCACCTCCCACCCCTTTGGTCTAGGGAACTGTCCACTAACAGTGTTGCAGTCTTATCTGGATTGAGCTTCAGTTTGATTAGCTACTTGTGGGGTGAGAGAGACGGAAGAATTGCCATTTTAGGTGATCATTTCTTGGCTTAACACTATCAGGAGTCTGGCGAAAAGTAGAACTGATAAGGGAGGAAGGCAAAGATTTACAGTGAAGGGGATGGCAATCCGTGCAGTTAGCAGGACACATTGCAACCCAGTTTGCTTAAATATGCCTTGTGTGAGTTACAATAAAGGAATCTCTGTTGTTGTTTCTCCCAGCCAAAACAAAAAATTCCTTCTCAGATACAGGGTATCATTCTTATAGCAAAATCTGGGTTTTGGGGTGTTCCGTAACATATTGAATCTGATAAAGTTTAACTCATCTGGTTACCTTTCCAGGAGAATGGAGCTGCAGAAGAACAACCTGTGGAGTTGGAATCCTTGCAGGGCTCAGGGGCCAGGTAAGAGCCCCCGAGCATGGAGAAACCAAGAGAATGGTCCTTGGGAAGCCAGACCATATGTGCTCCTATTTATTTTATGTTATCAGATTTATAATAACAGACTTATACACTGCCTTTTAATCAAGTGGCCCAGGTAGTTACAATAAAATACTAAAAACATTACAAAATAACTAATACCGAAAAATAAGCTAAATGAGCACATTTGTAAAAGCAGCATAATCTCATATGAACCTGAATAAAACAGATCAACAAACATTTAAAAGTCTGGGAAAATAAAAAAGGTGTTTCTGGCACTAGGCTAAGACATCAAGATAATGCCTGCCAGGCATTTCTAGGGATAGCGCCTCCAAAGCAGGCTTCCAGCCAGAGTCTTTTCCCCAGTAAACATCTGTAAAGTCTTAGGTGGTTGGGGGAATCTGGAGAGGGGCATCTGGTGATCTCAAAGGATGCTCCTGTTTATATGCCTGGAGTCCATTTCAGGATGCTTCCAGGTTGCAGGCTTTTGTCTAGTGGTACACAGTACCCATTACTGACTGTTATATAAGAAAAAATGAAAGAAGCAAGCTCAGCTTTTTCACCAGGTACAGTGGAACCTTGGTTGTCAAACGTAATCCATTCTGAAAGATCGTTTGACTTCCGAAATGTTCAACAACCGAGGCACAATTACTGGTCAGCAAATTCGTTTTAAAAAATGGAGAAACACGTTTGAAAACGAAGCATTCACTTCCGGGTTGTCGGTGTTCGGTTCCGAATTGTTCAGCTTCCGAAGCATTCGGCAACCGAGGTTCCACCATAGAATTAAGTCACCTAGGCAGTTCAGACGGAAACCCAGCATAGTTGTACTCTTGTACCAATAACCTATTGCAGAGCTTTCCAAACTTTTCATGCTGGTGACACACTTTTTAGACATGCATCATTTTGTGACACAGTAATTCAGTTTTACTAGCAAACCAGAGGTTAAACTAACCCCTTTCTGACCCCGGGAGGAGCATGGGGAATGTTCGTGGGACACACACTGCAGCCGACAGTGATCACAGCCAAATGTGATTGCCAGCCTCAGTCTCAGAAATCTCATTCTGCACGAAACTCTGGAGTTACCAAAGCCCAGCTTGGCAAGACTTGGTGGGCTGGTGTTCTGTGGCTAGAGACTGATTTGGGAGTGCTTGCAACTGGCTGAGAGTTGATGCTGCAAATTAGGTTGTGTGGTTTTGTGGGTTTTTTGTTTTTGTTTTGCAAACTCACAGTGCATCACCTTTCTTTCTTTACAGAAATAGTTCTGGGCAGGACCAGGCTGAAGAGCTATGCAAGAGGCTAAAGGAGGTAGAGGATGAGTAAGTTCATGATAATATGCTTATATTTTCTCAGGTATGTCCAGCCAGGCAGGCAGAATGTTGGAAGACATCTGGGGAGTGAAACTTACAGATGTTGGCAGGTAGTGTGTTTTGAGGAGGGGAGAGCCCATAAAGGAGATGTCCATGAATCCAGCTGTTAGTACAATGAGAAGAAGTCACAGCTGGGGCTTGTTTTATCCAGGGAAGCCTCCTTCCACTAAATGTGGCCAAGCACCAGCCATTTATGTGGCCTGGTCCCTGAAGCAGGTGGGAAGAGTAACTCAATATTGGTTAATCCCTGCCATTTAAGGAGAATGGGCAGAATTCATGTGGCCAGGATATTGAGGATGGGATGGCAAAATTGTCACTTCTGAGCCAGAAGCCACTGCAAAGAAATGCATATGGTAGAAAACAAGTTATTAGCAGTTACTGAGGTAGTAAACCTGCATTTGAGCTCCACCAGCTCACACTGCATGTATGGATTTCATATACAGTGGTACCTCGACTTACGAATTTAATGCGTTCCAAATGCACATTCGGAAGTCGAAAAACTCGTAAGTTGAAACGCGATTTCCCATAGGAATGCATTAAAAACGGATTAATGCGCTCCTATGGGAAGAGAAATCGGGGGTCACTTACCTTTTCGATGTGGACGGCCAGGCTCCCGCAGCTCTCCTTCTCTTGCAGGCGGCTCTGAGGGGTGCTCACCACCGCCATGGCGTGGCAAAAAGCCGCGCTGGGCCGTTTCGGCCGAAAAAAACAAACCTTGCCGGGCTCCCCCGGCATGTCAAAAAAGCCACGCGGGGCGTCCCCGACGCGGTAAAAAGCCGCGCTGGGCCGAAACGGCCCGAAAAAAACCCCCTTGCCGGGCTCCCCCGGCATGCGCTGGGCCGTTTCGGCCTGAAAAAAAAACCCTTGCCGGGCTCCCCCGGCATGCCAAAAAAGCCGCGCGGGGCGTCCCCGACGCGGTAAAAAGCTGCGTGGGGCGTCCCCGACGTGGCAAAAAGCCGCGCTGGGCCATTTCGGCCCGAAAAAAAAAACCCTCGCTGGGCTCCCCTGGCATGCCAAAAAAGCCGCGCCCGGCGTCCCCGACGCGGTAAAAAGCCGCGCTGGGCCGAAACGGCCCGAAAAAAAAAGCCCCGGGAAAAAAACACAAAGCGCCGCCATCTTTGGAAGGAGGAGAATAAGCAGCCTCCAGCTGCTCCGGGCTCCGCTCGCATCCAAAATGGCTGCTGGAGCGAAGTCCCGCCTTCTCTCCCCTTCCATGTGACCTGTACCAAAGAAAAAAAACAAGAAAAAAAAACAAAAAATCCCCTCGGCTTCCGATTCGGAAGTCGAAGAATTCGTAAGCGGGCGCCCGGATTCTTCGCTTCGTAACTCGAAAAATACGTAAGTCGAGTTACTCGTAAGTCGAGGTACCACTGTAATAAAATGCTCATCCAGTTGTTTTTTAAACTTACCGTCAGGAAGAGGACTTGGCTAGAATTTCTCTTTGTGATACATGACTTTCTCTGTGCTGTTCATTTATGGAGGAGTGTGCATTCTTGAGCCCCCACCTATAGTGTGAGGTGGTGCAACCGAGACCCAGGCTTATTACCTCAGTGAGGAAAAGATTTTAGAGCAGGGCTGCTGGAATCTCTGGCCTTCCAGGGGTTGTTGGATTACAGTTCCCATCATCCCTGATCATTGGCTTTGCTGGCTGGAGCTGTTGGGAGTCAGACAATACTTTGAGGGATAAAGGTTTCCCATCAGTGCTTCAGAGTGCGTGTGCATTAACAGAATCATCAGGTCATGACAGAATCATACTTTCCCCCTCCTTCCCAACCTTGTGTAAGGACTGTCAGTGGAAGCGTGAAGGACAATAGCACTTTAAATCTTGGGGGCTGAAGAATGGCAGGTGAAAGGGTGGCAAATGTATAGTATTTGCAACACCCAAAGCAATGGAAAGTTTTGGAGGATGGAGTGTTGAGGTAGATGCTACTATCCCTCAGAATAATGAGCATTATTGGGTAAATCCTAGGATGAATGTCCTACCCACAAAAAACCCCTCCTCCCCCAGTGTAGCTTTGGTAGATCATAACTAGTATATTTTGGACAGGACATCAAGGGTTTGCTACCGAGTGATGGAACCTGTAGTGGCTAGTACTGAATTAGAGTAGAGGACATGCTATCTTGTGAAGTTCAACAGTCACGCATTTTATCATTTCAACCCCCAGGAGTTCAGCCCTTCGTCAACAGCTGGCATCAGCCAGAGAGGAGCTTGTGCGTCTGGCAGCATGGGAGCATGAGACCCAGCAGCAGCTACAAACACTGAGCAAGCAGTTGGAGGTGAATTGTCACTCTAGTATGAAAATCTTGTTCCCACAAGCTTGAGAGGTTCCTGTCCGTCCCACTTCACAGGTACTGACTGACCTGTGATCTGTCTCCCACTCTCATTACAGCAGGCTGGGGAGGACAAGGCCTCAGTAAAGGCTCAGGTGACTTCCTTGTTGGGGGAGTTGCAAGAGAGCCAAAGTCACCTGGAAACCTGCACACAGGAAAAGAAAGAGCTGGAGGAGAGGTGAGTCACACAGGAGACTTGTGTGGTCAGGCTGTGTGGTTGGCAAGTGGCTGGAGGGAGGCCTTTTTGCCTGCAGTGATGCAGACATTATGAAACAATGAGCTGGGCCTGCTCTGTGGGACAGGGAAATTGGCTCCACTGTCTTTCCTCTCCAAGCATACTGACCTCAAACTGGAAGAGATCATGTGATGTCCTTTGCGCGGCAGGGGTCTGGATGTGTCCTGTACCTGGCACCCTAAATCTGAACAGCCACATTTGCCTGATTAGTTTATGCCTCTGTGAAAAACACTAGGTGTTTTGAATACCAAAATCAAGACCCCGTCTTAGAAAAATATAGGAGACAGCTTTGAGCCATTAGAACTGGCAGCTGTAAGAGGGCCAGGCTTTTTTTTCTTCTTCCAGTGGTTAGGTGTCAAACCAAAAAGTGAGTTGGGAACTGCTGCTGGCCTTCCATGTGCTTTCTCACAGTGTATCGGATCACAAAAATAATGACAAAAAATGTTGAAGAGCTGGCGATGCTTCTTTGATATTTTCACCTCTGTCACTTGCTTTGGTGAAGAGGTCGGCAGGTTGCTTCTTCAGGAATGCAAGCAGCTATGATGGAAAGTTCAGAGAGACCCCCACCCCCAGTTACATGCACATCCTCAACAGTGGCCCACTTTCCATGTGAAGCCACAGAAGAGGATGACAGCACCGAGAACTTTGATGAAGAAGATTCAAGGAGTTGCGTAGAAAACCTATTGAATCAAACAATGCTGGATCTAGTGCTGTCATGGTACATATTTTCTGGGGTGAAAAGGCAAGGGTAATTCTGTCTACCCAGGAAATCTTGGCTAGCAGGTAGAGAGCTAGATTTGTCTTTTCTGCTGTGCTACAGGGTCCGTGCAGCTGGCGAAAGACTCCAACATCTTGAAAAGGAGGCTGAAGCCCGCAACAAACAGCACAGTGTGCAAGTGGATCAGTTGCGCTTGCAGGTGCAAAATCTAGAAAGTGCCTTGAGAGTGGAGCGGCAGAGCGCCACAGAGGAAAAGTGAGTGAGAGAGCCAAGAGCCTGGGGGATTTAGCCCTGTGGCAAGTACCTATAAACTGATCTATTCCCTCTCTCCTCTATAGGAGAAAATTAGCTCAGCTGCAGGTGGCCTATCACCAACTCTTCCAGGAATATGACTCTCATATCAAAGCCGGTCTAGAAAATGAGAAGCGGAGCCAGGTGGGAGAAATGATGATTTGTAATGAAAACCTTAATTCTATAAAGGGTCCCTTTTCCACTTTGTCTTGGTAGGGGCGGGGAGGTAGATTGAGATGTCATGCTTCATTTTTCCTCTAGCAACATGCAGCACCTGATACTTTTTAGAGCTGCCCCATTTCTTCCAACCTATCAGAGTTCTGGTTTTCTCATTTTTCCTGGCATTTGCCCCTCATTCCTGTGTTGGGGTGGCTAATGCACGACCACAGACCATTTCTAGTTCCTTGAAATAAGTTTTTTAATAATCATAATAATAACTGTTCCCATGTGTCCCATGATGCCAAAAGTTGCTTTATGGGCCCCAGCCCCCCAAATCTGTCCATTTAAAAAAATAAAATATACTATACTGATAATTCCTGTTTATCATTTGCAATAAAGAAATTTGTGCCCAAAGTTGGCTTTTTAAAAGGTTTTAATTCTTAAAAAATACTGACAATTCCTATGCTGACAAAAGCACCCCAATTGCTTTTTAAAACTTGAAAAAGAAAACAGGTGACACGCCCCATGTCAAATGATCATCACCTGTACTCTTATTAAATTTAGTAATAATGAGTGACGAAAATGGTTTAAAATGGGTGTAGTTTATTGAGGGGCCTTTTGGAAGGCTTACCTTCTTTTGCAACAACTTTACACTTCAGCCTTGGCTCCTAGAGGGTTGGTCATTGTGGCCCTGGGCCTGAAAAACTTTAGCCACCCTTGTTCTATATAGTTTCAAAATGTTTGGAAGGAGCAGTATTTTATTTGATAAAATAGTAATAAGAATAATTTCCTAGTTGTATTGCTTGTGGCGGAGTGGGTTCTCCAGTTACAAAAACAAAAAGGTACGTGTGTATATATCGTATTTATATATCAGTCACACTAAGGTCAGAAAGAAGTTTATTTCCAAAGTAACTATAGTGGCCTGTTGTACTAAATATAAGTGCATACCCTTTGTATACCTTTTTTAAGAGTAATCCCAACAAACTCTTAATAGATTTTAGCCATGTTAAAAATTAAAACAAGGCAGTCTTCTTATTCTGATTTAATTAATTTAGAACCATTGGCATGCAGTCCCCAACAGAAAAAGTTGCCTGCAGTGCTGCAGCATTATTGAACTCTGTCCCCTCCTCAGGGTTTGGATGTGCGGGCTGCTGAATTGTCTGAGCAATTACAGCAGGCTGAAGAGGCTCTGGTGGCCAAGCAGGAACTGATTGACAAGCTGAAGGAGGAGGCTGAACAGCACAAGGCTATCATGGAGACTGTGCCTGTGCTCAAGGCACAGGTGAGTAGGGAATAAAGTTTGCCTTGGGGATGTAGCCATGCTGGAAAAGGGATTGGTGTGTATGTTTGTGGCAACCTGGGGAAAGTGAGTAGTGCAGTGTAAGAGGTAAAGTAGCTGTCACCCTACTCTTTTTATTCAGGCTGAGATCTACAAGACAGACTTCTTGGCAGAGCGTCACGCTCGTGAAAAACTACATGAACAGCGAGAGGCCCTGCTGGAGCAAGTTGCACAACTGCAGAGAGATTATGGGAAGCTGCAATCAGAATCTGAGGGAGTCAGACGGTGAGTAGGGGATGGATGGAAACACTGACACACCTAGAATGTAGCAGTTTGTCCACATCAACTGTGATGTTGGTATCTTGTGTTGAGCTTCTTTTGATTTTGGGCAGGGTATGAAAGCGGTCTGTAGCCAAAGGCAACGAACCTTACACGTCTTTCACTTTTCCTGGGAAAGGGTTAGTATTACAAATAAACTGAATTGTGGTTATCTCTCCCGAAACAGTTCTCTGATGGAAGAGATGAGGAATCGCCATTCAGAAATGCGCCCACAACCTCAGTCAGGTGTGTGTTTTACTGTTGCTTATCCTTAAAAAAAAATCAGTTCACACACAAGCACATACTGCTTATATTATTTCTAATCAATTTGGCTTGTTTTAACAATTCCTTTAAAAAAACCAAAAACTTTATTGCCTGCCTTTATTTATTGCTGGTTAACCATTCTGGCATCTTGAACCTGCTGTCATCTTTCCACAAGTGTGGCATATATTCCTCCTAAGCATCTAGCATTATGGTTTTTAAATATACTCCATCCCTCTTGATTCCCTCTTCTGCTTTCTTGAAGGAACTTACAGCTATCAGAGCAAATGTGAAGTGTTGTTGTCACTGCTAACATGAGGGAGTAAATATACTGTTGCATGCAGATTAACTGTACTTTTCTTGTCCTTCCAGGTTTCCTGAGGGGTCCTGCCCCATTCCACCCCCAGCTTCTAACAGGGAGAAGACAGAGCCTTGCTGAAGAACTGATGGAGTTCTCTTGTCCCAAGTGCCAGTACAGGGCTCCAGACATGGACACACTACAAATCCATGTCATGGACTGTATCCAGTGACACTGATTGAGAAAGGGAACGAGTGTTCCATTCTGTGGTATCATTTTGTTGCCTTAAGCCAAACCAGCAGTACAGCTAAGAGTTTACCTTGGAGCAAAGATCATTGACTGTTTCCTTTCTACCTGTATGTCATTAACTTTTTTCCTTCTATGAAAATGGTTAAGCATGCTGCTGTCCTCCTTCAGAGCCTGGCTACCATAGCCATGGGGGTTTCACTGTTTTAGGTTTGTGTGAAATAATGTGTTTGATCTACTGTATGTCAAGAGGGTTCAGCCACCCCTTTAATATAACAAACAATACATATCTCAGTAGCTCTTTTAAGGGTGCTTCTCCATGAAGACTGCTAGTTCTTGCTTCCTCTATGTGCCTCCCAAAATATAGGAAGAATCCTCCAAGCTAAATACCCTAACTGTGCCTTATACATTTCCTCAGCCAAGCTGTGATGAAGTAAGCCCATGCAATAGAAAAAGAGAATAAGTTATTTCTTTTGTTTTCTAAGAGGTATGCCCAGTTGAAACTGCTTATTGGGGTTAGTTACCAGTATTCCTACAGTATGAAGAGTCACTATATGACTCCTACTTCTCTAAAGTCAATTAAAGTAAAGTTCAAGATCAGCAATGACTTTTCTACTTATACCAGGCATATTCCCTCCTCTCTTAACAGCGTGTAAGTACTTCACCCTTCCAAATACCACAATAGTTGTAGAAATCAACTTTATTAACTCAATCACCAATAATTTACAACCCAAGAAACAATCCATGAAGCTGAGCTTGGTGCTGCTCCTCCAGGTTTCCTCTGCTCCTCCAAGCCCATGATTGGGTTTTAACGGAGGTGCTTCATAATGAGAGGAGAGACCTCTGGCCCAACCAAATGGCTTTTTAAGTCACCCACCCTCCTTTTGGACCAGCTGCTCAGTCTGACCAAAAGCTGGGAGAGCTCAATAACAAGCAGAACTATTCCAATAAATAATTCAAGTTACCATCTTCTCCAAAATCAAGAGTGTCCGCAATTTACCTGCTTGCAGGAAATGACTTCAAAATTAATCACATCAGATGGCAGGAAGGAACCAGCCACCAACTGATAAGGAACGTTCTGAGGATCATTTTGCTGTAGAAGGTAACTGCACACTGATCCAAAGGCTCAGGTGCTGCCCTTGTCAATCCCAGAACCTACAGTGGATAAAAGAAAACTATTTTGCCACCTCATGATGCAGCTTCAGGGCTGGCACTGGAATTATTATCCTGAGGGGAAGCACTGGCCCCACGGGGTGTCACTTCAATGATACGTGGTTTGTCAATGATGCGAGCGGTCTGGTTGCCCTTCTCCACAATGCCAATGATCCAGGCTTGGTGTCCTTCTCCATATTTGGGAGATTTGATCTCTGCGCAGAAGCGAGCAGCCTGCTCTCGGGGTAAACAGATCAGCAGCCCACCTGCCATGTAAGAGAGCAAGTTAAGGTCACTTACAGATTTAAATTCCCTTCAACCCCACCTTCAGCTCCTGTAGCGCAGGCTATCCATCTTACCAGATGTCTCGGGGGATGTTCCTTGTAGTAGCCGTGACCGGTTGCCACACGCTTTGCTAATAGCGGCCATTTTGGCAAGGATAGGCAGATTGTGGATGACAAATGACACCTCACTGCGCTGCTGTTTGGCCAAATTCTGGGCATGACCCAGAATACCAAAGCCTGTAATATCTGTAGCAGCATGGGCATTGAAAGTATGCATCAAGCTGGCAGCTGAAAGACCAAGAGCATGAACATTTAAAAGCAGAAGTAATGGCAGTCACAATTGCTACTAGCAATCTCCAAACAACCACTGTCTAGCCTATACCTAATACAGCAAGAAGCAGTCACTACTTCATCAGGAGGCAGCTTCTGGAGGGTAGTAGCAACATTATGTGTTCAGCAGGGATGCAGTAACCTTTGGCATTACATATACGATGTACATTAATTCTTCATAATACCTGCCCATCATGGTATTGGGAAATCAGGTCCACTCAGGTCCTAGAACCTCATGTCTAAAAGGATGGAAATCTTTTCAGCCCAAGGGCTGCACTCCCTTGCAAGCCACTTTCCGGGGACTTCATGTCAGTGTTAAGACACAGGCAGAGAAATGGATACTAGGGATGCACATTGGCTGTATGTGTACCCTGAATTCATGGAAGGTCCTCACATTCCTTCAGAAGGGGTGCCCATGCCTGCAAGTTGCATTAGTGGCCAAAATTGTGGAAACCTTTTGGAAAAAGTGTATTTCCGAGGTTTGATGGCCCTTTTTTGGAGTAATACCATAACATTATATATCAGTGAAAGATAATTTAATGAAAAATGTAATGCAGTAACTTTTATGAAGGATTATTTATTACAACAGCAGTCATAAAGAAGAAACGTGAAACAAATAAAAAAAATGAGATATACAAAAATTATCATGTTAGTTTATATGGTAGTTGGGTAACCTTTAGCTTTAATTACGGCCTTACAACACAATTACGGCCTTACAACACTTTCCTGTGGAGTGAACCAAGGTTTTTTTTAGTTCTGCAGCTGTAATAATGTGAAACCAATATTGAATTATTGCCTCCATTAATTGGGTTTTCTTGCTGGATTGCTTCTGACTAACAAGTTTCTTTAGTCAGCGCCATAGATTTTCGACTGGGTTAAGGGGTCTGGGCTATGTATTACTGGGCATTTACATTCCCATTAATAATGCAAATTCTGCCCACACCTTTTGCTGCCATACAGCCCCAGATCATAACACTAACTGGGTGTTTCATGGTACTTGTAATGCAAGCAGAATGGAAATCTTCTCCGATTCTTCTCACGTATTTCATGCCATCACTACCAAAAGCAAGGAGATTTGGTCTCATCACTCCAAATAACACTCTCCCATTGTTCCGCTGTCCAGTTAACATGGGTTTTAGCCCAGTTTGATCTTTTCAACCTTTGTTTGAAAGATAGCAATGGCTTTTTCCTTGGAATTCTAGCATTTAGACCGTATTCCTGCAGTCTGTGCCAAACAGTTCTTGCATTCAACTTCACATTACATTGCACCATGTCATCTTGTATACACCCAGATGATTTTCTTCTGTCCCAGACACAGTCTCTCAATTCTTCCAGTCACTTGCTGTTGTGCACCGTTTCCTGCCTTTACCAGTCTGATTTTGTAGTGACTGAGTCTCCTTATACCTCTTCAAAAATTTAGAAATGCCACCTTTGGTTAAGTTTCCACCAATTTTTCTTCTAATTTCTTCATAATTGTAGCCTTGTTCACTTAATAGTACTATTTTATTAAATGAAAGAACAAAAAAACCCCAGCTTGATAGCAACCACATAACACACTGACAAATGTCCTCCTCTCAGCTCCAATACATATCAATAGCTGAATCCTACTGTGACCTGATTGCATCATTGCCCAAAGGATTGGCTCTCTAAACACTCATGCTCATGAGCTACATTCAAATGAAGGATAGCTACTGCATATCAACCTAAGCAAGTTGTGCTTCCTTTTTCTGGTTATTTGGCTATAACTTTTGACAGATAACTGAACAAACTTTGTTGCATTACATTCTTCATTAAATTATCTTTCCATTGATATATAATTTTATGGTATTACTAAAAAAAGTGTTATGAGCCATCAAACCTCAGAAATACACTTTCCCCAAAACATTTCCACAATTTGGGCCACTAGTGTACATCCAGTTCTGCCAGCAAATTAAGTTATGAACTCAATTTCCCCTTTATTTAAAAGTATCAAATTTTGAAGGTGATCTGCACTAGGGCTGGGCGATATCTGGTTTTCAATATAATGATATATCACCAGCTGAACATTGCAATATACCGATACATCACTATATCTGAAATAAGATGGAGCTACGTAAAGGCGAACATGGTACTAAGTTACAGGTCTAAATCACCACACACTGATTAAATCATCACTTTCATCAGCAGGCAAGCCAAAATGCATCCAAACAGGGCTTTGATTTTGAGCTTGGATATTCAGGCCCAGGACAATCCAAAATATAGTGGTGAATCAGAGTGAATACAAATAATCTGGGAAAATATTGAACCAAAATAAAATAAAATAAATAAATCTAAATTTAATGCATATAATTATATGAAAATTAACTCAATGATAGCATGCTTCAACTAAACCATTAAAATTTCTGGAGAATATATTAATGTTCTATGCAGTTTTAGGGGCAAATTAAAAATTTACAATATTAATTAAACTTGCAAATGATTAACAATTTAATCTGTTTTCTACTAATTTAAGAATAATTTATTAGTGTCAAGTTGCATCTCCTTCCTAACTCAGAGGGCCAATTGCAATTCTATGCATGAGTAAGCCCCACTGAGTTAAGCTAAACTTACTTCTACTTTCCTGTGAGTAAGCCCCACTGAATTTACTAGGGCTTACTTCTGAGTAGACACACATTTGCTTGCACTGCTTACCAACAAGCACCTACCCTCCCCATCATTCTTGCCTCACAACACTCAACCTCCCATTTCAGCATGAGGCAACTGTTAAATCTTCCCCCTCTTCATTTCCTCTTATTGTGACACAGAAGGCCCCCATCCCACCATTCTCTCCCTTTTTATCAAAGGGAAGGAGGAAGGGCAAGCAAGGAAATAGATAGCATCCTTTAAATTAAAAAAAGCCTTTTTATATGAGGGGAGCTATTTAGGGCGAACCAACTATGTCTTACACAGCAACTTGTTTTTTTGTTCTTACTTTTACGGGGGCGGGGGAGAAGGGGCTGCATCAAAGCCTCAGACATACACCCGCGCACAGTGGCAGAAGGGGAGATGGGAATAAAGAGAGCCTTAACAGGGCAACTTGGGTTTTTGTTATTTCTTTTACACGGGGAAAGGTACCGCTCCCAGCCTCAGATGGGTAGTAAAGGCATCAGGGAGGGGAGAGAAAGGCTTTGCAGTGTGTGTGTGTGTGCGCACACACACACACACACACACACACACATACACACCGGCAGGAGAAACAGGCAGTAAAGGCATCGGAGAGGGGAGAGAGCCGCTTCATGCACACACACACAGGGGAGTAAAGAAAAAGACTTAAATAACAGGGCAACGTTTTTTGTTCTTACTCTGAAGAAAACAACCCTGTTTGTTCTTTCACGGGGTAAGGAAAGGGGAAAGGGGGCTTCCAGCAAGAATCCCTGAGCCAGCTCAGACCAGCATCTCTGCAAACCACACCTACCAGCCTATCATGCTGGTTACTAGTCTACTTTAAGCAAGCAGAACCTAGTCTTTTAAGTTGCTGCTGTTGGCTGGCTGCTGGTTTCCCAGCTACTTTCATCATCGTCAACTGCAGAGGCAGTGGAGCTAAGCTGGGGCTTGCTGCAGAATCGAAACATAGTGATAGCTGCTACGCCTGCTCATGAGTCACCGGAAGCACTAAGCAGCACACGGTTCTCTCAAATGCACGATGTTTGCCAGATAACATTTTATGAAAGTTATCGTGATGTGGACTTCCTAATTGATTTTGAACAATATACTGAAAAATCACCCAGGTGTAATCTGCACACATATCTGCAGATAGAACCTTAAATCACCTGAGCTTTATTACTTTCATATCAATGATAGTTTTTGTGATGAGAAATACTGATCAACTGCTGTCTGTAAAAAAATAAAAACTACCGTATTCTTGTACATAAAACTGTGGGATATGTCAGTCAATTCAACATTCCATGAGATGACTAACTGCCATCTGTGTATCTGTCAGTTAGGTCCGTTGGTCAGTTAGTTAGGCTGCTGCTGCTGGTTGTAGATGCTTTGATGGAGTCTCTCAGGACTCACTAATATCTTTTGTTTTGTAACCTAAGTATGTACATGAATGACTCTGTCAGTAAAATAGTTTATTTTGGTTATTATACAGATTCATGTGTATATTTTAAGAGGGATAAAAGGGATTGACAATCAAGAAGGGACAAAGGAGTCAGCAATCCGTTTGCCGCTGTGCAGGTTAAAACAAGGAAATGTTTAACTCTGTAACCATATTATATAAATGTTCCTACAAAAGCAAGACATTACATATTTCAACACATTTTCTCCTTTAAAGATGAAGGTTAAAAGATGAAGATTAGAAGAATTCAGAAGGTCCTGGGACTCGAATGCCCCAAGAACTTGAGAAATACATGTGCAGACTGTCAAGATTTATTTTGAATATTTCTATCCCACCTTCTGCCTCAATATGAGGAACTCTAGGTGGACCACATGTTTTCCAAAACAATCAAAAACCTTTGTGTTCTAGATAACATGTAGGCGGTCTCCAGTACAACCATAGGTATAGTATCCTGGTGGGTTTTTTTTTTGTCTAATTGCATTTGCTGCCACAGTGGTGTCAATCCTTTGCCTTGTAAATGAAGAACAAGTCAAACCCCATCCCCCCCATACCTGTCCTGTTCAACATGGCCATACTGAACATGGCTTCCTGATACGCCAGTTCAACATCTTCTCTGGAGACCACCAGCTTAATTTTATTCCACCGTTCTGGCTGAAATGGAAAAGTAGTATGTTAAGAAATGGTTTTGAGGCTTTATTTTTTACTAGCAAATTCAGGGGTCTCTAGCTCCTAAATCAAGCTAGTGCAATGCAACATGTCTATAATAACACTATCTCCTTGACCAGGAAGCCTCTTAACCTTGGGATGTGCTCCTCATATTGGGCCAGAGACAGGCAGATTGAGGGTGCTGATTGCCTTGTTGCCCAGCAGCATCCCTGATCTAGCTGGCGGATGTAGTCGGGGATACTGTTGAGTGACCCTAAAATCTTGAGTGACTTCAAAGATCCACGAGGAGGCTACTATCAAGCCTCGAAACTTTGTGGCCTCCATGACAACCATGGATCCCTCTCAGATAGTTATCGGTCCAAAACACCAGGCATGGCACACCCGATGTGATCTTTGCCCCCAAGTGATATGAGGGATGGACTGAAGATAGAGGGAGTACAATGCATTTCCTTGTCATGGTTAGACCATTATCAGGTTAAGTTTAAGACTCACGGTGGCATTTGCCCCCTGTAAGGGTGGTGGGCCAATTCAGGTAGCCTGTCCTCAAAGATTGATGAAATCAGGTTCCTGAATGCTCTGATTTTCCGTGGACAAAGCTGGTGATCCTGTCAAATTCCTGGTCTCGCTTTTGAAACAGGTGGTTTAGACTGGAGTGCAAGTGGTGCACGTCTCACTCTGAAGCTGACCAAACACTGGTAAGAACACACAATTGTGCCTACTATGTGGCAGTGTGAGCTGCAAAAAAGGCTCTTTGCAGCTCACACTGTCTCCTCTGGTAGCTAGGTAGTGGAGTTATTTCAGCTGGTCTGGAGGTTACTGACTCCCAGTGTGGAGAAGGGACCTTTGAAGCATTCGAAGACCCCCTGTGACCAACTGGCTATGCACTTTGAGGATAAAGTCATTCAACTTTGGAGTGATCTTGACTCTCCATTTGTTGGAAGTACGCAGTGCCGCTATTGAGGATGTTTTGTGGGATCAGTTTGACCTTACGCAAGCAGCTCATCTGGACAAGATGCTGGGGCAATGAATGCATCCAACCAACCACATGCCCCTTGTTCCTCCTAGCTTATTAAAACTATACATACAAGAGCAGGGGTCAGCAAACTTACCAGGCCCCGGGCCAGTTCCTCTAGCGCCGATCGCGCAGCGGGCCAGAAGGCGGGGGAGCACACGCCCATACGCTATTTCTGGCGCACTTCCGGGTCAGCGGAGCACCGGAAATAGCTTGTGCGCGTGCACACGGGCCTCCTTCAGACCCAGAGGTGCACTGGAAATGATGCTTGCACATGCGCACAAGCTATTTCCGGCGCTCCGCCGACCCAGAAGTGGGTAGCCGCGCCGGTAAGAGCAGGCGGCAGGGGTCGCCGGGGGCCGGATAAATAAGCCCCTCGGGCCGTATCCAGCCCCCGGGCCGTAGTTTGGGGACGTCTGTACAAAAGGATAGATAGATAGATAGATAGATAGATAGATAGATAGATAGATAGAGGAATACAAAAGGATGCACAAGTTTTCCCACAGATGAGCACTTACGTTATCTAGCCACTGATGAGCATTTACAGCCACTTGAGTCCCCAGTGGTTTAGTCAGCACAAGAACATCCCCTGGAACAGCACTGTCTGGCCTAAAATAATAAGAAACAGGAGCTCACACTCAGACCTACTTATTTATGTTTAGTAGCTATAGCCTGTCCATAACAGAGTTCTTAAAGAGTTCTTAGTGTGGTGTCTAAACCTGGGTCCAAAGTTTATCTTCCCAAGTCAGGAACAAGAGACAGCATTCCTACTAGGACAAGAAGGTAAGGAACCTTCTTGTCCTAGTAGGCAAAATCTTTAGTTCCCCCTGCCTTGCAGGCCAACTTTGAATGGTGTATGGTCCAGCCAACATGTCAAAGACAGCCTGTGGGGATGGGAGGAGACAGTGAATAAGCAGAATTGAACTAAACTGATACTCAGTTCAATTCTGTTTTTTTGTCACAGGATCTAGCTGCATCTCTTCCTGCAACACACACAATGACAAATGTGACATCAAGTGTGCAGCAAGTGGCAATAGTTTGTGGGGAAATGGCCTGGGAGACCAAATATGACCTCTGGTTCCCCATCCTTGCTGCAGACCATAGCAACCTCCAACCCTGTTAAGTCTATGATGCTGCTGAACACAGCTGAAAGAGACAACACCACCCAGCTCTTCCAGCAAGTCTCAGTAATACAAAGCCAGGTCAGCTGCTGCCTCAACCATCAAATAATGGGTGAGGAAGCATTAATATGGTCCCAAAATAAACTCGCATACAGGCATATTACAAAGCCAGTCCTGGTTATCTGAATCACAGACTGGATCATTTGTCTTCAGAGCATTATTTCCATTACTATAGTCTCATCTTCCACATGACTTTATGATCACTGTGACAGCTCAAGCAGCAATATGGTTAGTCCTGGAATAGATAAGAGTATTTGCCAGCCCCCAACCCTACTGGTTTTTGCTCTAAAGTGGCATGGGCAATCCCTAGCTCAACTCTACCATTTCATTATTTGATTCAGTGATCCCAATGTCTAGCAAGCATCCTCTAAACCAGGCATGTCCAACAGGTAGATCGTGATCTACCGGTAGATCACTGGACGTCAGCAGTAGATCACTGGTAGATCCTTGGCTCCCCCCAAAGAAGCTGAACTGTGGCTCCCCTAAAAAAAGCTCAACATTTTACGTCCTCCCTGAAAAAACTCAACAACTTTGACCCGAAACCCCAAAAGGGGGTAGATCACTGCCAGTTTTTAACTCTGTGAGTAGATCATGTCTCTTAGGAATTGGCCACCCCTGCTCTAAACCTTTCAGCTGTTAAGACTGCAACACAATTACCTCTATTGTAAATAACTCTATGGCATGCATTTTCAAATCAGGTCTCTCCTAATAAGATGCATTTACTCACATGATGAACTCATTGGGCTGGCATACAACTGTTGCAACCCCTCCAACAATGATCCAAGGATTCAGGACAGTCTGCCCACCAGTTACTGAGGTGCCACCATCTTCTGCTGCATCCCGAAAGCCCTTGATTATCAGTGGCATTATTTTCTCCCGCTCCTGGGTGAAGGATGAAATAAAGGATTCAGAAAATCAAGACTGTTGTGGAAAGCTGGGTCAAGGATATTGAGGACTGTTTCCTACCTGTATGTTTCACAGAAAGGCAGGGTCTATAAAGCACTTACTCTGTGAAGTGTCATGCAATCACATTTGAAGCATCAAACCAAGCCATTGTTAAGGAAGCTAAACTATAGGTTTTTATGATGCCCAAGTTGACAAGCAAATATTTGCAACTGGCCAGCCATTGTTTGGTGTGATAAATGAGCCGACACGTCACCATCTCTGGTGAGCATCACAGAAACAAGACTGCCAATGGAAAACCTAAACCATGGTTTGGACTTTTTGTCTGGAAGCCAGAATTATGGTCAACACAAACTACAGTTTGACATGTCTGAACTAAGTTTCTGATCTTATTCCTTGCAAATAATCATTCACTTAAATCCTAGAGTGAGTTTACTTTAACTGGCAGTGGCTCTCCTAAGCATCAGGCAGGGATAATACACATCACCTATTACCCAATTACAGGGACACAGGTGGCGCTGTGGGTTAAACCACAGAGCCTAGGGCTTGCTGATCAGAAGGTTGGCGGTTCGAATCCCTGCGACGGGGTGAGCTCCCATTGCTTGGTCCCAGCTCCTGCCCACCTAGCAGTTCGAAAGCATGTAAAAGTGCAAGTAGATAAATAGGAACTGCTCTGGCGGGAAGGTAAACGGCGTTTCCGTGCGCTGCTCTGGTTCGCCAGAAGCGGCTTTGTCATGCTGGCCACATGACCCAGAAGCTCTTGGCCACTAAAGCGAGATGAGCGCCGCAACCCTAGAGTTGGACACGACTGGACCTAATGGTCAGGGGTCCCTTTACCTTTATTACCCAATTATTTAACTGGGGCTGCCAGGGATTGACCTTTAAACCTCTGACAAGCGAGGCATGTACTCTATAAATTATTCACCTTAAAATGTTCAGAGGTATCATTATTTCCAGGCCCGTAGCCAGGCTGAAACAAACTATAGCTCTGCAAGTGAAGCCAGACAAACAAGTTCCTTTTCTGAAATCCACTTGTGCCATAATTACCTACCATATTATGTCAAAAAAATTGTACATTAAAATATTCATTTTTCCTATTATTTAAGTAAAATGTATTTCGAGAGACAAAATTATCCATTATACTTCTCACCTCCTCAGTCATTTTCTGGCTTACACTCAGGAGCATAAGCATGTTGTCACACTCTGTGATGCCCATGGCGTAGAGGTCACTCAGCACGTTGGCACAGGCAATGCGGCCCTGGATCAGACACAAGCAGCAAAAGATATAGAATGAGGAAGATGACAACTGTCTCATATCACAAATGTACCATGTTCCATTACAAACATGGCTAATTTTTTTTATCCAGTCAAGCCTGCTCACCATCATATACGGGTCCTCCACTAGTGGATAAAAGAAGTCTGTGGTCTGTACAAGGGAGAGACCCCCATGCCTCAATGGAATCACACAGGAGTCCATTCCAATGCCTGTGGAGAGAAGGGAACCCAAGCACATCAGCACTTTTAGAAGTATTCCCACCCCAAACACCTACTTGTTTTAGGTCAGTGATGGCCAAACTTGGCCCTCCAGCTGTTTTGGGACTACAATTCCCATCATCCCTGACCACTGGTCCTGTTAGCTAGGGATGATGGGAGTTGTAGTCCCAAAACAGCTGGAGGGCCAAGTTTGGCCATCACTGTTTTAGGTAGTCAGAACAGTCTTATCTTCAGCCCAGTTCTACAAATGCAGCCAAATGAGGAATAATGTCCTAGAGTCCAAAGATTATACAGTGGTACCTTGGTTCTCGAACTGAATCTGTTCCAGAAGTCCATAGAAAGCTTTTCCATAGAAAGTAATGCAAAATGGATTAATCCGTTCCAGGCTGTTGAAAAACTACCCCTAAAATGCTTCTCCCCACTGCCCCAATCAGCATGATCTTTCAAGATCTCTCTCTCAGGTCAAAGCAGCTGGGCTTCAGAGCACTGCTGGGAGGCTTCTCTCCACTGCCCCAATCAGTGCGATCTCTCTAAAAATGGAAGCGCAACACTAAAAACAGAATCTCAGGACAAGTTTGACTTCCAAAAAAATTTCCAGAACTGGAACGTTCACTTCCTGGTTTGCGACGTTCGGGTTCTAAGTTGTTCATGAACTAGGCTGTTCGAGAACCAAGGTACCACTGTAGAATGGACTTTAGTAAGGAAGGAATTATACAGTACTTGTAATTAAGTGGTCTTAAGTGTTTAACACCGTCTCCACATTATATTGTTGCAATCTTTGAAATAATTCTGGAAGACGTATCTGCCTTAACTACATGTAATTTTTTTTGAGTGAGGGAGGCAAATTCAGCCTAGAGCTTCTGAAGGTTAGACTTTAAAATTCCCCTACGTTAAGAAAACGACATATTCGAGTAGAAAAACAGAACAGCAGGGAGAGGCCAGAGCCTTTCTACCGGATCAGCAAGCTACCCCGCTGCAAGATACGGGGCATTTATTTAAACGGAGAAAATCCGAAAAAACGCCTCCCACCCCCGCCTGGCGGTGGCAGCGCATGGTAGGCCTCCCCCTTCAGGGCTCGCCCGCCTCCCCCCGCGGCCTTCGGAGCCCCTCACCCGCCCACCCCCTCGCGCTCCGAGTCTCACCGAGCGTCCGGGAGGCTCCGCCGACAGCCGCCGCCTCCCCGGCGCCTGCCTCCCCCGCGCGGGCCCCGCCGAGTCCCTCCAGGAGCCTGAGCAGCGTCTCCTGAGGGACTTTGCAGCCTCAGCCGCGCAGCTCCCCGTAGCTGGTGAGCCGCCAGCCCGGGCTGAGCCCCAACGCCTCGGGCTCGAAGGGCCGGTAGCCCGGCGGGCCGACGGGGCTGGGGGCGGCCGCCGCCGCTGCCGCGGCCAAAGAAGGAAGACCGGCCGAGGGGGAGCCTGCGAGCGCCGCCATGACTCCTTCCAGAGCCAAAGAGCCAAGAGCCAAAGTCCGCGGAGGGAGAGGGGCGGCCGTTGGGCGGGCTGAGGAGAAAGGGCGGGAACGCCTCTCGGAGCTCTCGCGAGGGCCGCACTCACGCGCAGGCGCCCCCTCGCGCTCTGCGGGGTGCTTCCGGCTCCCTTCGAATAAGGGGCGGGGCGGGCGGCGTGTGACGTAGGAGCGTCTTTTCCGACATGAGGACCGGAAGTTGCCATCCAGGGCTGGAGCTGCTCCGCTGCGCTGGGCCGCCCCGGACCCTGCGGCGCCTGAATCGGGCAGTCGGATTCTATCGCGTGCCTGTGCTGCCGTTACTTGCTCTACAATGCTGCTGCCTATTCTGAAATTGTGTCACTCGGCTAGCTCCGCCATTGGGGGGGACCCATCTTTTAAAGCCCCCTCTCAGGCACACACCTGCCTCGGAAGCGGGAGACACACCTGCGCAGGTGGCACCGAGCTTAAGCCCAGCCGCCTCACCTGACATCCAGCAGAGCCCCCCCCCCCTGTATTGGAGAGGGTGTTTACAAAGGGACGCATCCAGTGCACGAAAATTAAGACATGGACATATCCAAAATTCGTCCGGGCGGAATTTTCTATAATTGGTCAAAATGGCAGCACATATCTGAAGTAGTGGTTTGGTTTTTTTTGGCGAATTTCCTAAAAAAGAGCTCCCCTCCAGAAAAAGAAAGAAAAGCTCAACAACTAACTTCACCATAAGCACTAGGTGGGGAGATAGCCACTGTTGTCATGTCCTGCTTGTGGCCTCCTGTAACACATTTAGTTGGCTACAATAGGAAACTGGATGCTGGATGTGAAAGGCCTTTGGTCTGTTCCAACAGGGCTCTTCTTTGTACATAAATTGCGTAGCCACTGAGTAGCACATAAATAAGGGTACGTTCTACCTCAGTGGCAGAGCATCTGCTTTGCATGAATAGGTGAAAGGTTTTAGGATAATAGTAATTGGCATCCACCTGTCTCAGGAGACAGTGGAGGAGTGCACCTTTGGGGGTGAAGTCAAACTCTTGGAAGGTTGCAGCTCCTGTATAGTTGTAGAGAATGATATGGGAGATACATGTTTTGTTGCAACTGGGGCAGATGAAGGCGTCTGGTTGTGCTTCTACAGATTCACTGGCATTTCTCTCTGCACTCCTCTAGGCCTGGGCAATTTACTGGTATATTGCCACCTACTGAGTCCCTCTGCTACCAGCGTCCAGCTGGAGAAACAAGCTGCAGCCTAGTGCTGGAGGCAGAGGGACTCGGGAGCGGTAGCAGTTTCACCAGTGATAAACCCCTGAGTGAAACCACCATTGAGATCTGCCTCTCATACTGGCAGAGGGAGAAACAAGTTGTATACAGTTTGTTCTTCCTTCACTTCCTTAAACTGCTTGGCTGAAGAGCGCGCCACTGCCCTTGCTTCAGCCAAGCAGTTTTACGGAGCCCCCAAGCAGCCACTGGTTGCTATGCTGCCCCCCAGCTGAGCCTCGCTCACCTGTCTCAAGGCAGTAGCAGATGCTGTTTTGGTTGCCACCACTGCCTTGGCACATATTAGGGTGTTTATCTGGTGGTATATTACAATGCTCAAAAGCAGTTATGGTCCAGCCCTACACTCCTCCCAGTGGTCATTCTTCCTCTGGTCATTGCTATAGATACACGACCTGACCGTCTGTCTCCAAGCACTGTGGTCATCTGCAAGGGATTCCCACAAGGTGGGGCTGATATTGTCAGCCTTCATGTCACGTTTGCAGACATTTTTGTAACACAGAGTTGGTCTGCCAATGGGCCTGGTGCCTGAAGCCAGCTTTCTCTTGGGGGTCCTGCCAGCGGTGCCAACCCCACATAACTGATCACACGACATGGCGCTCACACACCATTTGACTTTCCCTCAACTTGGGGGGAACATTTTATTGGGGGGAGCGAAGGGACCTCGACCCCTAGGAGTTGGCTCCTATGGGTCCTGCCATCTTCCATTCTGTGGACATGACCAAGTCAGTGTAGATGTTGCTGAGATGGGGGAGTGAACAGGCTGGGAATGTGGATTTGGGAGAGCACATCTTTGTTTGAAACTCTGTCCTGCCATGAGATACCCCAAATCTTCCTGACGCAGTGCATGCAGAAGGCATTGAGGTGTTACTCCTGATGATTGTAAGTTGCCCATGACTCACTTCCTTCACATTCTCCCGTACCCTTTTGGAGAGGGTATTGCTGTAGCTGCCTTGCCAATACACTGGTCCAGCTCAGCATCAATGAAGAGGTTGCTGATGGAGAGGAACCCAGTTCAACAAAATTATCTACCACAAGTGTGGAGTCCTGGTGCTGTCTTGACCTAAGTTACTGTCAGGCTGATGGCAAGACCAAATTCCCTGCAGGTTTGGGCAAAGCAGTTGATTGGTCTCTGTAGAGCTGTGTGTGCTGTCAAGGCTGCGTCATCTGTAAGGACCGCCACACTTTAGTCTTGGCATGGAGCATGGAATTATCTTGACTACCAAGATGACATTAGAAAAGCTTCTGGAACAGTTCACCTTTGGTTCAACACACTTGTGATCATCTAAGACCTTATGGAAGAACTATTGAGCAAGCCTGCAGTATATCACAATGCAGACACTGCAGAAATCAATACAGACCATTCCAGCTATACTAATCCTGACTCAGACTGGCAGTAAATCTCCGTGCTCTAAAGCAAACAAAACAAAAACCCTATTATTTGATATTACTAAAGAATTTTAGACAAGCAATCCTATGGCTTGCAACCTGTGTGGAGGAGGAAGGACATCCATCCCCCAGAAGCTCAGCCATCAAATTATATATACTGTTTTAAATGTTTCGTGCAAATGGGGCCCTATTATTTTGTGGAAGTTGAAAACTTGTTAAAGGGGAATAATTGAGGTTTGGGGGTGTCAAAATATGGACATTATCAGGTTTTGATTTTCATCTTTATTAGCTACAGAACAGTGACATTTGAACTGCATGCTGGAACATGTCAGTGGATAGAGAGGGATAGGAAGGAAGGAAGATAAAAGTTTCTAAAGGTAAGAGTTAAACCATGGAACAGACTGCCTTGGTAGGTGGTGGGCTCTGCTTCACTGGAGGTATTTAAGCAAAGGCATCAGTGTGGGAATGTTTTGGAACGTGGATGGAGATTTATAATTTAATATATCTCATCCTAACTTGTGCTAACAAGTTCAACTAGCAGAGTAACATTCCCTTTTAAAATACACACAGCGGAAGTTGCTTTGATTCGCTAGAATCAACTTAATCTAGTTTCCTGGTTTGTCACTATATTTCCCCTTTGTCCCTCTTCAAATAAGACACAACACACGTCTTCTATAAAAAGATATAAAATGTTTACTCACATGTATCCAGCTCAAGACAAATCCCAAAGAAGGCAGGCTTATTCTTAGTAAAGATATTTACAATTGGAATCTCTCCATGTGGGAGAGAAGTCGGCTAGGCCCCAGTTGGCTGGAAGCCAACTGAGCATCCTCCTCACAGTTCGAGTGAGAGAGTGGAATGGAATGGAATGGCCGCTGACCTGTGAGGTTCTTTGTTCATACCTTCCCAGGTGAAGCCACTCCCACATCTAGTTGCAAGAGGAAATTGCCTCAATCCATGTGACCAGGAAGTTGTGGCTGGAGGACTGAGGCAATCTCCACTATCTGCTCTAGCATTGTTGTACTTGACTGCTCTAGTGTTTACATCCCACAAACCCCTTCTCAGGCAAATACAACATACAAAACATAAACAACTTTATTCAACCACCCAGAGTCCCAGCTTGACACGTAGATTCTGGAAACTCTCTTTTGGCAAGGGTTTTGTCAAGATGTCGGCAGTCATCTCTTTGGTGCAGCAATAAGACAGTTCCACAAGTCCATCTTGCACCATCTGGCGTATGTAGTGGTACCTGACCCCAATGTGTTTGGTTCTGGCTAGGAACTTTTCACTCTGCGTCAGCTTCAGGCAACTTTGATTGTCCTCTAGCAGGCTGACAGGTTCCCTTCTCACCAGTCCAAAGTCTTTGATGAGTTCATCAAGCCAGGCAATTTCTCTGCATGCTTCTGTAGCAGCAACATATTCGGACTCTGTTGAAGACAAAGCTACACAACTCTGTTTATAGCTTCCCCACACAACAGGTCCATCCCCAAACATAAAAACATGACCACTTGTGGATTTATAGTCAGCATTATCCCCGGCCCAATCTGCATCAGTGTACCCAACCAACTTAGGGTCTCTGACAGCTGGCAACTTTAATTTACAATTTATTGTACCTTTCAGGTATCTAACCACCCTTTTCAGCCCCGCTAAATCATGCTCAGTGGGAGAATTCACTTTTCTGCTCAGAATCCCCACAGCATTAGCTAAGTCAGGTCTACATGTGGTAACCATATACAAAAGTTTACCAATTACCGACCTATATTGACTGTTATCTGGCAACAGCTTCGAATCCTGCTGATTCTTCAAGAAGTCTGTAGCCATGGGCGTTGCAACCGGGTGTGCGTCTTGCATCTGCAAATACTCAATCAGTTCATGAATCTTTTGCTTCTGGCTGAGAAGAAATGAGCCGTCTTCTTCTCTTTCCACTTGAATTCCTAGGTAGTACTTGACATCTCCAAGTTCTTTTACTTGTACCTCCTTGCTGAGGTGTTTTACTATTTGTGTATAGTCTCTATCATTTGCAGTAGCAATAATCAAGTCATCGACAAAAGCCAATATGTATGAATATTGTCCATTACTTGACTTGGTGTACAAGCACTTATCTGCGTTTCCTTGCTTGTACCCAAGTTGCACAAGCATACTGTGCAATTTCTGATTCCAGGCTCTAGCCGCTTGTTTAAGCCCATAGATTCCCTTCTGGAGTCGACATACTAGATGCGTCTCATTTGGTTTTGTGAAACCTTTAGGTTGTTTCATATATATTTCTTCTGAAATTCTCCCATGTAAAAACGCAGTACTAATGTCAATGTGCTTCACGTTCAATTGTTTAGAGCAGCGTTTCCCAACCGGTGTGCCGCGGCACAGTAGTGTGCCGCAAGACACCGGCTGCTGTTCCGCGGCTTCTTTCCCCCTCCGGGCGCGCCGCTTCCGGTGGGCGCGGGCGGGGCGACCGGCGGTGCCCTGGGCCGCTTCCGGGTCGGTCCGGGTGGCTGGCGCCGCGTCGCCTCGGCTCCGCTTCTCGCTCGCCGGCCGCCGCGGGCTGCCGGGCGCTTCGCCTGCTGCCTCTGCCGCGGTCGGGGACGGGCGGGAGGTGCCGGTGTCGCCGGGCTCGCTCGGGGCCGGCTGAAGGTGCTGCCGGGGGGCTGGGCGCGGGAGGCGGAGGGGGGGCGGGCGCCTGGCCCGCCGATCTCCCGCTCCGTTTTCGCCCGCCTGGGTCCTTCCCCTCCCTCCCGCCAGGGCGCGCGGACACCCCGCCCCCCGGGTGGTGTGCCGCGAGATTTTTTTCGTGGGGCAGGTGTGCCGTTGCCCCAAGGAGGTTGAAAAACACTGGTTTAGAGGCTGCAATGCTCAAAAGCATTCGGACGGTACTATATCTTACGGTTGGTGCAAAAACTTCGTCGTAATCTTCACCAAAACATTGTGAAAAACCTTGTGCTACTAGCCTTGCTTTGTAGCGTTCCACTTCCCCTTCTGACCCCTTCTTAACCTTGAACACCCACTTGCACCCAATGGCCTTCTTACCAGGAGGGAGCTCTGTCAGGGTCCACGTCTGGTTCTGATGCAGTGCATCCATCTCCTCCTGAGCGGCCTTCTTCCAGAGACTGGCTTGCGCAGATGGCATCTTCAGAATCTCTTCCCATGTGGAAGGTTCCTGTGGAGACACCGACCCTGTAAGGTAGGACAGTCTTGCTGGTGGGACACCTCTGTTGGTTCTGGATGAGCGTCTGACCTCTGGTTCTGGTTCCTGAACCGCATCAGCTTCCTCACTCCCTTCCAACGGTGGCATGTCCTCATCTGAGTCCTCCTCTTCGTCTCTGGAGCCGCCAGGGGTCTGGTCATCTGCGTCTTCTGGTGCGTCGCCTGTAGGGGGTGCTATGACACTAGAAGGCAGATTAGTATCACGTGGGGTTTCAGAAGGAAAGTTTATGAGTTCTTGAGTCCATTCTGACTCCTTGGAGCAGCCAATAACAGTGTTCTTTGTGTCTGCTTTTGCGTGTTCATCAAAATAAATTGCATGGTATGCACTCACTTTGCCTGTCTGTAAGTCCATTACTTTGTATCCTTTGCCTCCAGCAGCATATCCCACAAAGATACCTGCTTGTGCTCTGGAGTCAAGCTTGTGCCTCTGTTCCTTGGGCACGTGGTAGTAACATATACTGCCAAATACACGTATGTGCGACAGACTAGGCACCTTTCCATGCCAAAGTTCAAATGGTGTGCGCTGTGTTGCCTTAGTAGGCAACCTGTTCTGGAGATAGACAGCCGTGTAAGCAGCATCTCCCCACATCTTCCTAGGCAGGGACGCTTCCTTAAGCATACACCTTGTCATTTCCATAATGGATCTGAACTTCCTTTCAGCTATGGAATTCTGTTGTGGCGTGTAAGGAACTGTGGTTACATGTGTAATTCCTTCCTTTGCCATAAGGGCTTTCATCTCATGTGAGCAGTATTCTCCTCCATTGTCAGACATTAAGACACCTGGAGCTCTTTGGAACTTGTTCCTAACCATGGCAATGTAATTCTTGAACATTTCTACTGTCTCACTTTTATCTTTGATGAAATATGCCACACAATATCTCGAAAAATCATCAAGAAAAATCAAAATATATTTGTTGTGTCCAAGTGATGGAACACTGAGTGGCCCACACAAATCTGAATGCACGATATCCAGAACTTTAGTACTCCTTTGTTCTGTGCAACGTGTAAAAGAAGGTTTTACTGCCTTTTCAGTAACACAAGTTATGCATTTTGTTGGAGCTTGGTTGCTGCTTCCTTTTACCTGCAAACCTGTGACAAGATCACTTCCCTGTAGACTCTTAATGATGGTGGTGTCTCTGTGTGCAAGTCTTCTATGCCACAGCGTCAAATCTGCGTCATCCTTCTGGCTGGAGCGTGCCACTTTTGCAGACTGGTTCTCTGAAAGATTAACCTCATAAACACCATTTATTAATTTTGCTTCAATGTACACTTCACCATCTTTTGTTACACTGCACTGTCCATTCTCAAATGTGATCTTGAAACCTTTCTTGTCCAAAGTAGAGACACTGAGTAAATTGCAGCTCAGTTCTGGTACATACACAACATTGGACATTCTGGTCCTAAAAGATTCATTGTTTACATTGAACTCCAAATGTATTGAACCTTCACCTTTGGACTTTAAAATATTTCCATTTGCAACCTCAATTTCAGTCTCTTTATCATTTAATTCATTAAAACAGTCTCTTTTAAACGTATAGTGCGAACTGCATCCACTGTCCAACAACCACTTATTGTGTGTGTTTTCTTGGCTCTGGACAGCTAAACTCCTTTCTTTCAACAGCATGTTGCACTCAAATTTCCCTTTTCTTTCTCCTTTACGCTGAAAGGCTTGGGAATCTTTCTCTTTAGCTTTAGGCACTCTACAATTTCTGGCTATATGGCCGATTTTATTACAATTGTGACATGTGACCTTCTCGTGTCCATCTCTGGACTGTGCAGGCTGTTTAAGAACATAATTGCTGCCTTTATTTCTAGTGCTCCTTTCTGGGGAATCAGATCTCTTTCTGCATTCCTCTCTTAATTCACTAGTCAGTTCCTTAAAAGTTAGATTCTCTTTATGATCCATCAAACTGACAAATGCATCAAAATGTGGCCCTAATGAGGCTAACAGAAATGATACCTTTGTTACTTCATCAAAAGATTGTGGAGTAAGTTCAAGCTTTTGAATAATTTCTGTGAATTTATCAATATGCTCTGTGAATTCTTCTTTTGAATTCATTCTCAGTCTAGTTAATTTGCCCATCAATGTTCTGTAGGAGTTCTTTGTAGATTCTCCATACATACGCTCAATATCTTTTAGGATCTGAGATGCATCATCTTTGCTATTTATTAACGATAGATGCTTATTGCGAAGTCCACTCAAAATTATGTGCTTGGCCTCGCTGTTCTGCCTTTTCCAGACTTTAATCTTGGCTAAGGCTTCATCACTTGTACCTTCGGGCTTTGATTTCTCAATCGCATCCAAAACATCCCTTGCTTCTAAATATGCTATTAAGCGCGTTTTCCAGTGCACAAAATTGTCCTCATCTAGCAGCATTAAGCCTGGCTTTGCTTCACTATAAAAACTGGCACTAGCCATCTTAAAATCCAAAATTTGGAAAAATTTCAAAATTCAAAAATTTGTCAAAATTCAAAATCAAAATCTCAAAATTCTCAAAATGCAAAAAGCAAAAGCCTCAAAATAAATCTTCACTGCCTTTGGGTCTTTTGTGAGCTCTGAGGGAGGGGAGGGGTAGCTTAATCCCCCTTTCTCTAGACAATAGGACAAAAGACCATGCGGTCTGACCAGGAAATGCTCTCAGAAAAATCCTACTCAGCTCAAAAATGCAATCCAACGCAATCCTTCAAAAATACACAAAATACGTAGCGCTGGGCCCATAACCCTTTGTGGGAATGTTTTGGAACGTGGATGGAGATTTATAATTTAATATATCTCATCCTAACTTGTGCTAACAAGTTCAACTAGCAGAGTAACATTCCCTTTTAAAATACACACAGCGGAAGTTGCTTTGATTCGCTAGAATCAACTTAATCTAGTTTCCTGGTTTGTCACTATATTTCCCCTTTGTCCCTCTTCAAATAAGACACAACACACGTCTTCTATAAAAAGATATAAAATGTTTACTCACATGTATCCAGCTCAAGACAAATCCCAAAGAAGGCAGGCTTATTCTTAGTAAAGATATTTACAATTGGAATCTCTCCATGTGGGAGAGAAGTCGGCTAGGCCCCAGTTGGCTGGAAGCCAACTGAGCATCCTCCTCACAGTTCGAGTGAGAGAGTGGAATGGAATGGAATGGCCGCTGACCTGTGAGGTTCTTTGTTCATACCTTCCCAGGTGAAGCCACTCCCACATCTAGTTGCAAGAGGAAATTGCCTCAATCCATGTGACCAGGAAGTTGTGGCTGGAGGACTGAGGCAATCTCCACTATCTGCTCTAGCATTGTTGTACTTGACTGCTCTAGTGTTTACATCCCACAATCAGGATGGCCAGCTGTTGGGGATGCTGTAGTTGCATCCTGCACTGCAAAGCCTACATTGAGCAGGGGGGTTTGTCTTGAGGACCTCCATGCTGGAGAACAGCAACAATTGACAAAAGATAGACATAATACAGTGGTACCTTGGTTCTCTAACACCTTGGTTCCCAAACGCCAAAAACCCAAAAGTGTTCCGGTTTTCGATTGTTTTTCGGAAGCCGAACATCCAGTGTGGCTGTCGGCTATGTTTCCGGGGCGCCTGCACCAATCAGAAGCTGTGCCTTGGTATTCGAACATTTCAGAAGTCAAATGGACTTCCGGAATGGATTAAGTTTGGCACTTTTGTTTTTGCTATTTATTTTGCGTTTTTCTTTTTGAGGCTTTTTCCGTTAATTTGTTTTTGTGACTGTGTGGAACCCAGTTCAGCTACTGATTGATTGATTGATTGATTGATTGTGTGACTGCGGAAATGGATAAAAGCTCCCTATCCAAACAATTAATATCACCAGTGTAGGTAAGAAAAAACCCTAATTTTAATTTTTATCATCTACAATACTATCTCATTTAATTTATAGTACATTACATTGATTATTGCTTTCATTTTATGGATCAATGGTATCATTAGATAATAAAATTAATGTTAAATTGCTGTTTTAGGGGTTGTTTTTAAAAGTCTGGAACGGATTAATCCATTTTGCATTACTTTCTATGGGAAAGTGCGCCTTGGTTTTGGAACGGACTTCCGGAACGGATTAAGTTTGAGAATCAAGGTACCACTGTATATTATAAAGACAGGAAGAAACACTATGGATGGAATAATTGCCACACACAGAAAGGAGAGTTTGAATGCTTCATCTGTAGGTGCAGAAATCATTCGACGTGTCAATATGAAGGAAGTCAAAACTGCAGCTGCTATACAAAGGATTGGTATTTGGACTGGAGCGTAATTGAAATTTATAGGTGTTTGGAACGCAGAAATGTCATCAAACCATTAATTCTAGTACGTGGGGGGCACCTAAATTTTTGGCATCTCAATGATTGGTATTATTAATTGTATTATAATTTGGCAGTGTTATAATGAGGCTATTATTGGATTGTTGTAATTGAAAACTAATAAACATTATTTTCAAAGTTTTAGTAAAACTCTACCAAGGCAGCTAACAATATACAATGCATCATGTACACTGTAACAAAATAAGCCAGTTAAAAGCAGGCAAAGTGGGAGATAAAACACCATACTAAATTAACCAAATCAGTTTTTAAATGCCTACTGCAATCCTAGACACATTTTCATGGGACGCGGGTGGTGCTGCGGGGCGGGCTCTCAGCGCCGCGCAGAGCGAAAGTGAAAGCGGCGGCGGCGGCGGCGACGGGCTGGGCTGCGCGCGCTTCGCCCTCCTCCGTGGCTCCTCGGACCCCGCGGCGGCGGGCGCAGCATCCCTGGCGGGCAGAGCCTCTCGCCGCACGATGCACCGGGGAAGGCAGGACGAAGTGGAGGTAGGCGTCGCCCTTCGTGGCCCCCGAAGGAGGGAGGGAGAAGAAACACCCCCCCCCCCGAGCTGGGGCAGAGAATCCGCCGCCAGGGGCGAGAAAGCGGCTTGCAAACGACGCCAAGGGGACAAGAAGGGGAGCTCTGGGGAGGTCAGACCAAAGGGCCTTCGCCTCCAGCACTTAAGCAGCCCACAAGTCAGGCATGAAGAAGCAACCATCCTCTAGTCCCGTCCCCCCCCCCCCAAACCTGGTGTCCAGAGATACACTGCCTTCGAACCTGGAGGCTCCATTTAGCTGCAGTGGTCAACAGCTGTGGCCAGATGACGACGTACCTCTGTTTAAAACTATCTGGCGCAGGCGGGGGACCAGCGGAGAAGCAGCCCATAATTATCATCTTTCTTAACCTGTTTGTCATGCTGGCGAGTTCTATATAATCTAATACGTATTTTAAGGTGCCAGTCTTCTCTTACTGCATCTGTTCTCCATTTTTGTGCTACCACCATGAATGATAAAATGTGCCAGTTGCTTCCTTACATTTCCAACATAGGTCACTTTTATCATGTGTCATTAAGTAGGTTAGGAATCACATCTTTGCCCTCATAACAAGTAGGCCTGCCCTCAAAAATTTTAAATTGCAAGGTATTTGCAACACAAACACAGCCTTGAGGAAGGATGCGTAGTGAACCAAATGTGCAAAAGCTGGTTGTATGGCATGGCCCCATGACTAGAGGATAAGAGTTTTAGAATGAGGATTAGATCCTTGAAGTTTATTTTAAGCTTAGTAGATGGCTACTGCAAGGATGGAGGGTGTGTGTGACATGATTTCAGGGACAGGAGAGAAATGGCAAAACCTCTGCTTTCACTATGTTATAAGAAAAAAAACTGCTCTTTCCCCCTTATGGGGTATCCAAGAGCCCATATAGAGTCCTTAAGTGGGTGCACAAGCCCTTATATAGACTTTCGAAATTGTTCACTCTGTAGCTCAAGACCACCCCCAAAAACATAATACATACATCACAGAAGGAGGCGGTCTGCAGCAGAAATCCTGTCTGCCAGGATACCTGACAATGGACACTGATTGCTTTACCTTGGCAGCCTGGCCATTCTTTTGTGATGGTAAATACTTTTTAATTCCTGAATCCAGGTCACAGGCTCACCCTGTTCATACACAAATACGCCCTTAAGACAGGGAAGCAAAAGACAATGGAAAGGCTTTCTCATTTCTTTCTCCTTGCAGAGAAATATTTGAGGTCAATTTGGGAGAGTCAAAATGGTTTGGGAGAGTCAAAATGACTTCAGGATTGCTCTCCTGTACTATTTCAGACACGTGGTTTATATACTTATGTATGTGTTTGCCTTGTACATTTATGAATTTTTATTTTATATTTGGGACCTTAGAATTCTGATAACAACTACCAGTATTACCAACCAGTTTTGGAGCAATAGTGTTGGGAAAACAGTCACTACCGGTAGTAAGCTTTGCAACTTTTCAGTCGCTTTATCTTTATCTTGCTGTGCAGCTGACTGAGGGGATCATATAACTTTGAAAGTTCATGTGTTAGCAACAAGAAATTATGAACATTTGGAATGCAAAACTACTATTTGACCATGTTTCCTAGCTGTATCTCCATGTTCAGCTGTTCAAATACCTACAAGCGGAAAAGGTCGGCTCGCTGGCTTCTTTCACACACAATGCTAAATGGTAACCATGGTGAATCCATTATTTGGAAGCAAGGCTGTTACAGAAAAATGGGGTTTGGCTTTTACAGCCCAACTTTCCCTTTAAGGGACCAAGTATCCCCTAAGTTCATTATCAGTTGGAGAAGATAGTATGGAGAGAGGAACCAACTAAAAGCAAGGAAGATTTTTCAGAGTCACCCCACCCCACCCAGATTGCTTGGAGGTGAGGACCCAGAACAAAGGTGTGTAACAGCTTTTAAAGGCTTCAGAAATTGCCCAAAGACTACCCAAAAGCATTATACAAGCATCACAGAAAGAGGCGGTCTACAAATTTGAATGTATGGCTTGT
This sequence comes from Darevskia mixta, assembly GCA_034641385.1. Lineage (NCBI taxonomy): Eukaryota > Metazoa > Chordata > Lepidosauria > Squamata > Lacertidae > Darevskia > Darevskia mixta. The sequence goes on along the minus strand of JAWWNH010000067.1, from coordinate 1,767,456 downwards.
CTCCTGTCTGTCAAGATATCAGCTAATGTTTACTGATTGCCTTTTCCTGGCCAGTCTGGGCCATTCCTTTGAAACAGTGAATATCTTGACTCCAGAATCTGTTTTCACAGATTATGCATAGATATCTGCTCTTTTGACAAGTCTGCTTGACCAGTTATCAATACATGTTTCACAGAGGAGAGGCTCAGGATTTCCTGCTTTGCGACTAGAGGAGTCTCAAGGCTGCCTAGGGGTCAGACGTGGCTGCTGTATCGCTCTCTGTACTAGTTTAGCACAGGTTTTACTGGTGATGTAGAAAAATTGGGGCTTGGCTTTTGCTGTCCAACTCCCTAAGGGAGTCCCTAAGTCCATGATCGGTCAGGGAAGAATGGATGGAGGCAGGATCCAGTGAAAGCAAAGCAGATCTTTATTTTTCTGTTGCGACAGAGTCCCCGCCCCCTTGCAAGGAGGTGAGAGACCAAGAATAAAGTACGCAGGAACCTTTAAAGACTTTAGACATTGCCCAACAAAGATCACCCTAAAAGCATCATACATATATCACAGAAATCTGAGTGTTTAGCTTCTCTCCTGTTTGCTGGGATACCTGATAATGTTTTACTGATTGTATTACCCGGGCAGCAGCCTGGCCATTCTTCTGAGATGGTAAATACTTTAGTTCTTGAATCCAGGTTACAGGCCCACCCTATTCATACACAGATATGCCCTTGGCAGGATTTGTAAGTGAAAAGAACTACTGGGAATGTTTCTCCAAGATATTTCCTTCCTCAGAGGAAATATTTGGGGTTGTTAAGAGTCAAGATAAGCTTCAGGATTGCTCTCCTGTACTATTTCAGACATGTGTGTTTATTTTTTGCATTTTTGAACATTTATTCTATATTTGATACCTTAGTGTTCTTATAACACTGGTGAAAGTTATATTTCATCAAGAAATTGGTTGATTCATAGAGAAACAAGGCTAAGTGAAAATACCCACTGTAAATAGGCACATCTGGATACTTTGTTACCATATACCGGTAACTGAGTTATGTTGCATAGGCCAAGGCCATTTGCAGAAGTGTTCCAATTGCATTACCTGTAGTTACATGCAGGGAGTTGGCTGTTTTCTGGACATGTCTATGTTTAGAAGCACCTATTCCTATGATTTTATAATGGCATGGCATTAATTTCCCTAACAAGGCACAGGTGCCTCAAAATGCAGCCTTGGTGGCGTGTGAGAGGCTGGAATGTGGCAGCTGGGTGTCTTGCATGCTGACAAAAACCAATCTAAATCATTCACCAAGGAAAGCTGAATTTCTGCTGCCTTCACAGTACCAGGACTGGCAGTACCCAGGCTAATCTCTAATCTTGCATGGACAAATTTCTCAAATGCAAATGGCCAGCCCATGGCTTCCGCCTCCAGATCTTTGGTTTCATTAGAAACGGAAACATCTGGCATGAGCAAAAGAGCCATCAGCACAGCAGATGTTTACCGGTAAGTGAAGTGAAGTGCAGTGAAGTGAAGTGAAGTGAACTTATCTGCAGAAAAGGAATAGAGCCTCAGCATGGCATCCCTCCCTACCCAATATAGTGTGGTTGCCACATGTTCTGTTTCTAAGAGCTTCAGCAAACTGAGCAATTTTCCTCTGCTGTTGCATGAGGATGGTGTCATGGAGACATGGGGTCATGTTTATCTTGTGCAAACTGAAGGCCTGGGGGCAAAGGTACGAGGAGTATCCCTTGTGCAATGCTGATGCAATCTCAAACAAGGGCTGCCTGCCTAGTGAAAAGGCTCACCTGGTGCCTTCATTACATATCTTCAGGTGCCAGGCAAAAATATTTATCTTTAACCAGGCATTCATCTTATTAACATTCTAAGGCCTTTTAAATGTGTTTGTGGGAGCAGGGTTATTGGCTTGTTTTTGTTTTGTTATTTATTTTGTATTGTCATTTTGTATTTGTATTTGTGAACTGCCCTGTGATATTCAGATGAAGGGTGGCTAGACAAGCCATTCGCCATGTGTGTGTGTGTGTGTGTGTGTGTGTGTGTGTGTGTGTGTATCTGTCTACTACCGGTATCAGGTTTCCAATACAGCAGTGGAGCCACCAGGGTGTGGAGGGCACCCTCCTGCGTGCCGCAGTTCAGGGTAGGAGAGGGGCAGGGAAGCTACTGCCCACTCTCTCCCTGCTCTCTATCACTGGGTCAGACCTGACTCGGCAATGGAGGCAGAGCTGCTGGGGATGAGCGTGCCTTGCTGGGGCCGATGTGAGATGCTCTCTGCCGCCAAGTCAGACGTGACCCGGTAGTGGAACTACTGAGGCTCAGCGCACCTCGCCGTGGCTGAGGAGGGCTGCTCCCTGCTGCTGGGTCACTGCAGAGCTGCTGCCGCCGGACGCAAGGTGCCCTGGCTGCCACCCACTCGCCTGCTCTCCCCCCCCTCCCCGGTCAGGCCTGACCCGGGTGGCGGAGCAGCACCAGGCACAAGCGCCGCAGCCAAGGCGCAGCTCCTTCTGGCGCGGAGCCAGGCTCTGATGAAGGAGCCTGCTATGGGGGCGCCTGTTTGCACCCCCTCTCAAAATTGCTCCCTGGGCCACGGCTCCCCCAGTCCCCCCCTGTGCTACGCCTCTGTTCCAGTGGGTATCTGTTGTCCTTGAAAATTATGTCTGGAAAGGATGGTTTTTTTGTGCTCCTAAATTACATTTTCATACATGTGGGCCTAGGCTCTCCAGATGTTGTAGAACTCCAACTCCCATCAGCCCCAGCCAGCATGGCTAAATGGTCAGGGTGATGGGTGTTTAAGTTTAGCAACATCTGGAATTACCACCTTTGCTAAAGATGGATTTAACACACTGATAGCCCTCACATCAGGGATTAAAATAATAACAGTAATAGAAGGTGCAATTTCCCCCTTTCTGCCATTCCAACTTAAATTATACACACACATGCACAGAACTGCTATAGAACCACAGAATTGTAGAGTTGGAAGGGACCCCAAGGGTCATCTTATCTGACCCCCTGCAATGCAGGAGTCTGACCATGGCAGAAGAGAGTGATACTATTACTTTACTTGATCTGGACACTACTGTAGACTTCTGTTTATGTAGCCTAGAAGAGCATTAGCTTTTTTTGCTGCTGCATCACCCGGTTGACTCATGTTAAGCATGTGGTCTACTAGGACCCCTAGATCCCTTTCACATGTACTGCTTGTAAGCCAGGTGTCCCCCATCTTATATTTTTGCATTTGGTTCTTCCTGCATAAGTGCAGGACCTTATATTTGTCCCTATGGAAATTCATTTTGTTAGCTTGAGCCCAGTTCTGCAATCTGTTATGGTCACTTTGAATTCCAATTGTCTTCTGTGGCATTTGTTACCCCTCCCAGCTTGGTGTCATCTGCAAATTTGATGAGCATCCCTTCAATTCCTTCATCCAAGTCATTTATAAAAACTTTGAACAACAATGGGCCCAGGACAGAACCCTGGATAACGAGGAACCATTAATGAATACCTTTGTGTTCAGTCAGCCAGTCAGCTACAAATCCATCCCACATTTTAGCAGCTTCTCTGCATGAATAATCATGGGGGATTTTGTCAAAAGCCTTATTGAAATCAAGATACACTATGTCACCAGCATTCCCCATATCCACCAAGCTTTTAAGTCCATCAAAAAAAGAAATGAGATTCATTTGGCATGACTTATTTTTGAGAAACCCATGCTGGGTCTTAGTAATCACCTCATCCTTTTCTAGGTGCTCACAGACTGACTGTTGAATTATCTGTTCTAGGACCTTTCTTGGTATCAATGTCAAGCTCACTGGTCGGTAGTTACCTGGGTCTTCTCCCCCCCTTTTTGAAGATGGGGACAACATTTACCCGCCTGCAGTCTGCAGGAACCTTACCTGTTCTCCAAGAATTCTCAAATATCATAGACAAAGGCTCTGAGATTACATCTGCGAGCTCCTTTAGTACCCTTGGATGCAGCTCACCAGGCCCTGGAGATTCAAATTCATTTAAAGTAGCTAGGTGTTCCCTTACCGCCTCTTCACCTATCTTGGGCCATAGCCCTCCCCTTACATTATTTATTCTCTTGCCACCAGGTTAGGCATCACTTTCCTTTTGGGTGAAGACAGAGGCAAAGTAGGTGTTGAGTACAGTGGTACCCCGCAAGACGAATGCCTCTCAAGACGAAAAACTCGCTAGACGACAGAGTTTTTCATTTTTGAAGTCGCTCCGCATGACGAATTTCCCTATGGGCTTGCTTCGCAAGACGAAAACGTCTTGCGAGTTCCCAATGCATTCCTATGGGAAACCGCGCTTCAATGCATTTCTATGGGAAACAGCGCCATCTAGTGGTTCGCAGGACCGTGCTTCGCAAGACGAAAAAACTCGCAAGACGACAAGACTCGCAGAACGAATTAATTTCGTCTTGCGGGGCACCACTGTAGTTAGTTCTGCCTTCACTTTGTCACCTAGTAGCATTACTCCGTCTTCATTACTCCATGTACAGGACCTTCCACTTGCTTGTTCTTCCTCTGCTTTGGACATAGCCAAAGAAACCTTGATTATTTTTCAACCTCTCTTGCAAGCCTGAGTTCATCACAGCTTTTGGCTACTCATGTATACTCCTCCTTTGTGATTTCCCCTTTCTCCCATTTCTTATACATGCCCTTCTTAACTCTCAGCTCATCTGTCAGCCCCTTATGCAGCTACATCGATTTCCTTAGAAATTTTCTTTGGGGCCTTCATTATTTCTCCACTGAAGATGTGGGAGTGGGGTTTGTAATTGCCACAGCCTGGGACGAAAGTGTTAAATGACTCTCACACACAACTGTTTGTTTGTTTCAAACCTGATGTGATTGTTAAAGATGGGTTTTGTGTCACATCTCGTTTGGTCCCAATGAAAGGAGTGGACTTTAGAAACAACCCTGGCTAAGCTATGCAAGCTTTTTCTTTTTCTCCCTTGACCAACTGACTAACTGTGATCTTACACTTCCGGTGCAGCTGGAGAAAAGTGTTCGTCGACTGCGAGAGAAATTTTATGGGAAAGTGAGCATCAAAACGGCTACGGTGCTGATGAGGCAGTTCTGCAACAATCATGAGCTCGCTTGTAGGCGCATCATTCTCTGCAAAAATGAGCTGGAAGGTGAGTCAGGCATTTGTGCTGGTCAGAAGCACTGGCTTGTATGGGAGAAGGGGATGCCCGCAGGGCCATAAGAGGCATCTCCATATTGCAGCTGGGGAGGCTGAGAGTGCTTAGAACCATAGAACCATAGAGTTGGAAGGGAACCCAAGGGTCATCTAGTCCAATCCTCTGCAATGCAGGAATTTCAATTAAGGCATCCATGACACATGGCCAAACTGTGGGAAATATAACTAGAAAGTGTAGGGCTAGCTAATGAATGAAAGGGTTAAGATAATAGAACTGTGTTTCTAGACTCAGCTAGGTCACGCCCCTCACCCGGAAGCATGGAAACTAAGTTTCTTCCTGGGTTAATTCTCTTTCACCATGTGAACTCACCGAGATAGGACATGCCTGAAATTGCTCACTACAAGCTCAGACTGTGTGCCTAGAGCTATTTCACTATATTTTGTATACCCAGTATTTTCTACCTGTGTTCTTCTTGCTGCTGCATGGAATAACACATGAATCTGACCTTTGGAGTTTTGTAAGTAAAGCCTTACTAATGGTGTGCTCTGTTCATTGCAAGAGGAGAGGGGAAGCGCTACAAGCAACTAGGAACAGGATATTTAAAAGGTCTAATAGTCTATATTCCTCACACTTCACTGTGCTGCATGATTCAGTGTTTTTAAATTCTGCTGAGGGCTCTGTCTTGCTGGAGAGTGTGTGTAGCCCTGCACTTTGGATCTAGGGATCCAGCCAAGTCCTTTATTACTCACACAGATGATCTATATCTACTTTTCTTCCCATACACCCAGCCACACATCCAACCTCTGCTCCCATCATCCTTGACACCTGGGATTGATGGGAGTTGGAGTCCAACAACATCTGGACGGATCTCCCTGGGCTGCAGGCTGCAGTGTTAAGGTACTAGGTTAGGCGAGGTTTTGTGTAACTACAAAAAGTACAAGTTGATGCCTCCCTGAACAGGTTGCTCAGCCTACTACTACTAGGACATTCCTTCCATGAAAGACCCATATAAAATAATAGAATTATAGAGCTGGAAGGGACCCCAAGGGTCATCTAGTCCAACTCCCTGCAATGCAGGAATCTCAAGTAAAGTATTCATGACTGAAGGTTGTCCAACCTCTGCTTAAAAACATCTAATGAAGGAGAATCTACCACCTTCCAAAGGAGACAATTCTACTGTCAAAAAGCTCTTACCTACAGAAAGTTCTTCATAATGTTTAGTCAGAATCTCCTTCCTTATAGCTTGAAGCCATTGGTTCAAGTCCTACTCTCAAGAGCAGGAGAAAACAAGCTTGCTCCATCTTCCATGTGACATGACAGCCCTATTGGAAGATGGCTATAATATCTCCTCTCAGTCTCCTCTTTTTCCAGGCTAAACATACCCAACTCCCTCAACTGTTCCTCATAAGGCTTGGTTTCCAGACCCTTGATCATCTTTCTAACCCATGTTCCGGCTTGTCAATATCCTTCTTATATTGTGGTGCCCAGAACTGGACACAGTACTCGTGGGGGTGGGGGTGGGGGTGCTGACCACGGCAGAATAGAGCGGTAGAGAGGATTCTTTGATTTTTTGACCACAGAATATTGGAGACCAACAAGAACGGGTGGATATTGCCTTTCTGAGGACCAAGCTAAATGTGATGGCGGCAGGTAGAGGCAGGGGAGAGCCTTACCTCTCTTCCATGCATTTCTTCCCCACGTCTTTTGCTCTGGCCAGTAAGCATCTCTTTCCTTCCCACACACCACCTTCCAATACCAGACAAGAGTAACTGGTGCTGTGCGGAGAGAAGGGTTCAGTGCCTCTCTTCTGCTCTGCATGATTCTTCTACTGTTACCCTGCAGAAATGGGGAGCCTCTGAAGAGGGCAGGCATGTGAATGAGGGCAGCCCAGCAGCTGCAGCACTCAAGAAGTGCCTTTACAGGGCATATACAACCGCCATCTTGTAGCACACAATATATTGATGAAGCTTGCTAATGTCAAAGGAGACTGATGTATGGGTGACCAAAAGAAAAAGTAAAAGGAATGAATGAAGGTTGTTCTGCCATTGGACAAGACAATCCTTAAAACAGTTTATCATTTATTTAAACAATGTCTGTACCACTTAACTACAGTCGTCTCTAACTGGTGTACAAGAAATACAATACAGAAAAGGTAGAAGTTCCTCTGGTCTCTCGCTACACCAGCAAAATCAAACTGCCTACCCACATGATGCTCCCAGAAGCTCCGCTCATATACTATGAAAAAGAATGAAAGTTTATTGTTCCCCCCATGCCTATTTCCTCCCCTGTGTCTCCCCACTTCTCATCCCCCCCAGCCCCATACTGCCCATAACAAAGATGTCTCAAACTGAACATAACTGACCTTCATGACTTTATGATTTGAAATTCAGAGACACTGAATGTACTTTTTATGCATGAAAATCTTTTAATAAAAGCAAAAAGAAAAGAAAAGGTAAATGGTCAAACAGTAAAATCAGACTTCAGTTACAGTGCCTGCCGGAATAAAGAAGTCTTCAGTGGGCACTCGACATTCAACAGGGAGGCAGGGGCTGTCTGGCCTCAACTGGAAAGAAGTTCCATAAAATTGGGTCTACAGTACTAAACGCACAGTTCCAGGTGGATCTGAGCCATGGGGGACCAGTAACTGTGACTCCCTCAAAAACCTCAGTGGCTGGACAGCAATATAAGGGATTAGGTGTCCTGGATCTGAGGTGTCAGTGGCCCTGTAAATTAAGACCAGAACCTTGAACCTGACCTGAGCCACTGTAAACTTTTGAGCCCCTGAGTTAAGTGCTGGCAATAATCTGTCCCCATCCACCTTTTGCACCAGCTAGAGCAGGGCTTTTTTTGCTAGAAAAAGAGGTGTCAGGACTTGTTTTTTAGGGGAGCACCCACCCAAAGTTGTTGTTGAGCTTTTTTAGCGCTTTCTGCACCATCAACACCGCAAAATAAACCAGTCTCTGACGCACAGCCAAGAGCGCTGTGCCGCCAGCCGCGCAACCCCGAGGAAGGGGTGCAAGGCTAAAGCCCTGAGCTGGAGTCTCCAGGCCAGACCCACACAGAGTGCATTGCAGCAGTCGATTAGAACAAAGGGTACAAGTCGATGTAAACTGACTTGTGTTTATACAGCTCCCTCTCCACATTCTCCACAGAATGCTTTCAATTGCTAGTGTCAGCACATTTACATTTCCCAGTTTCACAGTTTGAGACCTCCTTCCTAACAGCAACTCTCATTCAGCCTGCTCTAACTTTGTGTTGTTGCTGTTTTTTAGATACGGACCCAGAAGATGGAGAGAGCCTCGATGATGATCCTGTGGCTTTGGTAATTCTCTGTCTGTTTATCTTAGGCAGAGGTGAAAAGCTGGGAAAAGGTAGATGAAGAGTAAGGAGTCAGAAGCTACTTTTAAGGGGCATTTATAGATACTGAAAGGTTAAACAAATGAAGCTCTTATTAACCCAACAGCTGTGCTATCCTAATTTAACAACTCCACTCGCCAGCTAAAGCAGCTGAGGGTAGCAGATGGGTCTTCCCATCGGTGAGTTAGGGACGAGACCAACAGTGGGTTCCACAGTTAAGAAGGCAGTTTGCATGTGCTGTAGAGGGAAGTGAGGGGCAGGTGGGAAACGTCGACCCGGGAATGTAACCCATCTAAGAGAAGCACAACACTGCTCCTAAGCCTCTGCTGCCTTGTGGTTATACTCATTTGTAAGAAAGCCTTCAGGAGTAAACCCCGAGGAAACATCCATACCTGCTGCCTTGTGGAACATCACTGGGAGAAGAAAAGGCTAAGGAGTAAACCCTACACAAATCTGCAATGGAATCCCTAAGACTGTTGGGTGAGACTTGTACGCCTCCTTCTGGCAACTCATGCAGTCAGGCTGGTGCCAAATGTATTGCTCTGTTTTCATTTGAACCACATCAGCAAGGCCAAGAGGGGGTTCTTGTCATTGGGCTGCCCAGGGCCTCTATACATACTGCCCTGGCTAGCACCCGGAGAGGTCAAAAGTGCTCCTAACTCAGCAAAAAAATGTAGGAAGCAGCAGTTACGAGTCATCAGTCTCCACAACCACAGCAGGTGCAGTAATTCTCTAGCGGTTTGACTTCACCCTTGGAGGAAAGATGCCTTCTTGAGATGCCAACAAAGTGGGTCCAATTATCCATGGTCCAGTTATGACCTAAATAAATTAGATAAATGCTAATTACGCAAGATCATAAAACATTTCTAAGTCTTTAAGGTGAGGTTTGTCTGGGATTTTGAACACTCACTTAGGAATGCTGATATTACATTGAATTTCAGACAGTCACTGTGCAGTACTTTGAATAGTTCTCTTAGAATGACAATTTTCTTCTTGTTGTAGAGAGTGGTGGATAAACTGGAACAAGAAGAGGAGCAGAAGAAACAGGTGATTCGGGAAGGAGGAGTGTATTGTGTAGGGCAGAGGCCCAGTGGTAGAGCTTAACTGACTTGGCAAGCCCTTTTTGAACTGCTTTTTGACAGGTGATGGGAATAGTAAGAATACTCTCAGAATACTTCTGGGGGGGGGTGCAGTTCAGGTAAATGGGGGTCTCCCAATAGAGAGACCATTAAAACTTCATTTTTCTGAGCTGCTTGTATAACCTCACAAGCCAGCCAGGTTAGTTGCCACTGATGCTAGTAAGAACAAGAAGCAGAAAGATCTAAACGGGTAGGCACAATCCTTCAGGAGCTTTTCCAACGAACCAGATGGGAAATGTGCAGGAGAACTTCCCCGAGGATGGCACCCAAAGAGGGAAAAGACACCATTTGGATTTTTCACAGGCACCAACATATCATGAGCCATCCCTTTGTGTAACAATGATACCAGCAGCTCAATCTCACATTTTGTCTGCCAGCCACCAGTCTTGCCCCAGAATACCTACCGCATTAATAAAATATCAAAACAGAAAGCAGTGAAGTTCTTATTCCATATTCTATTCACTTTCAATAGCTGGGGCAAGACACACAATTGAGTTGCACCCTGATCTTAGGTGGTTCATTCCAATGTCATTTCTTTCTTTTACTTACATCTTCTTTAATTTTTTTAACAAGAAGAGAAAGCCAGGAGAGGACCATGTGCAAAGGAGGAATAAACTGTTAAAAATTCAGTGGTTGTCACTTGCTTAGATTTGTATGTGTGCATATGCAGAGTATGTTGTCTGTATGTGTGTATGCAAAATATGTTGTGTGCATAAGCTCTGTGTTTTTAAATCTGGTCCTAATTTTGTAGGATGACCAGAGAAAAACCTTGAGGAATTATAAACAGCATGTAGCATTTGAAAAGGATATGCTCAGTTTTTGTGTTCAAACAATGTGTACTGGGTTATATTGATTTAATAATGTTGTGCATCATAGTTTATTTCTTTCCTTGCAGAAACGAAATGACAAGAGTGATGAGAAAATAAAGGTGAGAATAGGTACAGGGCTGGACTGTTTTGGTCACTGGGACAGAATCATTGGGGGCGGAATAAGGAAAATAAGGGAAAGATCAGAGAAAGAAAAAGAGAATCCACCATACTGATGTGCCGTTTAGTCATAATTAAAACTTTATTACATTGGTATGGAGTGTTAAAGCAATTGACAGCTCCCATCATTCCTGACCATTGGTCATGCTGGCTGGGACTCATGAGAATTGGGAAAGTTAATGTTAAATTGTTAGAAAATGCTCAAAATGTTGGCGTTCCAAGACCTCAGTCCTTCCTATGTTCCTGCATTCCTTAATGAGCAAGCAAGGTTGACCTTTGCAGTTAAGAAAACAAGGTCCACATGCATTGGGCAGGTGACATTTTGGGACATCCCCATGGTCAGCATGGCAGCCATGAAGTCCTGAGCCACCCCAGAGCCAGTCACATTGGCATGGATGTTGAAGTCCCCCAAAACCAGCAGTCTGGGAGTCCTCAACACTGCTTCCAAAACCAGCTCTGTCAGCTCAGGCAGGGAGACGGATGGGCAGCGAGGCAGGTGGTCAACCAGCAGGAACTTCAGCTTCTGTAACTGACTTGCTTAACTGTTGGATGTGTCGTGTGCTGTCTCCTTGGTTATTGAGCAATAAAGTTAATTACTGCCAAGCTATGCCTGTTTCTGTTACAGTGTTGAACCACAGACGGGAGGGCTGCCTGACACAGAATCCCTAACCATCCTGATTGCCCAGTGCCCTGTTCCACACACTCTAGATCCTCCCACAACTGGACAGAGAGCCTGGAGAGAGAGATGGAATCTCCATAGACCACAGCAACTCCTCCTCCCCAGCCCTCAGGTCTGCCCTGATGTTGCACTGAGTACCCAGGCGGGCACAGCTGGGTGAGACCAACTCCACCCTGCTCAGCCACCCAGGTCTCCGTGGTACAGACCAGATCAGCCTCCATGTCCATAATCAGATCATGGATGAGGGAGGTCTTGCTCGGAGCCAAACCAAAATTCAACAACAGCAGCTGCAGACCCAAGGGCCGGCAGATAGGGCAACCAAAATTCCCCGGACTGAAGCAGGGGCTGGCACACGGCAAAGTCACTAACTGCTTGTACCGTGTGCCCCTTACCTGGCCTGCCCCACCTCCCACACCATACCTCCCCCTACCCAGAACCACTGTGGTTAACCCCCTGCTCTCCCCACTTCTTTTCCTCCCAAACACATCTCCTCTTCCTCAATAAAAACAACCCCCCCCACAAATTAAAAACAGTCAAAACATTTAAACCAATTGTAGTAGCTGTTAGCCCTGTTTCTGCTTTGCAGCTGGTGCTACAGCCAGGAGATGCTGATTGGCTGCAGGTGCAGAGGCCACCAGAACTCTCATGCAAGGCTAGCCAGGAGGAAAGCGGAAGCCGTTGGTGGTGAGAGCACTGAAGTCTCTCTTCCTCTCCTGTTCACCTCCTTGTCACAACCAGCAGACCCTTGGTTCTTGGACTTTCCTTTTGCCCCAAGCTTTCTAGACACAGGTCCACACTTTAAAGTTCTGTGTTTGAGTGCTTCCCTTGCAGAAAGCTGCCCTTTAATGCTGAATCAGAACAAACGGCAATTCGGGTTTTCTGCAGATTGCAGATTGCTCAATTCAGTGGTAAATAGCGAGTTTTTGTGGGGAAAGTGTTGCCGGGGGGGGGAGCGCATTTGGACACAGCGCTTTACAGCCTGGACATGTGCCTAGAGACATGTTAGAAAAAGAAGTCTGGATCAGGCCCTTGTTTCTCCCTCAGTGTTGGTCAACATACACCTAGGCCCATCCACTAGGAATAGGGCCACAGTAGCTTTCTTCTTCATTGTCGTCTTCTGACCAGTTGCTCAAGTTGGACAGGTGTGAGGGAAGCGGGTGTGCCCTTGGCCATGAAGGGATTTCCTGGCCCTTGGAGGACCACCCGAGAGATCACATTCACCCACTTCATGTTTATTCTTCCCCAGGAGGTTGCTCAGCAGCTGAAGTGCCTGCCTCTGACGCAGAAGAACCTGCGCATGTTTGACAATGCCGAAAAGAACCGCATCCCACCTGAAGACCGTCAGTTTTCCTGCCAGCCCTGTGACAGTATGTGGTGGCGTCGAGTCCCAAAGAGAAAACAGGTGTGTGGGTGTGTGCATGACCATGTGTTGTGGATCATCTGCCTCAAAGAGTCAAACTGATGGCCACATACAACCACTGAGGTAGTTCAACTAAAAGGGAGATGGGTGTTTTTTTCCTCAGGATATTAACCCTTCACTTCTCCCATTCCTCCCTCTTTTGTCTCCCCATCTTTGCCTAAATTTAAAAGGAAAAATAAAAGTAGGTGTGAAAATTATTTGGCCCACAGGCCAAATGCAGCTCACAGCTTCCTCTCCTTATTCTGTCCCTGCACAGCAGTTAGGCTCAAAAAAGGGCTTCCAGTGGCGCTAATGAAGGGTTTTTCAGCCTAATTGCTAGGGTGTGTGTATGTGTGTCACACACTGGTTAACCCTCCCCTTCCAGTGTGCTGACTTCTGATGACAATCCCCCCATCCAGTAATTGGGGTTGGAAAAATAAAAGTGTTCCATCGGCTCCTTATTCCTATGCCAGAGAGAACCTATTTTCAGAGGTGTTGCAACTGAGATAATCACCTTCCCCCAAAATTGTCCCTTGTGTGGTGAGTAGACTTCAAAAAGGGAGGGAAGACCAAGGAGACATGATGGGTTAAAACTGGGCCTTCCACCAAATCCATATACAGCATGGATAGTGTCTCTATGGAGGTGTTTTTTGGGGGAGGGGAGTGAAAGTGGAGCATGGACAAAGAGTGGGGGGCTGAACTCTATATGTGTTTTCTTCTACTTTTCACTCCAAGACCACTGCTCCCAGCCACCACCACTCCCCGCAACCAGAAGTAAAGAAGCTGCAGTCAAGGGTGCAACAGTATTGGGGCCACACCTCATATGGGCAGCTTGCTCTGTAGAGGACTTCAGCAGGACTTGAGCTGAGTCTGCTGCCATTTCATTTTGTGGTTCATTGCTGGGGTTTGGGGTGCCTTTTTAGCTTCTCATTTGATGCCCTCCACAGGTGTCCCGTTGTCACCGGTGTAAGAACAGCTATGACCCAGTGCCTGAAGACAAAATGTGGGGCACAGCAGAGTTCACTTGCCCCTCGTGTGGACGCACCTTCAGGTGAGCAGCACGGACTGAATGACTCAGGAGTGAAGGCAGAGGGGGACTTCAGTATCTACATTGGTTTTCCATTGTTCCAGAGGACAGGACTGGAACCAATAGTTTCATGTTAGAATTTAGACTATAAACATTAGGATTACTTTCTTGATTGTACCAGCTGTTGGACATTGAAACATCAGGCTGTCTCAGAAGGTGGTGGGCTCACCTTCACGAGAGGATTTTAAGCAGAGGCTAGATGGCCACCTGTTATGAATGGCATAGCAGGGGAATTCCTGCATTAGCAGGGGATTGGACATGGACTGAGTACACACTATACCTTTAAAGCACAAAGCACTTCCTTTCCCTCAGAGAATTCTGGGCACTGTGGTTTCCTAAGGGTTGCTAGGAATTGTAACTGAGGGAGGTAAACTACAGTGCCCAGAATTCTTTGAGGGAAAGGAAGTGCTTTGTGCTTTAAAGGTATAGTTTGCACACAGCCACTGTCTCAGGAGTAAGTAAGATCCGTTGAACACAGTGTGACTCTTCTGCATGTGTAAGCATAAGATTGGGCTCTAGAATTGGGACTGGCTGGTGAAGGGTGGGTAATAAATTTAATAAGTAATAATAAATAGCTTTTAATAGTCAGCCATCTTGTTTGGCATATACCGGAAACTACTGGTAAGGATATTTAGACAAGTCATCTTGTTATTCTAATTGACCTTCCTTTCTTTAATTGACCACTCGCTTATTGGTCAGAAAAGATTTGCTGATATTTTTTCAGAGGGTAAACCTCAAGGTCCCTTCAATATCTACCATTCTATGATTCTATGGTAATCTGGGTTTAACAAAAAATATTAGTATGTCTTGAGGGCTGGGAATCTTGCTCAAGTATTTGGAAGGAGATATCCATCAGAGCCTGGAAAGACCTCTTTCAACTAAAGGGAGTAAACAAAACAGTTTGCCAGTTGAAAAGGCTGTGAGTTTCTTTCTTGAGTTAGCTAGAAACAGGTGTAGCCTTTTTGGACAGGGGGTGTACAGTTTGTCCTGTGGGATTCTGCTATCTGTTTTTAGGAGGGTGCTTCCTCCAAATAGTTGGTATTATTTGTTCTGGTGTTGCTTCACCCAAAGGAAATTAAATGTGATAGTGCTACCCTAGAATGCTTGGCACTGGGAGAAGTGGGGATTCTGATGCGCAGTATTGATATTTTGAGCTAGGTTGATTCTTTATTGCTTGGTATAATTTTCTGCGTAGTGTAATGGTCTTCCTGAGAGCTCCACAAAATAGAATGGCAAAAAATTATTTTAAAAATGAGGTATATCAGAACATGACAGAAAATATGTAAATGTATCAATAAATAAAGGCACTCCCTCCATCTCCTCACTGCAGCAGTTCGGCCCAGATGGGGACCCCGTCTCCCTGCTACAGTTGCCACAGCCCTGTTCTCCCGAGTTTTATCATCCCACCTCGCAAGTACCTGGGGCCAAGAAGCAGGCAGCAGCATTCGTGTTTTGCAGAGGATTGCTTCAACCGAAGAGGTGGGGCTGAATGTGCAATGAATAGGCATTGTGCCATGGGGGGGGGGTGTCCCTTCCCTGTGTTGTTGGCTTCCCAGTTTGCAGGAATGGGAGTAGAAAGACTTAGACATTGGAGCAAAATTCCAGGCATATAATTTGGCAGAGGGAAAAAGCGCCTTATTTGCCCTTTTTCTGTGGCTCTACAAAATGTGCTTCATGTTCATGAGAGACAATGTGCAGACTATTTCTCTGGAGTATTGGAACTTTCCCCATACTGCTGCCATGATCAGCACAGAAGGAATGTTGGCTGGGGGAGGGGTAGAGCTTGACTACCTTCTAGAAAGTGTGGAAACAAGGGACTATAGGAAGGTGAGTTCATGTGTGACTGGTCCAGCAAAACAGATAATTCACTTTCATCTCTGGGTCTGTGGATGTTTGCTCATTTCACCTTGTGTCCTCCTGTCCCCTTACAGAGCCCCATATACCAGGAACTCACTGTGTGCATCCCCGAAGCCGCGTCAAGAACAACTTGCCCAAAGTCATCTACCCCAGCCAAGAGCATGATAGTACCGGCTCCACGGTGGCCACCTGCTTAAGTCAAGGCAGCTTGGCATTCTGCGACCTCAATGAGCTCATCCTGGAAGACCTGAAGGAAGAGGAGGCTGGCGAGAGCAGCAATTAACCCCCTGGATGTCTGGAGCGGGAATGGATGGGAGGTGAATGCCAGGTTGCAAACTAGTGAGCAAGGCTGGGAAGGGGGTCTTTTTTCTTCTTCAAGCCAAACAATTCTAATGATGCACATGAATTCCCCATTGATCGTTTGTGGGCTTCTCTTTGGCTCTGCACTTCGTCTTATCTTCTCAGTGTGGCTTTTCTTTGCTTTTGTTGCCAGTCTTACTTCTTTTCTGGAGAGCTCATCTTCTAGATATATCTTAGCCATAGATTTAAGCTGGTTGTAATAGTCATCTTCTCTCCTCAATTCTCACCACCCTCACCCACTACAATTCCTAGGGTCCTTTGGGGAAACTAGTAAAGAAAACTAGTACTGTATGGATGTGTTCCGTCTTACATCCAATCAGCCCTCCTTGACATCTCCCATTGGAGCCAGTTGTCTGTGGAAGTTGACGATGTCCTAACTTCCAGTGGTTAAACTTACCTTAAAAGAGCTAAGAGGCTTTTCAAATATAACGCTTCTGTCCTGTTCATCATGATCTTTTACCAGCTCTTTGAACTTTCATATGCAGTTGGCATGAGAGGATCATGTTTGTGTGTTCTGGTGGGAAAACTACTACTGGGCTTGTCAGTAGTTTCCATTAACCTGTAGCACTATTGTCCCATCAGCTCCAGCAACATTGAAAATAACCATGGCTGATGGGAGTTGTAGTTCAGCAATATCTCAGAATGAGGTCCCCATTCCTGTATCAGGTGGAGTCATGGTTAGAAAGAATGCATGTTGCTTCAAGCTCTAGGAAAACTCTCCAAACCCAGCAAGACATGGAGGAGGAGGAGCAGGAGGAGGAGGCCAAGTTTATTTTTATTATGTTGCTACAGCTTTAGGCTCTAAAGTGTAGGTGGCTGAGACTGAAAATCTCCATACTGTACTAGTAAGGTGTCTTTCCTCAGGGAGGTTGCAGAAAGAATGGGAACATTGCAGCTTGACCTTTTAAGCAATGCTCTCTGCCTCCTAGAGCTTGTGTGGCTAGAAATAAAAAGGGTCAGGGATGGAGAAGTTGGAGGAACCTTGTTGGGGTAGCTGTGCTCTGTTAGCAGTCCTGTTCAGAGAACCCAGTTCCCTTCCCATTGAGCATGTAGAAAAGGCAGTTTTAAGTGAATCTTAATTATTATAAAAACTGTATTGTTGTAAACCACTTTGGGAACCCCTTTTAGGGCTGAAAGGCAATATAGCAATGTTTTACCAAATAAGGTAATCTGTGCAGGATTTGTGATATTAGCATTGATCTTGGAAAAACAAATCAGTACAGGGTGCTGTATCTTAATCTCCAATTTGAAAGGTTTCAGATCTACAAGACTCTGTCTCATATTTATGGGCAAATGTTTTCTATCATGTATGTAGATATTATTTCTTCCCCTGGTGCAATTAAAATTATGTTTTCTCCCCCACCATTCAAATGTTGCCTGATTTCTACAGTTCAAAGGGCCAGCAACCTGTATAAAAATGATCAAAAGATTGGTCTGTGAATTGTTCCTGGGATAGCTCAGTCAGTAGAACATGAGACTCTTAATCTCAGGGTCGTGGGTTCGAGCCCCACGTTGGCCAAAACTCTCAGTGGCAGCAGATCATTTTTTAAAAACCCATGTTTCTAAACTTCCTTAGAAGTAGGACAGTAGCTCAGCACTAGAGGACATGCTTGGATGTCAAAGGTCCCAAATTCAATTTGTGGCATTTCCAATAAGAAGAGTCAGGTGATGTGTAAGATCCCTGCCTTTGACCCAAGGGAGCCACTGCCAAACACTAGTCAATTGAAGAGGTACAAAATGAGAAAGTATAGACAAGGGCCTGGATGCACACAGTTCAGACAGGAACCAAAGAAACTTAAATCCATACCCATTTCCTCCAAACCCCTTTCTGAAAATGTGATTGACATTTTAACCATGTTTTACATGCATATGTGTGCTGCAGCTGCGGTTATCTGATGGCAGGGGTATGTATGTGCAGCCGCAGCAGCTACTGTAGCTCAGGAGTGGAACTGTATCTGTGGCACCTGCTTGTGCACATCATCCAGTTAGGAATAAGCTGCAGAAGATAGCAGTCACACACAGAAGGCTCATCCCTTGATGGAGTGAAGAAGAAGAAGAAGAGTTTGGATTTGATATCCTGCTTTATCACTACCCGAAGGAGTCTCAAAGCGGCTCACATTCTCCTTTCCCTTCCTCCCCCACTTCAGAGAAGTGTGACTAGCCCAAGGTCACCCAGCAGCTGCATGTGGAGGAGCGGAGACGCAAACCCGGTTCACCAGATTATGAGTCTACCGCTCTTAACCACTACACCACACTGGCTCTACAAGTGGTTAAGAGTACAGTAGTACCTTGGTTCTCAAACTTAATACGTTCTGGAAGTCAGTTCCAACACCAAAGCGTTCCAAAACCAAGGCGCGCTTTCCCATAGAAAGTAATGGAAAATGGATTAATCCATTGCAGACTTTTAAAAACAACCCCTAGAAGAGCAATTTAACATTAATTTTACTATATAACAAGACCATTGATCCATCAAATGAAAGCAATGTACTGCAGTCACACAATCAATCAGTAGCTAAACTGGGTTCCACACAGTAACAAAAACAAAACAAAAAGCCACAAAAATGCAAAATAAGTACCAAATACAGACCTCAGCGTAGCACTCTGTATGGAGACAATGAGACCACTTCAGAACAATTATGGAATAACCGCTTTCAGAAGAACTGAAGTCTCAAGTTATTTGGAGTCTTAAATTCCTGTGTGTTCATGTAGGGATATAACACACCCATAGAGGAAGCAGCATTGCAAAGCGGGGTTGTTTGTTTGTTTGTTATTGTTTTTTTAAAAATACACCACAAGAGTCATTCAAACGCCCTGAAAAGGCAGCCTTAGTCTTCTGAAGAGGGAGGATCTCTGGTATCCTTTACACTAAACAGCAAGCGCTTCATTAAAATTAACATCAACGAAAGGCGAAATATACATGGAAAACAAAGCAACGCACACCCTTAAACCTCCTGCATAATAAAATGACCCCTTTGTCCGGTAAGAAAAGGCTTTGGTGAAAGAGTGTGTGACCATTAGATCCTGTGTGTGTGTGGGGGGGGGGAGCAACCCCAGAAAAAACGAGGGTGAGGATCCGCAAACATTTTCAAGAGGGGAGGAAATCCATACAGTGATCCACGGTCCTGGTGCCTTGGATGGGCGGGAGGTGAAGGAGGCTGCGAAGATCTGGCTGGGAGGAGCGAAAAGGAAGGTCGGGCTAGGAGATTGGACAAGGAGATCAAGTGCGGGCAGAGGAACCAACAAAGAATCCGCCAGCATGTTTGGGAGTTTGCAGGATGGATGAATGGATGGATAAAAGCGGGTTAAAGGTAAAGGGTAAAGGGACCCCTGACCATTAGGTCCAGTCGTGTCCGACTCTGGGGTTGCGGCGCTCATCTCGCTTTATTGGCCGACGTACAGCTTCCGGGTCATGTGGCCAGCATGACTAAGCCGCTTCTGGCGAACCAGAGCAGCGCACGGAAACGCCGTTTACCTTCCCGCCGGAGCGGTACCTATTTATCTACTTGCACTTTGACGTGCTTTCGAACTGCTAGGTTGGCAGGAACTGCTAGGTTGGCAGGAAAGCGGGTTACTGCGCTCAATTGGAAGCCGCCCCAGACATTTGGCTTCCGAAAATCTTCGAAAACCGGAACACTCACTTCCGGTTTTCAATCGTTCGGGGCCTGAACGTTCGAGTTTCAAGACATTCGGCTTCCGAGGTTCTACTGTGTCCAGGAGGCTGGGTTTGTATGCCTTGTCAAAGGACATTCACAATCTGGAAGAACTCTGCTAGTAGTCAAAAAAAAGTATACTCAACAAATCTGATAGAACTAATAGACTTGCATACTTTATTTTTAGGGCAGATTGTGGACTTCCTTGCCAGAGAATTTCAAATTTAAGTGAACAAAATAGGTTTCTGCAAAATAAATACATTTGTCTTTATATAATATATTGTGAGTTCTAATTAATGCCTAATTATTTTTTAGGTTTTGCTGTTTCCTTTACATTGAAATGAATTTAAGTTATGTAGCTTACATAAACAGTTGTCAGTTACACAAGTTATGCAACTTAAGCTAGGGTTACCAGACGTCCCTGTTTCCTGGGGACAATCCCCGGACAAATTCCATCCCCGGAATGTCCCCGGATTTCATCTAATGTCCCTGGGAAACGCAGCAGCGGCAGTCTCTCAGCAGCCCAGAGCAGTTGGCTCTGGCTGGCTTCAGGAGTTGCTCGGAAGTGGTGCAGGGGCTCAATCCGGGCTGCCTTCATCTTCCCTGACCCCAGCAACTAAGCTGTGAAGGGAGACTTCATGCTGCCTATCGGACCAGCCTCCCAACTCCTACTTGCGTGAAGAAGAAGACGAAGAAGAAGAAGAAGAAGAAGAAGAAGAAGAAGAAGAAGAAGAAGAAGAGGAAGAGAGCTTTAAAGTACACACTTGTGCCAAGAAACATGGCACAGAAGTAAGTGTGGATGAGCCCAGAGTCTGCTACAGCAGTACTAATGACGCTTTTGTTAGGATTATGAAGGTGGTGATCCTTAAATCGCTGCAGTGTTGTCTCACAGGGTGTCTCAGCCTCTGCAAGAGTAACCAGTTCCACAATGTGGGGAGGGAGTGGGGAGGGAGGAGTATACAGCAGCATGTAACAAACCACATAATCCTGGATAGTTAAGAAACCATAGTTTGAACACACTGTCATTTGCAAAGTTTGCACACAGCAACAAACTGCTTCTAATTAGGGGAACTGAAGTTTTCTATTTCCTTATTTGGCATGTGATGGGGAGAATGCAACCCCCAAGGCTTCACATGTCACAACAAACTGGGTTGTTACACCTGGATTGTAGAGAGTGAAGATGATGCAGTCCTATACACCTCCACTCATTGACTCATGTGTGGCTTACTCCCAGGTAAGTAAGTATAAAGCTGCAGATTTAAAACATGTATTGTCAGTATTTTGGGTCCTACAGATGAACCCAGTTTTCCCCTATTCCCCCTCATCTCTCACACTGTTTCTAGACGAGAGCTTGCAGGCCATTCAGGTACCAAAGGCAACGAGCTGCTTTGTTTGTTTGTTTGTTTTTAACTTAACTGGATTTCCTCCAAAATTGACAAATCCAAATCTAATGAGGCGGAAAGTTCAGGCTAGCATTTTGGTGCCACTCATGTGGACACTGTGAAAAACCTGTAGGTGTAAGGAACCCCCACCTAGAAGCACCCACTGAAAATAACAAACACTTCTCCATATGCTAATTCTCTCTTCAATTTTGCTCAACACCCCCTTCGCTTTAGGAATTTGATTTCCAATTTTTTTAAAGGTGCTGACTGTTAATTATTTAAGGTGCTGCATGTGCATTTAAAACATCATTTGGCACCTTCATTAATTATTTTCAGTTATTTTTTATAGGGGAAAATGTTCTTTTAAAATCTGGACAACTGCTTAGGGAATGCCACAAGCCCCACCCCCGTCCCTCTTAGCATAGTGCACACACAGTTTCTACGGGTCCCTGGCACTAGAAGGAGCTTGTTTTGAGAAGGAGGCTGTACGTCTGACTGAGAACATGGCAAATGGGCTTTCAGAGCTCAGTGACTCCTGTTTTTAAATATCTAGACCTGCCCTTGGTATGAGTCCTTCCTTACTCCCAGGTACAGAAATCAGGTGCCTTGTGGAGACCGGATCATCATGACCACCTTGCGGAGTGAGTAGGCACCGCCACGAAACTCTGCCCAGTAGACCCCGTCCTGATAACGGCTTCGGTAGTGCCCTCCTTTGTACCAGACGCCATTAAGGTTGGAGTGGGCACACATATTGTACCACCAACCACCTTTCTGGAAGTGGGCACAGTTGCCTGTGGGAAAAGAAGAGGGGTGGGGAATAGATAATTTATCATCAAACCATGGGCATGGCCAGGATTTTTTTTGGGGGGGGGGCAGAACCTCATCTATGTATTTCTATTGATTTGGGGGGGCAGCTGTGCCCATGAATCAAATCCTGAGTTCAGATGCTGTTAGAATAGAGATGGGGAACTTCCAACTTCTGTCAGCTCCAGGCAGCATGGCCAGTGGAGAGGGATGATGAGAGAGGTCATCCAACAACATATGGATGGCCACAAGTTCCCCACCCCTGCAGAATTTGGCAACCAGGTTGCTCACTGGGACAAGATGGTTTGAGCATATTACACCAATCCTGTCCTGATTGCACTGTCTGCTAATTAGTTTCCAGGCCCAATTCAAAGTGTTGGTTTTGAGCTAGAAAGTCTTAAATGGCTCAGAACCACAATACTTCAAGGACCACATCTCTCCATATGAACTGCCTCAAACCATGCAATCATCATCTGAGGCTCTTCTTAGTGTGCCTCCATGAGAAGTCTGGACTTCATAGATGGATTCCATACAGTGGTATTAAGGGTTCTGCCCTTTGTTAACCAGGTGTCTGCTTAATACTTGGGAGCTAACATAAGCAGGCAAAGTTCTCTTGATGGCTGGGAATCTCTCTCCAGCCTTAGAATGCAGCATCCCTCAGTCTAGGAAGGTGGCACCCTCCAGCTAGTGGGATCAGAAGAGAAACAGTTTAGAGCCAGTTTTGCAGTTCTGAATACTGTGGGCAAATGAGACAGAGTTTGGAGCTGTGAGCTGTGAGGTAAAGCTCCTTGGAGTGCAGGATATCGTGCTCTCGGAATCTGATACGGGAGAAACAGGTCTAATAGCTACTATAGGAATAATGATTTGCTTCCACAACTGCTTTGCTTGGATACTATATTTTTTGTCTACCTCTTCTCTATACTTTCAGACACAGCGGCTGAGCACGTCTTCATAGCGCCCAGGTGGGCACGTCTGGGGGTCGGGGCACGGAGGGCGACATGAGGAAGACGCAGCATGGCAGGCATGCACCCTTCCAATCAGTCCGGATTGATGATAAGAAAGGATAAAAGTGATAAAAAGATAAGGAATAAACAATACCTTCCTCCCTAGCTCTTGGTTTCCTCTTTTAGCCATCTCCCTTCTACATCCTTACCTGAGTAAGCATCATGGTCACGGTCGAGGGTGCTGAACTGCCGGCCATTATGCCAGGAGAGGGAATCGCCAGCGCTGCCTTGATAGCGCCCCAGCCGCAACCGGTAGAAATCATTCTCAGGTTCGAGGGCAAAGGTGCTGTATTCCGCATATGCCTGTCGCCCACTCCAGTCTTCCATGGAAACCCTTAGCATGTATGAGCCCTGGCGAGTCAGCCAGTGAATGAACTCGAGACCCAGCCAGTGTTCTCCTTCCAAGTTCCCAAACCCATTCTGAAGGTGGAGCAGGGAAGGGGGAAACACAGCAAGCAAGATGTTAGCAGGTGGGCGCTGGCTGTAGGGGAACAGTTGGTGCTAGCCATAGGGTAGAAGGGTGAGCTAAAACTCCTACCTCCATCCCAGGCCACTTTGGGGCATGTAGCACACTTAACTCTCTTGCAGAGATATGTGGATCATTTTGCAGCAGGAAATCAGCAAAGCATACATACACCATGCTAGCTCAATGCCCAAAGTCAGCTGCCATGTGTGGTGATGACCGGAGTCCAGCAGCAAGACGTGAGAGTCAGAGGCTGCAGAGTCTCCCACTGAGGAACGAGATCCCATGCAGGACTCTGACTCTGCTACTAGAGACCAGGAGACAACTGAGACTGCGGACCACGAGCCTCAATGCACTTTCCCCTAATGAACGTAAAGCCTTCCACTGGTGGTGGGAGTGTACCAGGAGATCAGTCCTGGAATGGAGGCCAGAGTGTTTCCCTTTTAAGTCTCTAATGTTATCCACAAAGGGACAGAGCTTGGGGGAGGTTGTCTGGGGGCAGGTGCTTCAAAAGGCACCCAACCTTGGCAGGAGCAATATGCTCCATGGTCCTACAGCCTCCGACCTGCCTTGCTGTCTTGTTCGTGGCATCCAGCATCAGACCACAACATACCGGGTAGCACCATGTTGGTGTGGCACCCTCTCTTCCCCTTGGAGCCAGATTCAACCCATACCTCTGGAGTAATGGAAAAAGAGAGACGGAAACCCTAAGAAAAATCTAGGAAGCTTTCACCCCTTATTACAGAGGTCTCCTGATAAGAGGATTCTATGGTCCACTTTGCCAGCAGGTACCCTAAAGAGCACATATTTTTATCTTAAGACTAGACATGTGTATGTGTGTACACACACACACACACACACACACACACAGCAAGAATAGGATTGCCATGTGACTGAACAAACATGGCTGCCCTCATTATCACATCTATTTTGGCCTTAGCTCATGTTTTCAGTCCATTACTTAATGTGTTTTTGCCTCCATCTGGCTAAGTGGCCATAGCACAGCAGGTGGCAGAGCAACCCTTGCTTTGTGTCAAGACCAGATTCATAGGTGTGCTGCTGCAAACCTTTTGCATACCAGGATTTCCTATCCCCAAATATTTCCTACAAATTCAACTTGGGGCAACTAAACTGAAGGCTGAATGCCCACGAAAGAGCAGTATATCTGAACCTGGCCTGTGACTCTGATTTCAGCCTGTAAGTCCCAGATCCACCATGAGCCTCCAGATCTCTGACTCTAACCCCAAGTGACCCTCTGCATCCCATAGGTCTGCCCCTCCCCCTGCCCAGCTTTCCTCACAAGCTTGGACCCCTTCACCTCCTTGCTCTCCCCTTCATGGAGCCACATCCACGACACACCTTGTAGTGCTGCCAGGTGATAAAGAAGTTGACCGACCCATCCTGCCGCCGCTGGATGACGGTCCAACCACCCCCATCATACTCCTGGTCACACCAGGCCTGGATGATTCCCCGGGCACCAGTTGGTTGTAGTATAGTGATGCCGCTGGTCTGCCCATTCTGTTGAGCTGCTTGACAGTCACGCCACGGCCCTGTGCCAGGAAGAGAAAAATTAATGAACAGGGACCGAATAACACAGTGTGATGAACAAGGTAAAGGTAAAGGGACCCCTGACCATTAGGTCCAGTCACGGATGGCTCGGGTTGTGGCGCTCATCTCGCTTTACTGGCTGAGGGAGCCGGTGTACAGCTTCCAGGTCATGTGGCCAGCATGACTAAGCCACTTCTGGAGAACCAGAGCAGCACACGGAAACGCCGTTTACCTTCCCGCCGGAGCAGTACATATTTATCTACTTGGACTTTGATGTGCTTTTGAATTGCTAGGTAGGCAGGAGCAGGGACCGAGCAACGGGAGCTCACCCCATCGCGGGGATTCGAACAGCCAGCCTTCCGATCAGCAAGCCCTAGGCTGAGTGGTTTAGACCACAGCGCCACCCGCATGTTCACCCACGATGAACAAGGTAGGGGCAGCTAATTACAGGGACTAGTTTGGAGGTTATCATTGACTTCTGTAGCACAGGTAGGGTGATGCCCTTCTCACTTGGATGGCCTTTTCGGGTATTTCCAGATGGGATCTGTGCTCCTCATGCATGCAAGTTTTTTTCATTTTTTCAGTGTCCACACAACAGTGTTGGCATAAAAATGCCACCCCATATGTAAAAAGGAAAAGAAAAAACCTATTGCCAGAAACCCATTTGTGATATCTCAACATTGAGCTCCTATTTAGAAGCACTCTCTGTCAGAGCTAATCCACCTCACATGTTTATTGTAACTACCCACAGGAGTGGTTTTACCACCTCATTGGTTCTTTGTGTGAACTAGGCTCCAACTTCATGGCGGCAGAGGATGGTGCTGTTGGCATTTGCCCTGCACAGCCTCTGCCCTGCTGCTTCCTAATAGACTTGCTCTCTCTTTCTGACCTGTGGATTTGGTGGGCACGACAGCAGGCGGCTGAACAGTGCCGCCCTGTGGCACTGCCGCCTTGTGTGGCTGGTGCTGGGCAGGTACCGTCTGGTCTCGCTGGATGTCATTGACGGCATCAAAATGGACCCTGCTCTCATTGGCGATGCTTGCAGGGTTGTGAGGTACCACTGGCACCAGGGGTGGCTGAGGAGAGAAAGGAGAAATAACTCACCCTAAAAACATAGGAGAACTAAAAGAGTATAGTTTGAGTGTAGCATCATTTAGTTCAAGGGGGAGCAGGGGATTTAGAGCACATTCAAGTGGCTCTTAAAAGCACAGGAGCACAACCAGAAAATAAGGTGGCAGTTCTAAGTGTGATAAATATGCTTCCAGGAAACCCAAAAGCTAGACTAGGACCGACTGTGTTTTGTCCTAACTCCACTAGAGCCATTTTAAAAAAATTAACAACATTTATAGACCACTTAATCCTATTTTTTAATCAAGAAAATTCCCACAGCTGAGGTTACCTAAAATATTTATCAAAAATGCTGATGAAATCAGCAAACTTTAAAAACAAGTGGATATAACAAAATTATAAAAATATAGACAAAATCAAAAGAATTTTAAAAAACATACACAATAAAAGTACATAATGAAAGTCTTGATAGGCCTACCAAAGGAAAAGCATTTCTATCAGGCAATCAGAAGCACTGCAGCGATGGTGTCTGCTTGTGGCTAACAGGCAGGGAGTTTTGCAGCCGCATTAAAAGACGGATTCCTTGTAAGGGCAGAATGAAAATTCCACAGACTGAAGAGGTCGTGGGCAAGTGAAGGGGGAGATGGGCAAACAGCAGCTACACAAAAAGGGTTCTCCCAGTGTTCATTGTCCACGTTGGAAAAGGTTGTAAAGAGGGAATTAGTAAAAAGGATTAACGTCCTTTTTCTATCAGGGCTCTTGTGCTTTCAACAGTTGCTGGACATGTAGAAATGTAGCAGACATAGAAATAAAGTGGTGGGAAACTTTACCTCCAATAAGTTGCTGAAAAATCAGGTTGTGTGAGAGGGCCACCATAGTGTTTTTCTATGCAGGGTTTAATTTGAACCAGGGATCAGGCTCAGTCATGGGGCGAAAAGAGATTGGCTCTGAGCATCAATCAAACACTTCCATTTTTCAGTAAATTAGGGATGGGAACTTGTGGTACTGCAGGTGTTGGACTATAACTCCCATGACCACTGGCCATTCTGAGGTTCATGGGAGTTGGAGTCCAACAACAACTGGAGAGTCAAAGGTTGCTTAGCGCTCTTTGCCTTCAGGCTGCAGATGGGGCTCACATGCTATAATACTCCTCCATTCAAAAACAAACATGGGAAATTAGCATGTATGGGAAGAAGCTATGCTGGAACTCTTTCCCCTAACATGCTTGTTTTGTACATTGATATTATTATTATTATTATTATTATTATTATTATTATTATTATTATTTACTATTATGGCTACAGCAGCATTCTGCCATGTGAGTTTGCACATACAATCCGAAGCGGTACACTCAGCAAAAGAACTAGACCATGTAGACCGAGGATTAGAGGACACAGCATCCCGGAGGGAGAGTGTCGCTTCCCCCTTGAAGGCTTGGGGCCTAGCTACCGGTATGGTTTAAAAAACACCAGCTCCTGTCTTCTTGGCATTGCTGTTGTCACATCCCTTCACTTTCCCCAGGGTCAGCATCAGCACTAGGTATCCTTGAGCAGCTTCCAGGACTCCACCATGGCTGATGTCGGCCCTAGTCCTTCCTTATTTATTTTTTCAGGCACAGCAGGCCAAGTAGCACCAGATGACTGGCTCTAGTGACCCTTTTAATTCCTCCCATTTCTGTCTCCCAGTTCAATTTGACCAGTACCTGTGGGCTCACCCGGCCACTGGCTCCTTGCTGGCAGTCTCTCTCCAGTTGGCTGATGAGGGCACTCTGGTTGTTGACCAGGGCAGCCAGGGCATGGTACTTCCCTTCCAGCTGGCGATAGCTGGCCGCCACACGCAAGGCCTCGGCAGAGGCGTTGGCCACCCTCCCTTCAAGCTGTGATGTCTGCACTGGCCGCTCTCGTCGCTGGAGGATCTCATGAAGGAGCTGAGTGTACAGCTGGGTGACACGAGCATTGATGTTGCGGCTTTCCTTGCGCAGGGCCTTGACTTCACTCACCACTGCCCCGTCCACCTCCACTAGTCGGCGCAGCTCCTCCATCTGGGCCTGCTGATGGTTCAGCTGATCACGCAGCTCGGCCACCTCAGAGCGATTGAGGCCCGGAGGCTCCGGGGGAAGGCGCGCGCTGCTCCAGCACACGGCCCCTGTGAACTTCTGCTGTGGCAAGATGAAGGTGTAGGTGCACTTTGGCCCCGTAAGTGGTTCGACACCTGACAGGCCTTGCCTGGCCAGACTCAGCACCACCAGCACCAAGTACTGAGGCTCCATGCTATTAGAAGAAAGGCTGTTGTAAGAATTCTAAGGTGTCATAAATAAAACAAATGTTCAGAAGTGCACAAGATAAACACATCCATAAGTACATAAACCGCATGACATATAGTACAGGAGGAGCAATCCTGATCTTGACTCTTAATGACCCAAAATATTTCCTGTACAGAAGGAAATATATTGGAAAAACCTATCCCAATAGTTATTTTCACTTGTGAGTCAAAAGAGCAGAGTTTGTTTATGAATAGGGGAAGTCTGGGACCATGGTTTCAGAATTGGGGTAGCAACAATACGTTATTTGATTTGATGGGTGTAGGTGACAATATTCCAAAAAACTTAAGAGGTTTCCTTCAGGTCCTCCCTTCCCCCCCCCCTTTGTCTACAAACAAAGTAAATAAAGTAGATAGAGATTTTAATGGGGTGTGTGTGCTGCGTTGTTGCTCTGAATTTACAGGACTGGATCTAAAGGCCTTGTGCTTCAATGCCAACAGCTGTTGCCAATATGCACTGGGAAATGGATCCAGTTTGGCTCAGGAAAGGCCATTAAAGTCACCACCACTGAGACAGGCAGTTATATACTTCCTGCTTCTTGGCTGCAGCCTTTCAGTTCCCATTAATGGATCTGGAATTCCACAGTAGGGACGGGATGTAGCACAAGATAGTTCAGTTGGAGGCACATGAAAGTTCTTTTTAAAGAGAGTTGAAAGTGGTCTGGAATAAGTTTTACTTCATCCAGGGAACACACACACTCCTTTCCCCCCATGCATGATGCAGCCACTAGTCAAACCTGCAAAATCTGTTTATTGGAGATGAACGTTGGGCATGCAAAGCATCACAAGCAATGATCCCTCCATCAAACTGCCTTCAGCTCAGTGGAAACACTTGTGCGCAGCCTTCCAGGAAAGTGAGAGAATGGAGAAGAGCCTTCATCCTCAGAAACAGGCAAATCTTGCCTCAGGAATCAAACTAACCCCTCTCTGCTCCATAGTGCACAATTCTGAGAGGCTGCTCAACTTTCTTATAATCCATCCATCATCCAGACTGCTTTTGGTTCAAGTTCACCATCTTCCTTGTTAGGGTAGCCGGCTGAAAATAATCCTGAAAAGGATTATTTAAAAGTAGTACAGAAGGCAATGTCAGCAAGTCTTCTATACAACAGCCAAAGGTTCATGAGCCTTCAACCTCTGTCCACCCTATATCCTGTATATAGCCAAAGTACTTCCACTGAGACCCTCCTCCTCCTTACCCCATAGTCTGTACTCCATAGGATATAATTCTCCATCAAGCCTGAACGCCTAAGGGTCAATTCACATTCATCATGTGACATTCAAGAAATCTAGCCAATTAGGTGAAATAAATTATTCAGAGGACAGTCGTTCAGTTCTAGAAGAGAAACAGGGAGTAGCTTGTGTCTTCCTTCACAACTGCCCCCCTTAGAATCATGGGTGTAGCCAGGACTTTTGTTCGGGGCAGGGGCAGAACCAACACGGTCAGTTAGTTAAGTATTTCTATTGTTTTACTTGATCTAGGGAGGCAGCTGCCCCCCCTGGCTATGCTCATGCTTGGAATGCACTAGCTTCACAGGAAAGGAAGTCTGGATTCTCCACAACCACCAAAGGTGAAGGCCAAGATTGTTACACCTCCTCATGTTGCACCTCCCCATGTGTTTCAGAAAGCTCATCAACCTATTTAAATAAATATTAAAGGGGCACATATACATTTTGATGTGTGTGTGTGTGCGCACATGCGCACACATGCATGCACACACTCCTTAATTTAAAAAACTCCACAGAGAGGAAGAAAAGTATGTTGGGAGATCTTTTGGGGAGTCAGTAAGAGTCTTCTATGGCTGGCTTTCTCCTGGTTCAGAATTAAACATGCTGATAACCTGACAGAACCAGTTTTTCATTCATTGCATTGAATGCATTAAAGGCTCTTAAATCAGCCCCACAGCTCTTAGACAGATATATCTGCCTCTGAAACTGAGAAGTAGCTGAGCATTCCATAGAGAGAATAAAAATACTACATGTGAAGGTTCACGTTTTTACAAATACCAATGATTAAAAGATACATTTCCTTGTACTTTTGCACAATCCCCCTGCATGGATGCTATTAATCTGTGAGAGAATTCAGAAGGAAAATCAAACACCTGCTACTACAGCCATGGCTCGGTCAACATTTGTGTTTGTAGCTGACAACAAAGCTGACATAAACCTCATGTGTGATGATGCTACACTTTACTGAAATGGTTTGCTGCCTGCCTGTGCTGTGAAATGCTCTGTGAGCAAGCAAGGACAAACACAGAGTGGGGCTTCACTCTAACCAACTCCAGGCAGGGTCTAGGGAGGAATCAAGAGCACAGATTTAGTTAGAGCAGTGTCCCCCTGAGGCTTGAGGGGAGGGATGTTGAAGAGAACAAGCGCCTGCCCGCCTGGTTACAGATGGCGCCTCTTTCCTGTGTAAACACAGGGTCCATTCCCAGGCTCCCTGGGCAGCGCCATATGGGGCTTATCACTGCTTCTTTAACCTCCTCATCACCCCTGACCCTGTTCTCATGTCAAACATCAAGAGGAGAAAGGGAGATTCAAACAGTAAAATGGAAATGGTACCAATGGATGGTTCTCTGCAGAGGGGAAATTCCATTCTCTAGACGTGGCCTCCTTCAGGCAACTTGGCTGAGGGGGATTACTTGCTATCTATCTTGCCTTTGACCACATTTCTATATGCCACCACCTTTCTATGCCAGAAAGGCTGGCTGGCATAGAATGTGGTCAAAGGCAAGAAGGCAATTCCCCAGCCAAGTTGCCCGAAAGAGGCCGCGTCTACACATAAGGGCTATTTCAAACTTCTGTTTGTGCTGCAATTTCTAGGCACAGGTTTGGACTTTCAGGCAGGGATCCAAGTAGTTTCCCTTTGTCCTGCCACTTTCCCTGGGAAACACTGTTTGTTCCGATTCAGCAGTAAAGAACAGGTTTTCCTGGAGAAAACAGCAGGACAAAGGGGAAGCTTCTCGTACCCATGCCTGAAAGTCCCAAACCCTTGCTTAGAAACAGTAGCACAAATGGAAGTCTGGAAGTTACTTCAACATAGGAATTGTGGGGAAATTCCATTTTGGTCACATTTAAGGTGGAATCTTTTAAATTTGTGCATCCTGAAACAACGTGGGAACAGAAACACAGCCTTCCTTCAAAACTCCAATTTTTCTTGATTTTATAATGCAGTTCTCCAGCCATGTAATGTGTACAAAAATGCACACACTGGCTAGTGGAAGCATGATGCATGGTGGTCACACAATGGAGGAGGAGGAGGAGGAGGAGGAGGAGGAGGAGGAGGAGGCCGACAAGTGCAGGAGGTGGATCCAGCTATCCAGAGTCTGACACCATGAGGCAACTGCCTCACCTACCCTCATCTGCTCTGAAGGGGCCCAAAATAGTTAGCCTCTAAGAAGAAAGAGAACCTTAAAGCATGACCTTTTATAGATGCTGCTTTCAGGTTTTCAAACTCAGTCACAAGAAACCAGCCCCAGACAGAGGGTGGGCCATATGTGCCACTTGGCCCGGGCCTGCGATTCCAAAGGGGGCCTCGGTCAGGTTATTCACAATTGCTCACCTGAGGTGAATGTAAAAAATCAGGGGGGGAAACCCAGAAAACGCGAAGGGTGGGAGGGTGGGCGTTTCAACCTGCTAACAGCGCCCTCTGGTTGTGTTGGAGAGGTGAGGGATTGTGAATGCTCCCTCGGTAAGCAAGTACAGTGGGACCTCGACTTACAAGTGACCCAACTTACGAGTTTTTCGACTTCCGAATGACTTCCGGAAGAAAAAAAATGGCCGCCACATCTGAATTTTTCGACTTCTGAAAGGAAGTCGCGGCCACTTTTGATAGGGTTTTTTCGACTTACGAAGATTTGATGCGGGTTTCTTCGACTTACGAATTTTTTCCTCCCAATGCATTCCTATGG
The DNA here is from genome assembly GCA_034641385.1 of Darevskia mixta. Classification (NCBI taxonomy): domain Eukaryota; kingdom Metazoa; phylum Chordata; class Lepidosauria; order Squamata; family Lacertidae; genus Darevskia; species Darevskia mixta. The sequence continues at coordinate 1,735,323 of JAWWNH010000067.1, read as the reverse complement.
GGACTCGACTTACGAATTTTTTCCTCCCAATGCATTCCTATGGGGACTCGACTTACGAGTGTTTTCGACTTCCGAAGATCGCGTCGGAACGCATTATCGTCGTAAGTCGAGGTCCCACTGTAAGGTCTTAAGTCAAGTGTTTCTGATGGTGGGCCATGTTTTTAATGCTGTTAAAAGTTGGTGAGTTTTTCTTTGAAATTTTGTTGACTAGGCCAGGAATATTATTTACACCCGAGGAGTACATATAGCTCAATGAGGATAAACTTTGGTGGAAACCATGTTTTTTAAAGAAATAGTGGCTTACGAGCAATAGTGGCTTTCTCACAAGCATGCATCTTTTTTAAGAGTAGAATAAGAAGATAATAAATAATAGTCAAAGTTGTCTACTTAAAAATAGATTTTTAAATACATTTTTGAACTATTAAAATTGTGTGATACATTTTAAAATAATGTGTTTATTGTAAAATGTATTTAAAATTATAATACATTATTTAAAAAAGTACGTTATTGGAGATCCCCAGGGTAAAAAAAAAAAGGGGGGGCCACATTATCTACCTGACCTGGGTCTCTGCCTGGCTCTGCAAGGGCCTGCAAGAAACATGAAAGCTGATATTCTCAGCAATCTGAATTCCACCAGTGAATTCAAAAGAAGAAAAGAGCATCTCCTCCAGCCCAGTTACAATTTTAAAATTGTAAATGCAGAAATAAAAACAATTCCATAAAGCATATGTTTCATGATCATGATTTTTTCGACTTACGAAGAGTGAGCTGAGCTTGTAGGTTTTGTGGGTTTGTCTTTTTGGGGCTGTGTGTGATTAAGTTTGTGTGCTTATTTGTTTCCTTATTTGTTTGTGTGTTTCCCAGGCTTGTGTGTGTGAGAGAGTTTGTTTCTGGCTTGTGTGAGTGTGTTTGTCTGGTGACTAGCTGTGGGCGGAGCTAATCAGTGCCTAGAGGGCAGCAGCGCGCGCCTGGCGGCGCGCGCAGTTTGACCTATCTTTTGATAGAGGAGAGCTAGTCTCAAACGTTTACTTGGGGAGACCTAGGCTTCTTTTTTGAGTGTCCTGACTTCAAGCTTCAAGATGGAGGGTGAGGGAACAACTGTAGTCGCCTGTAATTCCTGCGCAATGTTTGTCTTCTTGCCAAAGGTTGTAGACAGCTACACCTGCAGCAACTGCAAGTTGGTTGCCCTACTCGAAGACAAGGTCCAGCAACTTCAGGCCCGTGTATCTACGCTCCAGAAAATTAAAGAGCTGGAGCTTTTCTTGGATGCAGCAGAGCACACTGTCTCCACCAAGCAGGAGACAGGGCACATCTCTGAGGAGGAGATCAGTTCCCCAACTCAGGAGCCAGATGTATGGAGGAACGTGACTCACAGAAGTAGAATGCCCAGGGATCGCTCTGAGTGTTTAGAACTACAAAATCAATTTGAAGTGCTCTCAAATCTGGAAGATGAAGAACAGACTCCATTGGAAGATCTCTCCCTCATCACAGTTGATGAGGTATATGAAGACGAGCAACATAGTCAGTCCTCTGGGAATGTGCAGGCGACCTTGGAAGGGACAGCACATGTAAGAATCCCGACCAAGCCTAAGAGGAGGCGTGTAGTGGTGATAGGGGATTCCCTATTGAGGGGTACGGAAGCAGTGATCTGTGGGCCTGACAAGATGTCTCGAGAGGTATGCTGTCTCCCCGGGGCCAAGATCCATGATGTTACAGAACGGCTGCAAGGAATAATTAAACCCACGGATAAAAACCCCTTCCTTTTAGTCCATGTGGGAACCAATGACACCGCAAGCCATAGCCTCCAGAAGATCAAAAGTGATTATGAGGCTCTGGGCAGGAAGCTGAAGCAATTAAATGCACAAATTGTCATCTCATCTGTCCTCCCAGTTGAACGTCGTGGCCCAGGAAGAGAGGGGAAAATAGGAGAAGTGAACAACTGGCTTCGCAAATGGTGCCGGCAGGAACGGTTTGGTTTCTTAGATCACGGTCTGCAGTTTCTTGAAGATGGACTTCTGGCAAGTGATGGGCTGCACCTCACAAGGGTTGGGAGGAATGTTTTTGCCAACAATCTCAAAAACCTCATCAGGAGGGCTTTAAACTGACTTATGTGGGGGAGGGAGACAGTGGTCCTGAAGGTAGGAGTCTATCAAAGGCTGAAGATGATCATCCAAAAGTCAAGGACCAAATGGAGCAAACAGCGCACAGACCTAGTGGTGGGAGGAAAAAATCCTTAAGTAGGAGACTAGGGGGAATGATCAATGGTTTTCAATGTCTGTATACAAATGCACAGAGCATGGGAAATAAACAAGATGAACTTGAGCTCTTGGTACAGCAAACTAAATACGACATAATAGGCATCACTGAAACCTGGTGGGATGAATCTCATGATTGGAATGTAGTAATAGAGGGATACAATCTATTTAAGAGAAATAGACCAAACAGGAAAGGAGGAGGAGTGGCGTTATATGTCAGGGATGTGTATACCTGTGAAGAGATCCATGATTTAAAACTTCAAAGCCAAATTGAGAGTATCTGGGTCAAAATTAAGGGAGAGAAAAATAACAGTGATCTCATGGTGGGAGTTTACTATAGATCCCCAAGCCAAACTGAGGACATAGATGATGCCTTCCTGGAACAGATGACCAAGCATTCAAAAGGAAATGAGATAGTAGTAATGGGGGATTTCAACTATCCTGATATTTGTTGGATGTCAAACTCAGCCAAGAGCATAAGGTCGAACAGATTCCTCACTGGAGATATTAAAAGCACAACTTCAAGCAGTACCAATGAGACGAAAACATGGAAGGTGCCTAAAGAAGCCAGGGTGGCTATCTAATGAACTTTTAACTGAGTTAAGATTTAAAAGGGATATGTACAAGAAATGGAAAAAGGGGGAAACCACCAGAGAGGAATTCAAACAAATAGCCAGCACATGTAGAGACAAAGTCAGAAAAGCTAAAGCACAGAATGAACTCAGGCTTGCTAGAGAGGTTAAAAGCAATAAAAAGAGTTTTTATGGGTATGTCCGTAGCAAAAGGAAGAACAAGGAAACAGTGGGGTCACTTAGAGGAGAAGAAGGTGAAATGCGAACAGGGGACGCAGAAAGGGCAGAACTCCTCAATACCTTCTTTGCCTCAGTCTTCTCCAAAAAAGAAAACAATGCCCGACCTGAAGAATATGGAGCAGATGATTCAGCAGGGGAAACACAGCCCAGAATAAGTAAGGAGGTAGTACAAGCACACTTGGCTAGTTTAGATGTATTCAAGTCTCCAGGGTCAGATGAACTACATCCCAGAGTATTAAAAGAACTGGCAGAGGTGATTTCAGAACCACTGGCAGTAATCTTTGAGAATTCTTGGAAAACAGGTGAAGTCCCAGCAGACTGGAGGAGGGCAAATGTTGTCCCTATTTTCAAAAAGGGGAAAAGAGAGGACCCAAACAATTACCGCCCAGTCAGCCTGACATCAATACCAGGAAAGATTCTACAGCAGATCATTAAGCAAACGGTCTGTGAGCACCTAGAAAGGAACGCTGTGATCACTAAAAGTCAGCATGGGTTTCTGAAAAATAAGTCATGTCAGACTAATCTGATCTCATTTTTTGACAGAATTACAAGCCTGGTAGACGAAGGGAACACTGTGGATGTAGCCTATCTTGATTTCAGCAAGGCCTTTGACAAGGTGCCCCATGATATTCTTGTAAAGAAGCTGGTAAAATGCGGGCTAGACAATGCTACCATTCATTGGATTTGTAACTGGCTGACTGACCGAACCCAAAGGGTGCTCATCAATGGCTCCTCTTCATCCTGGAGAGAAGTGACTAGTGGGGTGCCACAGGGTTCTGTCTTGGGCCCAGTCTTATTCAACATCTTTATCAATGACTTGGATGATGGGCTTGAGGGCATCCTGATCAAGTTTGCAGATGACACCAAATTGGGAGGGGTGGCTAATACCCCAGAGGACAGGAACACACTTCAAAATGACCTTAACAGATTAGAGAACTGGGCCAAGGCAAACAGGATGAATTTTAACAGGGAGAAATGTAAAGTACTACACTTGGGCAAAAAAAATGAAAGGCACAAATACAGGATGGGTGATACCTGGCTTGAGAGCAGTACAAGTGAAAAGGATCTAGGAGTCTTGGTAGACCACAAACTTGACATGAGTCAACAGTGTGATGCAGCAGCTAAAAAAGCCAATGCAATTCTGGGCTGCATCAATAGGAGTATAGCATCTAGATCAAGGGAAGTAATAGTACCATTGTATTCCGCTCTGGTCAGACCTCACCTGGAATACTGTGTCCAGTTCTGGGCACCACAGTTCAAGAAGGATATTGACAAGCTGGAACGTGTCCAGAGGAGGGCAACCAAAATGGTCAAAGGCCTGGAAACGATGCCTTATGAGGAACGGCTTAGGGAGCTGGGTATGTTTAGCCTGGAGAAGAGAAGGTTAAGGGGTGATATGATAGCCATGTTCAAATATATAAAAGGATGTCATATAGAGGAGGGAGAAAGGTTGTTTTCTGCTGCTCCAGAGAAGCGGACACGGAGCAATGGATTCAAACTACAAGAAAGAAGATTCCACCTAAACATTAGGAAGAATTTCTTGACAGTAAGAGCTGTTCGACAGTGGAATTTGCTGCCAAGGAGTGTGGTGGAGTCTCCTTCTTTGGATGTCTTTAAGCAGAGGCTTGACAGCCACCTGTCAAGAATGCTTTGATGGTGTTTCCTGCTTGGCAGGGGGTTGGACTGGATGGCCCTTGTGGTCTCTTCCAACTCTATGATTCTATGATTCTATGATTCTATGATTCTATGATTTACATATTAATAGAATTGCCTAGCATGTTATAAAAATCAAGGGATTACTGCTCCAAGTCTTTTCTGATTTGTTAATCAGCACCTCCCAAGTCACCTTCACTGCTCTACAAATAGTTCTCTGGACCCTGACCAGAGTTCTCCTGAGCATCTGTAGATTTTTTAAAAAGAAATATTTTAAAAGTCATATTATAGTGCAGGCTTCCTCAACCTTGGCCCTCCAGATGTTTTGAGACTACAATTCCCATCATCCCTGACCACTGGCCCTGCTAGCTAGGGATCATGGGAGTTGTAGGCCAAAAACATCTGGAGGGCCGAGGTTGAAGAAGCCTGTTATAGTGCTACTGAACATGCACATTGTGCTTTCCCATGTGAAGTGAACCTGCTTCTTGGTTGTTTTTTAATGAAAATATTATGCAAAGTAGGAAAATATGCAATGCACAGCACACTTCTCCCTTTGATGCAACTGTAACATTAAACTTTCTGGGTGGAAACTGTAGACATAATCCAGGACAGCTGGCTCTCTGAATTTTGGATTACTCATTTAAATATCTCCCATTTCATCCCCCTCAAATATTGTGGGATGTATAACACTGGTGCAGTCAATCACAACATTCCTAGAGTGTACACAAAGGGGACTTGGTCCTCCAGGTAGAGTTTCCTGTGCCAAGACTGAAATCACTTCCTTTGTGTGACCAGAAGTGGGAGTGGCCTTACCTGTAGCTATTCAAAGATACAGGTGAGCTGCTACTCTCCCTCTCTTCCCACCAGGACTCCGAGGATGCAACATCTCAGGAGATGCTCTCTTGGCTTCCAGCCAAGAGAGGCCCACATGGAGCCTTTCTCCCTTAAGGGGAATCTCCACATGTAAATACATTTAATCTAAGCTAGCCTGCCTTCTGAGACTGCCTGTATGAGCTTGGAATGTCTGTAAGTAAAAGCTTTATACTTTTATAAGCTTATGTGTCGTGTATTTTCTTTTAAGAGGGAACCAGGGGAAATATGTGCCAGGATCTGCCTTGTTCTAGAAGTTCATAGGAACTTAAACGCCACGCTTTGCTGCGCTTTATTGGGGATGAGAAACTCTGCTAGTTTGGAGCTTGTTAGCACAAGCTGGGATAGGAAATATTAATCAATATTCCCTCATCCACATTCCCTCTCATCTCCCACAAAGGGTTTTGAGGCCCAGAACTGCGTATTTTGTGTATTTTTAAAGGATTGCTTTGGATTGTGATTTTTGGCAGAGTAGAATTTTTCTGTTTGTACTTCCTGGTAAGCACATGGTCTTTTGTTCTCCATTGTGCTGTGAAAGGGGGATTAGCGACCCCTCCCCTCCCTCAGAGCTCACAGACCTCAGAGGCAGTGAAGATTAGTTTGCATTTTGAGATTTTTAAGTTTTGATTTTTGAATTTTAACCATTTTTGGGAATTTTTGAAATTTTGAAAATTTTTTAAATTTTTGAGGATTAAGATGGCAAGCTCAGGTTTTGATAGTGAAGCAAGATCAAGCTTTATGCTGCTGAATGATCGTAATTTTGTGCAATGGAAGCAGCGCCTTTTAGTGCATCTTGGTGCAAAGCAAGTGATTAAAGCGGTGAAAGATCCCAAACCTGATTCAGCTGATTTAACCAAGACAGCAGATTGGGAGAAGCAAAACAATGAAGCTAAACACATAATTTTGTGCAGTTTGAAAGATGAGCATTTATCTCTGATTGACTATGAAAGTGATGCATCTCAGATTCTAAAGGATATTGAGAGGGTTTATGCACAATCATCAGAGAACTCTTATAGACATTTGTTGGATAAACTGCTGAAGTTAAAGATGAATTCTAGAGAACAATTTACAGGGCATTTTAAGGACTTTAATGAAATTGTTCAAAGGATTGCCCTAACTCCCAGAGCTTTTGATGATGCAACCAAAGTGACTTTTATGCTGGCATCATTAGGAAAAGAATTTACTTCATTTAAGAGTATAATGGATCACACCAGAGATTTGACTTTTAATGAACTAGTAAATCACTTAAGAGAGGAATGCAGAGATTACCTTGATTCTCCACAAAGGAATCCAAGGAGGGACACAAGTTATGTTTCTAAGCAATTTCCCAAGTCTAAGGAAGTGTCCAAAGAATTAATATGCCATAACTGCAATTTAAAAGGGCACATTGCAAGGAGTTGCCAGAAGCCCAAGAATAAGTCCCGCCCCTTTCAGCCAAAAGGTGAAAAGAAGGGGGGTCACGAGCGTACATTTCTACTGCAAGAAAAGAGTTTAAATGTGCAAAGAAATGAAAGGAAAAGTGACCAATTTATTTTAGATTCGGGAGCTACAAGCCATTTTGCGCATAAAAGAGAATATTTCAGAGAAATTAATGATAGTGAATGGACTGAAATCCAGATTGCTGATGGAAATGTTCTAAAATCACAAGGTGCAGGTTCAATGCATTTGAAATTCAAGGTGAACAATGAATCTCTTGAAACAACTGTGCCTAATGTTCAATATGTCCCAGAATTGAATTGTAACTTGCTTAGTGTGTCTGCTTTAGACAAGAAAGGTTTCAAGGTTACATTTGCCAATGGAGAATGCAATGTAACGAAAAATGATGAGGTTTATGCTCAATGGAAACTAATCAATGGTGTTTATGAGATTAACGTTTCAGAAAACCAATCAGCACAAGTCGCCCAATCCAAGCAGAAGCATGAAGCAGATCTGGAGCTCTGGCATCGAAGACTGGGTCACCGGGATATCAGAGTCATCCAGGAACTGCAGAATGGAGATCTTGTGAGAGGTCTACAGGTAAACAAAAGTAACACACCCACACCAAAGTGTATAACTTGTGTAAGTGAAAAAGGAGTCAAACCTTCTTTCCCACGTTGTGCAGAAAAGAGAAGCACAAAAGTTCTGGACATTGTGTACACTGATTTAGCTGGACCTATGAATATACCTTCTTTAGGAGGAAATAGGTATATTCTTATCTTTTTGGATGATTATTCAAAGTTTTGTGTGGGATACCTTCTCAAAGAGAAGAGTGAAACAGTGGAATTGTTCAAGCAATACGTAAGCATGGTCAAGAACAAATTCCATCGAGCACCCACCACCCTAATGTCCGATAATGGTGGGGAGTTTTGCTCACGTGAAATGGAAGCCTTCATGGCTCAGGAAGGCATAGCACATGTGACCACAGTAAGCTACACACCTCAACAAAACTCTATTGCTGAGAGGAAATTTAGGTCCATCCTAGAGATGACAAGGTGTATGCTAAAAGGATCCAACTTGTCGAAGAAACTTTGGGGTGAGGCAGCAAATACTGCGATTTATATACAGAATAGGCTGCCAACAAAAGGCACAGAGCGCACGCCATTTGAACTTTGGCATGGAAGAGTCCCAAATTTGTCACACATACGTGTATTTGGAAGTTTGTGCTATTACCACGTGCCCAAGGAGCACAGACACAAACTTGACACCAGAGCAAAGCCTGGTATCCTAGTTGGATACGCTTCTGGAGGAAAAGGCTACAGAGTTGTGGACTTACAAACAGGGAAAACAAGTTCACATCACGTGATTCATTTTGAGGAGTATGAAAAGGCTGACACAAGGAACACAGCAATTGACTGTTCCAATGAGCCACCAACAGAGGAGTTTGTAAGTTTTCCTTTTGAAGCCATACCAGAAACTAATCCACCTCCTAGTATTGTACCTCCTAGTGTTGTAGCACCCCCTACAGATGACACCCCAGAAGACGCGGAGGACCAGATGTCAGAAGGCTCCAGAGACGAAGAGGACCCGTATGCAGGGATGCCGCCATTGGAAGGAGATGAGGAAGCTGATGCGGTTCAACAAGAGCCAGAGGTCAGACGTTCCTCCAGGTCCAACAGAGGCGTTCCACCACTACGACTGTCCTACTTTGCAGGGTCGGCGCCACCACAGGAACCTTCCACGTGGGAACAGGTTCAACGGTTGCCAGCTGCTGAGGCCAGTCTCTGGAAGCAAGCCGCGCAGGAAGAGATGGATGCACTGCATCGCAACAAGACCTGGACCCTGACAGAGCTACCTCCTGGTAAGAAGGCAATTGGGTCCAAGTGGGTGTTCAAGCTTAAGAAGGGGTCAGAAGGGGAGGTGCAACGCTACAAAGCTAGGCTTGTAGCACAAGGATTTTCACAACAGTATGGCGAAGACTATGATCAAGTATTTGCGCCTACAGTGCGATACAGCAGTGTTAGATTACTTCTAAGTATTGCAGCATCTAAAGGCCTATCAGTCCGTCATGTCGACATAGCAACAGCTTTTCTTCATGGGACGATTTCTGAACAGATTTATATGAAGCAGCCCAAAGGCTTTATCAAGCAAAATGAGGCACATCTTGTATGTAAACTTCAGAAAGGAATTTACGGTTTGAAACAAGCTGCAAGAGCATGGAACCAGAAATTACATGAAATGCTGGTTCAGCTTGGGTACAAGCAGTCAACAGCTGACAAGTGCCTGTACACTAAGAACAGAAATGGACAATTCTCTTACATTCTGGCTTTTGTCGATGATTTATTAATATCAACGTCCAATGACAGAGACTATAAAGACATAGTCAGACATCTCAACAAAGAGGTGGAAGTAAAGGAATTGGGACTTGTCCAGTATTACTTGGGAATTCAAATTGAGAGAGAAGAAGACGGCTCATTTCTTCTCAGCCAGAAGCAGAAGATAATAGAACTGATAGAAAGCATGCAGATGCAAGGTGCACACCCTGTCGCGACACCCATGGCCACAGATTTTCTAAAGAATCAGCAAGATTCGAAGCTGCTGCCAGACAACAGCGAATACAGGTCAGCGATTGGTAAACTTTTGTATTTGGTTACTACCAGCAGACCTGACATAGCAAGTGCAGTGGGGATCCTAAGCAGAAAAGTGAGTTCTCCCACTGAACATGACTTGGGTGGGGTCAAGAGGGTGGTGCGTTACCTCAAGGGTACAATGAATTGTAAATTAAGATTGCCAGCTGTAAGGGACCCTAAGTTGGTTGGGTACAGTGATGCAGATTGGGCTGGGGATAAGGCGGATTACAAATCCACAAGTGGTTATGTTTTTATGTTTGGAAATGCACCTATCATTTGGGGCAGTTATAAACAGAAATGTGTAGCCTTATCGTCCACAGAGAGTGAATATATTTCAGCTTCGGAAGCATGCAGAGAGATCATCTGGCTGGATCAACTCCTGACAGACTTTGGTTTGCCGAGAAAAGGACCTGTCAGCTTGATGGAGGACAATCAAGGCTGCCTGCAGCTAGCGCAAACCGAAAAGTTCCTTGCACGTTCAAAACACATTGGGGTCAGATATCACTTCATTCGCCAGATGATCCAAGATGGACTAGTAGAAATGTCCTACTGTAATACTCAGGAGATGACTGCGGACATTCTCACGAAACCCTTGCCACGAGAGAGTTTCCAGAACCTGCGTGTCAAGCTGGGACTCTGGGTGGTTGAATAAAGTTGTTTTATGTTTGTTAAATGTTGTTCAGACTGAGAAGGGGTTTGTGGGATGTATAACACTGGTGCAGTCAATCACAACATTCCTAGAGTGTACACAAAGGGGACTTGGTCCTCCAGGTAGAGTTTCCTGTGCCAAGACTGAAATCACTTCCTTTGTGTGACCAGAAGTGGGAGTGGCCTTACCTGTAGCTATTCAAAGATACAGGTGAGCTGCTACTCTCCCTCTCTTCCCACCAGGACTCCGAGGATGCAACATCTCAGGAGATGCTCTCTTGGCTTCCAGCCAAGAGAGGCCCACATGGAGCCTTTCTCCCTTAAGGGGAATCTCCACATGTAAATACATTTAATCTAAGCTAGCCTGCCTTCTGAGACTGCCTGTATGAGCTTGGAATGTCTGTAAGTAAAAGCTTTATACTTTTATAAGCTTATGTGTCGTGTATTTTCTTTTAAGAGGGAACCAGGGGAAATATGTGCCAGGATCTGCCTTGTTCTAGAAGTTCATAGGAACTTAAACGCCACGCTTTGCTGCGCTTTATTGGGGATGAGAAACTCTGCTAGTTTGGAGCTTGTTAGCACAAGCTGGGATAGGAAATATTAATCAATATTCCCTCATCCACATTCCCTCTCATCTCCCACAAATATTTTATCCCCATAAAGTGATCTTGGCCTTTGGAGTTGGCTCCTGTGTTCCATTTGTAGCATGAAGTGGCAGGATCTTTCGGATCTACTATATTTCCATTCCTAAAAAGAGATTTCACCTTAGACATCAGTATGGCCTGACTCAGGGATGTATAACATAGTTTGGATACTGTCTTCATTATTCACAAGTATCACTCCTCTCCCTGCCTCCCCACACTCCAAAAAATCATTCAAGCGTTTTGAACAGAATCCAGGAATCCTAAAATACACACTTGCTCTCTTGCTCTCAGACACAGAACTGAGCTGAAAGGAAAGAAATAAAAATACATCCATTAATAAGTAACTTTGTTCTAAATATAGATGAGAACTGGAAACTTTTCTGCACTGCTTGGCTTCTGTGTAACTTGGAACTGTTACACAGTCTCCCAGTCCAATCAAATATATTATTGGCCTTAAAAGGTAAAGGTAAAGGGACCCCTGACCATTAGGTCCAGTCGTGTCCGACTCTGGGGTTGCGGCGCTCATCTCGCTTTATTGGCCGAGGGAGCTGGCGTACAGCTTCCAGGTCATGTGGCCAGCATGACTAAGCCACTTCTGGCGAACCAGAGCAGCGCACGGAAACGCCGTTTACCTTCCCGCCGGAGCGGTACCTATTTATCTACTTGCACTTTGATGTGCTTTCGAACTGCTAGGTTGGCAGGAGCTGGAACCAAGCAACGGGAGCTCACCCTGTCTCAGGGATTCGAACCGCCAACCTTCTGATCAGCAAGCCCTATTCTCTGTGGTTTAACCCACAGTGCCACCTGGGTCCCTTATTATTATTATTGGCCTTACCTGGCTGCTTATTGCATCCGGCTGCTTCAGACAGAACTCAAAGAGTCCAATTCCTTCTTTCAAATCAACCCATTTCAACTCACATTCTTTCCAGAGCCAGAAACTCCCAAAGTCCTGGCTCTCTGTCTTTCTTGCTCGCCAGGCCCTCATCCTGCCTTGCAAATCAGACACCATCCCAGTGCCAGAAAAAAGTGTTAAATTCTCTGAGCTGCACATTACAGCCCATCAGAATATGACATCCAACTTCCTCTTATGGCAGTTTTAGTAGTGTACTACTATTAATAAAGAATTAAATGCACGCGGTGTGATCTCCTCAGTCCACCCCTTTGCCCTCTCATGGTACTACTGTTAGGGGTAGCTGAGGAGGGGTACCCCCCCTTCTTGCCGTCTTTCCCCTCCGCTTGCCGCAGAGACAGCGGCAGCCAGTGCGGGACCCTCTTTCGCCCGGGTCTCACCCCCCTTTTCTCTAGTTTCCCCTTTACCCCCACAGGTTGTAATACAAGCACACACACAAACCCTCGTGAAACTCAGTTTCAAGTGGTTATTAATACTATTTGGATATATTGTATCAACTCTGAGCATGTGCAGAGCCTTTAAATATTTGGAAATTCATTTAAAATCACAGCCTCCATGGATTTTCTCCCTGTTTGTGCCCTTCTACTCCTGCTGGCCTTCCCCCCAGGTCACCCCTGGTCCGCCATAATCCCCTAAGCAGAACATCACATACGCACACCCAAGGTGCTCCAGGAAATGCCACACCTGGGCAATCCTCTCAAGCACCCATCATCAGGTTTCCAAGACGACAGACAGTCTCCTGGATGCTTCTCATTGTTCTTCCCCGGTTGCCACTCAAAATGTATATTTGACCCACCCAAGTGTCCTTTACCTGTTCCTGTGACCCATCACCTGTATGCTAATCTTGTTTACCCATATGTTAATCATGTACCCTCCTACTCTCCACCCCTTCCTGACGTTTTGCTGATGTATTAGTGATGTAGTTGTGATGTATGGTGAACTGTATTCTGGGTTGTAGCGGGAAGTTTTAAAAGTTTCTGTCGCCCTTTGTTCTGGGTCCAGTCTCATGGCTGTAACCTGTTGCGCAATAAACTCCTTTGCCTTTGCTCCAACTACTGGCTGTTCTCCTTTGATCTCCGCTGCGAACCACGGGCTTCTCTCGTAGGGCTGGGTGCTGAGCAACCTCTAACCCAGGAATTTCCTCTAACACTACAATGATCCAGCAGGACGGTGAAGCAAGTGCGGGGTGCAGCTTGCTGCATGACAACACGTGGGACAGCCTTGATGAGGGTGTGGGTGCTACTTCAAAATGCATGGACATCTCATGCAGGTGACATATGCAGGGCAGCCACTTGGTCCACACCTTCCACCTGCATGAGACACTACAAATCAGTGGTGTAGCGGGTGGGGCACAGTGGCGGTTGCCCCAGGTGCAAAATTGTTAGGGGTGCAAAATGTCAACACCCAGTACAGCTGTGAGCTTCCATCACTGGGCTCAATTGAAAGCAGCTTCTCCATGAAAATCAGAAAGTAACCTCTCCAAACAATGGAAAGACTCTTTTCTTATCTCTGTGGCTCCAATCTCCTAGGTCAGGGGTGGCCAACTCCAAAGAGACTGCGATCTACTCACAGTTAAAAACTGGCAGTGATCTACCCCCTTTTTTGGGGTTCAGGTCAAAGTTGTTGGATTTTTTTTAGGAATGAAAGCCCTGTTTTTTGGGATTCAGCTCAAAGTTGTTTAGAGGAGGAAAGCCCTGTTTTTTGGGGGTGATGGGCAACAATGTTGAGCTTTTTTTAGGGGGGCAAGGTTGTTGAGCTTCTTTGGGGGGAGCCAGTGATGTACCAGTGATCTACCACAGATGTCCAGTGATCTACCGGTAGATCACGATCTACCTGTTGGACGTGCCTGTCCTAGGTGACAGAGACACTGTTAGGCAGTTGAATGCTCAGCATGGCCCCAGGCGCTGGAAACCCAAGCTACACCATTGCTACAAGCTAGGCACTTATGCATCAGTGGAGGCCTTCCTCTGGAGAAGAATGCTCCTGACCTGGCCTAACACTGCAGCCTGCAGCCCAGGTATAGGGGACCCCCCTTGATGTTGATTCCATCAATCCCAGGCACCACAACCACATCGTTAAGGAAGATGGAGCAACAACATCTGTAGGGTCTTCAGAAGGTACTGTCCAAAGCATAAAAGGCCAGAATCTTGGTGTGCAATGCTATCTAAAAAGTGTTAACTGCGGCTTCAGGAAACTGAACATCCTGGAATGGGTAATTACTGACACACTTACCGGTACACCCAATGAATTGTCTACGTATGTGGCTGTCTGCAGTGAGTCTTACTGACTGGAGTTTTGTTCCTTCCACACAATTTGGAAGCATTTCCTGCTAACAGTATCATTGAACTGGCTTATCCTGAGCTTATTTACTTGGGCAGTGGGAGCTTTCCCATGATCCAAGAAGCTTTTTCTTACTGGCTACTTGATGTTTATACTGGCTGAGCAGAACAGCTAACACTTCTACCAAAGGGGCCTCAGCAACAGGGGAGCTATCAAAGCTATCTTCAGCACACGTTGGTGGGTATATTAAAGCAAAATGGTGAGAGCTGTTTAGTTCCCATTGCTTGCACCACAGAGCCTGCCTCCTCCCGTTGAAATCTCTAAATAATTGTACTCTGTATGGCCATAATAATGTCAGAGAAGAGAGATTTTGGTACCCTTTGCATACTAGAATTCATTCTTCCATGACAAAAGTAAAAGTTCTGTCTTCTCTGCTATCTGGTCACCCTAGCAAATTAAAACTCAGAACCTGACAACAAGCTGTGGGAGCTGTTGTGGGACCTTGAGTGAACCCAAATATTTTTCTTCTGTTAACCATACGCTGTACCAGGTTTTTTAAAATCCTGCTAGCAGCCCTTGCTGCAGTCACCACTTACCCAAGGATGGGGAACCTATTTCAGCCTGAGGGTGATAGTCCATTTTGGCCAACCCTATGAGAGCCACATTGCAGTGGTTTGTAGGCCAGAGGCCAAAGTGAGTGGAGCAGCAATGGTAAACTTCACTTTTGTATCATAGGATAGTTTCTACACACACATTCATTGCCAGATCTGGGCAGGAGGGAAAAGAGGCACATGCAGTTTAGAGTGAGGTTACCAGACGTCCCCATTTCCCGGGGACAGTCCCCGGATTTACAAATCAGTCCCCATACAAAATCCATTGAAGTTGAAAAGTGTCCCCGGATTCATTGAAAAAAATCTGGTAACCTTAGAGGACAGAAAAATTACCAGTGTCTGCACACACATGGCACTGAAAAGAGAGAGGCGCTAAACGGACAGAAAATATATTACTGCATTGGTCTGTCACAGACCCAAGTACTAACTTGCGTCTGTTGGGTTGGAGACAGCGTGGCACGCCAGAGGCAGACAATATGGGGGGGGGAGCAACAGTAGCAGCAGCGCCCAGTTTCGCCTGCTGGCCTAATCCTTTCCTGTCCTCTCTGCTTTGTGCAGTAACCCTTGTTTTAAGGTGTGGCTGGCCTCAAGCTAGGCAGACAGACAGGCCTTCCTTCCTTCCTTCCTTCCTTCCTTCCTTCCTTCTTTCTTTCTTTCTTTCTTTCTCTCCTTCTCTCCTCTGTTGCTGATACAGTTGCTAACCCCTCTGTCTCCCCCCCCCCTGCTCACTAGAAATTCCCACATCTGCATTGAGATTAGGTGCCTCCTTCTCCTCCACTCCTGGCACTTCCAGAGAGCAGAGGATCGAAAAGCATAGGCCCGGGGAATCTGCAGCTCCCATATGTTGCTTGGATTACAGCATCCCTGACCACTGACCAGGTTTTGGTTGATGGGAGATGGGGTATGGAAGGCATCAGACATCTCCATCCCACTCCCTTAAATAGCAGTTGATGTGAAAGGCCTCTTCCTGAGACCCTGAAGAGCTGCCTGCAGATCACAGATGATCCTGGGTGAATGGGCCAAGGGTCTGAGGTGCTATAAGCATCCTATGTGTTCACTGATCTAGCTCAAATGTGGACAAGCCCTCCTGAGCTTCCACACAACCAGATGGTCATGTAGGGTGCCAGGTTCACACTGGAGACCATTTGCAAAGCAGAAAGAAGTCTCATGACTGTTCCTTCAATATACTATTTCAGTACTGACCACAGCTGAATCTATACACTGGAACAGAGAGACTATAGGGGTGTGGTCACAATATCATGAAGTCCCCCGCAACACAACTTTGCTGTTTCTGTTTGTGTGCACCCCAAGGGTTGCTTAAATACATTTCCATCACCAGCGGCGGAGCAAGCCAATTGGGCACCTGGGGCAGGGTGAGCCGGGGCAGGATGCTCCGTGGGGCCTCCGAGGAGTCTGCCTGCCTCCTCCTACTCAGCCAAGGCCACATTAAAAACTAGGTTGTGGGACATCGAGCGCCAAGAACTTATAGTGGCAGCAGGCAAAACATGTTCCCCTCTCTATTTCCATCTTCCGTGGGCACATGAAACAAAATGTAACTATCTCGATTTTCTGCTGAACCCCCCAGAAAGAAGGGCTTTCTCGTTGGCCAGGTTCAATGTAAATCCATCGAACCTCCTATGGGGTAGGTTCTCAGGCAGGGCGGAGGGTGAGAGGATTTGTCCATGTGATGACCACCAAGTGGAAAGCCTCGTGCATATGGTTTTCCATTGTAAACTTTACGATGACATCCGTCTGCAATTCCTGGATCGGCTCTGCATCCCTAGAGGGAGACCAGTGCAGGAGGTCTTACAGTTCCTATTATCAGGGAAAGACCAAGAGCTTACCAAATTGGTGGCTCAATACCTACATTTGCTTTTCTCTCGCCGTAATATTCTGCAGTCGGCTGAGCCATCAGAAGTCCCAGAGATGTGACGGCGGACAGCGGAGTCTTTTCTCTTTTCTTTTTAGCATGCTTTGTACCACTAGGAAAGTATCAATCCAGTTTTGTTTATATGTGTGTCTGTTTTATGCCAATAAAGGTTGATGAATGAATACTCAGCCATGCTACAGCTGAGGGGGAGGTGGCGGGCGGACCATTTGGGGCAGCATGGAGCCTGCGGGTGCCCAAGCCACTGTGTCACTCCCAGGAGAGACGCGTGGCTCGGGCGCGCTGCAGGCCCAGCAGTGAGTGTCGCCCAGTATTTTGTCACCCCCCTCAGTGGTGACACCTGGGGTAGACCGCCCCCACCCCTGTCCATCGTATCAACACCTCTGTGTGTTCACACCTCGGCTAGAGAGGTGACTAGAGAAGAATTAGGACTCCAATTGGAATAAAGCTGGTTTGAGAAACAACACAAGTACAAGATAGGCAGGCATTCTGGGTAGGGGAACATGTGGATTCCAGCAACAGCTGCAGATTCTACTCCCAGCAGTCCCAGCTATCAGAACAAAGTGGTCAAGGGTTTGTGTTCCAGTATCATGTGGAAGGCCACAGGTTCCCCATTGCTGTGTTAAGGGTATAAATACTACCAGGAAAGCAAACTGCATCTTGCCCAAAGTGAAATGTGAGAACAGTTTCTGTATCTTGGACATCTCATGCATGATTTCCCCCCGCTTCAGATCTTACACCAGAATCACATAAAATGTTCCCCCTCTTTCTGGTGAACACTGAAAGCCCCTTTCAAGATCCAGACTAAACATTAGGGGAAAAATTGAGATCTGTGCTTACCTGTAATTCATAGGGCTTCAGGTTTCCAAAGTTGAGCTTTTCTGTGAACCTCCTTAAGGGTGTGGAGGGTCTCTGCTTAAGCTTGTCAGTTATCTAGCAGCAGATTACAAAAAGGATGGAATGCAGATCTCCTTTAAGAAGAAGAAAAAAGCAAATGGGGAAATCCCAGCCGCTCCGTCTACTCCAATCAGCACATCCTTCCCACACTAGGCAGTGCCTAGCAAACCAAGTCTTTCCCTCCCCGGGAGGCTAAGCAGGGAACATCATTCTTGACCTTATAATCAAGAGCTGTAAATATTTACTTCTTGCTCCTTCCAGATGCTTGTTCAGGCTCTGTCCCTGCTGAGAAGAGCTGCACGCATGCTCTCGCTGGCTCTCTGTGTACACATCTGTCTCTCTCTTTCACTCCGCTTCTGCAGTTGAGAAATTGGAGTTTGGCAGCCACAACTTTCCAGGTCTCGTGAGCAGCTTCCCCTCCCAGCTCCTGCCTATGCAATGGCGGGGGGGGGGGGGAAGGAACCCACCTTGGAATAGTCCCTTCAAAAGAGGAGGTGTGGCACATCTTATGGACAAGAGTTTTATCGGCACTTGGAGCATCTTGCTTGCCAATGTTTTAAGCAAAATTCACTAGGAAAGGCATAAAGTTGGGTCCGGTTTTCCCAAGGGGGAGTCCGGATTTTTCTCCCTGGGAAGAGCTGGAATTTTAGAGCTTTTCCCCTTGTGCCACAGACAGAGACCACACCAGAGTTATCAAAAGCAAAGCACAGCTTCCCATTTATTGAATCTGTTGCAACAGAGGTTTCCCCCAACGTAACAGGTACGATGCGAAGAAGAACCCAGAACAATGGCGTGCCAGCTCCTATATAGACTTTGAAATTCCCCCCCCCCACTTGGCTCAAGACCAACCCCCTATACACCATACATACATCACGGCTACATCATAACTTGGGAGGGTCAGAGGAGGTAACTTGAGAATTTTCCACACCTGGTCATCCCTCCTCGACCCCTCCCAAACACACATTTCTGGATAACAAAAGGTTTCCTGACAAGGGAGTCATCCTGCGGCTTATGTAGATCGGCTTGTAGATCGTCTATCTTCTGGGCTTATGCAGATCTGATAGTTTGCTTACAGGGAAGTGATAAGTGTCGGAGATATGCATGCAGAGGGGAGTGGAGAGGGAAATTGATCTTAATCTGGGGTCTCCTGTAGGTCACACATAGGTAAGGAAAAGGTTCTATTTCCTTGAAATTGCTTCCCTGATGTCAAGAGTTGTGGTGGTTGAAGTCCAGGAAGCCAGGGTCCCCTCTCTGTTCGTGGGGTACAGTGTAGGAGGGTAGGGTGACCTCTTATGACAATTCCCCTCTCTGCGGCTTAATTTTGGTACAAAATTATTGCCGCACATCCACAGTTGTATATACACCCTGCCCTAAGTGGTACATTGGGGCAACTTCGGGAAAGGTGGGCGCTGTTTGGAGGTTTGTCATCATGGCGGGAAAAATGAAATGGATACCTTTGTGTAAATCTGAAGTCTTGCAAGTCAAGCCCCTAAGGGATACTTGCAAGTACATATAGCTGGACATAGGACATACGGTAAAAATGACACATGTTGCATTTTGTAACTAAATTACTTGTGGTAGTCCAGGACTTTGGGATAAACATTTTCTCAATAGTGGTCTATGCTTTACACTCAGCAGGAAAGTGACTGAAAAGTGCAGTGTTCGGTTTCTGCCTTTTTTTTTTTGTCTGTGTTCCCAGGTGTCATAGCTCACAGTCCTCTGGGGTCCCTTGACCTTCAGCATACCACAGACAACACCCACCAACATGCATCCCTGGTATGGGCTTGCATTTGCTTGAGCCAAAGCAGTACCCCATGTGCTTAGGTGTGACACTCCCTGGAGAGGAAATGCCCAACCCTGGTCACCTCTGGGCCTCTGTGGCTTTGGTCCTGCGCTCACAAAGGGGTGGGCCTGTGCTCTTGCTATTTAAAGGGACGAAAGCCAATGGCACCTTGGATACACTTGCCAAATTCAAACTGAGTCCAATCAGAATTTATATAGGCCCATGGTTCTTTCCAAACCAATCTAAAAAGGGCAGTTCAAATTGGTTAATTTAATTCTATAAGGGATAATTCCTGCTAAATCAAAGCATATAAAACTTGGGACATGATCTATGAGGAACTAAAAAAGCAAACAAACAAATGTTAACAAGCATTCATTTGGCATTCACACGATAAAAGAGAGTGGGGTCGCTTCAAAACTACCTGATAAAATATGATTCTAAAATAATACTTGGGTGTGTTTAGATCAATTTCACAGATATACAAGAAAACTGAGATTAATAAATAACACAGAACAATTGCTACTTAAGGACAGTATTGAAACCGCAAGAGATAGAGAAGTCATAGAAGGGATTCAAATAGTTTTCTGGAACAGAAAGAAAGTGACTGCAAAGAAAGAAAGAAGTAGTACAAAAGTAAATAAAACTAAAATAAAATAAAATAAATATAATAAAATGGATAGAGAAGGTTGGTACAGAGTGCCAGGTGGGACAAGGAAATATGATCATCAGTCGACTTAATCAAATATCAGAAAGCATGTAGTATATGAGAATCTTCCATGGGAAAACTTGGGGTGTAGGCCAAACCCTGCTGCTGTTCATAGTTAGGCACTCTATATTATACAGAAACCATTGCTCACATAAATTGGGTCCCCCCCCCTTTGTGGAAACAACACAGTATCAGACACATTTCAGCATTCATACATAATAACACATAATACACAAAACATACAAATTAACTCTACACCAATTGCATATCTTGAGGCAATCCTGTGATCTTGAGACGATTCTTGCTACTCTTAAATGCATCTCCAACCTTGGGCACAAGGGCATTTCTTGCCTGCCTTTGAGTCACTGGGAGGAAGATAACAGCACTTGCAAACCTTGCTGAAAAGTTATAGCTTTTTAGGTCTTTTCCTTCTTAGGTTGTGGTCAAGGAGATAAAATGTCCTTCATAATTCAGTTATTCAGTTCCTCAAGTCCTTTATGGCAAGAAATTGTTGTGGCCATTGTGATGCATTGGCAGGCTGTTTAGCTGATAAGGAGATGGTCTTATCATTTGGTCTCCTGTAAAACATTTTTTGAAATTAGGCCTGCAAGGGGGGGGGTTTGGGGTCTGAAGACATAATTAGTTAAAAAAGGAAAAGAGGAAGGTAATAAACAGTCAAGAAAGGGGAGAATATTCTAGAAATTTATTCTTGGGAAGCTGTAAATAATACAAAATCATAGTTAAGCATTTTATTCATTTAAATATTATTATCCTTTACATTTAATCACTACTGTTATTTTCTGCTCAGTCTGTTTAATATATATATATATATATTAGTTTTCACTTAATTTGGTTGTGGAAGAAAGATGGGACAAAGATTTTGTTAATTTGGACACAATTGGCAAGTTATTAAATATTTTCTTTATGTGGGTTAGAGTCTTCTTAGAGGTCCACCTATCCTGTTTGAAAGGGGAAAGTTTATTATTATTATTATTATTTATTAATTTTCCATGTGATGCACATGTCCTCAAAATATAAAACATGGCCTGAGGAACCAAAAAATAAATAAATACTAAAACACACAAAATTTAAACATCTCACATAAAAGAATAGGGGGGAAATGTTTCTTTATGTGGCAAGATCAGCTAGAATGTTAATAAGAAAATTTTAGAGCGAACAAAGCAAATTATTTGTAACCAACAGAGAAGCATAAAAGTCACATACAAAATAGACATAAAAGTCATAGAGGGAAGTCGTTTTGAGACTTCTCAAGTATCCTGTTAAAAGTTGTGGGGGAAAATCTTGCATGTTAGGTTGGAATTGCAAAAAGGGAAGGGAAGGATTAACAGAGTTAAATGCTTTGGGTTGAAATGCAAATGTGAGATAAATATCAGAAAAATACACCCTGAGTAAGAACAATAGAAGCTTGGTTTTGCATAGTCTGTCACCTGGATGGAGAAGACTGTCTGTCACCTGGATGGAGAACACAATTCCCCCATTTCTCTTCCCCCCCCTTCGGAGATAGAATTTGCAACTGCAAATTCTTTCTACGCACCTTTTGGGTCTCCATATCCTGTTGAAAGAGAAATTTGTTTCATGTGGAAATCTCCGTCAGGAGATGTTCCTAAAATGCATTAAAGAAAAGCTTTTCTAAAATTCATTTAAATCACTACAGTCTCATTTTACCTGTGGAAAGATTTTGGCATGTTATTTTCATGGCCCAATACTTAACTCTTTTGTTATTCCTCAAGTAGCCCCTGGAGCAAAGGACACAAGGGTGTTTTCCTTCAATTCCTTAATGGCTCCAAGTTTTTACATAAAGTTGAATTTAATTAAAAATTTTCCCTGTAGGACACAGCTTTTGCCAGCTCCAGGTACAACCCTCCTCTTGCAAGTCCCTCTTTCCCCTTCCCTCTCTCACACCTTTTGTTTTCTCCTACACCAAGAGCTGACATAGCCTCTGTGCATGTACAGAGTTCATGACCCAGAAATCTATTGTACCATTTGAAAGAATTGCATCTGTTGGTTAAATTACCATTTGAATAAAGGGAGAGAACCGTGAGGAGTAGAATTTTAAGAATAAGGTTAGATTTTAAACAGAAATCCAGTAGCTAATGCTATTTCCAAAACCAGCAATAAATTAGTCAAATTAAATTTCGGTTTGGTCAGTTTAAAGCCATTTCTGACACATTTTATTTCCTGTTTCTTGCTGCTTAGGAAATAGGCTTATAAATCTTAAAACTATATAGGACTTCAACATCCACCAAAACCAGAGATATAAGTTTGGTCAACTTGAAGTCTCAGCACTTAATGACTCATGCTTACTGCATCAAACACAAATACCTGCACCCCAGGCAAAGAAATTGGGACCAATGCCTCGCCTCCTTTATCTACAGGATTTGGGGTACAGATTTCTATTAAAATGTAGGCTATCTTTTTCTTTTCTTTTCTCTGGCCATTTAGTGGAAATCCCCACCCTCTTATTTATGAGTAAGAATGGCCCAGAGTCAAATATTCTTAACAAATTCAGCCATGGGCAGAAATTCCTTGCCCTCCCTTATATGGGAAAATGGCTACAGGGTCAGAATTCATATTTAACATTTTAATTCATTTTAGCCTTACCATTTTGCAGACAAAGATTTTCTGCCCTTTATGTACAGGAATGGTCAAGGCTCATTCTACTTGATAATGAATTTTTATGTGCTTAAACTTTAAATATAGACAAAATGGTAAAACTTAGATAATTACTCCTTTTAAAAACAACAACAACCCACTCTATTCTAAACGCTGAAAACCATTCTTTCCATCATGATTTAAAAATTACCCTCCAATGCTTGTAAGACACATTTTCTCTCTCTCTCTCTCTCTCTCTCTCTCTCTCTCTCTCTCTCTCTCTACTTAGCGCCTTTACACCACATACAACATACAATCTACCATTTAATTCCTTTCTAAGGAAGAGATTTGTAGGGTTGGAAGGGACCCTGAGTAATGTAGTCCAACCCTTCTGAAATTCAGGGATCAGCACTATCACCCCCCTTTCAAAGCAAGATTTGTACTACTGGAGAGATGCACATACTTATGTACACAGACACATCTGAGGAAGGACACACTATCATTCCCCTATCATGTAAGCGAACACATGTTCTAAGGAATCAAAACAAGGAAGAGAAAATAAGAGTACCCAACTTTATACAGAACCTTTGCAGATCTTAACATAGCTTTGTGAGAGTATACTAAACAGTGCAAGTTCCTAGAGAAATTATTAGATAGGAAGAGAATCTTTTATAAGGAATAGGTTGCAAGACACATTCAAGAGTTAATATAACCACCCACAATGACAAAACAGCCACAAATTTGATAGAAGTGATTTTTGGAAAAGGTAAGAGAATAATTGAACAATTTTTCTAAGGTCTGGTGAGCCAATGAATTAAAATGACCACACATAGGAAAGTGGAATGGGGGGGTACCTTTAGCAAACATTGCCCCCCCTTTGCCAAACAAAGCTTACTCAGGAGTAGATTTACCTGTTTAAGCATAGAAGAAGATGGGAAAGAAAAAAGTAAGATGGGAAAGGAAAAAAAAAAAATTCAGATAGAACAAAGAGGGGTGGGAAAGCATTTTAAAAGCAGTTTTAGGATTCCTCAAAGGACCTTTTACTTTAAGCCAGATACTGCATTTTATATTGAAAAGCATCTCGTGCTTAACTTTTAAAACTTTGCAGCAGGAAAAATTAAGTACAGAGCACAGCCTTCCTTTTACGCAGACCTTGAACATTGTGAGTTCACAAATTCAAAGTTTAAATGAACCATTTTCAAAGTTCCCAATCTCCCATTTCCTTTCTTGTCTTGCTTCTCCTTACTGCAGGAAAAAAAATAAGTATACACACACACTTTTTACTCTCTGGAGAAAAATTGGCCTTCTATAGCCTCTTTAAAAATAGGAAAACATGTACACATCGCTTCCACCCTTTTCAATATTTGTCATGTTTAAGACTGATCAGGTCCAACATGGTTTTCTTTAAACTAAAAAATTGAAGCAAGCTTGCAATTTAAACTATGCACACTCAAGAAAGCAGTCTCTGGGTGTTTTAGCAAATTTAAACACAAACTCCTTAAACATTTCTAAACCTTGAGTACATCCTGAAATTACATAAGGACACAAAATGACATAAACACAAGAAATAGACTCATGTTTGATAGAAAGTTCTACCTTACAAACAATTTTAAGATTCCTCAAAAGACCTTTTGCCTTAAGAAGAGTATTTTTTTGTTTTTAACTTAGATTTTGCAGCAGGAAAAATTAAGTACACAACACATGGCCCAAAGAGACTGGATTTAGATTCTCCTTTTAAAAGGCCATTGAGGTTCTTATAGATGGAGTTTATGAAGCAAAACATTTTCAAGTTTCAGAACAATTTTAGAGTCTTGAACAAACATTTTCGAAGTTGCAACTATTTATTTTCCTTCATCCTGTACCAGTTACGATTTTATAAGTATGTCATGCCAATTTAAAAGTACAAATTGGAGTTGGACTCAGAGTCCTGGCCAGGACCAAGCCACAGGTGGGCTTTGTTCTGACCTGGAGTCTGGGAAAGGAATTCCTTAGAGTGGGGTGCACCCATGTCTTTTAATGGATTGGCCTTTTATACTGCAGTCGGGGTCAAAGTAGAACCTCCCAATTCTGGACACTCACTAACACCCTGGACCTTGGGCCCGCACAGTCCCCGCTGTGCCCTGCCTACCGTTCGTTTGCGCTAACTACTAGGCGGCTGGTGCGATCAAGTACCTTTCGGAACCCTCCTTCCCCGTCAATTCGATTGCCGAGGGCCCGACAGCAACGTCCCTACCTCTTACAAACTAAGGAACAGACTACCAGCCTTGGGACGCCTGCGTGTGCAGTGCCGGGCGGTAAGTCCGGATAGAGTGGTGAAAGGAGAAAGGCGCCCTTGCTTTCCCGTTCTCATGGGTCATGCCCAATTAAGGTCTCCATGAGGCGGTTTGCGGCTACGCCTTAAAGGGTTAAAGAGAAATGCAGCACTGGTTGACAAGGGTTGTCAGAATGTTACGGGCCAGTTGCCTTTCGGCGGGCACGTTGTAACGTGAAGCACTGTACCCAGGACCTTGGTTCTACTTTATAATATCGCCTTACAGCTGTGCTGCTAACCAAGGTCCAAGAGATAGAAAAGGGATAGAACAGACAAGAATTTTCGTTGCTGCGGTCACTTATCCACCCTTACACTGTGTCCCCAAAATCCTTATACTCACTTCACGCCCTCTGGGATTGCTATCCGGGATTTCTTTAACCTGTAAAAAAAACCAAAAAAAACAAACAAACAAACAAACAAAAACTACAAAACAAAAAAGAAAAAGAAAACTTCCTTCCCGGGGTTTGCTTTGCTCTGGTGTGTCCCGCTGGGACTCCCAATTACTGCCAGAGATCCTGGTTCCTGAGGCAGAGGGATGCCCTCCCTTGCAAATGGCTGGGTGTGCACCAGGCCCCCTATGCCCAGACCCCAAAGATCGCTGGAAAACTTGGGTCCCTAGAGTGGTCGCCAAATGTTTTAAGCAAAATTCACTAGGAAAGGCATAAAGTTGGGTCCGGTTTTCCCAAGGGGGAGTCCGGATTTTTCTCCCTGGGAAGAGCTGGAATTTTAGAGCTTTTCCCCTTGTGCCACAGACAGAGACCACACCAGAGTTATCAAAAGCAAAGCACAGCTTCCCATTTATTGAATCTGTTGCAACAGAGGTTTCCCCCAACGTAACAGGTACGATGCGAAGAAGAACCCAGAACAATGGCGTGCCAGCTCCTATATAGACTTTGAAATTCCCCCCCCCCACTTGGCTCAAGACCAACCCCCTATACATCATACATACATCACGGCTACATCATAACTTGGGAGGGTCAGAGGAGGTAACTTGAGAATTTTCCACACCTGGTCATCCCTCCTCGACCCCTCCCAAACACACATTTCTGGATAACAAAAGGTTTCCTGACAAGGGAGTCATCCTGCGGCTTATGTAGATCGGCTTGTAGATCGTCTATCTTCTGGGCTTATGCAGATCTGATAGTTTGCTTACAGGGAAGTGATAAGTGTCGGAGATATGCATGCAGAGGGGAGTGGAGAGGGAAATTGATCTTAATCTGGGGTCTCCTGTAGGTCACACATAGGTAAGGAAAAGGTTCTATTTCCTTGAAATGGCTTCCCTGATGTCAAGAGTTGTGGTGGTTGAAGTCCAGGAAGCCAGGGTCCCCTCTCTGTTCGTGGGGTACAGTGTAGGAGGGTAGGGTGACCTCTTATGACACCTCTATCAAATTTACCCACAACTTGTCTGCAAAGCAGTTCTCCAAAACAGGTGTTTTAGCTTAAGTATAGGAAGCTGTTTGTTTGTTTTTTTAAAAAAATCCTGGTGCACATAGTTAAGAATGTGTGCTGTGCATCAGGAAGCCCCTGATCCAACAACCCCCAACTCACTAGGAGGCAGAACAGATAGTGTATGATCAGATCTCACTACACTTCATTTATCTTTAAAAATTAAGCTGGGAGGGAATGAATTAGGGGCCTCGGCACTGTCCCCCCACCCCATTCTCTCCCCCACAAAATTTCCTTGATTTTTCTTGCCCCTCTAAAGCTGTCTCCAGAACCTGTGGCCCTCCAGATGATGATCAACTCCTGTCATCCTAAATTGGCATAGTCAGGGATGAGGGAAATTGTAGTCCAGAAACACAGGGCCAAAGGGTTCCCCAAGCCTGCCGTTCTCTACTGTTTATGCCCCATCTGTAGAACAAGAAATAGGAGGAGACACATATTGCAAGGTTCCTGTACGGTTGCCTGTTTCCCCCCTGTGGCAATGCTTTTAATCATAGACTGACAGACAGCAGAGGTGGAATTAGGGAGGCCACTGGTGGAGGAACAGGGGCGCATGGGGGGGAGTGCACTGCCCCCGGCACCATCGGGAAGGCGGGTACCATTGCTGCTGCCCCCAGGACACGCGCCGTGCACCCCCCACTACACCGGGTGCCATGCCCCTGCGGGCGGTGCGCCATGCCCCCAGGATGCACGGCACACGCCCGTGGGCGGCGCACCACGCCCCTGGGATGCAAGCCACGCCCCATGGGTGACATGCCACGCTCCTGGGATGCTCGCCAGCCACGCCCCCACCTGCTCTCCACCCCCGGTGCCGGAGCATGCAGCTTTGCCACTGAGGGAGGCACGACTGGTTCTGTCACACTGTGCACTGAGCCTAGAGGGCGCCACATGGCACCACAACTTGTTTAGTCATTTAGTCGTGTCCGACTCTTCGTGACCCCATGGACCAGAGCACGCCAGGCACTCCTGTCTTCCACTGCCTCCCGCAGTTTGGCACCACAACTATAACTTAGTTAATTAGTATAATGGAGAATGAGAGGCAGGGAGGAGCTGAATTTTGGCCCTGCCGCTGACATTTTAAAGACCAAATTCCACCCCTTCAAGTGCCTACTTGGTATACCCAGGGTAGGTAGGAATTTAGGAACTGACGTTTCTTGTAGCATTGAAAAACTGGTGAGAGAAAAGTGACATGCTAAATTTCTCTGGAAATGGATGCAGTTACAGAAACAGGAGCAGAGCCCGGCAGCCCTTGGCTATTGAAGTGAACCATCTAAGAGTACAAAGCAGAGAAAGGCAACCTGTGGCCCCCCAGATGTTGTTGGGACTAGCTAGAACTCCCATCATCCCTTACCATTGGCTGTGTTGACTGGGCCTGGTGGGGACTGGGAATCCAGCAACATCTAGAGGGCCACAGGCTCCCCTTCTCTAATATTGTATAAATATGTTTTGCATATTACTAGTCCTATGTCTGTTACAGTTATTAATTCACAACTGTACCTGAGGATGCTTTAATAAGGCTGAAACAGCCAGTTAGCAGATGTGTGTGTCAGTGTTATTCATATACCCTGCCAATAATACAGTAATTTTAAAGTCTGGAAAAATCAAAGGCATATTACTAGCACTGGGAGCGTTCCAGGAGACCCTGTGGTTAACTTTTCAAAACTGCCATCCCTAGAACATTTTAAGTGCCAAAAAGGAGCAAAAAATAGGCTTCTGGTGGAGTTGTAAATCAACCAATGATAGATTCC
The DNA here is from genome assembly GCA_034641385.1 of Darevskia mixta. Lineage (NCBI taxonomy): Eukaryota > Metazoa > Chordata > Lepidosauria > Squamata > Lacertidae > Darevskia > Darevskia mixta. Next base: position 1,707,205 of record JAWWNH010000067.1, on the reverse strand, counting down.
TCAGCTGTTTCCACTTAGATGAAACCTAATGAGAATGGCTCCACGTTTTACATGACAGTCATGTATGCTGCAGGACATTGCTGTTTCTGTTGGGAAATAACTACGGAATACCAATTATTCCTGGAGTCCCACATGTGTGGGAAACTGCAAAAGAAAAATGGCTGACTGCCTGAATTGAAAATGTGTGGGACTTGGCTCTAGTCAAAAGAGGCCCCCCCCAAAAAAAACTGGAATACACCATATTGGGCTGAATATAAGCCACCCCCCCCAATTTTGACCGTGAAAAGTTAAAGTGCGGCTTAAAATTGTGACCTTACAAAAATTGGCTTTCATGATACTGCTGCTGAAACAGACATATGGTAAAACAGAACGGGTGTGAGTGCCTGTGGAATTTTAAGGGAGCAGCTTATATTTGGGTATTGCCTCCCCCCCATTAATTTTAAAGGTGTGGCTTCTATTTGGGTGTGACTTATATTCGGGCCAATACGATATGTAGCGTTTGCAAAGCATGGGGGGGGGGGGAAGGCTCTTAGGCTCCCACCCTCTACCACTCACAGAGTGATTGGCCCACAACCTTAAGCAAGTTTAAATGCTTTACTTAGTAATCAGAGGTCTCACTCATGCATTGTTAAATGCTACAGCAGAAACAACACAGGTAATGTATTATTGGTTGCAAAATAACCAAGTGTTCAAGTGTGAGAAAGGAGTCATAATGTTAAGGAAAGGACCAAAACTCAGCAGTGGAACACACTGCTTATATGAGGGAAGCAGAAACATCAGCACATCAGGACATCCGGTGCTGTTGGAGTCCAGCTCCCATCAGATCAAGGTGCATAGGGAGGAGAGCTTAACAGGTTTCCCACCAGTGGGTCCTGCTAAAAATCCCTGCCACCTTCCCCCAAAGCCCTTTGACACCTCCTCAGGTAACAGCAGCTTCTGTGAGTTGGGATTTTCAGCAGGAGAGAAATGAATAAATCTTCTCCCTCCAACCTGTGGTCTTGATCCTGCTTATATTAAATGGCAAAAAATGCACATGAAATGTATTCTTGCATTTTATGCCACATGTAGTTTGGTCCACAGATTCAGTTGTTTTCATCTCCACTTAAAGCAGGATTGGGTACTGGTGGCCTCCCAGAAATAGTTGGCCTCAGCCAGGATGGTGTAATTACCTGGAGGCAGAGTCACTATCCAATGCCAGGGCCAGTCCAAAGGTCAGGCAAACAGCAACCCACATGGTCAGATGGTCCAGGGGTCATGATCATGAAGTCAAGGGTCAAGATGAGCAAGGTAGGACCAGGAACTACAAGTGTTGCTACCAGCATCTGACTGCTGCTGGAAGCTCTGCTTAAGAAGGCTGAAGGCAGTTGGTTCTCATCAGTGCCTTCTCTGAGTCCTTGAAGGCTGATCAGCTGCAGGTGGAATGACACCACCTTCTCCCCTTTCACGCTGCTGTGCTGCTCAGCAAGCGAAGCTGACTCCTGGCCCATGACAGTACTCCACAGATATGTACCATATTTTTCTGTGTATAATACAATGTTTTTTGCACTGAAAAATATGGTCCAGCCCTTCAGCTGCTTGTTCTGCCTCTTCTTGGTGTCTGCCATCTTCATGCCCTGCTTGGCTCTAGTCCTCCTTCTGGTCCCTATTGCTAGCTGTCACTTGCTTGCTCGCTCGCTCGCTCGCTCACCTGCCCACCTGCCTCCCTCAGGGGCAGCGAAAATTCCCCCCATAAAGCTCAACAATTGATTTCTTGATTTAGGGCTAAAAAAATAGGGGTCACCTTATACATGGAAAAATATGGTATGTAGGAGACAACACTCTCTGAGGAGTCTGTGCCAGGCAGGGGTAGTGTCTCACCCCATTACAGAGCAATGCCCCCCGATAGCTAGAAAAGGCAAGGGGGGTGGGACCTGCTGGAATTGCCAACAAAGCCACCTCCAGTGCCTGGAGGGCAGCGACTGAGGAGGGAGCACAAGGCTTGTGTGTGTGAGAGAGTTTGTTTCTGGCTTGTGTGTGTGTGTTTGTCTGGTGACTAGCTGTGGGCGGAGCTAATCAGTGCCTAGAGGGCAGCGACTGAGGAAGTAGGCAAAAGGTGAGCTGAGCTTGTAGGGCGGAGCTAATCAGTGCCTGGAGGGCAGCGACTGAGGAGGGAGCACAAGGTGAGCTGAGCTTGTAGGTTTTGTGGGTTTGTCTTTTTGGGGCTGTGTGTGATTAAGTTTGTGTGCTTATTTGTTTCCTTATTTGTTTGTGTGTTTCCCAGGCTTGTGTGTGTGAGAGAGTTTGTTTCTGGCTTGTGTGTGTGTGTTTGTCTGGTGACTAGCTGTGGGCGGAGCTAATCAGTGCCTAGAGGGCAGCGACTGAGGAAGTAGGCAAAAGGTGAGCTGAGCTTGTAGGGCGGAGCTAATCAGTGCCTGGAGGGCAGCGACTGAGGAGGGAGCACAAGGTGAGCTGAGCTTGTAGGTTTTGTGGGTTTGTCTTTTTGGGGCTGTGTGTGATTAAGTTTGTGTGCTTATTTGTTTCCTTATTTGTTTGTGTGTTTCCCAGGCTTGTGTGTGTGAGAGAGTTTGTTTCTGGCTTGTGTGTGTGTGTTTGTCTGGTGACTAGCTGTGGGCGGAGCTAATCAGTGCCTAGAGGGCAGCGGCGCGCGCCTGGCGGCGCGCGCAGTTTGACCTATCTTTTGATAGAGGAGAGCTAGTCTCAAACGTTTACTTGGGGAGACCTAGGCTTCTTTTTTGAGTGTCCTGACTTCAAGCTTCAAGATGGAGGGTGAGGGAACAACTGTAGTCGCCTGCAATTCCTGCGCAATGTTTGCCTTCTTGCCAAAGGATGTAGGCAACTACACCTGCAGCAAGTGCAAGTTGGTTGCCCTACTAGAAGACAAGGTCCGGCAACTTCAGAACGGGGAGGGAACAACTGTAGTCGCCTGTAATTCCTGCGCAATGTTTGTCTTCTTGCCAAAGGTTGTAGACAGCTACACCTGCAGCAACTGCAAGTTGGTTGCCGTACTCGAAGACAAGGTCCAGCAACTTCAGGCCCGTGTATCTACGCTCCAGAAAATTAAAGAGCTGGAGCTTTTCTTGGATGCAGCAGAGCACACTGTCTCCACCAAGCAGGAGACAGGGCACATCTCTGAGGAGGAGATCAGTTCCCCAACTCAGGAGCCAGATGTATGGAGGAACGTGACTCACAGAAGTAGAATGCCCAGGGATCGCTCTGAGTGTTTAGAACTACAAAATCAATTTGAAGTGCTCTCAAATCTGGAAGATGAAGAACAGACTCCATTGGAAGATCTCTCCCTCATCACAGTTGATGAGGTATATGAAGACGAGCAACATAGTCAGTCCTCTGGGAATGTGCAGGCGACAGCACATGTAAGAATCCCGACCAAGCCTAAGAGGAGGCGTGTAGTGGTGATAGGGGATTCCCTACTGAGGGGCACAGAAGCAGTGATCTGTGGGCCTGACAAGATGTCTCGAGAGGTATGCTGTCTCCCCGGGGCCAAGATCCATGATGTTACAGAACGGCTGCAAGGAATAATTAAACCCACGGATAAAAACCCCTTCCTTTTAGTCCATGTGGGAACCAATGACACCGCAAGCCATAGCCTCCAGAAGATCAAAAGTGATTATGAGGCTCTGGGCAGGAAGCTGAAGCAATTAAATGCACAAATTGTCATCTCATCTGTCCTCCCAGTTGAACGCCGTGGCCCAGGAAGAGAGGGGAAAATAGGAGAAGTGAACAACTGGCTTCGCAAATGGTGCCGGCAGGAACGGTTTGGTTTCTTAGATCACGGTCTGCAGTTTCTTGAAGATGGACTTCTGGCAAGTGATGGGCTGCACCTCACAAGGGTTGGGAGGAATGTTTTTGCCAACAATCTCAAAAACCTCATCAGGAGGGCTTTAAACTGACTTATGTGGGGGAGGGAGACAGTGGTCCTGAAGGTAGGAGTCTATCAAATGCTGAAGATGATCATCCAAAAGTCAAGGACCAAATGGAGCAAACAGCGCACAGACCTAGTGGTGGGAGGAAAAAATCCTTAAGTAGGAGACTAGGGGGAATGATCAATGGTTTTCAATGTCTGTATACAAATGCACAGAGCATGGGAAATAAACAAGATGAACTTGAGCTCTTGGTACAGCAAACTAAATACGACATAATAGGCATCACTGAAACCTGGTGGGATGAGTCTCATGATTGGAATGTAGTAATAGAGGGATACAATCTATTTAAGAGAAATAGACCAAACAGGAAAGGAGGAGGAGTGGCGTTATATGTCAGGGATGTGTATACCTGTGAAGAGATCCATGATTTAAAACTTCAAAGCCAAATTGAGAGTATCTGGGTCAAAATTAAGGGAGAGAAAAATAACAGTGATCTCATGGTGGGAGTTTACTATAGATCCCCAAGCCAAACTGAGGACATAGATGATGCCTTCCTGGAACAGATGACCAAGCATTCAAAAGGAAATGAGATAGTAGTAATGGGGGATTTCAACTATCCTGATATTTGTTGGATGTCAAACTCAGCCAAGAGCATAAGGTCGAACAGATTCCTCACTGGCCTTGCAGACAATTTCATTGTCCAGAAAGTGGGAGAAGCAACAAGAGGATCAGCCATTTTAGATCTGGTCCTAACCAATAGTGATGACCTGGTTAGTGGGGTAGAAGTGGTAGGATCATTAGGTGGGAGTGATCATGCTCTTCTGGAGTTTATTATACATCAGAAAGGAGCAACCAAGCATACTAAGACTCAAATTCTAGACTTTAAGAAAGCCGACTTCAGAAAACTTAGGGAAATGCTGGGTGTGATCCCATGGTCAGTAATACTAAAAGGGAAGGGAGTTCATGATGGATGGGAGTTTGTTAAAAGGGAGATATTAAAAGCACAACTTCAAGCAGTACCAATGAGACGAAAACATGGAAGGTGCCTAAAGAAGCCAGGGTGGCTATCTAATGAACTTTTAACTGAGTTAAGATTTAAAAGGGATATGTACAAGAAATGGAAAAAGGGGGAAACCACCAGAGAGGAATTCAAACAAATAGCCAGCACATGTAGAGACAAAGTCAGAAAAGCTAAAGCACAGAATGAACTCAGGCTTGCTAGAGAGGTTAAAAGCAATAAAAAGAGTTTTTATGGGTATGTCCGTAGCAAAAGGAAGAACAAGGAAACAGTGGGGTCACTTAGAGGAGAAGAAGGTGAAATGCGAACAGGGGACGCAGAAAGGGCAGAACTCCTCAATACCTTCTTTGCCTCAGTCTTCTCCAAAAAAGAAAACAATGCCCGACCTGAAGAATATGGAGCAGATGATTCAGCAGGGGAAACACAGCCCAGAATAAGTAAGGAGGTAGTACAAGCACACTTGGCTAGTTTAGATGTATTCAAGTCTCCAGGGCCAGATGAACTACATCCCAGAGTATTAAAAGAACTGGCAGAGGTGATTTCAGAACCACTGGCAGTAATCTTTGAGAATTCTTGGAAAACAGGTGAAGTCCCAGCAGACTGGAGGAGGGCAAATGTTGTCCCTATTTTCAAAAAGGGGAAAAGAGAGGACCCAAACAATTACCGCCCAGTCAGCCTGACATCAATACCAGGAAAGATTCTAGAGCAGATCATTAAGCAAACGGTCTGTGAGCACCTAGAAAGGAACGCTGTGATCACTAAAAGTCAGCATGGGTTTCTGAAAAATAAGTCATGTCAGACTAATCTGATCTCATTTTTTGACAGAATTACAAGCCTGGTAGACGAAGGGAACACTGTGGATGTAGCCTATCTTGATTTCAGCAAGGCCTTTGACAAGGTGCCCCATGATATTCTTGTAAAGAAGCTGGTAAAATGCGGGCTAGACAATACTACCATTCAGTGGATTTGTAACTGGCTGACTGACCGAACCCAAAGGGTGCTCATCAATGGCTCCTCTTCATCCTGGAGAGAAGTGACTAGTGGGGTGCCACAGGGTTCTGTCTTGGGCCCAGTCTTATTCAACATCTTTATCAATGACTTGGATGATGGGCTTGAGGGCATCCTGATCAAGTTTGCAGATGACACCAAATTGGGAGGGGTGGCTAATACCCCAGAGGACAGGATCACACTTCAAAATGACCTTAACAGATTAGAGAACTGGGCCAAGGCAAACAGGATGAATTTTAACAGGGAGAAATGTAAAGTACTACACTTGGGCAAAAAAAATGAAAGGCACAAATACAGGATGGGTGATACCTGGCTTGAGAGCAGTACAAGTGAAAAGGATCTAGGAGTCTTGGTAGACCACAAACTTGACATGAGTCAACAGTGTGATGCAGCAGCTAAAAAAGCCAATGCAATTCTGGGCTGCATCAATAGGAGTATAGCATCTAGATCAAGGGAAGTAATAGTACCACTGTATTCCGCTCTGGTCAGACCTCACCTGGAATACTGTGTCCAGTTCTGGGCACCACAGTTCAAGAAGGATATTGACAAGCTGGAACGTGTCCAGAGGAGGGCAACCAAAATGGTCAAAGGCCTGGAAACGATGCCTTATGAGGAACGGCTTAGGGAGCTGGGTATGTTTAGCCTGGAGAAGAGAAGGTTAAGGGGTGATATGATAGCCATGTTCAAATATATAAAAGGATGTCATATAGAGGAGGGAGAAAGGTTGTTTTCTGCTGCTCCAGAGAAGCGGACACGGAGCAATGGATTCAAACTACAAGAAAGAAGATTCCACCTAAACATTAGGAAGAATTTCTTGACAGTAAGAGCTGTTCGACAGTGGAATTTGCTGCCAAGGAGTGTGGTGGAGTCTCCTTCTTTGGAGGTCTTTAAGCAGAGGCTTGACAGCCACCTGTCAGGAATGCTTTGATGGTGTTTCCTGCTTGGCAGGGGGTTGGACTGGATGGCCCTTGTGGTCTCTTCCAACTCTATGATTCTATGATTCTATGATTCTATGATTCTATGATTCTGCAGCTATTAAAGGTAAGCAAGAGGAGGAGGGCAGTGCCCGCAATCCCCAGAGACAAGCCCTTGTGCATGGCTCAAGAGAAGCTAGTGATAGGCCACAAGAGGAAGGGAGGTGAAATCCTCCACCCAGAGCCCAGCAGCCAAACTGCTCAAAATTAAAGGGAACAAGGGAGGATGTTGCATCCATCTTGAAACAACCCTGAGCTCCTGGCTTGGCCACTGAGCCTCCCAGACTCACCTGGGGTGACATAACCTTTGGTGTGCCTGTCCACAGCCTTGGGAGCCTGCAAGGTGCCTGATCCTTAGAATAAAGTCACGTTCCCAAAGCCACCGGATTCAGCCAGGTCTGGACAGGGCCATCTTAAGCATATCCAGAGCCGTGGTGCAAAGATCCATCCCCCCCTTCTCCAGCGGGGAAGAGGCGGAGGCTGGACACGGCGGCTCCCAGCTCAGCTGGCAGCTTCGTGCCGTGGTGGCCATGGCAGGCGGAAGCTCCGGTTGCGGCGCTGCTTCGGCGCGGCATGGTGGAGGCAGGCGAGGGCGGTGAGCTGATGCTGGGAGGCACCGTGTCCAGCCTTTGCCTTTTCCCTGACGCCCTCCAGAACATGGCGCCCTGGTGCCCTGCGCCACTAGCCTCTATGGGTAAGGCGCCCCTGGGTCTGGACGAAAGCCATTCAGCCTCTGGTTAAACTCTTCATTTGTCTGGAGGAGGAAAGAACAGCATCACAGACTCTCCCCAGGTTCCACGTTTTTGCTTGCCACAGCTCCACAAGTGGGAATTTGGCTCGAGGAGAAGGCCACACACCCATCAGGTGATGAGTCTCTCAACATACACGTCAGACTGTGGCTCTTTGCAGATCATTGTTCAGCATTAAATACCCAGGAGGCAAGACAAGAACACAAACACACAGATATAAAACCACAAAGAAGCACGGTAAAGGTAAAGGGACCCCTGACCATTAGGTCCAGTCGTGACCGACTCTGGGGTTGCGGCGCTCATCTCGCATTATTGGCCGAGGGAGCCGGCGTACAGCTTCCAGGTCATGTGGCCAGCATGACTAAGCCGCTTCTGGCGAACCAGAGCAGTGCACGGAAACGCCGTTTACCTTCCCGCCGGAGCAGTACCTATTTATCTACTTGCACTTTGACGTGCTTTCGAACTGCTAGGTGGGCAGGAGACAAAGAAGCAAACTGACCCCAAATAAAGCATATTCTCCAGAAATCCAAAAATGAAGGAAAACGAATAAGCTAAATGTTGCTGCGTCTTTGGATTTTTGGTGAATTTGCTTCTTTTGGTGTGGTTTTGTCTTTGGTTGTTTTTATATGATTTGACCTGCTCTGAAGGGTGGGTAAGAAATCTAATGGATAATATAATGGTGAGTAAGAAAAATAATGGGCAGACAGACAGACAGTTGAAATTTGGCCAGCTGGTAAGATAAAACACACATAAAAATATATCACTAAGCTTAGGGCCTAGCCTAAGAGTTCTGTGTTGCTCTTCCATAACCATTATATATATATATATATATATATATATATATATATATATATATATATATATATATATATATATATATATATGAAAAGCAGCCTTGAAAGGCTCTTGATGGAGGTGGACAGAAAGAGTGGATGATCTCCCATTGTCCATCTGCTGCTTGTTCTATAAAAATCTCTTCCCCCAGGTGCTCTCCCAACCATGCAAATAACTTGTTATTAATTTGGATACCGCTAGCATACATAACAGGATAGGATGCTGTTGCTTTTGAGAAAATGAATGGGCAATTTAGAGATTACTATGAATAGTGTGATATGATTGGGAGGGGCACAGTTTTACTGAAAGTTATATTAGCTTCACATAGCCATTAAAGTGGGCACGCAGGGACAAGTATGGAGGTGACAGAAAGAGCAGAGTCCTGGCAAAGCATTTCATTTATATTGATCTCTGAGCTTAGAATTCTGGCACACCATCCCCAAGTAGGGATTTTTTTGCATGACACTATGGGAATCCTGGTAACTGCATGACATCATTTCCCATCACCCTGGGCATGTGTCATTGTTGCGGCATTGTGATGGGACAGAAGCATGCTAATGTGGATTGTAGCATAATTGGTAGGAAAGCTTGGGAAACCTGGAATAATGTGTGCCTGTGTGTGTCATCATCACCAAGGGTTCATCAAGAGTGGGATGGAGGACCTGGGATTCTATCAGATGAAAGAACCTCCTAAAAGGGAAACTGATTTGCTTCAGGGCCACCATATTTACAGTACATGGCGTTCTGGCACTTACACTCTTTACTGTCTTTGAGAACAGGATCTCCTGCATACAGCCCTTCTCAAAGCAGCCTTGACCTCCTTGTTGCGTAGGGTGTAGATCAACGGGTTTAAAACAGGCGTGACTGCTGTATACAACACAGTCACAGCCCTGTCTGTGTCCAGAGAACCCCTGGAGTGTGGCCGTAGATACATAGCTCCAGCACAGCAGTAATGGAGGGCCACTACAGTGAGGTGAGCCCCACAGGTGGAGAAGGCACGTTGGAGACCTTTTGCTGAGTGCATGGCCACCACTGCCCATAGAATGAGAGCATAGGATGTCAGAGTTAAGGCAAAGCAACCCATGATGATGGAGCCAGTGACCCCAGCTAACAAGGCTTTGTTGAGCCAGGTGTCTGAGCAGGAGAGCGCCAGGAGTGGAGCTATATCACAGAAGAAGTGCTCCACCTTGTTGTCTCGACAGAAGGAGAGCCGGGACATCATGATGGCATGGAGGAGTGAGTGGAAGAAGCCAGCTGTCCACACCAAGGCAGCTAGGGTCCAGCGCAACTGGAGATTCATCAGGACAGGGTAGTGGAGTGGATGGCAGATGGCCAAGTAACGGTCGTAGCCCATGATGGACAGCAGCATAGCTTCAGTGCTGCCTAGAAAATGGAAGAATAACATCTGGGCAATGCACCCTGCATAGGGAATACGATTGCTATGGGAGGCCAGCCCCACAAACATCTTGGGGACGGTGGTGGAGAAGTAAAAGATGTCAATGAAGGCCAGATTGCCAATGAAGAAGTACATGGGTTTCTGGAGCTGCACGTCCCAGAAGGTGACTCCTGCCACCACCAGGTTTCCGGAGATGTTGGCTAAGTATAGGAGCAGAAAAAGACCAAAGAGGAAGCCATGAAAATTACAGGCATCTGACACACCGATCAGGATGAATTCAGTGACTGATGTCCCGTTCTGCATCAGCCTGATGAATTTAGAAAGCAGGGATGAAAATTGCTGCATGTGAAAAAAAAGAAAATCACCAAGACATTCTGGAAAATGAGTTACCTTAGCTTTTGTGAGTTACCTAGAAATTGCTTTAAACCCAACCTTATAAGGCCATTTACATTACACCATGATCTGCTTTCTCAATGATACAATTTGGTTCTCATCACTCTGTCTTCTGCTTCCTGGCCATTAGCAATTATTATTATTTTATTCCTACCCTATTTACTTGATGCAGCTTAAATCCCCCCTCCATTATTATTATTATTATTATTATTATTATTATTATTATTATTATTTTGCATGGATTCTCCAAAGAGTCAATTCAGCTATTGGGTTTAAATGAATAAACAGACATGTCAAAAGTTCTACTAAGACTGTAATTCCAGCGCAGTGTGTGGAGAAGATTCTCTTACATCTCATCCAGGAGTCATGAGCCTTTGCATGAGTATTCTGTGCTTTGATGTTGATATTCGTCCCCTCAGATGGGGGCAATTTGGTGTACAAAGGAGAATTTCAGTGATGTATCTTTCCCTGATGCCCTATCTGCATCCATGGCAGTTCAAGCGTCAAGGCCCCCCAGGTGTAGGTCCACCACTGGGTAGAGATTCCTGCATTGTAGGAGATTGGGTTGGCTGGCCCTTGTGGACCCTTCCAACCCTACAATACCATGATGCTATGATTCTGTGATTCTTTCAACAGTCCAGCCTCCCCTCCTGACTGACCTTCCTCTATTGCTAGGGAATCTCACCACACCGTGGATGTGGTGTGACAGGGAGCTGTTGTGGGACTGTCTCCCCTTCCCATGGCTTCTCAAGGCCACAAAATGGAGCCCTGTCCTCCCTCTCAGGCAAAGAAAAGAGCTTAGCAGAGCTTTGCCATATTGTAGTTGGTGGGATTGGATCCAAATAGGGAAAGTCTGGAACAAACATATTATTTTGAAAGTATGGTCCTTTTGGTCAGTGTAATAGTAGTATTTAACTGGTGCCACATTGTCATCTGAATTGGTTGACAATTATTAGGTTATATGACTCTCAGGCCACTCCTTGCTGGCAGCACCCTCTGCAGCCCTTTCCTCATTTGACAGCAACTGCCGCTGCAGCCTTGAGCCATTTGGGGCCACAGCATCTGACCCCACTTCTTTCTCAGATGGGCGCAGGAGTGCTGACTCTCATTTCTGCTCACTATATGTACAGTAATTTCCTCTTTATAGCTTTGATTCAGGGCTCAGTGAAAGGTCAAAGAACACCTGAGACAGGTGAGACATCTGATGCTCTGCAGAGGTGGACCTGATCAGTCCCTTGGATGGGTGGGTCCCTGGGAGCCCCACAAAGCAAAAGAAAATAACAAATTGTTATTTTTATAACATTTGATTAAATATAAATAAAGGAGCAGAAGTTTCAAGTTATATTTTTACCAAACTATGGAGTGAAAATGTGACTTAGAAGCCACTGTACCAGCTGACCTGGTAGGATGTGGGTCTTCTTCTCCCCAGATGAGAAAAGGTCTTCCAGATGCTGAAGGTGCTCTGCTTTCTCTGCAGTGGCAGAGCAGAAACTGGGAGCAGACATCAGCTCAGTGACTTGTAACTTGCTTGCAGCTGAGCTGAAAGGGAACTATTTCACTTCCGGTCTGCTCGTCGAAGGAATGGCTGACTTATAACATCACTCACGACCCCCACGCGTAATTTGGCAGCTGCTATGGGAGTATGCAGCCTCCCTAACCCTCCTGGGAGGACGGGAGGGGCCGCTGGCCCGCAGATGCCCCTTAACCCGTTCCGACCCTTTGGGGGGAGCGGGGGGGGGCAGGGTCGAAGCACCCGGGGGGGGGTCGGAACTCCTGGAGGCTACCTTCTTCGTGCACGATTTCCAGAACTTAAGTGAAAAATTCGGTAATGTTTTGGACTTGCTTCAGACAAGAAGGAGAAGAGTATTTTGCTTAACAACCCAGCCACTGAAAGATAAGAGAGAACAAGGAGAAAGAAGTTCCGTATGTGAAACGGAACGAAAGGGGGGGGCTTTTTGTCCTATCCCCCTTGAAGAGACGTTTTTACTCTTTACTCTTTACTATTACTCCGATTCAAGTGAGATTGAAAATAAACGGTGTGGGAATTTATGATATAATAAACCCCTGGTCACACCCCTGCCTCTCCTTTTTTACTCTGTGAGAGACCCAGTCGACTTCTGGAAACTGCCGGAGTGATTTATGACGCAGCTTAATTAGAGGTTGGCTGAGACAGAATCTGGCGGCGAATCAAGGTCAGAGAGGATGGGAATGCCAAAACTACTGCAAAATTTATGGACTTATATACTGACAGGCCCCCACCCTAGGAAAGACTTTGAAACAGCCGGAATGATAAAATCTTTTTAAGCAAAACGCACTATATGGATTCATCGAAGTCAAATTCAAGATGGCGATTGTCGAGATGGGATTATTGGATATGAAGATGAGAGGCAAGGGGCCAGGGGGGTGAGGAAGTACGAATACAAAACCCACACAGTCATGATAGTTTTTGGCTGTTTTATCTCACTTGCGAAAGCATTCAGTGGCGTGAAGGAAAATAAATCAAGGATGGATAACAACAGAAAGGAAATGGACGATCAGGACTACGGAAGGCAATGGACTTAACAAAATGAGTAAAATCCTAATTGTCTGAAGCAAGGGAAGTCAAAAATGAAAAAAGAAAAAGGGATAAAAATTTGGCAACTTATTTGGAAACTAATTGGACTATATGGATTAATTGATACTGATGTTATTTTTTATGATTGGGAAAATTTAATAAAAATGATTTGGCAAAAAAAGAAAGGGAACTATTTCTTCACCGGTTGGCTGTGATGCCACATGCCTTTGGAGAACAAATATACACATGAGAACTTTCCTCAGGAGAAGGAGGAGGTCACATCCTCCAATTGAATGGAAGAGCTAATAAGCCACAACATCTTTAGAAGACAAAAAACAAAACTAAAAACTAGAGTGGTAGCCCCAAAACACCCCAGGGAGCTCAGAATGGAAAATGTTGGGAAGAGGGATGGGAAATGGAGTGGGGGAAGTTGGGGAATGGAATAGAGTGGCTGGAATCATGGACAGAAGCACTCCACACTGCAATCTTAGTTTTATTTATTTTAAAGTTTGTTTTTTCCTCCCGGGGTCCATAAACTGGTACAGTATTCAGAGACATACTGCATTCAACAGTGGAGGCCAAGCATGGCTGTTGTGGCCAGCAGACACTGATAGCCTTATGCTCTGTGGATTTGTCTATTTGTCTTATCTTCATTTAAAGCCATCCAAGTTGGTGGCCATTGCTGTCTCTTGTGGGAGCAAATTCCATGGCTTAACTATGCACTGTGTGTCGAAAGGTGCACAAAATTGCCAAAAAAGAGAAGGAAAGAGGGCACTAATTTACATAAAATTTACATAAAATTTGGCGATTAATGTATAGACACACATGTAGCAATAACGGATTGGATCCCCCTGTACACCCAAAATTGTCTTTTGCAGGGAGTGGGGGGGTCCATCCAGGATAACCCCCAGAACAGTGTGTGGGTTATTGTTCCATCTGGCAAGCTGCAATGCTTGTGCTGATGGAACATTAATTCCACCTAACTGCTATAATTTAAAAATAAACCCAATGCCCAACTAAGTTTGTTCTTGGTATGAGCTTTTGTGTGCATGCACACTTCTTCAGATACCTGTCTGTATCTGAAGGTATCTGAAGGTATCTGAAGAAGTGTGCATGCATACGAAAGCTCATACCAAGAACAAACTTAGTGGTCTCTAAGGTGATACTGGAAGGAATTTTTTTATTTTTTATTTTGTTTTGAGTATTTTGTGCGAGTGGGTTACGAAATAGCACTGGCAATGATTATGGTGGGCCCTCAGTTTCAGATGCTGCACAAGCAGGACAGTAAAGAGCCGAAATCCCCAAACTGGCTCGTCTGCTGCAGGGCCTTTAGGGATCCTTTTGTTCAGCTGCTCCGCACGGAGAAGGCACCCTCGTGGCCAGGGAGGCGCAAAGGGAAGGGCTGGGTGTGGCACTGCTCCCATTCGGATATGTGATGCTCTCCCCAAGCAGGTGCTCATGTTGTTTTCAGAGGCTGGGCGTGGATCCTGGCACGTGTGTCCAAGTAGAAGCGCCTCGGATGGGGCGTCAGGGGTGTAAAACAACCCCCAGGATGCGCATTTTCCCTTGGGGAACCTCCATTGTGGGTGGGGAGGGTGCAGCGCTCTGTGCACGCTCAGAGACACACTGCCACGTTGGTGGGCCGCCAAGAGTTCCGAGCAGCTACCTTCCTCCTCCTCCTGCTGCTGCTGCAAGGTTGAGGCCAGTCGGGGCTGGGCGAGTACGTGGGGACAGCCCCCAGAGCGCTTTAAGGAAAAGGCGGCACGATGAGGGGGGCGCCGCTCTGCACACACTCAGAGGGCCATGCCAAGAACGCTTGCTTGCTTGGGCTGGAGGTTAAAAGTGGGGAATCCTTAAAGTGTGGAATTCTCTGCCAAATAATTTTAAGTCAATGAAAGCACTTGGCATTGGTTTCCTTACTTTGTTTGGATCATCTTAATGCAAACTTTTACCTTTCAATAAAAAGTTGTTTGTATCATTGAAAGCTCTGTTGTTGTGTTTTTCTTTTAAGACAGAAGATGTATGAGTTGTTTTTTCTAAACTAAAACCTCAGTATTCAGGTTAAATTGCCATGTTGGCACTTTGCAATAAATAAGTGGGTTTTGGGTTGCAGTTTGGGCACTCGGTCTCTAAAAGGTTCGCCATCACTGTCCTAGGTGCCTGGTCACAAGTGGAGGAAAGCCCAGGGGCAATTATGTTGTAAACTGTCCTGTGCTCTTCGGATAAGGGCTGGCATATAAAATCACCATCATCATCACAGCTCATTTCTCCTTGAATGTGCTTTGTTTTTCCTATCCTAGGCCCCTTTGTGCTTATTAGCACGCATTGCAGCTCAGGGCATTGTTACAAGTGACTGTCTCTGTGGATTATTTATTACTGTTGCGTCAGCTTCTTCTAGTTCTGGGACTGCATTCTCCTGGTGCAGAAAGTGTGGTGGAGTAGTTTCAGATCTTGCCTAATTAATGGAAGGCCAAGGATGATAACTTTTAATTAGATCTTTTCCCAGTTGACCTTCTTGCATTTCTGTTCATTGCCATTGTTTCCCCCCTCTGCTGAAGTTCTGATGCTGTGTTAAACAGACCCCTTGGCTGGGTGGGCACCCAGGATGCTGAACTGAGGGGTTCCAAGCTGAGCTCAGTGACTGGGCTTCTTCATGTACCGCCTAGAGTGAGTTAGGGTGTCAAAAGGCAGGTGTGTCCATGAGCTTTTTCTTCAAGGTTCTACAAGTTGTTTGTGTGCTAACTACAAAAATTATCATCCTTCAACTAGTTTTAAAGTACGTTTCCACTTTGATGTCATTTGTTTTAGGCAAATATTTTACTTTGAGGCAATGTTACCAAGTACTCAGTACTTCAAATACAGCTCACACTGAACTAACACAGCTGTTATGTTCCAGCGATAGCGCATAAAATCAAAATTGTGTATCATCAAAACACACTCTCCCTGCACCTCGAAACATTGTTCCAAAGTAAGTATAATGTCAGGTGGGACTGCCAATGTTTTCCCCCTACAACGCAAGCCCCCCTTATTATTATTATTATTATTATTATTAATGCCAAATGCATAAAGCTGAATTCACACAAGTTAAATGTGCATAAGTTGCACGTTGACTCTACAGTAGACCCACAACTTGTGCACATTTAACTTGTGCTTATTCACCTTTACACACTTGGCATTTAAAAAAAAATGGAAAGGGGGTCTGGGGTTTTTGTGTGTGTGGCAGTTCTTGCTGCCATAGAAGCTGACTTCTAGGGGCCAAGGTCCCTTCACAACCCCCCTAAAATATTTGAGGAGGCTGAGCCCCCCCAAGTTGAAGGACATTGCCATTCAAACAGTGTGCATGCATGGCAACATTTGATTGATTATGTGGGGCAGGTCTTACCTGCCCCCCAAATATTTTATTCAAGTTGGCACCCCTGCCACCCGCCATTGCATCCAATAAGTTTTGACCATGCATAGGCAAACTCAGCCCTCCAGATGTTTTGGGACTACAACTCCCATCATCCCTAGCTAACAGGACCAGTGGTCAGGGATGGTGTGAGTTGTAGTCCCAAAACATTTGGAGGGCCGAGTTTGCCTATGCCTGGTTTTGACTACCAGTATATGCGATTCTGGCTTTGGACACAATCCCTGGAGTGTAACCCCTGTGTAAATTGCAGGCTTACTGTACTATAAACACTGTAAGTACTATATACATGATAATAAAACCAATCTGCAAGCTGTAACAGGTCAACTGGATATCTTTTTAAATTTATAACTTTTCTTTATTATTTTTTAAGATAAAAAATGGGCATTATGAAAATAAAGATTGCTTACCAAAAGATAGGAATGGCGACAATTATTAAAAGGCAGTTGCTAGGCTTGGTCACATGGTTACTACAGCTCTATATTCAGGGGGCAATGGCAGTTTTCAAACTTATGAAAAAGCAGCAAGGGAAGAAGACTGAAGAAACAGCTACCATAGCCTGGGAGCTGATGGATACTGTCTCTTTCTCCTGCCAACCTAGCAGTTCGAAAGCACATCAAAGTGCAAGTAGATAAATAGGTACCGCTGCAGCAGGAAGGTAAACGGCGTTTCTGTGTGCTGCTCTGGTTCACCAGAAGCAGCTTAGTCATGCTGGCCAAATGACCCGGAAAAACTGTCTGCGGACAAAACGCTGGCTCCCTCAGTCAGTAGAGTGAGATGAGTGCTGCAACCCCAGAGTCGTTCGTGACTGGACTTAACTGTCAGGGGTCCTTTACCTTTTTACCACTCCAGTAGAGGACCTCCTCCTTGTAGCTGAAGAGGGAGTGTTGATGCTCTGGGAAGAGAGCTTGCAGCAGAAGCCATTTCACCAACATAATAAAGAATATAGGACGACAACTCCCTGAGCCTACAGTTTTGTGAGAGCCATCCTTTGAGAGCCATCCAACCCACTTGACAGGGACTTCATGGGATCCTAGAATTGGAGCACTGAAATCAGAGGCTGCTCACTCTGGGCACTTTTCATAGGCAGAAAGCATGGAAGTTGCAGGCCCTGCTATGTTTTGCAATGCCACACAACCCATGCAACTTGGAAAAGTGTGGATTTCAAAGGGCAGCTGTCTTTTGGCTTGCATGTTGTTTCGGAAAGTGTGTATTTTGAAATTTTGTCTTTACGTGCAAACAAACAAATATCCTATTCTTTTTATTTAAAAAACCCCAGTATTTCAGATCTGGCATAGTGTTTACTTCCCAATGTTGAATACAATTAGTGATGACCAGTAATTTTTAAAAAATGTACATTATCATGTTGTAAGTCAAATATGACCTTTGCTTCTTTTCTAATTCCATGATCTGATATTTCAAAAACTTGATATAAATTTGATATTGACACCTTAAGGCAAGGATGGGGAGTCCTTGATCTGTCAAATGTTGTTGCACTGCCTCTCCCAGGGGATGATGGGAACTGAAGTCCAAGACCTTCTAGAGGGCAACTGGTTCCCTGCCTTAAGGCATTCCCACTACATATGCCAATATACACCTTGTGTTAATGTTCAATGTTATAAATTGTTCACATCTGTCTGTATCGAGAGACAATGGAGGAGTACACCTTAGGGGTGAGGTCAAGCCGTTGGAGAGTTACAGTGCTTGCTGTGACCACAGAGACTGATACAGGAGGGACATGTTTTGTTGCAGGGGGGGCAGACAAAGCCATCCGGTTTCACTGTTACAGATGCATCTCTCTGTGCTCCTTCCAGCGGTCACGACTGGTCTTCTTCTGGTCACTACTGAGGATATACAACCAAGCACTGCGGTCATCTGCAAGGGATTCCCATACAACGGGGTTGGTGTTGCCAGCCTTCATGTCACGTTTGCAGATATCTTTGTTGCACAGAGTTGGTCTGTCAACAGGCCTGGTGTCTGAAGACAGCTCCTTGCAGAGCACATCCTTTGGGATCCTACCAACTGCCGTACTGTGGGCATGACCAAGCCAGCGTAGACGCCACTGGGACAGGAGTACAAACATGCTGGGAATGTAGACTGGGGATAGCACATCTTTGTTTGGGACTGTCGTGCCAGGTAATGTTACAAATAAATGAGTGGAATTCAACCTTGCACTATGCTGATTGTTCTGTCTACACAAGTGCATCAGCTTGGCAGGTGGAACAATCTGTCTCCCCTCCTCATGTGTGCTGTTTTGTGGGTTCTCCTGACCCCCCCCAAGCCAATTTGGGGGTTGCGGGAGGAGAAGAGCTCCATTGCACAAGTGGAAGTCCTTGCACAGGGATTCTGCTGATGGTGTTCATGAGGTGAATCCTGCCCATTAAGTGGTTGTTATTTTAAAAACTTTCTACTGTTTGTGTTACTGTTTTCCCTTCATGACTTTGCTCTGTTACCTGATTACATTGGTGTTTAAAATAATTCTCAGTTTAGGATGATTCTAGTAAGATGTCATGTGTTTTTGTCATCTATCCCTGCTCCTCTCTTGATTAGAAAACAAACATGTTCCTGCTTCTGACAATTCTCTCGAAGTACTGACTTGACCAATTATCCCAAGTGTCTTACATGTAGATACTAGAATATGATGGTGACAGACAGTGATGAACATTGAACAGGAAATAAGATGAAATTTAAAAGTGAGAGAAAACTTAGCAGAAGAAATCCAAGGATATCAATTGGAGGTAGTCTGAATATTTTTGGACTACAGCTCACTTTATCGGACATGCATGCAGGACTTTTTCCTGGATCTTACTTCCTCAGCTCAAGAACACCAAGTCCAGTGCCCCCATTTGCCTAGCCTCCTCCTGACAGCCCGCTTGACCTCAGTATTACGGAGACTGTAGATGCCAGGATTGAGGGTAGGGATGACCACTGTGTAAAAGACAGAAGCCATCTTGTCGGTCTGTGGGGCATACGTGCCACCAGGCCGTAGGTACATGAAAATAAGAGTTCCATACAGCACCCCCACAGCCGTAAGATGGGACCCACAGGTGGATATGGCTCTCCTTGACCCTGCTCGCCCCACACTGCAGAGGATCATGCCATAGGAAGTGATGATGGCGGCAAGAGTGCTGCTCTGGATGGTTCCACAGACCACATAAAGCAGAAGCTGGTTAAGGTCTGTATTTGCACAGGCCAAAGCCAGCACTGGAGGGATGTCACAAAAGAAGTGGTCCAAAGTATTAGCATTGCAGAAGGGCAGGCAGAATGCCATGCTGGAGTGGATGGCTCCAGAGGTCACACCAGCTGTGCAGGACACTGCCACTAGGAGGCGACAAAGGCGCTGCGGCATGGCTGCTCCATAGTGCAGAGGGCGGCAGATGGCCGCATAACGATCATAAGCCATAGCAGCCAAGAGGCAACACTCAGCATCAGAAGCAGCTGCAAAGAAGAACATCTGGAGGGCACAGGCTGGGAGGGGGATGGTGTCGTGTCCTTTCAGAAGGCCTAGGAGCAACTTTGGGGCCACAGTGCAGCAGGAGCACAGGTCCATCAGGGCTAGGTGGCTCAGGAAATAGTACATGGGAGAGTGCAAGGATTGCTCAGCCCTAATGAGAACGGCCAAAAACAGGTTCCCCGCCAGGCCAAGGAGATAGATGGGCAGGAAGAAGCTGAAGAGAAGGAGCTGAAGGTCACGGTGGGAAGTGAAGCCCAGGAAGACAAACTCTGTCACCACAGTGCCATTGTGATGAGCCATCTGTTGGAGGGAGAAACGACTTTGAATCCTTTCCTCCACACATTCCATCAAGAGAGCAGACCCAGCCCTCCTTTTATTAATGATAAAAGGACGCCCGCCCTGTGGAAGTGGCGCCCGCCCTGTGGAACGCCCTCCTAGCAGAGGTTAAGGAGATAAACAACTATCTGACATTCAGAAGATACCTCAAGGCAGCCCTATTTAGGGAACCTTTTAACCTGTGATATTTTAATGTATTTGTGTCTGTTGGAAGCCGCCCAGAGTGGCTGGGGAGACCCAGCCAGATGGGCGGGGTACAAATAAAAAAAAATTTATTATTATTATTATTGATAAATAAATAAATAAATAAATAACGATTAATTATTATTTTATTGCTCAACACTACATGCTCAGACATTCCTCAAGGAGGATGCCCCATTCTCCTCCACTAAGAGAAAATAGAAGCTCATAGCCCTGGGCATGATTTACCACTGAGCTGTTCAGAACCACAGCCTTCATTCAGCCATGAAAGATAGAGATAAAGAGATGGGATGACTATTGTTTTCAGCTCCAATATTCAGAGGAAGGGAGTGTATGGGGCATTAGGTACCGTAGTATCTCTGGTGGAGGACACATGGTGCTCCTTCTGGAGTAGTTTGTCCACCTTTCGTCCCTACCCTGCACTCAGCTCTCACCTGTGGCTCCTAGAAGCTTTCAGCATGCAACAGTGGCTGCACCCCAGAAATGGTGTTGACTGGCTGGCTAAACCGGGTCAGGGGAGCCAATAGGTCTCAAACCCTCGGTGTGTTAGGGACTTCCCCTGCATATGAAGACAGGCTCCAGCAGATTGAGTGGACGAGACTGAAAGTGGGTCCAATGGTTAAGAAGGCAGTTTTTGCACATGCTGTAGAGGGAAGTAAGGGACAGGTGGTGCTTGTCAACCTAAGAAGGTAGCCCATCTAGGAGAAGGAAAACTCTGATCCTAAACCATTGCTGCCTTGCAGGACATCTTCAGGAGAAGAAAAGGCTAAGGAGTAAACCCTACACAAATCCGGAGTGGAGTCCCTGAGACTGTTGGGTGGCGCTTTGTACGCCTCTTTCCAACAACTCCTGCAGCCAAGCTGGTGCCAAATGTATTGCTCTGCTTTCCTTTGGACCACATCAGCAAGGCTGAGGGGGTCTTGTCTGGGCAGCCCAGACCTCCATGCACACTGCCAGGGATTTTTTCCCCATCTGGAACTCAGTTCCAGCACCTCTCAGGTGGGTGCCATTGGCATTATAGGAGAACAAGGGAGGTGTTCATGGTGAGTTCCAGCACCTCTTCCCCCAGAAAAATAGCACTGCACACTGTCCTTGCATCCTAGGAGGTCACTTCAGAGTTGCTATCACAGTGGTTTGACTTCAAACCCAGAGGTGCACTCTGTTGTTTCTCAGGACAGACAGATATCAGCAATTCAGAGGAAAGCAGGAGCTCCTCATGCCCACCAGATGGTGATGGAACACTTATCGTGGAGAGCATGGAGAGTGGAATTGTCATGGACATGGACACGGACGCACAAACATACAGGATTGAATCCAGTGTTAGTCCTTCTCAGAGTAAACCCACTGAAATTACCAAACTTAAAGTAGTCATGCTTATATTATTATTATTATTATTATTATTATTATTAGAATTTATATTCTGCCCAATATCCGGAGTTCTCAGGGCGGTTCACAGAACAAAATCAAAATATAAAACCATAAAATATATAATCAAAATAAAAACAACAACCCAATAACGTCCCCTCATTAACAGAATAGGTATTACCGTAAATACAACCCACAATCACCACAGCTTTACTCAGCTCTACACGGTATCCATCGTCTACATAACTTTTTTAAAAAGAAGCTCCCCAAGGAACTTACAGTCTAAAGGCAGGGGAAAAAAGGGAAGGGAGGAATGGGAGATAAAAGAATAACAAGGGATGAATAGGCCCAGATGTTGTTATAGGTATTTAAGGTTCACGCCAGTTGGGAATGTCAGGCAATAGGTTGACACTCCATGGGAAAGGTGTGCTTTGAGGAGGTATTTGAAAGAGGAAACAGAGATGGCAGCTCAGAGGTACCTGGAGCTATCAAGGGAGAAGGAGTGGAGAGACAGCAGGAGGCTGTGGGGTGGTTCAAGGCAGTAGAGTTGGAGGAATGAAGATGTGGGGGGAGTAATTGAAGGTCAAAAGAGAAGGATGAGAGTAAACTCTTTGAAGGAAAGGACAAAGAATTTGTACTGGATGCAGGAAAGGTTGGGAGATGAGAGGAGTAACTTGAGCAGAGGTCCCTGAGGGTGGAGAACCTGTGGCCTGACAGATTTTGATGAACTCCAACCCCTATTATCCCTTACCATTAACCCTTCTGCTGGGAGTTGGAGCTCAGCAATATCCGGGGAGTACCAGGCTGGTGAAGGCTGCCATAGATAATAAAAGTTTCCCTATCCAAGTGCCTGATACAAGTCCAAAAACATCTGGAGGGTCACACCCTTGGAGGAAAGCCTTAGACTCAGAAGTGCTTTTAATAGGCTCTGGAATCTTATAAGGTAGAACTGGATGTGGTTAAGTTTAGAGTCAGGAATTGGTCACTACAAATGTTGATCTGATATCTCTGTTCCTACAATAAACCGTATCCTACATGCCAGTTCATTCCCTTCAGCTGCCCCCACAGAGCTGTCTTCCTCAACCTGGTGGATGTTGCTGGACTACAGCCCCCATAATCCCTCACCATTAGCCATTCTGACTGGGTCTTCTGGGAGCTTGAGCCCCAAAACATCTGGAGAGACCCTTACCAAAGATCAGAACAGGCCTAGATTCCGTTATTTAGTTCCCAGTTCCCACCATACCTGTGCAGAAAGAGAACGCGTGTCTTTGTTAGTTCTTGTCTGATGCGGCCCAGGCTGCTTTTTTTTAAAGCTTTCTTATGCTGCTCTGGAAGTAATGGTTTGCCTCAAACTTTTTCCCGTGGGAGAGAGAAGATGATCTAATGTGCCTTTCCCTTGTTACAACTCCCTGAAAAAGACCCCTTTGGGGACAACTGTAGTTTCTTTAGCTAGTACTGGTGTCTCTGTACTCAGAGGGACTTGTTATCCAGCCCAGAAGCCTTTCTCTTTCCAGTTGATGATTATTCTCCCACTAATTAAAAAAAAAAGGCACCAGAAAATAATGTACAGGATTGATTAATAAAAATAAAATAAAATTAGTTTGCAAGTTCTTGCAGGTTAACTCTGTGTCCAAGGCGGCTGTCTACCAGCTCCATCTGGTATGCAGACTGAAACCCTACCTGCCTGCGCACTGTCTCACCAGAGTGGTTCATGCTCTAGTTATCTCCCGCTTGGACTACTGCAATGAGCTCTATGTGGGGCTACCTTTGAAGGTGACTCAGAAACTACAACTAATCCAGAATGTGATAACTGGGAGTGGCCACTGAGACCATATAACTCTGTTCCCATAGGTGCCAGCTCCCTGGTGACCTGGGTGCCCGAGCACCCACAAAATTCCCCATGAAGGAGCTGGGCACCCACAAATTTTGGTGCCAATGCCATGCACACTGCCTGGCACCCATGGCCCTGGGCACCCACAATTACGGGGCCAAGCTGGCACTCCTGACCGGTCCTAAAGGATCCACACTGGCTCCTGGTACGTTTCTGAGCACAATTCAAAGTGTTGGTACTGGCCTTTAAAGCCCTAAATGATCTCAGCCCAGTATACCTGAAGGAGCGTCTTTGCCCCCCTCATCCAGCTGGGACATTGAGGTCCAGCTCCGAGGGCCTTCTGGCAGTTCCCTCACTGTAGGAAGTGAGGGTACAGGGAACCAGGCAGATGGCCTTCTTGGTAGTGGCACCTGCCCTGTGGAATGCTCTCCCACCAGATGTCAAGGAGATAAACAATTATACGACTGTAATTCTATTACAAAAATGGGAGGAGTTGTGGAAAAGAAATCTAAAATCCATGGCATGTTATTTAATGAATGAAAATTTCATGAAAATGCAACTTAGATGGTATTTAACCCCTTCAAAATTGGCTAAAATAAATAAAACAAATAAATGTTGGAGATGCAAATCCCATGAAGGAACTTTCTTCCACATGTGGTGGACGTGCCCAGAAATTAAAAAATTCTGGGACATGGTCTATGAAGAGATTAAAAAATTATCTGAGTGGGAGGAGGCAGGCAGACTCCGGAGGCCCTGTGGTGCACCCTGCCCCTATGGGTGGCTTGCCCCGCTCCCATGGGTGGCTCACACCGCCCTCACACCGCCCCTATGGGTGGCTCGCCCCCCTGGGTGTGCCACCCCAGGCGCTCAAGCGGCTTCCTCCGCTGCTGCCTGTATTGGGAAGCTTTCAATGTCTGATGTATTGCATGTTCTATAATTCTCTGCTGGAAGCCACCCAGAGCGGGTGTTATTGTTGTTGTTGTTGTTGTTGTTGTTGTTGTTGTTGTTGTTTTAGTACCCAGATAAACATTTGGAGGAAGTAGTAGAGTGGTCACTTAAGGGTCACCAAAAAAGAGGAGGCACACACACACACACACACACACACACACACAAATTGCATATTCTGTATATGCAAATTTAGAAAAGATTACCATAATTTAAATAGAAGTACAATGCATCTGACCCAAGTGGGAAAAATGTTGACCAAATGAACTGTGTGCCTTCCCAATCAGTTGTTCAGGTTCTAATTGTTGAAGGACAACTTCAATACTTCTGTGCTCTTTTCTCAGTCTTTGTCTTTAAAGCAAACTTAGGGAAGACAGGGCTTCAAACAGAGAACACCTTCAAACTGATGGCTGTTTTCTTACAGCCCTTCAAAATAGAAGACTGTCCTCTGTAAAGTAGGATGCATGTCCACCACAGGAGGAAGTAAAGTTTTGCAAAAACCTGGCTTGGCACTCAGACATGCATCTAGTTATATATATATTTAGATGGCAATCCAGTCAGATGGGCAGGGTATATAGTAATAGTAATAATAATAATAATAATAATAATAATAATAATAATAATAATAATAATAATAATAATAATAGGAATTAACTATGATTGACTGCTTGACTAGCTTCTCTGAATTGCCCAATACCAGTTTCCACTCTGGCAAGGTGGAGGAAGACTTTAATCACTGACCGCCTCTCATTTAAAGTGAAAAAAATAGAGGAAAGTAATTGAAACAACCCCCATTCAATGGAAAGAGAACCTGGCATTAGGGTGATTTAGAGAATTATCTGAGGGGCAAATTGGAGGCTATCCACCACTCCCTGTGCACACCAGCAGGAAACAACAGAACAGGCTTGCAAACTTGCAGACTTGCAAACAGGAGCCTTTCATTTGGTGTTAGAAACCTTTGCTGAATGAAATGTACTTGTGACTAGACCTTATTGAAGGATCCTGCCTATGGGGAAGCAGATCCCTTCATAATACTGCAGTTTAGTCTTGTGTGGAACCTATTTTGATTGTATGCAATGCTTCAGTGGTTGTGACCTTGAGTCAAAGCTGTTTTATATGTAGGGTGGTTACTTAAACATGGCCAAAAATGAAGACGCAAGACAGCCTAGATTTGCATAAAATTTGCTGGCACATACAGTATTAAATTTGCATAATTCTTACAATTCAAATAAAAATGCAATACATTTCATCACAGTGGAGAAGACAGTGTTTGTTTGTTTGTTTGTTTGTTTGTTATTATGGCAAAACAGCCAGCATATTAGGGGGCAGACAGTGAGCAGATAGCCAGTGTGCCTCTTCAGCCTGCTGTCCTGATGTTACTAAGTGCAGATAGACAAAGCTCTCCATTATTATGGTTTTGTAACTTTAAAATGGACTTGGACAGGACACCCCTTCAAATAGAGGACTGTCCTCTGCGAAGTAGGAGACATGGCCAGCCTCCTGATAGGAGAGCTTCATGTGTGAATGTGCCACTGCACTATTCTTACAATTATAAATATGCCATAGTTACGCACTGAACGGCTGGACAGTCAGCCATTCAGTATGTCAGCCTAAGAAGTGGCATCTCTTGGCATGGAAAATTCAAAAGACAACAAAGGGCTGTCCCATAGAAGAGGGAGCAAGCTTGTTTTCTCCTGCTCCGGAGGGTAAGACATGAACCCGTGGGTTCAAGGTACAAGAAAGGAGATTCCAACTAAACATCAGGAAGAACTTTCTGACAGTAGGAGCTGTTTGACAGTGGAATGGTCTCCCTTGGGAGATGGTGGACTCTCCTTCCTTGGAGGGTTTTAATCAGAGGTTGGGTGGCCACCTGACATGGAGACTTTAGTTGAGATTCCTGCATTGCAGGGGTCAGACTAGATGACCCTTGGGGGTCCCTTCCAACTCTACGATTCTATGATTCTGTGACATAGAAACCCTTGCACCCACCATGAAAACCATTGTCTCTCTTTTCACCAGTTATTCTCATCAACACTTCCAGTGTGAAATGCTGTGATCATAAGGAAGTATCAGGATTCTACATTGATACCACACAATGGCAGAAACCATCCCCATTCATCAGAGGCATTCACAAAATACAGGCCTACATCCTTTAGGAGTTTAGTTGACTTTGCTTCCAAAAAGCTTCCTCAGGGCTTCCTTCATCTTGTCATTTCTCAGAGTGTAGATGAAGGGGTTCAGCATGGGGGTAACCACAGTGTACATGATGGCAGCCAGTGTGTCCTTCTCAGCTGAGAAGCTGGATGAGGGCTGGAAGTAGACCCAGATGACAGTGCCATAAAATAGGGTCACCACGGCCAGGTGGGACCCACAGGTGGAGAAAGCCTTCCACTTTCCCTCCCTAGATGGAACCCTCAACACAGCCATCAGGATGCGTGTATATGACAGGACAATGAATGCTAGAGCTCCATTAACAATCAGAGCTCCTTCTGTGTGCACTACCAGAGTGTTCAGATAGGTGTTGGAGCAAGAGATCTTCAGCAATGGGAAGACATCACAAAAGAAGTGAGACACTTGATTGGAGGCACAGAAAGAGAGGCGGGATGTTAGAATGGTGTGCAGGAGAGCATGGAGGTGAGAGGCCAGCCAGGAGGCAGCCACCATTAGTAGGCAGGTCCTGTTGCTCATCATTGTAGCATAATGCAGAGGCCGACAGATGGCTACATAGCGGTCCAGTGCCATGGATGCCAAGAGAAAGCTGTCACTGATGCCAAAAGCAATGAAGAAGTACATCTGTGCCAGGCACCCACCATATGAGATCTTCCTCACTCCCGAGACGGTATTGGCCAACATCTTGGGCACGGTGGCTGTTGTGAAGCAGATGTCCACAAAGGAGAGGTTGCTGAGGAAGAAGTACATGGGAGTATGGAGGAGGTGGCTATCCAACCTTATGGCCAGTACAATAGTCAGATTTCCCAGCACTGTGATGATGTATACAATCAGGAAGGTAGTGAAGAACAACATGTTCCAGTCTTGCTGGCTCGTGATGCCAAGGAGGATGAATTCAGAGACAGCGGTCCTGTTGTCTATCTCCATCCTGTTAGAAGACTCTATCCTGCATTGTAGAGGGTTGGACTAGATGACTCTTGGGGTCCTTTCCAACTCTGCAATTCTATGATCCTATGTAGGGAAGTAGAAGAGGGAATGTAAGACAGGGGTAGGCAAACTAAGGCCCGGGGGCCGACTCTGGCCCAATCGTCTTCTCAATCCGGCCCGCGGACGGTCCAGGAATCAGCGTGTTTTTACATGAGTAGAATGTGTCCTTTTATTTAAAATGCATCTCTGGGTTATTTGTGGGGCATAGGAATTCGTTCATACCCCCAAAAAACAAAATATAGTCCAGCCCCCCACAAGGCCTGAGGGACAGTGGACCGGCTCCCTGCTGAAAAAGTTTGCTGACCCCTGTAAGACAATGAGCACAAGGCAAAGAATGCTGGAGATACACAGTCATTGCAGAAAAACCTATCAGAGATAAAAAAAATATTGAGAGTACCATTATTCTGCAAGAGAAACAGGAGATACAACATGTTTTGAATCATGATTCTTTCCCATCCCTGCTATTTTTCAATCTCCCTTTGAAAAACAACCCAACCCCCCATAACCACAAAGAAAGTTTGTGGGACAGCTTGTAATAAAGATCATGTTGGAGGAATTGCAAGCCCACATTAAAGCAGTTAATTTAATTCAAAGAAGTATATAACTCTGGTAGGGGAACGTCTCTCCAGCTGCAGGCTGTGGCACCTCAGCTAAGCACAGGGGGGAAATAACTCCCTCCTCACTAGGTGAATCTTGCGTATGAGCCCAGCAAATGCACTCAGCCCCACTGCCAAATGTTTACCTAAAATGTGCACCCCACTCCCAAAGGGCAGACCTCTCAGGCCCACCAGGCATGAGCACGAGCAAAGTCCTGAACCCAAAGTTGTCACATTTCCCCAGCTCTTTTCTCACTCACACTTTCTTTCTTACCTGCTCATACTCAAGTCACACTATGGGCAATGAGACCATGCCACTCTATGGGCTATGAGACCATGCCACTCCCAGAGGGCTGAAATTTATAAACCAATTGATTGTAAACAAACAAACAAAACCCCTGAAGCAGTTAACAAAAACATAAAACTTTAAAATTATTGATAAAAATCTTTTAAAAATATGCAAAAGGCGCCTATTTGAGGTCAATAGGCAGGCAGCTGCTACACTGAAAGATGGATTTCTTACAAGTGTGGAACAAGGATTACATGGCACCTGGAACTGTATCCGTTGCACAGATTGAAGTGGGGGGGGCATATAGGGGGTCAGGCCATCCTCCAAGTAAACTGGTCCCAAGCTCTGAAGGCTTTGAATGACACGGTGTCTGGCTTTCGAATGATACTAGGTCTAACTAAATCCTCTCCACCCAAAGAAACTGAATGCCCACCCAGACGGGTGTTTTTGCAAGTGCACTGATGCAAAGATAGTCCATTGGTGGTAGGTTTATACTGGACCAACCACACACCCATCCACTTCATCAGCTGCTCCCCGTGTTTCTGCATTATTGCTGTCTGGAGGTGCCATTGGCCTGATCCAACAGGCTCTTTTTATGTTCTTGTGTAAAAACCTACAGCTTTCCAAGAAACTGATCATCAACTCCTAACCAATAAATTAGCCCTGATCTGTTAATCCCCACATCCTTTTTCTTTCTATAAACCCAATGAGAATTGCAATGCGTCTTGGATTCTAGTCTTCCATTCTCCCAAACCTCATTGGAATGATGCTCTGTATTTCTAAATACAACACCTCACTGGCTGGATAGACCATAAATCTCATCTTTCCCACTGGCCAATAACACTCCTTGTGCCCTCCATCTTTCCCAACATCAGGGTCTTTCCCAGGGAGTCATGAGAAGAGAAGGCTCCCTGGAAAAGACCCTGATGTTGGGAAAGATGGAGGGCACAAGGAGAAGGGGAAGGCAGAGGACGAGATGGTTGGACAGTGTTCTCTAAGCGACCAACATGAGTCTGACCAAACTGCGGGAGGCAGTGGAAGACAGGAGTGCCTGGCGTGCTCTGGTCCATGGGGTCATGAAGAGTCGGACACGACTAAACGACTAAACAACAACAACAATTGAGTCTTAAAGTCACCTGTGGTAATTTTTGAAGGAGGCTGTTCTTGCTCTAGCCTTGCAGGTGAATGAAAGGAGGTTAAAGCACAGTCAGTTGACATTGATCTGTAGTCTGTGGCTGGAGTTTCACCCTGTGCAACAGGCAGGACGCACACCAAGCTGAAAAAACATCCTAGATTCTATCAGGGGGTTTTTAAGCACTTTCTCAAATCTGCTGGGAACAATTCCCAAGGGTGCAAAGAGACAGAACTATTTAGAATATTTCCTGTATTGCAACTCCTATGTTTACATGCAGTTTTGCCAAATCTACCCCTTTGTGCAAAGCATTTTCCCTATATACAATGCATTTTAATGTTATTTTAACAAATATGTGTATTTTATGCCCACTTTACCCTAGTACATGTATTTGTGTACACATTATTTGGCTGAAGAACTGTGTTACAAATTTCAAAGGATTTCACATTATTGATTTGAAAAGTGCAAATTAAGTAGGTTTGCCTTCAAAAGTGAACTGAATCTCTGCTCCATCCATCGCCTCCTCCAATGGATAGAGTGGAGAGATGATGCTTCTGAACCAACTTAAAATCGGGATACTCCTTTTTTTGGTCCTGTGCTCCCGTGGGAGCTAGGTGAATTGTGCGAGAGGGGAAAGAAAAGAAAAAAGCCTTTCGGTTTGGAACTCTGGCGCAAACCAGCTGATTTGCACCAGAGCACTGAACCACAAAATGGGGCCAGTCTGTAATTCCAGGGTGTCCTGCTCAAATCAGGACAGCTGGTGGGTCTGTGTTCTCAGGTCTGGCCTATATGTAGAATCATAGAATTGTAGAGTTAGAAGGAACTATAAGTGTCATCTAGTCCAAACCCCAATCTTTTGCCCAATGTGTGGCTTGAACCCATGACTCATGTTCTATCAACTGAGCTCCTCGTAAAGCAGGATGAACTCTAAATGGATATTACTATGGAATGTTGAATGTATATTCAAGGTCCTGTAACGGAATTGTCCAGCTTCCCCTCTGGTACATGCCCTGTGTGGCTTAACCCCACTCAATGTTGTTTGTTTGTTGTTGTTGTTGTTTATTGAATTTATATACCGCCCTATACCCGGAGGTCTTTGTTGACTCCATCTCTCTCGATGTGCATGCTGGAGTGAATTAAAGGCCACATGAGCTGCTCTGCCTGAATCAAAGATATCTGCATTTACATATCCCCACCTTCATGTGGGGATGACTGTTTCCTATAGATGTTGGGGACTTTGCCCTTTATTGACTCCTCCAACATCACAACTCCATCATTTGACTGTTTCATTCCTCAAAACACCTGTGTGATCAACTTTTTCATTTCACCCTCTGTTGTCTCCATTTCCCCCCACATAATAAGATGTCTTGTTGCTTGGTTTCAAAAAATAATTGTTGGAATAGATCACCATGAGATGAGTAGTGGCAAAATGGGTTGCGCTTAATATAAGAATTAAAATATGTCTTGAAACCCCAGTTATGGGCTCATCCATGCTTCTGCTTGTCCCTTGCCTAGAAAGCATGGGTCTGAGCAGTTTTCTGTTTGCCCCGCACTTTCTAGGCACAGCTCTTAGCAGTTTTGCCCTTGCCCCACCATTTCCCCAAAGAAAATCCATTCTTTAGCGATAAATCAGAGCAAATGTCTATCCGGAGAAACCTCAATTGACGTGTATCAGCTGGAGCTTCTGAACCAGACTCACATGGAATGTGTTACAGCAATCTAGTTCGAGGTTACCAATGAATGGACTACAGTGGTCAGGCTATCTCCTTTCAGGAATGGCAGTAGTTGGTGAACCAAGACACTCCTTACCACAGGACACTTGGGGCTTCTAGTAACACAGATTTACCACCAAGGTAGGGCAAGGGCACTGGCAAGGGAAGCTGGGCAGGAACAGCCAGGACTCTGGGGGGCAGCCCTGCGAGTCACCTCACAGGTGGTGTCCTGCACAGGCAGGCCGCTGCTGCTGATCGCCTGCTTGACCCCCGCTGTCGCTCACCTGGCTAACTGCCACCTGCCACCGACTCCCCACCCCCCATGGTCCACCTACAAATGTTTCCGGGCTTCTGCTTTTGGAAATATGGCAACCCTAGCTGGGTAGGAAAATAAGGATGCACTAAAGATAAAGTTTCCAGCTATGTTCCCCATCAATTAGTAAGGATGACCATGTAAATGCAATTGATTTCAATAGGCCCACTCTGAGTTTAATTTAGATACCACACATTGCAGTGGGCACACACACCACCAGCATTCTAGGTGGTGTGTCTAAAATGTCTAAAATGTATAAGATATTATTGGAATGGGAGACAAAGGATGAGCAAGGAAAATTCTCAATGATACATTGGGCAATAGATTTTTTTTTTTGTTAAATAATTTTTATTGATTTTAACACAATTCCAATAGAAGCCACATTACCATAATGCCAAATTACAATCCAATTAAGACAAACAACAACCAATTATTCATAAGCCAAACTAAAACTTTTTTGATGACTTCCTGTGTTCTGGATTTCAGGATGCAAATGATCTTATTTCTTACTGCTTTCATAATATTGATTAATCCAATTACCACCATTCCAATCTTAGTCCCTTATTTGACAGCCACAGGTTTCTTGACTTTCATTTGTTGTTATAAATTTACTAATTTTTATATTTGCAAGAGGAGTTTATGTCCAATAAGTTAATGTCCAAATCTCAGTTAATGACCTGTCATCCTGCCAGGGCTACGGTAGATCAAAGGACCGAAACTTTAATTCCCAGTGGAAATTCGGTGCAGGCAATCATATCATTATTCTCACACAGTCCCATCCCAAAATCCCCCACCATAAATATTATCTTATTTTCATTACTTTCCTCTTGCTTTTATCAATCCATTAACACTCAGGAAGGGTCGCAGAATCATTGAAGCTGCAACCATGTTGTATATATAAAGAAAAAGTGAAGGCTCCCCAGCCCCCAGTCAAAACTCACATGCTCCGAAGAAAGTCCTTTCTCCAAGTTGAATCATTGTCACTCTGTGGCTGATTTATTTAGCAGTTTATCTTATCTCCTTGGTCCAGAACACGCCTGTAGATTAAGTCCAAATCAGTCAAAATCTTAAACAACAGAAAAAAATTCTGCTCATAATGGCTGCGTCGGAGGGTTACTGATAGGCGAAGTGCTTGAACTCAGCACCTTCTGCCTCCTGGATTCCATTTGGATCTGAGAGCCAGGTATCAGGTGAACTGCGAGTGTAGCTTATCTCCCCAAACCTAGGGGAGGCTTGCAAGGACAATTACCCTCAATCATCCTTGTTTATACTCCGCGAAGCGATCCCTGAAAATGCGAGCGTGCCTCCATTATGTAAGTTAGCACCGGAAGTCTGGGCAATAGATATTGGTAATAATATAGATATGGGAGCATGGGAACGATTGCGGAATATGGACATAAAATTTACAGCATGTTATGGACTAAGAGAAAATTATATGAAAATGATATATCAATGGTATCTAACACCAAGTAAATTGGCAAAAATATATAAATCTAAATCAAATAAGTGTTGGAAATATAAAGAGAAAGAAGGTTCTTTTTAATCACATGTGGTGGTCTTGTAGTAAGGTTAAAGCTTACTGGGAAATGATATAATGAATTGAAAAAGATGTTTAAAATAACATTTGTAAAAAATAAAAAAATTCCTTCCAGTAGCATCTTAGAGACCAACTAAGTTTGTTCTTGGTATGAGCTTTCATGTGCATGCACACTTCTTCAGATATCTATGGCAGACCAACACGGCTACCTACCTGTAACTGAAATTTGTAAAAAAAACAACAAAAACCCCCAGAAGCTTTCCTTTTGGGAATTATAGGGACAGAACTACCCAAACTGTACAGAAATTTATTCATGTAGGCAACTACAGTGGCAAGAATGTTACTTGTCCAAAAATGGAAAGAAGAAGAAGTACCAGCAAAAGAAGAATGGATACAAAAACTTATGGACTATGCAGAAATGGCGGAAAAATAAGAAATCAAGATAACAAACTTTTTATAAAAGAATTGAAATGGTTTATTTACAAACACATTGTAAACAGACAAGAACATTGGCAGGATTATTGTAATAACCTGCAGTTTCATAAGAGTTTGTTTATATTTAAGGTAGATGAACAAATTAAGTTAATCTGGATATGCAGAAAATATTTAAAATAAATTTAAGCAACCGTAGAGGGGGAGGGAAGTCAAGTTTTGAAATGTTAAAATGACTCTGTGTATATATATATATATATATATATATATATATATATATATATAATGGAACATAGACAATGTATTCCAATTACAGCACAGTGGGGAGAAGATGAGTTCAATATTTAGTTATAAAACTGACAGATCAGTTCCAAGTTCTTTATGAAAACAATTACAAATTATTTAGAGATTGTCAATGTGAGATATCACACACAATTGAGTTTGAGCTGGGGTGGGGAGACACAGAATAAAAATAGATGTCCCACTGTCAGCAATATATATGAGAAGAGGGCATGTGTGTTAAGTTGCTGCAACCTTGAGACCAAGAGTCTTTTTGAGGGCAGCGTGAACCTCCCGGTTTCGGAGACTGTAGACCATTGGGTTGAGAAGTGGAGTGACCACACAGTAGCTCACAGAGACAAGTCGGTCCCTGTCTGGCTCAAAGCTGGACTTGGGTCTGAGGTATATGAAGGAAGCACAGCCAAAGTGGATGACCACCACAGTAAGATGAGCCCCACAAGTGGAGAAGGCTCTCTGGCGCCCCCCAGGGGCAGAAACTCTCAGCACAGCTCTCATGATAAATGTGTACGAGAGAAGAATCAGAAACAAGGGGAGGCCCAGAACAAACAGACCAAGGAGAAGCAAGGCTACCTCGCTAAAATGTGTATCTGCACAGGCCAGGTCCAGGAGAGGTGGAATGTCGCAGAAGAAATGCTGGAGGCGGTTATGGCCTGGGCAGAAGGGAAGGTGGAAGACAGTGGTGGTCATGCTAGCACCGACACAGAAACCAACGAAAGTGCAGAGTGAGATCAGCTTGGTACACATCTGTCCTCCCATTCGTGTCACATAGTGCAGTGGGTCACGAACTGCCACTGAGCGGTCGTACCCCATGGCTGCCAAGAGGAAGCAGTTAGTAGATGCCAATGAAGAGGCAAAGAACATTTGTGCCACACAGCCAGGGAAGGAGATGGAAGAAACACCATCAGATGATGCCAAACCTGTTAATGCTTTGGGCACCAAAGCTATGCTGATAAAGGTCTCTGAGAGGGCCAGGGAGCAGAGGAAGATGTACATCGGTGTCTGAAGGTGGGTATCCTTCCATACAGCCAAGCCCAGCAGGACATTGCCAGACAAGGTGAGGAGGTAGAAGAAGAGGAAGACAGCCAGTACCATAAAGCGCAGCTGCGGCAAGTCGGACAGGCCAACCAGCAGGAATTCAGATGGCCTTGTTTGGTTCTCCTGCACATCTTTAGCTGTAAAAATTGGTGAGGAGATTTGTGGTTAATGACAGGGCAGCATCCAAGGCAGGAGCAGCGCACTCTGTTTCATTGCCTAAGGCGAAATGTTAAGGTGTGTGCGCCCCCAGCTGCTGCCCCTTAAAAAGCCTCGCAGCTGCGGCTTCTGGGTTTTAATGAGCTCTCACAAGAGGTCCATGAGATCTTACCAGAACTCAGAAGCCACAACCACTTCTCCTTGCTTCTCAGGTGGTGAGGGCAGGTGGAGAACCACCCACCACAGGAGAAGTAAGGAGCAGCAATGACAGCGGTGAGATCTTGTGAGAGTTTTGTGAGGTCTTGCCAGAAGCTGCCACCAATTCTTTTTGCTGGTAGTGATGGTAGAGGCACACCAGTGGAGATCCCTCTGTGGCCTGGATTGCGTGCCCGTGCCCATGATTTCCGACGTCTGCGTCTGCGCAGATGCGATTTCCGGCACCACGGAAGCGAGTCCCTGCGCCATGCTGCGCTGCCCAGGGACTTGCCAAGCGGGTGGCTCAGTTCGGGGCAGCTAGTGGGCCAGTTAAACGACCCCCCGTGGGCCGCTTGTGGCCCATGGGCCTTAGATTGCCTACCCCTGGGATACATGCACCAAACTAAAGGTTGCATTCAATGATGCATACCCTCCAACATTTCTCCGACGAAAATAGGGACGTCCCATTTCATAATGATAATTTTACTATTTATACCCCACACATCTTACTAGGTTGCCCCCGTCACTCTGGGCAGCTTCCAACATATATAAAAACATAATAAAACATTAAACATTACAAAAAACTTCCCTATACAGGATTGCCTTCAGATGGGTCAGGGGTTGGATAACTCCATACCCTCTAACATTTATCCAATGCAAATAGGGATGTCCTAATGAAAAGTGGGACATTTCAGGATCAAATGAGAAACCGAGACGGCTTCTCTAATTTAGGGACGTCCCTGGATAATAGGGGCACTTGGAGGCTCCGTGATGCACTATATTCATCAACACAAGGATTTCTCCTTGGGTAATGGAACTTTCTCTCTTTCTCCTCCCCTGCGCTCCCCTAAATCTGTTCTGGAGGTTCTGCCAACTCTATATCATAGTGTTAACAAACCAGAGTTCCCAGAATTCTTTGCAGGGTGACATGACTCTTAAAGTGGTATAGGAATGCTTTACCTGTATTATGTGGGTGTGACCCTTGTTCCAAAGGGGGAAGTTGAGATTTGTGTGATGCAGCAGGGTGACAAAGCTGCACCTTCTGTCCTTTTTTCAGTTTGTGCAGCAAGGACTTGAGAGAGTTGTTCCCAAAGGGCTGGAGATCAGAGCCCATGGCCCCATACCCACCCAGTCCCTACCTGATCTTGTCTGTGATCCTAGTTTTTATGAGTCTTACCCTCCATGCACCTAGAACCTCCAAGGCCTCTCCAGCACTCGCTCTTCATTGCTACTGTGCATGGCCTGCAAGACAGAGAAGAAGGAGTGTGTTTTCACATGTTATCCTACAAATGCCTCTTGCATTGCTTTAGTTCAAAATGCAAAGGTACAACCTCCACTGACTAAAGTGTTTCTTGGATTTAAAAATGAACCTGAGAGGCACAAGTGGCACTCAAAAGCGGAACGAAGGGTGCTTCTCAGGGCAACAGCTTCCAGGGGGTAACTATGTTTACCTATTTCAGCAAAAAAGGGGAGAGGGGCAACAAAAGTTTTGTGATACCTTAAAGACAAAACAATAATTGCATAGACTTTCATGATAAAATCCATTTCATCAGATAAATGGACTCCAGTGGTCCATGAGCTTCATTCAGGTGATCTGCAACATGTCTCTAGATTTGTAATTGAAGGTGGCAGGACCCTCAGCAATTTTCAAGTTGTTTGTGGTTGGAAAAAGTTTGGAAACCATTGCTCCAGTCCACAAATGTTTATGCTGTAATAAAATTGGTAGTCTTTAAAATAACGTAAGGCTCTTCTTTGCTTCCACAATGCTAATTGATGAGGAAAGAGCCATGTGTTACCCACAAACAACACCACTGACTCATGGCTGGCCTGCTCAAAATATCCACTTCTCATAATTTTGAGGTGCAGTTCTCCTATATATGTGAAAACTGCCAGCACAAATGAGCATACTATTCAAATTGGGCACAGATATGTGTGTGAATTTTCATGAGAGCTTAAAAAAAAATCACAGATGTGGGAATGGGGCAATTTGAACTGGGATAATCAGGAACTAAGATAAAGCAAAATGGACAGATTCACCAAACCCTAGTCACAAGTGACTTACCTCATGAAATGAAGGTGTTTGTCCTCAGTGGAGGAAGAAACTGAATTTAAGACTGGGATTACTTTTGAGTGAAATAACAGAGAAATATCCACCAATCATTAGGAATGAGGGATTCCCGACTTGGATGAAGATATTGAGGGGATGCTCATCAAATTTGCAAATGACACCAAACACAGAATCAGAATTCAAAATGACCTTAATAGATTGGAGAAGTTCTTGTGTCCAGTTCTGGGCATGGAAATTTAAGAAATATATTAACAAGCTGGAACATATGCAGGGGAGGGAAACCAAGGTGATAAAGGGTCTGGAAACCAAGCCTACAGTTGAGGGAATTGGGTATATTTAGCCTGGTAAAGAGGCAACCGAGTGGAGATTTGATGGCCTCTTCCAATATCTAAAGGGCTGTCACATGGAGGATGGAGCAAGCTTTTTTCAACCTGCTTTAGAGGGGAGGACCCAAACCAATGGATTCAAGTCACAAGAAAAGAGATTCCTACTAAACATCAGGAAGAGAGTAAGAGCTGTTGGACGGTAGAACAGAGTCCTTCCATGGGAGGCAAAGCAGAAGTTGGAGGGCCACCTCTCACGGATGCTTGAGTTGAGATTCCTGCATTGTAGAGGGTTGGACGGGGTGGCCCTTGGGGTCCCTTCCTACTCTACAATTCTATCATTCTATGATTCTATAATCAAATAACCAAGAGAAGTATCTCATCTATTTTGGGATAATGAGGAACTGAAAGAAATTGAATCCCAAACTGAATTCAGGACTGGGATAAAGAGGAACCCAAAATTGACTGATTCCTCCATCCTTAGCCACAAGTGACTTACCTTATGGAATGAACGTGTTTTTCCTCAAATGAGGGTCTTACATGGAAGCTGGAAACAGCAGTATCTTTTAGCTCCAAAATTCCTGAGCGGTGGCAATATTAGTTTGTTATAACAACTATACACACAGGCAAGTTTAAGCTTTCTGTAAATTTCTGGGTGGAGAAGACAGTCTCTCTATGGAGATGGTGCCTATGGAGTAAAACCATAGGTTAATAATATTCCTGTTGTATACAACTCCCAGAAGGTTTAACACAATTAACAGTGTATCTTCATTTTTCCTGTTGGAAATGTAAAATTAAATCTGTGCCAATCTTTGTCAATATCAAAGCTTATTGACCTGTGCCCAAACTTTGCCTTGCAAACATTCTTCCTTTAACCACCAGGACAGTCCATTGGAAGTTTCTTTTTTTCTAATGTTGACACTGTATTTGTTTTTCTGCATCAATTATTTTCCTTATCTGCTTTGTAATATGCTTTTATGCATTTCAAAAACTCAACAGATCCCTTTCCCCCCCTCTTCTTCACATTGGATAAAAATATTGTTATGAATCTGTGGGTGCAAGACATCCTGAATTCTGGATTAAGTTAGTGTTAGCATTTAATTAAGGTTGGGATGTTAGAACTAAGAAATAGCAAGACCTGTGCATATTCAAGATGTGTGCTGCCAGTGTTAATCCTGGAGTTAGCAGGTAGGCTAATTCCAGTAGGTAGGCTCTTTAATGAGTTTTATTATTCATATTTTTAAAATACTTTTTTTAAATTTATTTTTTTAAAATTCTATGATACAGTAAAATTATAGCTACCAAAAATACAAATTGAATAAGCTGAATATGGAGTCCTCTCTTAAAAGTAAGGCTTAACCCAGGGGTCAGCAAACTTTTTCAGCAGAGGGCTGTTCCATTGTCCCTCAGACCTTGTTGGGGGCCAGACTATATTTTTTTGGGGGGGAAATGAACGAATTCCTGTGCCCCACAAATAACCCAGAGATGCATTTTAAATAAAAGCACACATTATACTCATTTAAAAACACGTTGATTCCCGGACCGTCCGCGGGCCGGATTGAGAAGGCGATTGGGCCACATCCAGCCCCCAGGCCTTAGTTTGCCTACCCATGGCTTAGCTCAGGCATCCCCAAACTTGGCCCTCCAGATGTTTTGGGACTACAACTCCCATCATTCAAAGCTAACAGGACCAGTGGTCAGGGATGATGGGAATTGTAGTCCCAAAACATCTGGAGGGCCGAGTTTGGGGGTGCCTGGCTTAGCTCTTTCCACCCACAGTAGCTCCTCCTAGGTCTCACCTGGGATCTTTCCTTTCTCCTCCCAGCCTATTACCCAGGGAGACCAACATTTACCTAGCTCTCGACTTCCGGTTAGGCGCCAGAGCGGACAGACGGAGGAATCTCGATCTCCGAGATCCTCTGCCCGGTAAAGGGGGGGGAGCCGCGACCACGGCGCGGACCCCCTGAAGAACCTCAGGAAGAGCGTCCCGGGGGCATGGTGATCCGGCGGGGGCTCCCTGTGACTCCCCTGCTCCCCGGAGGCTCTTGCAAGAGTCGCCGAGAGAGAGCGGGGTTGAGTCTGAGCCCTGTGGATCGAACACTGCCTTTGCCGGGTGATGCTGCGTGAGCCGGCCGTTCTGAGCGCCTAATTTCTCCGCTAAAAGAAGGATTGGAAACACCAGGATTTTGAGTAAAAAGCTAATTTGGACATAATTGGATTTAGCAAGGGACTTTAAAAACGGAGGTCGGTCCCTTTGCTGTTGAAACAAAGGAGCAGTGGATCTATGGAACCGAGGCTGCTGTCAAACTGAAACTAAAAGAGGAAACTTTTGTAACAGTGCATGGCAATAAATAATTGTTACTAACTTTGATTTGAAAGAAAGTTACCCTTTCCCCCTTGGTTTTGGGAAATTTGGCAAGGAAAATACTTTATGGACTGTGGATAATAATTTGTTGGACTGTTGTGAAATTCAAAGTGTTTTTTGACCTTGAAAATGGAGGCAAAGCTAAACAAGGAGGCTTTGAGGGGAAAATTCTTCAAGAGCTACAGGAAATGATACAGATTCTCAGAGCCTCCAATGAAAGGCAGAACAACTGGTGGAAAAAGATAAGCAAGCTGCCAGACACACAAGCAGAGAGTGATGTGAAAGGTAATAATTCCACCACAGACTTTGAATTGGAGGAACAACAAAGATTTGAAATAAGAGACTTGAAAATAAGAGCAAAAGACCCACTTTGCAGGATGGTGTCTACAAAAGTAAAGGTTGGACTTGTCAGGAGGAAAAATAAGAGAAAGAAGAAGAAAGTTGGATTCATCAAAAAGAAGGACAAGTCGGACAATAAATTGGACAAATTAGGACTAGATCGTAACAAGGGCAATGCCAAAGATGACATCAAGCTGCAGTGTGAGAAAAAAGACCCCATGATTTTGTTGGAGTGGAGGTGGACTGACGTAAGGAAGGGGGTGGGTTGAAAGGAAGTATTTGAAAAAGTTTATTTTTTCTCTCTGGCTTTAAGAACTGTGACTGGACAATGGTTAATGGCACAAATGATTATAGATGTAAATTAGGATTAAAGAAGGGGGAAATGTAGCTGAAGATTCCGATATCAGGGGGAGGTAAGGGTGTAAGACGTATGAATTAAGAGTCTGGATAAGAATTAGGATAAGAAATTACCAAATAAGGTTAAGACTGTAGGAAAGGAGCAGAAGGATGCTGAGGCTAGAAAAAAAGGTGTTAAGTAAAATGACTATTGTGCTTTATGATGTTTTAAAATTTAGGTATATGAAAACTGTTAAAGATGATATATGATGAATCAACAGAGGGGGACTTGAGGAAGTCAACCGAAATATGAAATTGAGGAAGAAAGGATGCCTGGCCCACAGATTTGGGTCAGGCCCAAGCAATGATACTAAAGAATATTAGAGAGGTTAAATGTACAATGATTATGTAAACTCCTGTGAGAGGGGGGGATGGATGTTTGCTTCCTACTGTGAGAGGGGGGAAGTATGGAAATTTAACCGCGATGTTATGTGCTTAAAAAAATGTAAAAACCAATAAAAAATTTGGGGGAAAAAACAAAAAAACATTTCCCTATCTCTCACCCAGGGCCCTCCATCAACCATCTACCACCCCCATCAGGACACAACCTCTGGACCTTAATAAAGGCCCCAGACAAAGGACTTCAAAGAAAGAAAGAAAAAGAAAGAAGAGAAACAGAAAAAGCAAAGAAAGAAAGAAAGAAAGAAAGAAAGAAAGAAAGAAAGAAGCTAAGATTAAAAAAAATTAGTGAAAGATACAAAAAAGAAAACTTCTGATTTTCTGTCTTCTGGCTACATAAAAAATATATATATTTAAAACATTCAGATTTTTTATTAAGCTTGCTGAGAAACCTTAATCTCTTTGTTTCTCGGGCACTAGATGAAAGGGGGGGGGTGTGACCACTGTGTACCCAACAGGTGGCCTTCCAGATCTTGTCACACTCCAGCTCCAATGATCAGAGATGATGGGAGCTGAGCCACCAATGTCTGGGGGACCCCAGGTTCCCCATCCCTGCTGTAAGTATTAGGCTGCAATTCTATACACAATTCTATACACAAAGGGCAGACAATGTGGTATCCTCTAAATGCTATTGAATTCCAAATCCAGTCCGCATCACCAGTGGTCAAGCATGTTGGAAATTGTACTTCCAGCAATATTGACAGGGTGTACGCCTATGCATACTTACCTGGGAGTCCCAATATACTCCCTGGGGCTTACTTCTGAATAGACAGACATATATAGGAAGGATTTAAAGACAGTTGTTCTTATGGGTACCCTTGAGAGATGTCTGTCTGATAAACAGCTGTCTGTGCAGCTGAATTTGCATACTATGAACAACTCTCCTTGAGACAGCATCTTATCTATTTTGCCATTCTCCATCTATGCAGCCAACATGGTCTAGTGTACCATTGTGCAAATCAATGAGTGAAAGACCCCCTATTTTAATGAATTCTCATTTAGCAACCCACTGTTCAGCTGAAGTGCCTGTGGTCACCAGTCCAAGCTTACTGAAGAGCCTTTTCATGGCTGCCTTCATCTCACTGTTTCTCAGGCTGTATGGGGGTGACCACGTGTATGCAACAGTGGCTACCCGCCTCCTCCCACCTGATGCGGCCCTCCAGATGTTGCTAGACTACAACTTCCATCATTTTTAAAATCACTTTATTTGGTGGAAATTCTCAGCAAGAAGAAGAAGAAGAAGAAGAAGAAGAAGAATAGGTGAGCCCAAATGGAGGCATGATAGCCAGATACTGTATAAGCTGAAATATTCGCTAACTAACTTGGTTCCTGAACAAACTTCTAATGAGCTCCATTCCCTTCTATGATTAACCACACAGGGCTTTTCTTAAAGACAGTAGAAATCCTTGGAGAGTTGAGCCTTGAAGCATCTGGGGATGCAGATGAACACAGCATAGGAGAAGGGAGGGAATTATCTGGGTATCTTGGGTGCAATTTCCTAGACAGGGTTATCTAGTCTGGTTCTACTGGCGCCATCAGGTCCAGATTTGTCAACTGGTGTAAATCTGCATTGAGCAAAATGAACTGGATTTGCAGCTATTGTCCCTTTGGATCAAAGGGATGGCTACCGGTAATTGGCTGGCCTTACTGCACCAAAGCAACTTGGCCAAATTCTCATCTAGCATAAATCAGACTTTCTCAAAAACTGTGGGGCAATAGCCCTTGCATCAGTTTAGAATGGCAACTTTTGAAATTAACTCCAGGAGAAAATGTAAATGTATGAATAACATTGGAAGAATAAACACAGAACATAGCATTGCCTTAGCAATTAAGCTTCAATCCTATAACATGTTTACCTGAAGTCCCATTGAACTCAGTGGGGCATTTGCACTGTTATCTAAACTGCATAAATAAAAACACTGCTTTGGGCAGATCCACTCCATTCAACACTTGGCTACACCCAAAGAAGTCTGGGGGTCTGTAGTTTGTTAAGGGTGCTGGAAATTGTAGCTGTGTGAGGGGTAAACTACAGTTCCCATGATTATTCAGGGGCATGATGTGCTTTAAATGTATGGGGTTCTCTGTGATCACCTTACTCTGTGGCTCTTACCCTCAGGCCCACATCAGGCATTCTAAGGAGAGGTGTTTGTACCTGGAGAGAGGGGATGGAGAACTCCCACTAGCTGGCCCAGCTGCAGCACTTTCCCCCAGTCTACCAACTTTCCCTCTCCACATGGAATTATCCAGCAGTTTAAGGTGGCAATCCAAATCCCTAGCTGGCAGCACAGGGTTGAATGGGATGGTGTAGCTGCCACCACACCCACAGCTCATGCCAGACAAGGCAGAAAGGGGCGGGTGGAGGACCACATGTCCCTTTGCTGGACTGCAGCAACAAAGAGACCCAGATTGGATGGATGGCAGCAGGGCTGACTCAGGATCCAGCCCGCCCTGTGTTGGCCCATTTTCCACTGCCAGTGCAGATGGGAATACCACTGCAGTAGCTTCCCTCTGCCTGCTTCTTCTGCACGGGGGCAGGAGCATAGCTAGCTGCTCCAACACCTGGAGTGGTGAGGGCGGGGCGATCCGTCCATGGGGGTGCTGTGGCGATCTGCCCAGGGGAGCGGCGTGGTGAGCTGCCCATGGAGTCTGCCTGGTGGACGCAAGCCCCATGCTGCTGTTTCGGGCAGCACGGGGCCCCGAGCCACCGCGTCACTCCCAGGAGAGACATGTGGCTCGGGCACACTGCAGGTGCCGACCCTCATGGTGTGCCATTTTGTCACCCCCCTCAAGGATGACACCCGGGGTGGACTGCACCCACCACCCACCACCCACCCCTTCCTACGCCCCTGCACTGGGGTGCTCCTTGATGGAGAGGCTCACACATCAGGCAAGAGAGGCTTTTCTGAACTATTGAGCTGGGTCTCTGCTTGGTGTCACCTCAGGGAACTTCCAAGTTTTTAAAGAAGAATAAATCAATGTTTGTTCTCTTTCTCCCCCATGTGTTGGCCCCAAAGTGATCTGTGTCTCTGTCTGCTACAGAATCAGAGCTCATGGGGATGCTGCCTGAGTGAGCTTTATGGTAGCTATAAATATACCCCCCCTCAATTTGTGCTTCTCATTGCTGCATATTAGAACACAACTTTGGTATTTATTGTGTAGTTACTTGGCTTTTCATCCAGGTCTTTGTTACTTTCTGCTGCTCCCAACTCCCTCTTTGATGAAGCCATCTTTGGACAGCTGAGCACAGCTGGGCAGGTAACCTCCATGGAACA
The DNA here is from genome assembly GCA_034641385.1 of Darevskia mixta. NCBI lineage: Eukaryota > Metazoa > Chordata > Lepidosauria > Squamata > Lacertidae > Darevskia > Darevskia mixta. Next base: position 1,662,845 of record JAWWNH010000067.1, on the reverse strand, counting down.
TGGTCAGGGGTTTAAATATCCAGCATTTGAGTTACTATACTTAGAATTCCTGCTGTATCTTTGCGTGTGAGAAAGGGGATCTTTGGAAACAGGTTGAAGGATGGCAGCAGCAATAAGCAGCAGCTCCATTCTTTTTCCCTTGAGATCCTTCCCAATTTACAATGAAATAAACTTCCACAACTCCTATGAAGCTACCTCTTGCTTTGAGCTGGCATGGAGCAGGAAAATCATGATTCAGACAGCCAGGAAGAGAGAGAGGATGGAGGGATTTCTTTCATCCCCCCCCCCTACTCTGCTGTCTATTGATCAACCTGTCTGCAGGCTTATCCACCCTTACCTTTCTTCTGCTCTTTCTAGGCACAGTCTGTGTTTTAAAGCTCTGTGTCCGAGCCCCTTTGTTTTGCTCCAGAGATCCTAAATTAAAGTTTGCTCTGATTGAGCACTAAAGAGTGAGTTTTCAATGGGAAAACTATGGAGCAAAAAAAAAAAAAAAAAAAAAAAAGCAGGGTGCTTGGACACAAGAGTTTTAAAGTGCAGGTCTGTGCCTGGGAAGAGCAGGGCAACAGCTACCGGTAAGTGTGGATAAGCACTACCTTTAGGGTCCAGGGAGAAGGTAAGAGAAATAAGCACCATTGATGTACTTGGGGCTTTAAGGAATAACAGGTAAAAGAGCAAGGAAAAACAACAACAGAGAGGAGGCAGGGAAGTTAGGTAAAGGGACCCCTGACCATTAGGTCCAGTCGTGTCCGACTCTGGGGTTGCGGTGCTCATCTCGCTTTATTGGCCGAGAGCCGGCGTACAGCTTCCAGGTCATGTGGCCAGCATGACAAAGCCGCTTCTGGTGAACCAGAGCAGCGCACGGAAACGCCGTTTACCTTCCCGCCAGAAGGTCCCGTTTACCTTCCCACCTATTTATCTACTTGCACTGACGTGCTTTCGAACTGCTAGGTGGGCAGGAGCAGGGACCGAGCCAAGGGAGCTCACCCCATCGTGGGGATTCGAACCGCTGACCTTCTGATCAGCAAGCCCTAGGCTCTGTGGTTTAGATGCAAATGTGGAAGAGGAAGAATATTGGTGATGGTTACATGTATCTGGGTTCAGGGGTAGATTTGGGTAATATGGCACCCTGAGCAAAGACCACATTTGGAGTGCCCCCCCCCCAATATTTCTTATTTTCACAATAATTCATTTTGGTGCAGTTCTTCTTCTGGTTGTTGTTGTTATTGCTGCTGTTTTCTGCCTCCTCAGCTTGGCACCTGCACCACCCTAAACCCGGCACTGCTGAGTTTAATTCCTGTAGAGCAGGTGTGGCAAATCTTTCCAGGGGTTGTATGTCAGTAGTGGGTTGCCCACCCCACACCCTCTCTCTCTCTCACACACTTCCATGCACAAACATGCAAGTCACACACAGGCACACACAGAGACTAGCTCTTCCAGGTGAGCTGGACAGATGTTCTGATTAACGGTCTTTTTCCGACCAAAATCAAACGCAACGGGCTGAAGTGTGGGGTTAACGAACCCCCGGCACCCACAGCTGGTATCTTTCGTTGCGTTGTTCCTCGCCCACACGCTTCTCTGCGATGGACACTGCTTTCCAAACTTTCTTCACCTCTTCATCAAAGGATTGCAGAGCATTTTGCAAACGGAAGAAGTTTAATGAGCCTGGCTAATAAATCAAACAGCAAAGTCCGGCTCATTAAACTTCTTCCGTTTGCAAAATGCTCTGCAATCCTTTGATGAAGAGGTGAAGAAAGTTTGGAAAGCAGTGTCCATCGCAGAGAAGCGTGTGGGCGAGGAACAACGCAACGAAAGATACCAGCTGTGGGTGCCGGGGGTTCGTTAACCCCACACTTCAGCCCGTTGCGTTTGATTTTGGTCGGAAAAAGACCGTTAATCAGAACAGGTTATGGCGACAGTTAATTAGTGAATTAATGAGCCCTGGAGACGTTCCGAGAAGGAGTATCGGTCATGGCTGGCAGGAGTTCAGATGCCCCTCCGGAAAGAGAAGCCTCTCTGGAATGCTGACAGAGGCTTGCAAAGTCAGTGGACTAAATGGCTTGGCTTGGCTGTTTGGGAGTTCCAAGCTGCAGCTGGGAGGCTGCAAGGAGCCCAGATTGAGGTCTTGCAAAATCAATTGCACCTCTCTGGTGAATTCCAGGTTGGAAAGCTACACAACAGTGAGTAATCTGGACCCACAGCCCCCATCACGGGACATTGAGGGAGATGGCTATGGGAGTTTTAGTATCCCCTCACAGCCAGAAGGCTTGCAAGCACCCCAGTGCCTCCATGAAGGGTGGAATGCCACAGCTCAAGGAGAAGGGGGGTGTTGCATCAAAAGGCCTGTGCAAAAGGAGGGAGGCTTGGGAGACTGTGTAATTTCAGTACAGTTCCAAGAGGGATTAGCTCTTGCAGAGTCTGGAGAAATGCCCCCAGATCAGCTCATTTTCCTGTCAGGCCGTTTTGCTGGTGTAAAGCTACGGAGACAGAGCCTGGAGCAGGGGGGTCACGCCCAGTGTTTTGCACACAGAAGCGGAGTAGCTTCAGAGGCTTGTTTTCGTTCCTCTGACCAGCTGGTGTTGACATGGCCAGTGAAAGTGGTCAAGGCCAGTGTGCAGCTGATGACGCAGTCAGCGAAAGTCAAGGCTGAGAAAGACAACAGTTCCATTTTCCGGAAGAAAGATTGTGTCAAGGTCATTTCTCAGATGCTTGGGAACCCCACTAGCCAGCAAGAAGAAGATGACAACAACTGTGGTTTGCCAGCTGCTATGGCAACGGGGAGCGACAGAGCGACGTCACTCCACAGCGTGCCACCTGGTGGACATGTGGGGATCTGCAGGTCCATTTCCACAGAGTTGACTGTTGGAAGATGCATGAAGTCAAGGCTTGACTTTGGGACAGTTGCTAACAGCTTCTCAGAGACAGTACGGGACTCTTATGGGGTTCAAGACATGGAAATGTATTCATTGTCTGTATCAAACATTCTGTATGATGCTGTTACAGTATTTTGTTTGCATGATACCTGTTGCATTTCTAGGGGCGAAAGGCTGCAAATTCGCATGGAATGCAGTGAAGACAGGGTGTTTGCTGTTGAGACATCTCAAGCAGGTTCAGGTGAAAGTAGCACTGATGCAGTACAAGTTACTGTGCCCACACCCCAGGGGTGCGTGCTTTTGAAGCACAATAGGCTGGCATTTTGCCACTGGGCCAGTGTACTGAAGCAACCTGAGGGGTCTACAGGGTGCAGGTTTAGAGCATGTGATGAAAGTTTTGTTTGCAGGGGCTGCAACGTCAATGCTGAGACACCCAGTGATCCAAGGTTCGAAAGGGTTACCACTCGACCCTTTGCCCAGGTGCAAGTAGAGTACTCTGAGCTGAGGCCAGAGGCCAACCTGGGGGGTGCGTGTTCACACATTGGGTGGAGTCTGGTGCTCAAGGAGCACAGTGCAGCAGCTTCACTGCCTGAAGAGTGGGCGGTGGAGACGGGAGACAGGTTCTCTACCACAGTGGGCTGGTTTCAAGACACAAGTGGCAAGGAGTTCCGCATGTCCATGCTGACAGTTTTCTTCCAGGAGGGGGAAGAAGAGCACAGAGTGACTAACTCAGTTACTTCACAGGTACTCAGTCTTGGTGAAGCTACTGAGACTGTGTTCTCTGTTGCATGTATCCCCAGTCAGGTTTGTGGGGAGTCACAAAGAGCAGATGTTCTGTTGCATGACAAGGAGCCCAAGGTACAGTTCTTGTGCGGTTCTGGTTCTCAAGCGGTGGTCTGCGCACCACGCACCGAACGCAAAGAACGTGGGTTCGAATCCAGGTTGAATGGGTTTGTCAATGCCAAGGGGGGTCAATCCCAGGTTCCAGTCAGCAGGAGTACTGAATTCTGTGAGCAGAATGAGTGGGAACACATTCCTGGAAATACTGCTGTTCTTTCAGGTGTTCAGAGTGGCTCTAACACTGAAAGACAGGCAGGTACACCGTCTGCGGATGGTGAGGGTCCAGTTAGTGGATCAGCCCCGGGTGGGGGTATTGCTGTGGTTTTTGCACCTGCTAGTGGCACGGACAGAGTTTCCGGCCATGGTCAGGGAGCAACGCAGTTAGGGGCAACTCTGAGGAGTGCACCCAAATCTCTTATGCCAAGGGCTAAGAGGCAGGCCATGCGTGGCAACTCTTCTCTGGTAGAGCCTGTTCAAGGTCTCGATCTGGAGCAAGAGGGGGGTTCTCTAGCGATGGGGCTGGAGGAATCTCGAAGTGCGCCAACGTCATCCTTAGGTACGTTAGCTAGGGTGCAAGGGCACAGCAGGTCACTAGGTGACATGCCTGACGTCAAGGACGGGCAGGCGGGTTCCAGCAGAGCTGGAACAGCGGGGGAACAGACAGTGGGGTCAGAGCGGTTTCCGCGAGCCACTGAAGAGTTTCTGCCCGAAGGGTCCACAGTCACAAGCGTGCGTGTTTGTTTGACGCAGTGTGAACCAAAGAGCCTTGTGGAGGTTCGAAGGGTACCTCAAGGAGGATCCCAGGAATGGCAGCATGCCATGGTGGAGCAGGTAAGCTCAGTAGAGCAGGTCAGCTCAGTAAGGTCTTTGGATGTGTCCACGACGCTACCAATAGGTAGCATAGCGTTAAGCAGTCGGAGGATGTACAAACCCAAGACGGCAGCAACTGGTGAGTTGCGGTGCAGGGCTAGGTCAGTAGCCACAGGGTTCGCTCAGGTGAAGGTGGTCCATTGCTTTGAGGCAAAGGACGGACTCATTCTTGGATGCAGAACCACGCACATGCTGTTAGCTGTCACGGCTCGAAGGAGTTTCGAGGTGAACCATTTTGGTTTGCATAGCTGTTTGGTTTTCGACCTGGAGCAGGAGTTGTACGAGGTACCTCCGCCAGGGTTCGAGAACAACAGGCAAGGTCAAGTGAGGAAGTTGCACAAGTCAGTCTGTGATTTGAAGGAGTCAGTCGCAGATTGGACCTCATGTGTGCAGGATGCTTTAGAGCAAAATTTCAGCTGGAGGTATGCTGATAGCTGCTTGTTTCTGACAGAAATAGGTCAAGAGCAGGAGCTAGTTCTCCTTTCAGGAGAGAACCTGGCAGAGACCAGGGAACAGGAGCAACGGTTCACAGAGGAGCTTGGTCAGTGTTTGAAGCTCAGGAACGTAGGCCCTGTTGGTGTTCATCTAAAACTGCAGATAGACAGAGCTGAAGAAGACAGTAGTTTCTTGCTCAGTCAGACAGGTGAGATAGTGCAGGTGTTGAAGATGTTCAAGATGTCTGAATGTGCTAGTGACAGAACATTCAGAGAGACTGGTCTAGTTAAAGACAGTAAAACCGGAGAAAACTCTGGGTTTCAGAGCTCCGAGGTGTTTCAGTCAGGGAAGCGATTGTTTCTTTCCCAGTCGAGCAGAACTGACACAGAGGCTGCTGTGCATTTGCTCGGCAAGAAGGCTGTAGAGCCTAGTAGTGGATATGCCGGGAATGGCATTCAGGAAGTGCAGAAGACACAGGAGTTTAGCCTGAGGTTGTCGGATGCCGGTGAGCCCCAGCTCACGTGCTGGTGCGACAACAGTTGGCCGCATGCCAAGGACAGGGAATCTGTGTCTGGAATAGTTGAATGGTTGTTTGGAGCAGCTCTGTTCAGTGGACTGGAGTCCCAGAACCAGAGCCTCATTGCTCGTTCCTCTGCAAAAGCCAGGTACATTGCGTTGTCAGGGCTTTGTAGGGAACTGGAGTGCTATAGGTGTTTGATCCAGGAGATCTGCCATAAGTGGTACCTACCCATCGCTGTTTGGGAGGACAACCAACTTTGCTTGGTGTTGGCAGAGTCTGGACAGGTCAAAGTCAGACTCAAACGCCTAGACGTTCTTTTTCAAGACGTGTGTCGTGGGATTCAGGCAGGTTTGGTAAAACTGGGGTACAGTTCAAGCCAGTGGAATCCAGCAGAAAAGTTCCATCAGTATGAGGAATTTTGCAGTGGTATGTATGTGACGTAAGGAGTTACTTACGTGTCCCTCTGTGGTGCTGGACGAGAGGGGGTGTGAGGATTTTGAGCTTACAGGGTTAACAAGCTCAGACTGTTCGCCCAGCCCACAGAGTGAGAACATTGCACAACATCCGGTAAACTTTTAACCGGACGTTCCTGTGTAATGTGATATGTCTTATCTGTACATATGTGGTGTATATATATGCTATTTGTATTGGACTACGCAGTTGGATTGCTCTTCGACTGTCCGGTGGATGGGTGCTCATCTTGCTGGGCTCCAAGCCCTTAAACATAATAAATCTTAATAATCAGCTGGACTTTGCTGTTATTTATTATCAGGACTCATTAATCTTCTTCCGTTTGCCAAGAAGCTCTGCTATGCTTTGAAGAAGAAGAAAGCTTTTGAAAGCGAGTCCACGCAGAAGAAGCGGCTGCTGGACGCGTAAATAACGCAGCGAAAGATACTGGCTGTGGGTGCCGGGGGTTCGTTAACCCCACACCTCAGCCCGCTGCGTTTGATAACGTGGAAAAGACCGTTATAAGAACAACAGATCCATAAGGAGGAGGCGTGATCATTCCCTGTCCAGTCCTCAAATGATCTTTTTTTTTTCTTTGCTGCTGCCACCAAACTTGAGGGGGGGGCAGAAATATTTGCTTGCGTGGCCAGATTAGGCTCCCAAACTGAGGGCTAGCCACCACTGCTCTGCTTTAATGGTGTTTCCCAAACTTGGGTCTTCAGCTGTTTTTGGACTGCAACTCCCATCATTCCTAGCTAGCAGGACCAGTGGTCAGAGAAGATGGGAATTGTAGTTCAAAAATAGCTGGAGGCCCAAGTTTTGGAAACACTGCTCTCGAGGATTACATCAACACCTTCCCTGAAACAGGAGAGATTTAAGAAGATCGGAAGGGAGAAAGAGAGGGAAGATGGCAGAGTAAGTCTTAGTGGCTGGTAGGTCCTGATCTATATTCCCATCTCCAAATGTCACCTCTCCCTCCATTGAATAGTATTCAGCCTGAGCATGTCACACTCCAAGTGGCCCTGTCACCAAGCTTAGGAAATAAAAAGACCAGGGGAAGTGGAGGGAAAAGGCAGAGGAGGGGATCTGTTCTTTAAGGCTGGAATGAAGCTGGGGCCAGGCTGAACTTCCCTTACTGGCATAGGAGCCAACTTCCAGGGGCCAAGGTCCTTTCCCCACCCAGAAAATATTTGAGGGGTCCAAGCCCGCCCGCCTGCCGTTGATGGGCATTGTCATTCAAATGGTGTGTGGTCGATTAAGCTGGGTGGTGCTTACCTCCCATTTCCCATATTTGATTCAAGTTGGCCCCCCTGCTTACTGAGGTTGTTGCTTGAATAGTAATTTATGGTTTTCACTTCTTTGGCCAATGGATGTAATAATAATAATAATAATTTATTATTTATACCCCGCCCATCTGGCTGGGTCTCCCCAGCCACTCTGGGCGGCTTCCAAAAGAACATTAAAATACAGTGGGACAGAGTCCCCCCCCCCTTGTAATTATGGTCATAGGGAAAGTGACAATTGAAGTCTGTATGTGAAATCATAGATATTGCAACATACTTTTTTAAAGCAAGGTTCTACCCCCATATAGTGCAGATAAAGGTAAAGGTAAAGGAACCCCTGACCATTAGGTCCAGTCGCGGACGACTCTGGGGTTGCGGCGCTCATCTCACTTTATTGGCCAAAGGAAGCCGGCGTACAGATATAGGAGGCAAAATTTACATGCCACATTCCGCAATAGTTTTGTGAAATAATGAGCCTGTTCCTGCTTCCTGTTGCTCATAACCAATGTGGTGGAATCACAGCTGTGATTTACATTAAGGGAAGCAGGGATATTCACAGACAGGGTTGGCACCAGCAGTTGGCATTCTGGGGTACCTGCCAAGGCCCACATCACAGCAGACAGCCTACTGTCGATCTTCTGAGCCCCCTGACCCCACTGCTTTTTCTCCATGATGCAACTGCCTGCTCACCTGTCCTCTCTGTTCCTGCAGGCTGTGAGCAGAGTGATGAGATATAGTAGCCTCCTTTGCTTCCCTTGTGCTTTAGTTGCACAGATTGAGCCGTGCAGGGGAGGGCAGATTTGTTTTTCATGCTTTCAAAAGTGTATGGCATAGGAAACCCTTTTTGTAGAGAATGTGCCTAATAAGGCTTTAACTACGTCATAAACACTGGGTGAATTGCTTGCAGAGACTTCATGAATTTTAATCTAGTTCCCTTTCAGGCTCCTCAGAGACATGGCCAGTGCAAACCATTCCACTCACTTTGACTTCATTCTCATCGGTCTGTCCTCCCAACCAGGACAACAGAAGTTCCTCTTTGCCATCTTCCTGGTGATGTACATAGTGGGCATCCTAGGGAACCTCCTGATCATCCTGTTGATCCTTTGTGATGCTCATCTGCACACCCCCATGTACTTCTTTGTGGGGCACCTTTCCCTGGTGGATGCCTGTTTCACCTCTGTCACAGTGCCCAAGATGTTAGTCAACCTGGTGTCAGAAGCCAAGAGCATCTCTTATGCTGCCTGCCTGACTCAAATGTATTTCTTCTTTGCCTTTGGGGTCACCGACAGCTTTCTTTTGGCCTCCATGGCTTATGATCGCTATGTGGCCATCCGCAACCCCCTGCAGTACACCATCATGATGAGTCAAAGCCTGTGTGTGGGGTTTGTGGCCGGCTCCTGGATTGTCTCCCACCTCCATTCTTTGTTGCACATAATCCTGATGTCCCACCTCTCGTTCTGTGCTTCCCACGAGATTCCCCACTTCTTCTGTGATCACCAGCCTGTGCTGGCTCTGTCCTGCACTGATACCAGCTTAATTGAGATGTTGATCTTCACTGAGGGGGCCTTAGTGGTGCTGAGCCCCTTTGTCTTCATTGTGATCTCCTATGCCCTTATTCTGGTCACAGTCCTGAGGCTGCCTGTGGGGTCTGGGTGGCGCAAGGCATTCTCTACCTGTGGAGCTCACCTGTTGGTGGTCACCCTCTTTTACGGCACAGTAATTGGGGTGTATTTCCAGCCCACTGCTCGCTACTCAGCAGAAAAGGGAAGGGTTGCTACCATCATGTATACCATTGTCATTCCTATGCTCAACCCTTTTATATACAGCCTGAGGAATGATGATGTCAAAGGAGCATTTCGCAAAACTCTATGCAGGAAGGTGGGAACACAGTGAGTGCCTTTCTTCCAAGTCACCATGCTGAACAACACCAATGTTTGAACCACACCATCCATTGTAACTGAGTTTTCTGGGATTCATGGAACGGTTTACAACCACATTTACATGATGTTAAAAGGTGAATTTCCCTCCGGATTCCAAGAGCCATTTTTACACAGGATAATTGTGAGATAAATGCTTGTCAGTGTGCCAAAGGTAGCCATGTTGTCACAGAGTGTACCATAGGGTCACTTTCCAATCATTCCTTTTTGACTGTGGTTTGAGCCACCAGGAAAATAAAGTTGGATACGGGAGTATGCTTGGATGATTCAGAGCAAGGGCACCATCTGGGGGGCCAGGGGGCTGAGCCCCCCCAAAAAATTCAAGGGGGGCCTAGGCCCCCTCAATATTTCACACATGCCGCCTAGCCCCCAAAGTGGGGGGAACCCAGCACAAGTGGTTGAGAGCAAGCTAAGGACCTGGTGGAGGAGGAGCTGGCTGGAGCATAAAAAGCAGGGAGCTGGGAGGGAAATATATGGTATTTTGTTAAAGAATAAAATATTGTATAATAAAAAGGAGAATTCCCTGGATGTCGAGATCCAGGTTTGGGGCAAGTACTCTTGGGTGAGAGAGCCCCAGCAGAGATTTAAAATCACAAACCATGCAGCGAAGTAAAGTGTGGAAATATATAGTCTGCTAGACCTTTATTGGAAGCTGCCCCTCCCCGCACTGAATATTGTTACCTGCCTGCCTGAGGTGGGAAATATATGTAGGCGCCACAATAAAATGAAAATGTTACCTCAACGTTGCCTAGGTTTTCCTATTTTCTTTTGCCCTGGGCTAGATGGGCACATCAAACACATACAAAAACAAGGGGGTGAAGGAGCAGATCTAGTCAATGTTCAAAAAGCAATAATTTCACATTTTGAGCTACAGGTGGCCCTTAAGGGGTTGTTTGTATGTGAGCTCCCATATTTTAAATAAGTATAAGAGACACACACAAAAAGGTGATCCGTAATGAGATTTGGGGTCCCTCTATACTGGTGGCTTTTAGTGGGCATATTATGCAGAATGCCATTGACACAATAGTATATGCAGTTCCCACTTACCAAGCACAATACATTCCCTGGAAATCATTTGTTGGGCAAACTCCAGCTGTTTTGTTTTGTTTTTGAACACATTTATTGGTTTTTCGATTGATTTACAGCCATCCTTTTCATACATGTCAACATTTACAATAAATATTTGAGATCTCTCAACATTACATCATTGAACATGTATGCATAAACAAAAAAAGGTTTCAGCAGGAAGTTAAGGACCTGCACCAATTGAAAACACAGTAGCCTGTCTGTCCCTGAACATCTGCAAGTGCAAGCAGTTACCATCATGATCACAAATCATCATGAATGCACAATACAAAAAACATCTGGAAGGGCCCTATAAAAGGGGAAAACAATTAATGTTGATATTTATTATCCTATACATTTATTTTTCTCCAAGGCACCTGATGTTGCCTCAGGCACCATACAAACACCTCTGGGATGATAACCAGGTCACAAAAGGAACAAGTAATGTGAATAGAAAGCTTAAAGAAAAAACGCTAGATATATTACGAACAATACAGATGTAGATAATTTGTCAAGAGGGAAAAGGGAGAGCAAAGAGTTTCAAGCAGATTTAGAGACTACCATAGTAGACAGTAGCAAATTGACCATTATGTAGCTTTTTATATTATAATTATGAGATCATGCATTTGGACATCTGGCCCCAGAACCAAGCTGGATGCCACACTGGGAGACTCTCAGTGTTTGTTCTCAGGGAAATTCCCTAGAGAAAAAAGGATTCTTTCCCTGGAAAATGGTATATAGAGAGATCTATATATAGATCCCTAATGGTATAGAGAGAGATGGTCCTGTTCCAATTTGGAGCCCCCTCCATCCCACATCTGCTATCCATTATTTTTTTTTAAATGTGAGAGATCTTATTCACTGAACTCCTACAATCTAGTTGTACCATTCATCACCATTAGGGATGAGAGAGAAATTCAGGGACTTCAAATCCAAAATTTCTGAAACAGTATGAGAACCAATACATGGTCATCTTTTGAAATTTTCACTTATCTGAATTTTGCAATGCAATTCTCCAACAAAACAGCATTTACAAAAATGCATATATTAGTGGAAAGTATTAAAAAAAGATATTTATGGAAATAACATTAAAGTATTATATTAGGAGAAGTGGTTTGCAAAAATGTATGACTTGGTCAAAACTGCATGTGAAAATGTGCTTTCTAAGAGAAAACCACACAAAAATTCTGATAAATCTTCATTAAGACACTTTTTAAAATGTCACACATTGTTGCAGAACATTGTGGAGAACTGAATTCAAGATTGGAAAAATGAGAAATGGAGAGAACCCCAACTGACAGACCCTTCCACCCCTAGTCACCATGAGTCTTGGGCCCCTTTTCCAAAAGGGGAAACAAGAAAGAATGGCCAAGTGAAAGAGAAATCACTGGCTTTACTCAGGGCTGGAGACCCTGTGGCCCTCCAGATGCTGCTGGACTTCAGTTAGCTCCATCCCAACCACACCTGAAGGGCCACAATATGGAATCTGACTAGAGTGGGTTATTGGGGAAACAGTAAAGAAAGAGAGATAGAGGTGAAATGATTTTCAAAGAGAGAAAAAGCATCATATTACCAATTGGTACTTCAATCACCTATGTCAGAGGTTTTCAACCTTTTTGAGTCCATGGCTCCCTTGACCAACTACATTATTTCTGTGGCACCCCTATGGGGCTCAGGAGCCCAGTTATGTCACCCCTTGCCTACAGAGCCAGCAGCCCCTCAACACTTTTCGAACACCCTCCCATGTGGAGTGTTCCCTCAGCCTCCTCTCCTTGAGAGTCCTCCGGGCAGCTGCAGCTGCTGCCTCTGGTCTCTGAGCTGCCCATCCTCACATTGCCCCATAGGGGCATGGGACTTGTCTGTCTATTCCCAAGAGCAATGAACAGCTGTGCAAGCCTTTGGGAGGCAGAGACAAGAGAGGCATCAGAGGAGGGAGGGAAGGAAAGAGGGACAGAGGCCAGTATTGCCCGCGGCACCCCTGACCATCATTCAAGGCACCCCAGGGTGCCATAGCACACTGGTTGAAAACCACTGATCTAGTGGAAGTTCATTGCATGGCTTGTTGAAAACCAATGACCTATGTGATTGAAAGGGGTGGTGTTGATGTGCCCAGATACACAGCTGCCTTCGTTTTCATGGTGAGTTGAATACAGATGACCCCTGTGGCAAATTACCACAGTAGCCAAATCACAGCACCATGGAGAGCCATTGTGCCAAGACATTAGGAGTAATTTTACCATCACCATCCTTTTCATTTGGGAAGCAAAGAGCTGCTCTTTCATCTAAGGCAACAGTTTGGGGTGAAACTGAAGGTTTCCAGCTTGGGCAAAATGCCAGAGGAATTCTGAGGTTAGTAAATTCCCCTTCCTCTGAAGGAAATACTCCATTGGACTATTTCAAGGTTCTCTAACTCAAGGGGAAAGGCAATAGCTTACTTATTTAAGCTATCTACTTTGGAATCAGATGCAGTATCTTATGGTTCAGGAAGGCATCACTTTCCATTCCACCCTGTCAGCATTTCTCTCGCTGTCTGCTGTGCTGAAATTACAAAACATATAATTTTGCCACAATGGACAGTGAGCCAAATTATGAAGCTTACATAATTTGCACAATTCATTATGTAAAATGTGTATGTATTGTTGTCATCACATTATACCATTCCATTCATTTAAATGTGAATGAAATGAAATGCAAATGGGGTGGGTGGGGGTACATCATCACCAATTATCTATTACCCAAGGACTGAAAGCAACAACAATAGCAAATACCTACTGAATTCGCTGCACTGATTTCCATTCCAGACGGGAGAAGAATAGGGAAACACCAGGAATTTCCCCTCCTGTTTCTGTTTTAGTTGGAGTTTTCCAACATCCCCATTCATAGTCCACTCAGGCTGAGGACAGGTTCCAACATGGCACACAAAGCCATTTCCCCTCAAACCATGCCCACCTGTACCATATCTGAAGTCATATATGATGTCATATATGATGGGGCAGGTAAGGATGCAGCTCCTAAGGAAAAAATGGGATCATAAAGTGAGCTCCCAACTGTTCATTTGCAAGTGGGGCTCACTGTCAGCACCCATCAGTTGACTGGTCTTGACAGTGAGTTCCACTAGGATCAGTTGCAATAGGGACAGTGCACCTTCAAAAGGGCCTGCAGACTGGTGGTGACAGAATGTCATATGATTGCATAATCTGTAGGGGGTGGGGGGATCCACTTTCCCACCTCCATAGTAGTGGACACAGGGGGAATGGAAGGAACATGTTAACTCTCACTGTTGTTGTTGAGAAAAGACTCTCTTTCCCATGAGGTGTCTAAGGGCCCCTTTCACATCTTTATTCCTTAGGCTGTAGACGTAAGGATTGGACATTGGGGTGATTACAGTGTACATGATAGCAAAGACTGCTCCTCTTTGAGCTGAGTAACTGGATGCAGGTTGGAAGTAGACACCAATGATGGCCCCATACAGGAGCACCACCATAGTGAGATGGGAGCCACAGGTGGAGAAAGCTTTGCGCCTCCCCGAGGAAGACAACCTCATGACAGCCACCACAATGCGGACATAAGTGAGGATAATGAAGACAAAGGGTCCAAGGATGATAAGTCCACCTTCAAAGAAGATGGCTGTTTCATTGATGCTGGTGTCTGAGCAGGACAGCTGTAGCAAAGGGTCATGGTCACAGAAGAAGTGGGCCAAGTGGTTGTCTCCATGGTAACTGAGACGCAGGAGGAGGCCAGCATGGAGCATGGAGTGGAGAGTAGAAATAATCCAGCAGCCGGCTACCAAGTGTCCACAGACCTTCTGGTTCATTACCGTAGCGTAGTGTAGTGGATTGCAAATTGCAACATAGCGATCCAGAGCCATAACACTCACCATTAGAAGGTCAGTCACACCAAAAACATAGAAGAAGAAGAACTGAGCCATACAGGAGTAGAAAGGGATAGTCTTGGAAGTGGAGATGATGTGAGCCAGCATCTGAGGCACTGTGACTGAGATGAAGCCCATGTCCACCACGGAGAGGCTACGCAGCAGGAAGTACATGGGAGTCTGGAGTCGCGCATCCAGAGAGATGAGAATGATCATCATGACGTTGCCAAGAAGCCCTGCCCCATACATCAGCAGAAAGAGTAGGAAGTAGAAGGGCTGCTCTTCAGGCTGGAAGGAAAAACCCAGAAGGACAAACTCAGCAACATCTGTGCCATTCTCACAGTCCATGGGATCTGCAGAGAGAACCAATCATCAAGTTAGAATGAACAAGAAGATCTCAAAACCAGTGGTGGCTGATACACATTGGGACTGATGAAGAGGAAAGCAGGGAGGCCAACAGAAGGTGGATCAAGAGCCAATGAATCCAACTTTTGTCCCCACCCTCCTCTCTGCGATGTTTTTCAAGGGCAAAACTGAGATTGAGAAGGAAGCTGACCATCAGGGCCATCCCTGGACTGGTTGCAGGTGAAAATGGGGGTTGTCTGGGGGTAGGCTGAGGCTCGCAGGGCAGTGACTTATTTGCCCTAATGCGCCAGATTCCACTTCTCATCATAACATAACCTATGACCACAAGGCAAGGCCATCTAGAGGTGGAAGAAAATACTGAATTAGTTGACACAGAAAATTTCGAGGTTTGGATTTTGAATTTGAAAGCTGACCACAACAGCTGAAATTTTAATGCTTTCTAAAGTGCTGTAGTGTTGTTTGATCTTAAAAACTATCAGCTTGCAGATGCTGTCAGATACTAAGTACCATTGCGCTAGCTGTGAAAATATAGTCCGTTACTGAATACTGTTGTGTAACAATTATCAGTGCAGGAGGACAATGAAAAGCTTTAGGGTGATATCCATACATGACTTCCGTTTGCAGAAATGGAACTTCCCCTTCCTCTTTCTCCTCTGCGCATTGCCTGCATCCCCTCTAAATCTGCAGTGGAGGTTGGAGAACAATTGCTTAGCTGAACAGCTACTATTAATATCCCCCTGAAGAAAGCCTGTAGCTCCAAATATTGCGATTTGTATCTTAGTCATTTCATATGCAATAAACTGTATGTGCATTTATTATATTCTTATTATTTTGCATGGCAACAGCCAAATAATCCCAGATACTAAGTATTGTTACTTATCAACTGTCAAATATGAACAGTCAAGCATCAAATACTGTATTTTTCCATGTATAACACGCCCCTGTGTATAAGACACCCCCTATTTTTGGGGACTCCAAATTAAGAAAATGGGGGGAGATTGCCCAGTGTATAAGACGAGCCCCAATTTCTAACCTAATTTTTAAATAAAAAACCTAGACTTATACACGGAAAAGTACGGTAAAATATTTTCTACTAGTTGACCCGGCCACGCCTTGCTGTGGCTGATTTGGTGAAATGGAAAAGTAAGATACAGTATGAAAGAGAAAGGGTATCCTTACTTACGCTTTATCTCGTTGAAGTTCAGTCTACATGCTCTCCGTTTGCCCCTCCCGTTTTTGTGTAAACCGCAAAAATGGTGATTCCGCCCGGCGTGGCTCTATACCCACCGGTGGAGCCAGCAGTAGCATTTGTGGGCGGTCTGTCTGTCGATTGGATGGTGGTAGTGATGTTGGGGAAGGAGGAGGAGGGGTCGGAAACGGGTGTGTTGTGCTGTACTGTTTAACGTCCACTGGAGGGAGCTATATTTTTTTGCACAAAATCACATTTTTACCTGGGAAAGGTGTGGTATTTGTGCAATGTAAGTACATATGATCACTCCCATATGGCCATGGAACGTTGTGTCCAAATTTGAACGGAATCAATCAAGGGGTTACGGAGAAAGGTGATTGTTAACAAACATCCAACTTGAACGATTTTAAATATATAGCTATATTTAGATATATAATGAATGTATATGCTGCTGTTATATGCTACTATCTTCTCTCAGTAGCTTAAAACATTTAACAACAATTTAAAACCATATTAAATATGAAACAATGCACTAGGCAGAATAGCAGCAGTGTGGCTGTAATAATAATAATTTTATTATTCATACCCCGCCCAGCCACTCTGTGCAGCTTCTGCATATTATACTTCATATATTCCAGAGCTCATGTTTCTAACATGGATTTAGGTTCTGGGATTTTGTTCTTGGCTGAGAATAGTTCCTGCTTCCAGGGAAGGTTGTTACATGAATAAGAAGGGGAAGAGGTATCTGTGGATATTATTATTATTATTATTATTTGTTTATTATATCTCAGCTTCCCTCCAAGGACCTTAAGATAGTGTACATGATTTTCAACACCTCAGCCTCCATTTGACCTTCACACCAACCCTGTGAGGTAGGTTAGACTGAGAGATGAGTTCAAGATCATTCAGTAAGCCTCATGGCTAAATTGAAATTTGAACCTTGATCTCCCCAGTCCTAGTCCAACATTCTAATCTCTAATCTCTGCATTAGACTGGCTCTCCAGCAGTGTTCGAAACACCCATTGTTCTAGGCACATTTTGCGACAGGGAATTTAATTAGCGCAAGCAGTTTCTGAGCTCTGGGTGCAGTACAGCGCCTAAGATTACAGATTAAAACTGCAGAGTGGAAGGAAAGGAGGACCTTTTCTGCCTCCCCACTTCCAGCTACTCT
Organism: Darevskia mixta; assembly: GCA_034641385.1. Classification (NCBI taxonomy): domain Eukaryota; kingdom Metazoa; phylum Chordata; class Lepidosauria; order Squamata; family Lacertidae; genus Darevskia; species Darevskia mixta. The sequence continues at coordinate 1,645,978 of JAWWNH010000067.1, read as the reverse complement.
CTGAAGACTGGAGAAGACACCCTGTGAGGGGGGTGAGCAGGGAATGGACTAGACCAGGCATGTCCAACAGGTAGATCACTGGATGTCTGTGGTAGATCACTGGTAGATCATTGGCTCCCCCCAAAGAACAATTGTGAACAATTGTGGCTCCCCTAAAAAAAGCTCAACACTTTACCTCCTCCCTGAAAAAACTCAACAACTTTGACCCGAGCCCCCCAAAAGGGGGTAGATCACTGCCAGTTTTTAACTCTGTGAGTAGATCGCAGTCTCTTGGGAGTTGGCCACCCCTGGACTAGACCATGTGAAAAATGAACATAATGTTTTAGCTGCAGTTCATTCATTTTCAGCTTTGTATTCTTGTTATAAAAAAGCACGCCTAGACATTCCGTTGTTGACCCATAACCTCGGTTTAAGGTGCCCTTTAGCTCCAAGCTTTCAAATCTCAGTTTCTAACACGGCTCTCCGCAAACCCCAAGCAGAACTGATTATTATTACTTAAAATACTTAATAGAGGACAAGGAACCAGAGATTACCTTAAAAGTGGCTAAATTCTGTGCTGCTGCTATAAAATTAAGGAGACAAGCTTTGAATGACTCTAACGGCCCAATGTCTTAATATGTTTTAAATTAGTAATTAAGGTTTTAACATATGTTTTAGCTGTTTTATATCTGAATTATTTATTGTGTATTAGCTCATAGAGCTTAATTTTAATCTATTTATTTTTGTATGCTCTCTGTTGTTGTACATGTTGCACTCTGATCAGTGACCGAAATAAATCGATTCATTCATTCATTCAACATGGGTCTGCAGAAGGAAGATGAATACACTGGAAGATGCGGAGGCAGGGACTATGGAGAGGAAAACGTTGAGTTCAAAAGGAAATGAAAAGGAAAACTAGAAGTTGGGATCTAAGAAAGCTGTGTAAAAGATGGAGAAACCCTGGGAAGGGAGAGAGAGAAGGAAGCAGCCAGCTCCCTCTCTGCCTCTGTACTAACGCATCTCTAGTCTCCATGCAAGCATTCAACTCTGGCGCAGGGAACAAGGCTGGCCCCAAACCATTTGCTGTCCAAGGTAGAATAGCAAATCTCTCTTCTCTCAGTCAGAGTGCACAGCTTCCAAGGAGATGTCAAGTTATTTTGGCACCTGAGCCACCTTTCCCCCTCCTGGTCAGTAAATCTACAATAATAATCAATCCAATTACTAATAATTTGCAGCCTCTTCAGAGCCTACCAAATCAACTGCCGGGGTGGCTGCCTCACTCTGCTCATTGATTCTCAAACATTTTTTCTATGGGCTAAACTTTCAGAATAAAATTTGGCTCACGCAACACACCATTTTTTAATTGATAAGAAATACATTGGAAAGAAGCAACTCCTAGCAGTGCTTGATTTAGAACATTGGACACAACTACTTTATAATATGACCATGGCTCATCCAGAAAGTATAAAGCAATGCAGCTGCATAAGAACAAGAATCATTCCCAAAATGTAATTCTAAATGAGCCTCTTACATATATATCTTAAGTATGTATACAAACACAGTGAGAGGAGTGAGCTTGCAGCTCCCTTGATGCTCTTGCTCTCATTGTGAAAGGATATCTGCCTCAGGGTCCCTTCCAACTCTACAATTCTATGATTCTGTGATATTCTACAAATAAAAAAAAATATTTTGATACTATACTACCCCACACTACACTGAAATGTTTAAATGTTTCTTTGATTGCCCTTGAATCTTCCCACCCCCCTTGCCATCCTCTGCTGCCACACCAGGGGGGCGTGCCAAACCCTTTGAGAACCACTGCTCTAGCTAATGGTGCTGTAAGCCAAGCTACTCAGCCTGCTGTGGGGCAGGCTGAGCTGGAGAACTGTGGCCTGGGCTGGAAAGGAAGGAAGTAGGGATGCAAAGAAAGGGTGTTGTCAGATGCTGGGCACAGTAGTAGAACAGCATTAGCAGACAGAGGCACCTGCTTTCAGAAAACTTAAGCAGAGAAACTCTGCCAGCACAGCAGAAAAGTAAGGAGCAAAAGTGGTGAAAATGATAGAGTGCCATTTTGTGTCTGGGAAAGCTGCCTTCTACCGAGTCAGAGCATTGCTCCATCTCCACTGATTAGCAACAACTCTCCAGGATTTCAGACTGGGACATTCCCAGCCCTACCTGAGGTAGCCTGGGATTGAACCTGAAACCCACTGATCTATGGCCCTTGCTCTGTGGTCTACTGCCAGCTGCTGTTAAAAACAATGTAAAAATATCTATTCACCCTATCCATATAGCATTTTTGTACTCCTACTGGTCGTGTTCCCATCTAAAGTGTGGAAGGAGACACTAACAGGCTGTGTGGATGAGGTAAAGCTGACCCCCCCTGGACCCCCCTCCCCTCCCCACCATCTGTGGTCCCAACTCCCAAGCATTTTTCTTCCTAGTCTCACTTTCACAGTGAGCCTGGCTGGTGAAAAAAATGCTCAGGGAGACAAAAGAGAGTGAAGCTCAGGTGTCAGGTCCTCTCACCTGCATGTGTTTGTGTTAGATCTCTACAATTTAGCTGTTTGATCCAGTGATTTTCATGCACAACACTGTGATACACAACACTGTGAGTCTGAGAAACCCCACATGCTTAACTTGCCAGACAAATGGTTGTTGGTGGCATTGGGGCATCCCCAAAAGTAGAACCAGTTTTAAAGTGGGGAATGAGGCAACAAATTTAGAAGTTGAAATATTCCGACCTTCCTTTCCCACTGACCTGCACACATACATTGCTCACGGGTACACAATAGCATTTCTGCTGCAACCCCCCCCCCCCCCGGCATCAGAGGATTTCCATGCTTCTTTTGGACCTGGGCTAAGAAATTCAACTGCTTACCTCGCGTCCACCTGGACAGACAATGCTTCCCAGAGCTTGTTGTTGCTACTGCATGAATGTTAAATAGCAGTAAAGGAGGCACCACAGAAACGCCTTGGCACTCGCTGCTTACCTGTATCCTGATGCTCCTAACTTCGCACCAAAAATCAATCTTCTGGCACAGAGTCAAAGCACCAAGCACAATGGAAGAATGTCAAAGTCAGACACAGCTGATCTGTTTGGAAGAGCCAACAAGAAGCCAGGAGGTATCCATTTAAAAATCAGCACTGAAGGTCCCTGGAGATGTTTCACATGACGTATGAATAGCTCTTGGGATGCTGCTGTCTAACTCCAGAACAAACTCAAACTTAAAGGGTCTGTCACATGGGCATTCTCCTGCCACTGTAGCAAATAGTTTTAATGCAGGACATCCAAGTTCCACTCTTTAGAATATTGTTATAGATCTGTGGGTGCTAGATGTTTAATTAGAACTGGGATGTGAAAATGGCATGTCAGACCCTTGTGTCTAAGGTATTAGGGTCTGTAGACACATTTCAAAACTCCTAAATTAGCGTGTGAGAATAGGACATGTCATTTTAGTGAGTGAAACTAAATTTTTGCAAATTTCTTCAGTGAGGGGTTTTAAAAATACGTTTTTGGGTGTGAGGAATTCAAATCTTCCCTAGGCACCAGGTTGCCCCCAAAATTGGAGGGGCAGCATGCATGGCGCTGGCACCAAAATTTGTGGGTGCCTAGCCCCTTCATAAGGAATTTGGTGGGTGCTTGGGTGCCCAGGGACCCAGGGATTGTTAGGATTTCATGCTCCCCAGTGATTTTTTTTTTAAAAATTTTTTTATTAATAAACAATTTACTAAGCCATTCTCAAAGTGAATAGTTGCATTGATGGCTTGTCACACACAATCACTGTGTACCCAAACATTTATTACCTGCTTTATAATATTGTGTTTCAAGTGGAATTAATATGCAGATTTAATAAGCAGCAGCCATTGTTTTGATTGGCTTTTAATGACATTTGGCAGGTGTCATTCATTCTTCAGAATAAATAGTCTTCTTTAACCATCCAGCTTTTAAACACTAGATGTAAACAACAGCTTCTAAAGGGGACGAAAACATTTTGTCCTTGGCTGCCCTTTTTTTTAATTTTTAAAAAGTTTTTATTTATTGATAACATACATGCAAACCATACAAACACATGCATACTTGTACAAACTTATATTTATACACGCCAATATATTTCTCTTACTTCCCTTTCTCCCTTCCCCTCCACCAATATCACCAGTATCACCCCCCTTTACACTGTGCGTGACTTCCAATCTTATCAGTTGCAGTTTCTCCTTCTTCCCTTCGTTTAACTATATACTTTAGACCGATATATTCTAGACCTATTCATTTCTTTTCATTTCTGTACCACTTTTATATATTTCTCTTATCCCCTTTCTTCTCCTTCTATTCCCATGCAACTCGCTTTATCTCGATAGTAATTCTGGCTTGTCGACATATTTTTGTATGTATTCCCTAAAGGCACTCCATTCACCTTCTAATCTTTCCTTTGGTCTCTCTCCTATATTTCCCATTATTTTAATTGCATTATGGTATTCTATAAGTTTTATAAGCCAATCTGTTATCGTTGATTCCTACACTTTTCCAATTTTTTGCTATTAATAGACGTGTGGATGCTGTTGTATATAGATAAAGTACTCTATCCTTTTCTTTTCTCCCTAGAAAAGACCCTGATGTTGGGAAAGATTGAGGGCACAAGGAGAAGGGGACGGCAGAGGATGAGATGGTGGGACAGTGTTCTCGAAGCTACTAACATGAGTTTGGCCAAACTGCGAGAGGCAGTGAAGGACAGGCGTGCCTGGCGTGCTCTGGTCCATGGGGTCACGAAGAGTCGGACACGACTGAACGACTGAACAACAACAACAATCATTTTCTTTAATATCATCCGGTGGAATGCCCAGTAGAAAACCTTCCGGATTTTTTTTTAAGGAATATTTAAGCATTTTCTTCATTTCATTATATATTGTCTCCTAATAATTCTTTATTTCTGGACAATTCCACCAAATATGGAATAACGTTACTTTTGCCTTTTTACACCTCCAGCAGGTGTCACCGCTATTCTTATTTATTTTAGCTATTATTTCCGGTGTCATATACCATCTATATTGTAGTTTTAAAAAAAAATTCTTTTAATTTATAACATGTTGTAAATTTCATATCCTTTTGCCACAGTCTTTCCCATTGTTCAAACATTATATTCCTTCCGAAGTCTTGTGCCCATTTGATCATTGAAGCTTTTACCACTTCATCTTTCGTTTCCCATTCCAAAATCAAATTATAAAGCTTAGATACGGTCTTTGATTTTTCCTGAATCAGAAATCTTTCAAATTTTGTCATCTCTTTCTCAAAGCCAATTTTTTTGTCTTTCCCCCATCTTGATTTGATTTGTATATATTGAAACCAATCATACACTTGGCTCTTGACTTCTTGATAATCTCTTAAAATTAGTTTCCCTTTAACAACATTCTATAATTTGCCCAATCCTCCCTCATGTTCAATTTTTTAACTGCAACTATTTCTAGCAGTGACACCCACCACGGTATTTTATTTTCTAGTATCCTTTTATGTTTTTGCCAAATTTTATATATTGATTTTCTAATTATATGATCCATAAATGCTTTATGTACTTTCACTTTCTCATCTATTAGGTACGCATGCCAACCAAATCTTGTGCCTATCCCTTATAAATCTAAAACATCCGAATTCTTTAACTGTATCCAATCCCTTATCCAAATTAACCCCGCTGCATCGTGATAAATTTCCAAATCTGGCATTCCGAATCCCCCTCTCTCTTTCTTATCAATTAGAATTTTATGCTTAATTCTTGGTTTTTTCCCTGCCCAAACAAAATTTGCCAAATCCCTTCTCCAATTATTAAAGCATTTTTCCCCTCCCAATATTGGTATTCCCTGGAAAAGAAACATCATCCTAGGTAATATATTCATTTTAATAACTGATATTTTCCCCAATAAGGATAAATTTAACTTTCCCCATATTTCTAAATCTTTCTTAATCTCCTTCCATATTTTCCCATAATTTTCTTCAATTAAATCTTTTGTATTTACTGTTATATTTATTCCTAAATATTTTCTTTTCTTTTTAATTTCCAATTTAGTTATTTCTTGTAATTCCGCTTTTTCTTTTTCTTTCATATTTTTTGCCAGCATTTTCGTTTTCCCTTGATTTAGCTTAAATCCAGCCAATTCTCCATATTCCCTTATACATTCTAACAATCTGGGCACGCTTTCGGGGGGGTTTTCTGTTGTCACCATGATGTCACCTGCAAATGCCCTCACTTTATATCTTTTTTCACCAACCACTACTCCTTTTATTAGATCATCTTCTCTTATCTTTTTCAATAGTATTTCTAATACTAATATAAATAATATTGGGGACAAGGGGCATCCTTGTCTCGTTCCCTTGTATATATTGATTTCTCCTCCAATTTTACCATTAATAATTATCTCCGCTGTTTGTTTATTATAAATAGCTCCTATCCCCTTTGCTGATTTTATTATTGTTCCACTTACTCACATTTGAGGAAAGTGGATTAATACTAGTGGTTTCTGACGTATCCGTATTAAGCACCTTATGTGGGGTACCCAATTCGGACTCATTTAGTTCTCTCATTTTGTCCCAGGCTGACGAGGTAGCTATATTTGCCCCGGAGGGAAGTTTTATAGAGGTTGAAACTGGCGGGAAGCTTTCCACCTCTGGCCTGCTGGCAAGTGGATTCATCTCCACAGCTACCTGTCGACGAAGAGGGGCAGATGGTTTTCCTACCCACAAGTCTAGCTCGTGATGGTATAGGAGAGGAGCAGAGTTTGAAGCACAAACAGGCAAGTTTTGCCTAGATGGTTCCATCTGTTCCTTTGTCAAGGATATCAAATGGGAGTGCAAGATGTCAAATTTGTGGAGTATTTCGTTCTGGGCTTCTTGAGGGAGAACTTGGTAGGAGTATAATAAGTTGTTTTCAAAACTGTCAAGGTCGTTTCCTTGATTTGTCACATGCGTAAATTCGTAGGAGCTCTGCGAGGGAGGGGATAGAGTCTGGGTCCTGCCGTTTCTTAGTCACCACTTTGCCCTTACTCAAGTAGCAACAGGTAATTTTTGTTTGCACTTTCTTAGAAGTAGTTCTTTTTGTAGACGGTCCCGAATCTTCCCGTGGGGGCCTAGAAGTTATACAGCCACTCCGGGTCAACACCATTATTTTGCTTTGAGATTAGAAAAGGTTGGAAAGGATCTCACTGCACTTCATTAGCTGAGATGATAATAACCGGGCAGAAGTAAAGATGAAAGCGGCCACAGAAACAATTAATGCCGGGTCCCGACACTCCCCTGACTCGCATCCCAAATAAAATCAGCCGCTTTTAGCAATTTGGGGTAGAAATTATTATTATTTTATTTTATTTTATTTTTTAGTTATTTATTTATTGCTACCATTGGGAAAGGCACCTGACTGAGTGAGCAGGGAGGCAGTAAGTATAGCAGATGTGTGACTAAAAAAGCATTTATTTATTTATTTATTACATTTGTATACTGCCCTATCCCCGCAGGTCTCAGGGCGGTTCACAGAATAAAATCACAATATAAAAACACAAAATACATAATCCAAATAAAAACAAGAACAACCCAACAGCCTTGACACCTGCCATCATGCATAGTTTGATCTTTGAACGGAAGCACCCTGAGGAAGGTCTCCTTTTCAAACTTCTAGGCAGATTTCTCAAAAGAAACTCAGCGATACACTTTAGGCACAAAGCACCTTGAAGCATCTCTTATACCCTGAACCCCCACCTTTCTTCTGGGGAGCTCAAAGTGGGCTTCCTCGGGGGTCTCCCATCCCTGAGCTTCGGGCTTCAGCCTTTCAAATTTCAGCAGTGCCAACTGACTCCCTCAAGGTGGTGGATTCTCCTTCCTTGGAGGTTTTTAAGCAGCGGTGGGATGGCCATCTGTCATGGAGGCTTTAGTTGAGAATCCTGCATTGCAGGGGGTTGGACTAGATGACCCTCAGGGTCCCTTCCAACTTTACAATGCTATGATTTTATTATATCTACATATGCAGATCAATTAAACTATCTTAATGAAAGGCATGGATTTAAACGGGGATTCATTTGATTCGGCTGAAATTCCTCATATTGTATTTAAGAAAATGATGGATTTTACTTTAGTATAATTAAAATAGCATGATGGTTAAGATACAATGGAACAATGTTAATCCAGATTAAGCACATTTTCATGGTATTTTAATCTATTTTGACTCAGTCTCTGGGTAACCAATGATTTATAAGTGCATTTGTTCAATGTCCTTTCAGGTTCCTCACCTTCATAGTATGTTTTTTTTTTATTTTAAAAAATGGCACTCTTCATTTTGTCGTAGAAATGATGAAGTCCTGCTCCGTATGCAAGAATGTGTGATCCAAAGCTGCTATTTCCCGTTTAGCAAGGCCCCAGTCAACTGCAACCATCCAGAGTGAAGCAGGATGATGCTTCTTAAATCATTTGAAGTATTGCTAACAGGTATAAACAGACTACAAATCAGAATGGCTGTGACCTGTTTAAGTACTGCATTTCGAAGGGACAATGCAGTTCCATATTTCCAGCAGCAGGAGCAACAGAGAATCTAGGAGGAAGAAGATGCATAGACCCATGTAGGAGAGTGCCATGCAAAATGTCTGGCTGGCACCCTAACCATGGGGCACAAAAACTGGCTCTCCACCCTGAGAACCCTCAACGGTGTCTTTCTCAATGGGCTGTTCAGCAACTCCACAGTGAAGCAGAGTATTGTATAATCCAGTGTATGATCCCTTCCTTCAGAGACAGAGATGGTGATAGAAGTGTGGTGGTTGTACAGGAAAGGTGCCTTTTACCCATCCCTCTCTGGCTGTCTCAGCAGGCAAGGCCTGGGGTACCTGTCCAGAGACTTGTTCAGGTTCTGGTGAGCTGTATACCATAGATGTCACCATCACAGGTCCTCTCACGGTTTAGGCAAGTAGCTTCGGTGGAATTCTCTGCATCACGGACATTGTACTCTCCTTTTTTACAGGCTGTGGATTTGAGGTAGTAAATGACCCCAGCCATTCCTCCCAGGACCAGCATGGTGGCAGCAGCAATTGCTAGGACAGCAATAATGTAAAGCCAATGATCTGCAAAGGAGGAAGCAGAGGGCAAGCGCATTCTTAGCAGTGGGTCGCCTTACAAAAGCAACGTTTTCTCCTCCAGGTGTTTTCCCATTCATTCAGCCTTCCCTCCTGCTGTTTTTCAACTTGCAGGCAAGTGGGAAGAATGGCTGTCTGTATCTTTTCTCCTGCAAGTGGAAAAACAGCTGGGGTGTGCATGTGATTTTCAACAGAAAAACAGAAAGAAAAAGGATAAAATTAAGTCCCACTCTTCACCACCCTGCCATTCCTCTCCCACATATTTTCTGGTGACTGCATTTCATTTTTCTAAGAAGCAAGGCAGGAGATTTGTTATGTACTGAGTTGAATCCTAGAACAATAGGATCCAGAATGCAGCAATCTGATTGGTCCTAGCACAATAGGATCCAGAATGCAGCAATCTGATTGGTCCTAGAACAATAGGATCCAGAATGCAGCAGTCTGATTGGTCCACAGGAGCCACCCAATCCAGCCCCAGGTAGAAGTGAATCAGCGACCTGATTGGCCTGCAAGAGCAGCCAATCAGGCTCTTGGATGAAGTGAATCCACAACCTGATTGGCCTACAGGAGTAGCCCAGAATTAGCCAATCACGTGGGGCCCATTGTGTAAATAATGTATATAAAGCAGACGTTTTGGGGAAAGATTCATTCCTTGCTACTATGAGCTGAATAAAGAGCATGAAATTCACACTTGACTCCGAGTATATTTCAAGATTGTACCCGCAATGTAACATTGTAGGCTTCTCCATACAACCTGTTGAGCATTCATTCTGATTTGCTCTGCACAAAGCTTACACAGAGGTTAGGCAATGTCTGGTCTTTGCTGAGCATTCATTCTGATTTGTTTCTGGGGAGGTTACATAACAATGAACATCCATCCAGATTTGCTTGCATGGTGTGTATACTCATCAATCACTTGCTCTCCCCACACTTTTCAGTGCATTTTCCCATCACTTTTCTAACCACAAAGAGTTAGTTTGTTTGTTTGTTTGTTTGTTTGTTTTAATAATCATCATCATACTCATAATTTATTGCTTGTAACCCGCTTATCTGACTGTGCTGCCCCAGCCACTCTGGGCAGCTTCCAACATATATAAAAACATAATAAAACATGAAGCCTTAAAAAGCTTCCCTCTACAGGGCTGCCTTCAGATGTCTTCTAAAGGTTATATAGTCATCTCCTTGACATCTGATGGGAGGGCGTTCCACAGGGCAGGCGCCACTACCAAGAAGGCCTTCTGCCTGGTACCCTGTACCTTTGTGACAGAACTGCCAGAAGGCCCTCAGTGCTGCATCTCTGTGTCTGGGCTTAACGATAGGGGTGGAAATGCTCCTTCAGGTATACGAGGCCATTTAGGGCTTTAAAGGTCAGCACCAACACTTCTGGATTAGTTGTAGTTTCAAAGGTAGCTCCATGTAGACCACATTGCAGTAGTCCAAGTGGGAGATAACTAGGGCATGTACCACTCTGATGAGACAGTGCACAGGCAGGTAGGGTCTCAGCTGGCATACCAGATGGAGCTGGTAGACAGCTGCCCTGGACACAGAATTAACCTGTGCGTCCATGGACAGCTGAGTCCAGAATGACTCCCAGGCTGCACACCTGGTCCTTTAGGGGCACAGTTACTCCATTCAGGACAAGGGAGTCCCCCACACCTGCCCACCCTCTGTCTTGTTGGGATTCATCTTCAATCTGTTAGCTGCCATCCATCACTTTTAAAAAGTGAATTTGTTGTACTTTAATCCACTTTAATAGTGCAATCCTAAATTTCCAGTATGCATTTCAATGCCTGCTGTAAAATACTGACAGCCTGGAAGCAACCCTAGTTTTCTTCCCCCAGCATAGATTTAAGCTTCCAGGACACACCCCTGTTAAGCACTTGCACCTGCTGCTCACATAGTCTTGACTGACCTGCTCCTTTGCCAGCACTCAGTTGGGGTGGATTGTTTAGCTTTGACTTCTAGCACTCAAGATGCAACCAAAAGGGCACACAGTATTTAAAATCCTTTCTGCTATGTGGCCTCACCTTCCACCTTGATCTCCACCTGGCTGTGCTGCTGCCCATGCTTGTTGCTGGCTATGCACTCATACACACCACTGTTCTGTCCATCTGCGCTGGCAACAGTCACTGTGCTGTTGTTGCCACCGTAGTTGAGGTTGGAGGCCTGAGGCACCTTCCAGGAGTAGCTGGCAGCTGGAGACCCATCCGCCTGGCAGGTGATGGTAAAGTTTTCTCCCCTTCTGATGGGTAAGGTAGCACTGACAGCCAGAATGGAGATAACAGGCCTGTCTGGAAACAGAAGAGAAGGTGGCTTCAGGTCAGCCAGCAAACCCAAGAAAGCCTCACCTTTCTTTGCTCTTCATCACTGTGATATTTGGGTGCTGCTAGCAAGCTCAGTTCAAGAGTTACCAGGTGTAACTCAATCGATCACCCTCACTTTTCCATCTGAAGCACTTTCCCAGCCTGGAGAGGTATCAGTGGAAAACTCAGAGGAAAGGGAAATGAATAACTTGTTAGTCCACCTGGAATGCAATGTTGCACTGCAATGTGCTGTTCCAGCAGCAATGCCTTCTGAAAATTTTGGAGAAATACCACCCACCCAAGAAAGCAGCAGAAGATTGGACACTTGGAAAATTGAATAATATTTTTGGGAAACCGGGCCAGGACTTTGGTCCAGCCTTGGCTTAGACTGATGACTCACCTTTCAATTTTTGCTTCTCTCAGATTCTACTTTTTCCAGTCTTATCTTAAGCTGAGCTCCACATTTCTGCATCAATTTGCATTTTTTAAGTCCTCATGAAAATTCATCAGCAATTTAGTGCAACTTTATCCTCATATACACGACTGTATGCAACTTGGCTTGATATGCACATATTTGCAAAGCAGTGTACACTCTCTAATAAATTCATTCATATGTTATCTTCATTAATATATGCATTTTATGCATAGTTTCCACATCTTTGTATAATTGGAGAACTGCATCACAAAATTTGGATACGTGTGTCTTTTGTAGGATAGCTGTGTTTCACTTTGTGTACTGTAGCAGAAAGTGTGAATTAGGTATGTTCATATTTAAAAAAATTATTGAAACAAATTCCTTCAACTACTCACATTCCACTTGCACATTCACCAACCATCTCTCAGTTCCATGGCCATTGGTGGCCTTGCATTGGTAGATGCCAGAGTCATTCCTGCTGACATTCCGTTCTCTGTAGAACTCCTCAATGCCTCCCTCCTTGGCACAAACGACCAGCGGAGTGGGAGTCCCATTGGCTTCACAGGCCAGCGAATGCAAAGTCCCCTCAAGCCAGGTCTGGTTGCTTGGGCAGCTGGACTCATCCATTTTAGGTTTGGCTGAAACACATTGATATAACAAGAAACTCCTCTTGACATAAGCAGGTGAGCCTCTGTATGGTCATGTACAGAGCTGCCACCAAACTATGTCCCAGAAGGCTACATTATTCACCAAACTATGCCTAAATTAATGCTCTGCAATGAGGGGGCTTGGTTTCAAAACAGATTTTGCATTGTTGCCATTTCAGTTGGCTATTTTGTAATCTTTCAGTTTAGGCTTCCAAAAATGTTGTGTTAAATTATTAACTAATATTAGCTCATCCTTGACATTTCAGATGGTGCCCTCCAGATATCATGGATTACAGATCCCATCAGCCCCTGAAACCACAGCCAATAGTTAAGGAAGATGGGAGTTGTAGTTAAAAACTGGAGGGCACCACATTGGCTACCATGTTATTGTTGTTTAGTTGTTTAGTCGTGTCCGACGCTTTGTGACCCCATGGACCAGAGCACGCCAGGCCACTGGGCTAAGTAGTATGGCTACAAGGTCAAGTTTTTCTGGTAAGGATTTCTGCACCAGACATCTTGGATGCCACTCTTGGATGCTTGGCTTAGGGTCAAAGCTAAAGTGTATCACTTAGGAACAGACAGATTTGGATGCAGCAGGTTGAAATACAGTATATAATACAAGCAAACAAACAAACAAATTCTCCTCAAAAACCTGGGAAATCTCCCAGACTACAGTATTCTTCTTCTTTCTCCTCACCTGGCAAAACGGGAAGCTCAACCCACCTGAAGTAGGTGGCAGGAGGGAAGTATAGACTCCTAGTGGAACAGGATGCCACCCAGGTTAACCCAGGACTAGGGCCAGTTCATGGGATGCGGGTGGCGCTGTGGGTTAAACCACAGAGCCTAGGACTTGCCGATCAGAAGGTCGGTGGTTCGAATCCCCGCGATGGGGTGAGCTCCCGTTGCTTGGTCCCTGCTCCTGCCAACCTAGCAGTTCGAAAGCACGTCAAAGTGCAAGTAGATAAATAGGTACCACTGCAGCGGGAAGGTAAACGGCGTTTCCGTGCACTGCTCTGGTTCGCCAGAAGCGGCTTTGTCATGCTGGCCACATGACCTGGAAGCTGTACGCTGGCTCCCTCGGCCAATAATGCGAGATGAGCGCGCAACTCCAGAGTCGGTCACGACTGGACCTAATGGTCAGGGGTCCCTTTACCTTTTTAGGGCCAGTTCTCATACCAGGTGAGGGTGAGGGGGTGACTGGCTTGATGTGTTGCTTCTCCAGAGACCACAACCAACACTCACTTTCCACTGCAACCCTGACTGCCTTAGCGACTGTCCCAAGCCGGTTTGTGGCATTGCACCAGAAGGTTCCATTGTAGAGTGGGATCCCTTGTTCTTGGCTAAGGTGGTATGTTATGCCATCTTTGGTGCATGTAACCTCTGGAGGTGGAATCCCCTCAGCTTTACAGGTAAAGGAGGGCAGCGCCCCCTCCACCAAGATCCAGTTACTTGGACAGCTAGATTCATCCATTTCTGGTTTATCTGAAATGATAAGAGAGAAAGTGACATTTTGCAAGAATTCCAACAGATATTTTGTGGCAGCTGTGGAAGCAGTTCTTTCTGGAGTTAAAAAGGTAAAGGTACCCCTGGCTGTTAGATCCAGTCGCGGACGACTCTGGGGTTGCGCGCTCATCTCGCTCTATAGGCCAAGGGAACCGGCGTTTGTCCGCAGACAGCTTCCGGGTCATGTGGCCAGCATGACTAAGCCGCTTCTGGAGAACCAGAGCAGCGCACAGGAGTGGGCAGGAGCTGGGACCGAACAACAGGAGCTCACCCCGTCGTGGGGATTTGAACTGCCGACCTTCCAATCGGAAAGCCCTAGGCTCTGTGGTTTAGACCACAGCGCCACCCGTGACGTTTCTGGAGTTAGTGAACTTGAAAAACCACCAGGTGAGGCAAAAGCTATAAACATGTTGCATAAGAAACACTCACCCATTAAGGAGCCAAATTCAGAACAGATCGAGCTGTGCTGGGTTCTCATCAGCCTGGCAAAGGTTACAGGAAGAGGTGTAGTGTGTATGGGGCAGGGGGACATCAGGGGCCATCGCCCCAGGTGCACATTCAGAAGGGTGCAACTGGGCTGCAGAGGTTCTAAAGGTGCCACGAGACTGGGAGGGAGGTGGCTCCTTTCTGCAGCCAGGGCCTTCCCTGCCAGTGCCTCAGGAAGCATGCTGCATGCTTCTCGCACCATGGCTGGCTCCACCACCATGCACGCCAGGTCGCTGCTGTGCCAGGCAGCTCCCTCTGCTCCCCCCTGCCCTGGGACCACCATAGAGCCCCAATCAAGGCCACCATATGGGAGCATGCAGCCAGGCAGGGTGCCACCAGAGGGCCTGGCATGGATACAGAGACAGCTGTGTGAGCCTTGGCCAGCAGTGCGCCAGCTCCTGGTCCTGACTGGCGGAGCTTCCTGTGGGTGCGCGACAGGTGAGCTGCCATGCCATGCTCCATTTGCGCCTTGCCCTGGGCACTGGCAAACAATGCTATGCCCCTGGTTAAAGGACCCCCTTGTTTTCTGGGGGATGGGGGGCGTGGCCACTGGGCATTCAACTGATTAAAATATGGGCAGACAACCATTTTCAGCCTGACCATTTGCCAATGGTGAGGATTTTTGAGGTAAACATGGACAGATCAATTAAAGGTAAATTTTTCCTTCGTGCAGTAGGCTAGTTTCTCCAAGCAGCCCTCTCCATCCAGGCAAGCAAGAGTTGTTGGAATGTCTAGAATGCATCCTTTACCCTTGGACTCCAGTCAAGGATGCATTCCAGGCAGGCAAAAGACTTAGGTGAAGCCAAGCTGCTGGGGGTGTGGTCGGGGGAGATTTCCCAAGAGCCACATAGAGTGGGCTGCCTTTGGAACCCAGGCCTGAGGTTCCCCCCTCCATGCCATGCCTCTTTGTGATGGAGCTGAAACCAAAACAGTCCTCTGCCTTGCCAGTGTGCCTCATCTCTTTGCCCCAGGAGGCCACAAACTCCCTGCCTATTGCTGCTCCACAGTTTTAGGCTTGATCTTTCTTTTCTTTAAAGAGGAACAATGGTAGGAACTAATCAGAAGCCAGTTGAAAAAAGAGTTAGGACTGTTCTGATGAACAAGCTTCAATTTCAATATTCACTTTAAATAGATTACACACACCCTCACCCCAAACTCTCCCATTTCTAAGCATTTGTGTTTTTTCCTACTGCTAGTCAGCCTTTGGTGACTTTTGCTGCTTCTTGTTGGCATTTTCCTGCCCCCATCTTCTTTCGCAGCCCTCAGCTTCATTTTGCCACACTGTCATTCAGTAGAACTTTGTTCAAAAGAGCCCACAATCTCATCATGTCAGGTATGCCATTAACAACAGGACTAAGCCACTCAGTGGGTCAGTGAGGACTGTGAGGGCAAAAAGAAGCCAAATGGAGGAAGGACAAAGGACATTAAAACAGCGGTCAGAAGCTGATTGCACCAAGAGCCAGAAATCAGCTAAAACAAAAACGCTCATGAAAAAAATAACACAGAACGATGCAACTTTGTTTGGCTTGGTCCTGAAAGCAGCCACTCAAAAACCTCCCAGCGTGGCCACCCCATTTGACAGATGGTCAAGGCTCACTTACACTCCACTTGAATGCTCACAGCTCTGGTGCTGGAGCCATGCGCATTTGTGGCTGTGCAGAAGTAGGTGCCGGCATAGTCTCTGGTGACACTCTGGAGATGCCCAGGGCTATAAGTCACACCATCCTTAACGCACTCAATGGTTGGCTCTGGGTCTCCCCCAGCAGAGCAGGTGAACATTTGCTCTGTCCCTGATGTCCAGATCCAGCTATGGGGGCAACTCAAATCATTCATCTCAGGCCCATCTAGAAGACAGGGAGAAAAATAGAATCTGATTTTACAGTGGTAATTATGGTAGGATAATGCAACCCTGCTAGTGGCTCACAGTTGCGGCAGCCAGAGGAACTGCTTGACAATATGGGCCTCAACAGAGCAAAAAATATACCCTCCTATACTTCTTATGTTTCTGGTGGGAACTTGGTCACCTTTTGCCACTATAAAGCTAGACAAATTTTATGGTCAGTTGTCTACTCTTAAATTCTGTTAAAACCTGTGGGATTAAAGTATGGATCATCTGCACATGCCTAGTTGCTGCCTCTGCTTGGATTCTTCAGCATCAGCTGCACACATCATGCATGCAAGGTGCAAGTTGCACTTACACTCAACCCTGCTTGTGACCATCTTGCTGCTTGATCCATGTGCATTGGTAGCGTTGCAGTGATAAACACCAGCATGGCTTTGTGTGATGTTCTGCAGTTTGTTGGAAATGTACACTTTATCATCTTTCACGCAGGAAACGTCTGGAACTGGGACACCATGAGCTTGGCAAATGAAATCCAGTTGGCTGCCTTCAACCCAAGTTTGGTTACTTGGGCAGTCAGACTCACTCAGCTGAGGCCCGTCTGCAACAGAGAGAAGATGGACAATGCATCTACTGAAAGCTGGGCAGGAATAACTTGTCTTACGCCAAAAAGCAGACAAAACGACCCCCATGGTCTTATAATTAAGGATGTGGCCTCAGGTGACAGCCAAGGCCCCGGGAGGAGGATGACCTGATCAAGCTTGTGTCTACCATACTGCCAGCTGAAAAACCTGAGCCTGGCAGCTTTGAACCTGCAGATCCTGGACCAGGACTTTAAGAGACCAGGGCCAGGGGCCAAATGCAGCCCTGCAGGTCTCTCCACCCAGCTCTCTTTCTCTTCTCCCCAGGCCAACTTCCTCAAATGTTTAGCCTGGCCAAAATGTATACTTGAGCCCTGCTCATGCTTCTTGCTTGCCTGGGTGGAGGACTGAGAGGGACATGAGAGTGTGCGTAGAAACTGGCATACTAGACAAAGGTAAAAATGGCGTTCACCATTCAGTACACTTTTGCTTCTGGTCTCATCCAGCACTGGCTTGCCTAGAATGGGATGTAGCCCTGGGGCTGAAAAGCCCCCCCCCGTAGTAGATGGTTCGTCCCCCATCCCCTAAGTCTCAGCAGCCAACTACCTCCCACTCCATAGCTCCTGCCCAGCGGTCAAAGGAACAAGCAAGGCAAGAAGCAGAGAAGCACTCACTGGCAGGCAAGGGAGCTGCCACTTCAGAAGCCAGGCTCCTTGGGCAGGAAGGGCTGGAGCCAAGGAAGCAGGGTGTGCACAAGGCTTCTGCCAAGCTTGCGCTTTCGTTAGAGCAGGTTGCTCACTGAGGGCTGTCCAAGGTGCTGCCACACTGTGAGCTCCTGCTTGAGATCAAGACCCAGCAGGCTGTTCCACCTGACATACGTGATGCTAAATTCAGAGCCATTGTCCCAGGGTGGCTAGCTTGGACCCCATTCAGAGCCATTGTCCCAGGGTGGCTAGCTTGGACCCCATTCTTGCTTGCCTCACATAGATCATAACACAGAAATTTCACTTACATTCCACATAGATGGTGACTGTTCTGGTGATGGAGCCGAGCTCATTAGTGGCAGTGCAGTTATAGACGCCGGTTTGGGTCCTGTTAACCTGTTCCTCAATTTCCATGTTGTGAGCCACACCTTCTTTGGAGCAAGCCACAGTTGGCTTGGGGTTCCCCTTAGCCAGGCAGTGGAGGGTTTGATGTGTCCCCTCTACCCACGTGTGGTTGCTGGGACAAGTGGACTCATCCATTTCCGGCACATCTGCAATGTGCAGAGGGAACACACACATTGGTTGAGGCTCTTCTCTCTTTGGGTAAGAAATAAAGGGGGGAGGTTTAATGTTGGAGAATGTTGGTCTGGAACATTTGGGTGGTGTTGGGCAGATGGTCACTTAAGCCTCATTGGTACAGGCAAGTGTATGTGAGCATCTTTTAAGAAAAGCTGGGCCTAGCATGAGGTAGATCAGGAGACTGCCTTAGGCAGATGGTTGTCATAAAAGGGTGACAAAGAGTTATTTGTTATCTTTGATACTGTGGGCAACCCAAGGTAGTTGCCCCACTCTGCCTTGTGGCTGAGCTGGCCTTGCCTGTTGTGTTGTGTTTTTTTTGCTTCAGATATCAAACAATCTTGGGCTGACTCTGGTTTCAGAATGTTATTGTCATTTTGTTTGGCTTCTCTTGTAAGCCACCTCACAAGTGGACTCTTTATTATTGCATTTGCAATTGTTCAAGATAAAACCTATTTTGGAAAGAAACTACTTTTGCCATTTTATGGGTCTTTATTGTTTGTTTACAGATAGTTGCCTTGGTGATATTATCTTGTGTCGATTCAGTAGTCATTGTATCACCACCATTGTATTGTTATACTCTGTGGGGATTATGGCAACGTGAGATAGTCTGTTTGCATTTACAGATAAGGACAGAGAAAAAATAACATCTAAACTAACTTCTTTGAATTTGGGATATAACAATATGACCAATGGCTGGTCTCAACTTATTAATACGCACAGAAAACTGTTGAGAATGCATTTACATGCAATTTGGCTTAATGAATATTTAAAAGTAGAACACATTCTTTGAGGCTTACAAAAGGCACCAACGCTCTTAAGGCTGATGAAGTATTTTGTAAGGAGTGGTCATTAATTCTTAACAAATGCTTGTTTGACCTAATGTTACTCATTATAGAAGCTGCGGTAAATGAGACAGAAAAGTTGGAGGGCTGTATCAAGACACTCTAAGACTCAAGGGGTCGATACTCTTGCAACAAAGATGAAAGAACTTGATATCAATATGAAACAGTAGTCAGATCAGATTAATGAATTTAAAAAGTCAAAATTCTTAAGAGATCAACGCAATTACAGCAACAAGCAGGTGTACTGGTGGTTTAATAAGGGAACTACAAATTTCAAGAGAACCACTCGGTATGATGCTGCAACTTTGAATTCTGATTATGACACATCAGAGCCAGCCTTATGTCAGGAGATGAGGGACTTGGGGTTCAACATAATGCTGGTGGAGGCCACTCATCCTTGAAAACTAGGCATAGACCTAATACCAGAGCTTTTAAGAAGGAAGAGACTACATCTCAGAGTTCAAATTTTCACTCCCGTTCATCGAGGACATACCGCAGGTAGCAGTAATTAATTTGTCCTCTAGGCCACTTACAGCTATAGAAACTGAAGTATTGAATCTGGGCTTATCCTTTGTCCCCACTCCACAATATAACTCTTTCCAGACGCAGGTTGATCTGCATAAACTTATACGTGTAATAAAACTTAAAGCATATTTTGGCGATGAGTCTTCCCACATTGTGAGTCATTTTTGACCCAAGTCACATTTTATACCACCTTTACTGCATCCTGCCATTCAGACTTTCCAAAACACAGTTTTGCGGGAGATTTCTTGAATAGAGAACCAATCGGTTAGAATTTTCAATAATATGTCAAGGGCACAAAGAACAGCTTTAAGGAATCTATCACAGGATGAGTCAATAGTTATCATACAGGTCGATAAAGGGGGAGCTGTTGTGGTTTTAAATACCACAGACTACAATTTTGAAATACAACAACAACTTTCTGATACCACATATTACACCCCCATTACATGTGATCCTACTGGAGGAGCAGCCGGGGGGGGGGGGTGCATAGACAAGCAGCCAGAGTGGAGAGGCATGATTTTTGCATCCACCTAGGCCTGCACTCTTGGCGGGGACCGACCTGGCCAACCAATAGGTTCCAAGATCCAAAATGAAGACCTTGCTTCCAATACCATCCAAGTCAACTCCCTTTCTCTGCTTCTGTGACAGAAGCCAGTCCTGATGCCATGCCCCCCCTCCAATCACCAGCACCAGTCCCAGGAGTCCTTGGCACAGACACTGTGGCATATAATCACATTTTATTGGCTCTTCCTGACAGACGGGAAACTGCAAATGAGTTAAGTCTGTCTCCTTTTCTCCTTCTGGCTGTTAAATTCTGTGAACACTGTCTTATTATCACTGCATGTGAAGCGGCAGTGGCAGTGGGAGTGTGATAGGCCTTGCTGGATTTCTGTTTTTGCAGCAGTCTGCAAGTGTCAGAGTGTCCTGGCACCTGCTGAAAGAGCAGTTAGGCTGACATCCAAGCAGCTTGCAGTTGTGGCAAGGGGGCAAGAGGAAGAACAATATCACTGGGGAAAGGTATGATCCCGGCTGCATACCAGGGGTGCCATCTTGCGGGGGACTGAGGGCCCTCCAAATTTTCAAGAATGGGGCAGCCTCCTCAAAATTCTGTGGTGGCTGTGCACACCTCATGCATGCACACCATGCGCATTTGCGCCTGGCGTCAGCATGTTGCACAGTGTACGCACATGGTATGAGCACATTGCACAGTGTGCTGACGGTAGTTGCACATGCCATGCATCACTGGCACCCTCAATTGCAGGGATAAGCCAGCGTGCTTTCTGGATACACACTGTACATTTAAAGCACATTACACACCATAATTATAAAGCACATTTTCCACCCCCCAAAGACCTATGTTTAAGTGCTCAAAGTGCACCACATACATTGCCTCAGCAAACTGTGGCTGTGTACACCCCATTCATTTAACATATCTCCCTTCCCCTAAAGCAGGGGTGGCCAACTCCCAAGAGACTGCGATCTACTCAGATCAAAGTTGTTGAGATTTTTTTAGGAAGGAGGAAGGCCCATTTGGGGGGGGGGTTTCGGGTCAAAGTTGTTGAGTTTTTTCAGGGAGGAGGTAAGATGTTGAGCTTTTTTCAGGTGAGCCACAGTTATTCAGCTTCTTTGGGGGGAGCCAATGATCTACCAGTGATCTACCGCAGATGTCCAGTGATCTACCAGTAGATCACGATCTACCTGTTGGACATGCCTGCCCTAAAGGAACTGGAGTTTATGAAGAATGCTGGGAATTGTAGCTCTGTGAGGGGTAAACTACGGTTTCCTGGATTCTTTGTGGGTGGGTGTGTACACAGTCCCAATCTGTTTCTGAGGCCTGGCTGCATAAGCTGTTCAAGTGGCAGCAGTGAAGCAGAAAACAATAGGAAAGGGCTGTCATAAGACCACCTGTGGTGTCACAGAAGATGCTGCGGGATCCACCTCTCAGGTGACATAGGGCAGGTGCTAGAGGTGGCAAAATGCCTCAAGCTAGGCAAGTTTGGGAAGGAGTACAAAGGCCGGGTTATTCCGGTTGTGGAGGTAGAAAGCTGTTCAAGCCCTGCTTTCCTCCATATTCAGCAAATATGGAGAAAGGTGCAACCAGGTTTTTCTCTAGCTCACCAGGTGGAGCTCTACCCCTACGTCTCCCACCTCACAGACCCCTTATGCCTCCTGTTCAAGTTTTCTGTAGATGTGGGGCAGGCATTCACACATGTGACCTCCGACCTTGCAGTTTAAAAACAGAGCATTGCTGCTTGAAAGACACAGTTGTATGGATGTGCTTCTGCATCTCATATACAGTACAGTATATATATTATGTTTTTACCATAAAAAGAGTAAAACCAAACAAAATTGGAAGGGAAGTTCTATACTCACAGAAGACAGTAAGATTGGCAGACGTCTGCTTAAGGATGGTCTCACCACCAATCACCCGCTCTGCTTCACATATGAATTCCCTCCCATTATCTTCCTTCTCAACTATAAGGGTGGATTGCAGAGAGAGCTGGTTGCCAGACACCAGGGTCCTTCCAGAAGCAATTTTGATTTGAAGAGAAATGCCTGGTGGCTGAGTATCAGAAGAATTGCATATAATGGTCACAGAATCATTCACAAGAGTCTGAGATGGAAGGATCTTCAAGGAAGGCTCAGGGAAACCTGCAGTTACCATGAAGAAGATTGTTATTTGTATAACTACTCAAAAATGCTCCCTCCTGGTTTCCAGCTTGATGCAAAAAAATTAGTGAGTGGAAATGTTTGCTTTGAGCTCTCTGGCTGTCTAGTGCCAGCTGGAAGCTACGTCAAAGAAGTCTGTGGCCATAAAGCTGCTCTAAAATGAAGATGCGCTTAGGGGGGAACTAGACGGGGTGGTTAAATGTGTGGGGTCCACCAAAACCAGCTTTCACATGACTTCACCTCCTCCAATTTAGAATGCCATGAACCTTCCACATTTCCCAGCTTCATTTCATATCATTGGCTGCCAAACAAAAAACAAGGTCCATTTTTCTAAATCAGGAGAAAGGAAGTCTTTTAATCCCATGGGACATCATGCCAGCAGTGGGCGAAGCCAGAGGCAAAGGTGGGCTGACTAATGCATGGAACAATGCAATAGGCTGCATTTCCAGCCACACAAAAGTCGAAGAAGAAGAAGAAGAAGAAGAAGAAGAAGAAGAAGAAGAAGAGGAGGAGGGGGAGGAGGAGGAGGGGGGAGGGGGAGGGGGAGGGGGAGGAGGAGTTTGGATTTGATAACCCACTTTATCACTACCCGAAGGAGTCTCAAAGCGGCTCACATTCTCCTTTCCCTTCCTCCCCCACAACAAACACTCTGTGAGGTGAGTGGGGCTGAGAGATTTCAGAGAAGTGTGACTAGCCCAAGGTCACCCAGCAGCTGCATGTGGAGGAGCGGAGACACGAACCCGGTTCACCAGATTACGAGTCTCCGCTCTTAACCACTGCACTACACTGGCTCTCTACGCCCACATCTTTCCATCCTCCTGTGAGGCAAGCAAAAGACGTCATCACAGTGCAAATTCCAGCAAGATCAAAAGGCATGAGGAGGGTTCGATGTAGAGGTGCTAAAGGGTGTGGCCTGGGGTGGGTCCCGAAAGCTAGGCAGAGAGGCCTGGACAGCTGCCTTCATCCCTGCTCCTTTTTTGGAACACAGCCAACCACATATTTATCATGATGCCTGGTTTGTTTAGACCTCAAGGGTCCAGATCCAGAAAGTCTTTTTTGCTGCCTCCTCTAGATGAGGCACGAATAACTAGGAAAACTTGAATGGTAAGGGGAACCGTCGGAACTGCAAAATCATCTGCCAATTGAAAATAAGTAAGCATGAAGAATAGGTCTGTCTGGGATCCATAGGAGATTTTGAATGTGTTCTGGTGCAACCCATCATGCATAACTATGTGCATCTAGAATTGGAGCAGCTTGTGGATGCTTTTAAATTAAGAACATAATGCAGTCATTCATGGTTTGCTCTTATTGATGCTTTAGCTGTTCTTCCCAAATGATATTTTTGTAAGAATCTGGTGTGTTTTTAATTACATGGCATATTTATTTCTTAAAACTGCCTTGAGCTCTTTAGAAAAGTGAAAAATAAACCCAGCAAATAAATGATGTTTACAAATTTACCATGTTTGTGAACTGCTAACCACCCAAAGAAAAGCTGCCTGCATTTTCCCCTTTCATCACTGAACTCTCCTAATGCATTTGCAGTATGTTCCATTTGCTCAGGTGAGGTTGGGGGCAGCTTGTCTCTGGGCACTTGAACAAAGGCTGTGAGTCAAACATCCCCCGCAGCTTCATTACAGCACCAAGCTCAGAGACCAAAAAGAAAGAAAGAAAAAAGATTGAGGGGAACAGGCAGTGTCTTTGTCACAGAGTTATTAATAGACTCCCACTAACAGGATTATAATAATTACATATTTCCTGCATGCCCACCGGCAGTAGAATGCCTTTCCTGGAAACAGAACTGGAAATTGGTAGTTACGCAGGGGAAAAAATACAAACTATGTTTTTTGTTCTGTGAATGAGGTCCTTGCTAAACTGGCTCACATCAAGAGCCTCTCAAATCCAGCATCCTGTAACTAATTGTAATCACTCAGAGGAAGTGACTGAAAAGCTGTAAGATCCAAGGAAGGGAGTAGGCATTCTGAAGTGGTCCAGCTTCTTGTAGCCACTTTCACCATCAGAAAATAGCTTTATGTAAACTGGTTGGACTGCATTAAGTGCCCTGAAGTTTCCTGAAATATTGATTTGCTAATACAGTGGTACCTTGGGTTACATACGCTTCAGGTTACAGACGCTTCAGGTTACATACGCTTCAGGTTAAGAACTCCGCTAACCCAGAAATAATGCTTCAGGTTAAGAACTTTGCTTCAGGATAAGAACAGAAATTGTGCTCTGGCGGCGCAGCGGCAGTGGGAGGCCCCATTAGCTAGAGTGGTGCCTCAGGTTAAGAACAGTTTCAGGTTAAGAACGGACCTCCGGAACGAATTAAGTACATAACCAGAGGTACCACTGTATGATCAAAGAGGTTCATGAAAGGCTGGGAAACTAGACAAAAATGGGGGAAAGAGCCTTTGTATAATTGGGGGCTATGGATTCCTTCTGTTTCAGAAGTTGGGCACCTCCCCCACTCTCTGCTGAGGGCTTGTGCTCCTTTGGAGAACTGAAGATGCAGAGGAGACTGTTGTAGCTTTAAGAAATATTATTTATTCACATATTTACACCTTCAGTCTACGTGGAGGGACTCCAGTTCTTACAGCATGGTCATCTTAAGAGGGCCTTGTACCCCACAGCAGTGCAGCCCTGGAGTGCAAGACATCTCTCCCAGCCTGCCTTCAGCTAGCCTGCCCAAGATGGATCTCCCCCTTTGTTCTCCCTTTCTTCTTCCCAGCACACCTTGCTCAAAAGACTAGTATCTATTCCTCTGCCACCTCAAACACACACCCTGTCACCATGGCAACCTCTATCTGCCCAGGCCCAAGATTCCTCCCAAATGGGCCATCAACACCTTTTGTCATGTTAATGCCTCTATCCCAGGTGAGGTCCTAGCTTAGAAAGAAAGCTTAGCCTGTTTTTCCACTGGCCTCCAATCTTCCCTTCAATACTCAATCAAAATCCTATGATTATTAATTTCTAGGGTTTAGGGGGGGTTCCCCTCAAATCTATAACAGTACTAGGAAGTGAAAGCAAAAGGAATCCCAATGGCATAACAAACAAGGGTGGTTCTGTGTTGGGACCAGCTGCTTGCCACCACTCAGCCAGCTGAAGACACGCTTTCCAGCCCAACAAGGAGTGCAAGTCAGCAAGCTTCCGTAGCAACCAGCCAGTTGCCCTGGTGACAGAGCTGGCGACAGAGGCATGGAGGAAACCACCCATTGCACTGGCAATGTGTTTGCGCCTTCCTCTGCCTGTTTCTCTCTGTCCCCTACTTTCTTTTCCCCAGTTCTGCTGCCTTGCAATTGACCTCACCGTGCCTCTCCGACCTCTGATTTGGTCTTGCATCGTTTATTCACATGACTTTTTAAGAGGGAGAGAAACCATGAAAGCTGGTCCCCGTGTTATGCTAAGCCGATGCTCTGGTGTGTTTCCTCTCAGGGCAGCAAAGAGGGAGGAGGGCAGGCATGATTTGAACACCCTGCACCAGCAGCACACTTGCTCATTCCCAGTAAGCTATGTTTAGCACTGGCTTACTGTTCATGTGCATACCAGAATAAAGGGAAGACAACAGTACTGAGGCAGATGGACCAATGACTGGACTCTGTCTAAGACAACTTCTTATATTCTCATGTCCTCATGATGCTGGACACACGAATTTTAAATACACTTTTCCAATTTTCATTCCACTAATATAGAAGTATGTGTGTGTGCTTAATGTGTGACAGTCTCTTGTAAAAAAAACACACAGCTTCTGCCAGTTCATTCTTCAAATTCTGAGCTATTTTCTTTTTCTTTTTACAGTAATACAAGTCATTAATTTTCAGTGAAAATTTCAAAATTAATTTTCATTCTTAAGAAGAGAAGAAATAGTATACAAACGATAAAAAGCTTGCAACTCACCAAAGACCTGTAGGACCTTGATGAAGGATGCCTTCTCCAAGAAGGGCCCTTCCGGCCTCAGGTCCAGGGCTGCATGGCAGGTGACTTCCTCCCCATGGTCGTCCTGCCGAGCAGCTATGGTGTGAGTCACCACAACATCACTGGCTTCATTGTCACTGTGGTCCTCAAAGGTCTTCACATACAGCTCCTCCTTCCCTTTACGCAAGGTCACAGTGAGGTTCTGGATGGGGGCAACGCTGAAAACCCGGCATGTCAAGTTATATTCCTTACCCACCTCCATCATTGGCAATGGATCCAACACTATCTGCTCTGGAATCTCTGGAATGATATGTGGAAGCACATTGGGATGGGATGGTAAGAAAAACAGGCTCCATTTGAATAGTGGAAGGCTTGGTTTCTGGTGGGTGGGGCTTGTCCCTTCCGGGTGGGCTCCCTTAAGAGGGATCCTCCTCTTGCTTCTTGCCTCAGACTTGCCTCATGTTGCATTTAGTTTCTCTCATTATGTTATGTTGTTACAGTTTTCTCTCAGTTTATTATTAAAGCTTGCTTACATTTACATGAGCCACTTATTTCTCTCAAAGAAAAAGAAACTTTGCTGAGGGAAGGTGTGGAATGTCCTAAACTTGGGTGAGTGAGGAGATATTCCCAGTTTGCCAGGAGGATTGGTTTTGCTAATCCCCCTGCAGCTCCACAACAGGGATTACACGTGAATGGCAGCTGCTGCTGTTGAAATCCCACAAGTAGAGAAGGACCAGATCATGGAGGCCACATCCACACAATACATTTAAAGCATTACGATGCTACTTTAAACACTCATGGCTCCCCCCCCCCCAGAATTCTGGGAGTTGAACTTTGTTAAGGTTGCTGAGAGTTATTAGAAGACCCATCTCCCCCTCCAAGAGCTGCAATTCCCAGAGTTCCCTGGGCAGAGCAATTGACTGTTAATTTACCATAGTGGTGGGCTGCAGAGCTTTTGCCACAATAGGGAAATGCATGAGAAACAGGGGGTAATTGTTCAATGCACAATTGTATAACCTACCTATAAATAAATCAAAAAGAGTGCTCAATAAATAGCCAATATCTTTGTGCAAACAAATCAGGATGACTGTTCCATAAACACATCATCTGGAAGCCCACAGAATCTCCAGGAAGAGTAAAAACTCAAGGTGAAGGGACAGAAACAAAGGAGGGGTAGGCTGTTTTCTGTTTTACTTGATGATATTTGCTATTTGCCATTTCCATGACCCCAGGCTCCTCCTTAACCACTAGACATAGCCAGGTTCTGCCACCTGACATGCAAGGTGCCATCCTTAACCTTCCACTACTATGTCACCAGGATCCATCCCTGTTGACCCTCTGCATGAGGCCCATTCAGGCAATCAGGGAGTCAGGTTGGAGAGTCTAGGGTGGTCAAACACCCTACTTTACAGGGGGCAGTCCTTTAATTATGACTTTTAAATATTATTGGAAAGGTCCTCTGCTTACCTGGCTGCCTAGTCCAAGGCCAGCTTAAAGATGAAGAAGCTTAAGGAGGGAGAGCAGAAGGCACCTTGAAGTTGCCTCTCAACAGACAGGAGACTGAACTGGCCCACTATCCACAGACTCTCCATGATGTGAGCTGCATTAAATTTCTATTCAAGCTCAGGTCATTCTTTTTAAATGTATGCGTTTATGCAATTTTTATGCAAATCTCTGTCCCTCTTTGTCCTATTTTTTATGATGCATACAACAAAGGGCCACCAAAGCGGTCAGGAGATTACCCGCCAGATCCCAAGAACACTCCTTTGGAGTCAAAGGCAAGCATATTCACGCATATGAAGAAATGTGCATTTGAGCACCTCTCTTTGCTCCTAAGAGGCGACACACCTCAGAACTTTCAAATGGTGCTGCTCATGCTGGGATATGAGAAAGGAAGGGGTCTTCAGTTGTGGGGCATCCACTGCAATGCCATCCTCCCTTGGCCTGACACCGTTCATCTTGTTCAGTCTCTGAGGCCAAACTGGCTTGGATCTTGTAATTGCCTAGATCAGAGACTGCATAGGGGCAAGCCACTACAAGTTCCCTAGAGAAAAGGGAAAAGATGCAAACACCACATTTTGTTTTGTTTTTAAAATAGCTTTTGCTTCATAGCTACTTACGATACACCGTGATGTTTGTATGCACAGATCTGTGCTTTCCGTAACAGCTGAAGGAGCACTCTGCAGTGGGCGCCCACTCCGTGATGTTCACAAGCTGGAAGGCTGCCCAGCCGGTCCCATTGTCTCTCTTCTCCTTGATCAGAGATGTCTCCAAGCTTCCCCTGGCATCTGGTTCCTGACAGCTGGCACTGCAGTTCAGCCAGAGAGACCCACCATGCGCCACCACTGGGTTTTTCGGCCAAATGGTCACATAAAAAGTGTGCTGTTCAGCTCCTGAAATAGCGCACATGCTCACAAGCATTTTGTCAGGGAGTTGGCAAAAAAGAAGGAGGTCACACAGAGATTGACAGGGTCCTAAAACAGAGAAGATCTAATATTCCATGTCTTGGCAGTCTTTAAAATTCCTATCCCACACCCTCTTCCCTCTCCCTCCTTCATAGGATACTTCAAGAAAAGTATGATGCTCACTTTCTTCAAAAATGAAACTCAAAGCAGCTTGCAAAAAATTAACATTAAAACAAGGATAAAACAAGCTAAAATAGACATATGGCTCGTTCTTGTGTCGGCACCCATCGCACCTCCCTCAGAGGAGGCACATGGAGACAGATGTGGAATTCAGGGTCCAAATAGTCACTATGCTGGTACTGAAATTACTGAAGGATGTATAGGTCTAATTCTAAGAATTAGAGTTTGCTTACTTCTGATCAAACTTGCTTAGAATTGCACTCTCTGAAACTGTGAGCCTGTGCCTGAAAGACTGCGCCACTTCAAGGAATGTACAAGGAATGATGGGCACATTCTATTACAGAAGCACACAGCAGTGCTTGCCAACATCACTGGGAAAATTAGGTGTCAGTATCCAGACCCTGCAATCGCCCTGATTTTACTGGTACATCCCAGATTCACAGAAGCATCCCTGGCTTCCATTTGGATCTGGGAATGTCCTTCTTTCCCCCTCCAGAGCCGCCACCAAGTTCTGGGAGGAGAATGAACCAGCCGAGCATCTCCATGGCCACTGCTGCTGCCTCCTCCCTTTTGCAGCTTGTAGCGGCTGCTGGAGAGCAGGCGGAAGAGGAGAGGCTGCCACCGCTGAAATCCAGCCCCCAGTGACATGGTGGAACCAGCAGTTCCAACCCGCCTGCTGCAGGAGCCACCAGCATGATGGTGCTGCAAGAATGATCTCCCCACAGGGGCTGTCCTCACCTCCCTCGCACACTGGAGCCCAGCAGAGGAGAGGCCCAGCGATGCTGCTGCCACCGCTCCTCCTCTCCATCACTTCCGCCCCTGGGTCAGACCTGATCTGGGAGTGGAGCTGCACCCTGGCGGCACTAGGCCAGCATAGGGGAAGCAGCCTCCGCAGCTCCCTGGTGCACCATAGACCAGCAGAGGAGAGGTGCTCCTTCTCCCTTTGATGTCCTGGATCCATAGGTAAGAATGTTGGTGGGTATACACTATAAAGGAAGGGTTATACCGGTAATACTGACCTACCTTCAGGGCTGGCCCAAGGCAGTATAGCACATGAGGTGAGCCACAAAATGGCATCCTTCCCACTAAGGAAGAAGGGGTGAGTGAAGATCTACATCAAGAACAAGTGGGGAATAAAGAGCCACATCGGGATCTGCTGCCCTGTGGATCCTGCCACCTGAGATGGTTGCCTCACCTTGCCTCATGGGTGGGCCCGGCCCTGCTTACCTTGCAGACTACAGTCTCTGGGTGTACTCAACAGAAGTATGCATCAAGGCAGCCTAAATTCTGCAACAAGGAAAGCTGAATTATGTGACCTACATATATTACGCAATTTAAGCAAATGTGTGTAGCTTCTTCTAACTGTAGGGTTGCCATACATCCAGTAAACCCTGGACATGTCCTCTTCTGGGTGCCCAATATGCCCATCTGGGGGGATTTTACATTTTTAAGGAAATGTCTGGGGTTTTTGCTTGGTAGCGGCTTGCATTTGGGGCTTGAGCTGCTCTGCACGCCACGGCCATTGCCCACCCGAGCCAGGGCTCGGACTGTCCTCTATTTTGCTCTCCAATATGTGGTAACCCTACCTAACTTTCACTCCCCAGCAGGCCCATGCAGAACTTGTCTGAGGCCCAGGGTGGGAGTCCCAAGTCAACTGGGAGGTGCAGGCCATTCTTGGCATGACAGTGTAAGTCTGGCAGGCCTCTCATACCCCCCCAAGCTGGTTAGTCCTCTGAGGCCTAAGTAAGTGTACAGATCCTCCCAGTGTCCCTATATTGTTGTTGTTGTTGTTTAGTCGTTTAGTTGTGTCCGACTCTTTGTGACCCCATGGACCAGAGCACGCCAGGCACTCCTGTCTTCCCCTGCCTCCCGCAGTTTGATCAGACTCATGTTGGTAGCTTCGAGAACACTGTTCCACCACCTCGTCCTCTGTCGTCCCCTTCTCCTTGTGCCCTCAATCTTTCCCAACATCAAGGTCTTTTCCAGGGAGTCTTCTCTTCCCATGAGGTGGCCAAAGTATTGGAGCCTCAGCTTCAGGATCTGTCCTTCCATTGAGCACTCAGGGCTGATTTCCTTCAGAATGGATAGGTTTGATCTTCTTGCAGTCCATGGGACTCTCAAGAGTCTCCTCCAGCACCATAATTCAAAAGCATCAATTCTTCGGCAATCAGCCTTCTTTATGGTCCAGCTCTCACTTCCATATATCACTATCTCCATCCCTAGCTCGCAGTAAATCCAGGAATGGAAAGATCTGCCAATTTTGGTTCTCTCGGTTTTTCAATTTTCAATTTTGTTTGCCACATTTCTGCAGCAATTTGTGATGGTTTTAAAATCCTCATGAAAATTCTTCAGCATTTTAGTGTGAATTTCTCCTAATAAACACATTTTTCTATGCAGTTTTGACTAATGTACACAGTGCTGCTAGCAATTCCTCCTACTATAATGATGTTTTTATATTATATTTTCACCAACATATCCAAAAGAACTCAGGGCCCAGGCAGGTTCGTATGAGGGAATAGGGTCTTTCAGATAGCTTGGACCTCAGCCATATAGGGCTTTGTAGGTCATAACCAGGACAGTTTGAAATGTGCCCGGAAACAGACTGGTAGTCAGTGGAGTCTACAGTTTTCAGTGAATGCCTTTGACCAGGGATCAGCAAACTTTTTCAGCAGGGGGCCAGTCCAATGTCCCTCAGACCTTGTGGGGGGCTGACTATATTTTTTTTGGGGGGGATGAATGAATTCCTATGCCCCACAAATAACCCAGAGATGCATTTTAAATAAAAGCACACATTCTACTCATGTAAAAACACGCTGATTCCCGGACCGTCCACGGGCCAGATTGAGAATGTGATTGGGTCAGATTTGGCCCCCGGGTCTTTGTTTGCCTACCCATGCCTTTGACGCTTTCAGGGCACATCCTATTTTGGGTGATTCTAATTTTTAATTGTAAATTTTAAAAGAGTTTTAACCCATATTTTAAATTGATGTAACATGCCCAGGGACCTTAGGGTGAAGGGCGGGTAAAAAATAGCAACAACAGTAACAGACACAGAGCAATAATTTAGATACGTCTCTGTCCTGGGGTGCTTTCAAGCTAAACTTTGACACAAGCATGATAGCAGAGAGCAGGGAGGAAGACATACAGGGGAAGCATATGCATTCCATTCAGTTATATATAGTTGTGTCAAAGAGATACACAGCGGTGTGTGATGTATGTGTGTGTATACAATGATCAGATGCGTAAGAAGAGCCCTGAGGCTGGATCAAGCCAAAGCATCCTGTTCTCCAGTGGCCAACCAGGAGCCCCAAGGGGAAGCCCACAAGCAGCACCTGTGGGCAAAAGGAGAGGGTTTCTACACCTTTAATAGTCAAAAAGCTGCCACCTGTCAAAATGTTCTGCCAAAGGTAGAGGAGCCCTGCTGTTCTCCTTTGCATCTAGTTGTGGGAATGCAACAAGAGGCAAGTAAATTGTTGCAAGGGTCCCTGAGTCTACAGCAGTGATGGCTAACCTTGACACTCCAGATGTTTTGGAACTACAACTCCCATCATCCCTAGCTAACAGGACCAGTGGTCAGGGATGATGGGAGTTGTAGTCCCAAAACATCTGGAGTGTCAAGGTTAGCCATCACTGGTCTACAGGATATGGCAAGGGAGCCAGAACCCCACAATCATGACTTTCCTCCCCTCCCTTTCAGAACCCTGTCTTTCAACTCTGCCCATAGTAGGCATCGCTTGAATTGAGACTTCTTTGTTTTTGATGCTGGGGTATGGGAAGTAAGAATGTTTTATTTATTTTTTGCCCCTGACCATATGCAGAGTATCTCTCACGCACTGCTGAGTACCGCAACCATCCTCCGTGGAATGAGAATTAAACTTCAGAACTCCATTCTAAGAGCCAGAGAAAAAAACCTCAGGGCAGACTATGATCCCAGTGGACACTTTACCCAGACATCCCCTGGAAGAGAACCCAAAGCACCTCTGGGAAGGCGCGCACACACACACAATTTTCGTAAACAGCGGGAGGTCTTCTTACAATCAAGCAGTATATAAATTGTGGTAAATAAATGCAATGCTTAAACCATCAGTTGAAAGAGCTTGAAACAAAAGCTTTCCTCACTGGTTCACTTTATACTATACGCCAAGAAGAACGAGTCTTATCGTTTCCCAATGAAAGCCGGGGGGGGGGGGAATGCAGGATGCAGCATTAGAGGATGGTTTACAAGGGGGGGGGGGGCGGGGCGGCCGCAAGCTGTCTGGTCACAGGCACGTGCCGAGTCCCTGTAAGATATCTAGACAGAGATGCCAGTAAAGTCCCCAGTAATTGCGCGCGCGTACACACACACACACACACACACACACACACACACACACACACACACGGCTGGAGAATGACCTCGTTGTTTCTAGCCTCGCACAGCCCAGGCGAATTCATCCAGCTGCATCCATCTCAGCAGATTCCATCAGTGGCAAGGAAAGGCGAGCCTCCCCTCCAAGCCCCCTTGCTTTTGTCACCAGCTCCCCGAGAAGCCCATCGCCATAGACTGGAGGAAAGGAGCGCATCGGTCGAGACCCTTACCTGCCAGCCCCAGAAGCAGCAGCAGCAGGAGGAGGAGGAAGCAGGAGCCGAGCAAGAGATGTCCGAGTTTCTGGGTCTTCATGGCTGAGAAAGCAAAGCTGAGCTGGAGAGAGAAGCCTAGAGAGCGGAGGGGGGAGAAGGCGGGGGGGCCCCTCTGGATTGGTTTAGCGTTGCTAACTTGGTATCTAGGGAAGAGGCGGCACAGAAAGCAGCAGAAGCTGGAGACCTGCTGTTCTCGGGGGCCAGAAGCTGCGTGTTTCTCTTGCCACCCGCCTCAACTCCTCAGGAAGAGACCCGGCCCCAGACCATCAGCAGAATGGTCCACCCATTCCTGCATCCCATTTCCCATTGTCGGCAGCGTGATGGATGCCACAGATGGAGGTGGGGCGGGGAAATGCAGGACCCCCGCTCGGATTGCCACAAGCACAAATGGGTCACCTGAAAAAATGGGCAGAAGCCCACCTGCAGTTGAGTAGTCTTCCGGGTGCGGGTTGTGAACGGCACAGAGGAAGAGAGAGAGCGAGAGGGAGAAAGAGATGGGGTGCTTGAGATCTTGATGGAGGAGTCAGAGAACTTGTTTGCACAAACCTCGTGCTATTCCAGCAGGGGGAACTGCCTGACTGCAGGTCTTGAGCCTTCCTGGATCAGCACCTCCCTCTTAAAAAGCCATGCGAGCAACAGAGCAGAGGTGTAGGGGGATGAGGTTAGGGGAGGCCGCCAACCCCGGGCACAGTTCTGCAGGTGCACAAGGCAGTTGTGAGCTGTTGTGTCCTTTTCAGCCCCCTTCCAGCTGGAGGGTGCCTGAGAAGGACACAAACAGCTCACGGCGCTCTGCCAGTCCAGCGCCTTTCTTTCGAGTCTCACAAAGTGATGCTGGGCTCACAGGGTGCCATGAATGCACCCCTCAAAGCCAACTGGCCAGAGCGTGGGGATCGGTCTGGAGGTGTGCCCCCACCCCAAGGCGTGCCCCGCCCCCATGGTGCACTGTGAGTGCCCTGGCATGCACTTGCCCACCCGGGCACCGGTGGGGAACACTCTGCCACTGCAACAGGAAGATAATTTGGGGGACGGCACAGGAGAAGCAAAGTATATTTCTAGGTGGGTGAGCTGTTTCCAGGGGTGAGTCTACTATGAAACTAATGAAGCTTAAGCTTAGTCCACATTGTTTATCAATTTTGGGTCTAGGAGAACCAATTTGAGGTGCACAACACAAATCTTTCTATGATGCATCATGCATGAATGTAACAGTTCTCTAATTTTCATCCCCTGCCCCATAACTTGAAAACTATAAGGCATAGGCAAGAAAACTATAAGGCATAAGATTTTTTTATTCACACTTTGACATGTGAGATAATACAGTAATTTTATTCAACATTTGAGATGTAATAGTTGGTTTTTTTAAAAAAAGGTGGTGCTCTGTCATAGAACAACCCCATTGTAGAAGAGAACAGTGGCTACCCAGACCTTGTTTCCCCATTACAGATCAAGCTTCAGGGCCCCTGAAATGTAGGTCTGCCACTGGCTGTGTCACACACCTCTGAAGAAAAATAGCAGTATATCTTAATGACAGGGGTCCAGCAATTGGGGAAGGGGGCAAGTGAGGGGAAATCTCCTGCGGGGGGGCATGTGCTCCCTTGCCTCTCTTCTGGCACTACCCATACTAAAAGGGGCCCTTCTTCCTGCATGGTGACAGCTGTCCTCAAAATGGGAAACTCCTTGAGCAGACACCCTTTTTCCTGCTTGTTACTTGCCAGGTGCGGTTTGCACAAAAGGAATATGATAATGATGATGAAGGTGGTGAGGATGATAATGGTAAGTTCATCAATATGGTGCATACAAGACTTGACAGAATAACATTCCTCCTTCAGGAGGAGGGGAGGGTATTAACTGGATGGATTGATGGATGAATATAAGTCAGATTTTTCAATCTAAACTTCAGCAGATTTTGCAATCTAAACTTTAACATTGTCTATCAAAGGAGAGGCAAGGGTAATGAGACAAACAAAAGCAGTTATATGTACTTAAGCATTGTATCAGTTGTGGTAAGGACACAGAGGGTCTCTCAATATATTTGTTTCTTTTTATATATATTTTTTTAAAATACTCACAATTTACTGTGAAACAAGTGACTCACTGTGTCCTTACCACAACTGAAACAATGCTAAAGTATGGGATAATCAACATCATATAACCAACATGCATGAAGGGGTTAAAGTTATAGAGTAAGCTGCCCTGCCAGGCTTAGCAAGTTCATTCCCCTTCACCATGGGAGGAAGGTAATCAAGCCTATTGTTCCTGCCCAGTCTACCTGAGAAGCTAAGGGTGTGAAGAGGTCTGAGCTGGTTGCTCCAAGCTCAAAACACATGACTCTTAAAGGTAAAGGTAAAGGGACCCCTGACCATTAGGTCCAGTCGTGACCGACTCTGGGGTTGCGGCGCTCATCTCGCTTTATTGGCCGAGAGCCGGCGTACAGCTTCCAGGTCATATGGCCAGCATGACTAAGCGCACGGAAACGCCGTCTACCTTCCTGCTGCAGCCGTACCTATTTATCTACTTGCACTTTGACGTACTTTCGAACTGCTAGGTGGGCAGGAGCAGGGACCAAGCAACGGGAGCTCACCCCGTCGCGGGGATTCAAACTGCCGACCTTCTGATCAGCAAGCCCTAGGCTCTATGGTTTAACCCACAGCGCCACCCTCTTACCAAAGGACTCTTACCAGCTTTTAATGTCTTCCTATACCAATAATTTAGGCACCTTCACCACTGTAACTAAGCAAAGTTCTCCTGCCTGTGTTTTCTGAATGCTGTGTAGAAAAGCACATGAACCTGACCTTTGGAGAGTTTGTAAATAAACCATTTTTTGTAAGTAAACCATTTTTTAATTTAATTAAATAAATTCTTATGCTAAACTTATTTAATTTAGCATAAGAAAAGTGTGGTCTTTTCAATAAACCAGCAAGTATGGGAGTTGCAATTCAGCAACATCTGGAGGGCCAAAAGTACCTCACACCTGGCGTAGCCAATGCCTCTGCTGTAGCAAATGCTGGTTATGAATCTACATTTGGGAAGTAATCCCTTGTGACCAAGCAGGAGGAAGCTTGCTAGGGCCAAGAAAAGACCCTGCAGCACTGATATGTTCCTAGGTCTCCAGCCTTGAGATTCACAATGCATGGATGACAATGACGTTTAAGGGCAAAGTCCACCTGCCCCATGGATATCTCTTGTTCCCAAAGGTGCAAGGTACATCTTCAGCTTGGCTAAGTGATTAGATACTTTAGCTCAGAAACTGAAAGGAAAGATGCAAGATGTAACTTGGGAAAATCCAGCTCTGGAGCAGAGCCAAATGACATGCTCCAATAAACCCATTTTTAAAAATAACTTTCTATGGTTTTGATCAGTTTGATCAGCATCCTTTTAAAAGTGTTTAAACTGATAAAGATGTTCTGGCTGCGGTTCTGCATCAGCTTTGTGCTTTAAAAAAATATTCCCCTTCTCAGCTGCTATTTGCCTTCAAGACAAATTGCAGCTAAAACAGGGGTTTTTCAGGCAGAAATTGGCATGGAACCCAGATCCAGGAATCCCCGTGGCCACTTTTTTTTCAAAATAAAAGTAGCCAGTTTAAGCACATTTTAAAGGTGGGTTGATTGTGATGCGTCATTTGGATTATGCAGATGGCGCACAGGCGTGGTTTTTTTTTTTTTTCAATTGTTTTTAACTGTTTTGTGTGTTGTGAGGGAGGTTATTCGGCTGTTTCTGTTTGTGTTTTTATATAGTAATTTTATCTTGTAAACTGCCCTGAAACTTCGGGTATAGGGTGGTATATAAATTTAACTATTATTAATAATAATAGCCTGAGACAGGACCTTTGTGGTTTTGGTACACTGGTGCCTATGATGCTCCCCTCACTTATCTCCTTACTTGGCATAAAGTGTGATGATTTTTATCTGTCTGGTAAAAATTGTTATTTTTTCCTGAGTTTTGTGCCAGCTCCTGCAGCCAAGCTGGTGCCAAATGTATTGCTCTGCTTTCCTTTGGACCACATCAGTTAAGCTGATCTTTTCTGGGCAGCCCAGGACCTCCATGACCTCACATGGCTTGTGAGGTCACTTCAGTGCTGCTAACACAGCCAATACAATGTGGGAGGCAGCAGTTACGGGCTACCAGTCTCTGCAGCATTCTCCAGCAGTTCCTCTTCACCCCTGGAGACTCGCTCCATTGTCTCTCAAGACGGATGGATGCCAACAGCAACAAAAAAATATTGGGTTTTTAATGGCTTTTGAATAAGTTTTCAGTGGTTAACTTTTAAACAAGCCCAGAGGATTCTACTATTTGTCTTAATTGTTCTGTTGTAAATTGGTTTAAAATAGGTTCTATGCCACCTTGGAAATTTTGTGTTGAAAGGCAGGATAAAACAATATTGAACAATGGGATAAATGTCTGCTGCTGGCCCCTTCCATTCTCTCACCTCAAGCTGTGTACTGGCTTCCTGTGCTTGCAATTGCTTTTTTGTGTGGCAGGTGCTTCTCAGATGGCTTATTCTATAATCCTTGGCATGCTTGCAGAAAGCTCCATTCAACTCAATGAGAGTTACTTATGCGTAAGCATGCACAAGATTATGCTCTTATAGTCTGATTGGGAACAAGTGGCTGCAAGGGTTATTCCTAACAGCAGTCTGCATCTCAGTAATAGTAATAATAGTCTGGGCACATGGGGGCAGTTTCAGCCTGCACTTGATGGTGCCAGATGGTTGCAAAGAGCCTTTTTTGGGAGGCGCGCAGGCATGCTATTTCAAATTTCAACCCTAAAGCACACTCTTCAATCACGTAAAGATGAACTGCATCCCCCTCCCAAAAAACCCACCCAGAGAAGGGGGCATGGGTGTAGCCAGGGGGCAGCTGCCTCCCTAAATATAAAAATACCTAAGTGACCAATCCTGCCGCAGATAGCTTGGTTCTGCCCCCCCAATAAATCCTTGGTACTCCCATGGAGAGAACCCTGTTATATTGTGGGAATATCCGTTATGAACAGATAGGAATTTGGCCAAGTATGTACTCTTACTGAACTGTATAGTTATTTTGAAACAAATTTGGGGCTGTTCCCTTCACTGAACTGTAAAGATGTTTGGGCACAACTCCTCAGGGACAAAGGAGCTGGTTTAATTTAGGGTTCATCCACCTTTTTGCTTGATCCATCTTTTGATGCACGGATTAATTCCCCCGGACCTGAGACTTTTTCTTGTTGCTCCATGACTGGGCCTTGTGAAAATCTGAGCGTACCTGCTGAACTGAAGCTCTGTTAAGTGAAATTTCGGATTTCCCACACACCTGATAAGATCCAATTCAGCAGGTAAGATTGGATTTTTGCAAGGCACAACTACGAAAGACAATAAAATTTATTGGGAAATTTATTGGCACACAATGTGATCAAAAGACAGGTCAAGTGAAACTATGGGTGAACCCATAGTGTCTCCCTCATTTGTGCTAGTTAGGTGTTATGAGTTACATCCAGGCAGAGATCCATTTTCAACCCCTTTTCTACCAAGCACTTGGGGAATTATCACGGACCCTAATTTAAAAGGGCACACACACATTTTTTTAAACAAAGCTACAAGGGGTGGGGGGTTGCAGCTGCCCAGCAACAATCAGTTGTTCTGGGCAGCAGACTGAGCACCTGGTGACAGTCTCCCTGTTACTGTGAGATGCATAGTATTTCTGCTTAAATTATAGTAATCTCCACACATAAGGAGACCAAATGTGAAGAAGTGTAGGGTGGCTTTATACTGCTATAGATTTGTGCGGGGGGTGGGGTGGGGCTAAATGGTAGGATTTTGATTATTTGAAGTGAAGTGTAAGTGGGTTCCCACGAGGCAAGACACAGTGATAACAGCAATAACCTTTATTGAACTACATAACTGGGAAACAGGGGCAAAGCAACTGCTTATATACATTCCTGGAAGCCTGGGCCACTCCCACTCCCAACATGATTGGCTGTTTAAACTCCCAAACTGCGAATCATGACACAGCGTTCAAGGGCCAATGGCAGAGGTCAAAATCCTGAAATGTTCTGTGATTGGACAACATGTATTAAATCAGAACACAGAAGCTCAGAATCCTTAGTCCAAACTCAAGCTCAGGCAAACACAGACCACTGAATACATTACCCCAAGTATTGTAGGGACAACCGGAGGTCGGTGGGAAAGTACAGGCTAATTTTCCTTTCCAAGTCAGGGACTAATCTGTGAAAGAGGCATTAACATGTTGCGTTTATATGTTGTGTTTATATTTTGTGATCAAATACTAGATAATATGTTAGAAACGAGGATATTTTGTTGTTGTTGTTGTTTGTTTAATGTTTAATATGATTGTCCTATATAATAATCTTGCTGTGTCCCTGCGTCCAACTTCAACTTTCTGTGTGTCACGGAAGTGCGCTACTGCGCATGTCACACAGGGACGCAGAGATTGGAGCAGGGATTGGAGAGGGGGGCGTGTCCGGAAGGCAGCGGCGGCGCACGCGCGTTCTCAGTTGCGCCAGCGCCGCTGCCTCGCACAGACATGGCGAGGCTGCCGAGGCCCACTGCGGGGGGAAGCGGCACGAAGCGCCGCTCCCGCCGCCGCCTTTACTGCTCGCCAAAGCGCGGGGGAAGCCGGCCGCACACCTCGAGCGGAAGCTCATACCAAGAAGAAAGGCGCTGCTGCCTCGCACGGCTCGCCGTTGTCCTCTCAGGCAGGGGAAGCCGCTGCTGGAAGCCGAGCCTGGCGGGGAAGGGGCTGCCGGGGACCCTCTCCGCCCCTCCTCCGAGAGGTAGGCCGGGCGCTTGGCAAATCTCTCCCTTTTTTTGCAAGCTCGCCTTGCAAGTGTGTGCGTGGGAGGGAGAGAAGGAGGCTGAGCGGAGCTCCGGAGAGCAGCTCTCAGCCCCCGCCCGGGTGAGCCCCGCGGTGTCTCCTCGGGAGTAGAGCTGCGACAGAAGCAGGAGAGCCAGGATCGGGGCTGCAACCATCGCTCAGCAGCAGCAGCGGAGGAAGAAGAAGACTGAGCGGAGGGGCGAGAATGCCGCGCGCTCTCCTCTCCCTCAGCCCGTCCTTCCTTTTCTTTCTTCCTCCTCCTCCCCTCTTCGCTCTCCGCTGCTCCGTCGCCTGCCGCCCGTGTCCTTCCTGCGCGCCCGCCTTGGCGGGGAGGGGAAGGAGGGACGGACGGAGCGGCCCAGCAGGGAAGGAGGGCTGCTGCGCGCCCTGCCCGGGAGAAGGCGAGCCAGCCGCGCGGACCTTTCCTCTTCCGGGACGCGCGGCGCGGAGCTCCCTCGGACGGATCGAGGGGAAGGAGGGCGGCGGGGTTTAAAAGGAAAAGGAGGGTGGCCGCCGCTCCCCCCATATAATTTATAGCGCCCGTTATCTTAACGGGCTTAATTTACTAGTTTAATTATAAAACCCAATAAAAATCTTTTTAAAAGAAAGAGGCATTAATATGACAAAAGGTGTTGATGGCCCATCCGAAAGGAATCTTGAGCCTGGGGAGACAGAGGTTGCCATGGTGATGGGGTGTGTGTTTGAGGTGACACAAAAAGAGAGTCTTTTGAGCAAAATGTGCTGGGAAGAAGGGCAAGATAAAAGACTAGGATCCATCTTTGGTAGGTTGGCTGAAGACTGGAGAGATGGCTTTGACTCCAGGGCTGCACTGCTGTGGTGAACAAGCCCCATTTGAAAGGACTGTGTCTCTACCGTGTCTCAATTCTCCAAAGGAACACAGGCCCTGTGTGAGTGCCTGAAACCCCATAGACTCTTGCTATTGCTTGACAGAGAGTAGGGCTGGCAGATGGGGAATTTCAGCCAGTGCAGCTTTGCTGCCATTCCAGCAATGACAGAATCACAACTGCAGCTTTTGCCAGCCTGCTGCCCTCCAGATGTTTTGACTTCCCTCCCTCCAGACTTTCTATCAGCCCAGCCTAGAAGGTGCCCGGCTGGCAAAGGCTGTACATATGGAGCGGTATCTCAGTTCAGCTGCAGGAGGGGTGACTGGCAGAATGAAGGAATCAGGAGAATGAAGAAAGCAGAGAAATAAACATTGGAAGTTGGAAGGGAGGCGGTTGATCCTGGTAGACAAGTGTAGGATGGATGTAGGGTACATAACTGCCACTGCACAGCCCCGCTGTCTTCTCTTTTTCATGCATGGCAACCCAGTCCCCCAGGTCTCTTTCCTTTGGTGACCCCCTTCCCCACTAGGCACTGGAGAGCTCCAGTAACTTCCTCCAGGCTGTGTGCCACACTGTGCCACTTTTGTGCCTGCTGGAGGTGGCCCTTGACCTATTTGAGGCAGCAGGAGCATGACTCACACGCGTGGGGACTCCAAAGCAAGTGAGGAAGAGATTAAGGGGCTGAGTGCAGCCGCCTCCAACCTCATGACTTTGTGATATCTTCCCTGCTAATCCCACCTTGCTTTCCTTTCAGTTCACTCCAGACAAAAGGGAATTAAATTGGTGTGGGTGGGTGAGAGAGAGAATTTTCTCTTTAAGCACAAACCTGCAGCAGCAGAGCGTATGCTATTGCCACCCAGGGCAGGTCTGTGACACGCAGGACGCACAGGAGCCGGGGCCCAGAGGGAGCCCAATGGGGTTTTACCAGCCCTCCCTCGTGTGCCAGAGCCCAGCAGAGGAGAGGGACAGCAACATTGCTGCTGACTCTCCTCCTCTCCCACCCCTGGGTCAGGCCTGACCCGGAGTGGAGCTGCGGCCAGCTGGTGGCACTGGACCATCACACAAGGAAGCTGCCTCCACAGCTCCCTTGGAGGCCCTGCCTAGGCACCGCTTCCTGCCCCATAGCTCTAGCCTTGATGGGGAAGCTTGTTGTGGGGGCGCCTGGTTGTGCCCTCTCAAAAAATGCATCCAGGGCCATGACCCCTACAGCCCCTCCACGCTACACCACTGCAAACCTGATACTCTTTTCCCATGTGCCAGGGAGGTGACAGTGCCAAGCAGACTCTGTGTAAACATCTTTCATCTGTAATCTGCGCTCTTCCTACTCCTTGTATCACATTCTCCTCCTACTTGCCCATACTGTTTGCCTAGGTACTCCTGATAAGTGAGGGCCCACCAAACTAGAAATAATATTATTCGTGTATTTAAGGTTTGTCAGGTTTTTAAAAACAAACAAATAGATTTGCAGGTGAGCACCCACTCTCCCCTGAATTGGATCAGGATTGTGGGGAAGCAAAGTGTTAAATTCTGCCACAGTCCTGATACACCACACCTATCTGAAAAAGCAAAACAAGCAGACATATAAGATCCAAAGTTGTCTATTTGCTTTTTACACCATCTTCAAAAACATTCAAGATGCTTCGTAGAGGTGCAGAATTCACTTTGAGGCATTTCAAAGTAGGATATTAATATATCTTCCCCCTTTCTTTGAAAAGGACCCTTATGGCTAAGAATAATTCAGCACAGGGATGAGTGGAACCCATGTGTAGAACCCATGAACAGGTTTTTCAGTGCAAGTACATCTATTACACACATACTGAGAAGATGTACCCAATCCGAGTCTTCAAGAATCCACCCTAATGTAAGACTCTCAGAAGTGATGAGGACCATGCAGATTTTGTGCTAATCCTACACTGAAACGCTTTATACAAAATAATTCTGTAATTTGCAAAAAAAAAAAAAAAACCCACCAAAAAAACTCACAGATTTTTAAAATAGCTTTTCCTACATAGGTTCCTACATTCCCACTCACTTTATGTTCAAGATCAGTGCTGTTTCTAGAAAAAGAGGTGCCAGAGCTCACCATGAACACCTCCCTTGTTCTCTTGCCATGGCAATGGCGCCTACCTGGACGGTGCCAGAACTGAGTTTCGGTGAGTTCCAGCTGAGAAAAAGCCATTTAAGAGCAAATGTTTTGGTCATACATCGCTCCAGTGGATGGTGGGGTGCGACAACTCTCAGGTGTGGTGTAGTGGTTAGAGTGTTGGACCAGGAACTGGGAGACCAGGGTTCAGATCCTCACTCAGCCATGAAACTCCCTGGGTGACCTTGGGGCAATCACTTTTTCTTAGCTTAACCTAATTTACAGGGTTGTTGCAAGGATAAAATGGGGAAGGGAAGGACTGTGTATGCCATCTAGACTCCTTGGAGCAAAGGTGAGATATAAATGTAACAATAAAATAAAATTTTAAAGTGGTGGTCTCACTGACCTGTGGCCACTGACCAAAATCTTCCAATAAAGGTACTGCATAACCTTGGCTCTGTCACCTTAGTCTTGTACTAGTATGAAGAGGGGTGAAGCAGTGACACACCTTTGAGAATTGGAAGTTGATATTTTTCAGAAAGAATGTGGCATGTGCCTTGGCTTGCTTGCATGAGCCTGGAGCAAGACATGCTGCAGCATGAGGTGGAAGAGCAAACTGCATCCCAGATTTGGTGTTTGGAGGCAAGTCCTTCAACCACATCATGATTTGGCCTGCCCTTGCGTGGAGCACACTTGTCCAGACTTTAAAGAAGTTAGCAAACCACTTGGGATCCCGAGTTCAGGTTTGTGCAGAGGGGTAGGGACAGCCAGTTTCTCTTGCCCCAGGCCTTGGAGGATGAAGGCGGCTGAAGAGCCCTGCCAAACTTACGCTGTCATGGCAAGAACATCCCATGCCAGAACACCCCAGCTGACCACGGACTTAATGGGAAAAATGCCCCTGCTGGTCCATATGCACTGCAAGGCTTCAATAGTAACATATGAAGCTGTGTTACTGTGTACTAGTGTGTAGCTAGATCAGATTAGGTGGTGGCATCTCATGAACAAGACTCCTGTTCCAGGTCTCAGACAAGCTCTGCTCAGGTCTGCCTGAGTTTCTCGAACATCTGGGTGCAAAGGAGGTTCTGGTGATAGCAGCCGTATCCTAGTCTGACCTGCTAAATTGCTGTGATCTGCTCAGGGACCTTATGGTGAAGGGCAGTGATAAATCAAATGAAGGAAAACAGTAAATATAGACTTGTTCCCCTTTTACATGACTGAGTCGAAGTCATGCACTGTAGCAGTGGGGCAAGACAAATAGGACATAAAAAGCATCACTGCTTTAAAGAGGATGTTGACAAGCTGGAATGTGTGCAGAGGAGGGCAACCAAGATGATCAAGTGTCTGGAAACCAAGCCTTATGAGGAACAGTTGAAGGAGCTGGATATGTTTAGCCTGGAAAAGAGGAGATTGAGAGGAGATATGATAGCCATCTTCCAATATCTCGAGGTCTGTCACATGGAACAAGCTTGTTTTCTCCTGCTCTGGAGGGTAGGACTTGAAACAATGGCTTCAAGTTGCAAGAAAGGAGATTCCGACTAAACATCAGGGAAAAATTTCTGACAATAAGAGCTGTTTGACAGTGGAATGGTCTCCCTTGGGAGGTGGTGGGCTCTTCTTCCTTGGAGGTTTTTAAGCAGAGGCCGGATGGATGGTCATGGAGGCTTTAGTTGAGATTTCTGCATTGCAGGGGGTTGGACTAGATGACCCTTGGGCGTCCCTTCCACCTCTACTATTCTATGGGCAAGCAAGGCATTCCCCATCTTATATTCATGCAGCTGGTTGTAGACAAAGCTTCTGAAATATGAGAGGTCCTTAAAAACAATGAATGGGTGGCACATCATCCAGACAGCTACTGTGTCACTTGGACATCTGATTGGTGCACCTCCAGGAGAAGGAAGAGAGCAGTGGAGAGAAATAATGCTAT
Source organism: Darevskia mixta (assembly GCA_034641385.1). NCBI lineage: Eukaryota > Metazoa > Chordata > Lepidosauria > Squamata > Lacertidae > Darevskia > Darevskia mixta. The sequence continues at coordinate 1,601,039 of JAWWNH010000067.1, read as the reverse complement.
TGGCTCCCCCCCCCCCCCGGGTGTCAGGCTCAAGACCGTCTGATTGTGATTCCAGCTTGTGTTACTTTTTTTAAAAAAAGGTTCACAGTACTTTTCCATGTACAAAATGCTTCATAGTTGCTTTATGACTCATAGCTCATTGCTTCTGTATTGGATGTTCATAAAACACAAGTTGTGCAGTAGTCTTTATCACTGTGACAAAGCTTTTTCGACTTATTTAGCTTGACATTTGTTCTGCCCTCCTGGGTTCTATTTAGAAGCTGCACGCACCCAGACCAGATAGTAGATGAGAATGCCCACCAGCAGGAGAGCTAGCATGGCTATAGAAGAAGCAGCTACAATTATAGCTGTGCAGGATTCTGAAAGTGAGAAGAAACATAAGAGAAGAAGAAAGCAGGGAGGCGGGGCAAGCAATGTCCCTAAACATCAGTAAAGGTAACAGGCAAACTAAATCAGCAGTGGGGAGCCTGTGGCCCTCCAGATGTTGCTGAAATGCATCTCCCATCAACCCCAGCCAGCATGACCAAGAGAGAAGGTTGATGGGAGTTGTAGTCCAACAACATCTGGAGGGCCAAAGGTTCCTCACCTCTGATCTAGATCCAAGGGAGAGAAAAAACACAAACATTCATCATATCGCCCAACTTAGGTCAAGGTTCTCTGAACAAATTGATGAACAAATTAATGAACAAATTGAATACTTCAGTTTCAATGTGTTCAACAAACTTGGGGTCACAGTTCTCAAACAGTAAATTCAATGTCACTTTATGTCCCACAAAATTAGCTCTGAACATGCAGTGAATTTAGGGAACGCTATTGCTGAATGGGCATATCTGATTATATGTCAGCATCAACTTTCAGTACCTGAAAAGTTACATTGTACTTTGGAGGTTGCCCTCCAAAAATCTGCTCTTTAAAGCTGAAGCACAACAAAAGGCAATTCAGATTTCCTGCAGATTGCCATTTACTCTGATTTAGCTTTAAAGAGTGGGTTTTCACAAGGAATACTAATACTAATACTAATTTTATTATTTATACCCCGCCCATCTGGGCGGCTTACAGAATATATAAAACATAATAAAGCATCAAACGTTAAAAACTTCCCAATTCAGGGCTGCCTTCAGATATCTTCTAAAAATTATGTAGTTCTTAATCTCCTTGGCATCTGAAGGTTCCACAGGGCAGGCGCCACCACTGAGAAGTCCCTCTGCCTGGTTCCCTGTAAGTTTGCTTCTCACAGTGAGGGAACCGCCAGAAGGCCCTCGGAGGAGGGGAAAGCTCTGGAGCAACTCCCGCCCACACAAAGAGTGCTTGGACATGGAGCTGTGCCTGGAAAGTGTGGAGGGCAGGTAAGTGGCTGCCAGTCTGAACAGCAATTACAGAACATGCTGGACATATAAGGCATTTTGAACATATGAGTGAAACCTTATGCTGCAACTCTCTACCTGAACTGTGGTTAGGAAGGAATCTGTTCTCTCATCAATGTATTTGTATTTGTGTGTGCGTTTAAATTACCTGTGGTAGCTATGCACTTATGCTACATACATTATGGTGAAACTGAAGCTGCACAATCCCAAAGTGGAGAAACTTATTTAAATGTTGCAAGCCTTGAGCTGAAGCATTGATTCAAATAAAACAGTGGTTGGTTGGTTTGTTAAAAAGGTGACTCAGAGCACATGTTATGCCTACAAACTCACCAGCTGTCCTGAGTGCCACCTTGTGGGATTCAGCAGTGAAGGGCTTTTTGTGGGGGCTGAAATCCAGCGTCACATGACAGGTAGCCGCCTTCCCATGGTCCAACGGTCCCAGGGTGATGGGGTGGGTGACTGTAACGTTGGCACGTTCAGACCTGGTATAGTTCCAGAGTTTCCGCGAATGTAGCCTCTCTGCCCCTTTGAAGAAGGTCACTGTGAGCTTGCTGAGGGGGGCCACTCTTACAATGTGGCATTTCAGGTTATAATGCCAGCTGTGGCCTGTGGAAGAATTCTGGAGCTCCATGATCACCTGCTCTGGAGGGTCTGAAATAACACATAAAGCAAGGGAAATACCTGTATTAAGATCGCCAGGCAGCCCACTGGGCTTCCATGTTCCTCTCCTCTGTCCACTGCGCTGCAAAGATCTGAATGTGTCAAATGCCTCTTAGCAGTGCCATCCTTGATTCACACCGAACTTGTTAGTGTTGACTACACCATCCTCATCAGACCCATGGGGGACAATGTGCATGTGCTGAAGATCATCTATGCTTTTTTTTTTAATTAAAAAAAGGATCTCTCGCCTGATGGTTTGCAGGTTTGTGATGGCCAATGGGTTTTAGCAAACAAATTTGAATCACTGTACAAATTGACCTAATCCGCTTCTCCCAGAAAGAGAGTTCTCAGAAAGAGAGCTTCCGTTGCGGTGGAGGCATGAAAAGTCACTCCTCCTTGGTTTGGGGAGGGCAGGGCTTAGGCCACTGGTGATGACCCAGCTTGTTGCTGGGTCAACAACTTGCATGTAGCAAGTTTTGATGGACAGCCCAGCGTCCCTTAAAAGGTTCTCAGCAGAGTGAGGTAAGCACTCTGGCTGGAGTTTTGAATCTCCCACCCCCCCTCCCTGGTATAGGATGGTGCACTGACCTTGCTGTGCCTGTCTAGGGGTCGTCTCGATTGAGAGGCCTGGTAGGAATTTTGTCCAAGTGGCGCATTGGCTCTTGCCACTTGGTTTTTGCCTACTATACAGCAATTAGTCACAACTTGTACGGTTGGCGGTTAGGCATTGGTTCAGTGGTTGGGGTGGGCAAGGCCCACCCAGTGGTGATGTCAGTGTTGGGAATTCCGTTAAAGGAAGCCAGGGGCTCCACAGTGCTTGTCCGGGCCCGAGGGTTGCAGGGCCATGCCGGAGCCCCTGTGAACCCCTGGGGAGGGGGAGGCGCTGATTTCACCAGCTTCCCTAACTCTCCCCAGCTAATGGTTTCCCTGCGCTGACAAGTGGTCAGCTCTGTCCAGCGGGACAGCTAGTCTTGCTGACTAGGGTCAGCACTGTCCAGGAGGACGGATGGAACCAATGCCTACGCAACCACTCACGTGTTTTGTATTCAATAAAAGAAAAGTTGTGGCCAAAATTTTAATGCCAAAAACCCAAACCAAAATTACGTTTCCAGTGTGAGTTATTGGGGGGGGGGGTGACTGGGTGCCTTACACACGCAATATGCTTTGTGCAGACTGCCACCTTCCAAATATGCTGGTGCGATTCTTAGTTCAAAAGCATTACCAAAATAAATGTTAAAACTAGTATTGTAGGTCAGAAAATACTTTTAGAATTGCATATTCTGGGAGAAAAATGTGTTTAAAACCTGCATTTAAATGCTAATTTTCAAACTGATTGTTTTGTTTAAAATTATAGATTAATATGAAAATGGGACAGAACAGATTTGTGAGTAAGTGTGTACAAAACTGACATGGGACAGAAATAGACTGATTTGTCGAATTTATTATAACTATTTACCAACAGCAGGCATGTGGCCCAAGGAGAGCACTGCCTAATCTTCCAAGGGCCACATGGCAGTGGTGAGTCAGAGGCAAGAGTGAGCTGAGCAACAGGCTGTGACTCTTACCCTCGCAGAGGGGGCTACATTTGAAGCCTGCAAACGCCAGAGGTTTCCACACAAACCACAAGCACATCTCTTCATCCACCCTCCAGGCAAGCGACAGACATGATCATAGTTCAAGGACAGATGTAGGGGAGAGTCTGTGAGGGACATGACATGGGTGGGGTCACCCTGAGGGTCAGAAAAGAGAGGCTGGGGTGGGGGGAAATTTAGTCTCCAGACCTGAGGTACCCCCACCCCTGCCTATAGCTTTAAAATGTTATGATTTTGTGGCAGGGGGCAGACTCCTCATAATCCTAAATGTAGTAGCTGATTTTTGGAGTATGAAGGGAAGATGCCAGGCCAGTGGAAATACAGGCTAAATCAGTTCTCCTGTTCAGGAGATTGCAGAAAGAGATGCCATTAAAATAAACACAAGGAGAACTGGTAAGTGGCAGGCCATTAAGAACAACGGACCATGCAGATGAGAATTTGGGAGAAGCAGAAGAATTGAGAGGGGGGGTTGCCAGGGTAAACAGGGAGGGGGGCAGAGGGTGTCCTTATTCAACAGAGATTTTGGGAGGAAGGGCTTCTGGGAAGAAGGGGAGGGAATGGGCAGAACTCCATGCAGGGACGGAAGGGCAGCAGCCAGCCAGGCTGGCTGGCAGAAGCAGGCTGTTGCAGAGGGATGTGGGGATGGTGCTTAGGATGCCTCTGAGTCCACTGCTGCTGTACTGCTGGGAAGGAGAAGCCCCTCTTGGAATGTAAATGCTGTGAACTCTCCCTCCATCAAGACCCAGGTTGTGAATATGTGTACAATGAACCATATATCTTCAAGACCCTTATCTCTGCTGTGCCTTAATTTCTCAGCAAAAAAGGCAACACAATGGCCAATAATCAATTTCAGCACTTTAAATAAATGACAATGTCTGTATCAAACAATAATAAGGCACAAAACATACAAAGTATAAGTCTCTATTAAAGCTCAAAGTATAATCAGTCCATTACTGTAACAACAGTTTCAATGGTAAAGCAAGTAGTGATGTGGAGAAGTGAACAGCGATTCCAGATAGTTCCAGCTGTATCGACGAAGTCTTCTTCAGCACAAACATTTAGAGTTGTAGAACATACATATTCAACATCAATGGGTAAATGTAGATCCCACTGCGGAGACGTGGTCATAGTTTGTGCTGAAGAAGACTTCGTCGATACAGCTGGAACTATCTGGAATCGCTGTTCACTTCTCCACATCACTACTTGCTTTACCATTGAAACTGTTGTTACAGTAATGGACTGATTATACTTTGAGCTTTAATAGAGACTTATACTTTGTATGTTTTGTGCCTTATTATTGTTTGATACAGACATTGTCATTTATTTAAAGTGCTGAAATTGATTATTGGCCATTGTGTTGCCTTTTTTGCTGTGATTTACTGATTTCAACACAGGGGTTTTTCTTTGTAACTTGGTGCCTTAATTTCTCAACAGAAATGCAATCCTGATTAAGTGCCAAGACCTCTGGGATCTTGCTACCGCTTGGAAGAGATTGCGATGGCCTGTGTAACAATATCTATATCAAGTCACATGTATGAGAGTGTAGAGGGACACCTTTTAAAAAAATAAAATATGGGTGGCTCCCATTGCCACCCACCTCCCAGGTGCAGCTCCTGACTGGGTGGTGAGAGAGGGAGAAAAGGTACTCTCAGGCTCACCCACACTTCTGCTTGTTCTGTTCCTAGAGAGCATGGATCTCTAGTAGACTTGCCACTTTCTCCACACCCTTCCTAAGGAAAATTTGCTCTTCAGCTCTAAATCAGAGCAAACATCAATCCAGAGAAAACCCAAATTGCCATTTGCTCCAACTTAATGTGAAAGAACAGTTTTCTCCAGGGAAAAGCAGCAGGACAAGAGGAAGCGTGGATTAGTCCTCAGATACAACATTGAGACGAGGCTAGGTAGGTTGTAGAGGTCCAGTAAGCCTCACAAAAACCTGTGCTTGTACAGATTTCTGCTTGTCCCATGTCTAGAAAGTACGGTCCCAAGAGATTTTCCTCTTGCCCCATTCCATTCCCAGGGATAACCCACTCTTTAGTGATAAATTGGAACAAATGGCAATCTGGGAAAAACCTGAATCACCGTTTGCTCCGATTGAGCACTAAAGAATGGTTTTCCTGGGAAAAAGCAACAGGACAAGAGGAAAGTGTGGATAAGCCCTTAACTCCTCAAAACCAGACAGTTGTGCTGTCATCGCCACCATGCCCCAAACTTCCCCTGGTACAGCCACTTACATGCCACTCCACTTTGATTTTTTGATGCCTTTTCCAAGAAGGGCCCTTCTGGCCTCAGGTCCAGAGCTGTGCGGCAGGTGACTTCCTTTCCGTGGTCATTCTGCTGAGCGGTGATGCTGTTGCTTGTCACCACAACATTGCCGGCTTCAGGATTCCTGTGGTCCTCAAAGGTCTCCACATACAGCCTCTTCTCCCCTTGATACAAGGTCACGGTGAGGTTCCGGATGGGGGCAACATTGAAAACTCGACAAGTCACATTATACTCCTTACCCACCTCCACCTCTGGCAGCGGATCCAACACTACGCGCTCCGGAGCTCCTGGAACAGAATAAGAAGTGACAACTCTTCATTTGTTTATTTATTTTAGAGGGGGCAGAAGACCATAAGGGTGAAGGTTCTGCCTCTCTGTGTCTCCTCTGGAAATAATTCTTCCTGCGTGCCCCCAGGACAGAGGGTGGTGTGCCCAGGCCTTCAGGATGAGGCCCATGAGGCAGCCCCTCTCAGCCCACTTCCAGCTTCCTCCTTTGCAAAGTGTGTTGAACCAAAGGTGAACTGTTCCAGAAGCTTTGCTAACACTACTTGGTAGTCAAGATAACCCCACAATTAACTAGTGGTTGTCGTAGCAGTGAGCTGATTTATGCTTATATTCACTTGCTTTGATATACCGGTAGGCTAAATGGCTTTGCTTTGATGCTATCCTCACCTGTGGGCTTGGGATACTGGGCTGTGAGCCCAGGAAGGGGAACTATCGGTCAGACTTGGGTATTTGCCACATATGCCCTCATCTGGGCAAGTGAAGCAACAGGAAGCCTTAGGCAAAGTGACAAATGTTGCTTTGTGTATGAAGAATGTTATGCACATTTGCTTGGGCACAGACAAGCCATCTCTCTGCTGCGGTGTCTGTCCCACATCTGCAAAGGCTTGGGAAAGTGGCAGGCTGATTTGCAGTAAGTCTAGACCAGTGATGGCTAACCTTGACACTCCAGATGTTTTGGAACTACAACTCCCATCATCCCTAGCTAACAGGACCAGTGGTCAGGGATGATGGGAGTTGTAGTCCCAAAACATCTGGAGTGTCAAGGTTAGCCATCACTGGTCTAGACCTTTCTTTAAAAAGCTCTGGAACTGATCACTCTGGTGCCTTTGACATCCTTCTCCGGATGTCATACCTGCACCCAACCCCTCCCACCAGGCCTCTTTGGACGGACAGCAGAGCCAGAGCAGAGTCTGGGGGTGCAGTCCCTCAGAATCCCAGCAGGGGGTTGGAGCCACTCTCTGATTGGCTACCAAGATAGCTAGCCAGAGGGGAGGGAGAATAAAAAGAGCAGTTTCTGAGGGAGTGTTGAGGTAGAGATAGGATTTGGGGGGGGGGGCAGAACCAATGTGATTGGTCAGTTAGTTAAGTATTTCTCTTGTTTTCCTTGACTGAGGGGCGCAGCTGCCCCCCCTGCCCTCCCTTGGCTATGCCCAGGCACAGAGATAGTTTTGGGAGGGAGAGTTGCTGAGTTGATTCTGGTCAATGTGTGTAACATCCACTCTGAGGAAACTAGAGAAAGGAGCCTCTTGGCATTCAGACAGGAGTTAACCAGAGGGCTAAGGCTGAGCCAGGAAAAGTAGAAGCTGTGAGGATGCCGTCTCCTTGGGTCTCCTTCCGGTGAGAAGGGGAGAGATCTAGAAAGAGGAGCCTGGCCAGAGATGGGCAAGGCAGGAAGAGCTGCTTCCATCTGGACAAATGGAGAGGTTGAGAGAGTGCCTTCCCCTGCCAGCAGCAAGGGACAGGGGCCCGGCTCTGCTAAGAGGCTACTGTGGCACCAGCACAAGAAGCGTCACTCTAGGGGGTCCTAAGGAGGAGCCATTGGACCCGTCACTCCTTGAGTCCCATAGCCTGGTGAAAGGCTACTCTGGCTTTTGGACCTGTGCTACCTGAGGAAAGGAGTGCAAAGCTGGATCAAGGGCCTGCTGGTCTTGTCATGTTTGGGTATATTTCACCACCACCCCTCCATCCCAGGGATCGTGGGGCATTTAGTGTCCAACTCCTTCAGGATGCGCACAAGAGACAGAGCTCCTGTATGTACATTCTGCAAAATAATCAACTGAAATATGCAAAACAGCAGCCTGAAATGCACAAATAATGGGGAAATGAAAATTTGCTGTTTGCTTCCATCACAAATATTATCACTTCAAGTCCCTGAAGCCAGACTGGTTGTCTTTCAGTGTGGAATTCTTTCCAATGAAGTCAGAATCTGTGGATCTCCTAAAAGCTATTTCTGTTTTAGGATTATCATCATCATCATCATCTGTGTGTGTTTGTTTTGTATACCACCCTCCATCTGCAGATCTCAGGGCAGTTCACAACGTTGTTTTAGGGCTAAAATGGGCTGGTGGAGGTAGAGCTGGGAATGTCCCCTGCCTGAAACCCTGGAGAGCTACTGCCTGTCAGTGCAGACAATACTGAGCTAGGTGGGCCAATGGTCTGACTTGGCATGAGGCAGTTTCCTGTGTCCATTTCATTTTAACCAAATGCTTTTGTGCACATTTAATATATCTGCCAGGCATCTTGGGGAATCTGCTCTCAGTTACAGTACTGGGCTGGATGGGTCGATGGTCTGACTCTGTATTTCCTATTTTCCTTGACAGGACTCAGGACAGCTTACAGATAAGAACAAGAACCACTAAAAAGTCAATTATTAAAATACAACTGAATATTGGTAGAATTAAAATGATATAACTATATGAAATCTTATTAAAACATACCATAAAAGCAGCACAGCACCAGCCCTTTCAATAAAAGCAGTCAGTTCTCAAAGGCCTGTTGGAAAAAGAAAGACTTCCCTGCCAGTGGGATGCACCTTCAGCCACTTTCTTGTCTGGACTCCTGCTGAATTTGAATCTGTGGCTCTAAAGCAGAGGAAACCCCTCCCTGTACAGTGGTACCTCAGGTTACATACGCTTCAGGTTACATACGCTTCAGGTTAAGAACTCCGCTAACCCAGAAATAATGCTTCAGGTTAAGAACTTTGCTTCAGGATAAGAACAGAAATTGTGCTCTGGTGGCGCAGCAGCAGCGGGAGGCCCCATTAGCTAAAGTGGTGCTTCAGGTTAAGAACAGTTTCAGGTTAAGAACAGACCTCCGGAACGAATTAAGTACTTAACCTGAGGTACCACTGTATATGAAAATGATACAAAATAATATAACCAGAGGTACCACTGTATTTCACTGAGCAAGCTCCACTTTCATTCAATGTGAGCTGAATGATTATTCTAAGGCAGTCTAACTTACGATAAACGGTGATGGCTGCTTCCTGAAATGTAGTATTTTGACATGTAGCATAACACGATGGTTTTGGTTCCCAGCTGCGGACGCTGGTGAGGCTGAAGGCTCTCCAAGTAGGACCGTCCCCTGCTGGAACGTTGTTTAAGCTGGTCTCCAGGACAATGTCCTTGCAACTGGCACTGCAGTTTAATACAATGGAGCCTCCAAATTCCACCACAGGCTTTCTGGGCCAAATCCTCAGAAACTCTTGCTCCTGCTGAGCCCCTGAAAACACAACAGATACAACTTGTATGAAAATGCAATGATATAGCAGGGAGGGGATATAAATGTTGAGAAAATGTTTGGGGGAAGCAGGGGCACTGAGTGTTGGGGAAACGCCCTGGGGGTGCCTGCAAGCCCCCGAAACTCTGAGCGTCCTCCGTTACACGCAGCTCTGGAAAAGGCATCCAATATTTATGTATGCAACTAAAGCGGCAAGGTTATTGATTGCCAAAAATTGGAAAAGCAGCAGCATCCCAACTAAAACAGACTGGCTATCTAAAATGATGGAATACTTCCATATTGCCGAAGTAACAGGGAGGATAAGAGCAGATACGGTACAAAAAGTGAATAAGGAGTGGGCTATCTTTAAGGAATACATCAAAATCTATGTGGAAAAAGTAGAATTTCTGACAGATATTGAGTGAATCCAGAAAATGATTAGAGTGAAAGGAGAGTAAAGTCAAGATAGAAGAAGAGATTAAAGGAATAATGAAATGCATTTAAGCTAGTTGGAAAAATAAAGTAGCGTAACAAGAACGGCTGGAAATCAAGTCACTTGGTGGGTGTCCGTGTGGGGTAGGTGTGTAGGTATGTTGATATAAAGGTAAAGGTACCCCTGACCATTAGGTCCAGTCACGGACAACTCTGGGGTTGCGGCACTCATCTCACTCTATAGGCTGAGGGAGCCGGCGTTTGTCCGCAGACAGCTTTCGGGTCATGTGGCCAGCATGACTAAGCCGCTTCTGGCAAAACCAGAGCAGCACACGGAAATGCCATTTACCTTCCCGCCGGAGCGGTACCTATTTATCTACTTGCACTGGCATGCTTTCAAACTGCTAGGTTGGCAGGAGCAGGGACCGAACAACGGGAGTTTGTTTGCACTGGTGTTTACAGCAGTTTGTGTTCCTATACAGTCTTCAGAGTTCACATGATGTTCCCCTCAGACAACACCATCTCAATGCCTTTTCCTTGTAAGTGCATGTTTACCAGATACAGAACTTACCTATAAATCAGGGGAAATGGGGTTCCAGACCAAAGAGAGTCACAGACAATTTGTTTTGGTGTTTTGGGGTGGGTGAATCAATTTTCACTTTCTGCTACTCCCCTTTCAGTGCCCACTGCTTTCACACTGCTTTCGTTTCCAGCCATGCTCATAAATATTTCTGGTGTGTTCCTGAATGGAGCGTAGCCTTACAGGTTTTCTCCCTTTTGACACCTCAGATTTGCACAAAACCAGCTAATTGCACAAATTACCGTATTTCTCCATGTATATATTTTTTCAAGTTTAAAATTGGGGGTCGTCTTATACACAGATAGTGAATATGGGGGATTTCTTTATTTGGAGTCCCAAAAAATAGGGGCCATGTTATACACGGGGGCGTGTTATACATGAAAAAATACGGTACATGAAAAATGGTGTGCCAGAAATTGCCTGCCTGTACACTTTTGTGTATTTGCTGGGTGGTGGTTTTTTTTAAATTTTATTTTTTAAACCCACCATGGTGCCCATCTGTGTGCATGCCCCATCTGTATTTCATAGCATAGCAGAACTAACAAATTAGAAGGCAGGGACAAACACAAAAGGGAATGCCTACTGCTATGGATGGGAAAGACCTACGGTAAGCTGCTCCTCATACACTGTATGTGTGGCTGTGGACTTGGGGGGATCAACCTCTAAACAATGCCCCAAAGTGGACAAGCCCCTATAAACAACCCACAGGCATATCGGAATAAATGCTCAAGCAAATCATTGCAAATGCTGAATAAATAGCTCCTCTGGAAGAGCCTTTTGAAATGGGATTGAGCTGAGTGTACAGTCCCAGTTTTGGAGCACCGACCTGGAAATGCGGTGAGGATCACAGCACACCACAGAAAGTCAATGCAGAGCTTCCAGGATCTCATTACTGTTAAGAAAGAGAGAAAAGCAGAGTTTTAGCTTCCAAAATAATTATTTTAAACAGCCTTCTCTCCAACCAACCATTAAAGGGAATCAAAGGGTTTTCCCCTTGGCTTACTTCTTCTGGTTTAGAACCATTGCCCAATGACCCATTGATGAGTTTGTAAAGTTGTCATCAACACCAACCCAAATGCTTATGAATGCACATGAAATAATGTCAAGAAATATCAATATATAACCAGCAATTTTCTCATCAGGGGCATATGAAGCCGCTTTGGGTCCATTGTGTCCAGTACTGTCAATTCTGTTTTCAAACAGCCTCTCAGTGGAGATCTGTCAGGATCCCATTCTAGTTTTTTTGCACTCCAAGTTGATTTCTTTTTCTTTTTCAGCAGTCTTGTAATGTTTAAAGCTTTGTTGCTGCTCCTTTCTGTTTTCCTTTAGATTATTGCAGTTTAAATATGCTCTTTTGCCTCATTGACACCTATTTTCCCCTCGGCATTTTCATGGTGTGAAGCTACCCTGAATAGCCTTTGAGCAGCAGAGCAGGGCATTAATTACTTACCGGTACTTGCAATGCAATTATGGGCATGTTTAATCATACGTAGAAGTAAGTCCCACTAAGTTCAAAGAGACTTTCTCCTTTGTGTGATTGCAGCCATACTTACTCTAACTTAATTTTTTTCTTTCATTTTGACTTCTTGCTGTCTTTTTAATTGATTTTAATTTTTTAATCAGTTTTGTAACCTTTTTCAATGAGGTAAGGGATATATACATAGCAGATAAACAATTGAATTGACTTTGCTTTTCTATTAAGTAGCAACACAAATCCCATAGATTTACTTCTTTTCCTTCACCATGTTCCTCTCCTCCCCTTGCTCTATGAGACTCAGAGATATACCGGTACATGAGGTTATTCAATTTTATTCTCAACAACTGCTATGTCAGGTTGGCCAGGCTGAAAGAATGAAGGGCCAAACAAGACCACCCAAGGCAGCAGTTTGGCTTCCATTATCCACCCCCACCTCTGGCTAGCTAGAAGAGGAAATCCCAGGGTTTGTGCACTTTTCCCAGTCCCCAAGAAGGGGCTGGCTCACTTACCTGCAGGGATAGTGACAAAAGTGGCTGGAAGAGTAAAGAGCACCCAAGTAAGACAAATGGTTGGTGTTCTCTCCTTGCTGTGAGACTGCAAGATGAGCTATATGAAGATAAGGAGAGCAAGCAACATGCAGGAAAGATAAGGCGGCTTCCGTTGGCTGAGGGCACTATATCCTTTCTGCTAGAGGAAGATAAGCCAGCAAAACTCAAGAGTGCCTAGAAAGAACATTCTGGAGGAGCAGGTGGTGGATTTCTGTTTTGCATCACCAACAGATCACATAATGTGAAAAAAGCGGACTGTCCGCTCAAATAGTGGACACCTGGCAACCCTATACCTCTCCTTTCTCCTCGAAATCCTCACTCGCATGCTTACTTTCTGCAAGGCCAGGGCCGCTACAATAAACAGCTGCACAAATCTCTGGAGGCAGAGATGTGAGAGGGCATCAGAGGAGGGAGGGAAGGAAGGAGGGGCGGAGGCCGGTGCTGCCCACTGCAACCCCTGACCATCGTTCAAGGCGCCCCAGGGTGCCACGGTGCGCTGGTTGAAAAGCACTAGAGGAAAAGTGAAAATAGTCAAATTTGCATACAAAAATGCGTATATTACAAGAAATTTTCATCAAAATGCTCACAATTGTTAATAAGGAATCCTTTTTAAAAACATAATCACAAATGCAAAATGTGGAGAACTGAACAGAAGGCCGGGAAAATGAGAAACTGAGATAAAGCAAAATTGATAGATTCACCTCCCCTTGTATAGAAGCACTGAATTGTAGAACTGGAAGGGGTCCCAATAGTCACTTCATTCATTCAGTCATTCATTGCATTTATATCCCACCTTTCTTCCTCCAAGGAGCTCAAGGTGGCGTACATGGTTCTCACACTGCTCACTGAATCCCCACAATAACCCTGTGAAGTAGGTTAGGCTGAGGCAGTGACTGGGTTGAGGTCACATCAAATGAGCTTCATGAGAACGGGGATTTGAATCCTGGTCTCTTCCAGGTCCTAGGCCAACACTCTCACCCCTCCACCACACTGGCCGGCCCTCATTTGCACTTCAGGCTTCCTATACATCTGCTCCCGTTAACGCAAATTAATTCCACTGGAGTCATTGTGGTTTCTTAAACGGCAACATACCGGTAATCTACTTTTTAAAAAAGGCAATGCACAAAATGGACATGCCTCACATCTGTCAAATTGCCAGCATAAACAGAAAATATGGCAGTGGAAAAGGTTTATAGTGTTTGTATTGTTAGGTTGATCAAAGTGTCAAGATTTCAAAAAATGGGGGAAAGACTGTAAATAATAATAATCAATGCTATTTTTCAAGAAAAACAAGTGCTGGCGCTCACCATGAACCTCTCCCTTGTTCTCTTGGAATGGCAGGGGGCTGAGCTCCAGCAGAAAAAAAAAAAGCCCTGATGATGATAATAATAATGCTTTGAGTACAAAGGAGAAAGAGTTCGTGGTGTTGTTAGGGGTAGCTGAGGAGGGGTACCCCCCCTTCTTGCTGTCTTTCCCCTCCGCTTGCCGCAGAGACAGCGGCAGCCAGTGCGGGACCCTCTTTCGCCCGGGTCTCACCCCCCTTTTCTCTAGTTTCCCCTTTACCCCACAGGTTGTAATACAAGCACACACACAAACCCTCGTGAAACTCAGTTTCAAGTGGTTATTAATACTATTTGGATATATTGTATCAAGTTGAACTCTGAGCATGTGCAGAGCCTTTAAACCTTTGGAAATTCATTTAAAATCACAGCCTCCATGGATTTTCTCTTTCTTTGTGCCCTTCTACTCCTGCTGGCCTTGCCCCCCAGGTCAACCCTTGTCCTCCATCATCCCTAAGCAGGAGACCATGTACACACACCTAGGGCCTCAGGAAATGCCACACCTAGGTAATCCTCTCACAAGCACCCATCCTCAGGTTCCCAAGGCGACAGACAGCCTCCAAGATGTTTTCCATTGTTCCACCCCGGTGGAAGCTCAGGATGTATATTAAGCCCACCCAAAACCCATTTACCTGTTCCTGTAACCTTTCACCCATATGTTAAATCTTGTTTACCCATATGTTAATCATGTACCCTCCTACTCTCCACCCCTTCTTGACGTTTTGCTGATGTATTAGTGATGTAGTTGTGATGTATGGTGAACTGTATTCTGGGTTGTAGCGGGAAGTTTTAAAAGTTTCTGTCGCCCTTTGTTCTGGGTCCAGTCCCGTGGCTGTAACCTGTTGCGCAATAAACTCCTTTGCCTTTGCTCCAACTACTGGCTGTTCTCCTTTGATCTCCGCTGCGAACCACGGGCTTCTCTCGTAGGGCTGGGTGCTGAGCAACCTCTAACCCAGGAATTTCCTCTAACAGTGTCTTCCCCGAGGCTGTTTCTGCCCCACCTTTGAAAGAGCAAAACATTTGTAAAACGTATGGAACTCTCCAAAGATTGGAATATCTGTATACATGATATACATGGGAGAAAATATGTATTTTTTAAAACAACTTGGTTATTTCTGAGGTTATCCAGAACACCAAATGGCTCAGGTATCTTTCAGGTGAATCCCCACAGGACTGTGGGGCAGTGGCTACTTGAGCGCAGCCCCCCAACATCCTAAGGCTCTCAGAGGAGATTCTCAGAGGAGGCCTCCCCTTCAGGACGCCTCGCAACGTGGGAGGCAGCGGGTGACTGTTCTGCCGAAAGGCACTCTCTCAGCGCCCAAAGAATGGATGTGCCAACAATAGGCCTTAAAACCGCAGAAGGCAGTGAATGCACTTCGGGAGACGCCCTTTGCTACTCGCCAGCAGGTGGCGCCCATTCACAGACTGAATGGGCCTCACTGAAGGAAGGCAGTTTCGAAACGCCCCCCATTATTTCCAAGGAGAGGAAATCCCGCTGCTCCTGCTTGAAGTTTGGGCCTCCAAAGGGCCGGACTGTGACTGAATGCGGCCTCTTCTTAACGAGATCAGGGGAAAGAGCAGAGAAAGTCGTGTGGGGAGATAGATGGGGTGGCCATGACCACTACTGGGGAGCAGGCAAGGATTTTACACACCTGAAAGGCACAAACATTGTGACTGAGATTGGGGGCCTCAAGTAGGGGAGGGGGCTCTCTGGAGGGACCCTGGAGCCCCCCCTCGTCCCAGGGCCACATTTCATAAATCTGTCGGCTGGGGGTACACACCATTCTGGGGGTCCCATCAGCTTCCCAGAGCCCATGTGGGGAAGGCGTAGGGGGAGCAGGGGGCAGGCCTTGCACCGGCTTCCAGTAGCGGAAGGGGGTAGTTCAGTGTTTTCCAAATGTGCGATCCAGGGGGGCGGGGTGGGGGTGGGGGTGGAAGCATAATGGGAGAAGAGAAGGAATTTTTGAAAAACCCATTCAGAGATGTTTCATCCGTTGTGTAATGGCACTTGCTGCCGGGTCGGGTGCCGTTGCAGGATGGCAGCAATGCCTCCCCTGGACCCGGAGGTCGTGCTGGAGGCAAGGGGTGGTAGCTAATTGTGGTGATTTAAGAATGCCGCTGACAGAAATAGAGCCAAACATGAATAAATTGATAGCAGTGCACTAGGTTCATCCTTCTCAGTAGGATTATTTTTAATGTTATTCATAATTTTTATTTTAATGTTATCCTTCGTTATCTTAATTTTTTGTGTGTAATGCAACTGTTACTATGGTTGATTTTAATTTTAAAGAATTATAATTTCAAGCTTCAAGGTGTCTTACTTACAACTTCTTTCTTTACTATGTTGTAGGACATAGGTAAGAATACATAAAAGAATGTAAATTTGTCACTGCCTTTTTCTGTTTGTTCACTTAAAGAAGGTAGATTTCCAGGGGGATAGTGAGTATAATTTTTTTCTGAAAAGGAGGCAGTAGGCCAAATAGGATTGGGAACCTCTGGGGTGGTTGAATATGGCCCACATATTTGATCTTGCCCTATTCTCTTGCTTGTAATCTGCGTTAACTGTTTCAAATGGTTGAAACTCACCCTGCGTCCTCATGGTGAAGGATGGGTAAGAAATAGTAGTAGTAATGATGATAATAATTGATAATAATGGCTGCCTGGGGGCAGGTAAGGCGGGTAAGGTGAGCGGTGGCCCGTCTGGGTTGCGTCTTCTGAGCTGGCGGGAGCCTCTACCAGGAAGTGCCCTACCAGGATTGCTGGCGCTGGGCCTGCCTGAGCCTCTGAGGGAACTTGGAGGGGAGCTCCTCTCACTCATCGGAAATGCCTGTTATGGACTGCATGGTTTGCACTTGACTGCCTGCCTGAGGAAGTGGCTTTTGCTACATTCTCTTTCCCATGTCTTAATCAGCCACATTTCTACTTAGGTTAACTTTTACAGTGATGCAAAATGAAGCAGATATTGCATATTAAACATTACACTTTTGTATATTGTACTCATTGTTGTAAAGGTACACAAGGGTGTGGGTGGCGCTGTGGTCCAACTGAGTCTCTTTGGCTTGCTGATCGGAAGGTTGGCGATTTGAATCCCGGCAACAGGGTGAGCTCCCGTTGCTCAGTCCCAGCTCCTGACAACCTAGCAGTTCGAAAGCACATCAAAGTGCAAGTAGACAAATAGGTACCGCTCCAGCGGGAAGGTAAACGGTGTTTCTGTGCGCTCTGCCTTCCGTCACGGTGTTCCATTGCTCCAGAAGCAGTTTAGTCCTGCTGGCCACATGACCCAGAAAGCTGTCTGTGGACAAACGCTGGCTCCCTCGGCCTGAAGCGAGATGAGCACCGCACCCCATAGTTGCCTTTGACTGGACTTAACCATCCAGTATTGCCTAGCTACTCTGTTCTCAGCAACAGACATTGGTCCAGTTCATAGAATCCAGCTATGCACTTAGGGAATTGTGATGCAGAGACATAGCATGTGTTTCAATTTGTACAGTCTCTTTTCTCCGAAGCTCATTCCATTTGTGAGGGGGCAAAATCACTTCAATAATATTTTTTTAAAAAACCAAATTATATCCCGCCCATCTGGCTGGGTTTCCCCGGCCACTCTTGGCAGCTTACAGCACATAAAAAATTGTAAAACATTAGGCATTAAAAATTTCCTGATACAGGGTTGCCTTCAGATGTCTTCTAAATTAAGTCAGATAGATGTTTATTTCCTTGAATAATAATAATTTTAATACAGCCAGAAGATGGAATGCTCACATAATAGGTTACTCCAAGATTAAGCCCTGCGGGTGATCTGGTTTCAGGATTTTTCGGCTCCTTTTCAGAGGCAGCAGGAGCAGGTGTAAGACCTTGGGCAGGATTCAACTGATGAGTCCCATCAGCAGAAGTCCTAGGCAAGGCCTTCCACATGCATAACAGGGCTTCTCCCAACCTTATCTTTTCTAAAACGTTAGTGTCTCACATCAAATATAAATGATCTGTAGAAAAGACTATGAACTGAAAACAGAGACACTGTATGTACTTATGTAACCCAAGAAAATGTTTAATAAAACAATTTTAAAAATAACAACAGGACTTCCCCTTCCCTCTCCATGCCTCCCCATTTATTAATTTTATTTACTTTTTTCATAAAATGTATATACTGCTTGACTGTAGGAAACCTGAAAGTGGTTTACCAGAAAGATAGAACAATAAAATTATCTCTAAAAAAATTTACAACCATAATTTAAAATATACAGAAGGTTAAAACCACAGTAAAATAGACTAAAACAAATTTAAGCTCCTACAAACTTTCAGAACATCTGTCTAAATAAGAACACCTTCAGCAGGTGCTGAAAGGAATACAGTGAAGGTGCCTGAGAGCAAGAGGCTGAGAGTTCCAGTGTTGGTGCTGCCACACTAAAAAATCAATTGCTTACAGATGTGGGCCGTGTGCAGTCTCTGTGAAGGTGCCACTTCTGCCAACAGAAGTGGTCAAGCGGTCATATGTGCAAGGTGATCTCAGATGTAAACTGATCCCAAGTTTTTAAGGACTTTATATGCTAATAGTAACACCTTGAACTTGGCCTGGTAGTGAGTAGGCAATCAGTGCAGATCTGAGCAGGTGTTCTATGCTGATGAGGCGTCTCTTCCATCAGCAATTGTGCTGCAGCATCCTGCACTATCTTGCAGCTTCCAGACCAAGTGCCAGCGAAGCCCCACATACAGCATTGCAGCAATCCAGCCTTGAAATACACATGTCAGTGCCTCCCAGGTGTTATTCTCCAGGCAATAAGACAAGAACATAAAAATAAATTCAATGAGAATGACTTGCTAGGTTTTGATGCAAGAAAATTAACTTGCAGTCCCTTCAATTCAGTTGCTGCTTGGGTGCTCAGCCTCCAGAATAGATGCTCAAAGATATTTGAAATAGTGGGGGAATTCTCCTATACAAGGTTAGATTTAAAACAAGGAGTCATTTAAAAAAATTCTAGATGGCAAGTTCAAGGTTCTGCAAGAGTGCTTTCCTCCTATTCTAATGTATGTAGACCATTTCATACATTTTAGGCATACACCCATAAAGCATAATTCACGAAGCAGATTTTGTGGGTGTTTTTACATATAAATGTGGCTTTGAGCCACATGTGCAAAAATGGCACTTTAAACTCGTGGAAGTGTGGAAAAACTGACCATGTAGAAACACATTACCCAACATCTTTCAGCAGTCATTTAAAAGCATACATTATTTTTAAACCATTCTCATATTATTCACATTAAAGACTTCAGCCTGGCCTGACACTGAAAAAGACAAGTTGTCTTAGAGTTATGACATGTAGTATCTTTAAAGAAGAGAATCCTGAGTTCATGGATCATGATAAAAAACTATTTTATGTTGACTTTGCCACCACATAAGAATCTTGGCTTTCCTTTAAGACCCAACTGGTGCCAGATTGCGCCCTGGAAGAGCTTGGATGGTCCAAGAAAGAGACAATTGTTTCCACAATGCAAAATGCAATCATGATCTTGCCGGCTTATAGTCCCAGTGGGGTGAGGTGAAGGATCCAGGCAGACACTTCACTTCACACTGCAGGAATGAAAATCTAAGTACTGAAAGCATCTACTGCTGGGGAAACAGTCCATGCTTAACGTGGCTCTTCCATCCTTCCGCCTTCAACACACCTGCCTGAACTCTTCGTGTTCCTTCTTACTGAGTAACTGAATGCTGTCAGCTATCTCTCAAAGCATATGCTCTGGCAGCTCTTATAGCAGCCACCTGTCCACTTAAACATTCACAGGCTATGCGTTGCCATTCAGGCACTTTTGCTCCATGGGGCTTCCCGTTACTTGCAGCTGCCGCCGTCTTAGGTTGTACTTCCTGATCTTTTCTTTTCTGTAGTACATGTAATAACCCACCCCTGCTGCAGAAGAAATAACCGCTGCACAGAGAATCCCAATCATGATTCCAAGGGTGTCAGGCTGGTAAGCTGTGAAAGGCAAAGACAAGTGGGTTAAGGTTATGGGCCAAAGAATTCTGCAGGGTTGCAAATCTGCAGAACACACACTGCTTTGCTTTTTAAAGGGCAAAATTCAAGCCCTCGTGATTGAAAGAACATGTAGGTTGCTAAACACCAAAAGCTCAAGTAAATGACCCTGGACCTCCTGCTTGAAGTTTGGGCCTCCAAAGGGCCGGACTGTGACTGAATGCGGCCTCTTCTTAACGAGATCAGGGGAAAGAGCAGAGAAAGTCGTGTGGGGAGATAGATGGGGTGGCCATGACCACTACTGGGGAGCAGGCAAGGATTTTACACACCTGAAAGGCACAAACATTGTGACTGAGATTGGGGGCCTCAAGTAGGGGAGGGGGCTCTCTGGAGGGACCCTGGAGCCCCCCCTCGTCCCAGGGCCACATTTCATAAATCTGTCGGCTGGGGGTACACACCATTCTGGGGGTCCCATCAGCTTCCCAGAGCCCATGTGGGGAAGGCGTAGGGGGAGCAGGGGGCAGGCCTTGCACCGGCTTCCAGTAGCGGAAGGGGGTAGTTCAGTGTTTTCCAAATGTGCGATCCAGGGGGGCGGGGTGGGGGTGGGGGTGGAAGCATAATGGGAGAAGAGAAGGAATTTTTGAAAAACCCATTCAGAGATGTTTCATCCGTTGTGTAATGGCACTTGCTGCCGGGTCGGGTGCCGTTGCAGGATGGCAGCAATGCCTCCCCTGGACCCGGAGGTCGTGCTGGAGGCAAGGGGTGGTAGCTAATTGTGGTGATTTAAGAATGCCGCTGACAGAAATAGAGCCAAACATGAATAAATTGATAGCAGTGCACTAGGTTCATCCTTCTCAGTAGGATTATTTTTAATGTTATTCATAATTTTTATTTTAATGTTATCCTTCGTTATCTTAATTTTTTGTGTGTAATGCAACTGTTACTATGGTTGATTTTAATTTTAAAGAATTATAATTTCAAGCTTCAAGGTGTCTTACTTACAACTTCTTTCTTTACTATGTTGTAGGACATAGGTAAGAATACATAAAAGAATGTAAATTTGTCACTGCCTTTTTCTGTTTGTTCACTTAAAGAAGGTAGATTTCCAGGGGGATAGTGAGTATAATTTTTTTCTGAAAAGGAGGCAGTAGGCCAAATAGGATTGGGAACCTCTGGGGTGGTTGAATATGGCCCACATATTTGATCTTGCCCTATTCTCTTGCTTGTAATCTGCGTTAACTGTTTCAAATGGTTGAAACTCACCCTGCGTCCTCATGGTGAAGGATGGGTAAGAAATAGTAGTAGTAATGATGATAATAATTGATAATAATGGCTGCCTGGGGGCAGGTAAGGCGGGTAAGGTGAGCGGTGGCCCGTCTGGGTTGCGTCTTCTGAGCTGGCGGGAGCCTCTACCAGGAAGTGCCCTACCAGGATTGCTGGCGCTGGGCCTGCCTGAGCCTCTGAGGGAACTTGGAGGGGAGCTCCTCTCACTCATCGGAAATGCCTGTTATGGACTGCATGGTTTGCACTTGACTGCCCGCCTGAGGAAGTGGCTTTTGCTACATTCTCTTTCCCATGTCTTAATCAGCCACATTTCTACTTAGGTTAACTTTTACAGTGATGCAAAATGAAGCAGATATTGCATATTAAACATTACACTTTTGTATATTGTACTCATTGTTGTAAAGGTACACAAGGGTGTGGGTGGCGCTGTGGTCCAACTGAGTCTCTTTGGCTTGCTGATCGGAAGGTTGGCGATTTGAATCCCGGCAACAGGGTGAGCTCCCGTTGCTCAGTCCCAGCTCCTGACAACCTAGCAGTTCGAAAGCACATCAAAGTGCAAGTAGACAAATAGGTACCGCTCCAGCGGGAAGGTAAACGGTGTTTCTGTGCGCTCTGCCTTCCGTCACGGTGTTCCATTGCTCCAGAAGCAGTTTAGTCCTGCTGGCCACATGACCCAGAAAGCTGTCTGTGGACAAACGCTGGCTCCCTCGGCCTGAAGCGAGATGAGCACCGCACCCCATAGTTGCCTTTGACTGGACTTAACCATCCAGTATTGCCTAGCTACTCTGTTCTCAGCAACAGACATTGGTCCAGTTCATAGAATCCAGCTATGCACTTAGGGAATTGTGATGCAGAGACATAGCATGTGTTTCAATTTGTACAGTCTCTTTTCTCCGAAGCTCATTCCATTTGTGAGGGGGCAAAATCACTTCAATAATATTTTTTTAAAAAACCAAATTATATCCCGCCCATCTGGCTGGGTTTCCCCGGCCACTCTTGGCAGCTTACAGCACATAAAAAATTGTAAAACATTAGGCATTAAAAATTTCCTGATACAGGGTTGCCTTCAGATGTCTTCTAAATTAAGTCAGATAGATGTTTATTTCCTTGAATAATAATTATTTTAATACAGCCAGAAGATGGAATGCTCACATAATAGGTTACTCCAAGATTAAGCCCTGCGGGTGATCTGGTTTCAGGATTTTTCGGCTCCTTTTCAGAGGCAGCAGGAGCAGGTGTAAGACCTTGGGCAGGATTCAACTGATGAGTCCCATCAGCAGAAGTCCTAGGCAAGGCCTTCCACATGCATAACAGGGCTTCTCCCAACCTTATCTTTTCTAAAACGTTAGTGTCTCACATCAAATATAAATGATCTGTAGAAAAGACTATGAACTGAAAACAGAGACACTGTATGTACTTATGTAACCCAAGAAAATGTTTAATAAAACAATTTTAAAAATAACAACAGGACTTCCCCTTCCCTCTCCATGCCTCCCCATTTATTAATTTTATTTACTTTTTTCATAAAATGTATATACTGCTTGACTGTAGGAAACCTGAAAGTGGTTTACCAGAAAGATAGAACAATAAAATTATCTCTAAAAAAATTTACAACCATAATTTAAAATATACAGAAGGTTAAAACCACAGTAAAATAGACTAAAACAAATTTAAGCTCCTACAAACTTTCAGAACATCTGTCTAAATAAGAACACCTTCAGCAGGTGCTGAAAGGAATACAGTGAAGGTGCCTGAGAGCAAGAGGCTGAGAGTTCCAGTGTTGGTGCTGCCACACTAAAAAATCAATTGCTTACAGATGTGGGCCGTGTGCAGTCTCTGTGAAGGTGCCACTTCTGCCAACAGAAGTGGTCAAGCGGTCATATGTGCAAGGTGATCTCAGATGTAAACTGATCCCAAGTTTTTAAGGACTTTATATGCTAATAGTAACACCTTGAACTTGGCCTGGTAGTGAGTAGGCAATCAGTGCAGATCTGAGCAGGTGTTCTATGCTGATGAGGCGTCTCTTCCATCAGCAATTGTGCTGCAGCATCCTGCACTATCTTGCAGCTTCCAGACCAAGTGCCAGCGAAGCCCCACATACAGCATTGCAGCAATCCAGCCTTGAAATACACATGTCAGTGCCTCCCAGGTGTTATTCTCCAGGCAATAAGACAAGAACATAAAAATAAATTCAATGAGAATGACTTGCTAGGTTTTGATGCAAGAAAATTAACTTGCAGTCCCTTCAATTCAGTTGCTGCTTGGGTGCTCAGCCTCCAGAATAGATGCTCAAAGATATTTGAAATAGTGGGGGAATTCTCCTATACAAGGTTAGATTTAAAACAAGGAGTCATTTAAAAAAAATTCTATATGGCAAGTTCAAGGTTCTGCAAGAGTGCTTTCCTCCTATTCTAATGTATGTAGACCATTTCATACATTTTAGGCATACACCCATAAAGCATAATTCACGAAGCAGATTTTGTGGGTGTTTTTACATATAAATGTGGCTTTGAGCCACATGTGCAAAAATGGCACTTTAAACTCGTGGAAGTGTGGAAAAACTGACCATGTAGAAACACATTACCCAACATCTTTCAGCAGTCATTTAAAAGCATACATTATTTTTAAACCATTCTCATATTATTCACATTAAAGACTTCAGCCTGGCCTGACACTGAAAAAGACAAGTTGTCTTAGAGTTATGACATGTAGTATCTTTAAAGAAGAGAATCCTGAGTTCATGGATCATGATAAAAAACTATTTTATGTTGACTTTGCCACCACATAAGAATCTTGGCTTTCCTTTAAGACCCAACTGGTGCCAGATTGCGCCCTGGAAGAGCTTGGATGGTCCAAGAAAGAGACAATTGTTTCCACAATGCAAAATGCAATCATGATCTTGCCGGCTTATAGTCCCAGTGGGGTGAGGTGAAGGATCCAGGCAGACACTTCACTTCACACTGCAGGAATGAAAATCTAAGTACTGAAAGCATCTACTGCTGGGGAAACAGTCCATGCTTAACGTGGCTCTTCCATCCTTCCGCCTTCAACACACCTGCCTGAACTCTTCGTGTTCCTTCTTACTGAGTAACTGAATGCTGTCAGCTATCTCTCAAAGCATATGCTCTGGCAGCTCTTATCCCCTCCTGACCTGTTAAGCATTCCAGTTCTCAAAACTGGACTCCAAGGCTTGGACGGAAGAGAAGATTTTAAGAAAAACATAAAAGGGACAAGTTTCTGATCACAAGTCTTTTGTAATAAATTCCACCAGTCAGTGTCTGAAAGTGCAAAAACCATCCAAACTCTTTAAGACAATGTCCAGTTGGAGCACTGCCCATCAGTTGTTCAGCATCTCAAGAATGCTTTCCCATTTTCTCCCCCTGACCCCTGACTAAGTGGGGATGATGAACCTGAATAATAACTACAGCTTGATGGCATGGGCTCAAGTTCCTCTTCAGTTTATAGCAGCCACCTGTCCACTTAAACATTCACAGGCTATGCGTTGCCATTCAGGCACTTTTGCTCCATGGGGCTTCCCGTTACTTGCAGCTGCCGCCGTCTTAGGTTGTACTTCCTGATCTTTTCTTTTCTGTAGTACATGTAATAACCCACCCCTGCTGCAGAAGAAATAACCGCTGCACAGAGAATCCCAATCATGATTCCAAGGGTGTCAGGCTGGTAAGCTGTGAAAGGCAAAGACAAGTGGGTTAAGGTTATGGGCCAAAGAATTCTGCAGGGTTGCAAATCTGCAGAACACACACTGCTTTGCTTTTTAAAGGGCAAAATTCAAGCCCTCGTGATTGAAAGAACATGTAGGTTGCTAAACACCAAAAGCTCAAGTAAATGACCCTGGACCAGTGGACCACAGAGATTCTTGCCTCTTTCGCTAACTTTAAGACCTCTGGTGATTCCTACACTTGTGTTGCTGTTGAATGCTAGGCGTGACTATTCTTCCAAAACTAGCTGCTTCCTGGAAGTTCCTGGTATTTTAAGGGTTGGAAGTATGGTTGCAAATTGAAATGCTAATACAATTGAGCTAATCTGCACATTTCCGAAAGTGGAATTTTGTGTAGGCTATGTACAAATTGAAGGTTATGAAGCACTAAGGCCTATCAAAGGGAACACAGGAGCAAGTATCAGAAGAGTCAAGTTCACTGATTTGGGAACCTGAAGGCATCACTATTACCTGTGGCAAGTGCACACTTTTATGTTGGTCCACTGTCATCTCTGATTTTTGAGGCTGAGAATATGTGACTTCCAGAGGCTGGCACCTGACAAAAGCTGTTCAGTGAGCCAACAAGTGTGTGCAAGATTTCAAGAGCACTCACATCAAAACCCAAAAGAGTCTTTCCATTGGACCTGCACAATTAATGCCTGACGGTTTTTTAGAAAACCTGGCCAGTGGCCTGGCTCAGCTTAGCATCCCATATCCAGCTGTGTACTATCTCCAATCCAGAAAGATTGAGGAAGATTCTCTCTGTTGGCCTCCTTGAGATGAATTTCTAACATATTTTGGTGCTGTTTTTTAGCAGAGTAATTTTAAATAATTCTACATTCTTGGCGGTTTGCTGCAAATCTAAACTGTGTGAGTGTCTCTCTCTCTCTCTCTCTCTCTCTCTCGTTTGTGTGTGTGTGTTTTGTTGGGAGGGGGGTTAGACGAGGAGGTTAACTTACATTCAACGTGTATGATCACATCTCTTACATCAAATCCGTAGGTGTTGGTGGCATTGCAATGATAGATGCCACCATGCTCTTTCGTGACTTGCTGCTGTATCCCAATGTTGTACGACACCTCATCTTTCCTGCATTCGACAGTTGGTGGTGGGTTTCCTGAGGCTGAACAGATAAAGGTCTCTTCACTGCCATCCTTCCAGGTCAACATATCGGGGCAGCTAGAATCACTCATTTGGGGCGCATCTGGAATGGAGAAGACAAACGTGGTTGTTTTGCCATAAGGGGTGAATTGCAGCATCTTATTTCATCATTGCAAAGCCACATAAGATTTGGTGGTAATCTTGTGGCCTTTAGGCAGCATGCACAGTGTGCTCCTGGATCCTAGAAGCCACCTGGGTGCTCCAGTCTAGCAGCTTGCACAGAAACTTGAGAATCCCAAGGCTAGTCCATGCATCTGTGTTCACTGCATGATGCATGTGTGAATAAACCACCAGAGGCCAAGCACCATAGAGGGAAGTGTCATATTGCTTCAGAACACAGAATGCATTTCAGCTAAGCTCAGTTCATACATTCAGGGTCAAAACAGATGTGATGTCAGGAGTTAATATCCATAGTCCGGTCCTACAAATATTATTTCTTCTTAAAGAAAACATGCTAAAAGAAACCACAGCAGGGGGTGGGGTGGGATTGAACCACAGCACTGGAGGGGGTACACACACACACACACACACACACACACACACTCATAGGTACTAGTATATCCCTTGCACACACCATTTAGTATCTCTCATTGGGACAATTTGGATCAATGAAATGGTTGAGGGAGGGAGGTTAACACCCTCCCAGCTAAATGGCACGGGTCTGAATCAGCCCCTCCCTGCCCCTGCTTTCACTGTTTAAAAAGAACAGGACATCCAAACACAATCCTCCCAGCATCGACCATCAAATCAGATGTGAATAATCAGGAGTTGATCATGTTGTGTGTAAGTGGCTCCAAGATTTGAGAAAATGAATTGGGAACTTACACTGGAAAAAATTACGACTATAGGACCTGTGCTTGGGTAGGAAAGACCTGATGGCTTCCAAGAATAACCTCCCGTTTTATAGGCCAGCTTCTCAAGCAATTTCCCTAACACTTATTTTCTCATTCATGGAAATTAATTAATTAACCTTACACAATAATTAACCCCACAAATTGTGCATATATCACATTGACCCCAATGATGAGATACCGTATATACTCGAGTATAAGCCGACTTTTTCAGCCCATTTTTGGGGCTGAAAAAGCTGCCCTCGGCTTATACTCGGGTCCTGTGCCTTTCGCAGCTGTCGGCGAGGCGGAGAAGAGGCAAGAAAAGGCTTCTAGCCTCTTTCCCCTCCCTGCCGCCTCTATCGGAGAGGCGGGGAGGGGGGGGAGAGGCTAGAAGCCTTTTCTGGCTTCTCCGACAGCTGCAAAAGGCACAGAAACGGAGGATTTCGGAGAAGCTCCAATCCTCCCTTTCTGTGCCTTTTCCCTCTATCGGAGAGGCTGGGGGGGGGGGGGAGGCTAGAAGCATTTTCTGGCTTCTCCGACAGCTGCAAAAGGCACAGAAACGGAGGATTTCGGAGAAGCTCCAATCCTCCCTTTCTGTGCCTTTTCCCTCTATCGGAGAGGCTGGGGGGGGGGGAAGAGGCTGGAAGCCTTTTCTTGCTTCTCCGACAGCTGCAAAAGACACAGAAACGGAAAAGCTCCGATCCTTCCTTTCTGTGCATTTTCCCTCTATTGCAGAGGCAAGAAAAGGCTTCTAGCCTCTCCCCCCCCCCCTCTCCGATAGAGGGAAAAGGCACAGAAACGGAGGAAAAGCAGAGAGGGGAACTGGGGAGGATTAAAAACGATTGAGTGGGATTCCTAGAGAGGTCATGAAATAAAGGCGGTGGGATGGGGGGGAGAGAAACTTCTGAGCAAAAGCCCCTCCCTCTCTGTGCCTATAAAAGGAGGAGGGGGCCTTTGTCTCTCTCGCATGTGCTGCATCCCTTGGGCCTTTGTCTTTTTCTTCTGCATGTGCTGCATCCCTTGCAAAGGGTGCATTGGTGAGTCATCTTGCAAAGGGTGCATTGGTGCAAATCCCTTGCAAAGGGTCAAATCCCTTGCAAATTGGTGCAAATCCCTTGCAAAGGGTGCATTGGTGAGAAGAGGGGATCCCCGGGATGCAGGGGAGGGTGCAGGGGGGACCCCCAAGTCAAGGAGCAGAGGCTCCTGCCCCCCTCTCTGCTAAGCCCAGGAGGGGGTAAAGTCACAGGAGCTCTGCAACTCTCATCTTCCTTGGGAAGGGAGGGGTCTTTGGGGAGGGAAGAAAAGGGCCTGAAAATACCGGTAAACCTCCTCAGGAATCAGTCCCATTTACTGATAGAGGTTGTAGGGGGACGGAAATATTGGACATAAAATACACCGAAGAAATAAAAAGGAAAGCCTGGCTGTTGGAAGAAGGGAGGGGGCAAATAAAAGAAAGCGCTGGTATTCCTGCAGTGCAGAGTCAAGCCTATGGAACTCCCTGCCCCATGAGGCAAGGCTGGGACCAGTGCAGGGAGGAGAGGCTCTGCTCAGCTTCAGTCTGCTGAATCTCAGTTCCTGGAAGGAAGTGTAGGGGGGGAGAGGGGCTCTTGCGCCCCAGTCCTGCTGATGTTCTGATATTTGGGGTGCCAAGTGTGAGCCCCTGAACTGGGCCAGGAAATGAACTGCTTTAAGAGGGGATCCAGAGCATGGAGGACCCTGGCCTTGTCCTCTCTGTCAGAGCTGAAAGGGATCCTGCTAGTCACTGAGGCCACCTGAGCCCCCAGTGACTATGTTGGATCCTGGAGAACCCCCAGACATATCAGTCTGCTATTTTTTTTTCCTTATTACCGTAACCCCTATCTGGATCCAGTGTTGACTATGCTTGCATAGAGCAGCCTGTGTTAGGGCTCATAATATACACACGCACTGACTTTTTTTTTATCCTGTTAGAAATGGATCCCAGTACCAGTACTTCTAATTGTCTATGTCTATGCTGATAACCTCACACCAGCTACAGCTGAAGCTCTGTTTGGGGATACAGATGATGAGGAATCCAGTTTTGAAGGATTTTAACTCTTGTGATTTACCGTAGCTTGGTTGCTGATTGAGCTAAGGTTTTTGTTTACTGTTTTTCTTTGAAATAAATATTCAAAAATATTTAACCTACTGATGCCTCCATTTTATTGGTATTTATTTTTATTTTTGAAATTTACCAGTAGCTGCTGCATTTCCCACCCTCGGCTTATACTTGAGTCAATAAGTTTTCCCAGTTTTTTGTGGTAAAATTAGGTGCCTCGGCTTATATTCGGGTCGGCTTATACTCGAGTATATACGGTAAATCTATATTTGGTCTGTACCACTTCAGAAGGCAGGTGATAGTGGGGGCTGACATGACTCAGTGCTAATTGATACAAACAAAAGATCCCCACACATTAAAAACTAGCATATAAGGGAGAAGGCCAGGCCTGTTTTTGAAGTGCAGGGATTGATTGATTGTTGTGCTGTTTTTGTTGTAATTATTTGTATGTTTTAATTGTGTGCGTGCGGTTTTAATTCTACCAATGGTCTATTGTTTTTTTAATGATTGGGGGTTTTTTCTATGTTTTTAGTGGTTCTTATTTTTATCTGTTAGCTGCCTTGAGTTCTGTCAGGAGAAAAATCGGGATATAAATAAATCAACAACCACCATGTATAAAATAGCTCTCAGTCATGTGAACCCCTATCTACAGTCTGAAGTGGTATAGTCCAAGCACAGCCTGCCTCATGCAGAACTAGGCCTATATTTCGATAATTCATTCCCACTGCATAATTTATTTATTCTTTGTTGCATAATGTGAAGAGTTCTGGATCTCTAGAAATAAAATATTGTTCAGAAGAGCATTTCCTACTCACAGAAGACAGTGAGATTTGCAGATGTCTCTTTCACAACTGAGCGCCCATCAACTTTCAACTCCACTTTGCACATGAACTGCCTCCCATTATCCTCTTTATGGGCTGTCAGTGAATACTGCAGAGAAGGACCATCTCCGGATGTTAAGATCTCCTTGGTGTCACTGATCCGCATGACGACACCAGGGGACTTGGAGCCATCAGACCTGCACATAACTGTCACGTTTGTGTTGACAGGGATTTGAGGGTGGTCAATGTGCAGGCTGGGTTTGGGCAAACCTACAAGAGAATGTAGCAGAACAGCCATTACATATCTAGATTGCTTGACTGACAATAATTATTACACCATAAGCAAAACCCTATCAAGTTAAAAAAATTGGTGAATTTTTAAAATAGGCCTGTGGTAAATTGGCAGGTTTTAGCCATAGCTTAGAGCTCTCCATGCTTAAGAGGCAGTGTAAAAAAGGTAATAGGTAATAGATAAAGGACTCCTGGACACTTAAGTCCAATCAAAGGCGACTATGGGGTGCAGCAGTCATTTCGCTTCCGGCTGAGGGAGCCAGCGTTTGTCCACAGAGTTTTCCGGGTCATATGGCCAGCATGACTAAACCACTTCTGGCACAACGGAATACCATGATGGAAGCCATGGCACGCGGAAACACCATTTACCTTCCCACTACAGCAGTACCTATTTATCTACTTGCATTGGTATGCTTTCGAACTGCTAGGTTGGCAGGAGTTGGGACAGAGCAACGGGAGCTCATTCCGTCATGGGGATTTGACCTTCCAATTGGCAAGCCCAAGAGGCTCGGTGGTTTAGACCACAGCACCACCTGCTCCCTGTAGAGGCAGTGTACCTGTGACAGGCAGGGTACCAGATGCTAGGGACAAACAGGAGGGGCAGGGGAAGCTGTTTCTTTTCCCTACTGTTTGTGGGCTTCCTGGAAGCATCCAGCTGGGCCAGACAAACTGATCTAGATGCCTTTTTGGACAGGCAGGAAAGTTCCAGTCTGTTGCTCAACCTATTCATCATCCCCCTCTTGGTGTGGAGACGTTGGCCAGACTCTGCTCCCTAGAATTGTATGTTGAAAGGCTGTTAACTAATGGAAGCCAAAGGTCTGTCATTTTGACAGGCATGCAGGGAAGGCCTATGCCTGGCAGCTCCACTGCAAAGGACTGTGCTTTGTAGGTGTTGGGCCAACAAATGCTGGTGGAATGAGCTCAGGCTTAGCCTGGTGAAGAGGAGACTGATAGGAAATATGATAGCCATCTTCAAATATCTCAAGGGCTGTCACATGGAAGACAGAGCAAGCTTGTTTTCTCCTGCTCCCGAGGCTAGGACCTGAACCAATGGTTTCTAGTTATAAGAAAGGAGATTCCAACTAAACATCAGGAATAAGTTTCTGATAGTAGGAACTGTTTGACAGTGAAACATGAGAGGTAGTGGACTCTCCTTCATTTGAGGTTTTTAAGCAGAGGTTGGGTGGCCACCTGTCATGGATGCTTTAGTTGAGATTCCTGCATTGCAGGGGGTTGGACTAAATGGTCCTCAGGTCATTTCCAACTCTACCATTTTGATTCTATGAAATCCAGATATGATACTCACTGTAGACATTCACAGTCCTCTCTGCAGTTTTGGTCACTGGCCCCAGAGAGACTGTGCAGATCAACTGATGTTCTCCTGCTGATACTGAGGACACTTGAGCCTGGGCACTCACTTTGTGCTCTGATATGTGGTTGCTGGAGTTCAATCTCTTCCCTGCAAAGAACAGCTGAAACGCTGCCTTTTGAGCCGGAAAAAGTCCAAACACCTCACATTCCACAGGCATGCTAGTATTGATCTCTACAGAGCCCAAAGTTTGAAGATATGGGTCCATGGGGAAATCTGTGAAAACCATGAAAGAAATCATATCAGTTATGAAAAGAGATATCACTCCCACAGAGAGGCAGTGACCGCTGATGCCAACAGAAATGAAAACAAAGCTACTGAAGAAATAAACTAGAGGTTTGCAGAAGTTAAAACAAGTGAGCTTTCCCAAAAAACAAAGGAAGGCAGTAAAGATATCCAAACCAGCCCAATGAACATCAAGCCTGCTCAGTTGGCTTCCATGGACTTACTGCCCTCTCTGGTTTGCAGCATATGGAAATAAATTATAAGCAAAATCACAGAAAGCTGCATATGCCAAAAAGATTACAACCAGTTGCAGTTTCATTCAATACCCCCAGCCTTGCAGATACAGTAGCCCCGTCTGCACCCAATGCCATTTCATAAATAAAAATGAAATAGATCCATCATGGATGGAAAACAGAAGCAAGAAAGAGTGTCCTTTCTGACATCCAAGGGGATCTGTATGGGGGAGTGACAGTGCAGGGTGGGGGGGCTCCATTACCTCCAGAGTTTCTGCTTGGATTTATGCCCATTAGCAGTCAATAAATTGGCTTCTTTTGCCATTGTTGCCCACTTCTTTTAGAGTACGTGGGGCCTCTGATGTGAACTCACCAACAGTCTCCAGCAATTTGCTGAGGGAAACCATTTCCAAGAAGGGTCCTTCTGGCCTCAGGTCCAGAGCTGTGCGGCAGGTGACTTCCTTTCCGTGGTCATTCTGCTGAGCGGTGATGCTGTTGCTTGTCACCACAACATTGCCGGCTTCAGGATTCCTGTGGTCCTCAAAGGTCTCCTCGTACAGCCTTTTCTCCCCTTGATACAAGGTCACGGTGAGGTTCCGGGTGGGGGCAACATTGAAAACTCGACAAGTCACATTATACTCCTTACCCACCTCCACCTCTGGCAGCGGATCCAACACTACGCGCTCTGGAGCTCCTGGAACAGAATAAAAAGTGATAAATCCTATTGATTTGTCTTTCTTCAATAATGTTTTATTCTGGAATGTTGTTGTTTTTTAAATGTTGTAAACGAGTATGAGATTTTTTCTTAAAAAGATAAAGCAGTATAGAAATAAAATGAGTAATGATAATAATTTATTTCATTTACAGATCACTTCCTATGAAACATGTCAAAGCAATTTAACAATAAAACAAACATGCATAAACCCTTGAGTATCAAATACCACCCAATCTTCATTGGTTAATAAAATTTATAAGTAATGGAAAAAGAAAGGATACACGTTCTGTGTTTCTTTCTATGCCAGTCTTGGAAGTGATCCCTCCTGGGCATCTCAGGAACAGGGGGCAGCATGTCCAGACCTTAAGGATGAGACCCATGAGGTCTCTGCTGCAACTAGGCAGCCCCTCTCACCCCACTGCCGTCTTCCCTCCTGCCTTTGCAAAGATAATCTGGCTTGGGAACCAAGTGGGGCTGACAGAGAGGGCTGACTTGGGCAAAGCCATTAAGAGCTAAGAAAGGACAAAACTTCCGGGCATGCCACAGCAGGTTGAATTATGCAAAGTATTAAAAGCGGCAGGAAGCATGCCCATTTGATTAATTTACACAATATTTACAGGTTGCAGAATGTATCTCTTCAAGGCACAGACATTTCCGCTGTCGACTGAAACGTCATCAAGGATGGGGCAATGAAGGGAATTCTATAACGGGGGGGGGGCTACCACAACAAGGCCCTGCCCCTTGTTCTCAGCAAGTGAACCTCTTTCGATGGGGGGGTAAACCCTCCAGGCTTCTCTATCTGGTTCTCAGAACTCTCCTCAAGCCGCAGCCCCTTTCCCCTCACCAGCCCAGCTCTGCAGCCTCACTGAATGATTTTGCCTGTTTGGAATATGTCCTTGAACTTGGATGTTTCTTCCTTGTCTGGATGAAGGATAGAGACTTTTGCATCTGGCCCTGTCCACCACTGGTAGAGCCCCCGGGCTGTCCAGAAAAGAATGCAGCCCTTGGGCTGGAAAAAGATTCCCCACCTCTGAGGTGGGGCAAGCAACTGAGCCTTGGAAGGGAACCTCAACTTCTGGGCAAATGGCTCTAAGCTGCTCGGGGCTTTTGAGGTTGGCACCTGCCTTTCACTTTACAAGGAAACTTCCAGGGCAGCTTAAAAAACAAAAACATAAAAACAAAGCTCTTTTAATAAAAGCACGCTATAGCTGCATTGCATTTCAAATTGTTCTTCCTTCCTTCCTTCCTTCCTTCCTTCCTTCCTTCCTTCCTTCCTTCCTTCCTTCCTTCCTTTCTGCTGTTAAACTGCTTTGAGATGCTTTATAGGAAGTAATTCATAAATAGAATCGAACAAATAATAGTAACGGGAGGAATTGCAGTGCTGCAACATAGAAGTAAACATCAACAGCATTCAAAGCAGATTTAATGAGGAAATAAAAGAAAAACCAAAGGCCTGGGCAAATACAGAAGTATCCTGCTGGTGCTGAAAATGCAAAACGGTCAGCACCACAGTGAACTACTCTGGGGAGACAGTCCTGAAGACAGGGCTCCCATTCCAGGATCACAAATGACTGTGCAGGAGAAGATCCCTACCTGGTCCCCTGGACAGCCACTCCAAGTTAGATTACCGGGTTATGTGGATTCAGAAAGCAGCTTTGCATGCTCAGGGTAGGAGCCAGCCACTTTCTTTCCTGGCCTCTTGCTGAATTTGAATCCATGTCCCTCCTATTTTCCACTGAATAACCTTCAAGGCAAGCAGCACTCCAAATCCTCTGCCCATTGTGAATGATTATTCCAGCACTGCCCAATATATGACTTACGGTAAACTGTGATGGTTATCCTCTGATATTTCGGTTCTGCCCCCCCACAGGTAGCAAAACACAATGGATTTGGTTCCCAGTCAGTAACACTGGTGAAATTGAAGGCTTTCCAAGTAGGCCCAGTCCCTGCAGCAACGGTCTGTAAGCTGGTCTCCAAGCCAATGTTCTCACAATTGGAACTGCAGTTTAATACCATGGAATCTCCATACTTCACTACAGGCTTTTCTGGCGAAATCCTCACGTAGTATTCCTCTTGTTGAGCCCCTGAAAACGCAATAGATACAACATGTACAAAAATGCAATACTAAATAGTTCTTAATTTTTTTTTTTTAAAAAAACCCAATAAGAAGCAATAAAATGGTGAGATTACAGTGGGAAAAAGAAGCAAGGAAAGGACAAAAGAAAGAAAGTAGAAATGCCAAATAAAGTGAAACTGAATAAGGGGAACTCTGTAGTTCTGCAGCTTGTTTCCCTTAGCTCCTTCAGTCCAGAATATGCCTGTTTTTAGCCAAATCTTATTAATTTTTAAGCAACAGGTGTCCCTGCTCAAGAGAATGACTCTGGAGAGTGCCCAGTTTCTGTGCTAGGCTTGGCACCCAAAGTCCTCTGCCCCCACATCTTGTTGCAGGGGCCAGATAACGGACTCCACAGGTGAGACAGCCCTCTCCTACCCTGGAGAGGTCGGCAGGACTAATTACCCTCATATTAGCCCTGAATTTCTGGCACGACTGGGGGTCCGATCTCATGGGAGGCAGCCATTTCCCTCGGCAGGAAACATAACTCAGCTGGTAAAGCATGAGACTCTTAATCTCAGGGTTGTGGGTTTGAGCCCCATGGTGGGCAAAATATTCCTGCATTGCAGTGGGTTGGACTAGATTATCCTCATAATCCAACTCTACAATTCTGTGCTCCTTCCAGGGTAGTTTGTCCACCTTTGATCCCCACCCTGCACCCAGCTCTCACCTGTGGCTCCCTGAAGCTGTCAGCATGTGACAGCGGCCACACCCCAGAAATGGCTTTGACTGGCCAGCTTAACTAGATGAGGGCAGCCAATGGGACTTCCCCTGCATGTGAAGACAGGCTCTGGCAGATTAAGTGGAGGAAACCAATAGTGGGTCCAGGGGTCAAGAAGGCGGTTTCTGCACGTGCTGTAGAGGGAAATGAGGGGCAGATGGGAATCATCAACCTGGGAAGGGAGCCCGTCTAGGAGAAGGAAACTCTGATCCTAAACCTCCGCTGCCTTGTGGTTATATTCATTCATGAGAAAGGCTTTGGGCATAAACCTTGACAAGAAATCCATACCTGCTGCCTCACAGGACATCTTCAGGAGATGTGTAAACCCTACACAAATTCAGAGTGGAGTCCAAAAGATTTTGGCCTTGTATGCCTCTTTCCGGCAACTCTTGCAGCCAGCTGGTGCCAAGAGTATTGCTCTGCTTTCCTTTGGACCACATCAGTGAGGCCAAGAGGGCATCTTGTAATCTGGGCAGACCAGGACCTTCATACATACTATCCAAGCTTGTGCCCCACAGAGGTCACTTCGGTGCTGCTAACACAGCAAATACAACGCAGGAGTCAGCAGTTACCAATTACCAGTCTCTGCAGCCACACCAGGCGCTATGATTCTCCAGCAGTTTGACTCCCCCCCCCCGCCCCCGAGAGGCGCACTCCATTGTGTCCATTGAGACAGACGGATGCCAAGAACAACAAATGATATTTTAAATCAGGCATAGGCAAACTCCGGCCCTCCAGACGTTTGGGACTACAACTTCCATCATCTCTAGCTAACAGGACCAGTGGTCAGGGATGATGGGAATTGTAGTCCCAAACATCTGGGGGCCCAGAGTTTGCCTATGCCTGTTTTAAATCCATTAATAGTACTGATTAGCCAATGAAATACTGGAGTCCTTTTGTTTCTATTTTTAAACAGAGGCTTCTATTCGTGGAAAAAATGCCCTCTCCTCCCTCCCCCATGATTCTTGAGAATTAAGAACAGAGGCACTGTAATAGACAAGCTTTAGGTGTGATTTCAGTCTCCTTTGGGGAGACTTTTAGGCTTCCTTTTTCCTTTGTTTAATGACTCACTTTTTGACTTGCTCTTTAGACTGCTGCCAGTAGATCAAGAAGAGGAATTCCCTGCCACTCCTTATTCTGATTAGTGCTGAAAGAAAACCAGACCCTTTCCAGGAATGGCTCAACTCACCAAGTGAATTACAAGAAGGAATACTGGGGCGGGAAGGAGGAATGCAAGGCTACACAAACACACTTACTAGGGAGCGCAAGCCCCATAAAACACAGAGGGACCTAACTCTGCTAATATACATATAGGAGTGCACTAAAAGTTATATACACAATCCATGTTGCTATCTCCCCAGAAGAAAGATTCCTTATCTACATCTAACCCTTCCATCCCAATAATCTCACTATGCAAAGAAAATGAAATAATAGTACTGGGACCTTCAATCTGCATACCTCCATTCACTTGGTTTCATAACTCAGAGTGAAATGCTAATTTCTCAGGACCTCACTTAAGCAGATGTTTGTTTTGGGGAAACACTTTGAAGGACTATGGGGGATCTGTGATTAGATGTCTCTTAAAAACAAAGCAGGTGGTGGCAGTGGGGGGGGCATGCTAAAGAAGGGCTTTAGACTGCCTCCCTCCCAATTTGGACTTTCCACATGCAAACTCAATACTGTGGCCCAGGCCTCCCAACCGGATGTCCTTTAGATATTCCAACTATTACAACTCCCATCATTCCTGACTACAGTGGTACCTCTGGTTACGAACTTAATTCGTTCTGAAGGTCCGTTCTTAACCTGAAACCATTCTTAACCTGAGGTACCACTTTAGCTAATGGGGACTC
Organism: Darevskia mixta; assembly: GCA_034641385.1. Taxonomy (NCBI): domain Eukaryota; kingdom Metazoa; phylum Chordata; class Lepidosauria; order Squamata; family Lacertidae; genus Darevskia; species Darevskia mixta. Next base: position 1,563,908 of record JAWWNH010000067.1, on the reverse strand, counting down.
CTGCTGCCGCCGCCGCCGCCACGCGATTTCTGTTCTCATCCTGAGGTAAAGTTCTTAACCCGAGGTACTACTTCCGGGTTAGCAGAGTCTGTAGCCCGAAGTGTTTGTAACCCGAGGTACCACTGTATTCGCCATTGGGAGTTGAAATCTCCCTCAGGAGGTGGTGAACTCTCCTTCATTGGAGGCTTTTAAGTGGAGATTGGATGGTCATCTGTCATAGATGCTTTAACTGAGATTCCTGCATTGCAGGGGGTTGGACTAGATGACCCTTGGGGTTCCTTCCAACTCTACAATTCTATGATTCTTTTAGTCTAATATCTGGAGGGCACCAGTTTTTGGAAGCCTGTCATCAAACACTGCCTGATTGTTTTGTCTGGCAAAGGGATGTACGTATACGTGATGCAGAACATCCATGATTAGGGTTGCAATCCTATGAACACACGACTGGGAGTTGTTGTTGGCGTCCATTTGTCTCGAGAGACAATGCATCACCAGGGGTGAAGTCAAACTGCTGGAGAATCATAGTGTCTGCTGTGGCTGTAGAAACTGGTAACTTGTAACTACTGCTTCCTGCATTTTTAAAAAATGTGTTAGCTGCACCAAAATGACCTCCCTGGGGTGTTTGTATGGAGGTCCTGGGCTGGCCAGATGACAAGACTGATATGGTCTGCATCATGTCTGTATCAGAGTGAAAAAGTTTTTGAAAGCCACATAGCAGCAACTTGTATTTGCCACTGAGTGTAGCTCAGGGTTGGGCAATCTCAGGTCAAATGCAGCATTCCAGGGTTCATCTTTGGGGAGTTTCCCCAGGCCGGCCCCTCTAACTGGCCCTGTTCTGCACCATCCTCCAGTGCATTTCCCTGGCTTAAACTGTGATGATGCCTCCCATGCGCCTGGATGGGGAGGACGTGCTGCCACGTGCATGTGGAAACCCCCGATTCTTGTGCGGTTGGAATGTGTTCTGTGCAAAGATTAGAGTCACACCCATTGCTCTGCTCACCTTTTGCGTCTGGCCTTGCCATGCAGTCCCCCTCAGGCTGAAAAGGGCTCCCCACCCCTGGTGCACAACTAATCTTGCGTTTCTGATGAGCATATGATGTCTGCGTTTATCTCAATCTTAGGTTCAGGCAATCTAGCTCCGATCGACTCCCATACATCAGTACATATGGGGGAGAGTGGTCATTTGAATTGAGGGAAAACATACATTTGGAATTCCACAAGGAAGACTAAAGTACAAAATGGCTTTAATGCTGAGTATTTTCATTATATAAATTTGATTTGTTAGCTATTCCCCCCTCATTCTCTGTTCTATGTAACTCCAGAGATTGCACCCTTGCACCCGCTTCCAAAGGCTGTGTTCTCTGAACCAGGGAAGCAAACTGTGTCTCCATTCTTAAGACAAATGCAGTGGATATCTACAAGGCAGCAAACATGCAAACACAATGCTGGGAGAGAATTCTCTCTGGGCCCGTGGACATGATCATATGAAGCTGTCAGACAACTGGTCCATCTAGAGAGTGACCAAGAGTAGGCAAACTTCAAGCTTGTCAGAAATACCTTGTTTTTAATAAGAACCCCAAGATCTACAAACCAGAGGCAGGTGCAAAAGACATACAGTTAGAATTAAAGATCAGGGCACATCTGAGCTTGTTCTCCTTCTAGAGATTTCTTTTTAGTACCAGAACTGAACTGAGTTCTGATCATGTCCTTTTACACACACAAAAAGGTCTACATCTTGTTTAGCTTTCTTCATCTCACCATTCTAATTTTAGATAGAAAAAGAAATGTTGCTTTAAAAACAGCTGGGAGTCAGAAAGCTGCCAACCCAGAGATCAGTCAGATCTGCCCTCTACCTAGCAGTTCTCCCCAGGGTCTCGGACAGCGACTCTCCAGCACTGGTACCTGGGATCCTTCTAGCTAGTGATATTACCAGGAATTGGACCTGGGTTGTTCTGCATTCAAAGCATGTGCTTGAACACTGGGCTTTTGCCCTCCTGGACATTTTACCCACATTGAGCTGAGCTTGAGGCGGCTGCCCAACAGGATCCAAACAATCACAGAACCATAGAATGTTTCCACCAGAGATTGGAATGGTGTGTATGTTGTTGTTGTGATTTGTGTGAGAGAGAGACCCTTTGCTCTTAGTGAATGTGAACTCATACTTTGGCACCATAGCAATTTTTTTTATAAGTTTCACAACCGTGTCTGTTTCATCTGCTCTAACTGAAATTTTAACTGAAGCCAGCTGCATTTACATCTTTCTTGTTTTCTTCTTGTAATTTTGCACTACTAGAGTTCATGAACCATAGAATGAACTCATTTTCATTCACTTCTCACACTCCTGAGTCCTTCCGTGGATATACTAATTAGTTCACTCACAGAATCAGGCAGAAGGTACTTTCTTTATGAGTAAAAAAATTATGTTCAGGGAGGAAAAAGTACACTCAGCTGTTGTTTGAAAGTAGCCAGAAATGAATTGCTGCTGCTTTTCTCATTCCAGGAAGCATAACACCAAGGTCAAGCAAACCCAGGGTTTCCCCCGGCTAAGAAAGGTAATGCAAGGCTGCACCTCACCTAAAGAGGTGGGGAGTGTTCCGAGCAGGGGAGGTTGGGGGATTCACTGCAACCACCTTCCACTTCTCAAACCCTTGAGGGTCCAGCAAGCAGTGGAAAGCAGAGCCCAGTCACCACCTCTGGCTACACATTTAATAATAATAATAATAATAATTTATTATTTGTACCCCGCCCATCTGGCCGGGTCTCCCCAGCCACCCTGGGCGGCTTCCAGCAAATATTAAAAAAACAAAACATTAAAATATCACAGATTAAAAGCTTCCCTGAACAGGGCTGCCTTCAGGTGTTTTCTAAAGGTCATGTGGTTGTTTACTGCTTTGACCTCTGATGGGAGGGCGTTCCACAGGGCGGCCCCACCACCGAAAAGGCCCTCTGCCTGGTTCCCTGTAGCTTTGCTTCTCGCAGTGAGGGAACCGCCAGAAGGCCCTCGGCGCTGGACCTCAGTGTCCGGGCTGAACGGTGGGGGTGGAGACGCTCCTTCAGGTATACAGGACCGAGGCCGTTTAGGGCTTTAAAGGTCAGCACCAACACTTTGAATTGTGCTCGGAAACGTACTGGGAGCCAGTGTAGATCTCTCAGGACCGATGTTATGTGGTCCCAGCGGCCACTCCCAGTCACCAGTCTAGCTGCCGCATTCTGGATTTAAGCGAAATAAAAGAAGCCCTCCTCCTAGTCATGTCCAACCTCTTTTTCAATGCCGTAGCTCAACCCTGTGAAGTGTGACTCAGAGAAAGTGCCTCTGAGCATACGTAGAGTGCATTTCTGACCACTGTGGGGGGGATGTTCCACATTCGCCCCTTTTTCTAAAACGGCGAGCACTTGGCTTTAGCCTTTGAGACTCGCCCCCCCCCCCCCGCAGCACCTACGGCCGGGACAAGGCAGCGGAATCCCTTGAGTCCCTCTTACCTTCTGCGGCAGGGCGAGCAGCCGAGGCGAGCAGGAGGAGGACGGCGAGGAGGCGCGGCATGGTGCTGACCAGGGCTGAGGCAGGCGGAGGGGAGCTGCGGCCCGGAGAGACCCCTTCAGGTGCGCAGCAGGCGACTCCGAATCCGTCCCAGGGCCGAGCAGTCCAGCCAGGCTGCCGCCAGCGCATCCGCTTGTGGCGGCCGCAACCTCTCGCCGGAGGCTTATACGCCCCGAGGCGGTTCCGGGAAAGGCTGCGCTCTCTTCTGCCTCGTCGCTGCGCTCACGAGGGTCCGTGGAAACTCCCGCCTCGCCCGCTCGGTTTTCCCGCCGCCGCCCGGCCCCCTTTCCAGGCCGGCCCTTCTGGGGGTGTCGGAGGGGGAATTTCCCGCCCCACGGCGACTCCCCTGCGTCGCTGCCTTCGCGGCCCCCGAGCGGCGAGGCGAGCTCTGCTCTTCACGGAGCCAGATCATGTGCCGTCTGAACGCCCCTTCGCCTCCTTCGGAGAGCCTTTTGGGGAGCTCTTTCCGATCCGTTTTCCCTTCTACTACCCCGAATAATTGGGTGCCACCGTGGGCACATTCGCCATCTCAGTGCTCAGCCCCAACTCAAGATCGTTTAGGAAAGCAGATCCTCAGGGGATCCCCCGTCTCAGTCGTGAGAGCGGGAAACTGATTCCTCTGCTGCCTGTTCTCTAGCCAGTTTCCAGACCGGGAGGGGACAGGGACTGCTCAGTTTATTCGGCGGCCTTTGGTGAAGAATTCTGTCACAAAGCTTTGTGAAAGTCAAACTATTCGGTGTCTACCAGGATATCCCTATCCTGGACAACTCTAAAAAAAATGAGTGAAACAGCCTTTCGGCCCCCTCAATATTTGTGGGCAAGGAGCCGAGCCCTCCCAATATTGAGGGCGCCCCGAACAGATCGGCCTCCCGCCTGCAAACGCGCCCTCTGCGCTCCCCATCCCCATTGTGCACGGGCGGCAGCCTGGGGATCTCTGCAAGGGGCGCCTGGTTTGCCCCCCAATTGTGCATGACGTGTATATGAAGTCACCCAACACTGCTCCCCCCCTCAATGTGGCCCCTGTTTGCAGGACCCACGTTGATGTATCGACCACATATGGATTGCACACCCCTCATTCAGTGGCGTTGATGGAGTTTTTGTTAATTTGTGGGGAGGGGGAGCCATGAAGGAGAGTCACTGCTGGGCACTTCCCCCACATCTGCATCCAGAGGGTCTGTGGAGCCAACTGGCTTCTACTCAAAAGGAAACTCATAGAGATAAATGGGCCTAATTTAGCCATGTTCATTAATGTCAACGGGTTTATGCTGAGTATGACTAGCTGAATACAAACCTCCCCACTTTGAGAGCCTGAGGTGGCATGAGAGAGGAATCGGCACTCATCCTGCTGTCATTTCTGATTAGTTTTGCAGGTCTTTGTCAGCACTTTAAAAACCTGTCAAACCAGTGGTGTAGCATGGGTGGCACACAGTGGTGGTTGACCTGGGTGCAAAGTTATTAGGGACGCAAAATTTCTGCTCCTCACTCCTCCAAGCCCTCCAAGCCACTGAGCTGTGGCTGCACCTCAGCAATCATCTCAGCAGCATCTGCAGCCGAGACCACAGAGACACCTCAGCCCCCCCCCCTAGGTGTGGTGCGCCTGTCCAGGGATGAAGTCAAGCCGCATTTTTTTGCTGCATAAGTGACCTCTCTGAAGTGGCAGAGGTTTAGGGTAAGATGGGCTACCTTCCCAGGTTGATGTGCCCCATCTGCCCCTCGCCAGGCCCAGACAGAGGGTGGGCCATATGGGCCACTTGGCCCGGGCCTCTGATTCCAAAGGGGGCCTCGGTCAGCATATTCACAATTGCTCACCTGAGGTGAATGTAAAAAATCAGGGGGGGAAACCCAGAAAACGTGAAGGGTGGTGCGTTTCAACCTGCTAATAGCGGCCTCTGGTTGTGTTGGAGAGATGAGGGATTGTGAATATGCCCTCTGTAAGCATGTAAGGTCTTAGTCAAGTCAAGTGTTTGTGATGGTGGGCCATGTTTTTCATGTTGGTGAGTTTTTGTTTGAAATCTTGTTTGCCAAAAATTTAAACCACACATAACTTAAAGATAAGTTTGTTGGCTTTCTTATCGCTATTTTTTTTTTTTGAAAATGATGAAAAATTGATGAAGATGTGGCCATTTGTTTAAAATTTTATTGACTAGGCCAGGAATATTACTCACACCCGAGGAGTACATATAGCTCAATGAGGATAAAATTTGGTGGAAACCATGTTTTTTAAAGAAATAGTGGCTTACGAGCAATAGTGGCTTTCTCACAAGCATACATCTTTTTTAAGAGTAGAATAAGAAGATAATAAATAATAGTCAAAGTTATTATTTGTCAGCATAACTTTTGTGAAAATTATTTATATGCTTACTTATCGGAGATCCCCAGGGTAAAAAAAAAAGGGGGGGCCACATTATCTACCTGGACCGGGCCTCTGCAAGGGCCTGCCCCTCGCTGTCCTCTACAGCATGTGCAAAAGCCACCATTGGTCTCATCCACTGGAGCCAGACTTCACAGGTAGGGGAAGCCCCTCACTTACCAAGGGTTTAAGACCCATCAGCTGCCCTCACCTGGTTTAGCCAGCCAGTCGAAGCCGTTCCCAGGGTGTGGCCACTGTTGCACACTGGCAGTTTCTAGGAGCCACAGGTGAGAGCTAAGTGCAGGGTGAAATGTCATTTGTACATCACAAAAGTAGCATAATAAATTTGCAGTTATATTTACAATATATGGCTCATTATTAGTGATCAATGTATAAGTTATTGGTTTAAACAATAACAATAACAAAGAGGAAACAGGAAAGAACAGAGTTAACAGATAGCATTCAACATCACATAGTCAAGTGCCTAATCAGGAGCCCTTGTGGTTGTGCTTCAATAAAGTCTGAGTAATAGTCATTTTTCCTCTTATGGTACCCATGAAACAATATAAAGTGTTGGTATATATTGAGGAACGTGGGCAGGGCCGGATTTAGGTTTGACGAGGCCCTAAGCTACTGAAGGTAATGGGGCCCTTTATATGTCCAGCTGTCCTTTGTCAACAACAAATTGTCACTGTTTTTTTTTGTGATGAATATATGCTATATGTATGCTAGACTAGAATATATGCTATATATACGCTAGACTAGAAGACCATTACCAAAAAGCTGGCCTGGTTACTTCAACAATTTACTCCTTCATTAGATTTTAACCCTGGATTCAAGACCCCAGGAATTAGAAGGGATTCAGGCATCATATACAGAGTTACCTCCACCAGCCCTGGTGTCGTTTGCAGCAGCAGCAGCAGCAGCAGCAGCAGCAAGCACTTCATTGGTTCTGGGGGTGAGTCGCAGGGAGCCTGCATGGGGACAGCAGGGATTTCTGCTGGCTACTTCGCAGAGCTGGGCTTTCCTGGCCAATGAAAAGGCTGGCTCTCCTGCCTTGGACAGTCTCTTTTCCTGGAACACAGCTGGAGCTAGAGCTGGAACTGCTGCAACTATAATCTGAGTTTCCAAAGTGAGATGTGAAGTCTAGCCCTGCCACACACCCACCCCGCCCCATATAAGAGAGTCGGCCAGGGGCATAGGTGGAAAAGTGGGTAGTTAATGTATCCTCTTTTTTGCTCTTCAAATTATGGCAACCCTCCTTTTGTTGGCCTCTGTGAGAACAGGATGCTGGACTAGATGGACCATGGGCCGGATCCTGCAGGCTCCTCTTACATTCTTATATTGCTATTGCTCAAATGGTGCTGACTGTAACGTGTTTTTTATATGCATACATTTTTATTACAAAAATTGATATTTTTTATTTCAGTGTTATAGCGCTATAAACACTATAATACAATAAGCAAGCAAGCAAGCAAAGAACTACAGTGTTTGTAAGCATTATACCTCTCTTTCTCTTTCTCTTTTTTATAAAGAAATGCTGAAAAAGTATTTGAATGCTAACTAAAAAATCAATTAAACAAATATATGGGTTAGAAAATGGATTGAGGTTGAATCCTGACAAGACAGAAGTACTGTTTTTGGGGGACAGGGGGTGGGCTGGTGTGGAGGACTCCCTGGTCCTGAATGGGGTAACTGTGCCCCTGAAGGACCAGGTGCGCAGCCTGGGAGTCATTTTGGACTCACAGCTGTCCATGGAGGCGCAGGTCAATTCTGTATCCAGGGCAGCTGTCTACCAGCTCCATCTGGTACGCAGGCTGAGAGCCTCCCTGCCCGCAGACAGTCTCGCCAGAGTGGTGCATGCTCTAGTTATCTCCCGCTTGGACTACTGCAATGCGCTCTACGTGGGGCTACCTTTGAAGGTGACCCGGAAACTACAGCAGAAGACAGAATTAAAATGGTTGTTCCACATGGCTAATCTAGTACTCTCTTTCTCCATAAGAATACCACAATGCTTTTTCTCACGGGCAAGATCTCAAGCTCAGTTGGTTAGAGAGCGTGGTGCTGATAGTGCCAAGGGTGCAGGTTTAATCTCTGCATGGGACAGCTGCATATTCCTGCATTGCAGCGGGTTGGACTAGATGATCCTCAGAGTCTCTTCCAACTCTACAATTCTATTATTCTACTTATTTCCTCAAGTACTTACTTCTAGACTGGATTGCTGCAATGCTCTGTTTGGACTTGCTTTTAGAAACAGCCTAGAAATGTCATCGGCTGGGAAATGGTACTGCCATACAGTCCCTAACGGAATCAGTAAAGCAGTGTCCTGGAACTCAAAGATAGTAGAATATAACTCAACTTGTTCCACCTGCATTGGCTGCCTCTTTGTCTATGGGTTCCGTTAAAAGTACAGTGGTACCTTGGTTTTCGAACAGCTTAGTTCCCAAACAACTTGGAACTCGAATGCTGCAAACCTGGAAGTAGGTGTTCCGGTTTTCAAACTTTGCCTCGGAAGCCGAACGTGCTCCTGAGCTTCCGTTTTTACCCTTGCGCAGCTCATTTGAGTCCCTTGCATTGTAATTAAAGCCTTCCATTTCTGATTGCAGTGTGCTGAGGTGATATTTGGTGCTTTTGTTTTTGCTATTTTTGTGTTTTTGTTCGTGTGGCTTTTTCATTTTTGTGCCTGTGGCTTGTTTTTCATTTTATGATTGATTGTGTGACTGCGGAAATGGATAAAAGCCCCCCATCAAACAAAGACTATCATAAGCGCAGGTAAGAAAAAAAAATAATTTTAATTTTTATCATCTACAATACTGTCTTATTTATTTTATAGTACAGAACATTGATTATTGCTTTCATTTTATGGATCATTGGTCTTGTTAGATAGTAAATTTCATGTTAAATTGCTGTTTTAGGGGTAGTTTTTAAAGTCTGGAACGGATTAATCCATTTTGCATTACTTTCTATGGGAAAGTGCGCCTTGGTTTTGGAATGGACTTCCGGAACGGATTAAGTTTGAGAACCAAGGTACCACTGTATTTTGATATCATGGCAGTGTACAGCAAAAAAAATCACACATAATTTAAAACAGTACGAGGCAAAAAAGCTTCAAACAGAGATGCATAGGCCTTTGGGCTTAAGAAAACATATTCAGCAGTTGAAAGTGAGGGTTCCTGCTGCATCTCTGCTGAAAGAGCATTCTGCCAGCTCCCTGCGCTTCTCCAGATGATCTCAGTGAATGAGCTGGGATAGGATTACACTTCAAGGACACATTCCAGAACCAGTGGGGTGTGGCCTGGGGAAAGGGGTGTGGTCTGAGGAGGGGTGTGCGGCTTGGGGAGAGGAATGGAGGGCTGCATCCAGCCCCTGGGCTTCAGGCTCCCCACACCTGTTTTTAAAAATGAAAAGGTAGCACCAAGGCAGTCTGATCTTCCCCAAACAGTTGGCTTTTTCTGTGGTCTGAAGAAAGGATGAAAATAGCACAGGGAAAATACAGGAAGGCAGGGAGAGATTTTGTGAGAATGTTATGTATTTGCTCAGTAAAAAAATGGGGGGGGGCGCTTCCAGAAGGGAGTGTAATACTATAAAACGGGGGGGGGGGGCTAACTTTTTTGAACTGAGGAGCAAATTTGGAATTCAATAAACCACGATGGGCACGTAATGCCCATTTCACAGAAGAAAATTTTAACAGTGCCCAGATCCCACCCCTACCCAAACAGGCAAAACACCAACACCCTAAAAATATATAAAACGCAGGCGAAAAAGGGAACCTGCCCTCCCAAGGTCAACATTTACAAACAAACAAACTATACCTGAACACCATTAAAAAAGAGAAGGGGCAGCGGTGCCTTGGTGGGGGCTAAAGGAGGTATTTGTTGGGGACTGCAGTTGTAAAGGGTTGTTCAGATATCACAAACAGATTGTTGGCAGCAGCTGACATCCTTGGAAAGCCACCAGGGCTGCAAGCACCCTGGAAGGGCAAGTTGCCAAACCCTGCTGCTGGGCAGCTTCCAAGGAGCAGCCACAGCCACCCCATACCCTATCAGAGACCAACCAAATGGCATATTGCTTCCCCCAACCCCTGCAAACAAGAACACCTGGAACTGGTCCTGTCTCAGGCCACTTCCTTCAGGTTTCTTCTTCAACCCATTTTGTCATGGGCCAGGAGTCGGCTTCACCTGCTGAGCAGCAGCCTGAAGGAGCAGAAGGCAGAGTGACTCCAACTGCTGCTGAACGCCTTCTTGCTTCTGATGTGAACCAGCTGTCTCCAGCTTTCCTAAGCAGGGTTTCCTGCCTTAGTCAAACCTTGCTGCTTCTTGCTTCTCTTGACCTTGGATCCTTAGGTTTCTTGACACCCAGACCATCTGACTCCGTGAGCTGAGATACTCCTGCCCTTAGGACTGGACTGAACCTTGCATATGGACTCTGCTCTCCCCCCTGAGACTTGGCCGGTTGGCTGGCCTCTCCCGCCACTGAGCTCTGCCGTTTGTTTCCAGCAACTTGACTGAGGCCGGAAACCCTGCCTAAGAAAGCTGGATTGGCTAAAAATTACAGGAAGGGATAAATACAAAGTGTTTCATATGTCAGCATCACATTTCTTTCATTTCAAGTATTTTAGAGCTGATTGTATGCGGCAGTGCCCTCTTTATGTATTCACATGGGGTATGTGGAATACATTGTCCTCTAGATCCAAACACACACGCAACGCATATGATAAGCAAACAACACTCCAAAGGGCTTATCTTGTGAACTTGGCATTTAAATTGTTTAATTGTGACAAAAGCTCCTGTTTCCAAAAAAAGGACAAGGTAGGGATCTCTGAGACATGGAGAGGAGGAAAAAGAAAAAGGAATAAGGTTATTTCCAGGGGTTAGGTCCCTTCCAACTCTACAATTCTATTATTCCCTTAGATTTAACAGCAAAAAAAGCCGTTGACAGCAACAAACCCGTGTCTTTTCAGCTTTGCTTGGAGGGCAGTCTCCCCCCACCCCATTCTTCTCTCCAGGATTTCTCTCACACAGTTGCAAAACCACAGGGGATCTCATCTGGCTTCACTGGGGAGAGCCAAGTAGCCTCAGTCCCTCTCCCTGTCTCCCCATGGAAAAGAGCCTTCCTCTTCATGGGGAAGGGGGGGAGGATCCGAGAAGGCTAGGTGTGTAAAAAACCCAGCTAGCCCCCCCCCCCGTTAGTTACGGCTCTGCATTAGTAGTAGTAGTAGTACCCTGCCCATCTGGCTAGGTTTTCCCCAGCCACTCTGGGCAGCTCCCAGCGAAATATAAAAAAATAATACAATGTCATGCGGGAATGATGAAGCAACGAGACGTGGAGACAGGATGGATGTGCGGGAAGGCGACCTCGACTCTTTCGCGAGGGCCCCCTTTTATTAGGTTTCACACAGCTTGTCAAACATTAACCATCACAGGCATAGCCCAGGTCCAAACAAGGGAAAACTTTGAAAACTTCCACCCCATGTATGGTAAGGGGTGACACCCCCAAGCCCCACCTAGGACCCTGCCATTGTGTACGTGACTGATCCTCATGCTCTCCCCATGCACCCTCCTCATGCTCATCTCATGCCTCCCAGTACTTTTCCGATTACCCGCCATTGTCCTTTGTTGTCCATGACACGTGTCTGCCATTCCGACGTGCAGCGCGACGTGGTTTGCCAGCACATCGTTCCTGGCCAGGGCAGAAACACCGTGGTATGCCAGCACAGTGTATATGACGTGTGCATGATGTATCTGGACTAATATTATAATCCCAACAATGTCAGACATTAAAAACTTCCCTGAAAGTTGTGTAATTCTTTATCTCCCTGACACCTGATGTGCTTTACCTTGCCTGGGGGCTCCCTCTCCCTTAGCTTTCTTCCATCCCAGAAGTTATTCGTGATCACTACTCAGCCTGGTCGGCCCCTATATTACTGCCAAAATGACCACATTTCCATTCCTTCACAGGAGTTTGATTGCAAACTCTGTAGCTTTTTGGGCAGAGCCCACAAGTGGAATACAGTATGAGGTGTAATGAAAATGTGATTGCTGAACATGATGCTGTCAAAATCCAGGAACACGGATTTATGATGACCGCCAAGAGGGTTCAATGAAGGGGAGGAACATGATTGTGATGACATACAAATTAAGGAGAGCCCAGGCAAATTCACCAGCTTCTGTTTGTTGTCATTTCACAATCACAAACAGTCTGCAGGCGACTGCAAGTGAGAGAAGAAGGGTGGAACAGTTTTCTGTCCCTGTTCAGTGCTCAGCAGAGAAGTCAGGTGGACGTCCAGAGGAGAGAAGCCCATGCCTCTGCGCCCGGCATTGAAATGCAGGGAGATGTTGCAAGAAGGATGTTCTGCATGACTCTTCTGACAGTTCCTAGGAGACAAGTGGTCACATCTGCACCATAAAGCACATGGCTCCCATCAAAGAATCCTGGAAACTGTTTATCCTCCACAGCTGCAATTCCCAGTACCCTTAACAGACGATAGTTCTCAATATTATTTGGGAAAGGTCATATGCTTTAAATGCACAATGCAGATATGATGATGATGATGATGATGATGATGATGATGATTTTGTACACAAGTAACTTTTGTGAGCTTAATTTCAAATTTGCCATAAGCAATGTACCCAGGAACACTTGATTCCTCAGGATGGTGGCCCATTACTCTCTTAGAGGAGATGCAAAACCATTGAGCATAATTGTTACTCTGCAACAGTCATTTTTCTCCTGATTAAAGAACAATTATATATTGACTATTTTTGTAAACAGACTTGATTTCACTATGTTCTGTAATGGCCTGACAAATAGGCAGTGATGTGCCAAAATTGCACAAACAAATACAATCATTTTCAAGGGCAGCCAAGTGAAAGTGGTGTTCCTTGTTTGTTAGTTTTTTATGAAGCTAAAGGAATAACAAGAAAACCTTGAACAGACAATTTCTAGGAAGGATTGCTTCCTTTTGATGAGTTATTAACAACAAACTATCAACGGAAACCTCCAAGTGTTGCTTTCTGTCTCTTCGCTGGGGGTGGGCAGAAGATTGATTGTGGGACCTTCACGAACCACTGGACCACCTAAGATGTGTGATTAATTAAAAAATAATGATGAGCAATTAGTTTTGCTACAGAGAGAAAGTAATAAATTGAAGCCATCATGCACTTTTGCAGGAAGCAGGGACTGAGTAATTAAGAGCCGGGTCTCAACTGCCATAAATCTGCTGGTGAACAGGAAGCAACTTATGAAGGAGGAAGAAAAAGCCAAGATAGGAGAAAGAATAGGTTTTGCTTTGAAAGAATAGGTCAAGGAGGAAGCCAGCTGCAAGGAGAAATGGACCTTGCTAAATGGGAATTCTGATCAAACAAATTAGGCTATAAAAGCAAATGTATCTGGGAGTATGTCTCATTTAATCCAATGGGACACTTAGTTCTGAGTAGATATGCATAGGACTGGACTCTTTAGGGTTTTTTTGTTAGATTATGAATTCCACTTGCCTATTAAAATAATCAAAGAGACTTAGAATAAATAAAAAAATCATGGTAGAACAAAACAATAAACAATCTACTGAAACAATGATCCACAACAGTTAAAGCATCCAAAGGTCTAAAACTCCAAATAGTGATAAAAAGAGCAGGTCTCTAATTAATGTTAATAAAAACCTCAGGAGCCAAACGCCTTGAACATTTCGGCTCCTGAACAATCGAAACCCGGAAGTGATTGTTCCAGTTTTCGAATGATTTTCAGAAGCCGAACATCCGGTGCAGCTTCCGCGGCTTCCAATTGGCTGCAGGATGCTTCTGCAGCCAATCAGAAGCCATGCTTTGGCTTTCGAACTGTTCCAGGAATCGAACGGACTCCTGGAACGCATTAAATTTGAAAACCAAGGTACGACTGTATTAGGAAAGAAAATGTCTTTACAATCTGTTGAAATGCAGAAATAGGGAGCCCATTTAATCTCTAGCAGAAGGGAGTTTCACAGTTGTTGGCCCACCATACTGAAGTTCTACGTGTCTCTTGTGCTCATGCACCTGTTCGGACAGAGCAGGGGCTTTATCCAGGCACTTCATCTGAAAAGTAACTGGATTCTAAATTATTTAATTTAATCCTAAAGTGACAGGGATTGAAGGTGGACAGATCACTGCATTATCAAGTGACCTGGCAGGTTCTTGCTGACCCAGTGAATGTAAGGGCAGAGCAGAGCTCTTGCAATTCTCCATCCTTTTCTGGTTCCCACCCTACGGTAAAGGTAAAGGGACCCCTGACCGTTAGGTCCAGTCGTGTACAACTCAGGTTGTGGCGCTCATCTCGCTTTATTGGCTGAGGGAACCAGTGTACAGCTTCCAGGTCATGTGGCCAGCATAACTAAGCCGCTTCTGGTGAACCAGAGCAGCGCACAGAAATGCCACCCTACCCACTTTAAATTACCAACCTCCCCTTGGGAAACCTTTAAAGTGTGCGGAGTCACACTTTGGTGCCAGCCAAATTTTAAATCATGGCCATCTAAGTCCAGGATGTCTGCATATCCAGTGTAATCCATTATTTTAACCAGCACAAGCAAGCTGCCTCATAATACATTTGCAGGTCCGGCAGAGCAAAGCCTCCTTTTTCTTTTATGTCTATCATAATTTTATGTTTACTTCTTGGCTTTTCTCCCTCCAGATAAACTTAGAAATATCCTTCTTCCATTCCTTGAAGCAGAGGGGATCCCAGATGTTGAGGTTCTTAGTTAATGATGCTATATTTCAGTGACTAGCAAAAGAGAAATTTGAAGTTCTTATAGCAAAACATTTTGGCCCCTATCTTCATCATTTGCTGTGATAGAAATGATGCTGTTTCCAAGGTGGCAGTCATAGAGCACTGAGGGTGGGAAGCTCAGAAGGCTTCATTCTCTGAAGCACAGTGATGCTACTTCTGTCCTCTGATGCCATGCAGTTTTAATGTACTCAGTGTTTAGCAACAGATTTCTCCACATTTTTGTCAAAATTGTCAGTGTGCAGTTTCTAAAACATGTGCATAGGTTGTTTATGTTTTTTAACTGTGTAAAACTATATGACATATCATTTTTTGCATTCAGTGATATAAATTACATTTCAGGTTTGATGTAAAATATTCTGCCCATTCTGGTGCTTTGCAATATAGCTGTATCCATGAGATACACATGGGATATACAGCGTTTGAATGAGATAGATTGCTTAAGTACAGCTGTCATCAACAGCTTATGCAGGAAGCTGGCAAAATGCTCTAACAGGAGGCTTGTTGATAACTGATTGCCAGGATATAGTTAGGAGATGGAATAATGGAAGTTGGAAGGTACCTTAAAGGTTATCTAGTCCAACCCACTGCAATGGAGGAATTGCAGCTAAATAATCCCCGAGAGATGGCTATCCAACCTGTTTAAAAACCTCCAAGGAAGGAGAGTCCACAGCCTCCCAAGGGAGGCCGTTCCACTGTCAAACAGCTCTTACTGTCAGAAAGTTCTTCCTGATGTTTAGTCGGAATCTCCTTTCTTTAACTTGAAGCCATTGGTTCGAGTTCTACACTCCAGAGCAGGAGAAAACGTGCTGGCTCTATCTTCCATGTGGCAGCCCTTGAGATATTGGAAGATGGCTCTCATATCTCCTGGCACTGGAAAGAAGCATGCTTGCATAAAAAAGATAATCCAGGAATTTAGTCAACAATGCTTCCAGTTCTGCTCTGTGTTCCCCTTTTCAATTCAAAGAATTCAAAGGCTGAGTCATATAATTCTTTAGTGACATATAGCTCTCCCCCTGGAAATCCTGCACTCATCCAGTTATTTATTTACTAGTAGAAGGTAGCCCGTTACATTAACGGGCGCTAGAGGAGGAGGAGGAGGCGGTAGGAGGCGACAGAGGCTGGCGGCTGACTGCAGCTGACAGGCTGGAGAGACGGGGGGAGCGGCGGCCACCCTCCTTTTCCTTTTTAACCCCGCCGCCCTCCTTCCCCTCGATCCCGCCGGTCGCCTCTCTCTCTCCCTCATCCCGTCTCGCAAGGAGGAGAAGGAGGCCGTGGTCGCTTCCGCCGGGCGTACCCTCCGCGCCCCGTTCTCCGGCCCCGACGCCGCCCCCCGCCCAGCAGAAACCTCAGGGCGGCCAGGCTGCGCTCCTCTTGGCCGCCCGGTTCAGGAGGCCCCGCGGCCCCGGCGGCGGCTTCGGGCGGGTAGGCCCCGGTTCAGGAGGCCCCGCGGCCCTGGCGGCGGCTTCGGGCGGGTAGGCCTCGGGTGAAGCCGGGGACTCGCGTGATCGGCGCGGCCGGGGGAGAGAAGGAGCATGGCGGCGGCGGCGGCCGGAGGAGGAGGAGGAGGAGGAGGCTCCGTGCAAGGCGGCGGCGCTGGCGCAACTGACAACGCGCGTGCGCCGCCGCTGCCTCCCGGACACGCCCCCCTCTCCGGCCGCTCCAATGCCTGCATCCCTGTTGGGGGGGGGAAGTAGAGCTCTCCAATCCGTGCGTCCCTGTGGGACATGCGCACTCGCGCAGTTCCACTGACACACAGTGGACGCAGGGACACTTGAAGATTATTATATGTGATAGACTGAGGACGAGATGGTTGAACAGTTTTCTTGAAGCTGCTAACATGAGTTTGACCAAACTGCAGGAGGCAGTGGAAGACGAGTGCCTGGAGTGCTCTGATCCATGGGGTCACGAAGAGTCGGACATGACTAAACAACAACAACAAATGTTGCTATGCTTCAGGCAGGGCTCTGCCAATAGCCCAAGCTCTGATAAACCTAGCCCCAGCCCAAGCTCAGGCAAGTGACTGAAAGAAATGTAGTTCAAGAACACTTGTTGGTTGGGTTCACGATACCATGAGCCATAGCCCTAGTCTACCCCTTGCCAACCTAGCAGTTCGAAAGCACACCAGTGTGAGTAGATAAATAGGTACCACTGTGGCGGAAAGGTAAACGGCATTTTCGTAGGCTCTGGCTTCCATCACAGTGTTCCATTGCACCAGAAGTGGTTTAATCCTGCTGGCGACATGACCCGGAAAGCTGTCTATGGACAAACACCGGCTCCCTTGACCTGAAAGAGAGATGAGCACCGCAACCCCATAGTCGCCATTGACTGGACTTAAACATCCTGGAGTCCTTTACCTTTACTAGCCCTTGCATTCTAATTTTGAAAAGCGTTAAGGAAGAACACTGGGGCCTGCAACCAAACATTGCCAGTCAGCCATGGATCCACCTCCAGGGGTTGGGGAACCAGTGGCGTGTAATGAAACCTTTCGTAGGGTCAGAGGCACAATGGGGGGGGGGGGTATGTCCTGTGCATGGTGTCATGACATCCAGATGCTGCATGTGTGAGCATCATACCTCCCTCCCTAAGCCAGGCAGAAGCTTCCTGGGTTTGGGAAGGAGGCGCCAGGGCTCTGACAGGATGCCCTCATGGTAAATTCAGTCATTGCCACAGGGGATCTGATCACATTCCCTTCCGAAACAGGATGATGATGATGATGATGATGATGATGATGATGATAATAATAATAATAATAATAATAATAATAATAATAATAATAATTTATTTTTTGTACCCCGCCCATCTGGCCGGGTCTCCCCAGCCACTCTGGGCAGCTTCCAACAAATATCAAAATAAATTAAAAGGATATCAGAGGTTAGTTGGTGATGAGACACAGGGTCCTGGTCAGCTTCCTGTCTTCTGACTTTCCGTCCTGTGCGCTGCATCCTTCTGGCATCAGAAGCTCCCTGTCTTGTTTTGGGTAGGGCGGAGGGACCTAGTCAGGCCCCTGCCTGAGGTTTCCTAGTCTTGCTTCAGGGCACTGTTTATGAAAACATGGCTCCTGTCGTGGCATAATGAACTGGCAGGACGGCAGCCCAAATAGGATCAGTGGCCTCTGCTACCTTACACTGAATCACTAGTCCAATTATGGTCTGTTCTGACTAGCAGCTGCTCCCCAATGTCATATGCTGAGGCCTTTCTCAGTCCTGCTTCTAGCGGAGATCCTTTTACCTAGCAATGCTGGGGATAGAAGCTGCACACAAAGCAGGTCCTCAGTCTCTCTGCCATTGCGAGCTGCACTTGAAGCACACGCACAGTATCCTGACTCAGCCCAGAATAGATTGCCTGAGAGGGCAATCCAAACCCAAGATCTGTCAGGATGAACAAGTTAGGATCCAGCAGATATCTGGTTCAGCTGCCAATTCTTCATGCAGTCAGGCTATGCCAGCATAACTCCCAGCTGAGCTGAGATTGGTGGGCCTTATGCCAACGTAAACCCTGAAAAATTGGTGTTCCAGAGGAGGGAATTTGTCCTGGATCCTAACTCCATTCAGCTTCATCGCATGACCTGGCAACCCAGCAGAACTTACACTAGCAAAAGGGTGGTGTAAGTCAAACCCTATTTTAAAGGCTTGCTTCCCCTCTGCCAGACAGGCCACCTCAGCAACCAGCATAGTAGACTTGTTGCTCCCTAGCAGAGTTTGGAACAGGGGTGATTTAGGTCAGCACCGAGGGTCAAGAGCACCCTCCGTGCCTTGTCCACACCCAGCATGTGAGCATCTGCCCAACTGCTCTTCATCCTCAGAGGGAGCCCTCCTCACTCACCCAGTCCCCGCCGCTGACAGGTGATCGTGCACTGGGAGCATGCAGGGGGCAACTGGTTTGTACCCCCCAATATTCTGTGCCCAGAGCCACACCTCCTGCCCCCCATCATGCTATGCCATTGAATCCCCCTGAAACTCAGTGGGACATACTCAAAGTATGTGTGGATAGGAGAAAGCTATACAGCTATAGAATCATAGAATCATAGAATCATAGAATCATAGAGTTGGAAGAGACCACAAGGGTCATCCAGTCCAACCCCCTGCCAAGCAGGAAACACCATCAAAGCATTCCTGACAGGTGGCTGTCAAGCCTCTGCTTAAAGACCTCCAAAGAAGGAGACTCCACCACACTCCTTGGCAGCAAATTCCACTGTCGAACAGCTCTTACTGTCAAGAAATTCTTCCTAATGTTTAGGTGGAATCTTCTTTCTTGTAGTTTGAATCCATTGCTCCTTAAGCATACATGATGCTACATAATTCTCACCATGTCATATTCCCTCCACACCTTCTAAATTTATACCACCACAGGGGGAAATAGTGCTACTACCTTTTCTGCTTTATTGTTGCATTTAAATATAAGCACTCATCGTGCATCATGCAGCCCAATAGCCTCAGAGGACAGTCATAACAGCTGCCGCCAAGTTACATTCCATTTATTTAATTTAAAAAAAAAAACTGTCACAGGGAAAGGGTTAAAGTATTTTGCTTATTTATCATATCCCACTAACTTCCCTCTGAAAATAAAAGTTGCCAACTTTTCAAACAGCCCTTTTAGATGTAAAGAGAAGAAAATGTTAGCAGAAGGCACAGAATACTGGCAACAACCCACATTTTTTGTATTAGGAGAGAAGGAGAAAACAGCCCCCCCCGCCCCCCCCGTTAAGAGATGAACACTGACCATTAGGAAAGCCACCACTAAGCGCATCCCATGTGGCTGATGAACTCTGACCTTCTGGTCTGCTGCACAAAGAAGCTTCAGGTCTGTTGTTGCAACACATGCCTAGTATTTCAGGGGAATTCACCATGAGATCAGCACTAATCTGGCCAAGGTTTGAAAGACTGTTTATGGTATTGAAGGGTCAGGCTTCATTTGATAATCAGTGCCAAGAGCAAAGGAGTCACTTCCATGTGATTTAGAATAATCTCTGGGGGTCTGAGTGACAGATACGAATCAGTTGCAGCAGCCTTTGCCAACCTGGTGCCCTCCAGGAGTTTAGGTGTTTTGGACCATAGCTACTATCAGACCCCAGCCGCACTGGGAGGCAAAGATGCTGTAAATAAAGTTTTCTTGCACCAAATAATATTTTTGTCCTTTGGGATCCATGATGCAGGTCCTGAGGCAGCTCTCAGGCACTGAGCAGCATCCAAGAGCGAAGGGGAAGCAGGCTCCGAGGCAGGGAGGGGCCTCCAGTTCCACCCTAGTGCCGGATGGGAAGGTTGGGAAGTCCTACCTCCCACTCCACCACACTACCTGCATTGAGCACTTTTTCAAGCCCCTCTGATGGTGGTGCCCAAGGAGCAACTAATCAGCCTTTTGTACAGCTGATGGCAGGGCTGGCCCACCCACGAGGAAAGGTGAGGTGACCGCCTTGGGCAGCAGGATCAGAACTGGTCTGCAAGGAATGGGTTGCTCCTTGGTGTGCTCCTTCATGCCCCCTCTCGGGGAATAGAAGATGTTGCTGGTCTCCTGACACCCCAAGGAGTAAAGGGTGGAGATCACCTGCCATAGGTGCCAGCTCCAGGGGGCTAAAGCTCTTTGGGCCCCCTCAATCTTTCTCTTGAAGGACCACCCCGCCCCCATTGTTGAGGCCAAACACAGAGCTGGGCACAGAGCAATGTTAGAACGTCACACAATGTCACACATGTGACGTCAGGACAGTGTGCGACATCGCTTTGGGCCTGTTCAATGTACTTTAGATTAGAAGATGACGCCTCTGGCACCCATCCGAGTGGGCCTCTTCCCCTTCCCCATGCCCCTGGTGATGGCCTTCACCCACTTCAACCATTGGGTGAGATGGATTTGATTCCCTCCTCTTGTTCCTGACTCCCCTCTTCTTCCCTGGCCTGGGTAGGGGGGCGCCATTTTGGTTCATCTCATATACCAAAATGTCTTGGGCTGTCCCTGGCTGATGGGAGGGAGAGCAGTGGCTTCATGGCTGCCAGAAGGGACACTCAGCCAGAATTTTACACAGCTGGCTTCTGCTAGAAACAGCTCAAATATATATTCGCTTCAGAGCAGAGGTCACCAATGTTTTTAGGTCCATGAACTCTTTTGGAATTTTGAGCGAGGGCCATAAGTGCCCCCCCTCTGGTCACTTCTCTCTATCCCTTCCTCTTAATTAGCCTCCCTCCCCCAAGATAGAAGGGAAAGCTGCACCCACACATTTCAGAACCAGTAGGTTGCTCTGAGTCATTTCCATGAGCTCAGCAACTAAATCATCATCACCATCTGAATCTTGAAAAGCACATAGAGGTGAAAAAGGAAGTAGGACATCCAACCTTCTTTTTCAACTTTATGTACTGGTACAAAAGTTGGGGCCATCCCCACTCTCTGCCAGGGGGTTCCAGGCACTCACCCAGAGTCTGTGCTCCTTTGACAATCAAGATGCGGCAGAGGCTATCATAGCTTTAAGGAATATGGTTTATTCACATATTTACACCAGTTTAAATGGAGGGAGTCTGGATCTTACAACATGGTCATCTCAAGAGGGGCTTGCTCCCCACAGCAATGCAGCACTGGAGCCCAAGGCATCTCTCCCGACCTCCCTTCCGCCAGCCTGCCAAAATATGGATCTGTTTTTTCTCTCTTCTTCTTCTTCTTCTTCTTCTTCTTCTTCTTCTTCTTCTTCTTCTTCTTCCTTAAGACACTTTTTCCCTGTCACCTCACACCCCATCACCTTGGCCACCTCTGTGTGCCCAGACCCAAGATTCCTCTTAGATGGGACATCAACACCTTTTGTCATGTTAATGCCTCTATCCTAGGTGGCCTGCAATCTTCCCTTCAGTACTCAAAATAATCAAAAACACTACCATTTCTTAATTTAATTCTTAATTTCCTGATGATCAAGGGAACAGAGTAATAATAGTATTAGGGACGCAGGTGGCGCTGTGGTCTAAACCACTGAGCCTCTTGGGCTTGCCGATTGGAAGGTCAGCAGTTCGAATCCTCGTGACGGAGTGAACTCCCGTTGCTCTGTCCTAGCTGCTGCCAACCTAGCAGTTTGAAAGCACACCAGTGCAAGTAGATAAATAGGTACCGCTATGGCGGGAAGGTAAACGGCATTTCCATGTGCTCTGGCTTCCATCATGGTGTCCTGTTGCACCAGAAGCAGTTTAGTCCTGCTGGCCACATAACCCGGAAAACTGTCTGTGGACAAACTCCAGCTCTCTCGACCTGAAAGAGAGATGAGCACCGCAACCCCATAGTCGCCTTTGACTGGACTTAGCCATCCAGGGGGTCCTTTACTTTTACTGTATAGTATTAATTTGGGAGTGTTCGTGGTCTCACTGTGTGTAGGCAGCCTGTGTCTGGACTTTACCATGGGGCATGCTAGAATCCCCCCCCCACAACTGCAAAACACTTCACAGATGACAATAGAGGCACTACTCTCAGACTCTGAATCTATGTCTGAGTTACACATTGCATGTACTTTATTATGTGTGTGTTTTATTCAACTGACCAAAAGAGTTTTAAAAAATAAATAAGGAAGTTTAATAATCTCACAGTGCTTCTTGATTATAGAACAGCTGCAAATCAAATATATTCAGCAACATTTACTCTCTTGGTCAGGCAGCAGACATAGTTCCTTTAGGGGTATTTGATTCTGCTTCTGCATAAATTTAGCAAGGGGAGTTGTTTGCTGATATGGAGATAAAAGAATAAGGGAGCTTTCAGGGGCTCCCTTTCTGAGTTTGAGGCTGATGTTAAAAACTACTGGAACAGGAAAATCAAGTTAGACTGTTCAGTGTCTCTTCCTTCCCAGCTCCTTCAACTGTTCCTCATAAGGCTTGGTTTCCAGACCCTTGTTCATCTCGGTCACCCTCTGCACATGCTCCAGCTTGTCAAGATCCTTCTTAAATTGCGGCACTCAGAACTGGACACAGGACTCCAGGGAGATGCCATTGGAATCCTTGAGGAACTTTGACAATACTCACTGCTAGACCAGCTCTGACAGCTTCCATGCTGGTGGAGCGCAAAAGGCTCTGCCAGGGGCTAGGACTCAGCAGGCAAAGTCTAGATGACCAAGAATGAACTGTATTTGCCTCAGGGCAGCCTTCTCAGGGCGGGGTATAAATAATAAATTATTATTATTATTATTTTACCAGACCTTTAGAAGACATCTGAAGGCAGCCCTGTTTAGGGAGGCTTTTAATGTTTTATAGATTATTGTATTTTAATCCTCTGTTGAAAGCCGCCCAGAGTGGCTGGGGAAACCCAGCCAGATGGGCGGGGTATAAATAATAAATTATTATTATTATTACTACTACTTCTGCTGTAGCAGTTGGCCAGTCAAATCACACAGGCCTTCCCCCCTCCCCTTCCTATAAATCCCTATAAATTCTTATTGATACAAAATACCTTTCACATCTGTAAAAACTAATATTTTGGTATATACATTTGACAAAACTTTAATATATTTTGAAACGTGTTTATTGTTGTTTTATTTTTATTTTGTATTTCATGTAATTGTTGCATGTCATATGCCACCGTGTTAAATAGTTTAAGGATGAAAATGAATAAAAACCAGGTTACAAAAAAACCCAAAAAAAATGCACAGCTTTCAAGCCCCTACAGGCCTGATGCAAGACGTCCTCTTTGTCAGCTGCTCCACACGTGGGAACGCAGCAGGCAGGCGCCCTGTCACCTCCTTGCAGGAAGCCAACCATCATGTGGGCGCTCAAGAGAGTCCTGCAGCCCAGGCTTTTCCCCTCCTACCTCCGCCTGGCTGTCTGCAAAGAGGGGGCCATCTACTCACCACTTCTCCTTCCTGTTCCTGTGTGATCAACTCTCACACAGTCCCAGCCACAGTGTGTGTGTGAGAGAGAGAGAGTGAGAGAGAGAGAGAGCAGCTGAAGCAAAGTTCACTGAGGGAAGGTGCCTCTGAGCAACTGCAGAGTGCCTTCACCTCAATTATTCAGTTACCCACAAACATAAGGCAGGGACTCCCACAGAGCCTTAAGCACATATGGACACATTTTTCTTTGGAAATGATTCACTACTAGCGTCTACTTCCTGGCCAGCATCTTGTACTGCCAGAACCCTATCTGTTTCCTACCAAAGGAAAGTCCTTTTTCCTTGTCGTGGCCACTCATCCTTTTCTTTACCTGTTACAGGTAGGTAGCCGTGTTGGTCTGCCGTAGTCAAAACAAAATAAAAAAATAAAAAAATCCTTCCAGTAGCACCTTAGAGACCAACTACCGGTAAGTTTGTTCTTGGTATGAGCTTTCGTATGCATGCACACTTCTTCAGATACTGCACACAAAAGCTCATACCAAGAACAAACTTACCGGTAGTTGGTCTCTAAGGTGCTACTGGAAGGAATTTTTTATTTTTTATTTTGTTTTTTCTTTACCTGTTTGTTTTCATCACTAATGGGAGAGAGTGCCCTTGGGCACATGCAGATACCTCACCACTGGGTATTCTGAGCCTAGGGGATCTTTTCTGACCTCATACGTATATGGCAGGGCCCCTCCAGACCAGTGGGTTATTTTATTTCGCAAGATGTATCCTGCTACATGCCACTGATGCAAGAATGGTGCATTAGGGGGAGTTTCCATCTGCAGTTCTGAGATGCTCCCCCAATGCTACTGCATTACTGCCACCTGGAGGGGCACTCTTGAGGTATAATAGCACACCACAACAAAAAACAGCCACCTCTGAACATTTGTGGTATAAAAGGCTACAGGATTTCAGCAGGAAGTTATGGGGGGGGGAATACACTGATTGGAAACAAAGCAGTATGACTACCCCAAAAGTTTTGCAGGCTGCACAAATAGCATTGAAAGCGGGATTACATATACTGGAAAGGCCCATAATCTGTTAAAGCCTGAGACCAACATACATTTAAAGTACACCCACCAGGAACTGTAGTTTGTTAATGGTGCTGTGAGCTGTAGCCCTGTGATAGGGTAAACTAAAGTTCTCAGGAATTGGGATGTGTGGTTTAAATGTATTATGCGTACGCAACCCAGCAATTTCTTAAGAGCAATAGCAGTGAATAACCCTTTAAAGATGCTGTGGCAATCCAATCTAAACATAAAAGAAGATGGGAGCGGGAACCTCACAAAAAGGGGAACAAACTTAGCCCCTTATCTTCATAAATGCATTTTCCACCCTTCACTCATCCAGTTCTATCTCCCACAGCCTTCCAAAGATCTCTTCTTCCCTCACTTGCTTTAAGTCCCTTATCAAAAATCAAGTTTTCTGGGAACTTAGAACTTAGATCATTCTCTGCAATTGTATACCATCATCAAAGTTTTGTGGTTGAAACAATCCCATATTCTTCCTTGTCCTCTCCATGCCTCCATTTCTCACCCCAACACACACACTTTCCTTGTTGTTTCCCTGTCTGTTTCAGACAGTAAGCCCCTCAGTGTAGGAATACACCATCTCTCTTCTTAGATGGTGCTATATAAATTATAGTTTCTGTTGTTACTGTTTTTGTTTTTATTAAATGGTGGATTAACATCTGACGTCCATCTGACCACCCTGCAAACTTTGCTCAAATGAATTAAGATAAGAGCTAATCCACACTTCTGCTTGAGCCATGCCTGGAAAACATGAGACTGAGAAGTTTACCCCTTGCCCCATTCCTTTCCCGGGGAAAACCTGCTATTCAGTGCTAAATAAGAGCAACTGTCAATCCAGATGAAACCCGAAATACCATTTGCTCCGACTGAGTGCTAAAAAGCAGGGATTTTGGGGGGGGGAGGCAGTGGGAGAAGAGCCCTAAACGCTGACTGAACAGGAGATGTGGAGACTGCAGCTTGTCTTGGCACGTGGTGAGTTCGTAGCAGAGGTAGGATCTGAACAGGCTGCCCCTGAGGGTCAAACCTAATGCAGTGTTAACCAAATTGTTTTCATTGGCATCTGTCTTGGGAGATAACGAAAGAGTGCACCTTCAGGGGTAAAGTCAAACCATTTTAGAGTTACAGTGCCTGCTGCAACTGTAGACCAGCGCCAGCCTGGCCCTGCAGCCGTGGGGGCCAGGGGGGGCATGCAGCGTGCATGGCCCTGACGCTAGAATTTTTGTGTGCCCGACCTCTTCATGGGGAATTTTGTGGGTGCTCAGGGCCCCAGGGAGCTGGCACCTATGCTGTAGACTGATTATGGGGGAGAGATGTTTTGTTGTAAGTGGGGCAGATTAAGACATCTGGTTTTGCTGCTACTGGTGCAACATGGAGTTTATTCTGTCTGCACCACTCCCAGTGGTCATTCCTCCTGTGGTCACTTCTGTGGATATCTTTAAATCTTTTGCTTTTTGTTCTCCTTAAAAAAAAAAAAAACCCAGCAGCTGTGGGGCAGGAAGCTGCCCCTGATTCAGATTGAGGCTACAGCATTCATTGATGTGAAGAATTTTAATCTCTTTCCTTTGCACCATTTCTCTACAGAAAGCCCCCCCCCTTTGCTATTTGTTGCAAATCGTAGCTCAGTTGCTTGGCTACATTGCAACTGCTTTCTGTGAAAGTGAAAGCCCGTACAGTGGTACCTCGGGTTACGAACTTAATTTGTTCCGCAGGTCTGTTCTTAATCTGAAACTGTTCTTAACCTGAGGTGTGCTTTCCCTAATGGGGCCTCCTGCTGCCGCCGCACCACTGCCACATGATTTCCATTTTCATCCTGGGGCAAAGTTCTCAACCCGAGGTACCGGTACTACTTCCGGGTTAACGGAGTTGTTACCCGAGGTGTCTGTAACCGGAGGTACCACTGTAGTTTGCTTCAGCCTTCAATGCTATTCATCCCATTCAGCGACCAATCTTTTCCCTGAAACAAATGAGACAAGCTCATGGCTCAGGTTGGCCTGCCTCCCTAGGTGGTGCTTCCATCATTGCCTCAACTCTCCCCAGGAGCCTTCTGGGAGTTGGGGGTCAGTCAGAGATGCAGCTATCCAGGCCAGCCATGTGTTTGCAGCGCTGCTGAGTGCATCTTTCTTGTGCATCTTTCTTGTGCAGATGCTTTGCAGCTTAGGAATCTGCGGAATGGAGCCCAGGAGGCCGCTTGACATCCTCTCCATATGCTGGAGGGGGGGGGGGGAGAGCCTGCTCCAGAGAGGCCTGCCCTGCCAAATCCCAGCTGTGTCTGATCACAGCCTGGCCTGGCCATAGCTGGCCCCTCTCCCTGCATCATTCCTGCCCCACCTCCTTCCCTTCCACTCCTCCAAGAATGATCAGCACCCTGCAGGGGGGGAAGGAAGCACTTCAAGGTCTCTCTTCACCCATGCGCTTCATTCTTTGTACAGAAGAGATCATGGTCAAAACAAAATAAAATAAAAAAAATTCCTTCCAGTAGCACCTTAGAGACCAACTAAGTTTGTTCTTGGTATGAGCTTTCGTGTGCATGTACAGAAGAGATCATGGTCACTGTTGAGCAGCATGGGGGAAATCCAGGGGGCAGACACTGTGTTTTCTCACTCACTGCGCAAGGAGGAAGTAGGCAGCTGAGGGGAGTTTTGAGGCAGCAGGAAGTTACCTTTTAAAGAAGATTACATTTCTGCTTTTAACTGAGAATATGGATTTGTCGGATGGAAGTGAAGTCCCGAGGCTTCTGCTGGGGACAGGTAATACGGAAAGAGGGTTGCCAGCAGGGATGGAAGGAGCTCAACTCCAGTTCTTTCACATTCTCATTTTTCTTGTCTTAAATTCAGCTCTCTACATTTTGCAGCAATTGGTGGGGGGGGGGGTTTAACTCACAACATTTTAGTGCAAAGTTATCCTAACAAACATCTTCTATATGTAGCTTTCACTAATGTACACATTTGCCAGCAATTCCCCCTAACATTATGCATTTTGTGCATTCTTTTCACAAATACAGTAGTACCTCGGGTTAAGTACGCTTCAGGTTAAGAACTCTGCTAAGAACAGAAATTGTGCTCTGGTGGCGCAGCGGCAGCAGGAGGTTCCATTAGCTAAAGTGTTTCAGGTTAAGAATAGTTTCAGGTTAAGAACGGACCTCCGGAACGAATTAAGTACTTAACCAGAGTACTGTACGTTCATTTTTATGCACACTTTCCCCTAATACTGGTAGATGTATTTTTGTGAACATTTTTCGGATGGCATAGCAAAATGAAGCTGTGCTTCATTTCATACATTGTTTTGACAAGTGAATCAAATTTCTCTCCCCTTCCTAGCAGCCAGCAGAGCATGGGGTGGTTGTAGTTCTTCCATACCTCGGAGGAATGCTAAGTAGCAGACTTTGACCTGCTGCACACCTACACAATGCAACATGGGAGAGGAGTTCATTTTTTCTCTGTAGGGAGACAAACCAAGAAAGTGGCTGGAAAACCCCTCATTACACTCAGCCGTTGTGCTGTCACACATTTCTATGGTAACCACTTCTCCAAATGTTAGGGGTTTCGGGAGCAGCCTTTTACAGGATTTGTTTCCTTATAATTAAAAAGTATGGCAGTCTTTATGGGTTTGGGGTGTTGCTTGGTGGTGGTGGTTTTTTTGGGGGGGTAATTTCTGTTTTGTGTGGGACGCGGGTGGCGCTGTGGTCTAAACCACAGAGCCTAGGGCTTGCCAATCAGAAGCTCGGCAGTTCGAATCCCCACAACGGGGTGAGCTCCCATGGCTTGGTCCCTGCTCCTGCCCACCTAGCAGCTGGAAGGTAAAGGGCGTTTCCATGTGCTGCTCTGGTTCGCCAGAAGCGGCTTAGTCACGCTGGCCACATGACCCGGAAGCTGTACGCCGGCTCCCTCGGCCAATAAAGCGAGATGAGCGCCGCAACCCCAGTCGGTCACGACTGGACCTAATGGTCAGGGGTCCCTTTACCTTTACCTTTTTAAGCCCACTGGTGAAGGAAGAGGAGTGCAGAGGGAGTGCACCACCCCCATCAGCGCGATCCCAGTGGGGTGCCATCGTGGCTGCCCCCCACCCGCGCTGGGTTCCACGCCCCCACAGGCAGCACACCATGCGCCCGGGACTCGCCCTACATGTACTCAGGATAACATTTCATTAGTGGTGGACTTTAGCACCTCAAATTTCAGTGTCCTTGTGATGCCAAAATTTGGTGTCCCACCTGCCTCTCGTGCTCCATTCGAAATACTAGTTGTGGAATCTCCCGCAGCACCTCCAAGGCTCCACGCCCAGTGTGACCAAACCAGTCATGCTCCCCTAAATCCGCTTCTGACTTCATACTGTATGTGCCAACAGTTTAACTCATGTTTTTGCTGCCAAATGCTTACATGGCAAGTTCTCCAGAAATGTTTGACTGCTTAGGCAGCACTAGAGAGTAGGAGCTCTAATGTCTGGATCCAGCCTTGAGGGACCTTTGGCCCAGTGTCTGCCAGCATGCCTGGTTTCCTTGGCTTTGTGTGCCTTCTTCCTGGGCAAGCACACACTTGCCTCCCTAGGCTGGCACTTGCTCAGAGGAGCCCTGAGACTGCCACTCGCTTCTGGGAATGTCTTCCTGGTGTGATTTCTGTGGAAATGTTTGTTGACAGGAAGTGTGGCAGGGCCATTGAGGCTGCCAGGTGAAAGGAACAGCTTACGGTCCTTCCTTAGCAAGCCTTGGCTGTTGATACTATTATTGTATTTACTTAACTGTATTTTATGGTTGCTTTTATGGAAACTGCATTGAGATCAGTATTTAAATCCTATATATCTTAACATCTTAACCTTGCACTCTTTCCATGGTTTCCTATCTACTATCCTTTTAACTGCATTTTCTTACTCTACTAAATTATATTCATTACTTTACATACTCACATTATAACTGTCAGTTTCCATTTCTTAGTACAGAAAGTATTGATCTGATCTTTCCTATTCTAATTAATTCAAGAGGGTTCTGGAAGCCTCTCTGTGTGAAAGAAGCAAGAAGGAGGTTCATGATGTTTGGGTTATTCCTTCAAAGAAGCTGAGTACAGCTGGCTTAAACTGGTTTTCTTATCTCTTTCTGCCAAGGTCATGCTGATTATAAAAGTAAGGCCAGAAGGAGCCTGGGTTTCACTTTCTCTTTCTGTCTCCCTACTGGTGTGGTGTTCTGTACATAGCATGTTTCGTGTTAAAGTTTACTTATTGTAAGTTATTGTAAATTTTAGTTGAGTCTGCTGCAAGTGGATTTCTTATGGACAGTGCCAGCCCTGAATGTACTGGATTTGTGACCAATATGCTCATTTGCCTTCAGTAGCAGTAAAGCTCTGCTGGATGAATTAAAATTGCCTCCGGTCTATTCTTTGGGAATCCTGCAACTGTTTAAGTTTTACTCTGCTAACTATATGTCAGAGTTCTGCTCTGGATCCATATTGAGTAGAATTACATGACAATAACATCTACCGCTGAGTATTTTTTCAACCTGTTATGATTATTTTCTTCTTGTCATATTTTTCCATATAATCCATACATAATATCCAGTCCTCTTACAGTCTCTTATCATCTTTGTTTCTTAATCTATTTGTCATACTGGCTAGTTCTAAATATTCTAATATTTTGAGATGCCATTCTTCTCTTGATGGTACTGTATCTGTTCTCCATTTTTGTGTAATTAGAATTCGAGCAGCTGTTTTCACTTACAAAACCATAAGTTAGTGTTATAAGAATTCTAAGGTCCCAAATATAAAATAAGTGTTCATAAATTTACAAGGCAAACACTGAAGAGCAATCCTGAAGTCATTTTGAGTCTCCCGGTGACCTCAAATATTTCTCTGCAAGGAGGAAGGAAATGAGAAAGCCTCTCCATTGTCTTCTGCTTACCTGTTTTAAAGGAATATGTATGTATGAATAGGATGAGCCTGTGACCTGGATTCAGGCATTAAAGTATTTACCATCACAAAAGAATGGCCGGGCTGTCCAGATAATGCAATCAGTGACCATTATCAGGTATCCTGGCAGACAGGATTTCTGCTATAGACCACCCCCTTCTGTGATGTATGTATGATGTTTTTTGGGGGCGGTCTTGAGCTACAGGGTGTTGTTGTTGTTCAGTCGTTCAGTCGTGTCCGACTCTTCGTGACCCCATGGACCAGAGCACGCCAGGCACGCCTATCCTTCACTGCCTCTCGCAGTTTGGCCAAACTCATGTTAGTAGCTTCAAGAACACTGTCCAACCATCTCATCTTCTGTCGTCCCCTTCTCCTTGTGCCCTCAATCTTTCCCAACATCTGGGTCTTTTCTAGGGAGTCTTCTCTTCTCATGAGGTGGCCAAAGTACTGGAGCCTCAACTTCAGGATCTGTCCTTCTAGTGAGCACTGAGGGCTGATTTCTTTAAGAATGGATAGGTTTGATCTTCTTGCAGTCCATGGGACTCTCAAGAGTCTCCTCCAGCACCATAATTCAAAAGCATCAATTCTTCGGCGATCAGCCTTCTTTATGGTCCAGCTCTCACTTCCGTACATTACTACTGGGAAAACCATAGCTTTAACTATACGGACCTTTGTTGGCAAGGTGATGTCTTTGCTTTTTAAGATGCTGTCTAGGTTTGTCATTGCTTTTCTCCCAAGAAGCAGGCGTCTTTTAATTTCGTGACTGCTGTCACCATCTGAAGTGATCATGGAGCACAAGAAAGTGAAATCTCTCACTGCCTCCATTTCTTCCCCTTCTATTTGCCAGGAGGTGATGGGACCAGTGGCCATGATCTTAGTTTTTTTGATGTTGAGCTTCAGACCATATTTTGCGCTCTCCTCTTTCACCCTCATTAAAAGGTTCTTTAATTCCTCCTCACTTTCTGCCATCAAGGTTGTATCATCAGCATATCTGAGGTTGTTGATATTTCTTCCGGCAATCTTAATTCCGGTTTGGGATTCATCCAGTCCAGCCTTTCGCATGATGATCTACAGGGTAGGCAATGTCAAAAGTCTATATAAGGGCTTGCACACCATTGTTCGGGGTTCCTCCTCCCTCCTGTGCGTCGTGAGTGAGGACCCTGTTGCAACAGTTAATAAAGATCAGGCTTACTAGCTATCTTGCTTCTCAGTATTCTCTGGTTGGCCTCTCTTATTTTCTCCTTCTGATAGGGAACCCACTTAAGGACTCTATATGGGCTCTTGGATACCCCTTAAGGGAAAAGGATCAGTTTTTCTTATAAGAGTAGGAACCAAGAGAAATCAAGGGTGGTGTGGCATGTGTAAACCTGTAGCCTAGCCTTTAGTCCTGGAGAAGCTCATTCCACTTTGAACTGCTGTTCTTGCTCTAACAGCTGAAACGGACATTCACTTGCCCAGAGTATTCCTCCCAGCCATTAATTAAGCACTTTTCCATGGCCAGCTGGGGAGAAGGGGGGGAGGGAAGAGGTCATTTTTAAAAACTGCTGTTTTTTTCCAGAGGAAGCTGTTTCACTCCAGGCTGACACAGCAGCTTTGCCATCTTCAAAAGAAAGTATTTTGTGTGATCAACTATTACAGTATTCTAGTTTGGATCAGCATGTTATTGCTTGGTAGGGGAGGTGCTTTGTGGGGGAGAATTAGGCTGCAGGATTTATAAGAAATTACTAGCCTCCTTAAGGAAAAATCTGTTTTTCCCTCTCCATAAAATGTCTTTCCAGGAAAGTCCTAGTATGACAGATGGTCCTTCCTTGATGCCAGAGTGCATAGTGGGTACCTGATGTCACAAGTGGGCGCTGAGAAGAGCCTGACTCTTACTTTTGATTCGTCAGCAGGGCCAAATTAGATGTGAGATTAATTGCATGATTGCAATTGACACATTTGTTAGGAAGATCCTGGGAATTGGTGGCGGGGGTGGAGTTTATCTCTTTGTCTCCCTGCCACAGCGCTCCTGACAAAATCATCACTCATTGGTTCCAACAAAGGCTTCCCTTGAAATGCAAATAGCAGCTTCAAGGAAGAAAGGTTTGTGGACCATGCAGGGGCTTAGCGCGGGTGGGAGCAGAGGGAGCCCGCCCTACCAGCCCAGCCCTCACCACTGCTTTGGGCGCACTGGCACTGCCTTGGCAGCCCCCCAGGTAACCCAACAGCAGCACCGGCACGCTGCGGGGAGCTGGCTTGGAAACGCGGGGGAAGCAATCCTTCGCTCCAGCCAGCCACGAGTCTTCCTTCTTCTTTGGCGAGGCCCCGCTTTGCAGCACGTGGGCAGGGGTCACTCTGGCGAGGCGCCCTCCCCCCACCCTGTCAGCATGCCCTGCGTGCACACGCCCACTCCAGGCGCAGGCAGGGAGTGCTCTGCTGCTGTTCAAAACCACCTAACCTTAAACAGTAAGTATACTTACCGTATTTTTCGCTCCATAAGACGCACTTTTTTCCTCCTTTAAAAATAAGGGGAAATGTCTGTGCATCTTATGGGGTGAATGTGTGGTCGATCGCTGGCTCCCTTTCCGGCCCCGCCCCCTTGCCCAGGCCTCCATTGTTGAATGTTCTGCAGACGGAGGCTGTTTGTTTCCCCAGCGACCTGTGACTGGCTGATTAGATTATCTGTCTGGAAACTGTAGAAACGGCTCCCTTTCCTTTCCTAAAGAAGCTGCAGAACTGTGAGTTGAACCCCATAAAAACAGGATTTTTCCCCTTTGCACAGTAAGCACAACAACTTTGAGCTGATCCTCAAAAAAGGGGCTTTTCCCCTTTGCAAAAGAAGCTGCACAACTGTGAGCTGATCCCCCCCAAAAAACGGGGCTTTCCCCCTTTCCTCCTCTAAAAACTAGGTGTGTCTTATGGTCAGGTGCGTCTTATGGAGCGAAAAATGCGGATGTAGAAGGGGCTTTTATGCAAAGGTTTCAAACACAGCAAGATACAGTAAGATATTATAAAATTTAATTTCTTTGGAGTCCTCCCATTTAACCCCACCGCAACTAATCAGGCACACGTCTCCCGCCCCCCTGCTGTTGCGGCCCCACTCTGCTTGCTTGCAGGATACATTTGGGCATCTGATGGGTGGCCACTGTGAGAACAGGATGCTGGACTAGATGGGCCCCCTTGGGCTGGCTCTTAGCATCAGATCCTTCTGACCTGGATTTGGATAGTCAGGGTCATGTGCTTTGTAAGAGCAACGAATCATAGAATTGTGGTGTTGGAAGGGCCCCCAAGGGTCATCTGGTCAAACCCCATGGCTTTGTATATATACAGTGGTACCTCAGGTTACAGACGCTTCAGGTTACAGACTCTGCTAACCCAGAAGTAGTACCTCGGGTTAAGAACTTTGCTTCAGGATGAGAACAGAAATCGGGCAGCGGCGACACAGCGGCAGCGGGAGGCCCCATTAGCTAAAGTGGTACCTCAGGTTAAGAACTGTTTCAGGTTAAGAACGGACCTCCGGAATGAATTAAGTTCTTAACCCGAGGTACCACTGTATTTGTGTTCATTTGTGACTGCATTAGTCTTTTAATGGTTTAACTCTCTATTCTTTTTGAAGAGGGGAGGTGCATTGTGGTCCTGCCAGTTTAGCCATCCTCAAGAAAACCACTAAGGCTACAAATGCTGTTGCTCCAGCTACCAATTTGAGCATCTGTTTGCAGGGCTATGCTCACCTCACGCTAGAACTGGAAACATAACACTAAGGTGGAACTGCATGTGACAATCTGGCAGGGGAGAGGAAAACACACACAAACAGAAAATGAAAAAATGGTGTTTTCCACCAGCGTATCTGAAAAGTTCCTCCTGCATAGCTGCATAACTGTCACTGTGGTAGTATATCTGGTGAATCTCAAGTGCAGGATTGTGTCCTAAGTCACCGACTGGTCTGATATCTTTGTTGCAATCTAAGAGACTTCTGCCACATCCAAGCTAATTCTCTTAAAAATCGAATCGTTATTTCAGTTTCCCATGGCAATTCAATATAAACACAGAACAGCATTAGCAAATGGGGCAGGAATGTACTGTTCGTTTGCAGGCTTCCGGTGGGTGTGGGGGAAAGGAGAACTATGCTTTTTCTAGGAGGGAGAAAATCCAGTATCTAAATAAGCCAGCTCAGTCTCCTGTTCCGGAAATACTTGTTTGATTGGGGCGCCTGATGCAGAACTGATATTTAACTCTGCCTTCGTTGCTGCAAATTCAAAAAGGGGGCCCCAATTATTTCTTCCTGGTTTTGAGCCAATCTTCAACTATCACTGGGAAATTGTTGGAATATAAGTAGTTGACAATGTCCTTTGATAAAGACTATTTAAGGCTCACAAACTTTCCACAGAATTTCCCAGGTTAGTATTTTCCACAAGTCATTTCTTTGTCCCTTTAGACAAACATCCAGGGAGCAATTTTTAAGGGATACATATGACACAAAGAGAGTCTGGACACTTTGTTGAGAAATTCTGTTTGCTAGAGATGAAAAGACAGTTCTTTGCTGAAAGTGAAACTGTTTCATTCACTTCAACAAAAGTCCTGAGAAATTAGCCAACTGAGAAAATTCCATGGAAATTCCCTGAGGTCACTTTACAGAAGAGGGTCTCAAATGTTGTATGTAAGCATGGGTCACTTGAAAATTGCTGGGGGGGGGTAGAATCATAGAATATATATTTATAATAATTTTGTAATACGTAGTAACTTTGTATTCATGTGACATTTTAAAAAGAAGCATATTTTTGTAATACTCTGTATAAGTTGCCTGTTGTCACTTCAGTTTTTGGTATAAAACGTAGAGATTTTTAAATATATTCAGCAATGTAGACATTAAATAATCAATAATAAGTTGTTCAATCATAGAATTGTAGGTCATACCACAACCTATACAGCACGAACATCTTCTTCTTTGGCAAAATAAGGAGGGTCCTGGAGACATCCAAGGCCAAGCCACTGGCCCTTGATTGTCACCAGGCACTTCTGACACCTCCTCCCCCCCCACTCATTGTTGTCCCCCCACCAGTCCCTGGGCTCTGAGCTTTCTTCCCTTGGGGGTTCCCCAACTGGTGCCTTCCACCATTCCTTTGTCCAACCAACCCCTGACAGTTTTTTTTTAAATTACTGAAAGGACTTCAGCCTTCTGCTAAGGCGATCATTCTGTCAGGGCAGGCATTTTGGCTTGCTAGATGGAATAATCCTCCCCGCTACCCCCACTGCACTGCTCCATGGCTCCCACCTGGATGCGGGTGGTGCTGTGGGTTAAACCACAGAGCCTAGGGCTTGCCGATCAGAAGGTCGGCGGTTCGAATCCCCACGATGGGGTGAGCTCCCTTGGCTCGGTCCCTGCTCCTGCCAACCTAGCAGTTCGAAAGCACGTCAAAGTGCAAGTAGATAAATAGGTACCACTCCGCCGGGAAGGTAAACGGCATTTCCGTGCGCTGCTCTGGTTCGTCAGAAGTAGCTTAGTCATGCTGGCCACATGACCTGGAAGCTGTCTGAGGACAAACGCCGGCTCCCTCGGCCCGTAAAGCAAGATGAGTGCCGCAACCCCAGAGTTGTCCATGACTGGACTTAACGGTCAGGGGTCCCTTTACCTTTACCTTTACCTTTATCCCCACTGCACTGCTCCAGGGCTCTCCCCCCCCCACAGGTAATACTGGGAGCAGAGAGAAAGGAGCCATTGCACCTTGAATATATATATATTTTTTTAAAATTATAAGCACTTTGATTCATGTCTGTTAAAGGTAAAGGGACCCCTGACCGTTAGGTCCAGTCGTGGATGACTCTAGGGTTGCAGCGCTCATCTCGCTTTACTGGCCGAAGGAGCCGGCATACAGCTTCCGGTTCATGTGGCCAGTGTGACTAAGCCTCTTCTGGCGAACCAGAGCAGCACACAGAAGTCTCAAAATATTATTTATAATTAAAAGTCATGATAGTTCAATCTTTTTTATTTTAATTCCTGGATGCAGCACAGATCCATTCCTGGAAAAGCCAGGCAAGCTTCCTGGTGAGGTAATTGCCCTCTAATTTTGGGCCATTAAGGTAACAAAGCAAGTGACTCTGTGTCAGATGGCAAATTGGTGGGCTCCCCTCCATCAACCCACTAATAGAAATACAAAGGCCTGAGCTGGGATTAAAAAATTAATAAAAATAAAAATTAATGATTCTCTTGGTTTACAAAAGTAAATGCCTTGTCTCTTTTTTCTGATTGTACAGCCTTTCTTACAAATCAGTTACATTTGTTGTGAGACCCCAGTGTTGAGTACAGTATAAGGTTGGGGAAGAAGAGGAGGGGGGTGGCAAAGCTTCTTTTCTTTTGTGGGGGTTTGTGTCAGCGTCAGCTGGGTAGGTTCTCTTTCTATTTGTCATTACATTTCCTTGGTAGTGAGAGGGATTGGGGGAGCAGGATGTGGTTGGTTGCCTGTGGTTGGCGGCAGTGGGGTTTGTTTGCATTTGTGAGGGGGAGAGGGCTTGTTGGGTCAAATTGGCCAGGTTGATTTGTATGCTATTGGTGGGTTATTGTCGTTGTCTTGTTGGATTCTGTGATAAAGGGGAGCCATACTGGGGTGTCTGTTGGTTACCTGTTGGTTGGTCTGTTGGTTATCTTTTCTAGTAAGGCTGTTTCCCATTTGGTACCAGTGGTCCATGTTTACTCCTGACAGGTCTCTCCAGTGTCTGGCTATGAGGCTTCAGGCTGCTGAGAGTAGGTGGGTTATAAGCTCTGTATAATGTGAGCTGTCATTATGATCTTGGGAAATGTTCAGTAGGGCCAGTTCTGGGGTGAATTCTGTTTACTTATTTTGCAGTTCTCTTGTAGGACTGATGTCCAGAAGGGTTGGATTTTAGTGCATTCCCACCACATCTGGAGGCATGTGCCTGTGGAGGTGCAGCCTCTCCAACACCTTGGTTAGGTTCCTGGGTGTATCAGCGCCAGTTTCCATGGTGTTGAGTACCACCTGTAGGTGAGTTTCTGAGTGAGTTCCCTTCTTTTGGCCGATATGGACTTAAAGGGAGGTTTAGACCACATTCTAGTCCATTGGGTGGGTTTAATTTCATACTCTATGTTGTGCTCCCATTGTTCTTTGATTGCATCAAGGGGGATTTTGAGCAGCATTTTGTATATTGTGGATACTATTCCTTTGCCGTGTCCCTCTGCTGCCGGGAGAAGGTTTTTGAAGGTGGTCAAGGGCCTAGTGGCTGCTGATTTTACCGCTGGATTGTTTAAGAAGGCATGTAGTTGACAATGTGTTAGCCCAAGGTATTTGGGTGTCCCCTACTTTGTCTTGTATTTCTTGTGTTGGTATGGGCTTGTTGTTTTATAGAAGTCTTTTAGACAGTGTAGGCCAGGACTAGGCAACCTAAGGCCCAATTGCCTTCTAAATCTGGCCTGCGGACGGTCCGGGAACCAGCGTGTTTTTACATGAGTAGAATGTGTCCTTTTATTTAAAATGCATCTCTGGGTTATTTGTGGGGCATAGGAATTTGTTCATTTTTTTCTTCAAAATACAGTCCTGCCCACCACATGGTCTGAGGGACGGTGGACTGGCCCATGGCTGAAAAAGGTTGCTGACCCCTCGTGGAGGCCTTTGACTTGCCAGGTTTTTATCTGGAGGTTTTGTGCTGTGTGTTGGAATCGTGGGTGATAGGCCAGGGGGGTTAGTGGGGATGGGGATATTTTGCCTACTTTTCCTTTCCATGCCTTAAGCATGGACTTGTGGATAGTTCAGTCTTTTGAACATTCAAACAAATAATTAGGGGAGACAGGTTTGAAAGAGGGTGTGGGATTTTTAGAATAGCTAAAAGAAGCAGGCATGGGTTTATAAAGGTTGTGAAACACTGGTGAAACAGATGCTGTCTGCAAGGCCAACCCAGGTGATTTTGCCACTAACAGCAAAACAGAAAATGGAGTTTCCCCTCCTCGTCCTCTGCAGCCCCTGCCTTCTCCACAGCCCACCACCATTATGACCCCCAGCTGCCACACCTCCTTTGCCACACAGCCTGAGGTGGCTGGAGGCGGCCTAGGGAAGCCCCACCCCACTGAAGGCAGTGAGCAATGAAGAGGCAGCCCGAGAGGAGCAGGCGGAGGCAGCGGTGAGCAGCGCACTCTTCGGAGGCTGGATCTGCTGCTTCTCCCAGCCGCTGCCCTAAGGCAACTGCCTCACCCAGCCTCATGGCAGGCCACCCGGGGCTGTCTGCTTCTCATTTCCAAAGAAATATATTTGTTTCAAGAAAATCCCCTCACACAAAATTTTTGCAAGTCAAAGGAAATTTTTCTCCAGTCTATGTATGAGAGCTGTGCCTAAGCAAGGTGGAGGGAGAAGGCAGGGAGGCAGGTTTCACACTGAGGCTAGATTACACGCAAATAGAGTCATGCTGGTTTTCCTTTAATCCCACGGCTCCCCCCTGTGGTAATTGCAAGAAACCCAAGGAAGCTTGTGGCACCTGAAAGACTAACCCAGTGGTTCATAGGCGCTGAGTGCGGGGGGCCCCTGGGTGCTCCAGCCACCACACCATTCCCCATGAAGGGGCCAGGCATCCACAGCTTTTTGCACCAGGGACGCGCACGCCAAGGAGGGTGGGACACAGAGGGAGCTCGCTGCGCCCCGCCCCACCCCAGTGAGAATGCTGCCTTGGTAGCATCCTTGCGCAGCGCTGCCTAGTTGAGGTGAGGGGCAGCAACACTGACACAACTCTCCTCCTTCTCTCCGCCTCTCGGGTCATGCTTGACCCAGGAGCACGGCTGCAGCTGGGCCTGAGGGAGCTGGCAACTCCCATGCGTGCAGCCCTGTACTGGAGAGAGGTGGTGTGGCAACAGAGCTACCGCTGCCTCTCCTCCTCCTCCTCTCAGGGCAGGGCAGGAGAGGAGTGCCTTGACCGCAATGCTGCTGCTGCTGCCTCTCCTCCACTCCACCTCGGGGTCACACCTGACCCGAGAGCGGAACTGCTGCTGGGAGCAAGGAGCCAGCCTCCAGTGATGGAGCCGGGGGGGGGGGGGTGCCTGATCACACTCCCTCTCAAAAAATGCATGTGATGTCAGCTCATGCCGTGGATGTGTCGACATCAGGCGTCCATGCACCCGCATTATGTGCGGCCCCAGGCACCCACAGTCCCAGGGCCAAGCCAGTAGGCTTGCTGTGGTTGCTCCCTTGACTATCCACATTCCTTCTATGGCTTCCCCGTTCTGCCCCATTCCGCCCAGACCCTTATTGGCACCATTTCTGGCGCTTGTTGTCAGTGGGAACACATGCAGGGCTGAGTTAACGCACTCCACATGGCAGCCCCAGTCTGCCTTTTGCAAAATTAGTGTGCTCACGCGGGTGGGGGGTGGAGAGGGCAAAACAAGATTAAGATCAGAAGCAGAAATATTTTGTCATTGCCAGGGGAAGGAAAGCAAGAAACACACAACACAGAACACACATGCAGACATGGTCCTTTCCTGCAACATTTCCCCTGTCCCCATAAAGCTGGGTGACTGTTAAGGAGGAGGGGGGATTCCTATGTTTTCAATTAAACTGTTCAAGATGGGGTTTAAACTCAGCTCAGCACCGTGCTTTTAAATGCAAGTGGTAAGCTGATCCTTTTGACTGATACCTCACACACATGGGCCTGTAGGGTGATAAAATATACGTTCATTATATTCCCTCACCTACCTAATACAACCCATCAGCCATTATCACCGAAATGCAGGACAATGAGAGCAGATTCACTTCTACAGAGTAGATATTTAACCCTGGCAACTCCAAAAGGGAAAGATTAAGAAATGTAGTTTTTCTACAAGCAAATGTCATAGAATCATAGAATCATAGAATCATAGAGTTGGAAGAGACCACAAGGGCCATCCAGTCCAACCCCCTGCCAAGCAGGAAACACCATCAAAGCATTCCTGACAGGTGGCTGTCAAGCCTCTGCTTAAAGACCTCCAAAGAAGGAGACTCCACCACACTCCACATGTCGTCTTTCTGCAAACAAGCCAAACCCTTAAAATTGAAGGAACAGGCCAGGAATATCCCAGAGGTTTCCAGGCCCCCATGTAGAGAGGGATGCATACTAAAAAGCCTTTTTCAAAGATAGTGGAAATGCACAACCATAAACACTCCTTTCCCCAAGCACCTAGATTAGCCTATGTCTCTAGACATAGAGAAAGTGGTTCTGTGGGTGTCCCTTTTCCAAGATGGGGAAGGGTATCATGAGCCTAAAGGGACTTCTTATCTACTTATCTACAGGGTCTGGTGGCTCCTCCTCTGAGACATGCTTCAGAGGCAAAACCTGCTGTTGCCAAGCTCAATGGCAGGCATCTCCCTTAGGGAGATTTGTATGGGTGGCATACTGAAGCTTTTGTCATTCAGTACTCACTCTTCAGGTCTGTAACCATAGCTGTCAACCTTTCCCTTTTCTCACTATTCGGAATAAGGGAATTTCCCGCAAAAAAAGGGAAAAGTTAACAGCTATGTCTGTAACATTCATTTCTCAAGCATCTAGGCATGTGGGCTCATACATAAACTTACCACTATATACCAGTTGGAAACATTTAACCAAATAATTGATTTTATTGGGAGAAAGGTGGGCAGAGAAGGGCTGCTGAACCCCAAAATCTGCACCAAGGAAAGTTAGATTCAGCAACCTGTATAAATGCATAAATGGGGGGGGGGGAGCAAAAGTGATCTTATTTTGCATAATTTATTCTAGTGCTGCTAGTCATATGGAAGATCTCCCTACAGCGGGTGGGATTTTTAATCAAACTAGACTAAACTTCTGAGATTTCTTTTTTTAAAATAATATCTTTATTGAATTTTAAAATTAAAACAAACAAAAAGAAGCATACATACATATACATATACACTATTAAATCAAATCATATATTAAATCAAACTAGATAGACATTGAAATTCCCGATAAAAAGAAAATAACAACACCTAAAAACAAAAACATACATAAAGAAATAACAACAGCTTAAGACAAAAACATACAAAAAGAAATAAAACTTCAATCACTTGGCTTCCGCTTACTGTCATCTCAGGTGTCTTTATTTTAACTTACATTGTAACTGTTTTGATAGTCCTAATTCTTTATCTGGAATTATAAACCAGCTAGGATTAAATACAAGCTATTAATTGATACCAAAGAAAGAGGAGGTTATGACGGTAAAGAAATTGAATTCGGAAGGAAACTGGGGAAAATACAAGGATTTAACAGAACAAAAAGGAGGGAAATTGAAAATAAAAGAATATAATGAAATAAAATCATTTCTGACAGGGTGGATCCAATACCACCAAATAAATAGCAAGTTTAATGAGGATAAAACCAAAAAAGGTTTCCTGAATTGTTAGAAATACATCATTGTTAGAAATACATTTATTACAAAATAGAAATAAGGTAATCTCTAAAATGTATAATTTGTTACTAGAATGAGAAGTAAAGGACGAAATGATTAAAGAAACAATGATTAATTGGGCAAGATATTTGGGCAAAACGATACTTAGAGAAATGAGAAAAATTATGGGGGAAATATTGGAAATTTACAGCTGCGGAAGGGATTAAGGAAAATATGATTAAAATGTTTTATAAATGGTATTTAACGCCAAGTAAATTGCATAAAATGTATAAAACGAAAGACAATCTCTGTTGGAAGTGTCAAAAAGAAGTGGGGAATTTCATGCACATGTGG
Organism: Darevskia mixta; assembly: GCA_034641385.1. NCBI lineage: Eukaryota > Metazoa > Chordata > Lepidosauria > Squamata > Lacertidae > Darevskia > Darevskia mixta. The sequence goes on along the minus strand of JAWWNH010000067.1, from coordinate 1,521,847 downwards.
TGGCACTGTGGACAAATACAAAACTTTTGGAGTCAGATCTTTGAAGACACCAAAACGATCCTGAAATATAACATAAAGAAAAATCCAGAATCTTTTCTACCGGGGATAATAGAGGAGGATATAAGCGAACAAGACGAGAAATTATTTCTGTATATAACTGCTGCGGCAAGGAATTTGATTGTATTATATTGGAAAAAGCAACAAGTTCCGGGAATCAATGAGTGGAAAGAGAAATTATTTAGTTATATGGACTTAGCAAGATTAACGGAATTGGTAAGAGGCCGCAGCAACCAAAAATTCCAAAAGAGCTGGGGAAAATTTGGTGATTACATGAAAAAAGAGTGCCCTACATTGAAATCTTGGATTCACTTCTAAACATTCCGTATTGGAAAGCTCCAATGAACAGTGTTAGAAAACAATATAAAGGATAGAATATAAGAATTAAGCTTCTCAGATTTCAGTGGACATTTTCCACATCCATAAGGGCTGAAAACTTGATCCCCTCACCCATGATTAATACAAAGGTTCCTTTCTAGCTGAATTCCATGCCTGATACCATATTCTATGTGATTTCTCTGCCAGAGCTCTAAGATCCACTCCAGCTGCTCTGAAGGTACTTGGCTGTTCACCAGGGGAGTGGGAAGGCGGCGGTGGGGCGGCTCTCCCCGGGTGTCATCCCTGAGGGGGGGGGGTGATCTGCTGTGCTGATTGCACACCCTGGGCGGAATGCTCTGCCCCCTGGTGCACGGCATGTGTGCTGCTCCGGCTGCCGAGCAGCTAGCTCCACCACTGCTCTTCACAGCAGCATTCCCTGATTTTGTCTTCAGCAAGTAGCAGATTAATGGAATTCATGTGCTTTCAGGCTGTCATCCAGTTTCTGCCAAGTGCTGTCATGTCCTGAATCACAGTAAATTATTCCCTCTCTTGGTTGCTTCTGTGGGGGCTTGCTAAGAAATGGATCTTTTAGCTGTCTCCATTGTGCCAAAAACAGTTTCTTTGAGGCTTGCTTTCTTCCCCAATGATCATCTTTTTTGGCAGTAGCAAATGATGCCCAAGATGCCCAAGGTGCCCAAGACCAACAACACGGTCACCCAGGCTGCAACCCAGCTGCGAGGCGCCTCTGCAATAAGAGAAGACAGCACATTAGGTGATGGATGTAATGGGAGCCTTAATCCAGATTTCTGCATTGCAGGGCTTGAGCTAGATGCCTCTCTGCGTCTCTTCCAACTCTACAGTTCTATGATTCTTTGATGGAATTTGGCTGCAGAGGAAGAAGCGGTCAATAAGTGGGGGACAAACACCAAGAAGGCCTTGTGCACTGGAAAACAGGCTGCTGCAACAGATGGACCCTGGGGCACAACCAGCCATGGAGAACTTCTGCATGAGCCTAATTGAAACCAACAAGATGTAGGAAGTATGCAAGAACCATACAGTGCCTCACATTTCAGATCTCCTGTTTAAAACAGTTGCAGTGGTTGCCAATTCAAGCAGCTGACCTTAGTGTCTAAAGCCCTAAATGACTTCTGCCCCAGATATCTATGCTGGTGTAGCATAACAGAAGAGGTCAAACGGTAACCTCTAATGGGCTAGAATAGGGAAGGACTCTTCCTGTGTCCCCTCTGTCTTTCCCTGCTGCCTACATTGGAAGCTCAGGAATATCAGAACCATTTAAAATAAATCATGTTGTCCTTGCATTTGCACTCTAAAGAGTAGGTAGAAGCTTCATGTAATGATTTGGGGGCAGGTTTTTTTAAAGCAGTTCTGTTTGTCCATGCAATTTTCTCTGTGCAAAATGTGGTCAATATTTGGTTTACAGGGTTGGTAAATATTTGATAAAACAGGTAGGAATTGTGTGGCCCTCTAGATGTTGATTGACTGCAATTCCCAGCATTCCTCACCATTGGCTCTGCTAGTGAGGGCAGCTGGGAGTTGCAGTCCAACAACATCTGACAGTAAGAGCTGTTTGGCAGTGGAACAGATTCCCTTGGGAGGTTGCGGACTCTCCTTCCTTGAGCAGGGTATAAATATTATAACAACAACAACAACAACAATAAAGCATAATAATATCTATCTATCATCTATATCTATCTATCTATCTATCTATCTATCTATCTATCTATCTATCTATCTATCCCTCTCACCTTATTATTCTAACTGAAATTTGTTTTACCTTATTTTAATATTTTATTTTGACTGTTGTAACCTTATGGTGAAGGATAGCTAAGAAATCAGACACATAAACAATGGGGCCCAGCCTCTGCTCCCTGGCATGACTTCCTCTCAAGGGCTCACAGTGAGGCCACCTGTCCCCTTGCAAAACATGACCCATGGGCTGGAGATGCAGTTAATAGCCCTAGAGTACCACCTAAAAGTAGGGCCACGCCCATGTGCCCAGGAGATCAAAGGACCAGCTGGGAGGGCAGAGTGAGTGCAGGGCCTGAAGATGCTTCATGGAGAACAATTCCTCACACGCATACCCTCCAAGTGTCCCAATTTTACAGAGGCAGTCCTGGAATTACCATCCTGGCTTCTGTTTTGATCCCGTAATGTCCTGGAATGTCCCTATTACCCCCACCAGCCCCAAGCTTGAGGAGGAGGAGGAGCTTGTCTCGAGTGATGACGATGGTGCCAGGGGCAGCTGCGAGGGAGCATCCCATTGCCTCTCCATGGCCATCGCTGCCGGCTCCTCCTTTGGGCAGCTCATAGCAGCTGCTGGAGAGCAGGCGAGGAGGAGGAGGAGAGGCTGCCAAGGCCAAGGCCCAGCCCCATGTGACGTGCAGGCTCTGAGGGGCAGGCAGAGCTCTGCCCTCCTGGGAGGGGAAGAAAGGGGGGAGCAGAACGCAACTGGTCTTGATTTTTTAAAAAAAAATATGCTTTGTGCATCTACATCTAATCTTGCCCCTTTCTAATATGTATTCATGGCTGTGTGTTTTTCTTTTTGTAAATCTACCAAAGAATAAAATACGGTAATATAAAACAAAATCAGGATTAAGGTGTTTTCTCAGGACGGTGAAGGACCTGTGTGCTGTGTCCCGTTGGTGTAACGGTGGTGGCCCTTGCCTTTCTTCTGTCCGGTCAGTTGGGGAGGAGTGGGAAATGTCCCTATTTTCATCTGAGGAATTAGGATACATCCACAGGAAGCTGTTTAAACAATAAGTCTTCAGCTGAATGTATTTTCTTTTATGGAAAATTATCCTGAACTTCCAGTTTGGTACTTGAACATTCCTTGCAAAAGTTCCCCCCTTTCTTTCCATTTATATCAGCCTCAACTGTGGAGGAGTAATGAAGTGCAGCCCTCCACCTTTGACATTTTCTTAGTCTTATCAAATCTGAATTGATCTCCTGTCAGATCCCCCAAATTGTGCTCCACGCATCATGACTTCAAATTCTCTCTCAGGATCATATACAGTGGTACCTCGGGTTCCGAACAGTCCTGCTTATAAATGCTTCGGGTTACGAACTCCACAAACCCAAAAACAGGTGTCCCGGGTTGCGAACTTTGCCCCGGGATACAAATGCAATCTGCTTCCGGGGCCGTGGGAGGCCTATGTAGGGAATGCACGCCTCGGGTTAAGAACACTTTGGGTTAAGAACGGACTTCCAGAACGAATTAAGTTCATAACCCGAGGTACCACTGTATGGTGAAATTTCAATTCCTAGTCTCCTGAGAAACCAATAACGAGATGCTTTGAGATGGGTGTGTATTTTAGGATGGATGGTTCTCATCCTGTACAAGTTTTCACCAGAGTCTACACAGTGTCATTGGCATCACAATAGCAGCTCATATCCTTCCCTCATTTAATCTGAGTTTACCCATTCTGGGGGAAATTAAATGAGTTAAAAAAGCAACTACGACTGATATCAATGGCCCATTTGTGACATTTCAATGACCCATTTGCAAATTAAGTCCCGTCCCGGAAGCACCCCTGGATGAGGAAGGAAGTCAGGAACGTGCTACGCTGGGGGAAGGGAGAGACTGGAAAGAAAGTCATATGCAACCTACCTTCATACAGAATGTCAACCTTTGTCGAGCCACTGCCATAGACATTATGCACTAGGCATCGGTAAGTCCCATTATGGTATATTTGCGCTGCAGGAATTGTGATGGTCTTATTGCTATCTGAGTACTCCACGCCAGTCTGGGAGGGGAGATCCCATGAAAACTCTGGAAAGGGCTTTCCCTCTGCGTGGCACTTCACCACAAGGGGTGCACCGGTTTTGTACACCCTGGAATTTGTTGAGATGTTCACATTGTATGGACTGGCTGCAAGAAGAAATGGTTGATGAGTTGCAGAAGCCTCAGTTACGCATGGATTTAGATGGCATGCCGTCTAGCAGGTGTTATGTACTTTCAGGCAGCACACAGTAGAGCAGGCATAATATTTTATTGGGACGGGACAGTCTGATAACACCATCATTGTTCAGTCATTGGGGCAGTTGTTGTCTAGAAGTACTTCCATTAAAAAGCAGGGCTATTTCAGTAATGGACCCATACTTTTAAACCAGCACCATCAGCCGCTTGCAAACGATATACAAATGGTCCTTTCCTTACTATTCTTTTAATGGGCTTTGAACACACTTCTATTCCAATCCTCTTTTAATTAAACTGCTGCACTAAAGTGTTCTTTGAAAAATAAAATAAAAATGTTTTATGCTTATTCTGATTGTGCTTTAATTGGTTTTTAAATAAAGCACTATGATGGGTTTTATTTTTTTAGCACTGCTGCTTAGATTTTGTAAATATACCCTATATACTCGAGTATAAGCCGACCCGAATATAAGCCGAGGCACCCAATTTTACCACAAAAAACCTGGGAAAGGTTCATAGGAGCCACTGCCTGCCTCACTCGAGTATAAGCCGAGGGCGGCTTATTCAGCACAAAAAATGTGCTGAAAAACTAGGCTTATACTCGAGTATATACAATAGTCCAGTGTTTCTCAACCAGTGTGCCTCCAGATGTTTTGGGACTACAACTCCCATCATCCCTCGCTAGCAATACCAGTGGTCAGGGATGATGGGAATTGTAGTCCCAAAACATCTGGAGGCACACTGGTTGAGAAACACTGCAATAGTCAGATTGCTGTAGTGAAAGTTTTAAAATTACTGTCATTGTTTTGAGTAATCTTTGTAAGCTGCTTTCAGATGGCTCATCATAAAAAGTGTGATATAAATAGGTAAACAAATAAATCATAAAACCTAAAACAGCTGTGAGAGACCCTAGAGAGCCATAGACAGATGCCATTCCAGTCACAGCACCAGAAGCCAAGCATTGCCACGCTATGATGGAGACCAAACACTCCCCAATCCCAATTACATTGCACCCCAAAAGGAAAGGAAGATTCAGCCCATTGAAGCCTATTCTTGCTTAACTTTGTTGTACTCCATTAACCAAACAGGTAGATGCCCTCCAGCCTTGCAAATAAGCTCACAAAAGATAATAGCTTTTTACTTTGGCTTCTTTTACTAGCCCCATGCTGTAGCATCCTGAACACCGCCTGGGCCAGGCACGCACTGGGGGGGCGGGCGGCGAAGTCTCCCCCTGGAGCCCACCGCTTCCACACTGCAGCCTGCGCGCAGTGTTGAGCCGCCTCTCCAACTCTTGACCTGGGGGTGGAGCTGCGCAGATTGCAGCGTCAGAGGAGGGCCTTGTGGCCGCCTCCGATTCTTCCAGGGTGCAGCTGTGGCCGGGGGAGGAAGCTGCGTCCACATAGCTCCCTTGTGTGCCGGATGCCATCGTCAGAGAGGGGCGGCATAAAAAGGCTGGCCCAGTCAGGCCTTTCTCTGTCGGGGTTCCTGGTTGAACCCCCTAAAAAAATGTGCCTGGGCAGTGCCCTCCTCAACCCCCCCCCCCCCGCTATGCCACTGTACTAGCCTGCTAAGTGAGCAGCCTGCGAGCTGCAGAGGAGGGGGAAATGCTTCTTCCACAGCCAGCCAGTATGGAAACACAATATCCGAGCCTCTTAGCAGGCCAATAAAATCAAAACCCTGATGATAAAAAGCTCAACAACTTTGATTTCCTAAAAGAAGTTCAACAACTTTGGTCCACCCCAGGCACCGGCCGGGGTTGCTGCACCGCTGCTGGTCCTCAACTCCTCCTATCGGGTAAGGAGGGTAAGCTGAGCCTGGTTGCCAGGCTGGAGATAAATTCTCCCCAGTCCCGTCCCGAGAGTTGAAGCAGCTTGAAGGTGATACAAGGTTACAGCATGTTTGTCCATAATGTTCAGGCCCATCCCACAATTGTCAAACGGGTTTTGTAGAGTTTTATATTGCCTCAGAAATAGACAATAATGGGACAAAAAAATAAACCACAGGCAACAACAGTTTTGCTAATATTGTAATGTATAAAGCCCTAGACAACTTGGGACCAGGCTATCCGAGGGAACACTTTTTCCCGTATAGCTCATTGGTGGGTCCTTTTTGGTTATACCACAGCCTGCAGATGCCCTTCTTGAAGTAACCATGGAAAAAGCCTTCTCCGTTTGGGCTCCCAACCAATAGTGCTTTTCCCTCCAAAGGGTACTCAAGTATATGCAGTACTAGTACCTTTGTTAAAGGTAGATAGCCGTGTTGGTCTGTCATAGTCAAAACAAAATAAAATAAAAAATAAAATAAACCAGTTGTCAACAGGTTTACCACAGCTATCAACCTTTCACCCATTCCCACCACCCCTCTGAGTAATACCCCTCCCCACCCTCTCACTATATATCAGGGTCTGGTGACTTCTGTTTCAGTGTATCTGAAGAAGTGTGCATGCACACGAAAGCTCATACCAAGAACAAACTTAGTTGGTCTCTAAGGTGCTACTGGAAGGAAAAAATTTTTTATTTTATTTTGTAGTACCTTTGTGTTGTTGTTACAGTAAGTGCCACACTTTTTAACCACTACAACTTCATGGTGAGTACTAGCACCTATTTTTTTCTGAGAAAAGCTCTGCCCAACTCCATGGGTGTAGCCAGGGGGACAGAGGGGGGCAGCTGCCTCCCCTAAATCAATAAAAATCAACAACAGTACATAGGCAACTGAGGTTCTGCCCCCCCAACAAAAATCCTGTCTACGACCCTGCCCAACCCTATGCAATAACATGCCCTTGAAGCACCAACAGCAATGTGCTTCCATCATTTCTAGAATACTTTTTTATTTACTTAGGGGCCCATTAAGATTTTATGTGGAACAATAGTTAGTGGTGGGTGCTTTATTATTTATTGATGGACTGACTTAAATGAATTTGTATTTCAGCTGGTTGTAAATTGGGTGGCATATAAATGTGTTTAAACACGTAAATAAATAAAATACTCAGCTACAGAAGTATCCCAAGCCCTCTAGGCTAGAACAAATTGTTAGATACATGTGTGCATAAATTACCGGTACTTCCAAACCGGCCCTCCCAGCCCTGAACACGTGGCAAAACCAATCAGATGCATAGCAAATAGAACTTACCCACAATCTTCAAGGTTCTGTTTGCACTTTTTTGCAGTACTTCTGAGCCCACCTGGAGGTTAGCTTCACAGAGAATGACATCCCCATCCTCCTGAGGTTTAGCCAAAAAGCTGTACTCCACAGAGATGCTGCGGTCCCACTTCAGGATATTACTGCCCTTTTTCAGGAAGATGCTGACATTAGATGGGGAGCTGGAACCTCTCACTTTCAAACTCGGGATGCTGCATACAATTTTCTCCCAGTGATTAGCCACCATCTTGGAAGTAAGGTTGAGATCTGGGGTTGAGAACTCTGGGGAGAATTAAAGATATGAATGGCCACCATCTGAAATGGTAAGTGAGCACTAACTAGTAAAGAGGCCTAGGAAATCTACAGCTCCTGGCTTTCTGAAGTTGGAAATGTTAACCATCCCAGTTGTTTAAAATAAACATAGACAACAATTTCAGGGCAATGGGAGGGAAAACTCTGCATGACAACTGAGCATCCTAACCTAATCAAATAATGGTGGACAAGGATGAGCTCCTATTGGGTGGTTGGTTGGTTGGTTGACTGACTGCACTTATATACTGATTTTCAGGGCAAAGGCATTCCAAGGAAGTTTACAAAAGATAATTTATGTACAAAAAATGGACATAAACACAAGTATCAAAGGCTTCTGTTGAAAGTTCAGTTTGTTTTCAATAAAATATATTCTTTATAGGAAACCACTACTCAAAAGTTCAGCCCAAGCCATCCTGTTGTTCCAGAGGTTGGCCAAGGCTTTGACAGGAATGCCAGTCCTATCAGGCAGAAAATCCTCCAGAGTTGTCTGGAATCTATGCGGATCCCACAACCTCTGAAGGTGGGTCCCCTGCCTCTACAGAGGGGGAAAGAGGCTAAAAGCCTAAAACTCAACAAGAAGTCATCTGACCACTTTCAGATCACCCTCTTCCCGCCCAGTTGAAAAGACAAGATCCAGAGTGTGACTTACGATGTGCGTTGGGCTGATGTTATGTTATCATGGCAGACCTGAAGTCCTGAGCATCCTGAAGCCAGGACCGGTGCTGGCAATTTTGGCGCCCTAGGTGAGGGGGTGGGCCACGTGACGTCATTGCGTATGACGCACGTTGCGGAGTGGTGCCCCGCCCCCTGCCCTGCCGGGCGCCCCTCACCGCCGCGGTTTGCTTGCTCCGCCGCTGGTTGGGGCGGCAGCGGGCAGCGGCGGGGGGCAGGCTGGCCAGCGCCCCCTCCATTTTGGCGCCCTAGGCAATTGCCTAGTTCGCCTAAATGGACGTGCCGGCCCTGCCTGAAGCAGTGGCATAGCATGGGGGGGGGGCTGTGGACACATTTTTGGAAGGGGCACGACCAGGCAGCACCCCCATGGCAGGCTCCCTCATTGTGATGGCCCAACACCGCCAGCCAGCCACAGCTCCTGACCCAGGAGTGGAGAGAAGGAGGGTTGGCAGAAGATTTGCCAGCCCTCTCCTTGGCTGGGCTGCGGTGCACAAATACCCCCCCCCCCGCTCCACTTTGCGAGAAAAGATGCAGCGAGCTCCTCCATGCTCCACCCCAGGCAGTGGTAGCATATGCTTCGCCACTGCCCTTAAGTTACGTTAAAGTGTTAAAGAAGTTGTTTTGTTGTGAGATTGGTGTTGCTAATACTACATGCAGCATGATTTTTGCAGAGCAGAGGAGCCGCTAAGATCATCTGCCCCAATCACCAAAATGTCTTGGGCAGGTATTGGGTTTTCTTCCCTCTTCCCTTAGGCCTCACAGCCACCTTATGCAGCATACCATGTCTAATAACATGCGTGCTCTGCAATTTTGTTATAGGGTAGTGGGATGACATGGAAACATGGGACCTATTTCCCCCCTCGACATTACATGTGTGAGGAAGGAGGCTAAATTACATAACCTCCAGATGCCTCCCAGCTCTGAAATTCTGTGCATACTCACGGTAAACATAGATGACCACATTGGTGTCTAAGGGATCAAAGCCTGTTCTTTGCACTATGCATATAGGTTGAAGTTCCCATTCAGACACATTGGTGATGTTTAGAGAAATCCACCCATCGCCCTTCTGGATTCCTCCGCCAACAGACACCTCCCAGTCCAACCGGGAGTAGTTAGCACACGTAGTTGTGCAGTTCAGATTCACAGAACCTCCAAATTCCACAACAGGTGCCTCAGGGTGGATAGTTACATTGCAAGTGTCAAGGAAGTGCACTATAAGAAAGAAAGAAAAGATATGGGGAGGACAGGCTGCAGAGAATGCTGCTGGCAATCCCACCATTATTCAGCAAGAACGTGTTGCAATATGATGCAGTCACCATTCCTGGGGCATATCTATTTCCCCTTATTAATACCTTTTATAAATTTTCTCTACTGCCCTTCATTCTAGGTTCACAGAGTGATTTACAATATAAAAACACAAAAATACATACCACTATACAAAGAAAAACAATCACTCACACACAGGGTTGGACTACACGACCCTTGGAGTCCCTCCCAACTTTACATTTCTATAATTCTATTATTCTAAAAGGCCATAGATTATTTAATTAGCCAAAAGTCTGAGAGAAGGGAAATAATTTAACCTGGCACCTAAGGATGTGTGTAATGCAAGTGCAAGGGGTGAGCATTCCACAAATGGAGCCAATGCAAAAAAGGCCGTTCTTGTGTTGCCACCCTCCAGACCTCTTGTGGAGGAGGCACATGAAGAAGGGCCTCAACTGATTATCACCAAGTCTGGCTCAGTTCATATGGGGAAGAGGTGGTCAAAACCAACACCTTGAATTGAGCCCAGCCAGGATCGGTGTAATATGCTCAAACCATCTTGTACCAGTGAAAAACCTGGCTGCTGAATTCTGTACCAGCTGAAGTTTCCAAACCGTCTTCAGAGGCAGGCCTAAGTAATCTATTCCAGAGGCTACCAGAGAGCAGATAACAGTAGTTAGGCTGTCCCTGTCCAGAAAGGGGCATAGCTGGGCCACCAGCCAAAGCTGATGGAAGGCACTCCGGGCCACCGAAGCACCCTGAGCCTCAAGCAACAGCAAAGGATCCAGGTGTACCCCCAAGCTACATACCTGATCCTTCAGGTAATCCCATTAGTACCCACACTACAAACACATGTCTGCCTTACACCAGTTCAGCAGTCATGACTGTCCCCAGAGAATCCTATGTATTGTTATGAGTTTGTGGGGGGTAAGCTGCATGCCTGAGCCCCCTTCTAATTCCTGGATGCAGCACAGATCCATTCCTGGAAAAGCCAGGCAAGCTTCCTGGTGAGGTAATTGCCCTCTAAGTTTGGGTCATTAAGGTAACAAAGCAAGTGACTCTGTGTCAGATGGCAAACGGGTGGGCTCCCCTCCATCAACCCACTAATAGAAATACAAAGGCCTGAGCTGGGATCTAAATACAGTGGTACCTCAGGTTACATACGCTTCAGGTTAAGAGCTCTGCTAACCCAGAAATAATGCTTCAGGTTAAGAACTTTGCTTTAGGATAAGAACAGAAATTGTGCTCTGGCGGCACAGCGGCAGCGGGAGGTCCCATTAGCTAAAGTGGTGCTTCAGGTTAAGAACCGTTTCAGGTTAAGAACAGACCTCCGGAACGAATTAAGTACTTAACCAGAGGTACCACTGTAATAATAATTTTATTTAATGATTCTCTTGGTTTACAAAAGTACATGCCTTGTCTCTTTTTTCAGGTTGTACAGCCTTTCTTACAAATCAGTTACATTTGTTGTGAGACCTCTTGCACCTCGTGTCATTATCAGAGCATTTATTAAAGCCATTTTCTCTTTAGGAATTTGTGATATTTTGTTTTGCTCTAAATATTCTTCAATTTTCTCTTTGTTTTCAGATCTGGCTCGGTATAGTTCGGTATCTTACAGATTGTATATTATTAAGAGAAAATGATTTGAAAATGATATATAGATGGTATATCACACCGGGGGGAAATTGCAAAAATGTATAAAACAGGATCTAAGATATGTTGGAGATGTAAAGAAAAAGATGGTACTTTTTCATGTATGGTGGGAATGCAAGAAGGTTAAGGAATATTGGGAAATGGTATATGATGAATTGAAAAAAATGTTGAAAAAAACCTTTGTTAAAAAACCAGAATCTTTCCTGCTCAGAATTTTAGATTATGATATAAGAGAGGGAAACTCGAGGTTGTTTATGTATGCGACAACAGCAGCGAGAATTTTATTAGCACAAGTATGGAAAACAGAGAAAACGCCAACAAAGGAAGAATGGCAAGCTAAGCTTATGGACTACACGGAACTGGCTAAGCTGACAGAGAGGATACATGAGAGAGACGACATCGATTTCAAAAAGGAGTGGGAACCATTTATAAACTACTAGTTGAAGTTAGCCCGTTGACTAACGGGCTCTAGGGAGGCAGGAGGCGGCAGAGCGGCTCGCGGGGCGTCGGCGCGCCCTGCTCCCGGCCCCCGCTTCGAGCGCGCTCCGCGGCGGCCGCCAGCGTTTCGGCGGCCGCTGTTTCCCCTCAGGGTGAGGCGGCGGTGGCGGCAGTGAGGGCAGCCGGCGGCTGAACGGCGGCTTCTTCGCCGCAGCGGCCGCCATATTTGTTATCAGGAACTTCCGGGCTGTGGTCCCGCCTCTGCCCTCCAAGTCTCTGCTGGCCAATCCCTGCGTCCGCGTGTGTCATGCGCAGAGCGCACTTCCGTGACACACAGAACGGACGCAGGGACACTTGAAGATTATAATATAGGATTTAAAAAGACAGTATAAAGATTTGGACTCATTGGGAGGTTTTGACTAAACTTTCACAACTATATAAGAGATAAAACCAGCAGGGTATAGAAATCCTATATAATAAAGTGCCTGTGTCCGTGCGTACGTTCCGTGTGTCAGTGGAAATGCGCTACTGCGCATGCGCCCCACTGACGCAGGGATTGGAGCGGGCGGAGAGGGGGCGTGTCCGAGAGGCAACCTCCTCCGACTCGGCTCTTGCACGCCATTGTAGGCGGCGGTGGCGCCAGTCTACCTTAGAATGGCAGAGCACAATGGGGGGGATGCGCTCTCTTAGGGCAGCCTGGGTGCCACTGTGGGTGCAGGATCCTGGGCCGGATGGGTCCCGTTCTGCGCGATGCAGCAGCCGCAGGGCTGAGGAGTCCTGAATGGAGCCTCCATTGCCCGAGCCAGTCTACCTTAGAGCGGCATGCTGCACTAGGTGGGGAGCTCCTCCTCGCGGGCTTCCCGTTTGGGGACAGGATCGCGGGCCAACCGCGCGCCCTTCCGCCGCTCCTTCTTCTCTCCGGGGCCGGCGGCGGAGTCTCTCGGCGAAGGGCTCCTTCTTCCCCGGCGTCATCCTCCAGCGCCGGGCGGAGGCGGCGCCTGTCCTTGGCAATGTCAGCTCCGCCGCGCAGCACCGTGCAGCGCGCACTCCGGCCGCGGTGGCGGAGAGGAGGAGGAGGGACCCGGCGGCGGCACGTGGGCGGCCGGAGCAAAGGTCGCTGGCGGCGGGCTGGCCGGGCGGAGAGCGCGCCAGGCGGCCCAGGAAGCGCGATCCCCGGCGGACGCCCGGCTGGTAGGTGCGCGCTCGCTCGCTTGCCCCGCACGTGGGGAGCGGGCCGGCGGCAGGACACGTGTTCTTTCTGCCTGCCCCTCTCGCCACTCCCAGCCCGAGGCGGCGGCGGCATATGTTCTAGCGCCCGTTATTAACGGGCTAAATTCAACTAGTTGTTTAATAAATCAATACGGAAATACGGGGGAAGCCAACGAGGGGGGAGGGGAGAAATATGGATATATAAATTGTTTAATTAAGATTTGTGGAAAATTTGTTGTTATAATTTGAAAATTCAATAAAAATCATTTTTAAAAAATTGTTCCTAATATATTTTGGGTTATCTATTACCTTTCCCCCTATATTCGGTTTATTTATTATATTTGTGCCCTTTTTTTGCTTAACTGCCAAGCCAATAGTTTACCTGGCTTATTCGCATATTCAAAAAATAAAAATTCCTTCTTTTTTTCTTCCAGTCTATCTCCTGGTTAATTTTCATTGAATATTGTGTTTGCAACATTTTTATTGTCTGTTTGATTTATTCTTTCCCAGGTTTTTTTAATTAGTTCTTTCTTGTTTCTAATCAGTTCATCTAATATCTCCTTTTTCTTATTTTTTCTAATTTTCTTCTGATAGGCATTTTGTTGGATAAAAAAATCCTCTCATAATAATAATAATTTATTATTTGTACCCCGCCTATCTGGCTGAGTTTCCCCAGCCACTCTGGGCGGCTCCCAATCGAATGTTAATACAATACAGCACCGCTGTATTACCACCTTACTAGCGTCCCAGACAATCCTCCTATCAGTGATCTAAGTTTGGTTCAAAATAATCTTTCAGGGCTTTTTCTGCTTTTTGTCTTATATCCTGATTATCTAATAATTCCTCATTCAATCTCCATCTAAATGGGGTATCCCCCCACTTTTTTTTTAGTTCAAGAATTATCAAATTGTGATCCAGGAGTGTTCTTGGTTGAATTTCTACTTTTGTTTACTGTTATTGATAATGGTTTAGATAGCCATACCGAGTCTATCCTTCTGCTAGACTGATGGACCTCTGAACGAAATGTATATTCTCTATCCAGTGGGTGTTTAAATCTCCAAGTATCTAGTAAATTGAAATTCTCCAACATTTTGAAGAAGGTTGTGTGTAGTCTCCCTTCCTTTGAATCTGTTTTTCTTATGGTTTTATTCATTTCCAGGGAGAATACTCCATTTGTATCTTCCATTAATATTATTTTCTAGTCCATGTATTCCAACAGATTATTTTCCAACATTTTATAAAATTCTGATTTATTCTCATTCGGTGCATATATTCCAACTAAAACAATTTTTTCACCTTGCATTGTTATTTGTACTACCATCATTCTTCCTTTCCCTGCCAACCCATCTGGGTTGTCCTGTGTTTCTCACCATATATTGTCTATTGAACCTATTGTGTTGTGCTGACATATAGTATGGTGGGTGGGGGAAGAGGGGAGTTAGGGATGGGCTGAAGATTGGGGGGTAGGTTAGAGAGAGTAGCCTATATGTAGCTTTTTCTTTTTTTAGTAAAAATGTTGAGGTGTTTGGAATCTGAAAAATAAAAGGTAGAAATAAGATGATAGTGATAGTGAGAAGGCGGATTTTTGTAAAATGAGAAAAAAATTAAAAATTAGAAAGGGTAAAAATACAAAATACAAAAAAAATAAGTAATAGAAAATGTGTGAAAATGAATAAAAATGGAAACTAATGGTATTAATAAAAAGTGGCTCATGTATGTAATTAAAAATGTATTTGCTGTAATTTTGACTCACAGGCAGTTTTAATTTCAGGGATTTCAGGTCCCTGGATTAGGGCTAAGGCAGGAGTCCCAGGGAGTGGCTTTCAATGCTTCGGGCCTCCTACATGGATGCCATTACAGTTTTTTGAAGAAAGAATAATAAAATTATAAACAATATGATATATATATAAATTTCCAACAGGGGAGGACCCATGCTGTGTTTTTTCCTCCGACACACAGTTCCCCCTGGGCCCCAGCCTGCTATTTTCACGCTACCTGCCAGGGAGGTAGCCTCGGGGTCCGGCCTGGGCTAGGCTGTGCAATTCCTCACGGCCTCCCTGACCCTCCCGGTACCCTCCTATCTGAGCTGGTGCTGTAACCACCGTTTCAGATTGTATATATATGTAAATAAACCATATCACAGAATCACAGAATCACAGAATCAGAGTTGGAAGAGACCACAAGGGCCATCCAGTCCAACCCCCTGCCAAGCAGGAAACACCATCAAAGCATTCTTGACAGGTGGCTGTCAAGCCTCTGCTTAAAGACCTCCAAAGAAGGAGACTCCACCACACTCCTTGGCAGCAAATTCCATTGTCGAACAGCTCTTACTGTCAAGAAATTCTTCCTAATGTTTAGGTGGAATCTTCTTTCTTGTAGTTTGAATCCATTGCTCCGTGTCCGCTTCTCTGGAGCAGCAGAAAACAACCTTTCTCCCTCCTCTATATGACATCCTTTTATATATTTGAACATGGCTATCATATCACCCCTTAACCTTCTCTTCTCCAGGCTAAACATACCCAGCTCCCTAAGCCGTTCCTCATAAGGCATCATTTCCAGGCCTTTGACCATTTTGGTTGCCCTCCTCTGGACACGTTCCAGCTTGTCAGTATCCTTCTTGAACTGTGGTGCCCAGAACTGGACACAGTATTCCAGGTGGGGTCTGACCAGAGCGGAATACAGTGGTACTATTACTTCCCTTGATCTAGATGCTATACTCCTATTGATGCATATATCAAACAAAACTTACTTACTTGCTTACTTACTCAAACAAAACAAAACTTGAACCCTAGGTCAGCACCTGGAACCTCTGGAATCTTGCACCACCAGAGATTTGAGTGATGTGCAACAGTCGGGGCTTTTATCTGGTAGAGATTCCTAGTCCCCTTCCCCTCACTACAGTTCTCATGTTTCCTTTGAAGTACAAGTACCTGTTAGAGAATTTATGGCTATAAAAACAAATTTAACTGAGTCCAGACGCGAAATAGGCAGCCAATGAAGTAGAAAGAGGACTGGACCTGTTCCAGTGGGTCAGCATAAGGCTAAGAATGCAAATCTCTCCCACACCTCGTGATTGAAGTATGTATCCATCAGTTTCTCATTTTTCCAATCTTAAATTCAGTTTTCCACATTTCCAAATCAGTTTGCAATATTAACAATAAAGTCCTCATGATAATTCAGCAGTATTTTTGTGTGGATATCTCCTAAAACACACACACACAGTCAGATATATTAGAGATATCTATCTCCTATCATCACAGAAAAGTCATCAATTTCCAGTCCTCTTCCTTCCAAGGAAACTAAACCAAGGGTCTCTCCAGGAACTCTCTCCTTACTCACACAATAATACTATGGCCTGCCACCCTGGCCTCCGAGGGGGGGTGAGATTCCAGGGGTTCCAGGCACTTACCCAGGGTTCATGTTTCTTTTTGGAATGAGTTTGTTTTTCTCAGATTAGACCTTGTATAAATGAGATTGGATCTTGACATCCAACATTTTTCCTTTTATACCTATTTTTTTCCTTGCCACCAACACTTCTCACACCTCATCCATCACACATGGCATTTTCCATGCCCCCCATTTGTATTTGGGGATCTTAGGATGCTTTTAGAAAGATGTTTAGCGTGGGATCAGTGTGCCTTAGTCATGCAGTACCCACACAACATTCTCATCCTCAAAATGCCAGCCCATAGCACACACACACACAATTTAATCTGGATTTACCCTTTCTATGGAAACGACAATACACTTTTTAAAGAGCTGTTGCAACAACTCACTGGCAATATCTCAATAATCTGTTTGCAAATTAAGCCCCCATGGGGAAGCACCTTTAGATGAAGCCAGTTTCCAGATTCCTCCACCAAGGGAACACAAACAAGACAGCTCTCCCTGTCACTGGAATGTAAGGAGTTTTCAGGATGACTCACCCACAGGCGACCCGAAGATGAGAAGCACAGCAAAGTTCAGAGGCAAGACAGGTATCATCTTCACCAGGACAAGGCAGAAAAGATTACCATTGGGAGTTTGATGGTTTTCCAGCTAGCTACATGGAGTCAGAACAGTCCAGGGAAGTTTAAGCGTAGCCACTCTTTTGTCTAAAGTTTTATTTAACGTTTTGGTTCAGGAAACATGCATATCCTTTAACCGGCTGACTCATTGCCCCACCACTTCCTCCCTTCGAAACAAAAAAACATGGTGATGAGGAAATAGCTCTGAGGAATATAAAATTGAGTGTAGGGATAAGTGTTCAATGGCCAAGATAGTTCCCTGAGTTTCAGAACAGGTCTGGGGGAGCTCTGGCCCTCCAACTACTGCTGCTGCTGCTGCTGTTAGACTCTATCTCCCATCAGCCCCAGTCAATATGGCCAGTGGTCAACGATGATGAGAACAGCAGTCTGGTAACATCTGGCGGACCACAGGATCTCCCATCCCTGTTTTGAAAATCACTCAGAAGATGTGATCCTACCAGATGCAGTTTTGACAAGGCATGTGTGCATATTGAGAATTACATTTTCCTCACCTCTGTAGCCACACATAACACACTTCTGCTTTTCTAATTTCAGCCTATCAGCTCAAATAAACTTGCAAAACATGTCCATGAGATGAGGTCCTTCACTGCAGCAGTGACCTAGGCAAGCGGAAGTCAGATCATCATACTACAAACAGCTTCCACACTGTTTCCAAATGTGCTCCCACTGCCCAACAGGCCTCTAGCTACATGGAAGTGGTTTTGCAATGACAACATCAGAGTCAGGCCATGGAGAAAGGACTTCCGGTTCAAACGTCACTAGCTCTCACTCCTTACACAACAGGGGCAAACGAATCAAAACCCACAGGAAGTGTGAAAACTTACAATCTATTAAACCCAAGTCACATCTGCTTGATCTTTTTCCTGCGTCTGAAGGGCAACTGCTGATGGGAATCTGGAGTGGGGAGGATAGTGTTGCCATCATGCTTCTAGGCTTCTGAGAGGCATCAGGCTGGCCACAATGAGAAGAGATGCTGGGCTGCTTGCAAGCCCATGCGCTAACCCCCCGGCTTGGGAGCCTGCCCGTAAATAAGGAGACACAACAACAGATGTATGGGATTAAATTAGGCCACAATTTTATTGATTTCAGATGTAGGAATCCTTGGCTTAGGCATTGGACGGCATCCCTCTCAGCCCCGTGGAACAGACAGGTGTTATGAGGGAGACTGCAAAATGAGAATTTACACAGCGTGCCCCCCCCCCAGTTTGACCTTATGCTGCCACTCTGGCCCAGTGAGTCCTGCAATCAACCCTTTAACAGGCCCTGCAAATGTTGCTGAATGGGGGTGCAATAACAATGCTACCACCCATTCCGAAGATAGACTATAGGATTCCGCCCAGGACCTAAAAACCGCCAAAAAACTGACAATTGGTATGGGGAAGGCAAAACCTGCCGAGGAGGGAAATTTCCTTCCTGACTCTGGGACACAGCAACCATCGTGCGACCATAGCAACACCTGCGGACCTAGGAAGGAAAAGGTTAGCCTGCAAGAAAACCGCATGAAAGTTAGAGGGAGGGATGGGTGAGTGATGCTCCAGAGACCAAATGGAGAGGTGGTCAGCTGGAGCCCTGCACTGCCTGGTCTTTGCTCTGCCCCCGCCCCTGCCAGCAGCTGATTGGGTAGCCAGGGAGGGGGCGGAGCAAGAGCCAGCAACAAAAGGGGGTGTCACCCTGGCACGGGAAGCCTGCACAGGGTCACAAACCTGTGAGTGAGCGGTAATTATCAGCAGTGCAAAAAATCATTGAAATAAATCTGCTGCTCTTCCAATCTACAGTATGGTTACTAGATTTTTTTCAATGAATCCGGGGACACTTTTTTTTAAAAAGCTGAGTAGCAACAGGGAGTCAGTAGTGGGGATGGTGAGGCAAAAGACCCTGGGCCCAAGCACACATGTATCCTATATAATAAAGAGCCTGTGTCCGTCCGTACCACTTTCCGTCAGTCAGAGGAAATCGCAACTGCGCGTGCGCTCCACTGACACACGGATTGGAGGACGCAGACCAATAGGAGCGGGGGCAGCGGCGCAAGGCGCCGGCCATCTTCCTCCGCTCTCCAGAACCGGCTCCCCGCAAACCCCAAAACACTCACCGCTCCGGGAGGGAGGAGGGAGGTCCAGCTCGGGCCCGCCGCCACCTCCGCCCGCCACGGACATCCCCCCGGCAGCAGCAGCAGCCTGGGCCGCTGCTTCCAGCCCAGCCCAGAGCCCGAGCCGCCGCCTCCCCCGTCGCCGCCGCCTCCTCCGCAGCCGCCCGCGACCCAGGAGCTGATCCCGCCGCCGCCGCCGCCGCCGCCGGGCTCCTCGGCGGGGTCGCTGCTGCTGCCGGCCAGCCTGCTGGCGGACGGAGGAGCCTGCCCGGCCAGGAGCTCCGCCCGGCGCGGGGCTCCCGCTCGCCTGCCAGCGGCCGGCGAAAGAGGAGCAGCGGGGGCAGCAGGCACAGGCTGAGCGAGCCCAGCGCCAGCAGCGCCAACAGCCGGGACCGAGCTAGCGCCCGCATCCCGCCCGGCGCTGCTGCTCCCACGGTCACTGAGCGACCGGCCGAGGGAGCATCGGCTCCTTAGGCTGCCCGTCCGTGCTGCTGCAGCACGGACAGGCAGCTCCAGGAGCCGCCACTCCCTCGCCAGGAGCTGCATCGCCGAGCGGGATGCATCCCGCCCGGCGCTGCTGCTCCCGCGGTCACTGAGCGACCGGACGAGGGAGCGTCGGCTCCTTAGGCTGCCCGTCCGTGCTGCTGCAGCACGGACAGGCAGCTCCAGGAGCCGCCACTCCCTCGCCGGGAGCTGCAGCGCCGAGCGGGATGCATCCCGTCCGGCGCTGCTGCTCCCGCGGTCACTGAGCGACCAGACGAGGGAGCGTCGGCTGCAGCACGGACAGGCAGCTCCGCTAGCGCCCGTATTTCTACGGGCTTAATATACTAGTATTGTATAAAGGTGCAACGCTCTTGTTTCGCACCCTGTGAAACATAAATGCGCAGAATTTTTTTTTAAAAAACTGGGCAACAGCCGCCCGCCCGTGACTCCCAAGGCTCCCCCGATCTCCTGCCCCCTCCCTCCTTTGTTCTGACTGATCAGGGGAGGCTCGAGAGTCACGGGCGGGGGGCTGTTGCCCAGTTTTTTTTAAAAAAATTATGTGCATTTATGTTTCACAGGGTGCGAAAGAAGAGCTTTGAACCTTGCCTGGAAGAGAAACCACACGCCTTGCGCCCCTCCTGGGCAACACCCATCCGCCCATGACTCCCAAGCCTCCCCTGATCTGTCAAAACAAAGGGGGCAGGAGATCTGTACCGCCGGACGTCCCTGGTTCTCCTTCGGCAGTGGCAGCAACAGTGAGCAGCGAGCAGCTCCTGAAGCCAACTGCTGAGGCTGCCACTGTCATGTTTCCCGTGGATACATTTGCAAATCCGGGGACTGTGCCGGGAACGTCTGGTAACCCTAATCTACAGCTCTGATACTGTACAAGCACACAAAATATTGACTGTACTGATAAACGTTTTCAGGATCAACTTAACGAAAACAAAAATATGCTTCTTGCAAAATAACAAGCACAGTTGCCACTTTTTATTCTGGCTCTGCCCCAATGTTTTTCACACAACCCTGAAACAAAACAAACAAAGGAAATGAAGCTTTTCCTGGCCTGGCGGGTGAAAATAAGGGAGGAGTTTCAGCTCCTTAATCTCTGTGTCTCAGGATGGAATCAGGATGCTGGAATAAAACCCATCAGCTGTAATATGCTGCTAGTCCAGGCTGTCTCTGTGGACTCTGGGAAGGGTTTTTTCTTTCCCAACTGCAGTGAATCTTGGAAGTCTTTGCAGGCACTCTGTGTACTTTTCAAAGGCAGACTTGCAAAAGTTGTGATCTCTCAAGCCCAACACAGCACCCCTACAAGGACTCAATGGACCTTCTAGTTTTGCTGCCTTCCTAGAACTGGGAAAATGGGAGTAGGGGGTTGGGTCAGCTGCCAGGTCACAATGCATGGCGGATGAGCTATATTCAGCCAGGTGGCGCATAAAACATCTACACCTGTTTTCATCTGAACCAGAAAGTTCCCAAACCCCAAAGCTGATATTCTCAGATTCTAAATTCTGCACAATATTCCTTGGCACACCCAGGTGGGAAAAAGCTATTTGGCAGAAGGATAAATGAAACTTTTATTTCAATTACTCAGAAGTCTCTGGGGATCCCTGATAATAAAATCTATTACCTTGCAGCAGCTTTCCCATAAACAGCAACAGTTGTATACCATCTGAACAAGAACCCCGGAAAATATATCTGAACTTTGGTTCTGAAACAGTTTCCATTAGAGGGAAATACTTCAGCAAAACATCAGAAATAAAAGTCTGCTCTGGACAGTGCTGTTGAAATCACACACAAACACACAGATCTCCCATAGAAATCCAACAAAGTTGCATTGGGCTACAATACTGTATATATATTTTTAAGGGTGAAGAGGCTCAAATCTCTCCCGAATGCTAGGTCAGGGTGGGGTGGGTGAAAGGAGGAGAGAGAAAAGCTCAGGAAAGGTACCACTAAGTCCAAGAGGATGCCAGCATAGCTAACAAGCAGAGTCAATGAAACTTCTAGAGATAAGAAGACTTCATTCAGAAAACGGAAGTCTTGCCCAAAAGAGAAAAGGGACACAAGGTCTAGCAAAATAAATGCAAACAGATAAGCAGAGCAGCAAAGCAAAATAATTTCAAGGAACATACCACCAGATGAACAAGAAGAAAAATATTTAACTACATTAGAAGCAGTAGTGCCTTTGGACAACAAGGGAGTTAAATATATGCTAAAGGAGAAGGGGTATTGTTTGAATGCGTGGGTTTGAAAGAACACTACTGCTGTTCCCTCAGTGGAAGGAAGGAAAAAAATATGGATTGGAGTTACTGTACCAGCATATTGGGAGAGGGGAATTCTGGAAGGCTACCTGGAGCTAATGGTGTCTTTTTGTCCGGGATCTGGTGTATTATGGCTCCTGTTGGCAGAAACCGAAAATGCTGGAATGTGGATAATATCAGGGGAAAATATTTCACACAGAATTATGAAGACAAAAGTTTGAACAGACCAGTGGTTGTAAACATAAATGAAAATTAAGTGAAGGATTAACATCAGAATGGTTTATTGACAAATTAAGAAATGCAATGTGATATTAGATTATTAGCACTCCATGAAATTCAGAGCATGGGAAGTGACCCAAAGATATATAATTTGGCAATATATTTGGCTTTTTTATTGTATTGTAATTTGGGATGTTTTAATGTGGTTCTTATTGGATTATTAAATTGGAAAACTCAATAAAATATTATATATATATAAAAAAGGAGAAGAAGATATTTTAAAGAAGCTGGTTGAATAATTTGCATCTATCTTTACTCCAAAATGTGCAAGTCAGGTCCCTGTGTCTGAACTTTCTCAGAAGAACTGGAACAAAGAGTGTTGGCAAGAGACAAAGGACCCGGGGCCTCTCCAGATTGGTGCATTTTTTTCTTTTTTCAATTATATTCTGAAACCTGTTATCAATGCAATAATATCACATCTGCTTTATTAATTGTTCTGTAAAGCTCCCTCAATGTTTACTGCATTATTGCCATGGGGGCAGGCACTCTCCCACTATAGCACAAGAAGAGTGGCACAGAAAAACACAAACAGAAACATGGAACATTGGTGGCATAAAAGGCTGATATCAACAGGAAGTTTGCCCATGAAAAAATGAGGCTCTCTCCCCACCTGTGCAATTAAAAAAGGATCCTATTGGGTTCAAGAAGCCTTAGCAGCTGCCCAGCGCCTCTGCTTAGCATGCGGATGTTCTGTGTGGTAAATGATCTTGAGAAGAGGAAACACCAACTGTAGTTCAAAACCACAAACCCCAAGATTAACGGGCTTCCTTTTCATGAGGCCATTCCTGTTTTGCTGCTTAGTTTGATACTACTTTACCAAAGGAAGCCAAAGTGTAAAAGTGCATTAACTTTCTGTGCTGTTGTCCAGACAAAACTGCAGAGTGAAGCGAGACCAGAAGCAAAAACAAGGGAGGCAATGAGTGCAATTCTTACCTTCGTATAGTTCAGGGGTTGTCAACCTGGTCCCTATGGCCCACTAGTGGGCGTTTCAGGACTCTAGGTGGGCGGAAGGGGGTTCTACAGCACAGGCTGAACCCTCCTTCCATCGAGCACTGGTGGGCGGTAAGGAAATTTTACCATCAAGAAAGATGCATTAGTGGGTTGTAGGTATAAAAAGGTTGACTATCCCTGGTATAGTTGGTTGGAAAAGTTAAAAGTGTTAAGCTTCTGGGGTGATTGCAAGACATTCCGGGAATCAGCGTGTTTTTACATGAGTAGAATGTGTGCTTTTATTTAAAAGGCATCTCTGGGTTATTTGTGGGGCATAGGAATCGTTCATTCCCCCCCCTCCAAAATATAGTCCGCCCCCCACAGAAGGTCTGAGTGACAGTGGACCGGCCCACGGCTGAAAAAGATTGCTGACCTCTGAGCTATTGCAAGTATGTAAAAACGCAAGAAGGGTTTGAATTAAGAACAACAGTAAAACATGTATCTGGGAACAAGCGGGAACGATAGGGTATAGAGTAATTATAATATGCAACAATATTAGAAAATAACATGGTACCTTGGTTCTCGAACTTAATCCATTCCGGAAGCCCGTTCGACTTCCAAAACCGTTTGAAAACCAAGATGCGGCTTCCGATTGGCTGCAGGAGCTTCCTGATTATTACACACCCTTCACCCTAAGGTCCCAGGGCCAGCCTCAATGATCATTCTAAAGTATAGCATTTAAAACAGTTGAAAACAAATTATGCTGGGTGTAGATGGAAAAAACAAACAAAAGCAATTTGTTAAGCTTCAGAAAAGAAGGAAGAATCCCAAATCTTCCATTCTTGGGCAAGGTGATTAAGCGGATGGATGCTGAACAACTCCAGGCATGCCTGGAGGATGTGGAACATTTGGATCCCTTCCAATCGGGATTCAGGCCTCATTAGGGGACTGAAACCGCCTTGGTCACGCTGGTCGATGATCTCTAGCAGGCTAGGCTAGGGACAAAGGCGAAAGCTGTTTCCTAGTTCTGCTGGATCTCTCAGCAGCCTTTGATGTCATTGACCATGGTATCCTTCTGGACCGTCTAGGAGGGTTGGGAGCTGGGGTCAGTTATACAGTGGTTCCGCTCCTTCCTCCTGGGCCATGTTCAGAAAGTGGTGTTGAGGGTTGTGTGTTCAGACCCCTGGGCCCTCACTTGTGGGGTGCCTCAGGGTTCCGCCCTCTCCCCCATGCTTTTTAACATCTATATGAAGTCGCTGGGAGAGATCATCAGGGGGAGCTGAGTGTTTTGAGCTGAGTGTTCATCAGTATGCGGATGGTAAAGGTAAAGGTAAAGATAAAGGGACCCATTAGGTCCAGTCGTGACCGACTCTGGGGTTGCGGCGCTCATCTCGCGTTATTGTCAGAGGGAGCCGGCATATAGCTTCCGGGTCATGTGGCCAGCATGACTAAGCCACCTGGCGAACCAGAGCAGCACACGGAAACGCCGTTTACCTTCCCGCTGCAGAAGTACCTACTGTATTTATCTACTTGCACTTTGACGTGCTTTCGAACTGCTAGGTTAGCGGCTAACAGATTCAAGTTTAATTTTGACAAGACAGAAGTATTGTTTCTGGGGGACAGAGGGTGGGGTGGGGGGCTCCCTGGTCCTGAATGGAGTAACTGTGCCCTTAAAGCTGTCCATGGAGGCGCAGGTCAATTCTGTATCCAGGGCAGCTGTCTACCAGCTCCATCTGGTACGCCAGCTGAGACCTGTCTGTGCACTGTCTCGCCAGAGTGGTACATGCCCTGGTTATCTCCCGCTTAGACTACTGCAGGCATGTCCAACTTCCATCAGGCTGCAATCTACGATCCAATATCAAAAACTGGCAGTGATCTACCACACTCTCCCATTGTCATTCTTCAACTTAAACATTTATTTGGCTGGGGAAACCCAGCCAGATGGGCGGGATATAAATAATAAATTATGATGATAAAAATAATAACAAATTATTACCCACACACCAGCCCCCTCGGTGAACACGGGAAGCTAACACTCTCCGAAATGTCCAATTCCCCCTTTACCGAAGAGCTCTGTGGAGAGGAGGCAGTGGATTACTTTTGAGTAAAGGCAGGTAGGCTGGAGCTGGAAAGGTGGGGAAAGTTCAGCATCCACGCAGAACTAGGAGGGAAGAGGGCAGTTTCTTTCAGTGGGAACCGGCGGGAGGGGCTGACTGGGTACCTCCACAGCTGCAGCCCGTGCAGAGCCCACACGCCTAGTCTTTGTCTCCCTGCTCCATGGCTGTGGCTTTCTGACTGGGGGTCGAGCAAAGCCAGTGGCCGGAGTGGGGTGCTTGAGGCAGCCGTAAGGCAGAGGCGGTGGGAGCGCCAGCCAGAATGCTTGCTGCGGCAGCACTGCGGTGAGCAAGCCTGGCTAAGCAGAGCCTCGACCGCCCATGCTGGATGCGGAGTCACTCTGTCACTCGGCCTAGCGTGTGCCGAGGGCACCTGGCGACCATGGGAGAGGGCAGTGGGCGGAAGTACGCCAAGGCTTTGGTCGCGATTGACGGAAATCCATTGCACGATCGACTCATTGATCACAATCAACGTATTGGACATGTCTGGACTACGGCAATGCGCTCCACATGGGGCTACAAACTAATCCAGAAAGCAGCAGGTAGACTGGTGATCTTGTATGACCTACATTGGCTCCCAGTATGTTTCCAAGCAGAATTCAAAGTGTTGGTAATGACCATTAAAGCCCTAAATGGCCTTGGCCCAGTATACCTGAAGGAGTGTTTCCAACCCCATCATTAAGCCCAGACACTGAGATGCAGCACTGAGGGCCTTCTGGCAGTTCCCTCACAGAGGTGAAGCTACAGGAAACCAGGAAGAAGGCCGTCTTGGTAGTGACGCCTGCCCTGTGGAACGCCCTCCCATCAGATGTCAAGGAGATGAGTAACTATATAACCTTTAGAAGACATCTGAAGGCAGCCCTGTACAGTCAAACCTCAGCTCCGAGACGCCGAAAACCCAGAAGTGTTCCAGTTTTTGAACTTTTTTCATTAGCCGAATGTCTGACGCGGCTTCTACTTAAGTGCAGGAAGCTCCTGCAACCAATCAGAAGCCGCGCCTCGGTTCTTGAACATTTCAGAAGCCTAATGGGCTTCCGGAACGGATTACGTTCGACAACCAAGGTTTGACTGTATCAGGAGGTTTTAAAAGTTTAATGTTTTATTGTGTTTTTATATATGTTGGAATAATAATTATTAATATGGAAACGGTGCTGGACTAAGAGAGCCCTTGGTCTGATCCACCCCCACCCTGAAATTCACCATACAAATGTATAGCACAAAAGCATTATGGCTTTTTTGTTTCCTCACTTGTGTAAATTCAACAGTAAGCACCATAAATAAACTTTTAAAAAAAATTTAAAGATTTTTGAAAGAGGAACTATGTCTGAAGATAAAGGCAGGCTGCAACTTGGGAAGACAAGTTAGCTTTAATGTTCATGTTAGGTGGGGGGAAACTCTTCCAAGGATGCAAGGAGTGAGAGGTGTCAGTCCACATTCGCCATAAAGGTTATGGGAAGTCGCTATAGGGCAACTGCAAAGGGTAGAGCAGCCTGTATCGCAAGTCATGCCACAGCAGCTTCTTTTCCAGGAAGGCAATTGTATCCAGGGTCAGTACAAGCGTCTCATACTTCAGCATACTGTGCACATTGAGACCTGTGAGAAAAAAGACACAGGGGTCAGGCTGTATCTGTAATGAGACCTGGCCCCAAACAGCTGAAGGGTAGCAATGGCAAGACATGACAAGAAGACTAGCTTGGATGCCGTTGAGGGGAAATGTCATGGTATTTGCCTTCCATCCAGAAGATCCGAGGTTCCATCCCCAGCATCTCCAGGTGGACAGCCTGGAGTGTTTTTGTTTATTGAATTTATATACCGCTCTATACCTGGAGGTCTCAGGGTGGTTCACAGAATAAAAATAGAAACAACCCAACAACCACCACCCCTCTCTAAAAACCTGGAGAGCCCATCAGTATGCATGACACTGAGCTAGATGGACCACCAGTCTGAGTATAAGGCAGCTTCCTATATCCTTGCACTACAGGCATACTTGGCTGAAAGTGGTGTTACAGCTCAAAAACAGGAGATCCACAGGCCAAACTTGGCTTTCTGTGGAGTATTGCTTGATCACTCAACTGTTGACTGGGGAGAAAGGAGGATGCACCAATTCAATGGTTGCTGTCTGAGTGGGTAATATGCATGGGGCAGAATTCTATAAAGCTTTTTGGCAGTAAAAGAGAAATATTAATTTGAGCCCCTTACAGGGACTGGCTTTCTTTTTTGTTTTTTTGTTTTTTAAATATTTTTTATTAAAGATTTCTTAGTTTACAAAAGTATGTGCAATGTCTCTTTTTTCAAGTTACATTTTCTACAGGTCAGTTTCATTTGTTGAGACTTTAGTGTTACATTAGGAAGAAAAAGAGGAGAAGAGGTGGAGGGGGCCATGGTGGGTGGGGGTGGGGTCTAGTGGCGATGTTTCTATTTTACTTAATGTATGTGGGGGGTTTTGTGTCAGCCTCATTTGTGTAGGTTCTCTTTGCTACCGGTATTAGCTTGTGTTCCTTTGGTGGTGAGAGAAGTTGGGGTTGGCCTAGGGTGTGGTTGCTTATTTGTGATTGGCTGTGGTGAACTTTGTTTTCATGAGTGAGTGGGGTGGGTGGGTGTTTTCGTATGCTGTTGGTGGATTCTTGTCGTTATCTTGTTGGGCTGTGTATGTGATAAAGGGGAGCCATACAGGGGTGAAGGCGTCTTCTTTTGAGGGACTGGCCTTGTTATGGAATCATTGGTACTCTACAGTCAAATATGGATATATTGGCTGCATGCACAATGACATTATTGACTGTCAATGTTAGCACAAGTCATAGTAAATATCCTCACTGTTAACTATAAAGCTGACCAATTACCTTAAGAATTTACTTAAGAATATGCCTTAAAACTACAGTGTAATGACCAGTAGTCATAAGCAGTAAAGGATGAAGTAAATAATATCAATAGACAGATATGGATAGATGTTTTGTGCATTGAAACTGCTGTGCTGTATGAAGAATTAGAGACTGGATGGGATGCTTGCCTGCAACTGCCTAAGCAGCCTACTCCACCCAGACTAAGTATGCAGAAGGCCCTGTCCACTCTCCCCAACCCCACTCACCTATGGCTGGCAGTACTGTGATGGTTTTAAGGCCTCTCGTTGCAGCTTTGATGTTCTCAGATAAGTCATTGCTGGAAGCCAGAAAGGGAAAATTATATATGTTTTGCAGGTTCAGGTCCAGGATTTGTTGGGTACAAAATACTAGTCATTCCCCTATACATTTTGGCTGGGTGGTATGCAGTGAAAGGGGGGGGGGAGGATGTCCTCATCTGCCTCCTTCTGTACCTGCCTCCTGTCCCTGCTGGAGTCTGCACTAGAGGCTCATTGCTCAAAAACTTGATTAGTAAAAGGGGCTTGAGCTTATTTAAGAAGAGTCGCTCTCAGTTCGGAAGCCTCACTTAGATTACAACTTCCAAAACGTTTGCCATGAAATTCTGTTGCCACAAAATAGAAAATGTTGCTACAGTGCCTTAATTAATGTCTTATAGCTGTTGCAGGCTAAAGCGCACTTTGCAGACAATAAATCTGTTAAGTCTTTAAGTCAGTCTATAAGGCAACCTTTGCCAAACTGCTACGCTCTGGATATTATGGACTCCAATTCCCATCATCCCTGAGTATCCTTATGCTGCCTGAGGCTGGTGGGAGTTGGAGTCCAACATCATCTGGAGGGCAGCAGCTTGGGAAAGGCTGCTTGTCAGTGATCTCTGAAGAAACCTTCTCCATCTCAACCTCACGGTCACTGGAATGCACCATGGAGCATACCAAGGCATACTCTAGAGAACAAAGCAGGTTCCCAGGGGCCGGGCCTGATGGATCTTACTTTCACCCTACGTGAACCAAACGTTGAATGTGACTGCACAATTCAAGAGATCAGTAGTGGTGGGTACTTCAAAGCAACTTGCTGGGACACTACTGATCTTTTTATTCTGGACCCCTGAATAAGGTTCTGCTGAACTCTAGGGTTCCTCAGTTTGAAAACCAATGGCTGGATAAAAGTTGTCACAAACACCTGGGCCATTTCTGAAAGTGCTCCCATGGCTCAAGACAGCAGCAACCTCTGGTCAAACCAGCATCCTCCAAAACCAGACATGAGTGTCTCTAAAGCTCTGACCCCAATGACAGGCAGTATCCCCAGCCACACCCCCAAACAGAACCTGAAGAAGCAAAACTCACACATCAACAATCAGCACTGATTCTCCCCAGTGTCTGTAGCGAGCCAGGTCCATCAGATACTGTGGGTCAGAAGTTGGCATATCTAGAGAGTCTACAACACGCAGATTATCCTGCAGGCAGAGAGAGAAGAAAAGAGGTGAAGGAAATGAACTCTCTATTAGGCAACAGAAGCTTGCCTGCTAAGCTACTTCTCCCATGATGTCTCTTATGTCTGCAGCTCTCTTCCAGGGCACCTGTGAGGTGTCACAAAAGCCCTTCCTGAAAATCCCAATCAGTGGCAGAGCACATGCCTTGCATGCAGAAGGTTGCAGGTTCACACCCACCCTTCCCCACCCCGTTAAAAGGATGTCAGGGCTGGAAAAAACACTGTCTGATGTTGGGCAGAGCTACTGCCACTTTGAATAGACAAAAAGCAACTTGATGGACCAGTGGTCTGACTCGAGGAAAAGACAGCAGAAGTAAAGCCTCCCCCAAATCCTTTGGCTTAACTCTTCAAATTATTCATTCTGAACTAGAACAAAGCCCAATTACATGAAACCTCACTTGCAGGGATCTGCCATTTCTGCTTATGCTAGTCAGTAAGGCTACATGCACATTGATCACCCTGTATAAAACATTAGCAGCAACAATAACAGCAGCCAACTCTAGCATTGGAATGAATGAAAAAAATAAGGGGGGAGGGGGGAACCAATGCAATTAAGGTGGTAGGGCTTAAAATGACCTCAGAAGTGCTATTTAAATTATTTTGATCTTCTTAAGTGTCTAGCCAGAACCTGCTTGTTCTGTTATGTTAGGAGAAAGGCGCATAAAGGGGGGAAAGCACAATATTTCTCTATTTCCAAAGTAACAAATCATTCACTTTCCTTAGCCTCACTACTATCAGGGATCAATAGTACCCCACAGGTTAATGAAGCCCTTTTACAAACCTGATTTGTTCCCTAGTTAGAAATCCTTGCAACCCAACAAAACTGTTCCTCTTCATGATTGCTATTATTTTGTGCAAAAATTTGGGTTACTGTGACCCCAATTGCATTGGCAAAGGACTGCAAGCAACCTGCACCCTCAAATCAGCAGGTGGACAGACTTAATGGTTTCTTCAGATTCCCTATGTTACAGGACTGCTGTAGGATATACTATGATGATGTTTGGAAACCCTGTAAGTACTATATAAATACTAAGTAATATGACTACTGCTAGACAGAGATATACAAATATAACTACAGAGTCCAGTTCCTGGCCTTAAAAAACTAACCATGAGCCAACCTTCGACCAGTCACCAGCGTATTACACTGGAAATAACTCTTTGAATTCACAAAGAACTATGGCTGTGTGGTACCTGTGCCAGTTTGGTTGTCAATGCCACCTTGAGTCCCAGGACACGCATTTTCATGGGGATCATGTAGTAGTAGCTGGTGGGACCACGAGGGCCACAGGCAACACCACCTAAAAGCAAGAGCCAGAGAAGTCTATGGGACATTAGTGGGAATAAACACATCATCTTGGCTGCACACTAGCAGCCTTCTGACATTTAGAAAACACCTGAAGGCAGCCCTGTTTAGGGAAGTTTTAAATGTGTGATATTTTAATGTATTTTAGTGTTTGTTGGAAGCTGCCCAGAGTGGCTGGGGGGGACCCGGCCAGATGGGCGGGGTACAAATAATAAATTATGATGATGATGATGATGATGATGATGATGATGATGATGATGAAGGGACAGTGTTTGGGCTCTGCAGACAGAGCAGTGTTTTGGGTATCTGCATACAGCTACTAGTATCTCTAAGGCTTACAGAGATGACATATCCCACAGTGGTATGAGATGGAGAGAGAGATCATCACGTACCACCACGCCACAAAGGTGACCGGATACTGCCATGCCGGGCCCGTCCGCTGCCCTTCTGTGCCCAGGGTTTTCTGCCGCCACCACGCATCTCCGCGCGAGTCTTTGTCTTGGCATAACTCTGGAAAATTAAGGCAGGTGAGACTGGTGTGTGCTGCTCTAGCTAAACACAATCAGAATGCTCAAAGTGCTGGGCACAATTTACCTCAGTAATTCTTACAACAACCTTGTAAGGTGGTAAGGGGTGGGGGCTGAAACTGAGATGTGGCAAAATGTCTTCCCAAGATAAACAAATTGACTTTGGACTTTTAACTTCATTATGCAAAGAGTGGCCCTCCCTCTACTATTATTTTGCCCCCTTTCTCCCCAGCAAATTGTCTGCCCCAAATTTATCCCTGCAAAACTCCCACTGAACAATGTTCTTCCCCATATTGCCCACCAGCTCCTGATCTTCCAATTTCTATACTTACAATTCTCTTGAAGTTCTTCTGCCAGATGGCCACTGTGTGTAGAATATCAATGCTGAGGGGGAAACACACAAACACCAACAAGAAGCAAGAGTTAGCAAGAGATCTGGGAAATGGGACAACAGCACAGTAATCATCACGATGGAAAGCAGTATGGCTAAAATGGTTCAGAATTTAAACACAAGATTTTTAAATCAGTCCCTTTTGCCACAGTAATTGAAGCCTCCATTTTAACCAAGGGAGGAGATACAGCTGGAGACGGAGGATACCAATTGAAACCTGGCCTGGGAAAGCCGTGAGGAGGGAAGATTTCAACTTCTGTTTTGGTGTTAAATGCTCCCTAACAAGCTTAGCTAATACAGGCAACTCACATTTTAGGCACGACTGATATGTACGCAATCACGCACATGTGCACAGTGGCAAACCCAGAAATGACCAAGAAATATCATAAAAGACGTCACTAAAAGGGCAGAACAGGAGCAGGGTGGAGCAGGGGCAGAGAGGGTGTTTTTAATTGCATGCAATTTCATGCAAGCGTGCAATGACCCGGAAAGCAACCCCCACACAAATTGAGAGTTGCCTGTAAAAACGAACTGAAAAGCCCAGACTCACACAGCCTAATTTCATGAACCATTCAAGGCATCTTATCCCTATGGAACATAAGGACAGGCCCAGCCTGGTCTATAGGATTGCCAGGTGCTCAACTGAATATGATTCCTGAAACTTAAGATCTGTATGTCAGCCTTTTACGTATCGTAACCAATACTCCCTATCCCTTTTCTGTTGTTGTTGTTCAGTCGTTCAGTCGTGTCCGACTCTTCGTGACCCCATGGACCAGAGCACGCCAGGCACGCCTATCCTTCACTGCCTCTCGCAGTTTGGCCAAACTCATGTTAGTAGCTTCGAGAACACTGTCCCACCATCTCATCCTCTCCCTTTTCTGTTACAAATTTCCAACCTGCCCCCAACCTTCACCACCATTCCTTGATGCATAAAATGCTTTATGAGAAATCCCCACACCCACTTTTTGACGACTGATTGTCACTTCCAGCCCATCTCTGCAAATGTCTAGTAATTGGTAATCAATTCTTACCGGGGCATTACTGCAAACACATCAGGATGCAAATCTGTCAAGCCCACGTGCCTGGCGTCATAATGCTTTAGGGACTCTACCCAGGCCTGAACAGGTGCAAGGTGTTTGGGGATGTCAATGCTGCATTTCCGCAGGATGGGCTCACTAGAGACTATGTCAGGACACTTTTCTAAAAGGAAGCAAGGGGGGGAGAATAAGTGCAGGTGTGATTTGGGGCAATCTTGCCTGAAATAATTTCTTTGAAACTTGAAAGTAAATTCACAAAAGCATCACTCCATATACATTTTTACAAGGCCATATGCACACATTCCTGTTTTATTTATTTGGGACTCATTATTGCAAAGAAGAAAGGTAACATCTTATCCAAATTATAAATGCTTTCTTAATTGTATGCCTAGAGGAAATGCCAGGTGACTATTTAAAAGCCTGTATTAAGATTGATTCTATTTCAAACCATGACTAGAAAAATATCTGAAATGGCTAGGTGCTATCATCAGATCTCTTTTAGGACATAACTGAACTGAAAATACTTGTTTCAAACTTCTAGATAGCGGCACTAAATGTTTAGGTAGGCAACCCCTTCCAAGTTTGTCAGCCACATTTTAAGCATCTTGAGAGCCTGTAAAGGTGTTGCTTGCAGATTACTCTAATGATATCGCCTGAAAGGATCTGTACAACTTCCTCAGAAGCAATGGGTTGAGAACTACATGTGCACACGGAATTGGGTTTGATTCTCTTTCAAAAATTTATTCCATTCTTAATCACAGTATGATGCAGTGATGTCTGTTTACTGGAAGATTTTGAATCAGAAAAGAATCTACTACCCTAAATTGATGGTGTTCTTATGTTTGACTCATATTTAGTAAAAAAAAAAAAAAAAAAAAGCACACCATATTACTTTCGGGGTGCAACAAAAGTAAGTTTCAATAGCCAAAGTAAGGTAACAGAAACATTTGATTAAAGGAAGAAATCAATAAAATACAATTTTAATTTTATAGTTAAATTCAAAACTTTACTTGGAAATTATTCTTACTGAAATAATTGTAAATATTTTTAAGACACGACAACTTGATAGAATCATAGAGTTGGAAGGGACCCCAAGGGTCATCTAGTCCAACACTCAGCAATGCTGGAATCTCAGGTAAAGCATCCATCCTGTGTTTCCAACCTGTGTTTAAAAATCTCCAAGGAAGGAGAGTCCACCACCTCTCATGAGAGTCTGTTCCACTGCTGAACAGCCCTTACTGGCAGAAAGTTTTTCCGAATGTTTAATTGGAATCTCCTTTCTTGAAACTTGAAGCCATTTGTTCAAGTTCTACGCTCCAGAGCAGGAGAAAACAAGCCTGTTCCCTCCTCCATGTGACAGCCCTTAAGATATTTGAAGATGGCTCTCATATCTCCTCAGTCTCCTCTTCACCAGGCTAAACATACCCAGCTCCTTCAAGCACTCCTCGTAAGTTTCCAGACCGTTGATCATCTTGGTTGCCCTCCTCTGCACATGTTCCAGCTTGTCAAAATCCTTCTTAAATTGTGGTGCCCAGATTTGGACACAGTATTCCAAGTGTCATCTGACTAAGTCAGAATAGAGTGATACTATTACTTCCCTTGATCTGGACATTACTATTGATGGACCTTAAAATAGCATTAGCTTTTTTTGCTACTGCATCACACTGTTGACTCGTGTTAAGCTTGTGGTCCACCAAGACCCCTAGATCCTTTTCACATGTACTGCTATTAAGCCAGGTGTTCCTCATCCCATATTTGTGCATCTGGTTCTTCCTGCCTAAGTGCAGAACCTTATATTTGTCCCTATTGAAATTCATTTTGTTAGCTTGTACCCAGTTCTCCAATCTGTTAAGGTCATTTTGAATTCTGATTTTGTCTTCTGCTACCCTTTCCAGTTTGGTGTCATCTGCAAATTTGATGAGCATCCCCTCAATTCCTTCATCCAAGTCATTTACAAAGACAGGTAGGTAAGCCATAGTCAAAACAAAATAAAAAATAAAAAAATTCCTTCCAGTAGCACCTTAGAGACCAACTAAATTCATTCTTGGTATGAGCTTTCGTGTGCATGCACACTTCTTCAGATAACTGAAGAAGGTATCTGAAGAAGTGTGCATGCACACGAAAGCTCATACCAAGAACAAACTTAGTTGGTCTCTAAGGTGCTACTGGAAGGAATTTTTTATTTTTTATTTTATTTACAAAGACGTTGAACAACGTATAGCATGCATTTCCCTTACACTGTTTAAATTTAAAAAGTGAATGCACTGAGGAGTTACCATATTAACATTAGCATGCTCAAATAGCTGAATACATAAATGCATGTACTTTCCGGGGTACTCATGTGAAAAAAAATTATTACAATATTTATTTTATCTTTGACTACTATTAGATCCATTCAGTATGTTGCTAATTACCGGTACTTGTATGAAATGATGCATTTCTAAAAATGGAATGTTTTCCACCTCACATCACTGTTATGGATCAGGAATTTCTAACACACTTGATTTATAGATGTCACATCAGAAGTAAGCTCCATTGAGTTCAATGGGACTCACTCTCAAGTGTGTATAGGATTACAACCATTCCCCATAAGCTCACTGTGAGGAAGTTCTAATGTTCTGCCAACAATTCTCAGTGCCCCTGACAATTGGCCATGCAATATAGGACTGATGGAATCTGGGTGTTGTACAACATCTAGAGGCAACAAGTCTGTTCTAGTCGTGAAAAGGCCTTACCTTTTAATGAAGCTGCATCCGTCACACTAGCTGAAACACCAGGGTTGCCTAGATATCCTGTCTGGTTTGACAATGTACACAAAGGCTAGGGGAAGAAATAAAAACGGAGTAAGATATCTGAAGGTACCAACAACTCAATCAAGATAGCTCCTGTAAATGGCTGCTCATTTATGACGGATATGGCTTATGCTTGGATCATAAGACAGAATGCCAACCTGGTGCCACCTCTCTCAACCTAGCCCCAAATCCACTTTTCCCATGGGGTCATTTGATTTAACCCTGTACTTTTCACTATGCACCTTCATAGTCCTAATGAAATACAGAAAAAGGCTAGCCTTGCAGATGTTTACCATAGTGTAATTCCACTAAACTGATGCATAGGGATGAGGCTGTAACTAATGAATGCATAACTGTTTTTATCATATTAATCCCATTATCCTTACCATCATCCTTCCTCTTTAACACCCCCAATTTCCCCACACTACTGAAATGTACATATATGCTCACTGAGGCAGAGGTCTGACATTTTTGCTTATTTCCCCCCTTTTCTTTCCTTTTCCTTTGCTTATGTTGCTTTGTAAAGTTCACTTGTGATGCTGTATATAAAAATGAGTTACAACATGTTGATGCTTTTCGATACTGTCAAAATGTTATGACTTTGCCCTAACTTCCTTTTAGTGGCACACTGCAAAAAGGTAGCACTCCCTGTCATGAAAGCTCCCTCTGCCTCATATGTCGGATCTCCGAAAATGCTTTTGATGAGTAGTCCCCACAGACATCCATCAAAGATGCTTTGGGTATCTCAGGACTGGAGTGGATTGGGTTTGCATAGCAGGTGGATGTGCTGTGCAACCAAGAGAAGACTCAGAAAATTCTAAAAGATAGCACTATGCACTTCTTTACACAGCTGCAAGTATATCTGTGCAGGAGTGAAATTAGCACTTCACTCCTGCACAGGGCTTCACCTTGTTCTTGTTCCCTCTGTGGCTACATTCTCATGTACAGTCATACCTCGGGTTACGACATTTCAGGTTGCGCGATTTCAGGTTGTGCACCACGCCGAACCTGAAAGTTCCGGAACGGGTTACTTCCGGGGTTTGGCGCTCGCACCTGCGCACATATCCTAAATTGCGCTTTGCACTTAAGCGCCGAATTGCGACCCGCACGTGTGCAGATGTGGCGCTGCGGGTTGCGAACGCTGCAGGTTGCGAACGTGCCTCCCACACAGATCACGTTTGCAACCCGAGCATCCACTGTATTGAGAACAACTGACTGTGAATATAAAAAGTAAGATTCAAGGCAAGGCAAAGAAAGTCCCTTTTCACACAAAAATAATGAACTTGCTGCTGTGGTATGTGGTGATCAACACAAACATGTGTTTTTTTCAAATACTCTGTTAATTTTGCACATAGTTTAGAAACCAATAAAGCAAACATAATGAGGGATGGTGAATCACATTTTGATGGACAATAGACATAAATAATATAAGTGGCTAGTGTATCTTATACTTCACAGAACAAATACAAGCATAGGAAATGAGCTGAAAAGGAAAAATGGGGATATAACTACAAATATTGATATAACTACAAAAATAATACTGTCTTCACATATTACATGTGTCTGTGGAGGCTGTCAAGGAGTGTAGCAGCTTTGCCATGTTCATATATTCAATAAGATCTCTCCAAAACACCCCCAAAGGCTTCTGGCATAATCCTACCAGCCCTCTCCAATGCCATTCTTCCACTTCTGAACCATGGTAGTACGTGCTGCCATGAATAAAAAAATTAATAGAGTCTTCAATTTTATTTCCTCGTTTCCATAGGAAACGTCCCCCCCCCAAGTTAATGGGCACTGCCATTCAAATGGTGTGCAAGCACAGCGTCTTGTGATTATGTGGAGTGAGGCTTACCAGGGCCCATGGGGGTAGCCAAGGGGGGGGCAAAAAAAAAAATCCGGCCTACGCCCATGCCAGCCTCCCCCACAATATTTTATTCAAGTTGGGGCCCCTGCTCGTTTCTATCACCAAATATTGATAGTAGCGCCAGCTGAAGTCCAGCCTGAACAGGTTCGCCAAGTACCTTATTTATTTCACTTTTAAATTATTACTGTACAGACCCCTGGTCATGTGTGCGCGTGCCCGAGGGCGCTCCCGCCTGGGCGGCTTTTCGGAGGAGGTTAGGGGAGCCTCCACAGTTGGGCAGCGGGGGGGGGGGATAGCCCCTATCGGCCTGGGCCGCTCTCTCGCCGCCCGTTCCCTCACGCGCGCACCGTCGCCTCACCCGCGAAGCGACTCCCCGACTCAGCAGCGGCGCGCAGAGCCGGAACATCACAGCAGCTCCCGCGTCTCGCCCGGCGGCAAACACAGAGCACGCCACTTTGGAAAAAGAAAGAAAAAGCTCTCGTCCCTGGCCGATGACGTCAGGCGCGAAAGGGGCTTTGCTTCATCTGGGCGCACAGGAATTCTCATGAGAGTGAAAAAAGACGCCACGCGACGGACCCTTCCGCTCTAGGAAACGGCTTTCCCTACTTCCGCTTCCGGTGCTTAGATGGCTTTTCAGTGTAGAAAGTCGAGGGACAAGACAAGAGGGACCCCCACCTCGGTGTCTAAAGACCGGAATCATAAGAGAGGATAGATCAACAAAATGTTAGAATCGTTTCTGTGCAAATGGCGGCTGATGACGCCGCTCGTGTTCTTGTTTGTTTCTAACCCAGGCATAGGCAAATTCCGCCCTCCAGATGTTTTGGGACTACAACTCCCATCATCCCTAGCTAACAGGACCAGTGGTCAGGGATGATGGGAATTGTAGTCTCAAAAGGGCCGAGTTTGCCTATGCCGGCTCTAACCGGAGGGGGAGGGACCGAAACTGAATGAAGAGGGGGCGGGGGGGCGGTCGAGAGATAAAGACGACCCCCCCCCCGCTCACCTGCAGAGCTTTCCGGGCTGCCTTTCCGTTGTCTCCCCGCGGCCTGCCTTTTAGGGTTGCCGTGAGGCTGAAAAGCAAGCGGGGAAGCACTAGTGGGGCCGAAGGGCGGAATAAAACCACGATAGTAGAGATGATTACGACGGTAAGGAATTGTGGTTAGCCTGTAAAAAAGAGCAAACGGGGGCTGGGCATCTGTTCCTGCCCAGGTGCTGAGGCTGCGTCGGACACTCCACGCCCCAGCCTGCCTGCCTGCCCCCTTCCCTGGGAAGCCCAACACACGGACTTGGCACCC
Organism: Darevskia mixta; assembly: GCA_034641385.1. NCBI lineage: Eukaryota > Metazoa > Chordata > Lepidosauria > Squamata > Lacertidae > Darevskia > Darevskia mixta. The sequence goes on along the minus strand of JAWWNH010000067.1, from coordinate 1,483,117 downwards.
TTTATAAAGCCCGAAATACTTTCCGTCTACTCTACTGTTGTACTACATTGCATTTTGGAGGCTGCCCAGAAGCCACCCTTCCCTCTCTCTCTCTCTCTCTCTCTCTCTCTCTCTCTGTGTGTGTGTGTGTGGTGTACTGCTTATTCATACCCCAATTATTTAATGAAATGCAGAACTCCAGTTTTCTCACAGAACACAAACTGCCTAACACACTTTGGAAACTTACTCCAAAGGGAAAGATTCACACTTTCTTGCAGAAAACTGATTTTCTAGATCCATCTCAATCAGTTTTGGTACAAAAACTGTTTTGGTCACACTGTATGATTACCTCTGTCAGGAGAGAGACAATGGAAATGTGTCCTTGTTAATTCTCAACCTCTTAGCTTTTGATACCATCGACCATGGTATCCTTCTGGAGCGGCTGTCTGAGTTAGGGGTGAGTGGCACTGCTTTGCACTGGTACCAGTCCTACTTGAAAGATCCTTTCCAGAGGGATATGCTTGTGCAGTGCTCTTCAGCCCCATTGAGCCTTCAATGTGGGTTCTTCAGGGTTTAGTTTTATCCCTTATGCCACAGGTTTTCAACCTTTTTGAGTACACAGCTCCCTTGACTAACTTACTGGTGTAAACGGAACAAGGGGGGGGGGGTTCCCCCTTCACATTCCTGTAACCTACTGTTAATAAAGTGTGTGCCCAATACGACCTCGAAGTTGAAATAATCATGTAAAATGTAACACTGTATTCTATGAATGTCTCTAAAGGGATGCCTAAGAAATACCCTATGAAATAATGTAACAACAAAGTGTATGTAGTCTTATGTGTATAAATGTAAAAATTGTTGCCATTATGACATGTCCAATATAGGCAGCCCCACACTGCCATCTATTGAGTCTACACCAGGGGTTGTCAGCCTGGTCCCTACTAGTGGGCGTTTCAGGACTCTAGGTGGGTGGTAGGGGGTTCTACAGCACAGGCTGACTACTTCTTCCATTGAGCACTGGTGGGCGGTAAGGAAATTTTACCATCAAGAAAGATGCATTAGTGGGTGGTAGGTATAAAAAGGTTGACTACCCCTGGTCTGCACAGTAACCACACAACCATTCAGGACAAATAGACTTTATTAAGAGAGCCATTCAAATACTCTGACACCCAGCCACAAACAAAGGCTGATGCCCCAAGGTATTGTCCCAAAAGTTCACACAACGATGACTACCGGGAACGCCTGGACATGCCACATTGTTTCACACCAGCCTTGCCTCCAGCGTGTCCCCTCCTGCAAAACATAATAAAGGACACAGCCATTAACAGAGCATTAACCCTGGCCAAACTGCGAGAGGCAGTGAAGGAAAGGCGTGCCTGGCGTGCTCTGGTCCATGGGGTCACGAAGAGTCGGACACGACTGAACGACTGAACAACAACAACAACCCTGGCCAAACTTTGGTATTAGATACTTCACACACATGAATAACAAACGTGACACTGTCACCAACCACTTGACTCTACTTAACACCCATACTTACCTGTTACATCTGATGTAACCTCCCCTTTGACACCTCACAAGTGACGAAGGGACTCGGGTGGGAACAAGAGGATGGACACACTGTCTAGAAAATGTATAAAAGTATGGTTTTTCTTTTGTTCAGGGTCTTGCCTTCCTCCTGCGTGAGATTGGTTGGGACCCTGCTGCAGCAGTTCAATATATCTTAATAAAAGATCAGGCGCCTCTGCCACTTTGCTTCAGCGTTTGCTTTGGTTGTACTCCTTTCTTTCCTCCAACTGTTGAGAGACCTAGTGACTTCCAAACGGGCTTCCTGCATCCCTTAAGGAACTTAATTTTGTCCTTTTCACTACATTCTTTCTGCAGCACCCCTGTGGGGCTCAGGAGCCCAGTTATGTCCCCACCCTTGCCTGCAGAGCTGGCAGGCTCTCACCCTTTTCGAACAGCCTCCTTTGTGGAGTGTCCTCTCAGCCGCCTCTCTTCTCCCCTTTCCTTGGAGTTTTCTGGACAGCCACTGCTGCCACCCTGATTTCTGAACTCCCTGCCCCCGCTGCCCCAAAGAGAAGTGCCTGCTCACACTGCCCCACAGGGGCCTGGGAAGAGGATGCCCCCAGCCTTAGTGGCCCAACGGAGATTGGCCAAAGGTGAACATGAGGTATCCTTCTGGACAGTTTACCTTGGGAGACAGCAGTGGGTGCTGCTGGGCCTGTGTGGTGGAAAGGCTCCCCTTCAGCACTGGGCACTCAGCTCCCAGGCAAGCACAAGAAAAGCCAGCTCAGCACATGCCTGCCTGCCTGGCCTCCCACTTGTCTGTCCTTTCCTAACAGCAAAGGCTGGTGGACTAGCCGGCTGGGCTCTCTTGCCTGCTTATTTGCTTACTCCAATGCTGCCTGAACTCCTGGAAACCAGCACCCCCTGGCCAGCCCCAGAGGCACCCTTCACCTGGAGAACTTGTAGCCAGGGCTGCTGCAACAAACAGCTGTGCAAGCCTTTGGGAGGCAGAGACATAAGAGGGCATCAGAGGGAAGGAAAGAGGGACAGAGGCCAGTGTTGCCCCGCGGCACCCCTGACACTTGCTGAAACCCACTGCCCTATGCTGTTTCACATCTACCTGAAACTGCTGAGTGGGGTCATCTGGGGTTTTGAGTACAGTGTCAGCAGTATACTGGTGACACACAGCTATTTTACATCTGCAGGTGAGGCAGTGGAAGTGCTGGACCAGTGTCTTGCCTTAATAATAATAATAATAATAATAATAATAATTTATTATTTGTACCCCGCCCATCTGGCCGGGTCTCCCCAGCCACTCTGGGCAGCTTCCAACAAATATAAAGATACATTAAAATATCACAGATTAAAAACCTCCCTGGGCGGCTTCCAACAAATATAAAGATACATTAAAATATCACAGATTAAAAACCTCAGGTGTTTTCTAAAGGTCATGTGGTTGTTTATTGCTTTAACCTCTGATGGGAGGGCGTTCCACAGGGCGGGTGCCACCAGCGAGAAGGCCCTCTGCCTGGTTCCCTGTAGCTTCGCTTCTCGCAGCGAGGGAACCGCCAGAAGGCCCTCGGCGCTGGATCTCAGTGTCCGGGCTGAACGGTGGGGGTGGAGACGCTCCTTCAGGTATACAGGACCAAGGCCGTTTAGGGCTTTAAGGGTCAGCACCAACACTTTGAATTGTGCTCGGAAACGTACTGGGAGCCAATGTAGATCTCTCAGGACTGGTGTTATGTGGTCCTGGCGGCCAATCCCAGTCACCAGTCTCAATAATGAACTGGATGAGAGCCAACAATTGAAGCGCAATCCAGATAAGACTGAGGCACTGTTAGTGGGTGGTTCCCTAGACCAGATGGGTGGGAGGTCGCCTGCTCTTGCTGGGATTACACTCTCTCTGAAGGAGCGGGTACATACCTCAAGGACCGCCTCTCCCCATATAAACGGACCTGGATTCTGTGTTAATCATCTAAGGCCCTTATTCGTGTGCCTCTGTGTGAGATCCGGAGGGTCTTCTTTGTAGTGGCAGTCCATTTCTGGAATGCTCTCCCCAGGGAGGCTTGCCTGGCACCTTCTGCATATATTTTTGGGGCCATGCAAAAATGTTCCTCTTCAACCAGACCTATGACTGATGAATATTCTACAATCTTTTAAATGTGTTTGTGGGAGGTGGGGTTATTATTTTTTCACTGGAGAAATGTTGGACGGTTTGGAAGCAATGGCTTCAAGTTACTGTATAAGAAAGAAGATTCTGACTAAACATCGGGAAGAGTTTTTGTGACAGTAAGAGCTGTTCGACAGTGGAATGGACTCCCTCAGGTGGCTGTGAACTCTTCTTCATTAGAAGTTTTTAAGCAGAGGTTTGATGGCCATCTGTTATGGATGCATTAGTTGACCTTCCTGCATTGCAGGGGGTTGAACTAGATGACCCTTGGGGTCCCATTTCTATTACAGGATTCTATATCCCCAAAATAATTTTTGCTGCATTAAATGCAGCCAAATGTATCTAAGGAAATTTTTTTCTTCAGAGATCAGCATAGCCTGTTATGTACTGGACACTTCCTATTCCATTTCTCCCTCACCTTACAGGAACAAAACCTTTGGTGTCCATTGTTTATCATATTCAGAGATGGTACATTAATTTCAGTGGATCTACTCTGTGTAGAATGAAGGTGGTCTGAAGCAATTAGATGCTCAAGTATCCTAGAGCTGTGTACACATCATACATTCAAAACACAGTGTTTTCCCCAAAGAATCCTCGGAACTGTCATTTCTCCTTCACAAAGCTACAGTTCCCAGCACCCTTTACAAACTACAGCTCCAGGGATTCTTTGGGGGAAGTGCTGTGCTTTAAATGTATGGTGTGCACAAGGTGACTCTGATGTACAAAGAGCTGCAGGCACCAGCCAGGCAATGAAGGCTAGGTACACATTAGCAGCTTGAAACACAGTGAAGTTGTTTGCAGTGGCTGCATCTGAAGTCACGTTTATATGTTGCTGTACACACCAGAGATGAGGTGGAGATGTCTTCACCTGATGTGTGTTACCTGGATTGTCTCCCTGCACCTGCAACCCCACCCAGAATCTGTCATCTGTGCATGTGAAATGACGGTCTGAAATGTCACACATCAGCTTAGCCACAGCCAAGTGGGAATGTTTATGGGGAAACAATGTTTCTCCAGAAGCTAAAGGATATCTATGGATTATGGCTAATGTCTTGCGATCTCAGCTTCAAACACCAGCGGTGGGAGCACACTGGAGCCAGAGCCAATGATAATATGTACACAGTCTAATATGTTTTTCTAGCTTGCTGCTCTTGGTAGGTTTTATCTTTGTTTCCAACTTGATAAAGGGATTAACTCTTCTTCTGAGTTAAACAACTGTCTCAGCATTACCAACTTCACCACTGCCTAACTTCCCCAGATTTTAAAACTCCAAATCCTAGATTGCGCCCAAGTTTTTCATGTGCAAGTTTAGTGATCCCTCTTAAAGGAACCAGCAGAGGGCAGGCTAACATATTTTTATGTTCAAGCAAAAAGTTTCCTAGAAGGCACTTTTCAGCTTCCACATGATTGGCAAGAGCTAATTAGAAAAGGAAAGGAGCCTATATGAATGTCACCTCTTGCACAGTGCTTTTCATGTGTAAATGAGGTATCGACTTTTACCCTCCCAATAACCTTTACAGTAAAGTAAATTAGACTGAGGAAAAACAGTGGCAAGTAGAAGAAGTTAATCCAAGTGAACTTGATGGAGAAGGTGCGGCTGCCCCAGGCGTTATATGGAGGCTTCAGTCAGGCTGACAGGACAAGTGAACAAGCAGCAGAAACAGGGAGGAAGAGGAGAAGGGAAAGGAAGCCTTGCACAGTGACTGCCTCAGCTTCCCTCCAGCTTCTTCAGCATGGAAGCGCACAAAAGGGCAGCAGGGCAATAGTCTCCCAGGCAATGACTTTAAGAACAAAGAAGCAGCTGGAGTGGCAGGAGGGAGCTGTGTGACTTAGTTTCTCACTTTGATCCTTTGACATGGCTTTGTATGTATTGTAGTATTTTATGCATTGTGACTTGCTTTTGTTTTATTGATTATAGATTAGTGAATTTCTTTGTAAGTAGTATCTTGAGAGTTAATTTTATTGTGTACTATTATATTCTAATGGATTGCTGAATATTACTTCCATTTGATATAAACTGCTTATTTTAAAGCTATGTTTTTATTATGACTTTCTGTATTGGATTAGATTGTTATAAGCCTGTGTGATCTTTGTGGTATATTGTTGTTGTAAACTGCTTTGTGTATACTAATATAGAAAAGCAGTATACAAATTAAATGTGAAATGAAATGTTACCGGGGTGGAGAAATGGACCCAGCTAGTTCCAAAGCAACACCAGAGAATGGAAGCCAGAGTCTCCCCAGATGTTGGTGGGCTGCAGCTCCTGCCATCCCTGGCCGTTGGGTTGCTATGCAGTGATGTGCAGTAACTCCTGCTACCACTGTAGAATTTAGCCAAAACTTGATTATTCCTACCCATTGCCCCTCACCCTGGACATCTCAACTGAAGAGAAGCAGTTTGGGTCGGATTACAAACATTTGACCCAAGAACCAAATACACTGAGGAATTTTCTGCTTTCCAGTGAAATGGAAATTGACTCAGTGACACATCAACTTCTAAGTTAATAATTCCAGACAGAGACCATGTGATTTCCTCTTCCTCAGTCATCTGGCTACTTAACCCTACAGTGACTTCTGCAAGGGGAAGAAGTCATTTTGCAAGGGATGACAGCCAACCTATTTTATTAGGCTGCAATATTTAATTGATTGAACAGATAAATCCAATTTTAAAATGTTAGATCAATTTAAACACCCCTCCTATTCACTTGAGGAGCATATTTTTACAGAAAATTGTTTTTAACACAAGTTCTGCAGATTTGTCTTTTTCAGGACTGAAATGTCCATTCGGGCGGATTTTTTAAATGACACAAAATGTCCGGGTTTTTTTGTTTTGGAGTTTTGTTGGTTGGTTTTTTGTTTCGGAGCACGAAGCAGCGGCTGAGGGTCCACCGCTCGCTGCCTGCCTGCGGGTGGGCATCCCGGGCGGTGCAGCCAGGGAGCAGTGGCATAGTAAGCCGCTTGGGCACCCAGAGCGGCAAACCTGAGGTGCACCCGGGGGCGGGGCGTCGCTGTGTCGCTGCATAGCGTGCATGCACAGCATCTCTACGTATGATGCATGCACCGCTACGTAGCGCATGCAAGTCACGGAGCAAGGCTTTTTACCGGGCGCCGTTGCCCTGCCACCCGGGAAAAAGCCTCACTTGGCGGCTTGCTCACTCACCCACTCGGCGCTTTGCTTCCTTCCAGCTCGGGCTGCAGGTGGAGGCAAGGGGTGTCAGCAGCACAAGAGAAGCCTCCCCTCCCGCCCCTCGCTCTCCGATGGGGCCGCGGCAGGGATCTCGAGAAGGGCATGCATGCCCCCCGCCAGCCGGATTGGCTGGCGGGGTGGCATTATGCTGGCGCCTGACTGTAGCCAGCAGCGCCTTGCTGAGGAGCCGGGAAGGAGGGAGCCCAGCCACCAGTCATCGGGTGGGCGGGAGGGGATTCTTCTCGTGGGCCACCTCCACCCCTCCCTGGCCCGCCCCTCGCCTCCACCCACAGCCCGAAGGAAGCAAAGCACCGAGAGGGTAAGTGAGCAAGCCACCGAGGGAGGCTTCTTACCGGGCAGCTTGGAATGCCCTGCCGCCCAGTAAAAAGCCTCGCTCGGCGGCTTGCTCGCTTACCTGCTCAGCGCTTTTCTTCCTTCCTGCTGCTCGGGCTGCGGGCAGTAGCGAGGGGCGGGAGGGGACGCTTCTCTTGTGCCACTGACACCCCTCCCCGGCCCACCCCTCGCCTCCGCCCACTTGGGAGTCGCCGTTGTCCCGCCGCCCGGGAAAAGGTCGTGGGGAGGTCATTGAGTGTCACCCCCTCCAGGGTGGCACCCGGGGCGGCCAGCCCCCAATGCAGCCCCCTTCCTCCACCCCTGCCAGGGAGCTTCATCCGCCCAGGAGTGGCGGCGACGGCGAGGGGCTGCTCGCCTCCCCGGAGCGAAGGAGCACGAAGCTGCGGCTCCTGCACAGGAGCTTTGGCCAAGGAGCCGAGCAGGACAGAGCGCCCCCAGCACCCTCAGCAGGAGCTCCGGCCGCCAGGGCCATGTGCACGGCCCCCATCGCCGGAGGGCCCAGTGAGAGGGAGACCCGCAAGAGAGCAGAGGGAAAGGTGGCCCTCCTCCCTCCCTCCCCCCGCCATTGTCAAGCAGCCTTGAGGCGGGAGAGAGAAAGGGAAGCTCCCACGCTCACGGCTTCCGTCCCTGCCTGGCAGCCATGCGGGTGACACCCGGGAGGAGAGCGGCAGGGGCGGGAGAGTCCTTAGGAGAAGAGTTTGCAGCGCCTCTCTCTGCCTTGCTTTGACCTCAGCAGTGCTTTTTTTCTGGGGGTACGCAGGGATACATATACCCCTAAACATTTTGTGAATCTTTGTACTTTTGTCCATTTACTGCATTTATTTTTCTGGAGTCAAAATGAGGGACACAAGACTAAGAGGGCTGTCCTAAGAGCCAATATGGGATAATAATGATTGTGTGCACATAAGTAAGTAAGTAAGTAAGTAAGTAAGTAAGTAAATCCCCCTCAAGAAAAAAGGCTTGAGATCCACCAGGAGCCCTGTCTTTGCTTCTGCCATTTTTTTCTGCTGCCATTCGATCGCGGCCTCCATGGAATGAATTTCTCTGTTGGCTTCCGCAGGAAAGCCCAGCGAACATGTAAACCCAGCAGCCCCTTCTTAGGTTGCCGTTTTTATATGCTCACTGACCTGGGAGTTAAGCCCTGCTGAACACAAGGCGGTTTTAAGGTGTGAGAGAGGATGGACTCTGGGTTATGATGCACAATGACACAGCCTGAGGCCCCTTGTGGGGGGGGGCAGGGGGTGCTGGGTGGTTGTGAAGCATCCTGGCCTCTGGCTGCACGGAGGGGCAGGAAGTAACAAATAAGGAGGTCACATGTGAGTCCTCTTTTTGGCTCTTCAAAATATGACAACCCTATAACAAATTACAGAGAGCAAGTACCAGATACATTTTCTGACTCATACAGGAAATAATAAATAATGTCTGGTACAACACACTGAAAATAATCTAAATACAAAGAAAGCATACTTTTGGCTTCAGAATGTATTGTTTTTACCTTTATGCAAATTTAATCAATTATTGATTAAACCATGAAAAATCATCCACTTAATCAACTAACTGCAATCCCAAATTTATATTAGAAGCAAATTTCAGCAAGTTCAGTGGGATTTATGTGTTAGTAAGTGTATTTAGGGTTTTAACTTAAAGCCCTGTACAGACATTCATGTAAAGTTAAATGACTGCATATGTAGAGTTAAATGACTGCAACTTCATTGGACTGGTCATGTTATGCAGATGCCTGATTATCGTCTTCCAAAGCAACTACCCTATTTCGAACTTAAAAATGGTGGTCAACATAAGAGGTTTAAAGACTGTCTCAAGGCAAATCTTTAAAAAATGTAGTATAAACACTGACAATTGGGAAACACTGGCCTGCGAGCGCTCCAGCTGGAGAACCAAAGGTGTCATGGGCTTTGAAGACACTCAAACTCAGGACACAAGGTAGAAACGTGCTAAGAGGAAGGCACGCTTGGCAAATCCACACCGTGATCAACTCCTGCCCGGAAACCAATTTCCCCATTGTGGAAGGACGTGTGGATCCAGAATTGGCCTCCACAGTCACTTGCGGACTCATTGTTAAAACCATGTTTATGGAAGACAATCTTACTCGGCTACGAGGGATCACCAAAGAAAGTGGGTGTCATTGCAGTGACTGGTCTACCCTTAGCCTGTGGTTATAACCTGTGTTGAAAGCCCTGCGTGTGACAACTGCATGCATGATGGCTCTTTCCCTGCAGTCAGCAACCCAGGGTTACCTTAGGCCACGGAGGCCACCACAATGTGACTCTCCCCTGCTGGGGTTCATTTTACCCAATATGAATATTCTGAAAAGAGCTTATGATTTCTTTACTCAGGGGACAGCCTTAATTAAGCAATAGGAAGCAGAGAGTAGGAGTAAATGGACAGTTCTCCCAATGGAGGAAAGTACCGGTAGATGATTTATATTGGGAAATGTGATTTTTAACTTGTTCATAAATGATTGAGAGTTAGAAGTGAGCAGAGAGGCAGCCACGTTTGCTGGTGATACCCTTTCAGAGCTGCTCCCTTTTTGTTGTAACCACCTTGAATAATTGGGTATATGCAAACTGGGAGACTGGGCATTAAAATGACATATGTGATTCAATGTAAGCAAAGTGGTAAAATGATGCACATCGGGGCAACATTGACATTGTATTGATATCAAGCTGGAACTAGGCGGTATGATCATGTAGCCTATACATGGTTTTAGATGTTTTAGATCAGACATGTCCAACCCATCGATCGCAATCGATAAGTCGATCGCAGGATTGATCCTTGTCAATCGTGGGCCCCAGGCAGCCCGAGAGAGCACAGCACGCTCCTCACCAGCCAGAAAGGCAACGGCTCCAAAGCTGGGCGCGAAAGCCGCAAAATGGAGCGGGGAGGAGGAGAGGCATGCCGAGGGGGGGCTGGCTGGGGGGGGGGAGAGTGGCAGTGGAGGCCCCCCCGGAAGTCGTCTCCAGACGGATCCACAGAGCTTTGCGAAAGAGGCTCTTCCTGAGCGAGAACAAATCGAGGGCTGGCAATGGGCAGGCGGCGGCGGCAGGTGGAGCAACATCGAGATGTTGCCCGATGTAAGTTTTCCCTTTGGAGGCTTGCCAAGTTGTGAGGGTCTCTTTGCAGAGGGAGAGCCTGGAGGGTTCAGTGCCCCCAGCCCCCTCCCCCTAAAAGCAAGCGACAAATCTGTCATGGATGCTTTGCCTTTAGCTGAGATTCCTGCATTGCAAGGGGTTGGACTAGATGACTGGGGTCTCTTCCAATTCTATGATTCTGTGATTCTATAATTATTTTATTCTTTTAATCTTATTAAATTTAGAACATTTGTACTATCTCAGTCAAAAAGGGTCCCAGAGAAGCTTACAAAAGACAGCCTCTTCCATAGAAGCCAGCTCCTAGGGGCCGAGTTCCTTTTGCGCGCGCCCCTAAAATATTTTAGGGGGTTGCCCCCTCAAATTGATGACCATTGTCATTTAAATGGTGTGTGCGTGCGCCACATCTTGTGGTCGATTATGCAGGGTGGTGCTTACCTGCCCACCCCTCAATATTTTGTTTTAGTTGTCCCCCCTGGTCCCTACCTGCAGAAACATGACATGCAAGGGGAAAGGGCAGGGAGGAAACAGGAATGCCAAAACCAAAACTCAGGCACTAATTTGGAAACCGTTGTTCCTTTGGACGGATTGAGCCTTCTGCTTCTTAGCTCTCCTGCCTCCAGATGGCAGTTGCAGGGAGAGGAGGCCTGATGGAGCAGGCCTGTGCTGGCAGAGCTGATGGAAATATTGTTGAAGGCAGTATAAAATATAATAAATATCATGGTTTTTTCCTTCCACACCAGCTTCTCCCCCAGTAGGCCTGCATGTAATTTATTGTTGCCCGTGTTTACCAGGCTAGTTATTAAATAAAGCCAGCAGCATACACAGTGGAAGATGACAGGATCGCCAAGGACATGTTGTATGGGGAGCTGGCTTCAGGCACCAGGCCTCTTGGCAGTCGAACTCCGCATCACAAAGATGTCTGCAAACGTGCCATGAAGGCTGGCAACATCGCCCTCACTGTGTCGGAATCCCTGGCAGACAATCACCGTGCCTGGAGACAGTCAGGTTGTGCATCCATAACTGACTGAAGGAGGAATGACCACTGGGAGGAGCACAGAGAGAAGAAATGTCATGGTGCGTCTGCAACAGCACAACTGGACGCCTTCATCTGCCCAGTTGCAACAAAACATGTCTCTTCCATATTGGTTTCTACAGCCACAACAACTTCACTCCCAAAGGATGCCAAATGACAACCATTAAATCAAAAGGGGCTTTGAAGTGTTCTCATTGTTGACCCAACAGGAGTAGAAGAGGCAGATCATTTAATCCCATCTACTTGATGAGGAAGAGAAGAAGCAGTTATTTGCTTCCCAGACTCAGATATATCTGATGTCCTAGTTTTTCACTGGCATCTCCCAACACAGTAGAAAAGTTGGGTCTGGGAAAAGGCTAGCTAGGTGCCTCCCTGAGTTATTTCTGCCTGTGAAAAATGCTGAGATCCTGGCAGAGATGAGAAAAAGAAACAGCAAAAGCTGCTAATCTTCACCCTGTTTGTTTGAAAGGAGGCTGTTTCATGGGTGTAGCCAGGATTATTGTGGGGGGGCAGGCCTTTCTTAGGGGGGCAGAACCTCAGGTTTGTATTTATTTTTATTGATTTAGGGGGTATCTGCCCCCTGCCCCCCTTGGCTATGCCCATGGGCTGTTTTGTTTCTCTCTGAAGGTCAAACATCTGTGGCAGTTGGGCATCACACCATGTGCTGCTGTAGTAAAGATCATTGGAGTCTATGTGGCCCAACAGTCTGAAGGAAAGATTCTATACATGGTGGGGTGTATAGGAGTGTCTGTCCCAGGGATGACCCATCTTGTTTTGCCGCCTGAGGCAAAATTAAGCCCATGTCTGGAAGTACTCTGAGTAACAATTTTTTATTTAAAAAACGCAAGTCTTACTTATGCAATTTTAACATACAGTACCCATCACTTTTTCTAGGACTTCCCAGTCCATCTCTCCGTGGCATTCTAGGGAAACCTTGATCTGCTGCATATACTGATATTCCACCCATTATCATCAAGTCTTACTTTTTTGATGTTATCTTCTGCTCATTTGTTAACTCCTACTTGTAGGTTAAATTGTATATTGCACCCTCTAAAATAATCTCCAAAACACCTCCACTCTTCTCTTTAACTCATTCTCATTCCTTAGTTTCATGGTCATAGTTACTAGTTCTATGTATTCTATCAACTTGTCCTGCCAAATTTCCGTTGTGGGTACCTCTTCTTCTTTCCCCTTTTTCGCATATACTGCTCTAGCTGCAGCAGTCATGTACAAAATGGACTTCTGGCAAGTGATGGGCTGCACCTCACAAGGGTTGGGAGGAATGTTTTTGCCAACAATCTCAAAAACCTCATCAGGAGGGCTTTAAACTGACTTATGTGGGGGAGGGAGACAGTGGTCCTGAACGTAGGAGTCTATCAAATGCTGAAGATGATCATCCAAAAGTCAAGGACCAAATGGAGCAAACAGCACACAGACCTAGTGATGGGAGGAAAAAATCCTTAAGTAGGAGACTAGGGGGAATGATCAATGGTTTTCAATGTCTGTATACAAATGCACAGAGCATAGGAAATAAACAAGATGAACTTGAGCTCTTGGTACAGCAAACTAAATACGACATAATAGGCATCACTGAAACCTGGTGGGATGAGTCTCATGATTGGAATGTAGTAATAGAGGGATACAATCTATTTCAGAGAAATAGACCAAACAGGAAAGGAGGAGGAGTGGCGTTATATGTCAGGGATGTGTATACCTGTGAAGAGATCCATGATTTAAAACTTCAAAGCCAAATTGAAAGTATCTGGGTCAAAATTAAGGGAGAGAAAAATAACAGTGATCTCATTGTGGGAGTTTACTATAGATCCCCAAGCCAAACTGAGGACATAGATGATGCCTTCCTGGAACAGATGACCAAGCATTCAAAAGGAAATGAGATAGTAGTAATGGGGGATTTCAACTATCCTGATATTTGTTGGATGTCAAACTCAGCCAAGAGCATAAGGTCGAACAGATTCCTCACTGGCCTTGCAGACAATTTCATTGTCCAGAAAGTGGGAGAAGCAACAAGAGGATCAGCCATTTTAGATCTGGTCCTAACCAATAGTGATGACCTGGTTAGTGGGGTAGAAGTGGCAGGATCATTAGGTGGGAGTGATCATGCTCTTCTGGAGTTTATTATACATCAGAAAGGAGCAACCAAGCATACTAAGACTCAAATTCTAGACTTTAAGAAAGCCGACTTCAGAAAACTTAGGGAAATGCTGGGTGTGATCCCATGGTCAGTAATACTAAAAGGGAAGGGAGTTCATGATGGATGGGAGTTTGTTAAAAGGGAGATATTAAAAGCACAACTTCAAGCAGTACCAATGAGACGAAAACATGGAAGGTGCCTAAAGAAGCCAGGGTGGCTATCTAAAGAACTTTTAACTGAGTTAAGATTTAAAAGGGATATGTACAAGAAATGGAAAAAGGGGGAAACCACCAGAGAGGAATTCAAACAAATAGCCAGCACATGTAGAGACAAAGTCAGAAAAGCTAAAGCACAGAATGAACTCAGGCTTGCTAGAGAGGTTAAAAGCAATAAAAAGGGTTTTTATGGGTATGTCCGTAGCAAAAGGAAGAACAAGGAAACAGTGGGGTCACTTAGAGGAGAAGAAGGTGAAATGCGAACAGGGGACGCAGAAAGGGCAGAACTCCTCAATACCTTCTTTGCCTCAGTCTTCTCCAAAAAAGAAAACAATGCCCGACCTGAAGAATATGGAGCAGATGATTCAGCAGGGGAAATACAGCCCAGAATAAGTAAGGAGGTAGTACAAGAACACTTGGCTAGTTTAGATGTATTCAAGTCTCCAGGGCCAGATTAACTACATCCCAGAGTATTAAAAGAACTTGCAGAGGTGATTTCAGAACCACTGGCAGTAATCTTTGAGAATTCCTGGAAAACAGGTGAAGTCCCAGCAGACTGGAGGAGGGCAAATGTTGTCCCTATTTTCAAAAAGGGGAAAAGAGAGGACCCAAACAATTACCGCCCAGTCAGCCTGACATCAATACCAGGAAAGATTCTAGAGCAGATCATTAAGCAAACGGTCTGTGAGCACCTAGAAAGGAACGCTGTGATCACTAAAAGTCAGCATGGGTTTCTGAAAAATAAGTCATGTCAGACTAATCTGATCTCATTTTTTGACAGAATTACAAGCCTGGTAGACGAAGGGAACACTGTGGATGTAGCCTATCTTGATTTCAGCAAGGCCTTTGACAAGGTGCCCCATGATATTCTTGTAAAGAAGCTGGTAAAATGTGGGCTAGACAATGCTACCATTCAGTGGATTTGTAACTGGCTGACTGACCGAACCCAAAGGGTGCTCATCAATGGCTCCTCTTCATCCTGGAGAGAAGTGACTAGTGGGGTGCCACAGGGTTCTGTCTTGGGCCCAGTCTTATTCAACATCTTTATCAATGACTTGGATGATGGGCTTGAGGGCATCCTGATCAAGTTTGCAGATGACACCAAATTGGGAGGGGTGGCTAATACCCCAGAGGACAGGATCACACTTCAAAATGACCTTAACAGATTAGAGAACTGGGCCAAGGCAAACAGGATGAATTTTAACAGGGAGAAATGTAAAGTACTACACTTGGGCAAAAAAAATGAAAGGCACAAATACAGGATGGGTGACACCTGGCTTGAGAGCAGTACAAGTGAAAAGGATCTAGGAGTCTTGGTAGACCACAAACTTGACATGAGTCAACAGTGTGATGCAGCAGCTAAAAAAGCCAATGCAATTCTGGGCTGCATCAATAGGAGTATAGCATCTAGATCAAGGGAAGTAATAGTACCACTGTATTCTGCTCTGGTCAGACCCCACCTGGAATACTGTGTCCAGTTCTGGGCACCACAATTCAAGAAGGATATTGACAAGCTGGAACGTGTCCAGAGGAGGGCAACCAAAATGGTCAAAGGCCTGGAAACGATGCCTTATGAGGAACGGCTTAGGGAGCTGGGTATGTTTAGCCTGGAGAAGAGAAGGTTAAGGGGTGATATGATAGCCATGTTCAAATATATAAAAGGATGTCATATAGAGGAGGGAGAAAGGTTGTTTTCTGCTGCTCCAGAGAAGCGGACACGGAGCAATGGATTCAAACTACAAGAAAGAAGATTCCACCTAAACATTAGGAAGAATTTCTTGACAGTAAGAGCTGTTCGACAGTGGAATTTGCTGCCAAGGAGTGTGGTGGAGTCTTCTTCTTTGGAGGTCTTTAAGCAGAGGCTTGACAGCCACCTGTCAGGAATGCTTTGATGGTGTTTCCTGCTTGGCAGGGGGTTGGACTGGATGGCCCTTGTGGTCTCTTCCAACTCTATGATTCTATGATTCTATGAAAACAATTGTGAGTGCCTTTTTTGGAATGTCATCACTTATTATCCCTAACAGAAAGGCCTCTGGTCTTTGGGGAAATGTGAGTTTAATAATATTTTTTTATTGTTTGTGAATTACTCTCTAGTAACTATTGTTGACCAACCAGACAGTGCTGGACATGTGGCTCCCTAAGTAGTGCAGCTTCCCAGCAGTAGACAAGATCCCTGTTGTAAGTCAAGTGTTGGAAGCATTATGGACACCTGTGCTTGAGAACACAATCCCTAAAGGGACCCCTGACCGTTAGGTCCAGTCGCGGATGACTCTGGGTTGCGGTGCTCATCTCGCTTTACTGGCCGAGGGAGCCGGTGTACAGTTTCCAGGTCATGTGGCCAGCATGACTAAGACGCTTCTGGCAAACCAGAGCAGGCACACGGAAACGCCGTTTACCTTCCCGCTGGAGCGGTACCTATTTATCTACTTGCACTTTGATGTGCTTTCGAGCTGTTAGGTTGGCAGGAGCTGGGACTGAGCAATGGGAACTCACTCCATCACGGGGATTTGAACCACCGACCTTCTGATCAGCAAACCCTAGGCTCTGTGGTTTAACCCACAGCGCCACCCGCGTCCCTATACAATCCCTATACAGCATTACTTTATGGTTCTGCTTTGTTTTCCAGATTTGACATAGGTGAATCTTAAATTTTACAGACATTCTTGCTGGCAGTTAATTCCTGATAGTGTTGACATGCTGAACTGTCCAGTAATGCATTGCCTGGAAACCCTGGGGCAAACTGTGCACATGCTCAGTAGTGCTTTATTTATTCTGAGGTTAAGCCTTGGCATAGAAAACACATTCCAGTTTCAGTCTTTACTTAAAGTAAGTAAGCCCTGGAGGGAGGGGATTGTAAAGCCATGGATGGAACTATGTGAAATTGTGGAATGATGTGAGGTAAAGCACAATTCAGGAACTGAGCTATTTTTTAACTGTAATTTTTAAAGTCAAAGTTCACAGAGTTTCTCCAGACGTTTTCAATCCAGTTATGCAACCACCACCAATACTGCAATCAAAACTCTTAATTTGAAGCTCCTTGGTGCTTCAATTCCTGCTCTAAATTCCTGCAAATACTACTTCTGTGTGGTCATACATCTAATTTTCTGAACTGTTCAGCTCTTTTCCAGGCTGTTCAAATTTATGAAGTGGCACCAGAGGCATCAAGAGGAGAATTTCTGATTCACAAACTTGGAAGGGCTCTCATTCTGATTCCTAGGTTGGAGCCCCCTGTGCAATGGCTCTCTGGGGTTCACGTAGACAAAGATTTATTTTCTTATCTATGAAGTGTGTTAGTCATATCTCTATAAAATGCAAGCAGCACAAAATGAAAAATTAAAACAACATGTCTGTTAAAAACAAAACGACATTTAAAACCAGCAACAATAAATCACAGACTGAAAATGTACTTCCTGCATTTCATGGCTTTTGGACATTACTATTTATATTAACCACCCACCCAGCTATGTATACATGTAAATCTGCAAAATTAGAATGTGTTCCATGTGCTTATCCCAGTCAGGACGGACTGCACATGCCTGGAAATCCCGGACTTTCCGGGCATGCGCAGTGCATCCCGCCCGGCGCTGCTGCACCCTCAGCGACCCGCCAAGCATGCGCCAGCTCATGGGGCAGCCCCACGAGACGGTGAGCGGGCCACAGGGCGGAGCAGCCTCACTCTGCAGCTTGCGAACAGGCCGCGGAGCAGGTTTGCGAGCAGGCTGAGGGGCGAGGCTGCCTCGCTCCGCGGCTTGTTTGGGGCCCACCGGCGGGGCGGGGCTGGCCCAAGTGTCACCCCCCTCTCCCCTGGAACACGGGGCGCACCGCCCCCCTCGCAACGCCACTGAATGTGAGTCTCCCCCAGCCAGCACCCACCTGACTTTAACAACCAACCCAAAGGATGGCCCTGGCTGTCAGGCTCCTTTGTCTCAGTTTCGCCCTTGTAGAACTCAGGAGGGAGGAAGATGGGGACAAAACTGTTGGTAGCAAGGAAAAAATAGGAATAGAGAAAGGAGAATTCCTGGATGCATAGATCCAAGTTTAGGGCAAGTGCACTTTTGGTGACAGAACCCCAGAAGAGATTTAAAATCACAAAATATGCAGCAAAGTAAAATATACGCTGCTAGACCTTTAAAATACTGTATGTAATTAATAATAATAATAATAATAATAATAATAATAATAATAATTTATTATTTGTACCCCCCCCAATCTGGCTGAGTTTCCCTAGCCACACTGGGCAGCTCCCAATTGAGTGTTAAAACAATACAGCATTAAGTATTAAAAACTTCCCTAAACAGGGCTGCCTTCAGATGTCTTTTTAAAATAGGATAGCTGCTTATTTCCTTGACCTCTGCTGGAAGGGCGTTCCACAGGGTGGGTGCCACTACCGAGAAGGCCCTCTGCCTGGTTCCCTGTAACCTCACTTCTCGCAATGATGGAACCGCCAGAAGGCCCTCAGTGCTGGATCTCAGTGTCCGGGCAGAACGATGGGGGTGAAGATGCTCCTTCAGGTATACAGGACCGAGGCCGTTTAGGGCTTTAAAGGTCAGCACCAACACTTTGAATTGTGCTCGGAAACGCACTGGGAGCCAATGTAGGTCTTTCAGGACCGGTGTTATGTGGTCCCGGTGGCCACTCCCAGTCACCAGTCTAGCTGCCGCATTCTGGATTAATTGCAGTTTCTGGGTCATCTTCAAAAGTAGCCCCATGTAGAGCGCATTGCAGTAGTCCAAGCGGGAGATAACCAGAGCATGCACCACTCTGGTGAGACAGTCTGCAGGCAGGTAGGGTCTCAGCCTGCGTACCAGATGGAGCTGATAAACAGCTGCCCTGGACACAGAATTGACCTGCGCCTCCATGGACACCTGTGAGTCCAAAATTACTCCCAGGCTGTGCACCTGGTCCTTCAGAGACACAGTTACCCCATTCAGGCCCAGGGGTCTGAACACTCATCCCCCACCACCACTTTCTGGACACGGCCCAGGAGGAAGGAGCGGAACCACTGTATAACAGTGCCCCCGGCTCCCAGCCCCTCTAGACGGTCCAGAAGGATGTTATGGTCAATGGTGTCAAAGGCCGCTGAGAGATCCAGCAGAACTAGGAAACAGCTCTCACCTCTGTCCCTAGCCCGCCGGAGATCATCGACCAGCGCGACCAAGACAGTTTCAGTCCCATGATGAGGCCTGAATCACAATTGGAAGGGATCCAAATGGTCTGCATCCTCCAGGCATGCTTGGAGTTGTTCAGCAACCACCCGCTCAATCACCTTGCCCAAGAATGGTAGATTTGAGACTGGGCAATAGTTGGCCATATTGGCCGGGTCCAAAGATGTGTTTTTAAGAAGTGGTTTAATGACCGCCTCTTTCAGCGGGTCTGGGAAGGCTCCCTTGCAGAGCGAAGCATTCACCACCCCATGGAGCCCATCGCCCAGCCCTTCCCGGCTCGCTTTTATTAGCCAGGATGGGCAAGAATCAAGGAGACAGGAGGTCGGTTTCACTCGTCCAAGCAGCCTGTCCACATCCTCGGAGGTAACAGATTGGAATTGATCCCATGTAACATGACTAGACAGGACTCTAACACTCTTCCTGCTCCCACGGTGGTCTACCTCCTTCCGAATCCGAGCGACTTTATCTGCAAAAAACTTTGCAAAAGCATTGCAGAAGATCTTGGGGTCCCTACCAGATCCCGGTGACGAAGGTGGTTCCGATAGATTGCGAACCACCTGAAAGAGTCTCCTGCTGCTGTTTTCTGCAGATGCAATAGAGGCGGTGAAGAAGGTCCTCTTCGCCGTCACCATTGCCACTTGGTAGGCTCTATGTTGAGCTCTAGCCCATGTCCGATCTGATTCAGAATGAGTTTTCCGCCACCGCCGCTCTAGCCGTCTCAACAATTGTTTCATCGCCCTCAGCTCCGGGGGAAACCATGGGGCTGTCCGGGCTCCATGCAATCGGAGAGGGCACTTCGGAGCCAAACAGTCAATAGCCATGGTTAAGTCCGCATTCCAGCGGGCCACTAGGGAATCAGCTGAAAGGCCATCAATATGGGATAAAGCATCCCCTACCACTCTCTAGAAGCCAATTGGATCCATTAAGTGGCGGGGGCGGACCATCCGAATCGGTCCCACCTCCCTGCAGAGGGGAAGGGTCGCGGAGAAGTCCAGTTGCACCAAGAAGTGACCTGACCATGGCACTTCTTTTGTTCCTTCTAGTGTTTCCCACTTCCTCTAGCATAAGAAGATCACACATTTGGTAAGTTAAAAATGGTTTGTTTACAAACTCTCCAAAGGTCAGATTCATGTGTTGTTCCATACAGCATTCAGAAAAAAAGTGGTACAGGCAGTAAAACTTGACTTAGTTAGCATTTGGGAATGCCATTTCCAGAAAAGATATAAACTTTCAGTGACTGAGTTTTGTTGTGGGGCGTAGCTAACATTCTATGAATCATAGAATCATAGAATCCTAGAGTTGGAAGAGACCACAAGGGCCATCCAGTCCAACCCCCTGCCAAGCAGGAAACACCATCAAAGCATTCCTGACAGGTGGCTGTCAAGCCTCTGCTTAAAGACCTCCAAAGAAGGAGACTCCACCACACTCCTTGGCAGCAAATTCCACTGTCGAACAGCTCTTACTGTCAGGAAGTTCTTCCTAATGTTTAGGTGGAATCTTCTTTCTTGTAGTTTGAATCCATTGCTCCGTGTCCTCTTCTCAGGAGCAGCAGAAAACAACCTTTCTCCCTCCTCTATATTACATCCTTTTATATATTTGAACATGGCTATCATATCACCCCTTAACCTTCTCTTCTCCAGGCTAAACATACCCAGCTCCCTAAGCAGTTCCTCATAAGGCATCGTTTCCAGGCCTTTGACCATTTTGGTTGCCCTCCTCTGGACACGTTCCAGCTTGTCAGTATCCTTCTTGAACTGTGGTGCCCAGAACTGGACACAGTATTCCAGGTGAGGTCTGACCAGAGGTATACAGTGGTACTATTACTTCCCTTGATCTAGATGCTATACTCCTATTGATGCAGCCCAGAATTGCATGGGCTTTTTTAGCTGCTGCATCACACTGTTGACTCATGTCAAGTTTATGGTCTACCAAGACTCCTAGATCCTTTTCACATGTACTGCTCTCAAGCCAGGTGTCACCCATCCTGTATTTGTGCATTTCATTTTTTTTTTGCCCAAGTGTAGTACTTTACATTTCTCCCTGTTAAAATTCATCTTGTTTGCTTTGGCCCAATTCTCTAATCTAACACTTCTAATGTGTCTTATTCCTTCCTCACTCAGGCGGATTTTCATGTGGTGTGAGATAAACTCACCTCTGTTATAGTGGACCAAGGCTGCAGGAGTAAGTGGGAAGGTGGTGGCAACAACTACTGGAGTGTGCGGTTGTGCCCATCCACTGCCTCCGCTTTGGCAGGAAACTGCCTCTCCCGGACACAATGGTTCTGCTTCCTGAAGGTTCCTCTGCAAGCGCAAGTGCTGGCTGCAAGTGTCAGCTCATCCTATTCCCCAAGCTAGGTGGCCGGGCTGGAGGAGGAAACAAACACTCTGGGATCAAATCAGAAGCCAGGATGGATTCTGTAATTCTGGGAATGTTCCGGGAAAATAGGGACACTTGAAGGGTATGTAACCCTAACCCCAGCACTAACTCTAACTCTGGCCAGGCCCATACAAAGGCCCAAGGTGGCTGGGAGCTGCAGGGCATTCTTGGCATGACAGCATAAGTCCGGCAGGCCACTTGCAGGGCCCCCCAGATTGCTTAGCCCTCTCAGACCTGGGGCAAGTGTACTCGGCAGCCCCCCACCCATGCCTGGGCCTGACTCTAGCCCTAACTCTTATCATAAACTTGTTGTTGTTGTTTAGTCGTTTAGTCGTGTCCGACTCTTGGTGACCCCATGGACCAGAGCACGCCAGGCACTCCTGTCTTCCACTGCCTCCCACAGTTTGGTCAAAACTCATGTTGGTAGCTTCGAGAACACTGTCCAACCATCTTGTCCTCTGTCATCCCCTTCTCCTTGTGCCCTCCATCTTTCCCAGCATCAGGGTCTTTTCCAGGGAGTCTTCTCTTCTCATGAGGTGGCCAAAGTATTGGAGCCTCAGCTTCAGGATCTGACCTTCCAGTGAGCACTCAGGGCTGATTTCCTTAAGAATCATAAACTTACCCCAGCCCTAATCCTAGTCCTAAACATAACTCTAACTCAAACCCCAACCCATATCTGAACCTCAAGCTTAGTCCTAACCCCCTCCTTAACCTCAACCCAAATGTAACCCTAACCACAAATAACACTAACAGTAACCAGAACCCTAACTCTAATGCTAACCTCAACTCAATCTAATTGCAGTTCTCAGCAATGCAAGCTGCCTCCTCCTGCTTTTGCTGATTCCTTCCTTTATTCTTCGCAGCCTGCTCTTGCTTTCTAGCCCACTCCAATCTTTTCTCTTCAGTTTCCTTGATATTCACTCCCCTTCTTGCTGGCTCTCTCCTTGGAGAAGTGCAGCTGGGATGGGAAGGCTTTTGGAAGGGAAACTTTGGGAAACAAAGTTTGGAGTTCCAAATCAATGCCTGTGTCCATAACCTGTTAGCAGACCTTGCAGCTTGGGTGAATTAGATTGGAAGAATCACTTCTAGTTTCTGGCATTCAAAGGCTTTATTCATGCAGAAACTATTTTCTGGAGAGGTATGCACTTGAGGATGAATTTCTAAAAGAGTAATACCCCTCCCCACCCTCTCACTATATATAAGGGTCTGGTGACTTC
The DNA here is from genome assembly GCA_034641385.1 of Darevskia mixta. NCBI lineage: Eukaryota > Metazoa > Chordata > Lepidosauria > Squamata > Lacertidae > Darevskia > Darevskia mixta. The sequence goes on along the minus strand of JAWWNH010000067.1, from coordinate 1,460,651 downwards.
TGTTTCAGTGTATCTGAAGAAGTGTGCATGCACACGAAAGCTCATACCAAGAACAAACTTAGTTGGTCTCTAAGGTGCTACTGGAAGGATTTTTTTTATTTTATTTTGTTTTTTCTAAAAGAAGAGAGGGAAGTGGCTTGATGAGCAGGGGAAGAGGTTGTTTCTTCCAGGCCAGGGAGGCAGGTTCCAAGTCTGAGAATGTACATTTTGAAGAGCATTGGTGGAGGTGCTGTACCCATGTTTGGTGAGAGTGTGGGTGTGTGCAATCTGCATACGTTGCCTCCATAGGCTTTGGCCAGACGCCCATCTTTCATCTGTCTGTGCTTTTCTCAGAACCAGCACATTTCCCTCTTCATTCTTAAGCAGAGAGCCTCAGAATGCAGACGCCAGACCCTGTAGCCTCTTGTGCCTGAGTGGGTGGGAAATGGCAGTGTTGGAGTAAAGAGATAGCTGTTTTCAATTAGACTTCTTTTCTCCAGCAAAGACAGAAATCGAGGAAACCTGATCCCTGGTTCTTTCTAACCAGTCAGCTCTGAGGAAGAAAGAGGCAGCTTTCTTCCTAGGCTTTGGGGTGGGAGAACAATTCCTGTCATTAGTACATGCTGATATTTTTCTTTTTAGCCCACCTAGAGATCTCCACCATCCATTCTGTGCCCCCAACCATTTTTTTTTCTGGTGCCTCCACTAGATGACCACCTGCAGCCAGGGCTTTTTTTCACCCAGAACTCACTGGAACTCAGTTCTGGCACCTCTCGGGTGAGTTCCATTGCCATTCTAAGAAAATGAGGGAGGTGTTCATGGTGAGTTCAAGTCCAACCCATCTTCTTTAACTTTCCATATGCTGGCAGAATCTCCTCATTTCAAATGGTTAGCTTGCATTGAGAGCAAAATCAGAACCTGTGGCCTATCACTCGAGTTGCTGCTCATGCTCCCACAATTGGAAGCATTCCAGACAATCAAGTGCAGAATTCAAGAGGTTGAATTCCAAACCCTCAGCAGCACAGCCATTAAGACCTATTCTCCATTCCTCCAGGAGGAATTTACATCACCTTTATGATCCCCATCTATGCAGAGCTCTTTCCCACACCGTCTGCAGTCTTGCAAGGTAGATTCTTCAAAATCCCATATTCTGAAAGGTGGCACAAAACAGGTCGAATTCATCACACGTTTTATTTCATTGCCTATTATATGCAAAAATATATGATAAGTATTTGGCCCCCTTATTGAAGGAGGGGGTCTATCACACTGACTCTTCCAGGGTGACCTATCTGTTGAATAATTGTAGGATTGACGTTGTGGAGAATGTGGCAATATTTTTGATTGATGCCATGAAATTACTTCACCATAGGTCCTAAGAGCCACATTTCATGATGTCTGGACAGTCTTACCCTAAAGTACCTTCTACTATGTTTCATTACCTGTGTTGTGTTCCAATCCATGTATACAATGTACTCTTACTATGCCAATAAAGGAGATTGATTGATTGATTGATTGACTGATTGATTGCATTCCAGCACCTCTTTTTCTAGAAAAATAGCACTGCTTACAGCCCACACGGTGTGGGGCCATATATAGTCATGCTCAATGTGTAATTTACTGCCTTTGCCAGATTTGAAGAGGGGATTATTTTCCACAGTAGCAATTACCGTATATTCTGTACCCTCAGGGTCCACAATATTGTGATAAATCTTGAATATGGTGAACTCAGGCCTTGTCTCTCCTGGGAATATTTTCACTCATGAAGCTCCAAGAGGCTTTTGCCTCAACTGAGTTTGTAACAGGAAGGACACTTGTAACTTACCTTGGCCCAGGATGCTCATTCACATGATAAATGCCCCTCCTCTGCCTTATGTTTTGCATTGACAGTTGATCAGGATTCAAAATGAAAAAAGCAAGGATGGCTCAAAAGGTCACATATGAAAATGCTTTGCCTGTTTACCAAAGTTTGGTGCTAATTTTAATGTGCACCACAGCAGCAAAGACTGTGTTGTGATATGCACCCAGACACTAGTATCAATTGTGCTGCACAGGGGTGCCTGCTTGCATGGGTATTTTTGTATTGCAGACAATGAATTAGTACATCTGGTCTATCTACCCATAAGCTTCTCTCTCTCTCTCTCCCTCTCAGACACACACACACACACACACACACACACACACACAAATTGGAGGGATCATTAGGAAGAAAAAGTGGCACAGTCCCTAAAGATCCAACCCCTGATCCATTTGCTAGGACTGCTGCTCTTCACAGTCTTTCCATGTATTCAGTGAAAGGGCTCCCCAAACACAGCCTTTGTTTTGCGCAGTACTCCTGCAACTCTCTGGGCATCAGTTTGCCCTCCCCTGGGGAAGCACAGCAACCTATACAACTTACTCTCTCTTGTTTTTACACCCTGCAATCAGGCACACACTAAGCTCTGGCATTTTCATTTTGCTTCCCATTAGCTCTTGTAGGCTGAAGGTTGATTTATACTTCTTGGAACTGCCCAGGACATGGATTCCTGGGAGAGAACATCTATTTCTTAAGCCAAAAGAAGAGGGTGGAGGGAAAGCAAGAGACCTTCCTGCGATATGACTGACCTATCAGAGAAGGGCTATGGTTATCTCTTTCAACTGGAAGCATTTTGGCTGCTGACAGAGGCAACATTTTCAGAATTTTCTCCTTTCCTTTGGTAGAAGAAGCCTTGATAAGGAGAGGGGAAGATTAACTGTTTGTTGATTTTTAAAATATTTTAAATGCCAGGTGATGTTGTTCACTCTAGTGCTGATGGGGGGGAAGGGCTCCTTTCAGTGAAAAATAAATGTTGAAACAATCTTTAAATAGCTAGGCATGGTGATGCAGGGGAAGTGGGAGTCTTGTACTGTTTTATTTTTATGTCTAAAAGAGGGAAATATACGTGTGACTTCAGAGGAAGAAAGGGGCTTCTTTCCCCCTGGTTTGAGTTTTTTGCCTTCCCTCTACATGTTTCTCCTTCACTCAATAACAACAAAAGCATTTAGTTTTTTAAAAAATATCTGGAAAGTTGCTTCGAGAAAATGGGTTGGTTATTGCGCTACTCATAGAATCATAGCATTGTAGAGTTGGAAAGGAAGCCAAGTGTCATCTAGTCCAACCCACTGCAATGCAGGAATCTAAACTAAAGCATTCATGACAGATGGCCACCCAACCTCTGCTTAAAAACCTCCAAGGAAGGAGAGTCAACCACCTTCCAAGGTAGCTCATTCCACTGTCAAACAACTCTTAGGGCTTATCCAAACCTCAGTTTCCCCTGCCACTTTCCCCTGGAGAAACCCAATCTCTAGTGCTGAATCGGAACAGACAGTAAACAGGTTTTGCCATTTATTCCAATTTAGTGCTAAAGAGCAGCTTTTCTGGAGGAAAGTGGTAGAGTCACTTAGACCTGTGCTGGCTACGCATGGTGCAAGCAGGACGAGCCCTTATTATCAGAAAGTTATTCCTGGTGTTTAGCCGGAAACTCAAATCTTGTACCTTTGCCACTGGTTTGGGGGTACTCCTGGATCCTTTGCTGTTGCTTGAGGTTCAGGTGGCTTCAGTGGTGCAGAGTGCCTTCCATCAGCTTTGATTAGTGGCCCAGATGTGCCCTTATCTGGACCGGGACACTCTAATTACTGTTGTCTATGATCTGGTAAACTCTAGGTTAGATTACTGCAACATGATAACATACCCTCCAACATTTCTCCAATGAAAATAGAGACGTCCCATTCCATTATGATGATTTTACTATTTATACCACACACATCTTACTGGGTTGCCCCAGCCACTCTGGGCAGCTTCCAACACGTATAAAAACATAATAAAACATTTAAAAAACTTCCCTATACAGGACTGCCTTCAGACAGCTCGGGGGTCGGATAACGCCATACACTCCAACATTTCTCCAATTAAAATAGGAACATCCTAAGGAAAAGTGGGGCATTACGGGAGCAAATCAGAAACTGGGACAGCTTATCTAAATCAGGGACGCCCCTGGAAAATAGGGACACTTGAAGGGTCTGTGGTTCAGGTCCTAGCTTCCGAAGCAGGAAAAACCCAGCTTGCTGTATCTTCTATGAGACAGCCCTGTAGATATTTGAAGATGGCAATCATATATCCTCTCACTCTCCTCTTCTCCAGGCTAAACATACCCAGCTCCTTTAAGCGTTCCTATAAGGCTTGGTTTCCAGACCATTGATCATCTTGGTCACCCTCCTTTGCACACATTCCAGCTTATCAATAGCCTTCTTAAATTGTGGGTCTCTTCCCCTGCCAGATAAATCTTGAAATATCTTTTTGCCATTCCTTGAGGCTTCCTGTATTGCCGATCACTGGTATAGACTGAAATAAAAATAACATTCTTGGCAATGCATTCATTTTTATAACTGATATTTGTCCCCAAAAAGATAGCTTCATCCTGCTCCATATTTCCAAGTTTCTCTTTCTTTCTTTCCAAGTATTCATATAATTATCTTTAAATATATTATCTGTAAATAATTATCTTTAAATAGATTGATATTCCTAACTGTCAGCCATACCCCCAAATATTTTAATTTTCTTATGTATACCTATATCTGTAAGTTGTTGTAAATCTTTTTTATCTTGTTCTGTCAGGTTTTTCACTAAGGTCTTAGTTTCGTTAATATCTCATTCATTAAGTCTTTAAGTGGTTGTACCAGAAAATCCTGTAATTTTTTTATAGTACTTTGCTGATAGCCCATCTGGCCCTGGTGTTTTACCTATTTTAGCTTGTATAATTGCTTCTTGCACCTCCTGTGTTGAAATTGGTTCATTTAATAATGCTATTTTTTCTTTTGGAACTTTTGGCAGGTTATTTTGTTTTAAATATTGTTCAATTTTCTCTTTATTTTCAGAACCAACTAGGTATAGTTCTGTATAATATTTTGTAATTTGCCTTTGTATATCTTTCGGATTATCTTTAACTTTCCCCTCTATATTTAATTTGTTTATGAAGTTCATACCCTGTTTTTTCTTTAATTGCCATGCCAGTAATTTGCCTGGTTTATTAGCATATTCAAAAAAAATTGTTTCATCCTTTTTAATTTCCATTCTATTTCTTGATTTATTATCATTGAGTATTGTGTTTGTAACATCTTTATTGTTTGTTTTATTGTTTCATTCCCTGGTTTTTTAACCAGCTCTTTATCCTTTTTAATCAATTCATCCAATACTTCTTTCTTTTTCCCTTCTGAGGCCCTTTTTCATGTGCCTCCTCCACAAGAAGTCCAGAGGGTGGCAACACGAGAGCAGGCCTTTTCTGCAATGGCCCGATTTATGGAATGCTCTCCCTAGGGAGGTTCAGTTGGAGCCTTCATTATATGCCTTCAGGCGACAGACAAAAAAGTTCCTCTTCATCCAGGCCTTTGACTGATTGGCATTTGATGCCCTTTTAAATGTGTTGTGGGAGTGGGGATTATTGGGTTTTTGTTGCTTTCATTTTTACTATGTAGTTTGTAGTTTTTATATTGTAATTTTATGTTGTGAACCACCCTGAGGTCTGCAGATGAATGGTGTTATACAAATTTAATAATAAATAAAATAAAAAATAAAGCCCTCTTTTTAAGAACGGCTTTTGGGCCATGAGAGGTTGCTCCCTTTCTGAAGTAGTTTTAATTGTTGTGATTAAGTTATTGTTGACATTGTTTGGTTGTTTGTACTGTTCCTTCTCCCCCCATGAGCTAAGGTTCCAACAGATGCCCTCAGCTTATTTAGAGGGGAAATACTTGGGAATTCTCCATATGGAACGCAGGTGCATTTATGGATGCAATCAGGTTGAGGATGTCATCCATTACCTGCTGCTTTGCCCCTTATATTCAATATCCAGAGGGGGGGGTAATTATCACCCGTTCTTGACTGTCTCTCAGGCCTGCAGATGAAGGGTGTTATACAAATTTAATAATAAATAAAATAAGGTGACAGTCGAGCTCCTAGCTGATAAAGATCTATAGCTTACGCACCTGGTAGTCAAATTTGTTCTGGCAACTAAGAAGCTCCGTTCCGGATATGTTAATGCTCTCAAATTTTAAAACTTTATGCTGTAAACTTTTTATAGGGTATGTCATGCAATCTTAGAGGAAAGCCTTGCCTTGCCCTCTGCTGTACATTGTAATGAGCTTTCCATCTGTTCGGTATATGATTTCTACTCCTGAGGAGAGTTTCCCTTTGACAAAGTGTAGGATCATGACAATGAAAATAATGAATAGAGTTGGGGAGATAACACAACCCTGTTTAACACCTGATCCCACTCTCCCACTTTGAGAGCCATTGTTATCTCCGATTGTTGCTGTCATATTATCATGGAGGAGCCAAATGATGTTCACAAATTTATCTGGGCAGCCAATTTTTAGAAGGACAGTCCACAGGGCATTACAATTTACAGTGTCGAAGGCCTTAGTCAGGTCAATAAACTCCATGGACAGGGGTTGGTTTTGCTCTCTGCATTTTTCTTGAAGCTGTCGAGCGGTGAGAATCATGTCCACTGTCCCCCTAGAGCAGGCATCCCCAAACTGCGGCCCTCCAGATGTTTTGGCCTACAACTCCCATGATCCCTAGCTAATAGGACCAGTAGTCAGGGATGATGGGAATTGTAGTCCAAAACATCTGGAGGGCCGAAGTTTGGGGATGCCTGCCCTAGAGAGTCTATATTATATGTTGTGTGCTGAATCACTGCCTGGTGGCTGTTCTCTTAATCCAGTGATGGCTAACCTTGACACCCCAGATGTTTTGGAACTACAACTCCCATCATCCCTAGCTAACAGGATCAGTGGTCAGGGATGATGGGAGTTGTAGTTCCAAAACATCTGGAGAGTCAAGGTTAGCCATCACTGTCTTAATCTGTGCCTTCCCTCTGGGTCAGTAGGTGTCTCTTCTTGACTACTGTTCTAACCCTCATACTTATTCCCATTTGATGCATCCACCTCTCATTTTACTGTTTTATGACTGCTTTATATTGCCAGTGTCAAATTCTCTTTTGTAAATTGCTAAGTTGTTGTTTTAATTTTATTTTATGCATTGATTTAAAATACTTTCAGCCTACCCATTGTCCCAAGCAGCCCCAGGTCAAGGGCAACAACCCCATATGCTGCTCACTGCCTTGGGCTCCCTAAGGAGCTCCCTGATCTCTCTCCTGACACACCATTAGACTTAAGATAACTGTGGTCCTCATCCATCCCACTGTTATTCTCCAGAACCCATAATATTAGGCTGCCTCAATTGGATAATTAGCAGCATGTCAGTGGCTACAGCAGGATAATAGCAGCTGCCAGGAATGGTCTGTGCCAGGTGTCTGCCAACAGACTGGAAGGCAGTTCCATTAGTCTGCAATTAATAACTTCCTTTTGTTTTAGAAGTAACATCTGGGTTGGCACAGCTAGCACTGTGGTTTTCTTCCTGTGGTCAGCAGCAAAACCAAAGCCCAGCATTATATAGCTTTCTGATTCCTGCAAGACAAAAAGGAAGTGGCTCTTGAAGGCAGTACTTTGGAACTGTAGGCTGACAGCCTTCAGGATATTGGCTTGCTGGGTTAAACTTTGTGCTGGGCCACACTAATAGTATCATACCTGAAGAGGAGGTGGATTCAAGCATGACCTGAGGCCTAGGTTCAGCTCAAAAGGATTTATTGAAGCATCAGGAACAAGAGTGACAAACTGGGGCACTCGGCTCAGGATATAGACACCTTAAGCCAGCCCAGGTAACACCCTCCCACCTGTGATAGGTCACCTATGCAAGTAGTGAATCTCAACCCTGGCCCTATGCCGGCGGGGATTGGCTGCCTGCCAGCTACCAGCCAATACCATTGGAGCGTTTTAGAATCCCTCCTATCTTTTGTTATGCAGGAGGCATCAAGGGTGCCATGCGCTGGGTTTTGCCTGCACTGCCTGCATACAAGCAATACCCTCCAACATTTTTCAGCTGAAAATTGGGATGTGAGTCACGCTGCTGTGCGAGATAACTGGCTCACGCAGAAGCGCAGCACCAAAAGACTTGTGCTGCTGTACAAGTCTACCTGACAGCTGCTTCCTCTCTTACCTCCTCACTCCCTTCCTCTGCCCACACCACACCTCAGGCCACCATGGCGGTGGTGGCTTTGTTGGCAGCAGAGGGGGGCCAGCAAGAGCGTTGTGCCATTCCACCGCCTCCGCTTTGGTGGGGAAACTGCCTTCCTGCACACCAGGGCTCTACTTCAGAAGGGTTCCTCTGCAAGCGCCAGCTCATCTTCCTTCCCAAGTTCAGAGGTGGCAGGGCTCAGGGGGGAAGTGGGACGTTCCAGGATCAAAACAGAAGCCAGGATGGTTTCTGCAATTCCAGGAATGTCCCAGGGAAATAGGGGCACTGGAAGGTATGAGTATAGGATCATAGAGCTGGAGAGGCCATCTAGTAGTTCAACCCCCTGCTCAGTGCAGGAAATTCAGAGGTACAGCAGCCCCAACCTCGGGCCCGCAGAGGCTGAGAAAGAGGCCCCGCTTACGCACCTCTGACACTTCTGTCAGCTCGTTTGCTTGGAGGTAGCAGGCAAATCGAGCGAGGTATGAGTCCCATGATTCAGAGGCTGGGGCAAACGGCGGTAGAGGCACGAATGAAGCCATGGTTCCGATGCCGACGTGGCGGGCGATGGATGGAAAACAGTGCTCTAGCCAGAACGGTCAGCTCTGAACTGGTTCTGTTCGGTGATTTTGCTCAGTGTTTCAGCTCAGTGATTTCGCTCAGTGAGTGTCCGAGTTTGGCTGTGCTCTGATGTCCATCAGATCCCATCCTCGCCGCCAGTATTAAGTAGTGGGTGGACATAGCAGATGACACAGATATTTCTCCAAGAAGTTCTTTATAGTAAGCTGGAACTGAACTGAACACAAACAGCTCAGCCGGCCTGCTTTTATAGGCAGCCGGCTGACAACACTGTAACAACAACCACCCAGGGTTTCCCGCCTAAATTAACTGACATGGACCTGAGTGAAAACTTCAATACATAACAATAACCATCTCAGAAATAATTAAGAAAATAGGCTTCTGCAGATCTAATGCCTATCAGGGCTCTTGTGTGGCTTTTGGGTAAGATGTTGATTCCTCCACTCACAAGTCACTTAACCCTGTCAGGGTTCCCAGAAACTGACCCTTTCTCGGGCTGCCAATGCAGAAAACGGTTTTTAAAGACCATCAAAGGTCAATCCCCTGTTCACTCTTTTTTCCAGAGTGAATTTAGCTGACAAAATACTTGAATCCACCATGTTCCTCCCCTGGAAGGCCCCTGCATCAGGTTATTTATCAGGTGAAGGCACCTTCATTTCAATGGGGCTTATGCTAGGGAAACCCTAGGGGACTGAGGCTCATGTTAATTAGCAAGGGAGTGGAAAAAGGAACGGTTTGGATTTTCCTTCTCATGGGGCAAAAGGTTTTGGCTGGGCCATGTGTGTTAGGTTGCTCACATCACATCTTGAAAAGGCAACTGTCCTTATAAGAGGTGCTTGAATCTCACCAGACCTTCAGACGTGGCTTCCTGTGTCATTGCAACAGTGTGCTGGGGAAACTCTTGATATCTATACATGGCAACTTTACTCATGCAAATCATACCTACTACTCAGCAAAACCACATTTTTGGCCGTAGGCATACCACATCCCCTTATGTTTCACACTCACTTCTTCCCCAGGTGCATACACAATTCTCTCCCCAGGCCTGTTGTGTCTGCAGGGGCTGTGGGCTGGTGCAGTCATAACACCAGCATAACAGAAGGTGCATCTTCCTTCCTGTCTATTGCTGAGATGTTGCTTCTGCCTCCTCCGGCTTGCAGGCCTAGATAGCTATTATCTGTCTAGTCTCCTCTTAGGCACTCTTGTTCTGTGCACCCACTTTCTTCCTTCTCCAGAACAGAGTTTCCGAACAAGTATGTAACTCTGCAACAGACTGGGGGGGGGGGCATAATGACTGAAAAAAGTGGGCTATAAAACAGGAAGTCTGTGGTTCTAACTTTTCCTTTCTCATGAGCTTATTGAGGCTTGCCAAAATAAGAGGAAATTCATCACCCACCCACCCCCCAAAAAACCCAGATACCACAGATTTGTAATACAGTCGTACCTTGGGAAGTCAAATGGAATCCATTCCGGAGCTCCCCTCCCCGTGGAAGGAACCACAAGTGTCATCTAGTCCAACCCCCTGCAAGGGGCATAAAGGACTTAGTGCAATAAGAGGCAGTTTTCCGCTCTTAGCAGCATTCTGTCCAACTTAGGGGACCCTCTTCTATCTGCTCATGTTTTGACTCAACTTTCCATGAAGTGGTTTGCACTGTTGGCTCCCATGACAGTTCATAGGTTTTCCTACTTGGGGTCTTAATTGGGTCCCGACAGGGTTAATAGAAGCTCCGTTTGAATCTATGGATTCTTGTGACAAAGTTTCTGACCTTTAAGATAATTGTCTTAGTTTCCATTATTTCGCCGAGGTAGATTTGCAAGTTGGGCGCTCTTTCCTCTGATCCCAAACTTTGTTTCTTCCATTCGGATAAACCTGACCTGGGATTTATCCCTAAATTGAATTCCCCTTTTTTATAGATCACAGGAAATGGTTCTGCCTTCCTTTTGTCCTAATCCTTCTTACCCAGAAGAGCATAGTTGGCATTCATTGGCTGTGCATAAGGCCCTGAAGCTTTATTTAGATCAATCAGCTTCTGTTCCATGTCAGAGGTGCTACTTGTTTCCTTTGATGGTGCTTCATAGGCCAGTTGAGTCTCCACCTCTCCATCACCAGGTGGTTATGTTTGACCATTTTTCATGTTTATCAAGCAATTGACAAATCCTCCTCATTAGGGATTATGGCTCATTCCTTGCATGGGGCAGCAGCCTCAGTGCGTGTAAGGGAGGTTTTCCAATAGCAGATGTCTATAGGACTGCTCCATGGGCCTCTCCCCATACTTTCATTAAGCATTACAAAATTGATTCCTTCGCTTCTTCTGATGCGGCCTTCGGTTGTATGCTGCTGCAGAGAGTAGTTCCACAGTAATTTGGAGGCAGAGGAAGCCCTCCCGAATGCTGGGATACTGCTCTGGTATATCCCTATCAGGAATGACAACCCCCTAAATCTGGTAAAAATGGAAAATTTTCTTACTATGAATTTCAGTTTACGGAAGGAGGGATGACAACATTCCACCCTCCTGTATCTTCCTGTGGTTCAACACATTGCAGCACTTGTCACCTCTAGTGGTGGCGATATGAGGAGGTGTTTATGGGGTATTGCCTTTGGCATTGCTATCTAACCACATGCTTTGTGTATGAGTGTCCTTCCTTTCAGAGATGTAGGAAGCCACTCGGGCACCCGGAGCGGCAAACATGATGTGCATGTTTGCCGCTCCGGGTGCCCGAGGGGGGGGGGCGTCACTACATAGCGTGCATGCGCTGCGTCGCTAATGTTGCGACACCGCACATGCGCGCTATGTAGTGGGTTGCTGGCAGCGCTGCTCCAGCACCGTACGGACGGTGCCAGAATCCTCTGCTCATGGCTGCAGCCGCGAACGGAGGATCCTCTACATGTGGCTGCAGCCACGAGCAGAGGATCCTGGCACCGTCCGTATGGCGCTGGAGTGTCACCCCTGGAGACGTGGCACCGGGACCGCACCGCCCCCACCGCTCCCAAGTTGCTACGCCCCTGCTTCCTTTCTATGACTATGCTCCAGTGATTTGGCTGGCATACAGGCACCTGTTTAAGGGTGAGGTGTTATTCCGCTCTGCTACTCAAAGACGGGATAACTCCTCCCCTCTGGAGAGGACGTTGCAAGTTGAAAACCCTGCCTGTCTCCAGTAGGGGGAGTCACCTCCATCAGGAATCTTGTCCCCCCTCCCCCCCAAAAAAAATCTGTAACTGAAATTCACGGTAAGGAGAAGAAAATGCTATTCTAGTTTCTCTCCCAGGTTTTGTGCAATAGCTAGCTTAAGAGTCAGAATAAAAGGGCAGGGCCCTTTTTAATACTATGCTTCTCTGTATTCCACATCTGTGCTGATTGAAGCCACATGTGTTAATAAACACTCATAGCTCCTCTCAGTTCTTTATCCAACTATGCAGCTCCTTCCTGTCTCCAAGTTTATTCTTCTGCCTAGCAGGACCCTAGGAAATCCTTGATGCTGTCTTCAATTATGGAAACACTTTCCTTTCTAGTCTCCAACCCAGTGGATTGGGTTGGGAGATGGATTTCAAACTTTTTAAAGCATTTAACACCCATCTGGCTACTCAAAACAATTGAGGTTGCCCATGGTACTCTGTTGTTCCATGGCCAGATAACCACTCTGTCGGGACTCATGAACTCTGGAAAACAGCTACCATGGAGCAAAACTAACCTCTCTCTCACAAGGTCATGTCTGCAACAGGCCATTGGCATGCAGCAAAGTGTAAAGGGAGGGGGGGCCAAATCCTTCCTTTACCCATTATACCCCCCTCAAAAAAAAACTCTCCCGGGAAACACAAAATTTATATGATTTTTACAATGATGGTATCTCCCACTTTTTTTTAAAAGGGGGGGTAGAATTGCACTCTCTGCATATGTTAATCTGTGTGTTTTGAGTCTTTGTTCTCAAGCAACCAAAGACAAAGGAGGTCTCTCCTAAAGGAAAAACAGCTGTAGGTGGTAATGGAGGCTGTGGGGAGAAACAGAATTGTGATTTAAGCTCTTTTTGGACTATTTCATATTTTATAAGAAGCTGAGCCTGTGCTGGATGTGTACATGATTGCATGGAATTATTTGGATGTATCATTGATGTTTTTGTACCTGATTTGGTGAAGTTCTGGTTAGTAAATCTTTGAATAATAATTGCAGGTCTGGACAATTTTTATTCCAGTTTGAGTCCATTTTTATGCCTGCAGTTGCTTCAAGCTGTGCACTATTAATAGTTGCATTAGTTCCTTCCTATAGCCTTCCAAATGTTTTAGAACTACAACTCGCATCAGCTGGACTGCTGGTAAAGGTGCGTACATGTGGTTCTCAGGTGGCCACTCATTCAGGTACCAAGAAGATCCAGGCTTGCCTAGCTTCAGCAAGGACCCAGTGTGCCTTCAGACCACACCCTAAAACAAAGACTTCCCTGTTATGGAGGACATATGCTCAGGAACTGCACTTCACACAGATAAATAGTGCCTGGAGGGCACCACAGACCTAGTGGTGGGAGGAAAAAATCCTTAAGTAGGAGACTAGGGGGAATGATCAATGGTTTTCAATGTCTGTATACAAATGCACAGAGCATGGGAAATAAACAAGATGAACTTGAGCTCTTGATACAGCAAACTAAATACGACATAATAGGCATCACTGAAACCTGGTGGGATGAGTCTCATGATTGGAATGTAGTAATAGAGGGATACAATCTATTTCAGAGAAATAGACCAAACAGGAAAGGAGGAGGAGTGGCATTATATGTCAGGGATGTGTATACCTGTGAAGAGATCCATGATTTAAAACTTCAAAGCCAAATTGAGAGTATCTGGGTCAAAATTAAGGGAGAGAAAAATAACAGTGATCTCATTGTGGGAGTTTACTATAGATCCCCGGGCCAAACTGAGGACATAGATGATGCCTTCCTGGAACAGATGACCAAGCATTCAAAAGGAAATGAGATAGTAGTAATGGGGGATTTCAACTATCCTGATATTTGTTGGATGTCAAACTCAGCCAAGAGCATAAGGTCGAACAGATTCCTCACTGGCCTTGCAGACAACTTCATTGTCCAGAAAGTGGTAGAAGCAACAAGAGGATCAGCCATTTTAGATCTGGTCCTAACCAATAGTGATGACCTGGTTAGTGGGGTAGAAGTGGCAGGATCATTAGGTGGGAGTGATCATGCTCTTCTGGAGTTTATTATACATCAGAAAGGAGCAACCAAGCATACTAAGACTCAAATTCTAGACTTTAAGAAAGCCGACTTCAGAAAACTTAGGGAAATGCTGGATGTGATCCCATGGTCAGTAATACTAAAAGGGATGGGAGTTCATGATGGATGGGAGTTTGTTAAAAGGGAGATATTAAAAGCACAACTTCAAGCAGTACCAATGCGACGAAAACATGGAAGGTGCCTAAAGAAGCCAGGGTGGCTATCTAAAGAACTTTTAACTGAGTTAAGATTTAAAAGGGATATGTACAAGAAATGGAAAAAGGGGGAAACCACCAGAGAGGAATTCAAACAAATAGCCAGCACATGTAGAGACAAAGTCAGAAAAGCTAAAGCACAGAATGAACTCAGGCTTGCTAGAGAGGTTAAAAGCAATAAAAAGAGTTTTTATGGGTATGTCCGTAGCAAAAGGAAGAACAAGGAAACAGTGGGGTCACTTAGAGGAGAAGATGGTGAAATGCGAACAGGGGACGCAGAAAGGGCAGAACTCCTCAATACCTTCTTTGCCTCAGTCTTCTCCAAAAAAGAAAACAATGCCCGACCTGAAGAATATGGAGCAGATGATTCAGCAGGGGAAACACAGCCCAGAATAAGTAAGGAGGTAGTACAAGAACACTTGGCTAGTTTAGATGTATTCAAGTCTCCAGGGCCAGATGAACTACATCCCAGAGTATTAAAAGAACTGGCAGAGGTGATTTCAGAACCACTGGCAGTAATCTTTGAGAATTCCTGGAAAACAGGTGAAGTCCCAGCAGACTGGAGGAGGGCAAATGTTGTCCCTATTTTCAAAAAGGGGAAAAGAGAGGACCCAAACAATTACCGCCCAGTCAGCCTGACATCAATACCAGGAAAGATTCTAGAGCAGATCATTAAGCAAACGGTCTGTGAGCACCTAGAAAGGAACGCTGTGATCACTAAAAGTCAGCATGGGTTTCTGAAAAATAAGTCATGTCAGACTAATCTGATCTCATTTTTTGACAGAATTACAAGCCTGGTAGACGAAGGGAACACTGTGGATGTAGCCTATCTTGATTTCAGCAAGGCCTTTGACAAGGTGCCCCATGATATTCTTGTAAAGAAGCTGGTAAAGTGCGGGCTAGACAATGCTACCATTCAGTGGATTTGTAACTGGCTGACTGACCGAACCCAAAGGGTGCTCATCAATGGCTCCTCTTCATCCTGGAGAGAAGTGACTAGTGGGGTGCCACAGGGTTCTGTCTTGGGCCCAGTCTTATTCAACATCTTTATCAATGACTTGGATGATGGGCTTGAGGGCATCCTGATCAAGTTTGCAGATGACACCAAATTGGGAGGGGTGGCTAATACCCCAGAGGACAGGATCACACTTCAAAATGACCTTAACAGATTAGAGAACTGGGCCAAGGCAAACAGGATGAATTTTAACAGGGAGAAATGTAAAGTACTACACTTGGGCAAAAAAAAATGAAAGGCACAAATACAGGATGGGTGATACCTGGCTTGAGAGCAGTACAAGTGAAAAGGATCTAGGAGTCTTGGTAGACCACAAACTTGACATGAGTCAACAGTGTGATGCAGCAGCTAAAAAAGCCAATGCAATTCTGGGCTGCATCAATAGGAGTATAGCATCTAGATCAAGGGAAGTAATAGTACCACTGTATTCCGCTCTGGTCAGACCCCACCTGGAATACTGTGTCCAGTTCTGGGCACCACAGTTCAAGAAGGATATTGACAAGCTGGAACGTGTCCAGAGGAGGGCAACCAAAATGGTCAAAGGCCTGGAAACGATGCCTTATGAGGAACGGCTTAGGGAGCTGGGTATGTTTAGCCTGGAGAAGAGACGGTTAAGGGGTGATATGATAGCCATGTTCAAATATATAAAAGGATGTCATATAGAGGAGGGAGAAAGGTTGTTTTCTGCTGCTCCAGAGAAGCGGACACGGAGCAATGGATTCAAACTACAAGAAAGAAGATTCCACCTAAACATTAGGAAGAATTTATTGACAGTAAGAGCTGTTCGACAATGGAATTTGCTGCCAAGGAGTGTGGTGGAGTCTCCTTCTTTGGAGGTCTTTAAGCAGAGGCTTGACAGCCACCTGTCAGGAATGCTTTGATGGTGTTTCCTGCTTGGCAGGGGGTTGGACTGGATGGCCCTTGTGGTCTCTTCCAACTCTATGATTCTGTGATTCTGTGATTCTGTAAATACTTATTTATATAACTTAATATCTCATGCCTTTAGGTTTACAAGGAGGCCAACCAAGCACTAAGAAACAAAAATAGAAAATAAATTGGGGAAATAAAATTAAATAATTAAATAAAATATGGGAATTTAAAGCAACACCCCAAAGCAGCAAAAGTCCATTCACACATAAAGTTATATCAAGTGAAGTTGAAAATTCAGTTGCAATTCTTAACAGCCTCAGAAAGCCATAACTGGGCTCCCTAAATGACAGTCCTGAGGCCCCCAAGGACAAAAATGTGAAACACAACATCTGAAAAGAGAAATCTAAATAAATAAATAAAATGTGTACTCTGCCATCTGATTGGGCTGCACCAGCCACTCTGGGCGGCTTCCAACATATGTAAAAAGTTAATAAAACATTAAACTTTTAAAAGGTTTTCCAAGCAAGTAGGCTCAATTTCTTGCAACATATGAGCTTTTTCTTTTCCTTGTGAGTGAAACTTCAGATAAACAGTCTGTCCTACCATAATTAAATATTGGGTTGGCAGATACCAAAGGGCCAGATCCAGTAAACTGTCCTGGTGCTCAGTGGAGCCTGTTGAGAAGACTGTTGAGGAGACTTAAGTGGACTGCCATAGATTAAGAACAGGGGAAGGGGTGTGTGTACACTCTTCAGATTTTCTACCTCAGCCACCAAGCTGTGTTCATATCCCTGTCAATGCAGCACAATGTAATTCACCTGCCACTCTTGGGGGTGCAGTGTTACCTGTTTCATGAAACCTGTGTTTGCTTAACAGAAAGCAAATGTGAATTTTCAAACAGTTCGCATTGTGGCGGGTTCCCTTGCATGCCTCATTCTGCTGCAGCCACTGCCCCAAATTACCTCTTAAGATCTATTACTAAGCCAGAGCTGTAGCTTCCAGGGGTGGGTGGGCGGGAGGCTAGCCAGGTTTTTTGCCCTGGGTGAAGCCTCCAGATGGGCGCCATTGAGGCTCCCAGCCTGTGTATGTATATGTGCAAATGTGCATGGGTGTGTGTGACAAACTGGGTCTTTGGCTCGGGTTAAATAAAGCCTAGTTTTGCACCTGACTAAGCTTGAATGAGGGACCCAGGTGGTGCTGTGGGTTAAACCACTGAGCCTAGGGCTTGCTGATCAGAAGGTCGGCGGTTCGAATCCCTGCGACGGGGTGAGCTCCCATTGCTCGGTCCCAGCTCCTGCCAACCTAGCAGTTCGAAAGCACGTCAAAGTGCAAGTAGATAAATAGGAACCGCTCTGGCGGGAAGGTAAACGGCGTTTCCGTGCGCTGCTCTGGCCACATGACCTGGAAGCTGTACGCCGGCTCTCAGCCAATAAAGCGAGATGAGCGCCGCAACCCCAGAGACGGATACGACTGGACCTAATGGTCAGGGGTCCCTTTACCTTTAAGCTTGAATACTGAAGACTCTATTTTTGCTTTTGCAAAACACAGTGGCAGGAAAAAGATGCTTGTGAGTTAAGACGAGTGGGAAAGCGCTTCTGTGTCAAGTTTTCAAGGTCCACTTGGTCAGACAAAAACATGCCTTTCAGGTCTTGCCATTCAACACAAACACACCAGTTCTTTGTGGTGCGAGCCAGCATACCTAGTGGCTGAGTGCCAATAGCTAACAACGGAAAGCCTCCACCTGACTGTGTCCGTCCCTCTCACTGTGATCCCAAGGAAGCCCTGTTTGTCCCACTGCACCTCATGCTGGGCCTGTGAAGTTTTAACACCCCCCCCTTCCTTTCATGTTGTTCCATCCTCAGCCGCCACTACCCCAGAAGAGTTTCCTTGCGTAGAGAGTGTACTGCAGACTTTGCTTTGTTAAAGCATTTAGAAACAACCACAAGAACTGAAGAGTGAACAGATGCTATCTGATTAACCAATAATCCCCATATAACATTCTATAACAGCTAACAGCAAACTATGCTGATGCAAACAATTGAAACATCTTTCTTTCTATGTCCTCTCTTGCCCCAGTCCATCCCTAACTTCTCTAACTAATCCAAGAATGTTATTGTCTTGCTCGTCCACACAGCAGTTCCTGTCACCATGTGACTTACAAATTTTTAAGTGGGGGGGGGAGTGAAAAAGTTGATTCACTTTGCATTTAAAGGCGAACAGAACTATGGTAATTCCTACTTCCCAAAAGAATACAGAAACCAAAATGCAACTATCCTTTGAGATTCAAACTTCTCCAAATCTTGCAGTGCAGTTCTCCAAAGCAAAAGTTGGTACAGCAATGTATATCAGAGGAGAGTGTGACAGATGGATGCCAACACCAACAATGGGTAAATCACTCTCTCCCTTAAATGAGCTTGTGTGCCTTCCACAAACAGACTGGACAGAGACTTGTGTGCCTTTCTGCATTATTTACAGATATACACTTTCTGTACAGAGGAGTACACTGCCACTAGTGCTAGTCTTCAAAGCAACATCAGTTCCATCTCAAAAACAAATAGCAGGCTCTAAGGTTGTTTTTAATAAATGTTACATTTTAGACATCATTCTAATTTGTGTTTTGTTGGAAACCACCCTTGAGGCGAGGAAGCATCCTCTTGCCTCTCCATGGTTGCTGCTGCCAGCCTCTTCCCTTGGGCAGCTCACAGTGGTTGCTGGAGAGCGAACGAGGAGTAGGAGACGTGTGACGTGTTGGCTCTTAGGGGGCAGGCAGAGGGCAGGAAGAAAGGGGGAGTGAAGCAGAGCGCAAGGAGTCTTCCTTCCTTCCTTCCTTCCTTCCTTCCTTCCTTCCTTCCTTCCTTTATAACTTCTTGTGTCTGCGTCTAAACTTACCCCTTTATTTATTTTGCTTTATTGGTGTGCATTTTCCCTTTTGTAAATCTACCAAAGAATAAATTTGGGATTAAGGGGTTTTCTCAGGACATTGGAGGGCCTGTGTGCTTTGTCCCATTGGTGAAGTGGGGGTGGCACTTGCCCTTCTGATAAGAAATGCTCTGTGGAGGGATAGAACAAAAAAATGGGGGTCAGTAAGGGGGAGTCAGAAATGCCCCTATTTTCACCTGAGGAATGTTGGAGGCTATGGGATCCTGGACTTGCACCTTAATGGCATTTGGAGTTTAAATGCACCCACAGAAGTGAAACTGAGCACTGGTTCCCTGCTGGAAGAGGACATTTTACCCTTGGATACAAGCACACTGGGACTCTGAGTTTGGAAAAAGTAGCAAGCTAAATTTAAAGGAAATACATACTTGATAGGAAAGATTCTAGTTCTGTCTAACTAAGGTGGAGATACAAAGAACCTCTTTGTTCTCAGCAGCAGACATACACAAATATGTCTCCACTCCGAAGGTGAAGATGCAGAAGGGAGCAGTAGGAAATAACACCATCGCCTAACATATGAAGGAAGATCAGCACAGGTTAAACAACAGTCTAGGAAGCTTTGGTATTCATATATGTCTCTCTACTTCGGGGATGCCAATTTAAATTAAATATTGGGGGGCAGGTAAGCCCTGCTCTGCATAATCTATCACAAGATGTGGTGTACAGTCACCATTTAAATGGCAATGCCCATCAACTTTGGAAGGGCAGCCCGCTCAAATATTTTATTGGAGGGCCAAAGGGACCTCAGCCCCTAGGAGCTGGCTCCTATGATCTACTTTCTCACCATCCAGACCACCAGTCTTAAATACAAGTTGAGTTGCACCCCAGCACTTCCAGCATACTCTGCAGATCATGTCGTGTGACCATTTGGGGCAGTAAAACTACTGCATCCAGCCTTGTTTTTAAATGCCCATACAATTCCTTTTTCTCTTTTATACACACATACCTCCCAGCATCTTAGATCACCCACCCATCCACATGCCATTTCCTCTTGTTCTCTCTCTGACCCTGTCCCTGCCATACAGCTGCTGAGAATAGCTGTCCTGTGTGCAGATGCTCTGAGGCTGACACAGAGGGGTGCTATGAGCCTATTGTCCTCCCACAAGCATTTACGCATTGCTCTATAAATGATGTTGCACAGGATTCTTTCTCCCTGGATGCATCATTTCATTAAAATGAAGGGAGATGCAGTACTGCAGGAGTCTTTAGAGAAATGTCCCAGCTGCAGCTCTTCATCCAAGAAGGAATCTCTTGTGTCCAGGGGTCTTCGAAGGCTAAGGCAGCCATCCAGAGCGGTTAGGAATTTAGAGGAAGCAGCAGCACAGATAAGTCCCAGATCTCCCATTTCAACCAGGCAAAGAGCTAGAAGTCTGATATTAACCACTGTGCAGAATTGAGGAGGGGGTGGGCATTTCTCCCATGTTCAAGATGTGTGAGCAGAAGGCCCATGGGGTTCAGTAAGACCAGTTTTTTGAAATGGGCTTGGGCAAGAGGATGTTGAATCCCTACTCCACTATGTACCATGTAACGTGTGGATCGGACTTAGTTCCTCATCTGTAAAATGGAACATACCGTATTTTTCGCTCCATAACGCGCACCGGACCATAACGCGCACCTAGTTTTTTGAGGAGGAAAGGGGAAAAGCCCTCCTTTTTGAGGATCAGTTCAAAGTTGTGCATCTTCTTTTGGAAGAAGAAAAGCCCCATTTGCAAAAGGATCAGCTCAAAGTTGTGCTGCTGCTTTTGCAAAGGAGAAAAGACCCATTTGCAAAAGAAGCAGCTCAAAGTTGTTGTGCTGCTGCTTTTACAAAGGAGAAAAGACACATTTGCAAAAGGAGCAGCTCAAAGTTGTTGTGCTGCTGCTTTTGCAAAGGAGAAAAGACCCATTTGCAAAAGAAGCAGCTCAAAGTTGTTGTGCTGCTGCTTTTGCAAAGGAGAAAAGACATATTTGCAAAAGCATCAGCTCAAAGTTGTGCTGCTGCTTTTTGCAAAGAAAAGCCCCATTTGCAAAAGGAGCAGCTCAAACTTGTTGTTGTGCTGCTGCTTTTGCAAAGGAGAAAAGAAACATTTGCAAAAGGAGCAGCTCAAAGTTGTTGTGCTGTTGCTTTTGCAAAGGAGAAAAGACCCATCTGCAAAAGGAGCAGCTCAAAGTTGTTGTGCTGCTGCTTTTGCAAAGGAGAAAAGACACATTTGCAAAAGGAGCAGCTCAAAGTTGTGCTGCTGCTTTTGCAAAGAAAAGCCCCAGTTGCAAAAGGATCAGCTCAAAGCCCTTTCTACAGTTTCCAAACAGATAATCTAATCAGCCAGTCACATGTCTCTGGCTCCCTTCAGCCTCCTCTGCAGGAAGGGAGCCAGCGACCTTATCTCTCTTCCCGATCTCTTGCTGATCAGCTGTAAAGCGGCAACCTTTCAACACCCCCTTCTCTCTTTGTAAAAGAAAAAGCTGGATCTTCTTTTGGTCCCTGGGCAATTCAGCTCCAGGGACCATGCATTCGCTCCATAACGCGCACAGACTTTCCCCCTTCCTTTTTAGAAGGAAAAAAGTGTGCGTTATGGAGCAAAAAATACTGTAATCTAGCTCTTGTGGCACAAGTAGTTCTCTAAAACCTCACCACCATTCCTGCAGCTGTTGTCTGAGGCAGCTGCTTCATTCTGCCAAACAGAAGGACCAGAACTTAGAACTCATCCGCAAGCTGCCTTGCTTTGCCAAGTGAGGCCTCGTGAGTGGAAAGTGAACGAGGAGAGCATCTCCTGATCTCAGAGCCACCTGATTCAACAGCCACACTAGCCAATCTTGCTGGGAACCTTCTCATTTTCTGATGTGTACTTCAGAGCCCAGTGCTTGAGATGTGGTGGATCTTCATTGGGACTGATGAGGGTGCCTTAGAGCAGCCTGCCTCTGGTGCCCCATTCTGACTGCAGTTGAAGGGAGTTGGGAGTCCAAAGTAACTGAAGGGCAGCCATTTAAGGAAGACTGACTCAGCAGGAGGTGGAATGCCAAATTTAACTTTGTCCACATTCATATAATTTTCTTCACGTGTGATCCTGTGACACTTGCCATTTGTTTTGATATAGGGATCCAACAAACCACTTTAGCTGCAAATAAAACTATATTTACATCAGCACTGCTAGCCCCAACATTCTCCTCCTATGGGGCAGTGGGGGAAGCTGATGTTGGAACCCACCGTCAGAAAAAGAAAAGTTTATAATAGACATGAGTTGTAGTCCTGTGTGCTTGGCAGGCCTGGAGCTACCATGAACCTCTCTGTGGCAGTCACCTCAAAAGGCATTCTGGGAGAAGCAGCAGATTGGAATCTGAGTGCTGTACCCATCTCCCTGCAGCCTGCCTGCTTGCTCATACTGATAAAACCTCCTCCTCCCTGGGGCGGTTTCCTCCTATTCACACATTCCTTTCTGTCCTCCATTCAGGCAAGCACTCATCTCCCCCCCTCTTTCCCCATCACCCCAAAACACAACTTCTCCTTCCATTCTGCTGACTTCTGTGTCTCTCGTGTGCCTTTACCCATGGTCAGCCATGGCTGGAGACTGAACCTGCTCTCTTGCAAAGCTGGGAGCCTGCCCATCAGGGAGGGCTGCCATACGTCTGGGATTTCAACGGCAGAATTGAAATGGGGGATTTCTGAAAGGTGGCACTTTGTCCTGGATCTTAGGCATTTTTTGAGTGTTTTTATAAGTAAAGAAAAAAGCTCAACAATTTATGTGTTTGTCTAAAAAAAGCTTTTTGAAATATATTGTCAGAGACCTGGCTGAGGAGTACAACCCTGATGAGGAATGGGGGGAGCCTACCCCGTCCCTGCTCATGGCCAGGATCCTGAAACTCCACAGGACCAGTGGAGTAGTGTTGATTTGGAACACTGGTTTGCTGAGGGTCACAGTTCGAAAGACAATAGTTGGGCAGAACTGGGAGGTGAACAGCAAGAAGAACGGGAAGAGAGTGAGGTTAGATAAGGTGGCATCACAAAAGGCTCAGTGGTTGAGAGATCAGGTGGCTAGGAGATGAGAGGACGGAAGTGACTGGAGGGAAGTGAGAGGAACCTTAATTGGGAGCACCTGCACTCCAAGAATGGTCACTTGTTCTTTTGCTGCGTTCATTAAACAGTTCTGTTACTGGTAAGAGCATGGGTAGGCAAACTAAGGCCCAGGGGCTGGATCCGGCCCAATTGCCTTCTAAATCCAGCCTGTGGACGGTCAGGGAATCAGCGTGTTTTCACATGAGTATAATGTGTCCATTTATTTAATATGCATCTCTGGGTTATTTGTGGGGCATAGGAATTCGTTCATTTCCCCCCAAAAATATAGTTCAGCCCCCCACAAGGTCTGAGGGACAGTGGACCGGCCCCTTGCTGAAAAGGTTTGCTGACCCCTGGGTAAGAGACTGCTTTCTCTTTGTACTGCTTATCTACGGCGGGGGGGGGGGGAGCTGCTCACACAGCGTGGACCTTGAGTAGAACTCTGTGGGTTAGTGGTCTGACAGAGATATGGAAAGGAGGGTGAAGGAAGATTACGTGAAATGGGGAGGAGAAGCAAGGGGGGGGTGAATTGAGAAGGAAAACGGGGGAGAGGGAAGCAAGAGAGTCAGCCGTGATGCTTGCAGGTTCTATCATCGCTACATGCCAGGCAAATAGCAGTGTGGTGGGAGATTTTTAACTGGAAAAATATCAGCAGGAAATGTTTACCCTGTAGGTCACTATCGCAGTTCCAGGTGGATTCAGCAGCACTTCTGCCAGCTGTTAAGTTTGTAGAGCACAGTGGATGTTCCTGTCACAGAATGGTCCTTAAGAATGGTCATGCTCCTGCCAGGTGTCTCCTCCTCCTCATTCTCCAAGGTTCTGGCTGAGGATGACCTGAAACCTCCGGATGTAGCCCAGAACAACAGCCAAGGAAGAAATGGGGCCCTTTGGGGAAGACTGACAGGGATCCTTCCCCTCAGAATGGGAATTTGGTGTCTGACACAGAGACAGAGCAACCCTTGTGTCCTCAGAAGCAATGGTGCTGCAAGAGGCTGTTTGTACCTGGAACCCAGCTAGGACCAGACAAAAACTCTAAGAAAAGCCCTGTGGGATGAATGTAAAACCCATCCAGTATAGCATTCTGTTCTCATAATGGCCAACCAACTCCCTATTTGTGAATATCAGCAACTGGCATTGAGGGGCCTATTTCCAGCCCACAAGCAAGGCATGAGGGCAATAGTCTTCTCCCACTGTTATTTCTCAGCAACTGGTGTTCAGAGGCAAAACTCTCTTCTGAACTTCAGTGTTTATGGATAATAACCATTGACTGACCACCCCTCCACAAATTTATCTTATCCTTCTCAAAGCCATTGGCCATAACCCCCTTTGTGGCAATGGGATTCCATACATTAATTAGAAATGTCTTCATATGAGTGCTGCACAGATAACAGTGTTGGACTTGGACTGGGGAAAATCTCAGTTGAAATGCCTACTTTACTGACTATGGGCCTCACACAATCCACCTCACAGGTTTCATAGAATCATCGAATTGTAGAGTTAGAAGGGACCCCGAGGATCATCTAGTCCACCCACCTGCAATGCAGGAATCTCAGCTAAAGCATCCATGACAGAAGGCCATCCAACCTCTGCTTAAAAACCTCCAATGAAGGAGAGCCCATCACTTTCTGTTGGAGACTGTTCCATTGTCAAACAGCTCTGTCAGAAAGTTCTTCCTGATGTTTAGTCGGAATCTCCTTTCTTTTAACTTGAAGCCATTATTTTAAAGCCAACTTAGTTGGATCTCTACCTGTCTGATTTGAAACAGTGAGATCACTAGAAACAACAACAAACTTTGCAAAATTCAGCAATTGGTCTCCCCTCCCTTTCTCTTTGGTTTTAGAAAACTGCAGTACACTATTATCCTGTTCCAGTGACAAAGCCTTTTGCTGTTCCATGGACAACAAAAGTCAATTGAGCTTGGACTATTTTACAGTCCTTACAGCAAAATGCTAAGATTTGTTAACAGAACTAAATCTGTGGTTTTGATAGTTGAATGAGGTCAGCCCAATACTGCTATAGGCACAGGAAATGTCTCTACATGGTATAATTATCTGGAACATCATCACTTCCTTCCTAATGTGGCCCAGGAAAATTCTCTCTCAGTGCATGCAGCTGTCAGTCTCAGATCGATCTGTTTTCTGAGTGGGTGTACAACTGAATAAACTACCGGTAGCAGGACAAGTCACTTTTTTTGTGAAAGCTGACATATGCACACCCAGACACCTGTGGCTCCAGCACTGGCAATAAGGCCAGCTTGGTCCTGCAGTTCTTACTGGGAAAACCCACACCCA
The DNA here is from genome assembly GCA_034641385.1 of Darevskia mixta. Lineage (NCBI taxonomy): Eukaryota > Metazoa > Chordata > Lepidosauria > Squamata > Lacertidae > Darevskia > Darevskia mixta. The sequence continues at coordinate 1,435,441 of JAWWNH010000067.1, read as the reverse complement.
CAGTTCTCTGCTGCTCACAGCTGTTTGAAGCTGGAACCCCGATACGAAAAGCTGATGTGAAAGTTGCCCAGAGGAGATGTGACCCCATCCGGACAATTGCCATTATTTTGAGAAAGGTGGAATAACTATCAAGAGTGGATCCAGATTGGGACCCTGGATGAAGGGGGGGGCGGGCTTTAACTATTTGGGGACTCCTGTACCTGATAGGAAAGTTCTCACTGGCTCCCTGGGCACCAAGAAGTAGGCACCAAGAGTTGCTAACTTTTATTTTAAATTATTTTAGCATATCAAACTGAATGATTTTGAAAAAGTGCAGAGAGGCCTTTTCTTGTTGAATGAAATAAATAAACTATCTAAAGAAAGCATTCTTTGAGCATTTGTTTGTAAGTTTTATAAATTTATTTAATTTTAAATTATTAATAATATGTTGCCAAATACAGGGTTTGTTTAAGTGTTTGCCGATTTCTATAAATTACTATAGTTGGAGGTGGCAGAGCAATCTAGATCTATAAAAGTATACACAATCTTAGGGGTGCAGGGTCCTGAGGGGCATCCTGAATCATCATAAGATGCAGAAAAGTTACCCTTCTTTGGTCAAAGAAGCTTTGTGGATTTCTGGAGTGTCTCAAAAACTGACAAACACAATTTGAGCAGTGGACAAAAGAAACATGCTTGTTACACCAATGGGCAACTATCAGTTCATCTTCAGTTTATTTTCTATAACTTCTATTTTCTTGGCAAAATAATGTATTGGAAAAGAACTTCCTGTTGAACTTGTTGGTAGTAAGTGGGGGGAAATAGGTACGTATATAAAATGAGAATTCCCTGGATGCTAAGAGCCAGGTTTGGGGCATGTACTATTTCGTGAGACAACCTCAGCAGAGATTTAAAATCACAAAAAAGCAGCAAAGTAAAGCATGGAAATATCGGTTGTTAGGGACCTTTAAAATATGCCCTTGTGTGTTCCAAAGCTTTCCCCGTCCCTTAGCATAGAAAAAGACCACACATTTGGTAAGTTAAAATATGGTTTACTTACAAACTGTTCAAAGGTCAGATTCATGTGTTTTTCCATACACCATTCGGAAAAGGTTGCACAGGCAGTAAAACGTGGCTTAGCTACAGTGGTGAAAGTATCTAAATTATTGGTATAGGAACTCCAGGGTGACTTGTGAGAGCCACGCAGTTTGGAGCAACTAGCTCAGACCTCCCATGTGCTTGATTACTTTCCTCCCAAGGTGAGGGGGAGTGTCTGGCAGGACAGCTTACTCTATGGCATGCATACCCAAGGCACTCTTTCATGCATTAAGTAGACTTAAGCATGCTGGTCATATGAGGCTGGTTTTCCCACAGAACTGAACAACAGAGAGTTTTTAAGCTCACTACCGGTACTGGATGATGGCTCAAACATTTGTCAAGTGTTTACTTTCTCTGAAACCCCTTTTCACATATGGATACAACAGTAATCCAAGTTTCATGAAATCCCTGCTTGCAAATAAGGTTTTGAGTGTCCAATGAAGAGAACCATGAAATATCATGCCATCATAAATGTGTTAGTATTTCAGAAGCCACAAGACTCTTTGATGTTTTTCCTGAAAGAGACAAGCATAGCTACCCTTCTGGGAATAGTGCTTTCCTGCCCCTTTTCTCTCTATTTATCCTTGGTGCAAACACCAGCAGTGCAAAGGCCTCCAAGCCCATCATTTACACAGCATGATGGAGCTGTTTACCAGCCTTTTGTTGTGCATAGGTTAAACTTCCTACTTGTCTGGCAGTGGGAGAATGTCACTTGGTGATATGGAAAGCCTCGTGGTTATCATGAATGATGAATGAACCCTCTGACGCTGGGTGACAGTCAGACCCTTCCCCGTCACAACTTCCGTTTTAAAGAGTGACAAAGTCAGAGAACTCATGCAGAACCGTACCTAGGAAGACCAGGCATGTTTTCAACATAATTTCCCCCTAAGATGCAGTTCCAGTGATGATGATTACATCTGCAGGTCTGATGCAATAGCTGATTCTAATCTTTCAAATATGCAATTAAAAACAAACATATTTTTTATAAGTTGAAAGTTCCCCTCCTGCACAACAGAAGTGCACCTCTTTAGCAAGTGAAAATGAACAAATGACAGAAAATCTACTTCCTTCCTCTGTATCAGTGCCTTCTGATTTTATTTACTTTATCAAATGATATCTCCACCAAAGCTGTTTTCTATGACCCCCATAATGCTGTTGCCCGCCACCCCAATCTCTGAGTGGTGAGAGATTCCTGGGGCTCCAGGCACTTAGCCAGGGTTCTATTTCCTTGGACTGAGGCACAGCAGAGACTGTGGTATCTTTATGATATACTAGTAAATTAAGCCCGTAAAGATTACGGGCTCTAGAAGAAAGGCGGCGGCGGGAGCCTCCAGGAACGGGAGGCTCCGCTGGAGGTGTGCGGGTGCCCTCGGCCACTTCCCTTGGGGAGGGAGGCCGACAGGGGACGCTCCGCTCTCGGCCGTCCCGTTCTCCGTAGAGGAGGAGGCGGCGGCCCTGGGCGAAGCGGAGAGCTGGGCGGTGGCGGCAGATGCGGGGTTGAAGGCCCGCTGCCCGGCCGCAGGGCCTGCGGTGCCCGTGTTGGCTGAGCCCGCCACGCAAGCGGCGCCTGAGGAAGCGACGTTGGCGAGGGCCATGCATCCCCCTCCCCAAACACATTAACCCTTTCCTCCCCAGCATCTTCTCCCTCCCCATTAACTCTTCCCCTCCCCAGCGTCCTCTGCCTCCCATTAACCCTTCCCTACCCAGCCTCCTCAGTCTCCAGGCCGGGCCGGCTGTCCTCCTCCTACTCGGGGCTCTTACACACACACACACACACACACACACACACACACACACACGGAAAGCCCCTATGTCTGCGCACTGCCTGCGGTTGCGCCTGCGCCGCCAGCGCCATCTTTCTCCCCTCCTCCTCCCCTCCCTTGGACAGAGCGAGAGAGGGAAGCCGGAGGAGGAGGAGGCGGAGGGAGAGCGAGCGAGCGCGCAGCGGTGGCGGCATCTCGGCCGCGAAGCTTCCCGGCTCCTTCTGCAGAGGGAGAGGCGTCGGAGGAGCGCCAGAGGGGCGGCTGCTGCTGCTGCTGCTGCTACTGGCCGGTCTGCGTCAGATTCCCCGCCCTCCCGCCGCCCTCCTGGATGGGGAAGCGCCCGGCGCCCGACGGCCCCGCCGGGACTGCGCGCAGATCTCGTCGCGGGCGGCGGAGGGGCCGGGGCCTGAGTAGAGGTGGCGGCGGGAGCCTTCGCAGGCAGGCCAAGGGCGAACCGGGGCATGGCGGTGCCCGGCGGCGGCTGGGCCCTGACGGTGACCGTCACGGTGAGAGCGCGGCCGTCCGAGGCAGCGGCGTTGGCGGGGGGAGAGGCCGGGGCTTCTCCGGCAGCGCGCTCAGCTCCGTCCGAGGCAGCTTGTTCTCCGTTCCCCCCCCCCGTTTTTGCCGCTTTTCTGGCGGTTTTTTTTGTTTTTTTTGCCTTTTCCGCTCGCCGTGGCAGCGGTTTCCCTCCCGCTTGCCATGGCTGGAAGCGGGTGGGCGCTGCGACGACTGAGAGCCCCCTCCGTCCGTCCCGGGTGGGTAGCGCAGCCGGCAGCATAAGATGGCCGACAGGAGGAGGCTGCGGGCAGAGGCGCTTCGCGCCTCTGCCCCCGCTCCTATTGGTCTGCGTCCTCCAATCCGTGTCTCACTGGAGCGCAGGCGCGCTTCCGATTTCCTCTGACGGACGGAAAGTGGTACGGAGGGACACAGGCTCTTTATTATATAGGATGGTTTATTGACACATATATACAACCTAAACCTACAATGGAGGGGCTCACAGCATTAATACCCCAAGAGGGTCTTGCTTCCCCATAGTCACAGCCTTGGATTCATGCAGAACTCAAGCATGTCTCTCCCTCTCTGACTTCTGCTACTTGTAGCCCAGCTTTCACACACTCAAGTTCAGCTTTTGTCTTTCTTACTACCAGCCTGGGAAGAGAGAGAGCTCACCCATTTGCCTTCCTGTACAGAGCAACTCCTTTCTTATACTAAACACACACACACACACACACTCCGTACTTAGGGCCCATTAATTAACTCACCAATAAACTTGCCTAGCTCCTTCAACAATGGTATTCCAAAAACTCACAGCAATATATACAAGTCGTTTGTAGTTATTTAGTGGTGAAAGAAGGGCTCTCTCTTCATTATGCCATTAAGAATAGGTTCTGATGCTAAGTTATTGTGAGACTTTTTCACTCAGATAAAACATTCTTTTCTTGGGTTAGTTAACAGCACTGATCCTTTAGGAATAATGGTTTGAATTTAGAGGGGGTTGAGGCTGGGGCAGTGTATGAGTGGGTGGGAAGAGAACATGTCTGGCTGTAATCCCAAGAAGGATTTGGTAGCTAGAACCACTGTATTCACTATTTATTTCCAATATTTATATACCACCTCTGAGTGCTTTACAAATTAAAAATTAAAAATGTAAAATACAATAGGAAACTAAAATCTACCACAGACTAAAACCAGCAAAAGTGGGTAATATTCAGTATAACAAATATAAAAAGCAGCAAAAGAATATTTACTACTGAATATTTCGCCTGGCACCTAAAAAGGTAAAAATGTAGGGACTAAACCGGTTTGTAGCCGACCTCATTTGTTGCATTTTGTCCACACTCTGTCCTATGTGACACAACTGGCAGAAGCAAAGTTCACAGCAACAAAACTATCATGCTCAAGGTATTGGGTATGGACTTATCACAAACTGTAAGATAATTAAATCATTTGGAAAGAGCCGCTGTGCAGGGAGAACACCACAAGGAAGTTATGCAAGCGATCTTATCCTCAAAATGCCTTGCAAATAAGTCACAGCGAGCTACCGTTGGTTCTCCCACCTCCCAATTGCCCAACGCCAGGAACACACACTCTAGATCCCCCCCCCCAAACTGGACAGAGAGCATGGAGCTAGAGAATCTCTATAAACCACAGCAACTCCCCCTCCCTGACCCTCAAGTCTGGCCTGATGCTGCACTGAGTACCCAGGTGGGCACAGCTGCTCCACCCTGTTCAGCCACCCAGTTTCAGTGATACATGCCAGATCAGCCTCCTCATCCATCCTCAGATCACGAATAAGGGAGATTTTATTCTGGGCTGACCTGGCATTCAACAGCAGCAGTCGCAGACCCGAGGGCGGCTGATATGACAGCCACAATTCCCCAGGTTGGAGGAGGGACTGGCACACGGCAGTCACTAACTTACCCGGCCTGCCCCTAAATTAATAGAATTTGTGGAACTAGTGAGTATGATTGCCAAAATAAGAAACTGGGATGAAAAGAAAATAGGAAGTGAGTGGAATTGCCTTGGAGAGTACTTAAAAAGAGATGGTATTAAGGTAAACTTTCAAATAGGGACAAATTTCTGAACAGCAGTAGAAAACATAAGAGAATTGAGGGGATAAAATAGGGTGGAATAAAGGAGATGTAGCAGATCAAAGGAAGTCATATAGTATGTCAATGGAAGATAGGTTGGGAAGTCTATAAGATGATGAATGTATGTAAACTTAAAATGGAAAATGTATAAATACAATTTTTTTAAAAAGAACTCAGTTTTTGGCATTTGAGGCGTAAAATTCTGTCAGTACCTCTCTCGCTCTGTTAATAAAAACTGAATAATGATAAATGGAAACTTGCTTTCCATGACCCCACGCTGGAGTCAAACCAGAAGCCACTTGGAGGCAGGCTCCTTCATGTGCACACCCTGCTCTACTGCGGCTGGGCTGCTGCTCTTGTTTTTAGTACTGTATTGCTGTTGCATTAATCCATGACATTTAAATGTTTAAATATTTAATGCACTTAAAAGCCTCCATAATAGAAGAAAATAATGTAAATTCTGAAATGAATGTATAAAGCGGGGGTATGGGTGCCATTTTAATGTCTATTTGGCTGTCGGTCTGAGTTTTCTTAACTCTGCTCCTCTTTACTGCTTTCCAGCCAGGTCCTCCCTGTTGCTGCCGCCTTCCCTACCCCACCCCATTAATTAAGGGAAATGGGACAGCTTAAGTGTGAGAGAGGGAATACTACATTTTCAACCTTTTCCTCCTCCACCTTAGACAGCGAGCCAGATTTTGGTTTTGCAGCATTGATTTCTATTGCCTGGTGGTCTTGAGGGTATGCTTGAGGGTCCATTTGGCTGTGTACACAATACATCTTTAAAGTACATTTGAAGTACATTCTTTCCCTCAAAGGCTTCTGGGCATTGTAGTTTGTTAAAGGTTGGTGGGAATGGTAACCCCTTGAGGGGTAGACTACAGCGCCCAGAATTCTTTGAGGGGGCGAAATGTGCTGCAAATGGGCTTTGAAGGTATAGCACAGCTGTCAGTGAAATCATGAAATGAAAGTAGAATCACGAGTCTCAGTCTGGTGTGGATGACACACTGACTGCTCACTCCCATCCCCAAATCGGCAAGGTATTCTGTCCAATCCCAGGCATGTGGAGGCTATTTGTGATTAGTCAGAGGTGAAAAGTAGTCTGCACACACTGCATAGCTTTTGCTTCACATTTGCAGGACTGAAAACTGTCCCGATGCTATGCCATGGTAGGCCCTGGCTCCGATTAAACTATTATTGTTGTCCAAGTGGCTGAAATGATTAGTTTGTTCAATGTTAGGGTCAGAAGAGTATGGGGGCAGGGGGAGGACACCTGACTACAACCAGAATTGTTCCTTGACCCTTTTTAAAGGCTTTTATGGACTGGGTATATTATGTTTTCTCCTAAATAATGCATGCATTAATATGGCATGAGTGGTTTAACCTCTAAATGAGAGGGTTATGTGTGTATCTCCTGACACCTCAGTGTCACAGTTTACCTGGGAGCTGGGCTACATGATCTACAAGAGACGTGTGTCCAAGGACTCCTTGCAATGTCAATGTCAGGGGAAACACATGAAACTGCCTTGTACCAAGTCAGGCCATTGGTTCATCATCTGGCTTAGTATTGCCAACACTGACACACAGCGGGTCTCCAGGGTTTCAGGCAGGGGAAATTCTCAGCCCACCTTGAGATGCTGGGGACTGAAGCTGGGACCTTCTGCATGCAAATCTTTCCCAGGCTTCCATTTGAATATTATAGCCAAAGTCCTTGGCCCATTGGACCATTACTGATTTTACTTCCTCCTCCTTAACCTCCCAGTCTAGGAGGAATCTATACACTTTAGAGAGTGGTTTTTCTTTAGTTTGAATTAATTCTTTCTCGAATCTTGACGCTTGTGTGGAAAAGCCCTTCTGTTTATCTATTTTAAATGTCTCATTTAGCTGGAAATATTGTAGCCAATCTGCTACCGGTAAGTGGGTTCGAATTTCTTCAATATTTTCTTTTAGTTTTATTCTATTTTCCTCCTCTTCCAATAATACTTTGTGAGTTGCCCAGTTTCCTCTCATGTTTTTTTCTTTCTTTACCGAGAACGCTTCTATCAGAGATAGGCGTTTTAGGCTCTAACAGGTCCTTATATTTAGCCCACACCATGTATAGCGACTTTCTTACCACATGGTTTAAGAAACCTTTGTGGACTTTAACCCTGTGGTGCTTCAGACATTGTTGGACTCCATCAGCCACAGCCATCATGGCCAATACAGGACTGTTGGGAGCTGTAGTCCAGTAACATCTCAGGCCACAGGTTCCTCATCCTTGGTATAAATGAACTCCCCTGGCTGCAATCTTGAAAGGGCCACAGCTCAGGCATACAGGACACGCTTACCCATCATCTCCAGGCAGGATGGGGAAAACTCCAGCCTGGAACTCCAGAGAGCATGGGAGCCAAATCCTAGGGGCTAAGGGATCTCCACCCCCCATAAAATATTTGATGGGGCTGCCCCCCCCAAAGTTGATGGGCATTGCCATTCAAATAGTGTGTGTGCCACATCATGTGATTGATTAGGCGGAGCAGGGTTAACCTGCCCCCCCCCATATTTTATTCAAGTTGGCACCCCTGCCAGAGAGCCAGTGCCAGCCATGCAGCAGAGTCTAAGCAGGCAATACTGTGCTAGATGGATCAGTGATTTGACTCTGTATGACAGATTCCTTGGTTAATTGGGCAAAATATGGCAATAGGCACACAGAAGCCTCAACATATATATAACCATTTAAACAAAAAACAAAAAATCAGTGATGTTATCTTCCCAACCTAGATTCAACACCTACAATAGTTTTGTTTCCAGCATAATCCTTTCACAGAGTAGAGATTCCCCCTTTCTCTCACACACAATTCCATTTTTGTTGTTAAATTCCATATTAATAATCCAATTTCTTCTAACCTCGCTTGTACATATTATTTTTTAATTGGGTTGCCAAATCATAAATGTAGAGAAACAACTTTGAATAAACGAACCATAGGCTCCTCTCCCCCCACTGCCTCTGGCAATGAATGAAATCTTATCTCAATTCAAACCTTTAAGTCCATTGCAGCTGGGTTGTTCCGCAGTTTGTGATCTCATCTCTTCTAGCACATGCCTGTACTTTAATCTCCAATTAAAATCCAATTAACAGGATAACATCTGCTTCCAGGAATGGAGTCAGGGGGTTGCAGCAGGCTGAGTGCACAGCACCCAGTGCCTTTGCCTGCTCTTGCATTCCATGGGGAAGCAAGTGCCAGACTGCAGGGCAAACTGTGGGTGAAAGCCCATTTCTCTCAAAGCCAGAGAGGAATGCAGAAAATGAATTTCCCCCATCATTCGCTTGTTATATCCATCTGTCTCCCCCTGTGATGTCAAGGGAGTCGTCCATTCCTGGCACACCGGAAATGGATGCCCTGGGTGCATTTTCCTTAAAAAACAAAACCAAAAAAACCACACATTTCTAGACAGCACATAAAAGAGTACAGTGAAAGTACCTGCCTGATGTCACCGGGGAGGGAGTGCCAAAGTGTGAGTACTGCTACACTAAACAATAGATTTCTTGCAAATGTGAAAGAATATTATACAGCACCTGCAATGGTATGTATATTAAGATACACCCTTGTGCAAATTAATTGAAACAATCAAGTACCTGTATTTGCTGCTCTGTCATGAATTTCTTCACCACTTTCGATGTGTGACGGGGCTAGGTCCTGTTGCAATATCCCAGTACTGTCAGGATACCTCTTTTCCAGCTCTGGAATAACTCTCTTTCGTAGAACCTCAATATATTGTTGTGAGCGCATCATTCCTTCTATTGGCTGCAGGCTTCCAACCCATAATGATCAACTGACTTTTCATGTTTGTTTTGAGTACAGGATTACGAGTAAGGTAGAAAACATGCTTTGTTTCAATTAATTTGCACAATGGTGTATGTTATTATCATATATTAACTTAAGAATAGATTTGCATTCCTAATAGTGAGACCCATTTAATTTTGGCCAGATGGAAAGAGGATAGGGCTCCTGTACCTTTGACATGGGTGAAGAGGAGGCTACACAGCTATTAAAGGGGCAAGAGCCCTGTCCTCCTTTCCACTGGGCCACCCTTATTTAATTCTTTTACTGTATGTAATGTGCAGCTGCAACAAGGAGCACCTTCTCAATCACTTCTGAAAAACTGGATTCCTGCTCATTCAAAACTTGTGAGAACACCTTACCCACAAAACCCCAAATGCCCACATGGCCACCTCCATCTGCAGAACTGGCACCGCCCCTCCCCCCAGCTCAGCACACAATGCACTCAAGTGCCCCCTTCCAGTAATATTGAAGCAGAAACTTGCCTTGTAAATAGGTTACCAGCTTATCAACCTGCTGCTGCTCCTGTGCTGTGGCCATGGGTTGCCAGGAGGTGTGGGGCTGCCCCCCATCAAGTAAATAAATAAATAAAAACTTAACTAACCAATTGCATCTCAGATAACTCAGCTCTGCCTCCCCCCACTAAAAAAAATTCCTGGCTGCGCCCATGACTGTGGCTTTGGTGCAGTTTCATCTGTCAGGTTCATCTCCATCCCTCCGAAAAGCCCCCCTAGTGGGTTAATTTTTAATGTATTTTTTTATTTGTTGGAAGCCGCCCAGAGTGGCTGGAGACCCGGCCAGATGGGCGGGGTACAAATAATAAATAATAATAATAATTATTATTATTATTATTATTATTATGAGTCGCAGGGGCAGGCTGGCCTAGAAGCCTTTGGCAAGCTGCTCTCTCTCTTTTTGTGTCCAAATATGTGGGGAAACACAGTTCTACCTCCCAAGGTTGTTGCAGCGACCACAATGCCTGCGAAGCCCTGTAAACAGAGGTGCCAACTTGGATAAAAGATTGTGGGGGCCGAGGTAAGCCCTGGCCTGCATAATCGATCCCAGGACGCAGAGACACCCCACTTTGTGGGGGCTCCCAGGCCTGTAAACATCTGACACCGCCAGACACATTTCAAAGGAGCCCCCTCTCTCTTACACGCCCTGAAGAGGCAGCCGCTCTCTCCCCCCCCCCCTCGCCCGGCCTCGCTTGGCCCCGCGGCTGGAAGGGGGCAGCCCGACCGTCCGGCCGCGCAGCCGGGCGCCGCTGGCAGGGCGGGGGCGGGCGGCGCGCGGAGCTCCCCCTGCTGGAGAAAGCGCGGCCCCTCCGTCGGCGCGCCTCCCTCCCGCCTGTCGCGCGCCGCTGGCTCGCCCCGACGCCTGGGCGGGCGGACGCGATGGAGGCAGCTGGCCAGCCCCGCTGCGCGACCCGCGAGCCCAGCCGGCGGAGAGGAGCCCGCGCCGCCGCCGCCTCGGGAGCCTCGAGGTGAGTGCCCAGCCCCGAGGACCCGCGGCGCCCGCCGGCCTCCTTCGCGGAGCTCCGGCAGCAGGACCTCTCTTGCGCTGCCGCCGCCGCCTCCTCGAACCCAGCGCCTCGGCCCCCTTCTGCCCGCTCCTCCCGGCGGCGCATCCCTCGCCTGGGTCGAGCCTTCTCCTTCGGGCGCCTGCTCCCTCCCTCCCTCCCTCCCTCCTGCCGCCGCCTTCCGTCTCTGGGCGAGCCCAGCTGGCCCGCGCCGTCTGCTCCGGTTCCTTCTTCCTCGCTCAGGCCGCCTTCTCTCCCGTCAGCTGCTGCCTTGCGCCTTCCTGCCGCGCTGCTGCCGGGTCAATGCCGGGCTCGCCCTCCGGCGCCGCGAAGGGCTCTTCGGCGGAGCTGCGCCTCTGGGGAGAAGCCCGTGGGGCTGGGCGGGGAGGCTGCTGCGCCGAAGGAGGAAAGCTCACGCTGGCCTCGGCTGCCCGGCTCTCTGGGAGCGGGGCGGGGTGGATTGGGCCCCCGGCGAGTGACAATGGCCAGGTGGCGAGGCTCTCATTGGCTCTGCCCTTGGCTGCGAGCCCAGCTCCGCTGTGAGAAGTAATGGACGCTATTATTTTAGTTTTTAAAGTGGGGGGGGGGGCAGGAGACTGGAGTCTGGAGTCCTCCTTGGCCACCACTTTGGAATGCCCCTACTGAAGGGGAAGGGGCTCCCAGTCTTTGGATTGAAGGCCTAATACAACATTTGCTATTTATGCTCATGCTTCATGTACAGTATACGGTATTGAAAGCAAAATGCCTGTCCCTCCACTGGTGGACATGGGAGACTTTTGCATTGCAAGGAGGCGGGTGGGTGGGTGGAGGGGCAGAGCATCTCTGCATTGCGCCCCCCTGCAGGTCAGTCCACGTCCAGTGTTGTGGCATCATCAGCTATTGCCCTCCTGCTCTGCTTTTCTCCAAGGAAGTGAATGACTGCCCTTTTCTTATATAGGAAGGTCCCCCTCTTTTCTTGCAGTTGCGTCCAGCTTGAGGGAACATCCTGGAATGAGCACAAAAAGAGGAAAGCCTGTAAGTGGGTGCAGAAAAAAAGTTTATTCAAAGCAAACAAATAAGCTCTAACAGCCTTGACACATTTTGGGCCGCAGACGGCCCTTCACGAGGGGAACTCTGTGTTAAGAAAACATAAGCTTTGAATAATAAAATAATAATACTGTAATAATAATACTGGGACTGTATCTTCTTAAGGCAGCTCAGAATAGCTTTTGATTTTAAAAAGCAAGACTCTTCTGTTCAGTCAAAGCTTATCTTTTCTTTAACACACAGGTCACCTAATGAAGGGTGTTTGTTGCTCAAAGCACACCGCTCTGTTGGAAGCGATTATGCTACTTTACCCCCCCCCCAAAAAAAGAAGAAATTGTTGTTTTTCAGAATAATAAAACTGTTACAACAATAACTTGGAACAAGTCTAGTTATGCAATACAATCTTCACAAAAAAACTTTACATGGACTTTGTAGTGTCATTTCAAGCATATTCCTAAGACATTAATGGTTAATATAGCCTCTCCACAGACAAATTTGAGGAGTTGGTGGGAGAGAATTGTTATCTTCTTCCCTTACCTATGAAAAGAAAGGAGACTGAACCCAGTTGTGGACTGTTCTTGTGATGAGCTTTACAATCCTCACATTAAGACAGTAGTCCCTATTTTTGTCTAGAAAGCCCAGGCTGAAATGGTGCTTGTGGGGCCTCCTAGCAGCGTTTACACAATATGGATGCAAAGTATATTTTGAGTGTTCACCATGCTTCCTGTTATCTTGGTAATCCTTCCAACAACCTTGTAAAAGAGGCCAGTATTAATATCCCTCTGTTGCAAGTGGGGAAGAGCGCCAAGAGACTGCCTTGCCCTACCTAGGCAATCTAGAAAGTTAATGGTTGATGTGAGATTTGGACTAGGTACTTCCTGGTGTATGCTCTCTCACACGCATAAAGGTAAAGGTAAAGGGACCCCTGACCATTAGGTCCAGTCGTGTCCGACTCTGGGGTTGCGGCGCTCATCTCGCTTTATTGGCCGAGGGAGCTGGCATACAGCTTCCGGGTCATGTGGCCAGCATGACAAAGCCACTTCTGGCAAACCAGAGCAGTGCATGGAAACGGCGTTTACCTTCCCGCCGGAGCGGTACCTATTTATCTACTTGCACTTTGACGTGCTTTCGAACTGCTAGGTGGGCAGGAGCTGGGACCGAGCAACGGGAGCTCACCCCGTCGCAGGGATTCGAACCGCCGACCTTCTGATCAGCAAGCCCTAGGCTCTGTGGTTTAACCCACAGCGCCACCTGGGTCCCCCTCACACGCATAGTAACGCCATAAAATGTAAAGAGGGATTGTGCATCCCCAAACATTCAGGGGCTTGTGATGGACTCTGATTAGTGAACTTTTAGATGGAAAGCTAGCACACAAGCCACAGGACTGACCTGCCTTGCACACTCAGCTTCTCAGCCCACACTATTCACAGATTTGCAGTGAATTTGCAGGTTTACAAGTTTTAATCAGCTGCATGGTTATAATCAGAAATTCTCAGGATTGCATAGGATTTGACCTGGAAACATAACCACAAATGTAATGTTTGGGCACCACAAAGAGGTCACAAAGCTTCTCTTAATATAATAATTATTTCTTCTGGCACAACAAGTCAACCTATAGTTTTCAAAGAGGCCTTATCCCTTCAAGCATTGGATCTTAAATCTACCCTTTGCTCCCAGGCTTATTAAAACTGCAAGGCTGTCTCAGATCAAAGTCTAGAAGGGCCACTATGCCACACAGCATAGTGAAGTGGCATGCTTTGAGTGGCACTGTGGGGGCTGGGAATAGGTGGATGATGCAAGAGTTTTCAGGCTGTTGGCTCCAGAGGCGGGGTTCATAGAGTCATAGAATTGTAGAGTTGGAAACAACCCCAAGGGTCATCTAGTCCAACCCCCTGCAAGTAGGAATTTCAGCTAAAGCATCCAAGGCACATGGCCACCCAACCTCTGCTTGAAAACCTCCAATGAACCACCACATCCTAAGGGAGTCCATTCCACTGTCTTAACAGCTCTTGCTTTCAGAAAGTTCTTCCTATCAGCAGCCTGGAAGGGACTTGCTGCCAACTCTTGCCCCTCTGGCCATATTGTTAATGTTCAAAACAGCCACCTCCCAGCCTGCTTTTATTCTGACAAAGAAAAGGATATGAGGGACAGATGCTGTACACCAGGCATGCCCCAACAGGTAGATCATTGTATGTCCGTGATAGATCACTGGTAGATCACTGGCTCCCCCCAAAGAAGCTCAAAAACTTTGGCTCCCGTAAAAAAAAGCTCAACTACTTTGACCTGAACCCCCCAAAAAGGGGGTAGAGCACTGCCAGTTTTTAACTCTGTGAGCAGATCGCAGTCTCTTGGGAGTTGGCCACCCCTGCTCTACACAACTGGGTGCCAAATGTCTTGTCAGAATGACCTGTCAATTTGACTCCTTGATCTTGAGTTTGTGTTGTCCTCCCTGGAGTCACTTTTCCTCTGTTTCCTGTGGTTGCCTCTGGTCCCCAGATCTCAGTTGTTCCTCTGCAGTCTCTTATTAGGGCTGACAGTTTTCTGTGTCCTCTTGAGAAGGTGGCAAGGCTCAGTGGTCGAGCACATGCAGATGGTCCCAGGTCCAGTATTTCCTAAAGTTGGTAGAAATATGAGGCTCTGAGGAAGATGAGAGAGGAAGGCACATCTTTTTCTTGGGAGATTTTTGTAGGTGTTTGCATCTCTAGCATGACTGTGAAAGAACCTCTGCCCAGGGCATTGTGGAGAGCAGTTGGTTGTTAAAGTAAATTACCGGTATACTGGCCTTGGTAGAACCATAGATCATATGATTCCCTTCTTTTGCTTTGAGTCACAGTACTGCATTTGTGTGGATGTATTGTGTATGGGAACTAGTGCCATGTCCAACTCCAAAGGCTGCTGCATCTTGGAAACAGCATGCTTTTCCTCATGCAGATTGGTTTCTTGAATGGAAATGCACTGAGCTGAGGTTTTAGGGTAAGATGGTGATGATGATGATGATGCACTGTAAAGATGCACAGTTGCTTGTCTGTTTTATGACAGTGAGGGTAGGGAATTCGTAGTGGGATTAAGATGAGGGATATTGGGTCGATGAACCAATAGATTGATGAAGCGGCTGCATACATTCAAGTGTAAAGAGGAATCACTATAGTTCTTCAACTGTATTTATGTGTGTATCCAGTGTATTTGCTGGATAATTTCAATATAGATGTTGCAGTTCACCACTTTTTTGTTTTTACACAATCAAGTGGTATAGAAAATTTAATAAATGCCTGCTGAATTAGAACAAGAATCTACAGAGTCCAGCATCCAAGATCCAACAGTAGTCAGCCAGATGCCTCCAGGAAGCCTCAAGCAACAAACTTGTCTCATTTTATGTCTCCCAGTACCTGATAATCAGAGGTCCAATGCTTCTGAACATTGTGTTTCCATGTAGCCAACGTGGCTAATAGTCAAAGATAAACCACAAATTTGTCTAATCCCCTTTTAGAGCCATCAACCATCTCACAGTGGTAAATTCAATGTTATGTTGAATTGCATTGTACGAAGATAGACTTCTTTCCATCAACCCTGAATCCTCTGCCCTTTCAACATGGTTACAAGAGAGGGCAAAAATGTTTGTGTCCACATTCTCTGCACTGATCTTTTTCCTAACTTGGTTGTCTTTTATTTCTAAACTAAAAAGCCAGCCTCCTCGTCATTTCTGGCTGCAATCCTATACACACTTACTTGGGATTTGCTTTTGAGTAGCAATGCATAGATTGCACTGTTAGTTGCTTTTTCTTTTGGTACATACATACCAGCTCTGGTTATTTGTCCATGTAGCCCCATATTGTCTGTTCTGACGGACAGGAAGTGTCCCACAGAGGACACTGATATCACCTGCTATCAGATCCTTTTTAACTGAAGACACCAAGGGTTGAACCTGGAACCAACTGCTTGGATGCATACACTTGTCACTGCTTATGGTCCCCCGTCCCCCCCACCGCTAGCCCTTTCCAGCTCCTGATTATCCTCATGGTGGAGCCATCAGAACACTAGTTTTCCAAATGCAGTCACATTGTAGATTTATATACAGTGGTACCTCGGGTTACAGATGCTTCAGGTTACAGACGCTTCAGGTTACAGACTCCGCTAACCCAGAAATAGTACCTTGGGTTAAGAACTTTGCTTCAGGATGAGAACAGAAATCGTGTGGTGGCGATGCAACGGCAGTGGGAGACCCCATTAGCTAAAGTGGTGCCTCAGGTTAAGAACAGTTTCAGGTTAAGAACGGACCTCCAGTACAAATTAAGTTCTTAACCCGAGGTACCACTGTAATGGCACTGTGGCAAATAACAGTGTTATAAGAAAAAAGTCTTCATTTTGTCTCACAGTACTTCTCAGCAACACTGAGTTTCTAGTTTTTACTGCCACAGAACATTGAGTACTCTACTCAGCACTGACCCAGGGAAACCCTTTGAGTGAAGTGCACATATTAATTACATATATTGCCTCTTTGGGGACTGCCAGGTGCTTCTTGGGCAATTTTAAAGGCCCAGTGATAAATGTATCCAAATCAGGAGTTAGGCAGGAAAACCCATTTTTAAAATGCATGTTGGTTTCTATACATAACACGGGTAGACAGTGGTGCCCTCCAGATGTTAATTGCAACTCATCAGCCTCAGACTGATGGTCAAGGATGATAGGAGTTGTAGTCCAGCAAGATCTGTGGGGCACCATATTGACATAACATGCATATAACATTGGTGCTTGCTCTTGATTGCCAGCTACATAACTCAGAGTGGAGCAGCAACAATCCTTAAATATCCCATACTCGGAAAGTTCTGAGACAGAGAATGGCCATGAGGATCTGATCCCAGCCAGAGCTGTTTGTTTTAGACACTCCTCAGACTGCCCTTCAAATCAGCTGTCACCTTTCTCATTCTATTGCAGCAATCTATTGGTGCTCCTCTTGCTCTGTTTGCTAATGCATATACAGACCAAGGACTTTTCCATTCACTTTATCACCATCTTCTAATCAGCCTATCGGAAAGTGCAGAACGAAGCTTTCATTCAGCATGCTCTTTCTCTCTCTTCCTTCCCTCCCCAGCTTGTGGGCTACTGCCTTAGGAGAGATCCTTTCCCTCCCCTCCCCTCCCCTCCCCCCTTCCTCCTGCCTCATTGCTTTTCCCAAAGCCTCTGGCCAAATCTCCGCCAAACAACAAAAACCATCTGTTGATATCTGTGGCCAGCGCAACCGCATTCCTCAGGCTTCGGATGTGCTGGAGAGGCTTGGGGTGGGGGTCTGTTTCTGATAAAGCAATTGCAGCTGTTCAGATCAGGCCAAGATTGCTGTCCTGCCATGTGCTGCAAGATGTCCCCAAGGCAGATAAATTAAGAGATGGGAGGCAGGATATTTATCACTGGAAATTAGACCAGGAAGAAATAGCTGTTCTCCACCCACGAGTGCTATTTAGGAACCTGGAGGAACTCTCTCCTGCTAGGATGACCTCATCCATTACAAGGAATCTATCTGCTCCACCCTAATACTCCTACAGTCTTTCTCAACTTCCACAGAGCAGGAAGTGCCTTCATGGCATTTGGCTCCCAAGCAAGGCATCCTTGGCTGCTTGTGGACAGGGAGGGACACAAGGGTAGGTGGGTGGACAAGGAGTGTCCATGCTGTATGTACAAAGCTCAGATCAGGATCAGGCCTGCAGGGACAAAAGTGGGTTAATGCAGAAATCAACATCTAGCAGGGCTGTGGCATTTGCCTCTGGTGTTCCAGACACAGGCCAGATGCTGGCTCTTGAGTTCAACAGACTGGCTGAATCTCTGCTGTAAGCAGAAGGCTGCCCTCATGTCTAACTTGGAGCAGGGGCTGATGATGGAATGTGCACAGCGCCAACCACCACATCATTGTCTTCCAGAGCTGGCCATTCCTAGCAATGCTAACATTACTCTTTAAAGCACCTTTTCCCCCCAAGGCAGGAATGAGAGTTCCTTTCCCCCCTTTGTTCTTGAGATGCTTATTATGCTCCTGTGGAGAGAAATTGTGTTGTTCCAATCACCACTGAAGGAGTGATGACATACCCTCCAACTTTTCTCCAGGGAAAATAGGGATGCTCTAAATAATAATAATAATAATAATAATAATAATAATAATAATAATAATATTATAATACCCAGCCCATCTGACTGGGTTGCCCCAGCCACTCTGGGCAACTTCCAACATATATAAAAAACATAATAAAATATTAAACATTGAAAAAAGCTCCCTATACAAGGCTGCCTTCAGATGTCTTCTAAAGGTTGTATAGTTACTTATCTCCTTGGCTTGGGGGTTGCATAACTCCATGCCCTCCAACATTTCTGTGATGAAAATAGGGACGTCCTACCATACCCTCCAATATTTATCCAATGAAAATAGGAACATCCTAAGGAAAAGCTGGACATTCCAGGATCAAATCAGAAACTGGGACAGCTTCTGTAAATCTGGGACTGTCCCTGGAAAATATGGACACTTGGAGGGACTGTGATGATAACCCCTTCCTCAAGCTGGCTTTTGCGTATGTGTTGGGGAGAGAAAGAGAGAGAGCTGTCTGGATTGCTCAGTTCCTCATTGTAGGGTACAGGCTGCACAACATATCAGGAAAGGCTGAAAATGATTAGACATATTTTAACTCTGATAGATGCCATTTTGGATTAAGCGGGGTATAGGGCAAGGTTCAAAGTCCCAGTCTTGGATGGATTTAAAAATACATTGTTCAAAAAGAGTGTGTTTTTGAAATAATTTGTTGCAATGACTTGAAATACCTCTTCTAAGAATATAGCAATGTTAATCAACACAAGTCAATTCCCCCACCCTCCCTTCTCATTTGGAAAGAAAAGGGATTTGTGTGTTTAATTGATTTATAAGGTTTGGAGAACCTTATAAAGAAATTTATAAGGAGATTTGGAGATTTATAAGGTTTGGAGAACCTGTGGCCCTCCAGATGTTTTTGGATTGCAGTTCCCATCATCCTTGACCACTGGCTCTGCTGGTTGAGGCTGATGGGAGGTGAGAATTCTGTCCCTTATTTATATCAATTAGGTGCTCAGTGTGTAGAATGAATGATTTGACCAAAGGGACTGAGAAACAATCACAGGTGGAATGAAAGAACACTCCATGCTTGCCCTACTTCAATGGTGTTTTTTGTTTCCAAAGTTTAGCCCTCTAAAAGTCTGCTGAAAGTTGGGTGGGAAAGCAATTTTTCCGGTGGGAAGGGGAAATGTGGAGAGAGAAACAATAAGCTAAGGGTTTAACTGTAAAAAAAATACTAAACAAAAGCTACAGATGCTATAAGGTTAATAGGTTTATTCTTTCAAATCCAAATAATTTTTATTGGTTTTCATGTAAAGGTTAATAGGATTATAAACACTTTGGAAAAGTACCGGTAGTTTTCCCAACTTCCTATCCTGGATGTGTTGAACAGGTATATGGCTGCATCTAGGGATGCTTTTAAGGTCAAGGAATCCTTTCCGATTAAATGTGAGTAGGTCAATCCAGAAGTAATCAGGGGCAAATGGAAAGTGGAAGAGAGTTATTTTTAAACGTACAGTCAGATTTTAAAAAGGAACCTGATTGAATGTGAAAATGGAAGTTAGGGTATTTTCTAAAGGATGCAAAGGTTGCAAAAATGCTACCTCCCTTCTAGTGTCCCTGTTCCTATGGAAGAGGCAAGTCACTCATGCCAGTGAGATAGAAATGGAGCTGGAGGCCCCTCTCCCCTTGGTCAAGTTCAGAGGATGGGCATATCAATGAAGAAGCATGCATGCACTGTTTTTAAAACGTGAAGGGGACATCTGACTTGATGACTAAGGGGTGGGAAAGACAGGCTTTTTTGAGTGTTCAGCTTGGTGGAACATAGCTCTGTAGTCAGGCTCACCTCTGAAGGGCGGCTGGGATTCATGCAAACCTAGGAAACCTTTATGTCATCACCTTTCCACATTTCTGTGTCTGACACACTCTTCCCTTTTTTCTTCTGCTTTTGATAGAACAGACTTTAGAATTGTGTGTTCTCTTCCCAGCCCTACAATTTCCTTAAGGAAATCATAGACTGGTGCAGTACTCCCCATGCCTTGCCTTGAGGCAAGATGGCTCAATTTATCTTACCGGTACGGTATCTCCTAGGGCAGTGGTTCGCAACTGGTGGTCTGCGAACCACAGGGGATCTGCATAACCCACTCAGGGGGTCCAGGGCACCATTCACATAACAAAAACTACCACAGAGATATCAACATTTTCCAAAGTAGGAGCTCCATGGCTTGACGTTTGAAAAACAGGGGGTCTGCAGTACTTAGCTAATTGGGAACCCCTGCTCTAGGACAAGACAAAGGAGCAGCCTAACTTTAAAATGGTTATTGCCCTAGTGAAGCACCACTGTGGTAGTAATCCAGTGGCTTTATTTGCATGTCACTAAACCACAGTTAACCTTCATTGTGGTACAAAGTGAAAAGTGCAGCAGGCTGGTACACACTGCTGAAATCACAGGCATTTATTTAGTATGCCTCCCTGCTCTCAGAAACAAGAATCATGGTTTGTCTTTCTGCAAAACAACAAACCACAAGCTACAGTATAAGCACATTTTGTTTTTGACTTACTGCTTATTGTTTACTTGGGGAAAACAAACCACAGATTTAAGGCAAATCACGGCTGAGCAGGGAAGGAGTGAAGTGGCTGCAATTCTTTCCCTGTTCACCTTTAAACTATAGTTTAATTTAACTATAGTGATGTGCAAATGAGGACAATGCATCCATGTCCCCCTGATCACACAAACATTGCCTCTCAAGGTTTCACGTGAGTTGCTTGTGGAGTTGAGCCATCCATAACCAAACCAGACCTTCTGATGCAATACGTCATGTCTGTTCTGTTCTCAGCCAATTCCTGCTCTTGTGCTTCTCATATTTTTCTCTAGTTTTGCGAATGTAGTGACAACTTGGTTCTAACTTGTTTTTTATTTATTTCTGTTGAACCAGCTGTCATCCGGTGAGGAAATGTACCAACTTTTGAGCTACTCTTGGCATTTTCAGATTACTACCTGGGTGCATTCAAAAGATTGCACCTTTGTGGTCTGCATGAATTAACCCAGGGCAACTACCACCCTCCAAGTTGTGTAATGATCACACATTCCTTATACACAAGATTGCATCCTTGATTCTTGTTCATGAATCCAAAATAATTTGCAACCTCTGGTTCTCTGAGTTGATCACAAATGTGAACTGGAATTTCCACTCCCTGCATCAGTATGCCTTGGATGATGGGAAAGAGCCAAACTTTTACTACTCTTTTCTGTGTACAACAGGACTGTGATTATTTCTTCATTTCTAAAAACAATATTGTATTTTTAAAAAATCTTATATACCACCCTTCATTATAAAATTCCAGAGTGGTGTACAGGATACAATTGCACACCAATAAATTAAAATAATAAATGAAACAATCTATACAGTGGTACCTCGGGTTACCGTAAGTACTTAATTTCTTCCGGAGGTCTGTTCTTAACCTGAAGCGTACTTAACCTGAAGCACCACTTTAGCTAATGGGACCTCCTGCTGCCGCTGCACCGCCAGAGCACGATTTCTGTTCTTAGCGGAGTTCTTAACCTGAAGCGTACTTAACCCGAGGTAGAAAACATCTCACTTAAAGCTAGGTACTAAAAATTAGCAAATGCTTGGTTGAATAAACAAACAAACAAACAAACAGGTCTTTAACAAGTGTCAAAACACAACTAAGGATGGTAATTCCAGAAGCTGGGTGCCAAAACAGAAAAGACCCTTCAAAACAGGGGTGCCAACTTGAATAAAATATTGGGGGGGGCAGGTAATCCCCACCCCACATAATTGATCACATGACACGCCACACATACACTATTTGAATGGCAATGCCCATCAACTGGGGGGCAGCCCCCTCAAATATTTTATTGGGGGCAAAGGGACCTCGGCCCCTAGGAGTTGGCTTCTATGCTCCAAAAGATGTATATGAGCAGGTAAAAAAGGAAGCAGGAAGCAGTGTTCAAAATTAGCCAGGCACATTTTGCACCTGTCTATCAACCACTTGCGACCAAGTGATGATGCCTGGGAGCCAGGATGACTCCTCACATCTCCACCATCTGGAGGTGCATGCTTGGGGATTATTGGATCTTGACTGTTTTCACACACTAATACCACATCCTGTAGAATTCTATCAGTTCTATTTTATGTGCACATTAATTGCAATGGATTTCAATAACCAAAATGCTTTTTCTGTGCAGCCTGAATAGGCACAGTCACCACTAAGAAAAAGAGGTAGGAACAGGCCAATTTCTATGTGGACTGTCCCTGGATCAAGTGACTTTTCTTCTTTAAGCTCTCAAAGTTCTTAACCTAGCTCAAGTTTATCATTTGAGCTAGCTGGATGTTTAACTGAGAATCACTCGCAATCAGTCTATCATTCAAAAAATAAGATGTTAGAGCCGTCTTCCCCAAAAATGGCAACTAGACATACCGTTTTGGTGACTGTAACCTTGGTTTAAGGAGCCATTTGGTGCATCGCTTATATATCTGAATTTCTAACACTGGCGGGAAGGCCTGATTAGTAGATCTTAGTAAACAGCCAAGTCCGTATGGAAGAAGGTGGTCCTTTTGATAACCAGATCCCAACTTGTTTGTTGTTATTATTATCAATAATTTGCTAACCACCAACCATCTCAAGGCAATGTACAGTAAGGTAAAGGTAAAGGGACCCCTGACCTTTAGGTCCAGTCGCAGATGTCTCTGGGGTTATGGTGCTCATTTCGCTTTATTGGCTGAGGGAGCCGGCGTACAGCTTCCTGGTCATGGGGCCAGCATGACTAAGCCGCTTCTGGTGAACCAGAGCAGCGCACGGAAACGTCGTTTACCTTCCCGCTGCAGCGGTTCCTATTTATCTACTTGCACTTTGACGTGCTTTTGAACTGCTAGGTTGGCAGGAGCAGGGACTGAGCAACGGGAGCTCACCCCATCACAGGGATTCGAACTGCTGACCTTCTGATCAGCAAGCCCTGGGCTCTGTGGTTTAACCCACAGCGCCACCCGCGTCCCAAGAATGTAGCTACAGTAAAAACAGCTAAAAACAAAAGCAATACAAAGCAAAACAAATTCCATGGCAAATACTCATTTATCCAGCTGGGAAAGCCTGTTGGAACAAATATGTCTTGAATGGTTTCTGGGACATGAAGATAGTGCTGCCTGTCATATCTTGGCAGGAAGGCTATTCTACGGAACAGGAGCAACCACACTAAAGGCCCTGCTCTGAGTTAATCCAGTGTGGGTATCTGAAATCTTTGGAACTTTTGGGAGAAACTTCTTTGTGGGTTGCAAGGTTCTACTGAGATAATGCCATCTCTTAAGCAACCTGGTTCAAGCAACATAGGGACTTATAAGTTAGTAACATCACATTGAACCTGACTTGGCAGCAGACTGCCAGCCAGGGCAGCTCCTTTAGCAAAGGTATAACAACATGCTTGCAGTAGCTCACTCCACTCAGCAGTCTCACAACCAAGTTGTGCTCAAGCTGCAGCTTTTGCACCAGCCCACATAGATTATATTGCAATAATCCAGTCTTTGAGATTACCAAAATCTTTGAGATTGCCACGGGAATTCCAAAGAAGTTGAAGCTAGGAGATAGTGACTGGTCTAAAAGCCCTTGCTGTGTAATTTGTGTCTGAGCATTTATCAAAGTTATCCACTGGGAGGGAAACTTCTGTGCCCTTGGGCAGCTTCCATTCATTTCAAAGGGGCTTGTGCAGGAGAACTTCCCCATTGAACTGTGCCTCATGGGTCAATTTGGCCTGTGTCTTTCTTTCTTTTTCTTGCCCTTATATATTGTTTTCTTTGTTAGTGTTTTGAATCTCACATCTGAATATAGAATATTATTTGTAATCTTGTGAAATTATATTTAATAAAATTACAAAATTAAAAATCCACTGAGGATGGATTATCAGAATAGTGGCTTTATGCAGTATCCATAGAACTGTACCTATACAGTATCATAATTCTGTGGGATCTTAGAAGAAAATGCAGAATGAGGGACTGAGCACAGAATTCAACTTCCAAAAGAATCTTAGCTTTAGCTGAAAGAGGAGGGGAAACTAGTCCTATTGGTTGCAAATATATGATTGAAACTGTGCCAAATGTGAGCCAGTGTGGTGCAGTGGTAGAGGGTCAGACCAGGAGCTGAGCTCACTTCTTTGAGCAGTCACTTCCTCTCAGCCTAACCTACCCCACTGGGTTGTTGTGGGGATTAAATGAGGAAGAGGAGACCCATTTTCACTACCTTGAGTTCCTTTGAGAAAGAGGTGGAAGATAAGTGTAATTTTAATAAATGCTTTCACAATCTCAAAAGAAAGAGGAGCTGCCAAGTATGATCTCTAGTGACTGTGGACGCGGCTTCTTTGCAAATTTCTGCCCCTTCCCGTGATGTATAAACTCATAATTGATTTGCATAATTCTGTTTGCATAATTTGTACAGATTGCAGAACTCAACTTTTCTTGATGCAGAATTTTAGCATTTGCAACACAGAGCACAAGCAACCCTCTGCTTCAGTTCTGGGTTGTGTGTGTGTGTGTGTGTGTGTGTGTGAGAGAGAGAGAGAGAGAGAGAGAGAGAGAGAGAGAGAGAGAGAGAGATGCATTAGCACAAGCCTTCAGCTTGTATGTATTCATGCTTCCCATCAGGATTGCACACGTCATTAACGGCTGGCCTGAGCCATTGCAGCAGCAATAGCACTTCTTGGTTGCTGCATCTGGACTCTATAGTCTCTGAGTTGCTTGAAAACTACTCATGCTCTGACTCTTCCTCTGCCTTCCACTCATGCATCTCAGCCTGCCTGCTGAATCTTGGTCCTCCATTCATCTTAACATATTAACGTAGAGGTTTTCAACCTTTTTGAGTCCCTTGACCAACTACACTCTTCCTGTGGCACCCCTGTGGGCCTCACGAGCCCAGTTATGTCCCCCCTCCTTGCCTGCAGAGCTGGCAGCCACTCAAGCTTTTTCGAACACCTTCCCTTGTGGAGTGTTCCCTCAGCCTCCTCTCCTTGAGAGTCCTCTGGGCAGCCACTGCTGCCGCCCCTGGTCTCTGAGCTCCCCCCACTCCACCCCAAAGAGAGGTACCTCCTCACACTGCCCCACAGAGGCCTGGGAAGAGGATGCCCCCAGCCTTAGTGGCCCAACAAAGATTGGCCAAAGGTGAACATGAGGCTAGCAGTTTACCTTGGGAGACAGCAGTGGGTGCTGCCGGGCCTGTGTGGTGGAAAGGCTCCCCTTCAGCACTGGGCACTCGGCTCCCAGGCAGGCCTTGCACACAGCAAGCACAAGAAAGGCCAGAGCAGTGCCTGCCTGCGTGCCCAGCCTCCCACTTGACTGTCCATTCCCAACAGCAAGGGCTGGGGGGCTGAGCTCCCTCACCCCCTTGCTTGCTTACTCCAAGGCCACCTCAGCTCCTGGCAACCAGCGCCCCTGACCAGCCCCAGAGGCACAATTCACCTGGAGAGCCAGGGCTGCTGCAGTAAAAAGCTGTGCAGGCCTTTGGGAGGCAGAGCCGCAAGAGGGCATCCGAAGAAGGAGGCGAGGAAAGAGGGACAGAGGCCAGTGTTGCCCGCAGCACCCCTGACCATCATTCAAGGCACCCAAAGGTGTCACAGCACACTGGTTGAAAACCACTGTATTAACATATTCCGGCTTAGCATGCTTCTCAGCTCTCTTGTTTTATTTTTTAATATTTTAATACTCAGAGTATTTTAATACTTTGTTGTTTGCATGGTTGCTTTCTCTAGCTTGTAGCTCTTTTCTCTTCTTGGCTTCCCAGTATGTAGTTAATTCCCTCCCTGCTCCCAAACAAGTATTCGCTTCTGCCAGTGACTCAACAGCCCTAAGCTGTAGGTTAGGACATGCCTGGATATGATTTTGGGGCTGGCTGTGCTGGTGCATCTCAGCATCCTGGCTTAGTTCGGGAATCCTGCCAGGTCATGGTGCAGGATTCACTTCGTAAACGTCCTGACACCTGAGAAAAAGCATCATCTGAGGAACCCTCAACCAGCCGAAGGTTGGAAATCCTTTGAAGGGGTTTGGTAGGGGAGTGAATGTGGCTGGGCCAAAAACTGCTGCAGCCACGTGATCAGAAGTTGTCTGCCCCCTGCATTTATAGAATAAGAAAGCAACTCCTGCTGTATTATTTAGTATATATTTATTTCTATAAAATTTATACACAACTTGATTGTAAAAATCCTCAAAGCGGTTTACAAAAAGATAAAACAAGAAAATCAAGGAAAAATCCCATCCATACTTTAAAATATACAGCAGTTAAAATACTAAAACAGTCATTCTCTCCCTTTCCCCACAACCTGGACAAACTGTTGGCCTTCCACTGGACTCCCAACTCGGATCAGTCCCAACCAGCATAGCCAATGGTCAAAGATGATGGGAGTTGTAGTCCAGCAACTTCTGAGGGGGGCCCTTGTTCCCTACCCCTGCTATAAGGAAACCTAGGTGTGAATCAGACTGCATGTTCTGTGGTTGAGGCAAAAATTATTTTCAACTCTTTCAGTCAGAGCAATTGTTGTGAATGCTACCTGTATAAAGCTCATGTCACATTAGTGCTCCCCCCACAATCTTGTGGATGAGAGGTGTCTGTCAGAGAAGCTGCCTGTTCAATACTGCTTTTAAAAGCCTACTCAAGCAGCCACTTTCTGCATCCTCTTTATTTGGTTCTGGCACTGTACAGTTAGAAGTTGTAGAAACCAGCTGAGTGGATTCTTTGAAAATGTTCTGTGTGTTTTTGCATGCATATGCAAGCTATCCCTGTAGCATCTTCAACTAACACATTTATTTACAGGATGGCTTTCATTGGCAAGAGAGGCATCTGAATGTGAAAATATGAGGTTGCCTTATACTGAGTCAAACCATTGGTCCATCTAGTACAGTATTGCCAACAGACTGGCAGCAGCTCTCCAGAGTCTTGCATTCTGAGGAATTTTGTAGTCCTGCTCTCAAATATCATTTTAACTGGAGATGCCAGTTTGAATCAAGGCACCCTCTGAATGCAAAGCTGTGGGTAGTAGCCCTGTGTGCCTGATGCAATTCCTGCAGACTCCATGGTCTCCTTAGATGTGGACATACACTCGTATCCCTTCAAAGCTATCTGGTTATGCTCTATGGCACTGTTGGCTCACAAAGCCTGATCCTATGGCCTTCCTTTCAAGTGCTATGGGAGCATTTTCCCATTTGTATCCTTTGTCCATGGCATTTACTGGCCTCTCCAGCACTGTGATTAGGTTGACCTGCAGAAAGAACAGGACAAAGATCCCCACATGCTTCAAGAGCATTGTTACCCACTGTTGTCTGAAAATGAGGTGCAGTTTTTTTTACCTCTTCTCTGTTGTTGTAAAGGATGAGGCAAAGCCCTGCGACGTGACAAAAGTGCACCAATCCATTCATTCGGCTGTTTTCCTCTCTGTAATATTTGCTGCTGCAAAGAGAAGTTTGCTTCTTCCAAACTTCACTTAAGTCCATAAGAGTGTAGCAGTTAATCTCAAAATTGCTGGTACCCCTGTTTCAGTTACCTGCAAGGGTTCCCAATAATTGCTTCTCTCCATGCAGCCACATATGAGACACTAGTTTGGGGTCTACTGTTACTCTACTTACCGGTATCCATTAGAAGAAAATAATACTCTCTGTATGTTAATATTGATTTTGATGTAGTGATGGGCATCCCAGCATCAAAGCCTTCTCAGAAGTCTCACTGGCGCTTTAGGATGCTTTATGAGATGTTAGCATGTCTATTTCTGATGTAGGTATATCTGCATTCTCAGGTTGTTTGATCAGTCACTGGTTCAGGAACCTTTAGCGCTGCTCCACAATTATCTTCCCTTCCTCCTGTAGTCTGTTTGGGGTCATATACCACTCAGTCACTTTTGCAGGTTTACAAATTCTATTCCTATTGATGACAGACTGTTCTTTCTGAGCCAAAGTAAATAAGACATCCAGAATCTCCTACTACAGAAGTTTTCAACCTTTTTGAGTCCATGACTCCCTTGACCAACTACATTCTTTCTGCGGCACCCCTGTGGGGCTCAGGAGCCCACTTACCGATAGGTCCCCCCTTGCCTGCAGAGCTGGTAGCCCCTCACCCTTTTTCGAACACCCTCCCTTGTGGAGGGTTCCCTCAGCCTCCTCTCCTCTCCCCTCTTCTTGGGAGTTCTCCGGGCAGCCACCAAGGAAAAAATATTGCTCTTTCATGCATGCGAATCTGTAACTGTCTTAAGCAGTATTTTCGCTGTCGTCATGTTTCAAATAAATGTTGCTAAATGAATGGTAACCTCTAGAAACCCTTTTCATATCAATCAGCCTTCTTGTTTTGTCTAGGTATTTGAGCTATGGTTTCTATTCTAGATGCATCAAGTTTTAAGGCTTCACAGCTGATGTGTTTTATTTTTGAAATGGCAAATTTGCATTTTCCTTTATTCAGTTTCAGATTCCTCTGGGCAGTTGTCTGGAATTATGTTCTTGTATGGTATTTCCCCACATGAGAACATAATCTATAGTGGTACACTTCTGTTATTTCAGACTCTAGACTTACTCATCTTACAGAAGTTCCCCCTTTTTCAATGGTCATGTGTGTTATTTCGCTTACTTCCAATTGCAGTAAACCAGCCTTGCTGAGTTGGTGAGTCCTCCTGCTGAAAGGAACCCGTTACCTCTGTCCCAAAGTCCTGGGCTGGTGGCAAAAGAGAGCAAATCAAAGGATGTGTAGGACACATTCTAACTATGCAAAATTCAGAGGTTTCTATCCCCATGCCCCACATCTCTGCATCCTTCATCCAGGCAAACAAAGAAGCATTATCACTAGGACCCATTCCAGCCCAGCAAAAACATTTGAGGGCAAGGAGGCAAGCAGTGTGTCCAGGAGAAGAGTCCCAAGGGATGGATAGAGAGGCCTGGAAGGATTTATTTGGCCCTTAGGTCTGAGGTTTCTCATCCCTGTTATGAAAGTATGAGTCCAACACGCCACATTGTCTCTAATAAGGTGGCTGAAAATGTTGTCTTAAGAACTGATTTATTCATATTTTGCGAGTCCAAACATATTCCTATTTTGACTCTGCCAGGCCTGTCCACATCAGATGAATCAGGCTTTTCTGTAAATCCTTCTGCTTTGAGTATAACCTTCAGCTTCTCTGAACAATTCAGCCCTTCCTTTTAACTTCTTCTTAATGCCACTGGAACCTTACGACTTGCATGAATTACAAGTAGTACCTGTGCATCCCTGTGGAGGGATGGGGAGACAGTGTCCTTCCTGATGCTGCTGGACTACAACTCCCATCATATCTGACCATTGGCCACACTGGCTGGTAGTGATGGGAGTTGGAGTCCAACAACATTTGGAGGGCCACAGCTTACACTCTAGTAATAAGGCATTGCATGAAATTTGAAACACATCCTTATAGCTTTTGTCAGCATCCTATTTAGATTTGTTTCTATTCAGTTCAGTCTTTTGTACCAAATTAGTCAAAGATCTCAGACTCAACACATATTGCCCACAAAAATCTACCACTGGAACTCTTAACTGAGCTGCTTTGTCTTTATACCTGCAGTTCAGATTACGTTTATCAAGCACTTGCAATCTTTCTCCAGACTGCTTGGCATTTTAATGCTGAGGTGGATCAGCTTGCAATGCTTTCTTTCTTTCTCTTTCTTTCTTTCTTTGCGTGACATTACCCACTTCGGTATCCTGTAGCTTATTGAGAAATACTCCTGTCTGATGCACTTTCCCTCAAACCAACCTCCATCCAGTTTAAAAACAGAAGCCACTGTTAAACTGAGATGGCTACATTTCAGGCAGCTGTGGAACAGGTGCAGGTGGCAGCCCTGGTGAATCGGAGATCAGCACAGGAAAATAAATTGGTTAATGGGCATTGGGTGAAGACATCTCTACTCTTACTCTGCTCTGAACAGCAATGTAAGAATATGACTAGGAATGCTGGAGGGGGGGGACTTCGCTGCATTTCAAGCCATTGATTATTATGCATGTGAATGTGTATAGACCCAGAGTCAGGAAACATGGAGATCATGGGAACTGTAGTTTAAGGGTGCTGGGAATTGGAGCTCTGTGAATTGGAACTTGCCGTCCCCGATAATCATTTTTGTTGTGTGTGGAGAAAATAGATGGTATGTACCAAGCCTTAATCTTAACAGCTGTAATATCATGGTCGATATTAGCATTGTAGGTGAGGATTTTCTTAACTTCCGCATAAAGATGCTGAAATGCATACACTAGACAGCATCTTTAGTTCCTTGGTGCTTTAAAGAAACAACTGGTTTCCTTCAAAAGAGCAAGGAAGTTCTGAACCTGAAGCTGACTAGGTTAACCTGCCCACAGGCTTTTGGGGGCCAGTTGCAATTACCGGTAGTAGGAAAATGGCTTCATTTGAACCTTGGCTGCATCTCTCAGAATCGATTCTCTCTTGTTTTTTTAAAGGACGCTGAAGAGTAAAAGACCCATGTAACAATTGCAGAGCCCAAACAATCAAGGCAAGGAACCTGTCTTGCAACTTTTCAGAGTGGTTCGGTTTTTGAATGGGGAAAAAGTTGGCTCTGTTATGCCCCCCCCCAAGCTCCCTAGCCCCCAATCCACAAAACAGTTTTGCAACTGTTTTTTTTAAAAAATATAAAAAAATTCCTTCCAGTAGCACCTTAGAGACCAACTAAGTTTGTTCTTGGTATGAGCTTCCGTGTGCATGCACACTTCTTCAGATATTTAAAAAATATGTTAAAGGGCCATGTATGTGTGGTATGTATATCTATAATATAAATATAATAATTTGCTAAAGCTTTGGGGAGATGGATCCATCCTGTTAGTTTGCTTTGAAAGATGCCACAGAAATAGAAGTGCCCCAATCCAGCAGCTGCTGTGCACAGAGGAAGCTTTGTACCTGCACAGCAAACTAAGTGGCCCTTTCTGCTTGTGTGACTCTGTCTGCCAGGCAGCCTTGTGGAGCTTTGCTTTGCTACTAATGTAGTCTTTGGCCTTGAGGCCTTTGGCTTCTTGGGTCCCCAGAGTTTGGGTGGGGAGCGTTGAGTTGCCCTCTAGTACAGCGCTGTGAAAGTAGCAGCTTGCTACGGCAGAGATGCAAAGGGCTTGGAGAAGGACACTGGAAATATTTGGAGAATTAGTTCAGATGCCATCTTTAGCATCTTAGCATTCTTCCCTGGAGAGGAGGTGCTTGTGCTGGGATTCTTTTCCTTTTGTGTTATGGAAACTGCTGGTGCCCCTCTCCAAACCTTTTCAAGCCAATGTTTGTAGGAAAGTGACTGGAAAGCAGCCAGAGACAACACACCTTTTGCCACATGCAAGTGAGTGGGTGCAAATCATGTATTTTCCTGGGTTGTCGTCGTAATGTTTGTGTTGCAACTGTAAGGCTAGAGACAAGCAGTTAAAGACTGTTAAGAAGGCAAATGTTTTGAAGGGCCCTTGTGCCCCACACTCCCCTTCCATAGTGAACCTACATCCTCACTGTAGGAAAGCCTTTGCCAGCCTGCTGCCCTCCAGATGTTGTTAAGAGACTACAGTTCCCATGAGTCCCAGCCAACTCCATGAGAGTTGTAGCCCAACAGCAGTTGGAGGGCACCTGCTGCAGGAGGTTCAGGGGGGCCCTGCTGGGGTGTGATTCCTTGGAAGATGCCTGGCATTGCTCACCCTCCATGCCAGCTCTAGGTAAATAAGTTTGGTAAATTTTTGTATTTCAAAAACCTGCAAAATGTGTTTGTCAGAGGCGGTGGTGAGGTAAAAACAGGGTGTCTCCCAACTGTCTGCCTCCAGCCAAAGCGCTGGTGTTTTTTCTCAGAACGTCTTCCTATTCACTCTTCTGTTTCCTCATAACTTCTCTCTTGCAGCTCCATGTTTTAGGAATGCCCTCCCCTTTGACATTCACCTTCCTCCTCCTTGTTTTCCAAAATCAAGATTCATCTTTCCTCCTGAGTTTTTCCACACTGGCTCCACAAATTTGGCATTTTGAAAGCATTCTGTCCTGCCCTTCCTTGTTTTCTGCTTTGCTTTTTTCAAATATGAGCCTGCCCGACAGGCATCATGTATTTCTTCTGTAGGTTGCTTAATTTTTAAATACTTATTAAATGTTTGTCATCCCATCTACCCAAGTGGAGACTTTGGTACATGAAAAGCCTATTGCATTACAACATGGGTCAGCAAACTAAGGCCCGTGGGCCGGATCAGGCCCAATTGCCTTCTAGATCCGGCCTGCGGATGGTCAGCATAGTACATGTGTGTGATGGTTTCTGTGACTCAGCCAGGCTTGGGGGTCAAAAGTGAGGCGGGCGACTGCTCTAGACAAGCCCCTTCCCCATCCATTGCGTGCGTGCAGCAATCTTTTCTTCCGGGGTGGGGGGTGGGGAAGAGGGAAAAGGAGCCACAGTTCAGATTTCCACAATGGAGCTGCCGGTGACCGGCCTCAGGAAGGGCAGTTGCGGCAGCAGGGGCTCGGAGGCGGCGTCTGTGAGGGAAGCGGGGAGCGCCTGGGCGGCTGCACTCCAGAGGAGTTCTGCGCTCTGCTGGAGAGGCTGCTCGTTAGCTACATGGTGCAAGCCGTGGAAAGGTAAATAGCCGCAGCCTCGTCTTCCCTCACGCGGGGAAAAGAACGTTTTTGCTTGAGCAGTGCCGCCTGACTTAGTGTGGCCAACGGCTTTTCCATTCACCCATGCATCTCACACACGCTCTCCAGGACTGACAGGAATAGCACGTTTACCTCAGCCCCCCACCCTGCCTTACGAGAGAAATAATAACTGCCAACACGTAAAACACAAAGGAAGCAGCGTGGGTGTATGAGGAAACACCCCCCCCCCCAAAAAAAAACACATTTGGGCAACGTTGGGGTTGGTCCCAATAAGAGTTTTTGCCAAAAATGTGGGTCATAATCATGGCAACATATAGTCCGGCCCCCGACAAGGTCTGAGGGACAGTGGACCAGCCCACAGCTGAAAAAGTTTGCTGACCCCTTCTTTACAAGAAGGATGTAGCGAAGCAGCTAACGGCAATGCTACATGTTAGAATTGCTTTGGGAAACATGAGTGTTGCACCAGTGCGCATGTGTGTCTCAATGCAGCAAATGCATGAAGTGGGAAATGGCCCAGTCAGGTTCCCCACATTTACATCCCCTTTTTTATCTACACCGTTAGCCATTGTGAGGCTGGGATACTGGATTAGAAGGCCCTTTGGCACTTTCCAGCTGGTCTCTTCTCGTGTTCACTTCCCTCAGCACCCATGACGTGTTGTCCTGCGCAAGGAGTGTGGGCTGTAAGGAAGGAGGTCTCTCTTCCATGTCCTACCCCTGTGCTCGCGGGCTTCTATTCACTCCAGAGGGTCTGCTGTGCAAGAGAGTTCTCCCACCAATTATGCCCTGTGGATCAGATATGTCTGTCTGGGACAGGCCCATAATTGGATGGTAGAGCAAATTTTGCATACATATAATTTCAGGTTCACTCTCCAGTAGAAAGGATTGGGAAAGACCCATGTTGGACTTTGGAGAGCTGCCCAGATGGAGGTGATTATATATTAGACTGGGTAGACCAGTGGCCTGACTGTCAATAAGCAGCTTCATATGTGTCCCACCCGGATGCTCCTGCTGGCACCAAAAGCCTGCCTCCTGCCCCTTATATCAGTGTTAACCACAAGCTTCCCCCTTTTACCATCCTATCCCTACCCAGTTTGTGGATATATCTCTTCCTGCTTTGCTTTCTATTTCTGTTTTTAATCTCCTTTAGTGAGGAGGAATTGATCCCATTTATCTACCCCAATGCCCTTGGGATGTATAGTGGGTGGGTGTGTCTGTGCTGTCTAGTCTTGAGATGAATGAGCTTTTGGGAGGGACAAGCAGGAAACAAGGCCTCCTTCTGTGTGTGTAATGAGCTCCCTTGGCCAGCAGAAAGCTTGTGTCATGGGAGGATCCAAACAAGCTGCCTTATTGTCGCCAGAACAGCTATCAGTGACAGAGCTGGAGGAGCAAAGGCACAGGCAGTTTCATTCTTCCAGCAAAGCTAAATCAGAGAAAAGCAGACCCTAAGGCTCTGCAGATGGGCCATGGGGAAAAGAGTCGGGGCAGTATTTGTATGGGATGGAGACTTGTAAGTCACCACTGGGGATTTGCTGGCCTGAGGTATGCCATTCCTGTAGCTTTCAGTTCTAGCAGCTTGTCATCTCTCAAGGGTGATCTGGATCAGGCATGGGAATTGTTAATTCTTTCAGGGAGCGAAAAGGATGGTCTGTTAGAGGAGCTTAATGGCTTATACTGTTAGTACCGGTATTCATGCCATGTCAACCTTCCAGCTGTCAGAGAAGTGTAACTGGTTCTCCATTGCTCAGCCTTCGTTTTTAATTAGTTTTTTGGGACTTGGATCAAAGAAGCAGCACTTAGAACAGTGTGATCTGCATGGCAGCCAAGGAGGAGACAGGAGCAAGGAGCCTTGTCCATACTGCAACTGCTGCTGCAGCAGCAAAAGGAAACATAGAGGAAAGAGAATATGCTGGTTCTAAAGCAGTGGTAACTCCTGACTAAGCAAAAAGTAAGCAGAGCAAGAGTGGCAGCAGAGGCAGGTCAGGGGAAGGAGGGGGCACACAGTGTGATCTGCCCTCAGCCCCCCCCCCCCCAGCCCAGCTTGGTCCTGCTTGCTTTTTCACAGTTTTGGGTTTTATTTTTTTAAGTGAAATACAGGGCAGAGGACTGGTGACTGCTGGATCCTGAAGCTCTAAGGACTCAGCTAGACTGGCAAAGAAAAAACGATTTATATGTGTTGTATGTGCGATATAACATTGTGCCACCAGATGGCGACATGGAGTCCTGTTTTTCTCTACCAGTTTTCCCTGTTTAAATTTACAACATTTTAAACTGAAACGCTTCTTTGATGTGTCTAGATCCAGCTTCTGTCAGAGTGTTCCTAGTGCTTCTTTAGAATTGGATTCACTTGAATGGTCTGAGACAGGGAATGTTTCCAGTTCTAAAAAATATAGCCCTAAAAAGCAGATTTGAGCCTGTTCTATCCCAAGGCTCCCTGCGATTACCAGCTTGCCCACCCCTAATTCTCCTGGCAGGAAAAGTTGTTCACTTTTCTAACATACTGCTTTTGCACACTGTCCTTTAAAAAAAACCCTGAAAAACTGGATTCTGCATCCTATATAAATTATGCGATCTGCAAAAATTTACATGATCCCGGCTTTGCTATACATTGGGAATAGCAAGCAGCTTTGCAACAATCATCCCTCTGGCTTCTGAGTTTTCACTGCCCACACAATTTGAGCATATCTTCATAGTAATAAGGGCTACAAACCACAACCACCTCCTCCTTTTTCTTTTCTTTTTTAATAAAAGCTGTGATTCTTGAGAAGCTGGATTCCACGCCCAGATCTGCACTTCATACTTTTTCTATACTTCCATGAAAAATCCTTGTGAGTTAAGACAGTATTATTATCATACCTATTGTTAGTGGCTAACATTCTCTTTCTCTTTGTGTATGATGTACACAACTTGAAGTTAGTTTTATGTACAACTTTGTGTGGTGTTATATATGAACTTGCTTTATGGTTATGTTGAACCAGTTGCTGCTCTGTGTGAAGGTCATATGGGGCACATACAAGCCAGATAGAACTGGGGTCTAATGAGTGGGTGGGCCAAAATACCCACCCTAGCAGATACCTAGCAGATACCTGGAGGAGGAACCGGCAAGCCACTCCAGTATCCCTGCCAAGAAAACTCCATGGACAAAGACAACAGGCATATAAAAGTTATGACGCTGGAAGATGAGCCCCTCAGGTCGGAAGGCGTCCAACATGCTACTGAGGAAGAGCAGAGGACAAGTACAAGTAGATTCAGAGCTGATGAAGTGGCTGGGCCAAAGCCGAAAGGTCGCTCAGTTGAGGATATGCCTGGAAGCAAAAGGAAAGTCCAATGCTGTAAAGAAAAATATTGCATAGGAACCTGGAATGTAAGAATCATGAACCATTGGTAAGCTGGATGTGGTCAAAAATGAGATGGCAAGAATAAACATTGACATCCTGGGCATCTGTGAACTAAAATGCACGAGAATGGGCGAATTCAGTTCGGATGACTATCACATCTACTAGGAATCCCGTAAAAGAAATGGAGTAGCCCTCGTAGTCAACAAAAGAGTGGCAAAAGCTGTACTGGGATGAAATCTCAAAATTGATAGAATGATCTCGATACGAATCCAAGGCAGACCTTTTAACATCACAGTAATCCAAGTTTATGCACCAACTACTGGTGCTGAAGAAACTGAAATTGACCAATTCTATGAAGACTTACAATACCTTATAGAAATGTCACCAAAGAAGGATGTTCTCATTATGGGGGATTGGAATGCTAAAGTAGGGAGTCAAGAGATAAAAGGAACAACTGGCAAGTTTGGCCTTGGAGTTCAAAACGAAGCAGGGCAAAGGCTAATAGAGTTCTGTCAAGAGAACAAGCTGGTCATCACAAACACTCTTTTCCAACAACACAAGAGACGACTATACACATGGACATCACCAGATGGGCAGCATCGAAATCAGATTGATTTTATTCTCTGCAGCCAAAGATGGAGAAGCTCTATACAGTCAGCAAAAACAAGACCTGGAGCTGACTGTGGCTCAGATCATCAGCTTCTTATAGCAAAATTCCAGCTTAAACTGAAGAAAGTAGGAAAAACCACTAGGCCAGTAAGATACAATCTAAATCAAATTCCTTATGAATACACAGTGGAAGTGAAGAACAGGTTTAAGGATTTAGATTTGGTGGATAGAGTGCCTGAAGAACTATGGATGGAGGCTCGTAACATTATACAGGAGGCAGCAACGAAAACCATCCCAATGAAAAAGAAATGCAAGAAAGCAAAGTGGCTGTCCAATGAGGCCTTACAAATAGCGGGGGAGAGAAGGCAAGCAAAATGCGAGGGAAATACTGAAAGATACAGGAAATTGAATGCAGATTTCCAAAAAATAGCAAGGAGAGACATGAGGGCCTTCTTACATGACCAATGCAAAGAAATAGAGGAAAACAACAGAATGGGAAAAACCAGAGATCTGTTCCCGGAGGGGGATCTTACTAACCTAATTCCCATTAATAGAGGTGTCCGCCAGGGATGTATACTTGCCCCACTTCTGTTTAATCTGTTTATATCTGACATGAGGACACCCCTAATAGATGCTCAGAATAGGATTCATGCTCCCCGTCTTGCACAATTCCGTTGCCCCCTACTATTATATGCTGATGATGCAGTGATCCTATCCTTTTCCAGAGTGGGTCTTAGGAGGGCCTTAAAAATATTTGGGTCATACTGCAATTCAAACCTTCTCACAATAAATTACGTAAAATCAAAAATACTAATCTTCTCCAAGAGCCGGAAACTTTATAACTGGAGAATTGATGGGAGGTCTATCGAGCAAGTTTATAGATTCCACTACTTGGGAGTTCAGCTCCAATACAATCTTGGCTGGAAGGCTCATTTAGCCTATGTTACAAACAGAGCTAAAGCCATCTCATTTTCGATCCTGCGGTACTTTTTCTCCGAGGGGGCCCTTCATATTCCATCAGCACTGAAAGTGTTTAAGGCCAAGGTGGTTCCGACAATTGCTTACGCGATTTCAGTTTGGGGGACTTTTGTTAAATTACCCGAATTAGAAGTAATACAAAATCTATTTCTAGGGAGATTACTGAAATTACCCAACTGTGTAAGCAATGCAGCGATAAGAATGGAACTTAATATTACATCCCTTGAAAATGCCCTTTGGAAACATATACTTTGCCACTGGGTATCACTTTGGCATAATCTCTCAAATCTGTATTTGATACAGTGTATGTGGAGGGATGATTTCCAAAGCCCATGGGTTAAGACATTGCAACTGAGAATTATGGCTATGGGACTCTCCCCATCTAATTTACTGGAGCAGGATCTAGCTTCAGCCAAAAGAACAGTAATCTATAAACTAGAAGAGATAGATTTGCTGCAGAAGATGGCACTGGGTAATGGCACTTGCTCTCCCTTAAACCTTGGCTTATTACCCTTGCAAAAACTCCCTCATTACTTGGATTCTCTTTCGGTATCAGCCCACAGGTACGCCTTTATAAAGGCAAGATTCAATGCCTTCCCCTCCAATGTAATGGAAAATAGACTCTCTAATGGACAGATATCTCTTTTATGTGATTGCAACTGTGGATCACCTGAATCGCTGCATCACATACTCCTTAGCTGTCCTTACTATTCCTCACTCAGGAGCAAGTTTCTTGCCCCATACTTAGTGGGAGGAGCTGACGATGCCAATGATACCAAACTAAGATTTCTATTGAACGATGAAGATCCATCCAGATCACGCACTGTTGCCAAATACCTGAACAGAGTCTTAGCTTTAAAGAAAGAAAGAAAAAGGGATTTGGTATGGCCAGGAGAACCCCGCTAATCCAGGAGCCACAATGCGAAAATAGGAAGACGGACAGTCTGTGTTTTTATCTAGTAACGGGCAGAAGGTTTCAGCCTCTGTCGAAGGTTATAAATATTATACGTTGTGTAGGAATTGTGTTTTTATGTGTTGGGCCAATGGCCGTAAATAGAACTTACTTACTTACTTCAAGAAAATTGGAGATATAAAAGGAACATTTAGTACAAAGATTACCACAATTAAGGACAAAAGTGGAAAGGACGTAACAGAAGCAGAAGACATCAAGAAGAGGTGGCAAGAATACACAGAAGAATTATACCAGAAAGATATGGAGGTCTCATACACCCCAGGTAGTGTGGTTGCTGACCTTGAGCCAGACAGCCTGTTGAGTGAAGTCAAATGGGCCTTAGAAAGCATTGCTAATAACAAGGCCAGTGGAAGTGATGATATTCCAGCTGAACTGTTTACAATTTTAAAAGATGATGCTGTTAAGGTGCTACACTCAATATGCCAGCAAGTTTGGAAAACTCAGCAGTGGCCAGAGGATTGGAGAAGATCAATCCCAAAGAAGGGCAGTGCCAAAGAATGCTCCAACTACCGCACAATTGTGCTCATTTCACACGCTAGCAAGGTTATGCTTAAAATTCTACAAGGCAGGCTTAAGCAGTATGTGGACCGAGAACTCCCAGAAGTGCAAGCTGGATTTTGAAGAGGCAGAGGGACCAGAGACCAAATTGCAAACATGCGCTGGATTATGGTGAAAGCTAGAGAGTTCCAGAAAAACATTTACTTCTGCTTCATTGACTACGCACAAGCTTTTGACTGTGTCGACCACAGCAAACTATGGCAAGTTCTTAAAGAAATGGGAGTACCTGATCACCTTATCTGTCTCCTGAGAAATCTCTATGTGGGACAAGAAGCTACAGTTAGAACTGGATATGGAATAACTGATTGGTTCAAAATTGGGAAAGAAGTACGACAAGGCTGTATATTGTCTCCCTGCTTATTTAACTTATATGCAGAATTCATCATGCGAAAGGCTGGACTGGATGAATCCCAAGCCGGAATTAAGATTGCCGGAAGAAATATCAACAACCTCAGATATGCTGATGACACAACCTTGATGGCAGAAAGTGAGAAGCGGACACAGAGCAATGGATTCAAACTACAAGAAAGAAGATTCCACCTAAACATTAGGAAGAACTTCCTGACAGTAAGAGCTGTTCGACAGTGGAATTTGCTGCCAAGGAGTGTGGTGGAGTCTCCTTCTTTGGAGGTCTTTAAGCAGAAGCTTGACAGCCACCTGTCAAGAATGCTTTGATGGTGTTCCTGCTTGGCAGGGGGTTGGACTGGATGGCCCTTGTGGTCTCTTCCAACTCTATGATTCTATGATTATTTTAGGAAGCAAGCAAGCAAGAGGATTCATATAATACTTACTCCATCTTTAAGGCAAGAAAATGGGGTGGGTATGCTCATCTTAAAGCAGTACCATTCAGCGTTCGAAACTGAGATATGAAAGCTAGGCGCTAAATGGCACCTTAAACCAAGGTTATGGGTGCAACAATGGAATGTCTAGGCACTTTTTAGAACAAGAATACAAAGCTGAAAATGAATGAACTGCAGCTAAAATATTATATTCATTTTCACATGGTCTAGTAGTCCTTCCCCTGCCCACCCCCCTGATATTCTTAAGAGGGTCTCTTCTCCTGTCTTCAGAGAGTAGCTGGAAGTGGGGAGGCAGAAAAGGTCCTCCTTTCCTTCCACTCTGCATTTTTAATCTGAAATCTTAGGCACAGTACTGCGCCCAGAGCTCAGAAACTGCTCACGCTAATGAAATTTCTTGTCTCAAAATGCGCCTAGAAAAATGGGAGTCTCAAACATTCTATATATGTTTCTATATATGGCAGCATTCCATAGCTAACTCAAAGCCTCAGCCAATAGTTCCTTTTTAAATTTCCTAAGAATTTTGAAGAAACTTGATTTTCAGGTTTTTATGTGTGTCCATGAGGACTAGGATTTCTGCTGAAAGGCATTGTGCCTTCCACTCATTTCAGTGACTTTTTATTTTTTTACTAGTATATTAAGCCTGTTGGAAAA
The DNA here is from genome assembly GCA_034641385.1 of Darevskia mixta. Classification (NCBI taxonomy): domain Eukaryota; kingdom Metazoa; phylum Chordata; class Lepidosauria; order Squamata; family Lacertidae; genus Darevskia; species Darevskia mixta. The sequence goes on along the minus strand of JAWWNH010000067.1, from coordinate 1,395,089 downwards.
AACAGGCGCTAGCCGGAGGCGGATATATACTGTATATATGCCAGACTTCTTCTCTTTCCCCCTCCACACACCTCGCATCATCCCGTGCAAAAAACGCTGCATCTCCCTCCCCAAACACATTAAGCCTTTCCCCTCCCCACCCTCCTCTCCTCCCCATTAACCCTTTCCCCTCCCCACCCTCCTCTCCTCCCCATTAACCCTTTCCCCTCCCCACCCTCCTCTCCTTCCCATTAACCCTTTCCCCTCCCCAGCCTTCTCTCCCTCCCATTAACCCCTTTACCTCCCCACCCTCCTGGCCCCTCTCGAGGCGGCGACTCCGAGCCCTGCGGTGGTGGCGGGAGGAGGTGGAGCCCCCCGCCCTCCTCCCCCGTTTATTGCCGGGCCTCCTCGGAAGCGCGCGCGGGGGTGGGGGTGGGGGTCTTGGTTGTGGTTTTTGTGTGTGTGTGTGTGTGTAAGTGTGCAAGTGACGGAGACGCGGTGCGCTCTTTCTCTTTCTCTCTCTCTCTCTCCTCTCTCTCTCTCTCTCTCTCTCTCTCTCTCTCTCCCCCCATTAACCCTTCCCCTCCCCAGCCTCCAAGCCCAGCTCTCGTCCTCCTCCTCGTAAGCAGTTTCCCTCGGCCCGGCTGCGAAGGTAGGGAGAGGGGGGAAGCGCGTGGGGGGGGGCTTGGTTGTGGTTTGTGTGTGTGTGAAGTGTGCAAGTGTGATGAGAGGGCGCGCAGGGCGCCCGATGTGAGGCAAATTGCCGTTAAAGCCTCACAGGGCGGCCAGCGAGGAAGGCGACGGCGGCGGGAGAACGACGGCAGGAAAAGCCCCAGGGCGCGCAGGGCGCCCGATGTTAAGGCTCACAGGGGCGAACGGCGCGGGGAGGTGAGGTGTGCGGGTGGGGAGGTAAGGGCAAACGGCAAAGGCGAACGGCAAGCGGTAGAAGAAAGGCAGCGCTCCAACGCAGCGCTCCAACAACGGAAGGGCGGCAGGAGGAGGCTGGGGGCAGCGGCGCTCCTATTGGTCTGCGTCCGAAGCCGGAGCCATCGGCGGAGGCAGCGGAAAGATCCGCTGAAGATGGCCGACAGGAGAAGGCTGCGGGCAGCGGCGCTTCGCGCCACTGCCCCCGCTCCTATTGGTCTGCGTCCTCCAACCCCTGTGTCACTGGAACGCACGCGCACTGGCGATTTCCTCTGACTGACGGAAAGTGGTACGGACGGACACAGGCTCTTTATTATATAGGAGTAGTAAATTAAGCCTGTTAAGAAAAACAGGCGCTAGAAAGCTCTCTCTCTCTCTCTCTCTCTCTCTCTCTCTCTCTCTCTCTCTCTTTCTCTCTCTCTCTCTCACCCACACCCACACCCACACCCACACCCCTCCCCCCCCCGCACTTCCCAGACCTGCACAAACAGTTCGCCTGTCTCCCTCCCTCCCCCTCCCCCCCCACACCCATCCCCCCACCCATCTCCCCCACCTCCCACACAGTTGGCCTCTCCCTCCCTCCCCCCCACAGGCATTTCCCCCCCCACACCACCTCAAAATTGAAATGATAAAAGCAGGCAACCCTTGAAAGTTCCAGAGAGCACAAAACACCACTTGATTTTTTGTGTGTGCTTCATGGGGAGAGAAGTTTCCGGTCCTTACAGTGCGCCACAAAGACATATTTGGGGGGGGAGGTTAGTGCCGATATAGCTCCTTAAGGGCCAAGGGCGCAAGGAAGCCCAGGGACGGGCCCTTTAATTGTTTTCACTTTTGTGGGGCGGAAGTGGGAGGGGTGGGCCGCTGTTGAGGCGAAAGAGAAAGTGGAGCCGCAGCAGCTGAAGGGGGCGAGGCTGCGGCGACCGCGACCTGGGTCCCTTTCCCGGGTGGATGGAGGCGCGCCGCTGGATGGCCTCCCCAGGAAAGGCGCGCTGGCGGAGCCATGGGCGGCGAGGGCTGGCGAGTGTAGACCTGCACCCCCAAGCCACCCACCCCCTGCACCCCTGGACCACCCCCAAGTCTTGCAGCCAAGCCACTCACCCCTTGCACTGCTAGACCACCCCCAGCGCCATCTTTCTCCCCCCTCCTCCCCTCCCTTGGACAGAGCGAGAGAGGGAAGCCGGAGGAGGAGGAGGAGGCGGAGGGAGAGTGAGTGCGCGGCAGTGGTAGCCACCTCCCCCCCCCCCACCTCCACACACACACACACACACCTCTCTCTCTCTCACTGCTTCAGCCGCTTCTCCGCTTTCCCGGGCTGGTTTGTTAAGGCTGCCAGCGTTTTCAGCTGCGATCTCTTTTTGTGTGTGTGTGCTGTTTTAGGCAGCTCCCAGCACTTCACTTGAAGCGCACGGCTTCGCTTTGTGATCAGGCAGGAAAAGGGTTGGTGCCGCTGCTGCTGCGAGCAGGTCGCGCGCACGATCCTTTCCCCACCGACCTCGACGGGGCTTACTTCCGAGTAAGGCACCACCAAGATATGCCCCATTTTGAGGCTACCCATCCTACTTGGGGGGGGGGCGAGGGTCTTGCTTCTGGGCAGCAGCCGTGCACCGTTTTGCGCTGCCAGCAGGCTTGCACATCCCGCGCGCCCTCTTGGCTCGAGAACACCAGCCCGGCTGAACTCGATACCCGGCCTTACTCCTGAGTAGACATTTCCTTTGGCTGCCGGAAGCTTCTGCACCCGTCTGGCTGGCGGCAGACCTTGCTCTCTGTGGCCGGCCTGGTTCCCCTTCTCGGGCCGTTGCTTCTGCAAGGGAGCACCCCCCTCCTCCTCCGCGCGCATCGCGCCCGCCTGCCTCTGCGTTCCACGTTGGGAGAGACCCGAGGGAGGGGAGGGAGGGAGAAGCAGGCGGCCGGCCGGGGCGGGCATGTAGCTGGACAGAGAAGCCTCGGCAGCTGGGGAGCCAAGTTGGCTCAAAGTCCGGCCAGGAGAACAGCAAGGAGGCTCGCGACTGGGCTCCTGGGCTCTGCTGCCTCCGCTGCTTCCCTTCGGCTTCAGCGAGAGGCGCCTTCTCTCCAGGCCCGGCTGCAGCGGCCCCTCTGCAGGTGGGCGCCAGCAGGAGGCTCCGCCGCGGAACCGTCGTTGCCGAGCAGCGCTCCAACAACAGAAGGGCGGCAGGAGGAGGCTGGGGGCAGCGGCGCGTTGCGCCGCTGCCCCCGCTCTTTGCTTTCCTCCGAGCGGGAGAGGGCAGCTGCAGCTCCATGCGAGGCGGCGGCAGTGACCGAAATGACGGTGCGCATGCGCCGCCGCTGCCTCTCGGACACGCCCCCCTCTCCCGTCGTCCAATCCCTGCGTCCCTCTCCAACATGCGCAGTTAAAATTTCCACTGACACACGGACGGACGCAGGGACATTAGGGAATTATTATATAGGATTGTTACAGTTATAGCTCAGCACAAGGTTCTCTCCCTTCTGCTTTTATCCTCACAACACCCCTGTGAGGTAGTGACTGCCCCAGTGAGCAATGACTTGAGCCCTGGCCTCTCCGGTCCCACTCCACCACATGGCTCTCTGTTGGAGAACTTTCCAGTGGATTGGGCCCCTGTGGTAACACCCCTTCCCAAAACCAAGAGCAAATGGTAATTTTTTTTTTTGTTTTCACAGGAACCATGTTTCTAAGGCATGTCAGTCAAATTAAAAATGGCCTTTCTCCTATTTTAGTCCAACACATTTAACAATAACTGAATTTGTAATTTTTAAAGGTTGGAAGAAACAGGTGTCGTCACTTAGGTTATTAACCCTCCCCTCCCCACCTGGGCTGTTGGATATATGCAGGCATACTAGGCTCTGGCTGTGCTGAAATCAGCATGTGATCATGAGTTTTGTTGCTCGCAACTGTCCCGGTTTGCTTCAGCCTAAATTATGCTATTTAAAAAAGGCCTGAGGAAATGGCTGTTTACTTGAACTTTCTGTTAAACAAAAGAGTTCTGCTGACTATGTATTAGCTGTAACGGGAGGAGATGGTTCCCTGGTTTGTGATGCTGTGCAAAGAGTTTGACATGGTTGAGCAAGCCTCCCATTAAAAACCAGTGACTCTTCTGCACAAATCCTGTGTTTGGTCACCTCACAGCCAGTTAATTTAAAAGTTATTGTTAACATTTTTTAGTTATTTTAATGGAAAATGAGCAAAAACGGCACTGCCAACATGGGTTGCCATACGCCCAGACATTTTTTACCGATTTCCACCCAGACACAACTGCCAACTGCAGTATTCTGAATATGTCCTGGAAATTCCGGATGTATGGCAACCCATTCTGTCTTGTGTCTCGGGGGCTTGCTCTTGGATGGGCTGCTGGCTATCATGGTGGGGTAGATTTTCTGTCTTGAGTTTCTTCTGCTTCTCCAAGCTTCTTTCCTTCCCTCTCTCTCTCTCTCTCTCACACACACACACACACACACACACAACCTTAGCAATACAACTGTATTGGATGTGGGTACTGAATTTCTGCTACAGAGTCCTTAACCAGCTTTGATATCTTGGAGTGAACAAGCCCCAAGCAACTTTATTTTTTTTTATTTTTTTTTTATTTTTATTTTTATTTTTTTATTTTTTTTAAGTCAACGATTTATTGATAGATCATTGTTACATTGTATATACATATATACATATATATGTTTGTGCTAATACATAAATAAACCTATCCACCAAAAAAACAAATAAATATTAGTTATATTTCTAATCCCATTTCATTTATCTTCTTGTCCTCTCCACACCTCTTATATCATTTATTTATGCTCATTGCGTTATTCACATAGATCATCAAAAACCTTATTGATCTAAAACCTTATATATATTAACCAAATCCTCCCGCCCTCCTCCCTCCCTCCCCTCCCCCAACAATTCCCCAACGACTTCCCATCTTCCACCAATGCATACTTCTGATCTTATCTTGAGTGCCTTTCAATACAGTTACCATGCTTCTATTCATTTTCATTGCACTACAATATCTATTAACATCCGTTCTATTATCTTTTTCCCTTTTTTTTAATCATTCTTCTGGAATTTTCATCCCATTGACACATCTAACTTACCCTTACTATACTTTTTAACATATTCTATATATTTTATCCAATTCCTTGAGAAGTTTTGTTTTGTATCTCCTCTTAACTCATTTGTTAATTTTGCCATCTCGGCCATCTCTTGTAATTTACCTTGCCATTCTGTTACTGTTGGTATTCCAGTCTCCTTCCACTTTTTGGCTATTAGAATTCGCGCCGCAGCGGTCGCATACAGGAAAATCTCTCTCAATTTGTTGGGAATCTCCTTATCAAATATACTCAATAATAGTAATTCTGGTTTCTTAGGAAAGGTTATCCCCAACATTTTTTTTAGTTCTTCATATATTTTTGCCCAAGCCCCAAGCAACTTTATGTATAACTAGTGAATTGAAGCCCGTTGAGATAACGGGCGCTAGCCCGGCAGCACAGGCGCACGCCTTGTGGGGCGGGGGGCACAGCCGCGGCTCCTCACTCCCCCCCCCCGCTCGGACCGCGCAGGGCTCCGACGCCAGGCCGGCCATTTTGGAGGCGAGCAGGAAGAGGCGGCCGCGCTCCTGCCGCCGCGGAGGGAGGAGGCTGAGCACGGGGAAACCGGGGAGCCCTCCAACCCCGGACGCGCTTCTCCCCGGCTGATCCGGCTCTCTGCAGCTGCCGCCGCCACCTCCATCGCCGGCGCCGCTGCTGTTCTCCGGCTCGGAGGCATTAACAGCTGAGGCCATGTTGCCGGCGCACAGCCGGGGCTGCCGCCGCCGCAGCCGCTGCTGTTGTTTTGGCGACCCAGGGGCTGCGTCCCGCGCGGGTCCCCCCAGCACGCTGCTGCTGCTGCTCCGGGACGATCCAGCGGGACCGGGGTTGGGCTGGCTGCTGCTGCTGAAGTTGCTGCTCTAGCTGCTCCCGGCGAGTCAGACCCCGAGCCTTCCATTGCGAGAAACCTCAGGGAGGCCGGAGGAGGAGGTGGAGGAGGCTCCGAGCAAGGCGGCGGCGCTGCCCCAACTGACAACGCGCGTGCGCCGCCGCCGCTGCCTCCCGGGCACGCCCCCTCTCCAGCCGCTCCAATGCCTGCGTCCCTGTTGGGGGGGGTAAGTAGAGTTGTCCAATCCGTGTGTCAGTGGGGCGCATGCCCACTGCGATTTCCACTGACACACGGAAAGCTACGGAGGGACATAGGCTCTTTATTATATAGGATAACCAAATTCTTAGAAGCCCTGTTAATTTTGACCAGTTTCTGCATAGCCAAGCATAAGCCTCCATGGTTTTTCTTTTGGCGTTTAATTGAAGAGCATGGAAAAACCTTACCATTTCTCCCTGCCTGACTGATTTTTATTTATTTCAGTCTACTTTCCTTAAAGGCTGTTAGCAGTTAATAATTAAAAATGTAACACATCCAGATTTTTTAAAGGACAAGAAAGCAGCAGAGTGTTCTTGCTAAGAGACTGTGGAAATATTATTATTATTATTATTATTATTATTATTATTATTATTATATCCTCCCTCTTTATGTCTTCACACTTTATTTGGGGGCTTTCTAAAATAAAAAAGAAGCAAATGACATTCTTTTCCAAAAGAGCTACCGGTAAGTTGGACTTTCTGTGATACTGTACTCTCTCCATAGAAAGTTACAGTTACAGGTAGGTCTATCCTAGTCAAAACAAAATAAAGAATAAAAAAATACCTTCCAGTAGCACCTTAGAGACCAACTACGTTTGTTCTTGGTATGAGCTTTCGTGTGCATGCACACTTCTTCAGATTCTTCAGATAGAAAATTAATTGAACTACGGTACTTTGCTGGCTTAAACTTGGGGCAGGAAGGAGGAAAATATGTCTTACCTGAAATAAGATCTTACCAGGAAAAGTCTGTTCTACAGCAGCAAGAGAGCCATTTGCCCGTTAGCACTAGCATTAGGCTTGGCAGAGGAGGGGAGGTTCAGACCTGTAAGCAGCTTGTGATGCCCCCAAAAGCAAACAAGAAACATTATTGGGGGAAACGGACAACAATTGGGAAAGACATGGATAAGCTTGGGAAATTGGGGTGGGAGCCTCAGATAGATGATGGGTTGGAGCCAAAGGAGAATGAAGTATTAGGGGCCAATGCAAGGGGGAGAATGAGGCTGTAGATAGGCACAAGGAAAGGAGGTATGGAGGCAGTGTGGTGTAGTGGTAAGTGTGTTGGGCTAGGACTGAGGAGATCCAGGTTCAAATCCCCACTCAGCCCTGAAACTCACTGGCAGACCTGCCATAGAATCATAGAACCATAACATTGGAAAGGGATCCTGGGGGTCATCGTCCAACCCCTTGCAATGCAAGAATCTCAACTAAAGCATCCATGACAAATGGCTAACCTATTTCACAGGGTCATTGTAAGGATAAAATGGGGTGTGGGAAATTCATGCAGACTGCTCGAGCAACTTGGAGCTTAAGGCTTGCAAGGTCTACTTTGTTGTGGTTTGTACTAGGACTCTTAGGTCCATTTGGCAGAACCAGATGCAACATAAGCATTTGGAGCAGGGCAAAAGGGAAGGGCGAGAGATGCACACTTAGAAGTAGGGATCAGGACAGGCCACCTCTGAGCATGTACTCAGTCCATAAAAAGCAAAGTTGCCATGTTGGCCCATATAAGAAAACAAGTCCCAGATCTACATTGGGCAAAAAAACCTGGCTAGCCCCCCCCCCCTCCCCACTACAGCTCTGGCTTATGCAACTTTATGCATGGCGTTTCCCTAAACTTACTTAAATTTACACCTTGCCTTTTCATAGGTAGGCACCTAAGGCAACTAACAGTATGCATACCAGAAACGCAGCATAACTTGCAGCTATGAGAAGCCTGGAGAAATGACCTGTGGAGGGTCCACCCACTAACTGCTCTGCATCTTGTATTCTTCCTCAGAAGATTGCAATGCTGACTGCTGTTGGAAGCTGGGATTCTGAAGTATAAGTGAAGCAAGGATATTCTGCATCGGTCTGGCAGGCCTTTTCTGTACCTTACCGAAGACTCTGCTTCCTCAGGTAACTTGCATTTCCGTTGTGCTTAAACTGCTGCGTTATCTGTGTGGGGGTTTTTTTGGGGGGGGAATTCCCACAATTCTTGGAGATGTTACCATAGAGGACTTGCCTGATTTTCAATACTAGAAATGAGATGTGGCTGGAGAGTTTTATTTTCTAATGCATAATAAATATGTAGTTATTGGTTCCATAAGACCAAAAGTGCACACTTCTCATTCGCCCCAACCGCACATCTTTGCATGGAATGACAGTTTTGTAGTACAGGCATTTTGCGTGGGGATGGAGTGTGCATAAGCTTGCCCTGTTACACCCTGCCCCCGTTACTCCCCCATTCCTCCCACTTCTGGGTCCAAAAGGACCCACATGTCGGGGATCACGCATCAACTGGATACACCTAAACAGGTCGCTGACTGTATTTGGTGCTAGAATTTGCAGTGTTGCTTGTACTGTTTTATTGCTCCTATTGCCCATAGTACCACTGGCAAAGTGCAACACTTTTTCTCTTATCCCCGGTCCCTTCATCTCCAATGCCATCACCATTTTAATACAGGCAACAACCATTTTACATGTGTTGAATTTGCACATGTGCAACTGTGCATATGTGCATTGCCGCGAACCCGGAAGTGACTAGAAAAATGTCAAAAACAGCCCTAAAAAGAGCACTGAAAGGGCAAAAATGTTGCAAAAACAGCACCTAGCAGTCCCATGAGCCTTTACAAGTGCAATCCTGGGAGCCCTTGCATCAACCATTGAGGCCTGTGGAAAGTTGGAGTTTGAGCAAGGAGGTTTGGAGAGAGTCTGTCAAGTTCTGCTGGGTTTTAAAAGGGGTTTCCAGAGGTTTAGAGGGTGTTTGCAGGCTCTTTCAAGGATCTTCTCAATATACACTATTTCACTTAGACATGTGGCGTAATGGCTGTTGCCTGCATTTTAAAAGTTGGTGGCTTCCCACTGTGTCTCTCCAGTGGAGGTGGGGGGCACATGGAGTAGGGTGGAATATGCTTGGCAAGCCATCATAGAATCCTAGAGTTGGAAAAGACCACAAGGGCCATCCAGTCCAACCCCCTGCCAAGCAGGAACACCATCAAAGCATTCTTGACAGATGGCTGTCAAGCCTCTGCTTAAAGACCTCCAAAGAAGGAGACTCCACCACACTCCTTGGCAGCAAATTCCACTGTCGAACAGCTCTTACTGTCAGGAAGTTCTTTCTAATGTTGAGGTGGAATCTTCTTTCTTGTAGTTTGAATCCATTGCTCCGTGTCCGCTTCTCAGGAGCAGCAGAAAACAACCTTCCTCTATATGACATGCTTTTATATATTTGAACATGGCTATCATATCACCCCTTAACCTTCTCTTCTCCAGGTTAAACATATACAGCTCCCTAAGCCGTTCCTCATAAGGCATCGTTTCCAGGCCTTTGACCATTTTGGTTGCCCTCCTCTGGACACGTTCCAGCTTGTCAGTATCCTTCTTGAACTGTGGTGCCCAGAACTAGACACAGTATTCCAGGTGAGGTCTGACCAGAGCGGAATACAGTGGTACTATTACTTCCCTTGATCTAGATGCTATACTCCTATTGATGCAGCCCAGAATTGCATTGGCTTTTTTAGCTGCTGCATCACACTGTTGACTCATGTCAAGTTTGTGGTCTACCAAGACTCCTAGATCCTTTTCACATGTACTGCTCTCAAGCCAGGTGTCACCCATCCTGTATTTGTGCCTTTCATTTTTTTCTCCCCAAGTGTAGTACTTTACATTTCTCCCTGTTAAAATTCATCTTGTTTGCTTTGGCCCAATTCTCTAATCTGTTAAGGTCATTTTGAAGTGTGATCCTGTCCTCGGGTATTAGCCACCTCTCCCAATTTGGTGTCATCTGCAAACTTGATCAGGATGCCCTGATCAAGTAAGGTTGTTTTCTATCCTTCAACAATCCCTGGTCAGTTATGAACTTTCTCAACCCCCACCCCTGTACCACCACTTTAAATTTCCTGCGCCTTAATGTGTACATGACAACAGAGCAGCCCCGCAATCCTTGTTTAAATGCTCATCTTGTCCCAGCATAATCCCCTCCCATTCTAACAGGCAGTCTTTTCTTTGGGGCTGGGGCTGCTCACATGCCTGGTTCTTAAGAAGGTTAATGATTTGGGGTAGAGACAAGGCAGTGTGTTTGAGGGAAGCCATTTCCATCCCACCCCCACCTCCTACCTTGCCTGCCCTTTCCGCCTTGCCCTGGGGCCAGACCTCTTAACTCCCAGAGACTTGCGTTGGAGAGGGAAGGTGGGGCACCCAACCTAGTATTAAAGTGAAAGTTGAAGTGTGATATCTATTTAATTAAGAAGAAAAACACTGTTACTCGAATACCTGTCTTGTTGCTCTGACAGTAATGCTACATTGTTAAGTAAGTGGAAGCACACCTTAATTGTTATATGGATGTTTCATTAAATGTAAGGATCTCATTAGCACTGTACTGTACATTCTACAAAAGCAAGTTGAAAAGATCAAAGCAATGAGTTATGAAACCTGGACTTTAACAGAAGCAGTGTTCGCCATGGTTCCTTGGCAGGGCCTGCCAATTGCTCCTTCTTTGTCATTCTTCCCTTACAGCTAGCCAAGGCCTGACCTACCAAGCCAAATGTGGCCCACCAACCACACATGGAGGGCAGGGGCTTGACCACCCCTTGTTTTTATTTTTGTAGTTGCTGACAGGTAGCCGAATAAGAGGCTCATCAACACCCTAATTGGAACTCTATATATGGCCGATGGGCTACACTATGTAGGCCTGATCAAGTCTACATCAGTTTACTGTCTGCCTGCAGCTGTTTGCATTCCCATTTAATTTGCATAGTTCACCTGACATTATCCTCAAACAACACTGGTCAGAGAGCCAGTGTGGTGTAGTGGTTAAGAGCAGTAAACTCATAATCTGGAGGACCGGGTTCACGTCTCCGCTCCTCCACATGCAGCTGCTGGGTGACCTTGGGCTAGTCCCACTTCTCTGAAGTCTCTCAGCCCCACTCACCTCACAGAGTGTTTGTTGTGGGGGAGGAAGGGAAAGGAGAATGTGAGCCACTTTGAGACTCCTTCGGGTAGTGATAAAGCGGGATAGCAAATCGAAACTCTTCTTCTTCTACTACTACTACCGGTACTTTCCCCTTCTAAAGTTGGGTTTACTCGATAATCTGATAAATTAGGGGAAATCGGGCTCCAAACAGCTCTACTCATTGTCAGAGATTATTTGTTCTAGCATCATAGAATTGTAGAGTTGGAAAGGACTACGAGGGTCATCTAGTTCAAGCCCTGCAATGCTGGGATCTTTTGCCCAACATGGGGCTCATAACCCACAACCCTGAGATTAAGAGCGTCATGCTCCACTGACTCAGCTAGCTCAGGAATGAGTGGATTGATTGTCATTTTCTGCTTCTCCAATAACTGCTATTTCTTCTGTGCTTTCATTTCCCCCCCATCTGGGCTCATAACTCTTTCCGGGGCACTCCTGAATATAGGAATGTTTCCTTTTCTTTGGATTCCCCAGATTTGCACCAAACACAAAACTGTACTTACATTACATACAATTTCTATGGTGAATATATTGAGCAGCCATGTATGCTGAGAACTTACAATTAGAGATGGGAAGGCCTGAGGAAAAACTGGAAAAATTGAAAAACAACAACAGTCCCCCCCCTTAGCTTTTTTCCAAATGGGAAAAAATGGCTTTGGGGGGAAATGGGGGGGGGACCTGGATCCCCCCCCCATTTTTCCAGTTTTTTCCAGGCCTTCCCATATCTACTTACAATAGCTTTCATTTCTCTTTTTCATCCTTCGAATTTGTGTGAAATCAGAAAATAGCACAAAAAATTGCAATTGCCTGACTGCACCATTGCACACATGTCCGGTTGGTATTTGGTTGTCACAACGGTTTTGTGCTGTAATTTTCCCACTGTTTTCATAGGTCATACCATGTGATTAAATTTGGAGTGGTATCCTAGCATACAGTTCTTTACTGCCATTTTAATGGGGAAACAGGAGCAGGTCCATGCGTAAAGGATGGTGACATGTCCAATGGCATCCCCTGTTGTGTGGCACCATGCCCACTAGTGCAAATGAAATTTAGTGCAACATGGCAGTATATCGATAAAAAAAAACACCACAGTTCCATAATGCAACAGGCAAAAGGAATGTTAGCAACCAGGACACTTTTTTTCTATCTCCATCAGTAAAATACTGAAGCAGGAGGGGGGAATCTGCAGCCCTCCAGATGTTGCTGGAGTCAACTCCTATCATCCCTGACCATTGCCCATGCCGGCCTGGGCTGGTGGGAGTTAGAATCCAGCAATACCTGGAGGGTTTTTGTCTCTGGGCTAAAGACTTGTGCTTTCATTTTTAGAAGGGAGGAAGAGAAAAAAAGAAAGGAAAGCTGCACTCTTGCAGAGGGTGGGTGGGTGGCAGTCAATTCACACCCAAACACACCCTGCAGGCCATGGCCCTGTAAATGGAAGGCTAAGACATTGAAGACTAGTACTTCTGATACACATGCCTCTCTAACAGGGTAAGGCTATATTTTACATTGCATTCCCACCACCAACACCACACTCCTTCTTCTTTGTTCTAAGCTCCTAACCCTGTTAATTTTATGTGTTTTCATCAACCCCAGGCTTCTGCAAGTTGGCCACTCACCCCTCTCTTCTGAATGAACACATTCTCACTGTGGTCTTGCCTTGATGCCCTCTAATACAGACGTCCGTGAGTGGGCACAAGTGTAACCTGTTGTTGGAAAGCCATGGGGAACACCTTCGATTCCTACTTCAACAAGCACAAGATTGTGGAGCACTACAACTACACCAAGGATAGGCTGGGGAAAGATGATGACCCTTCGCTGTCAAGCGGCTCTGTTGCTATCATTGTGCTTTGCTGCTTTATAATCCTGGAGAACCTGCTGGTGCTCATCTCCGTCTGGAGGAACAAGAAGTTCCACTCGGCCATGTTCATCTTCATCGGCAACCTGGCCTTTTCAGACCTACTGGCTGGCTCAGCCTTCATAGCCAACGTTGTACTCTCAGGCCCAGCCACTTTCCACCTCACCCCGCTGCTGTGGTTCGTGCGAGAGGGCACAGCCTTTGCTACTTTGGCAGCCTCAGTCTTCAGCCTGCTGGCCATTGCCATAGAGCGGCATGTGGCCATCACAAAGGTGAAGGTCTACAGTAGCGACAAGAACTGCCGTATGGTGCTTCTGATTGGCGCTTGCTGGGTGATCTCGGCAGCCATTGGGGGGCTGCCCATCCTTGGCTGGAACTGCATACATGACCTTGACAAGTGCTCCACTGTCCTACCGTTTTATTCCAAACACTACATTGTCTTTGTGGTCACCATCTTCACCGCCATTCTCTTCTCCATTGTGGTCCTCTATGTCAGGATCTATCGCATCGTCCGCTCCAGCCATGCTGAGATGGCTGGCTCCCAGACTATAGCCTTGCTCAGGACAGTCACTTTTGTCCTGGGGGCCTTCATCATCTGCTGGCTCCCTGCCTTCATCATCCTCTCAATAGATGCTTCATGTGCCAGAAAGTCTTGCACCATCCTTTTCCAGTCGAAATATTTCTTTGCCTTTGCTACCCTCAATTCAGCCATCAACCCTCTTATCTACACCCTCCGCAGCAAGGACATGAGGAAGGAGTTCCTGCGAGTGCTCTGCTGCTGGGGGATGATGGGGCAGGGGAAGCCTTCAGAACGTTGCATGATTCCCCTCCGCAGTTCCAGTTCCTTGGAACGCTGCACTCAAAAGCAGGACAATCCTACTGCGCCTTTCATGAAGAAGGAACATTCCACATTTGTGTGAAAAAACACAAGGAAGGGAACTATGGGGTAGATGATGAAAGAAAGGGGAGTGGGTTGGACCTAAGTGAGCGGTACAAAGGTGATGTGGTACATGGGATGCTAACCTCCTCGTGGCCAAATCAACCTGCCTTTGACATAGGTGGAGGTGTCCGTTTGTTCACTAGACCTGCACAGTATTAGAACGTTCTGTTAGTGTGTGTGTGTGTGTGTGTGAGAGAGAGAGAGAAAGAGAAAGAGAGACAGAGAGAGAGAGAGAGAGAGAGAGAGAGAGAGAGAGAGAGAGACTGAATGACTTGAAGTGAGTGAGCAGCCTGCTCAGATGCTGACAGTTTGCTTTGGTACAGTGCTGCTCCTTTACTAAAGGGTGCCCTGCCTGTTTTGTACACCCAGAGTTCCTTCTGTCTTGCACCTCAGAGCATGCTTTCATGCCTTCCCTCCTTTCCAAGGAAGTAGCAACCAGTCACTCAAATCTGCTTGGTTTTCTTTGCCTTGGTCCTAATGTGGCCATAGAGCAGCCAGGGAGCTTCCTTGAGTGACTGGACATGAAAATGCAAAACATTTTTGGAACAACAAGGGCACTTTGATAGTTCTGTTGCTGCCTGCAGTGCAAATGTGTGTGTGTGTCTCCTGCTCTGGGCTCTGCTCAAACTGGTTTTGCAGGTTTTCTGTGCATTTCAAGTTGAGCCAGGGAAAGGCCAATTCTTCCCTTCATGGAATCACAGAATCATAGAATTGTAGTGTTGAAAGGGACCCCAAAGGTCATTTAGTCAAATCCAGAGATGCATGTGTGGCTGGCATGAGTGCATGTTGGCTAGAGATTGTTTCTTCAGTAAAGCCAAGCTATGTGCTCTTTTCCTCACTGATTGTCACTTTTGCAACTGTTACCACACTGCCACCACCCTTGGTGAGGTGAAGGCTGTGCATAAATGCATATAGAGCTGTCGGGTGGGGGGAGTCGTATGAAACTGTCCTGTCCTATGCTCACATTTTACATATGTGTGTGTGTATACACACACACACACACACAAATATATATTATTTTTAGCATGGCTTATTAAACAGAGTGCATTCAGTCTCTCCCATTCTGAAAGTGTTTTTTTGCAAAGAAGTAGCAAAAGATCATTGCAGCCTTGCTGACTTAAGATTGAGGAGAGAGTCAGGGGCAGTTATAAGCAGGGAATCGTGCTGGAAATAAATACAGTGTCCCTCTTCCAGGGCTGTAGCTTGGTGGGAGCGACCCTGAGAGCCATTTCCAGTCAGGAGACAATACTGAGCTGGGTGAACAGCGGCCTGATTCCAAATAAGGCAGTTTCCTGTGTCCAACTTGATGGGAGGTGCATCAACAGCTGCAGTCCCCTTGGTTGTTGGCAGAGATGGGGGGCCGGGAAAAGGGGGCTGAGCAAAGGCCAGAGAACTGGGTGTTTCAAATTTTGTACCTCATTTGAAGGGCACCCCTCGCCAACATGTGGATAAGTGCTCATCTTTTGATGGCTCAGGTTCTGTCTATTTAAAATGCAGAGCAGTTTCCCACTGGATTGTATCCCATGACAATTAGCAGGAGAGGCTGCCACCTGGATTTCCCTCTCCAGGCCCTTAAATGTCTTGTGTTGAGCTGGAACAAGCCCATCACCAGCCAAACTCCCAGCCCCCATCCCGAGTGAACTGAAGGACGGCTCAGAACAGTTTAAAACAAACTGCAGGCTAGGGAGACGGGCTTAAGGGGTGTGCCAAGGCAGCATTGAGGGGAAAGTTGCTTCTAGGATAATTAGTAACATTTGTGATGCATGTCTACTCAGAAGTAAGTCCTGCTGAGTTCAGTTTAAATTACTCCCAGGGAAGTGTGTGTAGGATTGATGGCTGGTTAGACAGACTTGGCTTCATCCTGTTGAGTCATCAGAATCAAGAGCCCTCTTTCCTCCAGCGGTGTGTGTGTGTGTGTGTGTGTGTGTGTGTGTGTGTGTGTGTGTTGGAAGGCTAGATTTGCACACACATGCAGCCACCCTCAGGATGCATTCCCAACCTGTAATACCAGTCGACAACAGGAGGCCCTTGACTTCCAGCCCCTCTGCAAAAGTTCTTCTGTAGTGTGGGAACAAACGTGTGGGTTTGGGGGAGGTGGGTTGTGAGGCTGGGGGCATTGCTAAGGAAGAGGTGAAAAGAAGAGAGGCTATTCCTTCAAGGAAAGAGCCAGGAGTGGGTGGGTGTCCTGCCTACAGCTGCTGCAGGTGGAAACGTGATTCACCCAGTATGATGTGCAGGGACATGCCATTGAGAATAAGGAGGGTGTTTTTGTGAATGGGAATGAGATGCAGGCGTGGGAATCATGTCCCTCCTCAAGCACGGGTGATGCAGCCCAGAGGCTGGAGCGGGGGTGAGATTGCTTTAAATAACGCACCCTCCTCTTCACTGCGTTCACCTCCTCAGAACAACATTTTGTAGGAATATAATAAGCTTGTGTGGTACTCTTTTTAAAAATCTTTTTCCTGACTAAAAACCAAGCAAAACTTTAAAGAGTGCTGCTTCTTGGTTTAACATGGCTGCTGGTTCTAAACAAGAACCCATAGAAATGTAAGAATTGCTTATGGAATGGGGAGTGGGGAACTGCAGTGTAGGGGTCTGTTAATGGGCAGTTGTGCACCCTGTCAAATGTTGCCCACAAAGACCTTGACACACAAATGAGGCCATATCTGAGTCAGGGCTATTTCATCAGAATATGTAAATTGGGATTTCTTTAGTTGGATGGTAGCTAGCCAGCTAAGTCATCCACCTCAAACGGAGCCCTTAGGATATTTTTAGCCCTGGCCCTTCCGCAGTTATAAATTTAAGCACTGAAAGGTACAGATACCAGGCACATGGCAAAGCATGCAGAAGATGGGTGAAATTGCAAATACTTTCAGCCATGTGCATGTATATAGTGAGCCACTATGGCTTACCCTCCTGTGTGGGTAAGAACCTAAGCAAACTGAAGGGAGTTTTATTATTGCAAGTGTTTTGGGGGGTATTGTCAAATCACAGTGCAATCCTGTGCACATCTATTCAATAGCAAGTTGAGCTGAATAGGACTTAACTCCCAGATGTAGGTTTGACGTCTAAAGCGGTAGAGCCTGTGAAACATATGTGTGCTTGCACTGCTTGTTGTAGCAATGAAGTATTGTGTGTGCGCGCGCACAACCTCTGTGTGCAAGTGCCAGTAGATGTGGATGTGTGAAGTTGCCTGGCTGCAAGGTATTTCTTGAGTTGTAATTTTGTAATCTGCATTGACACAGGTCTATGGCCTGTGTCCACACAATCCAATCCAGTGACGTGCGCATTTAGGCTGGTGCCTGTGCTTGTTCGTGCATATGAACATTTTCATTTTGTGTGAATGGACCTGGAGTGCTGCTCTCCTCCAGCAATAGCATGGTACCACTGTTACACTTGGGTGCACGTTCTGTGATGCCATGCAGAACCTCACTGGCTCCCTGTTCCCTGTGTCTGGTTTTCTTGTACTTGCTTATATCTCTTTCTTCTCTTGAGCCCTTGGCTGCTGTCAAGAGGAGACTGCTACATGGTGCTTAAGTGTATCGTGACTTCAGCCTCTGGAGAGTGAGGGCGATCCCACCCCTGCTTCAAGCACTTATTGCAAGCTACTGCAAGCAAATGAAGGGGATGGATGTGCACCAAAGAGAGCAGAACATTTTTAGCTCCCACCACCACCACCACCACACACAGAGAGTTTTGGGTGGCAATGTTTTGTAGGATTATTGCCTCTACTGTGAGCATTCTTCCCACTGTTCAGAGGTTTTGCAGGATTTTGTAGAACTTCCAAAACCTTGTTTAATTGGAGACAACACTGGGGCAAAAGAATAGTGTGTTTGTGTACAACACGCACACACAAAACGGCTCTACCTGACCACTTCCATTTCTCTTAAGAACTATTGTTTGTCCTCACTTCCGGAAACAGCCAATCCACTCCCTGCTCCCACATCCAAATGCATCAAGCCCTTGCTTGATGGCCACCCCTCCCCGTCCCCCCATGTCCATCACTTCATGACACCGTTATGAGTAGTGACAATTTCAGGACAGGCTGTAGCGGGGAATTTTAGCACTGGGTGAGGCCTTGGAGATCTTTAAATAGAATTTCAGCACCCTCACTAATGACCTTTAAAAATATATGAAGCTGGCAGTACATTTTGTAGTACAAAGTGAATCTAGTGTAGGAAAACACTGGGTCTGTCTTTGGAAGAATTCTAGAGGTAGAAGCGAACTGTTGCACTCTCTCTCTCTCTCTCTCTCTCTCTCAAACACCAAAGGGTACGGTCTTGACTATTCAATCCTACTATCCTTTCCCTAACAGAATATTGCCTGTGGAAACACTAACGGGGGGTGGGGTGTTTTTTAAACACAATTCTCCCTTTTAATGGAGATTTGTATGTATTAAAATACTTGCTTCTACAGTTGTCCTTTGTGCATTTTCCCTTGCCCATGCTATCTGAGGATGTGCACATTTGCAAAAACACTTAAGGGCTGACTCTCTTTGGTTTTTTTACCCTGTGAAAAAATTAATCTGCTCTGAATAGAATCATAAAAGCTTCCAGGTTCTGACCACCTCTTCCCTGCCCCAAGGCATATGCAGGAAGGGACAATGATTTTTTCACCTAGTGTGTTTAAAATGCATTTTTATGGCATTTGCATTATGGAAATGTTAATGTGAGAGAAATTACAGAAACTATTCAATGTAAATTTTGCATTTGTATATGAAAGAAATGGTGCAGCCTAGTAGCTAAGAGTGTACTTTGAAGGAAGAGTATACGTAAATCAAAGATGGAGAACGTGTAACTCTTCAGATGCTGCTGGACTAAAATCCCCATAATCCCCATGGTTTTCCTTGCATGGCTGGGGCTGATGGGATTTGGAGGTCTGCAGGATCAGAAGAGCCACTGATATCCCTCATGCTCAGTCTACCCTTTGGACTCTTCACTCACTAGGATCCGTTGAATCCATAATGCATGAGGTCTCTTCTCTTATGTACATCTTACCTGCTTTTTCTTATAGGAGTTGTCACAATTAGTGAATAGTCCCATGGACAGCTCCTTAAGAGGGGTACGTCCAGGCATTTGGCAGGGCCCCAACATTGGGCCTCCCACTCCTAAAAATGCCTCTGTTTTCACATTGCAAAGAGTACCCAAGTGGGCAGCATAAGGGAATGTGCAGCTCTCTCATCTTAAGGGTGTGCTGACTATGGCTGATGGCAGTTATAGTCCAACAAAACATCTGGGCAGCACCAGGTTGGGAAAGGTTGACTTGGTGGTGAAAAGGCTGTTTTCTCCGTGAATCTCCAGCTCACGGTTGACAACACTTTTGCTTTCTGGGACTCCAGGCCTATTCTGTAATGAATGCTTTATTTCCAAGCATTTCATCCAACACTAGGTTGTGGATGGAATGGGACCATAGTCCAAATTATGAGGCTTTGCCCAGCCTTGCTGGAGCAAATCTTACTGCTGCTTTTCATCCAATCCATTCTAGCAAAGAGGAAAGGGCAGTGTGTATTTTTTTGTTCCGCCCCTGGCCTTGATTCCCTCCAATCCTTCTGTGGGGAAGGGAAGGAAATATTCATCCATGTATCAATTTGCAGCTGAAATACAGCAATAGCTGGGACACACACACACACACACACACACACACACACAGTCTGACAGGGGCTATGGGAGCTAAGCCCTTTCACATCCAGAGGGACAGAATGATTATACAAGATTTTTTTTTACTGTTAAAAGGCCTCCTGCCCACCCCCATCTCCCTAGAGGGATCCAGGCAAGAATCCTGCTGAGAACAGCACTTTTCTTTGCTCCCAAAGGCTTAGCCAAGCCACTCATATTTAACTTTGGGGATGATGGTGCAGTAGTGTTGAAAGGAAAGCCATGCTCCTTTGGGTGTAAAGTAACAACACAACTGATGTAAACAAGCCCTTTTCCTGACTCTCACATCCACAGAATCAGAGCTGTTTTCCTCCACCCCACCATCAAGGATGGTGACTAGTGACCCAAGGGCTGAGTCTGGACCCTAAAGCTATTGTTTTCTAGCCCATTACACAGGTATTGGGGATCTGTGGCTCTTCAGATGTTGTTAGGCTCCAGCTCCCATCATCCCCAGCCAACAGGGCCAATGATCGGGGTGATGGGAGTTGTAAACCAACATCTGGAGGGCCGCAATTTTCCCCACCCTGCCTTAACAACCTGGCCAAATTTGAATCAAAGTGCTGATAAAAAAAGGCAGAGAGCAAGAGAGAATTCAATACTTTAGGCGCCAGGCAAAAATGTTCTTTTTTAACCAGGCCTTTGGTTGATTTGATTGACATCCTATGCCCTTTTAAAATGGGGGGGGGGGTTGGGCGGGGGGTTATTGGGTTGTTGTTTTTATTTTTATTATATATTTTGTGGTTTTATATTTTTGTTTTGTTCTGTGAACCACCCTGAGACCTCTGGATATAGGGCAGTATATAAATTCAATAAATAAATTAATTAAATAAACCAACAAACCTAGAAGTGGGTGGGTTGGGGTCCAACAAGTACCCTGGTACACTGAGGTTGTTATCTACATAACTGAGTTTTTGAACATAAAACCTTCACAACTATTGTTGCTAAGTAGAAATGTGGAAGAACATGCTTAATTTTTCCAACATTGCAAATCTAACCTTATTACCCATATCCATCCCACTGTCTTCCCTCTTGCCTAATTTGCACTTTCTGAAACAATACACAGGCAGAAGCAAAGCTAGCCTTTGAAATTCATACTTCTCTTAATTTTGCAATGCAGTTTTCCAGCCATGTAGTGGATGAAAATTCACACAGCATGGTAAAGTGTAAATGAAAATGTATATATTAGTGAAAATAACACAGAGAGTTGTGTTGCTTTGCAACATTGTGCACATGTGCACTAACATGGTGCTTTTTTTTTAAGGTGCTTTTTTTTTTACATACTGGATTTGCACAAAACAGTGAGTTGCATTTGATTTTTTTTTTTAAGTGTGTCACCATCAGCCCACCAAGGAGTGCCTCACCAAATGCAAGCAGGGGGTGTAGTGATGGATGGTACCCAGCAAAGCATCATCATTCATATATTTATATGTCCACACAATACGCATATATATATATATATATATATATATATATATATATATATATATACACCCACACAATACGCTTTAGTACATCCACGGCTGAGTAACATATTACTTTACACTGTTTGTTTTTTTCTTATTGCATTATCTGCAAAGTGGGCAAACTGAATTAAGTGGTCAGAAAATGCAGGCTGCCACCTGGGTGAGGCCAACGTTGTGTGAATCACATGCCCATAAAGGATGCATCAAATCCACTTTAAACAACTGCTGTGTGTACACAGCCAGAGCCTCTCGACAATTGAATTGGTGGGTGGGATCATGTAAGGAGCAAGTGGTCCTTTAAGTAACATGGGCCCACAAACAATGAAGGACTTTAGAAAGGTTGTGATCCACCAGCACTTCTAATTGGGCTTGGAAGCATTTCGACAACCAGTTCAGATATTGACATCACATGCTCCAAGTAACTGGCTGCCAATAAGAGTTGGGCAACAGCACTGTGAGTCAGTCGCAGTTTCTGCACTCCCTTCAATGGTAGCCTCATGTAGACCACTTTACATTAGTTCAATGGTGGTCTGGACTGTTGGAAAGCTCATGTAAAGGTAAAGGACCCCTGGACGGTTAAGTCCAGTCAAACTTGACTATAGGGTGCAGCACTAATCTCACTTTCAGGCTGAGGGAGCCAGCGTTTCTCCACAGACACTTTTCTGGTTCGTGTCCAGCAAGACTAAACCGCTTCTGGCACAACGGGACACCGTGACAAGTGCCAGAGCGCACGGAAACACCGTTTACCTTCCTGCCACAGCGGTACCTATTTATCTACTTGCACTGTTGTGCTTTCAAACTGCTAGGCTGGCAGGAGCTGGGACAGTAACAGGAGCTCACCTTATTGCATGGATTCGAACCTCCAACCTTCTGATCGGCAAGACCAAGAGGCTCAGTTGTTTAGACCACAGTGCCACATGTGACAGTGGCCAGATCTGCATTTTTCAGGAACAACTATACTTGACACAACAGCCTACCCTGTGCAGAAGCGCCACAGCAGCAACCTGACCCACCAGGAGCAAGATCAGGTTCAGAAGTACTAATATTTCTTCACAATATTAATTTTGAAACATGTTGCCAACACTTAAGTTCTAAGGCCAAAATCTGAGATGTTCAGAAATTTTTTGTTATACCCTATGATTACATTTTTTCCTGAACATTTTTTGGTTTGAAAACCCCAGAATCCAAAATATGCACCCAGAGTTTCTTTTTTTTTTAAACTAACAAATTTCACCTAACCTTTTGAGTATTAGAGCTTGAACTTTTGTAATCCAGTGTCACCTCTGTTTTGGTCGCACTACTTTCTGGCCACAGCAGGCAGGGTAAAGTATACCATGCAGCAATACTGTAATGCAGAGGTTTCCAAACTCTGTACTGTGACATGTTAGTGTGTCAGCTGCAGTGTGTAGGTGTGTTGCGTGAACATGCTCCTCCCAGGGCTCAAAGGGTTAAGTTTAACCCCTGGTTTGCTAGTAAAACTGAATTACTGTGTCACGAACTTCTGCATGTCTAAAAATAGTTCATCAACTTTTAGATAGGCAACCCTATCTAAAAAGTGTGTCGCCAACATGAAAAAGCTGCTGTAGTGAATAATTACATGCACAACCATTTGATCAAAAAGTCCAGGATCTGAAAAGAAGTTAGGGAGTTATTAATAAAATACAGGCCAGATTTCCCAGTCTTCCTTTCAAGCCCCTCCACCTCCTCTCTTACTGAGCTCATCCCACTGGGGACACAAGGTCCTCTGACTTCAGCATGTGAGGCCAAGAGCTACTGAGAGCTCAGACCCGAAAGAGAAACATTCCCAGGGAAGCTGGAGGGGTCAGTGCCTCCTCTGCAGCTGCACAGGCCACAGGCAGCTTCGGTGGGTGAGGGAAGCATGTTTTTCTTTTGCAGACCAGCATCTGCAATGGATTTGCTTGACTCTGTGTGCACAGATGACCGCAGAAGCCACAAAACACAGTGCAAGAGCCACCATCTATTTGATATACCATTCTTACATACCAGTATTTGGTATGAAATTCTCAAAGTGGGGAATGCACTGCAGCGTGTAATGATAAAACAAAATTGTAAAATAATGCAAACAAAATAGGTCATTAATACCTTCTTGTTGCCCTGCAGTAACTCAAGACTCAGTTCTTGGGATTTCACAAATAATTATCCTTCTCCTAGTTCCGCCACCATTCCCCATCTCCCATAGACCATAATGTATCAATCTCAGAACTTTCACTGGGCTAGGAGACCAGGGATGGGGAACCAGTTGCCCTCCAGTTGTTGCTGGACTCCATTTCCCTTTTGCCCCAACGAGCACACTTGACTACACCCATCCATTTTAATGATATGTCAAAATCTGCATATCATCTGAGGTGGGCTGCCTTGCCCTGCTTAATCCCTTCTCATATATTACAGCTTTCATTTAGTGGAGGAAAGGGGGGGGGAATAAGTCATAAACACTTTCACATGGGGTGATAAGAGGGGAAAGATGCTCGGGGCATTTGCCCTAATTGCCCAGAAAGTGCCTGCCTTTCAGTGTTCTAGCCGATTAGTGCAAAGGCACAATAGCATAACTGGCAAGCATGGGAATAAGTAAAAGCCTGCTAAATCTCCATCCCCTCACCAATGAGGAGAAAGGAAGCAAGTGTTCATTTGTTTGTTTTTGTACTTTCCTCCCTTCTCAGTTATAGGCAATTGCTTGCCAACTATGGAAAGATTTCATCCATATAGGGAATTTTAAAGGTAAAGGTACCCCTGACTGTTAGGTCCAGTCGCGGACGACTCTGGGGTTGTGTGCTTATCTCGCTCTATAGGCCGAGGGAGCCAGCGTTTGTCCGCAGACAGCTTCCGGGTCATGTGGCCAGCATGACTAAGCCGCTTCTGGTGAACCAGAGCAGCACACAGAAATGCTGTTTACCTTCCTGCTGGAGCAGTACCTATAGCAATGATGGCTAACCTTGACACTCCAGATGATTTGGAACTACAACTCTTTGGGTGTTTGATTTTCGTTGTTGTGTGTACTGTGTATATACGGACAATGACAATAAATTTATCTAATCTAATCTAATCATCCCTAGCTAACAGGACCAGTGGTCAGGGATGATGGGAGTTGTACTTCCAAATCATCTGGAGTGTCAAGGTTAGCCATCACTGACCTATAGGGAATTTTGGTAGGACATAGAGCGTGGCAATTAGAGTAGAGCCTGGCTGCTGGATCCGGTCAAAGGCCCATTTAACGCATCCTTCTTTTCTCACAGTTACCAACCAGGTGTCCATGGGAAGCCTGCAGCTGCAAGCAAGACTGGAATGCAACAGCCCGCTCTCCACCTGCCTTTCCCCAAAGCTGATACTACCTCTGACTGTGCAGGTAGAACATAGGCATTGTGGCTGGCAGCCGTGGATAGCTTTATCCTCTGAATATGACTTCCTCCTCTTGTGAGTTGGCAGCCATCACTGCCTTTTGAGGAAGTGGATTCCATAGGCTCAGCATGTGCAGCTAGGTGAGGAAATACTTCCTCTTTTGGTAGGGTTGCCATACATCCGCTTTCCCCAGGGTAGGTCGCCTTTTTCAGTGTTAAAATTTGAGTCTGTGGGGAAATTTAGAATTTGGTTAAATGGGGGGGGGGAGCAAAGGCGGCCAGTGGCAGCAGCGGAGGACGTGAGCCAGCTGCCTTAGCCGCCCCTCCTCTGCCTCCTCTTTCCTGTCCTCAGTCGGAGCGGTGCTTCCCCCTCCCTCCTCATAATAAATGTTTCCTGGGTCTGTGCTTGAGTGGTTTCCCCTGTTCCTTGACAGGTGGGATCAGGCAGCTCTTGTTGGATCTCCTGGCTTTGCCCAAGAAAAGGGGGGGGCAACTTTCCCATTTCACTCCCCACCTCCTGAGGGAAGAAAAGGGATGTGTTGTCCTGTCAGGCAGCTGCGGTTTACAAACCTCCACCCCACTCTCTCCTACCCACTGGGAGACTGGGAGGGTCGTGGCACCACCTTCCCAACCAAATCCACACACTGAGAAGAGGCCCATAAGAAAGGGGAAAGAGAGAGCTGCCAGCAGATCTCCCCCCCCCAGTTGAAGACACCCACTCCCCACTATTATTAATATTAATACAATCATGACCCTCTTTTAAATCTGAAAGTGACAGACCATGAGGTATTTGTTTATATTTGTTTATATTTATAGTGGTATTTAAAATGAGAGTCCTCATAGTGATCCCTAGTTAAACATAAAGTAGGGGCTTCCGGTCGGCGATGCCGGAGAAGATGGTCGGGGGGGACATGTCGCTCCTGACATTCCCCCGTCCGACTGGGAAAAGGGGAGCTTGCGCCAGCGCCGCAAACCCCAAAACCCCCGGGAAGGGCGTCCCGGGGTCTATAGGACCTGCATGGGCTCGGACGCCGGCCCTGCTCCCCGGGAGACCACAGCAAGGGCTCCCGAGCGTGAGCGGGCGGCGGAGCCCCAGGGTCCGCTCAACTCCCCGTCGGGCGAAGCTGCAAGACCGTCTTCCCTGAGCACGCTGATTCCTCCAAGACTTGCAAATTCGGAAATGTGAGTAAAAAGTAAAAAACGGAATTCGGACTTAATCTGGACTGGCTTGGAACGAAATCACGGAGGTCCGTTCCCTGCCATTGTAGCCATTGTAACAGGAAACTTCTATAGAAGCATTGAAAAGGACTGATTTGAACTCTTTGTTATGTGGCTTTAAATTAACCCTTGCGCCTCCCCTGGTCCTGGGGGAAGCAGAAAGAACTGTGATAGATTTGCGGATTACTTCGAAGTTTGAAGTTTTTGAACTTTATTAAAGGGAAAAAGTTTTGAAGAGTTTTAAAAAAAAGTTTTAAAAGTTAAATAACTCTCCGAACTGTGTCCAAATAAAATGGCGATGGAACCGGATGCTAGCTTGCAGACATTGCTGGAAAGGATGAAGGAATTTACAGCAGAACTGAGAGAGATGAATGCTATGAGAAGCTCTGCGGAGGAGATAAGGCAAAGTCTAAACACTGTGCCGGCTGGCCTGGATTTACAAACAACTATGGAAGAGACAGGATTCGTCAAGGCTGAACAACAAAAGTCTACTTTGGCAACAACCAGCTGCAAAAAGAGACCTTTTAAACGAAAAACAAAAGGAGCTGTCATTTTAAGACGCAAGAGAAGGAACATAAGAAAAATCAGCAAACCAAAATCCCATGACAAGCAGCGGAAGACATGCCGAGACGATCAGAACATGCTATGGAAAGGCTGGCCACAGATTTTGGAAGATGCCGCTTTGGAAGAAATCTTGCAGGATTCAATCTGGTTCTGGACTTTGTTGCCGGCAGGTGTAGGATGAGTACAGTTAAAGTATTATTTGCCTTTTGGATTCTAGGTTTTGATCTATGGACACGTTTCGGACTGATTAAGTATAATTATGAAGGATATATTAAGTATAAAGAAGGATAAGTATTTTTTATTTTAAATATGGTAAGAATGATGAGTGGAGTTAACACTACAAATTAAAGCTGTGTACCCAGGGACCGGGGGAGGCAAGAGGGATGTAAATGAAGATACATAAGTATGCTAGGATGTGAGAAGATGGTAGTGTGATATTAGAAATATGATTATTGGACTATGAATTTAGGAACCTGTTAAAAACTGTTATATGCAAATAGATGAAAATAATGGAGTGGACGTGAGGAAGTCATATGTTACTGGTTGTAATACATGTAATACATGTGAGCTGGCCTGAACCGGGGCCAGACAAATATTGTAAAACCAATAAAAATTATTTTTAAAAAAAATAAAAATGAAAAGACAATATGGAACTTTGCATACACCATGATTGTCTGAATAGGTTCTCTGATTGAAGGCCAAAACCAGATGTGATGTGGGAGATCTGTGATGAGATCGCCTCACTCCTTGACATTTGTAGAGCTATTAGCTTTTTGTGTGTTAGACAATGAAAACTGTGTTTATGAGAGTGGTGTGCTGCTGTTCTGGTAAAAGTCAGGGCTCCAGTGACTGCTTTATAGTTTCATTAAAAAAAAGTTGGTATATGCAAAAAATAAAAATAAATAAACATAAAGTAAAGGTAAAGGGACCACTGACCATTAGGTCCAGTCGCGGACGACTCTGAGGTTGTGGCGCTCATCTTGCATTACTGGCTGAGGGAGCCGGCGTACAGCTTCTGGGTCATGTGGCCAGCATGACTAAGCTACTTCTGGCAAACCAGAGCAGCACACGGAAATGCCGTTTACCTTCCCGCTGGAGCGGTTCCTATTTATCTACTTGCACTTTGACGTGCTTTCAAACTGCTAGGTTGGTGGGAGCTGGGATCAAGCAACAGGAGCTCACCCCATCGCGGGGATTCGAACCGCCGACCTTCTGATCAGCAAGCCCTAGGCTCTGTGGTTTACATAGAAGTCAGCAAATGTGTCCTCCTTTTTGCTTAGTAGTCAAACAACTTGGAACCTGAACACTGCAAACCCGGAAGGAAGTGTTAAGGTTTGCGAACATTTTCGGAAGCCGAACGTGCTCCGTTTCGAGTGCCACACTTCCGATTTGAGTGCCACGCATGGGCGGTTGTAACCAGTGGTTGTAACGGTCAGAGCAAGGAAGAACAGAACCCACCCCTGCTCACGCCACCTGAGAATTGAAAGCTTCCCCTCGTTGCCCTTTCGGCTGCCCTCTGCCCCACTCACCACGTCCTGTCAGGGCAAGGGAAAGGATGCCCGGCGGTGCCTTGTCCCAGGCCAGCCCCAGCGCTGAGTGAGCAGGTGGCAAGCAAGTGAGCAAGGGATGTCCCCCTCTCCCGCTCCGTTCCACTGCCACTGCAGCAGCAACCACACACCCCCCTGCGGCTCCCGCTGCCTCTACCCTCCTCCGGTTCTGGGTGTCACCCGTGGCCACCACTCCAGGTGCTGGAGCAACGCTGAGCAGCTCGGACCCAGCAGTGACAGCTGCCGCTTCTCCTCACAGGGCGCAGGACAGCGCAGACAGGATGGGGGGGGAGCTGCTTTGTGGGGGGAGAAAGTTCTGGCTTGGGGAGGGAAGAGAGAGAGAAGTCGACTGGCTCCTCAGAGAGAGAACTTTTACCTCCCTTTGCTCCCCCCGTAAACTCCCCCTCCCACATCCAGTTAGCCACCTCCTTCCAAACCTGCACTCCGGACACACTCCTCGTTCCTCCAATGACAATGGGTAGATCACTGCCAGTTTTTTATACTGGGTAGTAGATTGCAGCCTATTTGAAGTTGGACATGCCTGGTTTATTGCTTTCGTTTTATGGATCAATAGTCTCGTTAGATAGTAAAATTCATGTTAAATTGCTATTTTAGGGGTTGTTTTTAAAAATCTGGAACAGATTAATCCATTTTGCATTACTTTCTATGGGAAAGCGTGCCTTGGTTTTGGAACGCTTTGGTTTTGGAACAGACTTCCAGAACGGATTAAATTTGAGAACCAAGGTACCACTGTAATCCCTAGCCCTTTTCACAGCTGCGGCACACCTCAAGCAATCCAAGATGGCCCCTAGGTCTTCTTTCCGGCCAGTCACTGCAAGTACATGGGAAATTTAGTAGAAACAATTTTTTCCATCAGTGTGCATTGTTTTACATTTCCTTTAATGCAGACGGCTTAGGGCATCTGTGTGGCCCAGGCTCTTTCTGGGACGGTGGTGCAGCACATAGTCATATGCATTGAGAAAGATGGTCCACCTCAGCATCCTTGGGGACAGGATCTGGGGCATCTCATGATCAAGAGCAAAGAGGCCCAGCAGAGGCTTGCAGTCAGTCATGATTGTGGATGGAACTGCTTAATCCTGCCACGACAGCCAGGGCCTCCTTGTCGATCTGGGTGTAATTGCATTCGTTTGATGACAAGGTCCTGGAGTAGAATGCATTGGGGGCCTCCCCCCCCCAAATCTGGCAGGTAGTGACTGAGGACTGCCCTGATCCCATATGGGAGGCATCACAGGCAAGCACAACAGGCTTAGTCTCATTGAAATGGGTAAGAACGCTGTCAGAGGAGAGCAGGTTTTTGACAGCATTGAAAGCAGTGTCCTGAGTGGGCCACAGATACAAGGAACTCTCTTGTCCAAGAGCTGCTGTAGCAGCTTCCACATTATGCGGAAGAAAGGAGTGATAGAAGTTCAACAGGCCCAGGAAGGACTGCAATTCTTGCTTGGCATGTGGCGGTGGAGTGCTCTGGGTGGCCTCAGCCTTTGCTGGGGTGGGGTGGATGCCGTCAGCATCAACCAGGAACCCGAGGAACTTGGATTCCTTGGCACTTTTATTTCTTCACCTTTAGGCTGGTGTCTTGTAAACGGCGGAAGACCTCTTGAAGGGACTCCTGCCACCTCCTCCCCCACAATGATGATGTCTTTAAAAGATGGAATGACACTAGGGAGCCCCTTCAGTAGATCTTCCATGAGATTTTAGAAAAGGCCTGTCTTTTCCACTGCCTTTTCACTGACGCTGTCTCTTGATACAGAATGCCCTGTGGTTGGTCTTTGTCTTTGCCTCATAGGTGGCCTCCTGGTCGATGGACCAGGAGTTGTTGGTATGCCTGGCCAAGTCGAGCTTCGCAAAGACCTTTCCATAGGCCAGCAATGTGAGGAGGTGACTCACGACTGGAACAGGATACCTGTGCTGCTGTAGGGCCTTGTTGAGGCTGCGCTTGTAGTCAGTGCAGATCCTCACGTCCCCATTTGCCTTGAGGGGAGTGATGATCGGAGTTTCCCATCGAGTGTGTGGAACTGGCTGGATGACGCCTTGTTGGATGAGGTAATCCAGCTCTGCATTGATCTTGGGCTTCAGGCCAAATGGCACCCACTGGGCCTTCATGCGGATCAGTACGACAGCCAGGTTGAGGCATAGTGCGACCAGTGGGCCTTGGTAGCACCCCAGCAACCTATTGAACACGGCTGTGAACTCGTCACAGATGGCCTTATACCTGGACTGGCCAATGTGCTGGACCCCAGTGCCCACCGCATTGAACCAGTCGAGGCCAAGTAGGCTAGTATGGTGGCCTTAAATGAGGCCTGCTAAAACGCTTGAACTGGACTGTGAATGTGCCGGTGTCCCAAATGGGCACACACTTCCCATGGAAGTCAGTCAGGATCACTTCGAATGGTTGCAGGTGGCCCTGGCAGACTCCCCAGGGTGGGGGAGGACTGTCTCGTAGACCCGCAGACTGTCCAAGATTGCCAACTTGCAACAAAATGCAAGTGGCAGGACACTGGATCCCTGAGCACGGCACGGCTGGCACTCTCCGAAGTCACTCCCATAGCCGGGAATATCTGTTTGATAAAATAATGAGATTTGGACAATAAACAGACCTAGTCTGGACCGAAGAAGACTGAGGAAAAAACCTGCAGAACTGCACAGTCCCTGGTGTTTAAGCTCGGACTTCAAAGAGATTCTCATCATGGTGTTTGGATTTACGGAGGTGATTGGTACGTGCTTTGTTTTCTTCTTACAATTGTTTTTCTATGCCAAGCTTCATTAAGGAACCCATTTTTATTTTTGAAAAGTACAGACGGACTTCTATTTATAATTAAGTATTTAATTGAGCAGCTTTGCTTAGACTTGAAAGACTTGATAAGGATAAAAAAAGAAACAAGATGGCGCTTGTGGATGTGACGCAGCACGGAAAAGGAGGATTCCTCCCTTCTTCGAGAGAAGTGGGAAATACTTGCTAGCTGATTCTATAATGACTTGAGACAATAATTTGGGATAACATATAGTGCATCTGTTTGCAGAATTTCTTCATTATGAGTGAGAGAGAAGGCTTAATGGATGTCTAGCAGCCCCCCCTCTCGGGCCCGGAGTGGGGCGGGGGAGACTGTGTGGTCTCCAAAAAAGCTGATCAATCGCCTAATGATTTATATCTGTGGAATACAGTTAATTTACATTGCAATATCGGAAACAGTATGCTCAACAATCAATGTGGAAACTACTGCAATTTTAATTGATAGGTTTGGACAACAGCCTGGATTGAAATAACTTGGCAGTTGCTGCGTCATTAAACTTCAAAGGATAAATTTGGACATCAGCCCGGATTGGAAGATTGGAATGAAGTCAGGAAAAGCTGCGCTGGCAAACAGACAGTGGAAAAAATATATACATACAAATAAAGCTGTACTTGATGGATGAAAGGATTTATGATTTCTGACATGATTGAGAATTGCATAGCCAGGGATGGAGAACTTTAAGGCGTTAAGATCGGAATGTGGAAAATATGAGAATAACAGAAGAAAGCAGGAACAAAGACTGGAGATATGCTTCAGAGGTCCAGACTGTGGGGAGCCCGGAAAAATTAATAATTAATAATTAATAATTTGGACTGTAATTTGGTTGGTTTTTTATTTTAGTTTATTGTTTTTAATTGGATTGTGATTGGATTATATGTTAATTGGCTGTTTTTATTGGAAAATTAATAAAGATGATTTTTTAAAAAATGGTTGCAGGTGGGAGGCTCTTCCCTTCTAGCATTGATATGTCTCAACACAAATCATTGAGAGCGCTGACCCAGAGTCAACCTCCATTTTGCAAGGTAACCCCTGGAATCTTCTCTCGAGTAGGCTGCTGCATGCTCTGGATAGACATGGCAGCTGGCCCCTGTGTGCAGGCACACTTCGAGATGGCGTGGCATTCTTCTGCATGTGGAGTCCCGCAACCCTCCCCAGACCCTAACATTGGACTCAGTGGGGTGTACCGCTGCTCCTTTGCCCAGCAGCAGGGGTGTGCAATATGGCCAGTCTTCCCACATGCCCGGCACTGGGCATCACGAAAACAGCATTACTGGCATTCATGTGGGCCTCTGCAACTGGCGCAAATCCCCCTGGCACTTTTCAGTTGGCCAAAACACTTGGACGAGCTGAGGCGCAGTCTCAGGACCTCCTCACTGTCCACAATCTCCTCTGAGTTCACAGTCGTGGCCTTCTGTTTGGCGAATCTCTCTCATCATCCTGTCAGCTATCTCCATCATGAGAGCCTTGTCTAAGACAATCTGGAAGGTCAGGTCCTTCTTGGCAAAAAGGCGCCACTGTAGTTTCTTGTCCCTCAGGCCACACATGAGACAGTCATGGAGCATTATCTCCAGATTGCTGAAGTTGCAGTGGCGGGCGGCCTGTTGCAATGCTGTGACAAAGGCCCCAATGGTTTCATCTGAGGCCTGGTCTCATTTATAGAAGGTGTGTTGGCAGGCAATCTCTGAAGGCTGGGGAACAAAGTGTGTGCTCAGCTTCTCCATTATTGTGTTGCACAGTGTCTCACTCAGCTTGGCCAGGGTCCATAGAGCCTGGACAATCTCAAACGTGACAGGTCCACACACACGCTGAATAGCATGGTCTGCTTCAGTTTGAAGTCGGTCACCCGATTGGCTGTGAGGAAAAACTCAAGCCATATGGCATAGGAGTCACATTTTCCTGGGACTGAGGGGTCAAATTCCCTGGTGTGGCCCTGTGTGGCCATGAGGTCCGGCCTTGTGGCTGTGGTCAGTGATTCCAGCCAGCTGAAGCAGCAATTCCTCAGCGGAGATTCAGCTCAGCTGAGGCAACAGTTTCCCAGCTGTGATTTCAGCTTATGGAAGCTAGCCAGAGCTGCATCCCTAGTCTAGTATCCCCTCCTTGTCACCAGTGAAGTATCTGTGGGTTCAAGCAAGACCCAAGGCAGTGGGTCACCTTAATGGCTTTATTGAGGCATCAGGAACTGACTCGGGGAAACAGGGGAAAGGGTCTGATTTATATTCACTTTGGCCATTGTTATGCGAACTCAAGCTCAGAGCAGGGGGCACTTAGGAACATACATAACACTACCTGCCCTCTTTCTCAGCAATATGAGCCTAAAACACCTTGTGAACGCCTGAGCAGGCTTATAACTGAAAATATATTGTAACTTATGCACTGCTGCCAGGAAACTAACTGGGTTACGAATGTTCAGTATTAACATATTTCTTCTGTTTAGAATTGACTCATCCTTTCTATAGAACTTATTCCACTTTGTATGCAAAGTTCTACATGAATTTCATTCTGATGTGTGTGATACAGATTACTGCACATCCCTAAGTGAGGAAGGAGACCCTGGGCGACTGGAAACCGCACAAAATTGGGTAGGGAGGGCTATGGTGTGATGGTGTTGATGGATTACTCTAGAGAAGGATCTGACCAACAGATCAGTTCAGGAGACCATGGAAGGAATTCAGCATATTAACTCATTGAAAAAAACAGGATCATGTCTGGATTGGGATTGACGTGTGTACAATGCTAAAACAACCCAGCACACAGTGTGCCAGGAATGTACAATAAACTGCAGTGTGTAAGTAGCCTGATAAGGCCCTCTCGTGTGCAGCTTCCCATTCCATTTCAGAGGACAGGGGCAGACTTTGGTCTTTCAAATTTCAGAGGCCAAAATTACAATGCCAAAATTTGCCCCCCCCCCCTTGCCTTCCATTCTGCTCATTTCACTATGTCATAGTTGTGACACCTTACAGCACCCCCTAGACTCGGCATCCAGTGCAGCGGGACCAATCATGCTGCCCTAAATCCACCTCTGCAGAGGGCAGGGAGAGCCGTGTTCTATGGACTAGGGCGGGGTCTGCCCAAGACAATTTTGTGCTTGAGATGAGCCACAAAATGGCATCCCCTCCCCTCCAGGGAAGAAGGGGTGAGTGAATAAGTGGGAAATAAAAAACCACACCAGGATCTGCTGCCCCTGTGGGTCCTGCCATCTGAGGTAGTCCCCTCACCTTGCCTCATGGGTGGGCCAGCCCTGGAACTTCCAGTGACCACTTATCGCATGGCAGCTGGTGGGGGCAGCGGCAAACAGGGCCCACATCAGTACCAGGGATGGCCTGGTGCTCACCAGGACTGATGCTAGTCACCATGATACCCTTTCTTTCATTTTTTAAAGTCTATTTCCAGGCATGTACATAGTTACAGATGTTAATTTTATTCATTCTACACTATATATATATATATATATATATATATATATATATATATATATATATATAGCATCAGGGCAGCAGAAGCAAAGCATGTTTTATTTCTGTAGTAATGATGATACTATTATTGAAATAAGTTTCAAATGCAAAGTTCTTTTTCAAACAGGACTAGCAAACTTTGTGTGTGTGTGTGCTAATGTATCAGGAACGTAGAAGTAGATGCATGGAATGGCAGTACAAGGGCAGGAGGAACAAAATGGTTAATTGTGCACTTTCACAAGTGAAGTAATCTGCTTGGCTATCTAAAGGTTACCCCAATAAGTGCTAGCAAAGTCACTTAAATAATGCAGAGTCTAAAAACAAATATCCTGATAACACTTCACTAAGCCAAAAACTGTATAATTTGAGGGGAAAGCTTTTGTCTTTCTTAGTTCAGGCCTTGTACATAGCAGGGAGACATTTAACAAAAGTACAGAGGAAAACGCCCTCAGAACTACACAGTCAATCAGAGCGTGTGCTACCTCGGTAAATATCATGCCACCCAGCCTGGTTGCTAAGCAACACTTCCACTTAAAAACACCCACCCACCCTTTGGCTAGCTGACTTACTGACAACAAATTTAACTCTTTAAGTTACATACTGAATGATCTCTGCTGTTGCACTTTCAACAATAAGACCATTAAGTCCAAGGTCTACACAATCGCCAAGATGTGCCACTGGAGGCAGGCCCTGTGCATCTTCCTCAGCAAAAGCCTCGTGCACGTCCTGCAGGTGAATGCTGGCCACTTGCCCAATTTCACATGATGGCTGAGCTACTTCTTTTCCTGGCTTGTTTGGCAGTGGCAGTAGCTGCATTTTGGGGGTGAAAGAAGGGGCTGCGGAACCAGTGACTCAACAGTGGAGAGAGCTGCCAATTTCTGAGTGGCAGCATTTGATGCAAATGATCTGGAAGTGTATTTGCATAGTGAAAAATAATACGCCTCCAAGTCAGACAGTTTGACTTCTTTGCTGGCAAAGATCTCAGATGCTCAGCATCTCTAGTACGCCAATGTTTTGGATTGCTTAATCGTCTGGCATCTGACCAAGTGTTATATGCCCTGCCAGTGTGTTCATTTCAAAACACAGAAACTGTATTACATACTAAGGAAGACACGTCATTTTTTTAAAGAGGAAAGTCTCTTGGTGATGCCCACAAGCTTGCTGATAAATAGAGCTGTTCCTACCATGATGGTAAGGTGACAGCTTTTAAAGATTGGGGGAACTTTTTCAGTCTGAGGACTGCGTTCTCTTTTGGCCAGCCTGTCAGGGCCATGTGCCACTGATGGCCAGAAGCAGAAGTTTGTTGGTCTCCTCACAGCAAACCTGTGAGGTAGGTTAGGCTGAGAGACTGTGACAGACCTCCAAATCACCTAACAAGCTCCTGGCTGAGTGGGGATTTGAACCCTGGTTTCCTAGCTCCTAAGGACGCGGGCAGTGCTGTGGTGTAAACCACTGAGCCTCGGGCTTGCCGATCGGAAGGTGGGTGGTTCGAATCCCTGCGACGGGGTGAGCTCCCATTGCTCTGTCCCAGCTCCTGCCAACCTAGCAGTTCAAAAGCACATCAAAGGGCAAGTAGATAAATAGGTACCGCTCCGGCGGGAAGGTTAACGGCGTTTCTGTGTGCTGCTCTGGTTTTGCCAGAAGCGGCTTAGTAATGCTGGCCACATGACCTGACAAAACTGTCTGCTGGCCAGTAAAGTGAGATGAGCGCCGCAACCCCAGAGAACAGGAGCTGTGCAAGGTGCCTCCCACACATATTAAAGCTGGGGGACAGAAGGCCATTTGGATTTTACAATTCAACCATGTAATCGCCCTTTGGTTTGGTCTGTGCCTCCCCAAGGAAACCTCTTGGAGAAAAAGCAGTGATTTAGTCCTGCTCCATCATCAGAGGTGACAAGAAGAGGTCCTTGCAATCCCAAACAATGTCACAACCCCCAGCAAGATCTATCTCAGGAAGTAACCTGCTTCCAAGTATGGGCATAGCCAAGCGGGGGCAGGGGGGGCAGCTGAACCCCAGATCAAGTAAAACAATAGAAATGCTTAACTAACTGACCGATCACATCAGTTCTGCCCCCCCACAAAAGTCCTGGCTACACCCATGCTTCCAAGGGCATTGCGTAAGGGGGGGAGGCAAACCAGAGAGGCCCCAGGACAAGGCCTAGTCCTAGTGAGTCTCCTTATTCAGCTGACGTGCAGTTCCTTCTCCTTACAAAAGAAAATAACTTTTTGATAAAATACAGCTGGCTGTAGCTGTGCTGCTGCTATTGGCTGGGCTTCTCGTAACAGCTCAGCAGGGACTTATAAAAACTATTTGCATACACGCGCACATCCGCTGCCTCCGTGTCTGTTCTCCACTTCCTAATTAGGGACCGGATCCTGAAGAGTAATGAGCCTTGTTGCAGTGGGACTTCTCATATGCCATGCTGGACTCGTGGGGGAGGTGGCCTCTGAATAATCTAAAACCTGGAGAAAGTCAAAGCCCCTTTAAAGAGGAAATAGTTGCTTTCTGTGACTGCATCTTATATGGAATTTAGAGAGCAGCTGAGCTTCCTCCTGTTCACACCAGAAATTTACTTCTTCCAGCCCAGCCAGCATGGCTAGTGATTTGGGACGACAGGAGTCATAGTCCGAAATATCAGGAGGGCACCACATTGACTACCCCTGATTTAAATGAACAAGTTGGAGTTGGGAGGAGAGGTCAAGGGGTTAATAAGAGGGGCTGGGGAAAGGCCTGCCACATAGCAATGGTGACAAAGTTATTTGAGATTAACTTAGTGTCAGGATTTGAACTGAAATCCCTTGCCCTTGGTGGCTGCCACAGCTGTAGATTTCACTACTCCCCTCTAGGACCAGGTTTCGGGTGGAAACAGACAAACGTTCCATAAATTAATTAGAACCTGCATTCTGATGCATTTGATTACAAGACAGGGGGTGTACTTTTTAAGCCACTTCCAATTCTGAAGCAGGGCTAGAAGTAGGCAGAAGCCAGAGTGGGAGAGACAGGCTTGATTTCTGCTGGAATCCAAGGTTGTGGCTGTGGGAGAAGCAAGAACTTTGGGGTGTTAGTGCTGTGAGCTCCTTTAGTGTAGGCTTAGGTTGTATATATAGGTAAATAAACATATATCCTAAGACACCACAGTCTCGGCTATCCCTCCTTCCAAGGAAACCAAACCTTGGCTAAGCGCCTGGAATCCCTAGAATCTCATACCACTTGGACAACAATGCTTACCTTTAATCCAGCAGAACACTGGTGCTTGATAATGCTCTGTCTCCAAGGCAGATGATAGGTGGGAATAGATAACAGATTGATCAGCCTATTGTGCATGTAAACCGTAGACCCTCTGCCTGCCCCTAATTCTTGCTGGTTTGTGAAACATTTTGTGAATCTAAGTTTGGCCTCATTGAGGGGCAGTATTTCAATATGAGTAGGAAAATGAGAGTACCCCTAAACATTTTTTTTTAGAAAAAAAGCCCTGCTATCAGCGCTGTTTGCCATGCTGAGCTCATCACTGCTCTAAAGGAGGAGGAAGACACACTTCTGAGTTTGTTGCTGCTGCTGCTGTGCAGTTATAGAAGCAGGTGCCAGTGGATTTGCTTAGCTGTTTTCTGGTGGTAAATGTAGCCAGGGGAATAACACGTGAGTTTGGGTGTGAGTGTGTCTTTCCCTCATAACAGCATCCCCTCAAATAAAGGAAAATCCAGTTCCTCACTGATTAATGCAAAGAACAACTCAGTCTCAGGGGACTCAGTTACACAGCTGCGCTTTAAATGTGTGTAAAGTGCAATATACAAATGTGACACTAGATGGCGACAGTGAACTATGCAAAATTCAATGTATTTTTCAAAACCTTTTTTTAAAAAAGCACTTTCACAGTGTTTTTTATGTGTGTGTAGATTCCACCAGGCACTCCTATTTAGAAGTAAGCCCCATTGAGTGCAAAGGAACTTCCTCCCAGGTAAATTCACACAGGAAAGAGAAAAAGGTGCACCTCATGGAATCATATAATTGTAGAACTGGAAGGGACCACAAGGGTCATCTAGTCCACCCCCTGCAATGCAGGAATCTTTTTGCCCAATATGGGGCTCAAACCCACGACCCTTAGATTAAGAGTCTTCTGCTCTACTGGCAGAGCTGTCCTGTTGAACCTGGAAATGAGCAGCAGCAAAACAAAAAAGAAATGAGATGAGGAGGGCAGAAGCTGGGAGGAGCAGCCCAGAGACACAGGAAATGGGAGAACCCCAAAACCGGGATACCGGTATGGCAAACACATATCACATGGCACAGTGGCATGTAATGGGTTTCAAAAATTTCACATTAATACCCATTAGTTGAAAAGTTTAGTCGTTTAGTCGGAAACGACTAAACAACAAGAAGTTGAAAAGTGGATTTTAGCTTCAGAAAACCTGACAAATCACCCTGCCTGTAGGTGTCATGTGCTTCCTACCCCCAGAAATGAAGAAACAAGCAAATGTTGAGATGGTGCGGATGAACTTTCAGAGTCTAGGAGTTTGTTTCAGTAGAAAGACACTTGCTGGCTGGGAGCGATCTCAGGAAGGGACCTGGTTTTGTGGCAAAACCTAGTGAATAGCTCCACCTGCTGCCCAAGCAGTAGTGCTTTATATTTGCCAAATGTCTTCAGAAACTGGTAACTTAACTGGCTTCAGATTCTAGTGCAAATATAATGCTGAGAATGACAAGCAAGTATGACTGTGATACAATTTCAGCACAAACTAAGCACTAGACACTTTTATTATTCACTGTGGCTTTTGCTGGCTCATGATGTTAGCCGCTGTAGACTTTTAAAGATTTTTACTGTCTGCTTGATTTGATTAAATTTCCACTGTATTTGCATAGTTTTGAATTGTCTTTGCAAAAATACTGTACATGTCTGTAAATTAGGCAGTATATAAGTATCTTAATAAATAAAATAAACCAGAGTTGGCATGCACAAAAATCAGAACCTGGTCTCAGTCCAGCTTTGTGGTTGCCTGGAGTAAAATTTTCACTCCTTTGTTTTGGATTCTTTTCAACAAGGAGTTCAATGCCTTTATAACAATACTCCTGTTAAATCAGTTTACCAGGGCCAGTATATCTGTTCTAGGAATACAGCAATATAATAGTTAGCTGATCTCCAATTTTAAAATACCACTATGGTTTTGACTGTGGCTTTATGCATAACTGATGTAAACTGCTCTGAATTTTTTTTATGAATAGAGGTATATAAATATTTTTATATAGAAATAAATATGGTCTAAATGGTGCTGTCTTTAAAAGGTATCATAAGAGTTTAGTTGATACAAAATGCAGTAGGTAGATTGCTGATAGGAACCCATAAACTGGGTGTTAGCCAATATCTGCTTTAAACAGTTACAGGAGAAAATGAATAAAATAGCAAAATGCTTGGGGTCAGGTTACAAAGCTTATTGAAAATGATAAATGAAAAAATGAAAAAAGAAGAAAAATAAATGTTAGAAATTAGAATGAAATTATTAGAATTAAATAAATATATCATATATATTCATTCACTCACTCACTCACTCATTCATTTGTGGCCATCCCTGTTTTAAATACTGTGTGCTATTCTTGTTGCCAAATCTAAGAAAGATTGTAGACTTCATAGAGGTAAGAAGAAAGAGACAGAGAAATCATATAAAATAATATTACCCAAGGCTGGAGACCTTCCTGACTTGGAAAATTTTAGCGTTTGGGTTCCTTCTAATTTAGAAAACTTTAAAATATGAGTAATTGTCTAACTACATATTAGCTGCAAACTCAAGTAGCAGAAACACAAATGCTGTTTGAGGCTTTTTGTTTTAAGGGAAAATCAACTTCAGGAGAGCAATTTCTGATAAAGATGCATAATCTGTTCCCCACCTACAGTTTCAAAATATCCCTCTCAGATGCTTGTTGCTGATACATTTCCAAGTGTGTACATACTCAGAGCCATATCATGAAAATTGGCACATCCCATTAATGTGATTTTATATTGTAATTCTATGTTGTGAACCACCCTGAGATCTATGGATGAAGGGCAGTATACAAATTTAGTAAACAAAATAAATATGTATGATTGTTTATTGAATGGTTTCCTGTCCCACCGCAGGTATCTTCAATACAATACTCTCAGCAACGCTGAATAAATTATTGCCAATCTTCAACTGTAAAAGGTTAAATGTCAGGGGCTGCCCTATCCCCAAGGCAGTGTCGGAAGACACAGGCAGCGTAGACAGAGCACAATTAACTCCGGAAGCGGTGTTGAAGCTCTGGGACGCTGAACAAGCATTGCCCACGCAAGGAGGAGCTCCGTTGACTCCAGAAGTGGTGCTGAGGCAGTGGGATGAGGAAAAAGCCCTGGCCACGCCAGAAGAAGGGGGAGGGCTTAGGGACCCAACCGGGGCTTCAGTGCAGTCGGAAGGCGGGGAGCAGGAAGTGGAGGGAAACAGGGAGGAGATGAGTCTGGAAGATGCTGCCCAAGCCCCAGAGGCAACTGGCATGGAAGACGAGAACGCAGGGGAGGCGACCAGCGCCACCCCGCTCAGGTCTAGAGCGCGGAAGCGGAAGGAGGGGAGGCGGCGCCTAGGTTGCCCAAAGCTCTTATGTTGGGGGCGGAGCCGCCAACCGGTATTCCGGGAATCTGATTCAGATGAGACGGATGATGAACTGTGAAACCTATGACGCTTGATGCTGTAAATAAAGATATTAGCTTAATAGCAAGTGCGTATGGATGCTTACTTCTGAGGAGACCTCACACACCTCTCACAGCATTCCCGGAATCTTCGCGAGCTTCTCAGGAGTGACAGCACAGCCAGCATGAGTGCCGCGGATGAGGCAGCTGGAGCGGGCGCCCAAGGGGCCGCTGGTGGAGGTGCCCCCAACTGGGAGCAAAGAGCCAAAGACCTGGAGGTATTATACCAAATTTCCCAGGGGAGGTTGGAGGAGGCATGGATCCACGCGGGACAGGGGAGAACCGCGACGGTGGGGAGGAAGATGCCCACACTGGCAAGCAGGTTTAATGGGAAACCAGAGGAATATTTGGGATTTAAGACTGAGATGTTGTATGCGTTGGAACTCCAACAGGGGGATTTTGCGAAGGAGGCAGAACAAGTGGGTTTCGTAATTTCTCACTTTGAGGGAGCTGCGCGTGATTGGGTTCGCCCCCTTATTGCCGGAAAAAACCCTGCCCTCAAGAATGTGAAAGCCTTTTTTGAGGGGATGGACATCGTTTACACGAGCCGCTCAGAACAGGAATTGGAGGCGCAGGAACTCCTGCTGCTCAGGCAAGGAAACATGACGGTGCGCAAATACTGGGGGAAGTTTTCTCTTTTGAGCCACCGTTTGAGTTGGGACATGAACACGCCCCAGATGCTAGCGCTGTTCAAATTAGGACTGGCAGATGAGGTCAAAGACGCTCTGGCGAGAGCGGGGCCAGTCTTCCCTTGAACGGCCAGTGAGGGGGGGAGCGCCCCTCGAAGCTTGACAATTAGAATTGGAAAAACAGTGCAGGAATTAAAGGCCAAAACTTAATATTTGGAGGAATCTTCCAAGAAAGTACAAGTCGAGATAAGAGGGAGCAAGAGATGACGAAAGAAGACACAAAGGCATGATGCGATGAACAGGCACTTGATGCAATGGTGGTTCTGGAATTAAATAAAAAAAAGACTTCACTCTTCGATTAAGAAGCGTTCTAGAGGATTTGCTGGAAGAAATAAGTGAAAAAATAAAAGAACTTGCTAACCTGATTGAATTAGAAGAGGTCAGTGCGTCAGTGGACAAATTTTTCCGTGTGAAATCTAGATATGCAAAAGCAAAACAAAAAACAAAACTGCTGAGGGATTGTATGGTTATTTTTAACTTGAAGGGAGTTAAAGAAAGAGTAATACAAATGCACTACCAAAAGAATCTCCAGATTGATGGCCAACAAATAATAATTTTGAAAGAAATCCCAATGAGATTGCTAAAGAGCAAATTATAAAGAGCACTGAGATATAATAAAATCCCCTTCGTTGGGAATACCCAGAAGGAGTATATATTACATATAAAGGGAGAAAACAAAGGTGTCAGGATCCTACTGAAGCAAATTATGGAGAATATGTTGGAGTTAGCAGGAGAAAAGGCATTTGGACTGGAAGCAGGACAGGAAGAGTAAGACCCAACAAAATTCGATGTGAAAGATAAAGAAAGAATAAGATGGCATTGAAAATCTTAACCTGGAATGTAAATGGACTGAATAGTAAAACTAAAAGAAATAATATTGAACATGTGGTGAAGAAGTTAAATCTGGATGTGATCTGCCTCCAAGAAACACATATTGCAAAGAAACATAGAAGAATTCTGATTAACAAAAGATTGGGAAAGGACTTTATAACCTCTGATGTAACTAACAAAACAAAAAAGCATTGTAATGTACAGTGGAACCCTGGGTTACGCACGCGATCCATTCTGGGGTCGAGCTACGTAACCAGGGCGTGCGTAACATGAACGCACGAGGAAAAAACAAAAAACCCGGAAGTTCGTGGGTTTTTTTGCGCTTCTGCGCATACGTGAACTGCGCAGAATGCTTTTGCGCACCCGCGCGTCACGCACGCTTCGGGGAGGACTTCCGGGTCCCCGCGGTGCTTATCCTGAATGTATGCATCCTGCAGCGTACGCAACACGAGGTATGACTGTACCGGTATATAAAACCAGAGTTGGGACCCAAAACCACTATTTAAAGATGAACAAGGAAGAATATTGATAAGTCAGATAACATTACAGAGAGAAAAAAAATATTGTTAATTGGTGTGGATGCACCAAATGGGGAAAAACCTGATTTTTATAAGAGACTTGAAGAAATACTATTTGAATATATGAATTAAAAGATTATTCTGATGGAAGATATGAATGGGGTGGCTACCCTGGATTGGGGTAGGACTATTTAACAAAGTGATACAAAAGAAGGGACTTGTGACTGTGTTTGGGTAAAGGAGAAAAACAGGAAACAGAAAAACAAAACAACAGAAAGAGTGATAGTAGAGACAAAAAATACAGCAACACAATGTGGTGGAAAAAATAATTACATTATTTATTTATTTATTAAGTTTGTTATTTTTCATTAAGCACCTTCCCAGGAGAGGAGCAACAGGGCCATCTGCTGGAATTTTGTGGAAATTACAGAGGCATCGGGGTCAGGTCTGGTCCAAGACATTTCGGTACCTGAGACAAACCACAAAATGGTGCCCTCCCCTCCCTGCCATGGAAGAAGAGGGGACATCAGGAACAAGGGGCGGGGGGGGGGATAATGATCCCCACGGGGATCTGCTGCCGCCTCAGGCGCTGGCCTCTCCTGGCCTCCTGTCAGCAGCCCCACAGCCGCGCTCCCTCGAGGGCTGGGCGGCATCTGGCTTTCAGCATCGCAAGAGACCGAGTCCCAGCCTCCCTTGTCCAGGCGGGCTTCCTTCGGGCTGCAGTTCCCGCCCGCCTCGGGTCCCGGCTCCGAGGAGGCCCGAAAACACCCTCCCTCCCAGGGCCCGGCCTTCTAGTTCCATACTGTATATATATAGATATACTGTATGTAGATAGATAGGATAATGGTACATTCCACCCGCCTCTTCGGCCTCCCCTATCACCTCTTGCCGAGTCCTCTCTCGCGCCTCTTCCGCTCCCCCCCGACCTATTTGGTTTCTCCCTCTCCGTGAGTGGCGGCTGGCGAAGTCCCGCCCCTTCCTCCCCAATTCCGGATGGTCTGTCTGGGCGCGCGCGAATCCGTCTCCTCCCTGCCTCCCCGCCGCCTTGCTGGTCCCGATGCCCGCCCGGGCCGCCCCGCTGACCCCGGAGGAGCTGCGCAGGCGGTGAGTGCGGATCCCCTCGCGGGGGGGGAGGGGCTCCCCCCGGCCGGCCTGGCGGGAGGGGGGTCCCGAGCCCCGCTCCCCGGTTTCGCCCCGAGGGCGCGTTGCTCCCTCTGCGCGGCCTCCCCTCCCCGGGGGCTCCCGCCCTCCCTCTCCCTGCCGCCCCCCCGGAACGCCCCCCCCGCCCCGCTTCCCCTGCTCCGTGGCCTCCCAGGCAGCACACCTTCCAAGTAAAGTTTCCCGAAAGGCGGGGGAGGAAGGGGTCCCTTGGAAGCCCAGATGGGGAGTCTGCCCCCCCCGACGTGGGTTTCCTGTACGAGTGGAGCGGGGGGGGGTTCCCGGAGGGAGCATCGCCTGCCTGGAGCCCGCATTACTCTATGGGGGATTGCAGTGTCCCAGTAAGGAAAGCGCTTTCCTGGAAAGGGGGGAGGGTTTCCCCTTTTAATTCCCCTTTAATGCATAATTGTCCGGGTGTTCCTAGACCTGCATTGCTATGGCTGTCAAATCACAAAACTAAGGGTGATTAGTTGTCGGTAAATGTCCCCGAGGAAGTGATTGTCAACTTTCAGCTCCCTCGCCCCCCCCATCCCTTCTGAAGGGGCTGGTACCCAACTTTTCTTCGTAAAAAAATATGGTTCTGGGGAATGAAGGTGACTGTAATTCTCTGCTAGGATTTTCCAAAAGCAGAGACGATGTGAGGAAGGAGAGTCGTTTTTCCTGCAGCCAGCCTGCCTTTCGTTGGGGTGCAGAGGGGAGGATCAGCAGAGGAGCCGAAAGCGGCCCTTCAGTTTTCTGGGGGCTTTGCCTTTCCCTTGCTCTCCTCGTGTCACACTTCGCACCTGGGACAGGAAACGGAGGAGAGTTTCTGATCTAGCGGGAAGCCTGGCTTGGCGGGAATGTGCCTGTGTGTATTGAGGGGAAGGGTTAAGAGGAAGCCGGGGCAAAAGGGGGCCATGGTGGGTTGGCTTCATTGGCAGCCACCAGCTGCATTTCAATGGAGCCCTTCCCTCCGCTCCC
Source organism: Darevskia mixta (assembly GCA_034641385.1). Classification (NCBI taxonomy): domain Eukaryota; kingdom Metazoa; phylum Chordata; class Lepidosauria; order Squamata; family Lacertidae; genus Darevskia; species Darevskia mixta. The sequence goes on along the minus strand of JAWWNH010000067.1, from coordinate 1,350,380 downwards.
CTTGGGAGGGGTTTTTTTTGGGTGGGATTTCCCCCCCAGGGGGAAATCTCTCCTAACTGTCATTCCACATAATAGTAGCTGTCTATTTCCCTAATTGTTCAAAACAATTTCCGTTGTTGTCGAAGTGCCTCTGCTTGCTGCTTCTGAAACTGATAACTGTACTCTGCTGCCAAAATGGGTAGGTGCTGCCCTCTCTTGCCCCATTGGGATTTCTTCCTAGCTACTTAGCCTATCACCTAGAGCAGGGGTCAGCAACCTTTGTCAGCCGTGGGCCGGTCCACCGTCTCTCAGACCATGTGGTGGGCTGGACTATAATTTTGGGGGAGAAATGAACGAATTCCTATGCCCCACAAATAACCCAGAGATGCATTTTAAATAAAAGCACACATTCTACTCATGTAAAAACACGCTGATTCCCGGGCCGGATTGAGAAGGCGATTGGGCCGCATCCGGCCCACGGGCCTTAGGTTGCTTACCCCTGACCTAGAGGATGCCAGTTGCTTCTTTACACTGAAGTAATGCTGCAGACCTTTACTGTTTCTCAACTTATTTTTGAGCTTTTGGTCTTATTTCTGAAATTGCTGGTAGCAAATATTTATCAACATCATTAATTGTTTCTGTATTCTGTTTTCTAACTTTCACTTTTCTCCCTCAGATGGAAAATAGATTTGGAGTCATGTAATCCTGTTCTGTAGTGTGCTGTTGTAGCTCAGGGTCTGTCATGTCTCTGTGTTCCTGCTCTCAGAGCCAACCTAGGTGGTCCTTTGGGCCCGATTGCAAAATGGAATCTAGAAAGTAAACAAGCTAGCCATTGCACAGCCATGCACAGACCGAAAGAAGGAAATGGTTATTTCTCATTTATTTCCTTTTTTCAGCCTGCCTTCCTAGTATGTGCATTTTGCCCACCATTACAGCTGTGAATGGTTGTGAGGCTGTAGCTTGTGCCACATGGTGCATCTGTTTGCATATCTACTTCCTGAGTCTCCCTCTCAGAGCAGTGCAGGCGGGCAGCAACCGCTGCTCTGCTATTGTCTGGAGTCAGCAGTCTAGGAGGAACTCGCTTGCCTTTCCCTTATGAGAGCCAGTGGTGGCTCTAAACTTCAGCTCTGGGATTTTCCTAAACTATTTTCCCCCTTTCCGCATTTTTTGATTGTCTGCCCTCAATGGGAACATATCATTCTTGGAAGAGGAGGGGCTGATTGTAGACTCTTGTCCAACACAGCACCATGTTCTCAAACAAAATCTCTTCAGCTTCCATTATTTTCCATCTCTGTGTTGCCTTGCACACAAGTCTGGTCTATGGTGCTTTCATATGGAAGGGGGCTTCTGAGTGAAGGATGCTGGGCTAGCAGCTCAGCCCAAGTGCTCTGCCTGTAAGTTCTGTTCTAACAGTTCAGACTTCTATTTCTCTTTGGCAAGGGGGTTGTGGGTAGGTGGCATTTCTTAGGATTCTGAATTTGTCCCAGTAGATTTGCATTGTTGACCTTAAGCAAGTTATACATTCAGCACTTTTAGTCAGAGTTAGGCAGTCTGTTGAGCACGTCTGATAATGTCAAATTTGAGGAAAAAATAATTCAGATTTGGCAGCTTCTCTCAGGAGTCTTCAAAGAGATTCTTCCCCAAGGAGAGAAGGCGTTGGAAGTAGTTGTATTTTAGCAGCAAGACTTCTTGCCTAACAGGCTTCCATTTCCATTCTGCGCCAGGAATGGACGACTCCCTTGACATTGCAGGGAGAAGCAGATAAAGATAATGAGAATGGTGGGGGTTAAACCATTTTCTGAATTTCTCTCTGGGCTTGAGAGGAACGGACTTTCATCCGCTGTTTGCCCTGAGGTCTGGCACTTGCTTCCCCATGGAATGTGAGGACAGGCAAAGGCACTGGATGCAGAAGCAACACCCCAGACTCCTTTTCTGGAAGCAGAGGTCACCTCATTAATTTGATTTTTTAATTGGCTTTAAAGTAATGGGGCGGGGGGAGGTTTGCTGGAAAAAGATGTGATGATAAACTGTGGAACATTCAGCTGCATGGATCTAAAGGTATGAACTGAAATAAGATTTTATTCGGTGCAAGAGATGGCTGGGAGAGGGAAGCCCATGGTTTGTTTATTCTAAGCTTTTTATATTTATGATTCGGCAACCCTCTCTAGAAAGCAAGATGAAAAAATATTTACAAGTGAGGAAGGAAGAAATTGGAGTATTACTGAGATTAATTAGCAAGAATGAAGACTGTGTGTGACTTGAAACGAAGAAAGGAGGGGAAAGGGGAAGCTCAAGTATGCTGGAAACGTAAGAGTCGTTCCCCCCACCTCCACTTAAAACATCGAAAAAGGAAAAAGAGACTAAGATTTGTTTGTGCTTCTGACAGAATGTAATTTAAGATAAAGTATAATTGGCCATAAATCTCAGCTGTAAGGAAGAAAGGAAAAAGGGCTGTGGGAGCATAGCCGTCAACCCTCCCTTTTTTTGGCGGGAAACTCCCTTATTCCAATGCCGTTTCCTGCTGCTATGCCGGATTGTTGATATCCCTTAAATTTCCCGGATTTCAAAGGAAGCAGCTCATCTCCCTCCCTGCTGGCCAGGGAGGCTCCTCAGCTGCGTTGCTCGGCTGCCAATAAGGAGTCTGAGACCGACTGGGGGCGGAGCTTGCATGCCTTGTGCAGCCAGACCCTCACGCCCAACCAGACAGACAGCCTGCCTGCCGTCTACGCGCTCGCTCTTTCGCTCACCCGTTCGCGCGCAGCCTCTGGAGCGCAGGGTGGCGAGGCTACTTGGTGCCATTGCACCGCCCTCGCGGCATCCCTTATTTTCAAATCCGAAAGTTTGGAAAAATCCCTTGTTTTCAAATCCGAAAGTTGACAGCTATGTGTGGGAGTGGTGTTGCAGAGATACTGAGAGTTGCAAAGGAAAATCTCCAGCACATTCGAAAATAGCCCACTTGCCTAGGCTGAAGAAAAACAATGGCGTAAAGGTAAAGGACCTCTGGACAGTTATCTACTTGCACTTTGAGGTGCTTTCGAACTGCTAGGTTGGCAGGAGCTGGGACAGAGCAACGGGAGCTCACTCCGGATTTGAACCGCTGACCTTCTGATCAGCAAGCCCAAGAGGCTCAGTTAGCAGGCTGTTGTCTGTTCTGAGACATTGAAGCAAGGGATGGAGAGATAAGCCCTTTGAGAAACTTTGAGACTCAGTTCTGTCCCAAGTTATGATGGGAGGCAGCATCAGCCGGGAAGTGAAAGAGACAACACCATATATGGTCAAAAGGAATCTCCATGGACATAACAGTTTTTCACATGCAGGACAGAACAAAGATAATAGTTTGAGTTCCTCACTTGAAGTTTTATAAATTTATATAATATAACAACATGAATGGGAATCATTAATTATGCAGCTGTTGGTTAAAGGATTATTATTATAACTGAAATATAACTGAAATTAATGAGATTGTGAAACACAGTGACAAGATCGGAAATGCATCCAATCCATCATGCGGGGAGCCACTTTAACTAAAATGTATTAATTAGAAGTTGATTGGCATTTGGATAATTGTATTATTTGGGAATTAATGGATATTGTTATAATTTGGCTATTATTGAGGGAATATTGGAAAACTAATACAAAATTATTTACAAAAAGACTTCTCGCCTAACAGAGATTTCTTCCCTGCAGTTCACTAAGTTGTAAAACAAGAATGTAGACTAGTGTGCTAAGGATGTGGTGTATATGCTAGGGTAGTGGTGGCTGGCCACTTTGGATTTGTAGGATACGTAAAAAGAGACATGGAAAAAATATAAAAATTGGGTGCAAAGTTGGAGTGTGGGGGGGGACTTGCATGTGGCGGCATTGCCTTGCCCTCAGGGAATGTCACAATGGAACAGGAATTAAATGTGCAAAGTGCAAGCAAATGGCGCCCTTTTTGCCTTGGCTCGTGTCCTGGGGCAAAGTGTGTCAGCAGCTCTTTGTTTTTGGTTGAGGGGGTGGTTCCCTGGTACGCATCCAAAGAGAAACATTTTGCCTCAATGGAGTTAAGGAATTAGTCAGTTTCTGAAAAATTTGGTCCTGTTCTTACAGGCATGTGTGTCTCTGTACACAGCAGGAAAGGACAGAAAGTGCAGAAGAGGGTCTCCAGAGTTGCTTTCTGGAACCTATTGGTTGGTGCCTGTACGTAACTGGGGCCTCTGTTGAATCATGTGCTTTGAGGGAAAACTTTCATATGTCATTTTGTAGATTTCTGGCTTCCAGCTGGAAATGTTTGACTCTTGAGAAGAGGACGCATAGATTTTGGGGGGAGTGGAATTCAAAGCCTAAGGTCTCCATGTGAATCCACCAATACAGGTACACCAGTATAGGAAGGGGGTGACCAAAGGGAAGCATATTTACTTCACAACAGTGTCTGTTTCAGGAAGCAGGTTTTCTATGTGCATTGCAGGGGGTTGGACTAGATGATCCTTGTGGTCCCTTCCAACTCTATAATTCTACGATTCATCTCTCCCTTGGCCTTCATCAATGGAACCCATTCCTTCCCTCCAACCCAAATTGGCATGTCAGCAACTCCACTGCTGCTTCCCTCTGGGTAGGCAGCTGTGGGTCTAGGTTAGGGGTAGCCAACACGGTGACATCTGGATATTGTTGGATTTCAACTTCCATCAGCCCCAGCAAGCCTGGCCAATGGTCAGGGATGAATGGGCGTTGCAGTCTAACAATGTCCCGCAGGACATGCTGGCTGGCTTGCCCTGGTCTAGGTGCTGCCTCTGAAGGGCTGAGGTTGCCTTTGGCTTCCCCCCAGCCAACTCTTCCTGGAAAATTAGTATAGCATTCCACAGATTTGAAATACTAGAACATGCTCTCAGTGGGTCTGTGAAGGGGTGGGCAGTAGGATTTCCTCCCTAAATTAAACACTCTAGACCCCCACCCCAGCTGTTTCTAAGGGATAATCTTTCTATATAGGTTTCTACCCCACTCAGTTCCAATTCCTTCCCTCAGAATGGTTTTGTTGGATTGCCGTCTTAGTGAATATGGCAAATAAAGCAACAACAAAACAAATAACAAAATGGAATGCTAAGGCATGCTTGGCTTCTTTGTCGTTCCTGGGCTTGGATGACCAAATTCTTGTGTCAGCTGAGGGAGACATCCATTTTGTCACTCAGTGGAAATGTATTGATTTATGTTTCCTGAGGTGAGGCTTCCTGAGCAGCGCTGGTGGGGAGAACCAACCAAGGGATGCCATCCCAGCCACAGCCATTATCAGGGCTAGAATAAGGGAGGTGGAAGTAACTTATTTGATTCTTTCAGCCAACCTACCTCCTTGTGCTCTGCTGTAGGCCAGGTGGCTCTTGGATACTATTGATAGATGACACGGTGCACAAAAAAGAACCTGAGGTGCCTGGAGGGGTGCAGGTTCTCCATTTGTGCAAATAAACGCAGCCTCCCCCAAGTCCTATTGCCCAGTCATGAGGGCAGCAGGGAGACGTGTGTTGGTGTCCCCCCTACTGCTGCCAAGCCCTTCTTTCCCCCTTCCCTACCCCAGTGTCATCCAGGAGGTGAAATACCACCTGTCTCAGCCCTCTGAAGCTCCATTGGTGTGGATAGAGCCGGAAGAGGCTGTTTCCTAATGAGGAACTGTTTTTGTTTGTTTTTTTAAACAGGCTAAAAGATCTAGAAAGGGATGAAGATGGTCTTGGTGAAAGAGTGAGTGTTCCCCCTCCCCCTTTTAATGGAGAGCCATGCCAGTGCCTCCTTGCAGCCATCCCCTGAGAAGGTGCCAGTTGCCAGTTGTAATATGCTGTCTGTCTGCCTCTCTGTCTGTCTTTAGGAATGTGTTAAGGAAAAACTGAGTCTGATGCACGGCTTCTTGCAAGCCGATGTTCAGAATCAGCTGAAAGACCTGGAGACCAAGTTTCACAAAGAGGAGCTTTCAGAGGTAGGTAATTTTAGGGATGGGTCATTTCCTCCTGTTCCATTCAGATACTGTTCTGTGGGTTTGACTGCGCCTGCCTTCCCATTTGGATTGGGATGATTTCTACAATGAGAAAAGTTCTCCAGTTTGCTGCAGTTATCAACTCATTTATTTCTTTTTTTCAGGTGGGGAGATAATAACTTCATTCACTCTTGATCTGATGGGCAGATCAGATGGTTTGTGGGGTAATGTGGCAGAAAAATACATGTCTTTTATTGCCACGCTTCCCTGCAGACCACCTGATTCACCTGGCAGCATAATAATAATAATAATAATAATAATAATAATAATATTGATTGATTGCTGCTGTACTGTTGGGTGAATTAGGTGGTCTATAGGGTAGCATGGCAGCCAAATAAAAAATTAAAATGGCACCTAGACATTTTGTTTTGGTGCCTAGAACACAAGTCCCAGGAGCCACATGGTTCCTAGCTTTCCTTTTCTAGTTTCTTACACTGCCTTGAAGGAAACTGAAAAGCATATAAATTGTTTATTTAATCTAAGGCAGATTGTAAATTCCATAGATTGCTCTAGATTGCGCTAAATTGTATGAATCTGCATTAGGTTCATGACTAGGATGATAATTCCACAGTATTCTGTTGAGGCAATTGCCAAAATAATAGATTTCTGACTGTCTTTTTCTATACATATTCAAGGACACTGAGCCAGATCATTGCACTGTAGGCTAAGGGCTATTTCACACAGTGTTTGAAACTCCCGTTGTTCTCGCCGCATTTTGCGACTGGTAATTTCATTAGCTTGAGCAGTTTCTGGGTGCAGCCTAAGATTTCAGATTAAAACTGCAGTGGAAGGAAAGGAGGACCTATTCTGCCTTCCCACTTCTAGCTACTATCTGAAGACTGGAGAAGAGACCCTCTTAAGAATATCAGGGGGGTGGGCAGGGGAAGCATAGCTTTGTTTTTTCAAGTCTTCAGATGAGGACTAGACAATGTGAAACATGAACATGAGATTTTAGCTGCAGTTCATTCATTTTCAGCTTTGTATTCTTGTTATAAAAGTGCGCCTAAACATTCAGTTGCTGCGCCCATAACCTCGGTTTAAGGTGCCATTTAGCTCCCAGCCTTCATATCTGTTTCTAACACTGATTTCACACTCTGCCCTGGCATGTAGACTCTATAGTCTTGTGCTGTGAGAATAAGTCTCTCTGTGTGGGGGTATTATTATTATTAAATTTTGTATACCGCCCTACATCTATTGATCTCAGGGCGGTTGGCAGCATACTTATAAGATAAGATAAGATAATCTTTATTGTCATTGTCCCCTTGCTATTGAATGTCAAAAATATTGTGTGAGTGAAAGGATATACAGTCGTACCTCGTGTTGCATACGCTCTGTGTTGCATACGTTCGGGTTGTGTACTCCGCAAACCCGGAAGTGCATTTCGCCCCGCGGACGTTTCTGCGCAGAAACGTTCTGTGCAGTTCGTGCATGCGCAGAAGCGCAATATTGTGCTTTTGCGCATGTGCAAAATGGATGCTAGGGTTGCGCACGTTTCGGGGCGCGAATGGCATCCCGGAACGGATCAGGTATGTAACCCGGGGTACCACTGTATGTGTAGCTTTGACTGTGATTTATATCTTGGCCAGGCAGTTCATCTGCTGTAAAGGAGCATGGACAGATTGTCCACTGTTTTCCACAGCTGGGCGATAATCCGATATATTGTCTGAATTCACATTGCAATATCGGTTTCAGACATTTTGAGCTGCTGGTACAGCTTGGCTCCCCATCCGCCATGTATCGGCAGCTCAAATTGCCTTCACCCGAGCTGGCAGGTTGCGTCTTTCCTCTTTCGCTCCCGGAGGAAAGACGCAGCAGGTGGAACCAGGGTCTCAGAATTTCTTATCTCCCCCCTCCTCCTCTGCAAACTCCATTGATGTGCCCAGAATATGTGCACTGCACTCAGCCTGTTCCTCTTTCCCTTTGCTGCAGGAACTGTACCTGGCCAAAGTCAAAACCCTGCTCCACCAAGAACTCGCTTTGGAGAATGGAGATAATCTGGAGCTTGGACAGAAGCCCAACGGCTGCGCAGAAAATGGTGCCTATGGCAGTGATGAAGAGCCCGAGAGAACAGGCAGCAAGGGAGAAGAGGACAGCACCATGGAGGTGGAGGAGGCAGCAGCAGCATCGTCTTGTTCCTCCACACCATTGGCCTCACCCTCTGTGCCCAAAGCCCGTAGGGGTAGGAAGAGCAAGTCCAACAGTGACAACAGAAGTACGTCATTTAGAGACTTGCTTTAACATGGCTCTTTGGAGGCTCCACTACTTTGACTCTGGATACATAGCATAAATGGCAGGAAAGCCAAAACCTTCTGGAAATTGAGGGTGTTTCTCTCCCCACTCCCACTCACTATTTAGGTTTCAAATAAATGAGGGCAGATGGGTTAGATGAAAAACAATGTGGCATAGTTACTTCTGTAGACTTGTTTGCCAGAGGTTGGCCTTGGACTAGTTTTATTAGCGGAACATTGCAGGTTTTCATTTACGTTCAGCCTGGACCAAATGAGCCATCTGCAGGATCTGCTCTTAGCTCCTATTCATGAATTGGCTTGCTGTCTCCTTGCATACAGATAGATTTTCATCCTGCTTTTAAGAGCGTGAAACATTTTTTTAAAAAGGAAAATAGGAAGTGATGATGATGATGATGATTTTGAGAATGCAAATTCTGTTTCAAAATTCAACAAGCCTGGTAATCTGAAATAGCTCTGGAATGTGAGCATTCTGAGTTCCTTCCCTTTTTATTTTTCTTTCCCTTTGGCAAAAGCATCAGGGGTCCTGTGACATCTGGAGGGCACTGTGTTGGGGAAGGCTGCTGCAGATAGTGATGGCAAGCTCTTTGTAAGGAATATATGCGAGCAAGTCTGTCCTTCAAGTCTGTTTCAGATTAAGATTCTGCAGTTGGTAATAAAAGATGGGTTTGTTTGGGCTTGGCTGGGGGCGGGGTGTGATCTGCTTTAAGCACTTTGAAAGCAGCAGAAACCTTTTATGTATGGTAACTGCAACTGATTCTATTTTTAAAATTAATTTCAGAATCCCCAAGCAATTCAAGGATCACCCGTAGTTCTGGCAAGCAACCAACCATAGTAGCTATGTTTTCCAAAGGGTGAGTAGGTTGTGTGTAAACCTGGTGTGACTGTTCTTTTGTGGGTTTTTCTTAAAGATTCCTTTGCTTATTTGACTCTCATCCCCCACCCTGCTGCCACCATTTACTCTGATTGCCTCATTACCAGTTACATCAAGGTGGTTAATACTGAGCACTGAATGGGTGGTGTGGTACAGGTGTTCAGGTGAGACACGGAGCAGCCAGGTGTCCTGGGGAAAGAAACGTCAGGCAAGTGGACCTCTATATGAGATCAAGGAAACAGCTTGTTGTACCAGCAACCACTGGTTCTCAACTGAGGGCTTACTCCTGTTTTCCAGTCTGGTACAACAATGGCTGTATCTTGGCCTTCATTATTGCAAAATGAAGAAAGCTGGCATATATAGTGGAAACATGCAAGATGATCGAGGAGAGACTATGGAAGAAAGATTTGAAATTTACTGCATGCTACACACTGAAAGAAAACTACAGTGGTACCTCAGGTTACATACGCTTCAGGTTAAGAACTCCGCTAACCCAGAAATAATGCTTCAGGTTAAGAACTTTGCTTCAGGATAAGAACAGAAATTGTGCTCTGGCGGCACGGCGGCAGCGGGAGCCCCATTAGCTAAAGTGGTGCTTCAGGTTAAGAACAGTTTCAGGTTAAGAACAGACCTCCGGAACGAATTAAGTACTTAACCAGAGGTACCACTGTATATGAAAATGATACAAAATAATATATAACTCCGAGCAGATTAGCTAAAATGTGTAGATCTGAATCTGATATGTGTTGGAAATGCAGAGAAAGAGAAGGAACATTTTTTTCATATGTGGTGGGCATGCAGAATAGTTAAGGAGTATTGGGAGATGATATATAATGAGATGAAAAAATGTTTAAAAAACATTCCCCCCCAAAACCCGAGGGATTCCTTCTGGGCAGACGGAAGTGTCCAGGAGCCAGAAAAACTTATTTATGTATGCAACTACAGCAGCTCGGATTTTATTAGCCCAAAAGTGGAAGGTGAGAGAGGTTCCCAAGAAAGAGGAATGGCAGCTTTAAATTATAGAATACTAGTAGACTCTAAGCCCGTTAAATTAACGGGCGCTAGAACATCATGGAAAGCGGGGACGGCGAGAACTTGCTGAAGTGCTCAATGTACTTGGGCGCCCCGGCCAGCGCTGAATGGCCCTTCAGCAGGCAGCGCAGGAGGTGCATCGCGGCGGCAGCACTGGCACCAGCCAGGCCCCGGCAGGCCAACTCAGTCGCCACTTGTAACGGCCGCTGCCGCTTAGAAGTAAGTCCACGCAAGCGCGCACCTGCCGCTTCAACAGCCCGGCCGCCCGAAGTCTCTGCGCTCCAATCCCTGTGCCCATGGGGCACATGCGCAGTTTCGCCTGGCCGCCCGAAGTCTCTGCGCTCCAATCCCTGTGTCCGTGGGGCACAGTAGGACACAGGGACGGACACAGGGACTGGACGCAGAGACACTTGCACTTTATTACTGTAGATGCAGAGTTAGCAGACCTAACCCATGGAATAAGAGAGCAAGAAGATAAAGTACAGTCGTACCTCGGAAGTTGAACGGAATCCGTTCCAGAAGTCCGTTCGACTTCCAAAACGTTTGGAAACCAAGGCGCTGCTTCCGATTGGCTGCAGGAAGCCGCGTCGGATGTTTAGGTTCCAAAAGAACGTTCACTAACTGGAACACTCACTTTTGGATTTGTGGCGTTCGGGAGCCAAAAAGTTTGACTTACAAGGCATTCAACTTCCGAGGTACAACTGTATATAAAGAGGAGTGGAAAAAATTTAGTGGAATATTTGGAAAATAACTGTAAGCAAGTGAAAACATTAGCAGCATTAAGGTAAATTCAACAGTATAACACACAGTAGAGAGATATAATTGCGGAGGGGACGGGACGACTAAATTAAATTGATTTTTTTGGTTCTTAGAATATGCAGAAAATATGGGAAAATTTAAAGAACCATGGAAGGGGAAGGAGGGAAGTTGATGAATGTATGGCTACAATGGTGGATATTTAATGATGGAAATGTATATTTGAACATTTTAAATAAAAATCAATTAAAATAATTAAATTAAAATGTCACATATCCATGCCTATCCAATTCATGCTGCGTAATCTGAATATGGTTTGTAAAGTTAAAACCCATTTTGTTTTTCTTAGCTTTTCATCCTCATTAATAAGCACAGTGAACATCTTGTCAAAATAACGTTACCTAAATTAATTCCTTTTTGCAATAGATCCAATAAACGCAAATCTGAGGAAGTGAATGGAGACCTGAAACAAGAAATTAGTGTAGAAAATGAGGAGGAGGAAGAGGAGGAGCAGCTTGGAGAGAAGGTAAATGCTGATGGCTGTACTGGTTTACTCCTCCACCACCAGAATGCTTGAAATGTATGCATGAAACTTCTGAATTCTCATTTGCATTTGGAATTGTGGATTTAATATTGCTGTTTCACCCAGGAGTGGGGATAAATTATGGGCCCTTGAAAAGCCTTTGCCAACTTGGTGCCCTCCAGATGTTTGGGGCTGCTGTTCCTGCACCTGGAGGCTTCCAGGTTGGTGAAGGCTGCCCTAGAAGGTTAATACTTCACACCTAATTTTAAAGAAAAAGAAAATGTTTCTTTTTTCTCAATACCATCTTCCTTTTTGGTCTCAAGGAACAAGATGAGAAAAGAATCAAAATAGAAGCCAAAGAAGGGTAAGTGACTGTGCGCATGAGATCTCAACAACTTTCTCTGCACGTATGTTTGCTAGCAAGAAATGTAACCATTTGCAACAATGCACACGGAAAGCAACACACTCTTTTTGTTTTTGGGAACATATGTAGGCCAAAACTAAACATTTATGACACATGACCTCCATAGAAAATGACAGCTATAAATAAAAATAAAAATAAAATTAATGTTATTATTTATACTCCATACATCTAGCTGGGTTTCCTCAGCCACTCTGGGTGGCATGCAGCACATATAAAAACATAGTAAAACATCAAACATTAAAAACTTCCAAATACAAGGCTGCCTTCAGATGTTATGTAGTTCTTTATCTCCTTGACATCTGATGGGAGGGCGTTTCACAGGAAGGGTGCCACTACTGAGAAGGCCCTCTGCCTGGTTCCCTGTAGCTTCACCTCTTGCAGTGAGGGAACCACCAGAAGGCCCTTGAAGGTGGATCTCGGTGTCCAGGCTGAATGAAGGGGGTGGACACGCTCCTTCAGGTATACAGGACTGAGACTATTTAGGGCTTTAAAGGTCAGCACCAACACTTTGAATTGTGCTCGGAAATATACTGGGAGCCAGTGAAGATGTTATATGGTCCCAGCAGCCACTCCCAGTCACCAGTCTACATGCCACATTCTGAATTAGTTGTAGTTTCTGAGTAGTTTCAAAGGTAGCCCCATGTAGAGCACATTACAATAAGCAAGAGATAGCCAGAGCATGCACCACACTGGTGAGACAGTCTGTCAGGGTCATGTAGAAGCCTCCCACGAGTAAATGCACTTGCCAGGCTGGCTGTGTCCGAATAGTCTTTATTATTTACATATGTACAATAGCGGAGCTCAGTTCTCATGCATCCGACCCCTCACTCTCAGTTGCCGGCAGTGCGGACTTACGGGACCGCCTCCAGCAGAGCAGTCTGGGTAAGGCAACACGCTTACATTGCTCTCTTCTTTTCCACTCCTTCTGTTCCATTGCAGAGGGTACCGTCACCACCTCTCCATCCGTTCCTGAGCTGCTGCTTAGCTGGCGGTGCTGACCCTCTCCAGTAGCATGGGGGACTCCCTCCTCCACCTGACTGTCTTCCCTTAACCCTTTCTCTTCCCTCTCTCCTTGTTCCAGCCTACTGCTCTCCACAGCCCCTTTGTCGCTCCACTCTGCCCCATCCCTCTGCTCCAGGCCTCTTTCTGACAGCCCTGTGACACAGTCTGTGGGCAGGTAGGGTCTCAGCTAGTATACCAGATGGAGCTGGTAGACAGCTGCCCTGGACACAGAATTGACCTGCACTTCCATGGACACCTGTGAGTCCAAAATGACTCCCAGGCTGCACACCTGGTCCTTCAGGGGCACAGTCACCCCATTCAGGACCAGGGAGTCCTCCACACCAGCCCACCCCCTGTCCCCAAAAACAGTACTTCTGTCTTGTCAGGATTCAACCTCAATCCGTTAGCTGCCATCCCCCCTCCAACTGCCTCCAGACACTCACACAGGATATTCACTGCCTTCACTGCTTCCAATTTAAAGGAGAGGTAGGGCTGGGTACCATCAGCATACTGGTGAACACTCAGCCCAAATCCCCTGATAATCTCTCCCAGCGGCTTCATATAGATGTTGAGAAGCATGGAGGAGAGGACAACCATGAGGCACCCCACCAGTGAGAGCCCAGGGGTCTGTGAACACTCATCCCCCAACCAATTTCTGGATGTGGCTCAAAAGGAAGGAGCGGGACCACTGTATAACTGCTCCCAGCTCCTCTAGTCAGTCCAGAAGGATGTCATGATCGATGGTATCAAAAGCCGCTGAGAGATCCAGCAGAACTAGGAAACAGCTTTCACCTTTGTCCCTAGCCCGCCAGAGATCATTGACCAGCGCGACCAAGGCAGTTTCAGTCCCATGTTGAGGCCTGAACATGGTCCACATCCTCCAGGCGTGCTTGGAGTTGTTCAGCAACCACATGCTCAATCACCTTGCCCAATAATGGATGGTTTGAGAAAAATCTAGAGCAATTTACCTGAGGAGACTAGGTCAGTTTGCTGATTACAGACTAGGGGTGTTGGAGCCAAGCTTAAGTCATGCTTAGAGAAGACCCATCAAAATCAATGGCACTTGACCAGGCACAGGCAACCTCGGCCCTCCAGCTGTTTTGGGACTACAATACCCATCATCCCTGACCACTGGTACTGTTAGCTAGGGATCATGGGAGTTGTAGTCCCAAAACATCTGGAGGGCCGAGTTTGCCTATGCCTGCACTTGACCATGACTTTATTTCAGTGGGTTTGACCGAGTCTAAATCCAACACTCAAGCCACTGGTGTAGTGGGAGACCAGGGTTGAAATCTCCACTCAGCCATGATGTTTTCTGGCTGATCTTGGGCCAGTTACAGTCTCTTAGCCTAACCTACCTCACATGGTTGTGAGGATAAAATGGAGAGGGATGAGAACCACACCTGCCACCTTAAGCTCTTTGGAAGAAAGCGGGGATATAAGTGTAGTAACTGTAGTAGTAGCGGTAGTACTATAGTGATTATGATGATGATGATGATGATAAATAGATTTCATGAGGGTCACATGCCAGTGTTGGGTGTGGCAAGAGTTAAAAGCAAGGGGTTCGCCCCTCCCCCCCCCCCCAATTGAGCAGCTGGAAGGGAAACGGGTTGTTCTTGCCGGAGACTCAAACTGATTGCTTGCAGGAAGCTTTTGAAATTGGGCTGAGAGCTGCCGGCTGCTCCCCCCCCCCCCCGCCCAGAGCAGTGCCAGCTGCACGTGGGGAAAAGAGGGGAGGTGCAAGAGAGCCTGTAACACGGCAGCAATGGGGCTTCATTGGGCTCCTTTTCTCCCATGTCCAATAAAAGGTGCGAGAGGGAGCAGTGATAGTTCATCTTCTTTTGAGCTCTGGCTGTCTTGTCCAAAGAAAAAGCAATCCTGTTGTACTCCTAAAAATGATTTTAAAAAGCCCTGTAAATGTTGCCTCTGGCATGAGGAGAGAAATGAAGTATCTCCATATTTTGGAGAGTGGCTGCAGTGGGTGTTTGGATTACGCAAAGCCTCTCCTCCTTGGCTAGCTTCAAACATCTGTACAGATGTACTAGTTAGCCCTGTGATGGGAAGAAAGGAGAAATTTGCATGTAGGAGGCGCAAGGGAGAGAATCGGTTCCTTCCCCAAATCTGGTCCTCTAGATGTTTTGGACCAGCTCCTGTCAGGTCCAGTCAGCATAGCCAAATGTCGGATGTTGGGGTTGTAGCCTAAATCATCTAGAGCAGGCATGTCCAACAGGTAGATCATGATCTACTGGTAGATCACTGGACGTCTGTGGTAGATCACTGGCTCCCCCCAAAGAAGCTCAGCAACTTTGACTCCCCTAAAAAAGCTCTACATCTTTGCCCTGAAGCCCCCCAAACAGGGCATTCCTTCCTAAAAAAAGCTCAACAACCTCGACCTGAACCCCCCCAAAGGGGGTAGATCACTGCCAGTTTTTAACTGCTAGTAGATCACAGTCTCTTGCAAGTTGGCCACCCCTGATCTAGAGGGCCTCAGGCTGATTACCCTACAGAAAAGCCATTGTTTAGAGGAATCCCAACCAGGTCAGAAGTGCTTTATTTTCATTCCTTAGGCTAAATAAAGAAACACAGAATGTTGAAATGGAGCAGTCAGTCTCTGCCCTGTTCATGCATTGATGGAAGTGAGAGTACAGGGTGTAAAATGGCTCCCCAGAATACACAGTTTCTTTAAGATGGAAGTTTCTTTGTATATGAAAGCATGTTACTGCAAGGACTTATCAAAGTCTCTGTATCCAGTGACTTAAACAATATTATTCTTGTGATAGCTTATATTACCCAACTTGTTGCACTGTGTGAGGGTTTGGTTTGGTTTGGTTTTTTGCCCAGGTCTGAAATAAAAGAAGAAGCAATCCAGGTTAAAACTGTGCCACCTGTTAAGGTAAGTAAGTGTTGGTTTGTTTTCATCTGGTTGGAATACTAGACATTTATGGTGTACATATGCACACACTCCACCCTTGAATGACTGGAGCATCAGCTCAGCAGTTCAAGAAGAAACTATTTTTTTCTGATTTTCAGGACAGGCATTTAATGCCTCTGTCAGGTGGAGCTTTGGGTGGGTTCAGCATTGCTCTGATCACCATATCTTGGCCTTGGTTTACTGTCTTTAAGAACAGAAAAATAGTGAATGAAAGTGGCATAGCTTTGCGTGTTTTGTTCTTAAAAATGAGTCAGAAAAGCAGCTAAGCATTTGGAAGGGCTCCATAAATGATGGCTGGCACAGTGGAATGGAATGTAAGGACTGATGAAATCCTGCCTCCCCCTTTCAGCTAGATTTAGCCAACTAGTGAGCAATCCCTGCATTTTCTAGAAATGCCACTTATGCACATGAAACCTGTTGGGTATCCTTTCTGGCTAGGTATCAGTGACCCTGAGCAGTACAGTAACAGCTTTTAAACCAGGGATGGGGAACCCTCTTACCCTGCAGATGGTGATGGACTCAAAGTCTCATTATCACTGACCACACTGGCTGGTGGGAGTTGGAGTCTAACCACATCTGGAGAGACACAGCTTCCCTGCCCCTGTTATCATCCTTACCCAGCCTGATTCCCGTCAGATGTTTTGGACTCCCGTTTCCCATCAGCTCAGCTGGCATGGCCAGTGATCAGGAATGATGGGAATTGGAGTTCAGCAACATCTGGAGGGAACCTGCTGTTTTTAGTATGATTTTTGTAAGTGGACCTATAAATGTTTTACGTTGAAATGGTAGGGTCTAATGTCACTTAAGTAACAAATACCCAGATTTATTCAGCCACATCACAAGCTTATTGGCAGCACCATTTTTAGACCCTGGTTACCTGAGTTCACCACCTTGCATTTTCTCCTTATATCTTTCTCTTCCAGACCACACCTCCCAAGTGTGTTGAATGCAGGCAATACCTAGATGACCCTGATCTCAAGTTCTTCCAAGGAGATCCTGATGATGCCGTAAGCCCATCCTTTGCAGATGAACAATAAGAATTCTGTCTTGCTGGTATATGTCTAGAATAAAATGCACAATGTTGTATCTTCCTAGCTGGATGAACCCGAGATGCTGACAGATGAGCGCTTGTCCATCTTTGATGCCAACGAAGATGGGTTTGAGAGTTATGATGACCTGCCTCAGCACAAAGTGACTTCCTTCAGGTGAGGCCTTGTGCTGACTTGCCATAAAGCAGGGGTGGTTAACTTGTGGTCTTCCAGTTGTTGTTATTGTTGGACACTTGCTCCCCCCAGCCCCAGCCCCAGCCAGCGTGACTAGAGGTCAGGGCTGATGGGAGTTGTAGTCCAGCAGCATTGGGAGCATGCCACATTAGCAAGCACCACAAGGTTAGGGGCTGTGTGCTCCATTGCAGCCTCCAAGCATCCCCACAGAAGACTGGTAGGGATCCTTGGGGCACCTGCTGGAACTGTCTGTGTTGCTTGAGTGCAGTAAGATCTTTTGGAAGGCAGGTGCCCAGCAGCACAGTCAACTGCACATGCAGCCCTCTGGAGCCCCTAGCCCTTACCAAGATGGTGTGGTTTAAGCCACAGGAAGGGGTATTGGATCTCTAGTGATTTTCAGAAGTGGTGACTTTCTGAATCCCAACTGTCTTAACAATGGGAGAAATTTAAAGGCTTCCTGCACTCCCTAAATTAGGCTTCTGACATAGAGAAAGCTTTGGAGGAAAAGACAGGCTGAGTTTTTAATCCTGGGCTGATCAGGATTAAAGACACTCTGTCTTTTATTCTCAGCTTATGTTCCTGAACCACTATTTTGGACTTTGCTCCAGTTGGTGGTTCTCAGTTTATATGTAAATAAAGCAGAAAACACAAGTTTCAAGGCTGCCCATCCCTGGTTTAAGTCACCCCAGCTTTTGTGTTGCTTTTGATTTTCCCAGTCTGGTGGGACAGTTCCCTGAGTACAGCTATGAAATAGGGTTGGCTGGGAAAGTTGTCCGCAGTGGTGGGTGATATTAGTAAAAATCGGTTATATGTGGTTATGGTTCTTGGCCTTTGGGGATTTTATAATCAGTGTGGCTTCCTTTTACTTTACAAAAGAAAAAGAAAAAGGTGGTGCAGTCTTCCTGGGTTCTGCATCTCATGGCCTCCACTTACGTTTTCAAGCCTCGCCACTGGAGCACTGACTCTTCTTTTTTGCTATCACCACTTGGTTTGCCACCCTTTGCCCCAAGAGTGTAGAAGCACGTTGTACACACTTTACAGCTATATTAATGGGAAACTGGAGGTTTTTTAGTTGGCTGTTGTAAATGACAGGTGTATAGACAACCAAAGACTATTTAACCTTTTCCTTTTCTGTGCAGTGTTTATGATCGAAAAGGCCACCTGTGCCCATTTGATACTGGTCTCATAGAAAGGAATATCGAACTCTACTTCAGTGGTGCAGTAAAGCCAATATATGATGATAACCCTTGTTTGGATGGTAAGTGTGGCCCTGCAGGCAGGTTTTCCCTATCCCCACCCCCCAATTTAATTTATATGATGCTCTTAATTTAAAAATCCAGGGTGGGGTGTTCACATTCTCTCTGCCACATACATAACTGGCACATCATATTAACCTGTCATAAAACTGGAGTGCAAATAATGTCTGATTGACTTCCAAAGGAAGGGAGTTTCACAGGGAGGGTGTTGCAACAGAGAAGACCATCAGCCATGGAACTGCCTCTGGGCCTTATCCAGAGGCAGCACCCAAAAAAGACCCCTGGAAAATAAATGTGATATGACTTCAAAGTGGCGTGCTGCTCAATAACCTAGTGGCAGAATTCTATACCAGCTTCTGAACAGTCTTCAAGGGCAGCCCCATGCAGACCACATTGCAGTAGTCCAGACTTGAGGTAACCGGGGCATGGAATGCTGTGACAAGGCTATCCCAATTCAGAGACAGCCATAGCTGGTAAACCAGCCAGAGCTAGAAATAGGCTTTCATTAAGCTATTTGAGCTTCCCGTGACAAAGATGGATCCAAGAGTGCCCCCAGGCCACGCACCTGGATCCTTCAAGGGGAGTGCAGCGCCCCTCAGGACACACCATTTACCCATCTTCTGGAATCAGGAACCAACGACCAGCAGAGCCAACATCTTGTTGGAATTCAGCTCCAGCTTATTGGACCCCATCCAGACCATTATCCCAGATGACCTGAGAAGGGAGAGAAACATTAACACCTTCCCCCAAAGCCTTTGGTACCACCCCCTATGGCAAGGAAGCATTTGCCACTCCTTGGACCCATCCTGTCAAGTCACAATGGGCTGCAGTCCAGAGTGTAGGTGCTGGGAGAGCATTTCAGAAGCTGCAAGTACACTTTGCCCACAAAAGAGACCATTAACCCCGTGTTTGCTTGTTGCATTACTAGGCGAGCCACTGGATGCTCCTAAATTAGCTAAGCATGGTTCATTCATGACAGGAAGGTCAAACGTTTTGTCTTTAATTAGCTATTGTAAATCAAGTAACAATATGTTTGCAGCTTCCCAAGGGTAAGACGGACCAATTAAGTGCCTTGGTTTTGGTGCAGGTGTGGATCTGGTGACTTGGTGGAAAAGGAAGTGAGCTTCTCAGGCCAGCCCACTTGTATCTGCAAGCTTCCAGGGGAAGCAAAGAACCCTGAGAAAAAGCCAGATGTGGTTGCACAGCTCCTGTTCCTCAGCGTGGGCTTATTAAAGCACATGCATCCACCGTGGCCTAGCAACTAAGTGATTTTAAAATATGATGCCTCTCCATTTTCATCACTGATTTTAGGCGGTGTCCGAGCCAGAAAGATGGGCCCCATCAATGCGTGGTGGATCACTGGTTTTGATGGAGGCGAGAAGGCTTTGATTGGATTCACCACAGGTAAGCTTTTAAGGAAATCATTCATCATCCCTTTCAGTTTTATCTGTGTCCTGCATTTTCATGCTCAGGGCATACTTGGAATGACTCACAACAGCATCAGAAAAATCTACTGAAATACCAGCAATAATGAAATACCAGCAATATTTCAAGATAATTTACCAACAATTACAAAATATAACAATTTTTAAAGAAACAACCATACAAATATTAATAGGCCCTCCAAAATGTATTAATAAATATGAACAAATAGAAAAAAATATAAACAGCAGAAAAAACATTACATATTATCTGAAATTAAAGTTTTCCCCAACAACAATCGCCCCTAAGTCATGGACTCTTCTAAGTGATCCAGATAGACAAGGGGGACCCAGGCCTTGCAGAACTCACAGCTCAGTCTGGGATTTGTTGAAGAAACTACTGGCAGAGATGAAAAGCATCTTCTTCTGCCCACCCCATTCTCTTGCATGCTGTGCTCAAAATGGGGATGCCAATCCCCTTCCCTTTCCAGGTGGGCTTAATTGAGTGGCCTAATTGTCCCACTTCACCCACCACTTTGGATGCTGCTTATGTGACTGCGCAGAGCAAGCCATCCTCACAAATCCACAGCACAACCTATTTGCAAAGCTGCACATGTGCTTTACCAGCCAAGGAGCAAGACAGAGCTACCATTGAATTGACCTCAGGGAATGGCGAACTGTTTGGAGCAGCGTTGCTGGGCTACAACTCCCATCAGCCCCAGCCAGCATGGTCAGTGATTAGGGACAATGGGGGCTGTAGTTCAGCAACACCTGGAGGGCCACAGGTTCCCCATCCCTGGTTTAGAGCTTTGAGAATGCTTGGTTGCCTTCATCCCTTGGTTGCCTACATGTCTAGGAGGAGGGAGTTCTGCAGCCCAGTGCTATCATGTAGAAGCATTCTTTAAGAACCAAGTTGTGCTCAACTTAAAAAGAGAAAAGCATTCTTTCAGAGTGGTTTCTCAAGCAGTTGGGCCACATTCAGGTGGACTTCAATGTCTTGGCAGAGGATGAGTAGAAATACTTTGAGAGACTTGTGGGAAGAGAAATATATAAAAGATAAAGCCTTCTCCATTTAGAGCCTCTGGTTCAACAAATTCTGCCTTAAATGAGTCACAATACCTCTGGAACAAATGCCTGTTCTTAGGGTGAGGAAAGCTGAACTATGGAACTCCTTGCCACAAGGAAAACATTGTTGCAAATATGAACTAGATATCAGCAGAAAGGGTGTCAGGAATTGCCAGCTGTTTGTGCCAAATGCTGCCTCCATCTGCCACCATTTTGTGACTGCAAAAAAAGAGAAAACAACCCATGCAGGCAATAGTAATAGGCAATTACTGTAATAAGATTCGTTTTAAAAAAATTATATTGGTTTTTTTTTTTTTTACAAGAGCTTTTCATGTTACAAAACATGCTGCTTCTCCATTAATAAAACTTTTTCTTGTCAGTTTCACAGGAGCTTACTGTTATACAAAATTTGCTTCTCCAATACTACAGATTTTTGGTATCTGTTTCACCTAATTCGCTTCTTCAGTTATGCACCTGCAAAAAATATACATAATAGCTCCCATCAGTTACCAGTTTTCTTTGTTCGTAAACTCAAAAGACCCTAGCCTTGTTGCTGACCCAGTGAGGTACATTAAATAGACATGTATTAAAGTTGTTACAAACCTCATTCTGTTCTCTTTCATACAAACAATGCTTGCATTCAAATTATGTATATTACATGAGATTCATATCAACCTTACAAATTCTTAAGTTTTCTGTCTTGGGCAACTGCCAGGGTTTACCCTCCTGTAAATATATCTCTGTTGGCCATGAGAACTGAATGAAGCCTCCATGTTCATTGGCAGTGTATCTTTGATAGCCCTGTGATGGGGACAAGCAATCTTTGTGCCTTCTGGCTGGCTGCTGTTGGGAACAGGGTGCAGGGTTAGACCTCTGGTCTTGCTCACTAATGCAGTTTTTGTCATTCTTAGGTGCTCACACAAGTTGCTTAATCATCCACTCAGTTCATGGCTAAGTATGTATTTGTACCCAAGTCTCGTTCATTGGGAAAAACATTTGCATTGCATTCTAGCCTTTGCAGATTATATCCTGATGGAACCAAGTGAGGAATACGCCCCCATCTTTGCACTGATGCAGGAGAAGATCTACATGAGCAAAATTGTTGTTGAATTCTTGCAAAATAACCCTGATGTCAGCTACGAGGACCTGCTGAACAAGATAGAGGTTAGTCCAGCAGACCAGGGCAGCTGTGTCTTGTGTCTGTAAGAAGACCAATGTCAAGGAACTCAGATCAGCATACATTGTCTATCCATCTCAATTCTTTTTGTCCTCAAAACAACCCTATGAGGTAGGTTAGACTGCCATTGTGTGTCACCATCTTGAGATGGCTGAGCAGCCACCTTTGAACACCAGGCAGTTGAGAGAGCAGGTGAACCTGCTATTGCAATGCTTTTTTGTTCTTGCTTAACATTCTTCTCCTGAGTTGCCAGTTTAAAACCAGTAGAATTGTTAAATTCCTCCTAATTCTGTCTCCAGACTACTGTCCCTCCTGCTGGATTAAACTTCAACCGTTTCACAGAAGATTCCCTCCTCCGGCATGCCCAGTTTGTGGTAGAGCAAGTGGAAAGCTATGATGAGGCAGGAGACAGTGACGAGCCTCCTGTTCTCATCACCCCCTGCATGAGAGACCTGATAAAACTGGCAGGAGTCACGCTAGGCAAAAGGTACGGCAGCAGCTGCACTCTGGCAGTGGCCCTTCTGAGGTGCTGAATCTGTTTCTTCAAAGGAGAAGGCTTGCATCATAGAACATTCTTTGGTGCTCAGTATTCCCCACACTAAATGTTCAGGAGATGGGCTCTAGACTTTCTCTTTGGTACTGTCTCTTTCTATGTGCAGGGAATTTTTTTTACGGAGAAGGGCTCAATCATGTGACTTGATGTTTGGCATAGCACAGCACAGATGCGCCTCATGCTGAGTCAGCCCATCTGAACCAGTACTTACCCCAACTGGCAGCAGCTCCACAGGATTTCAGAAAGGAGTCTTTCCCAGCCCCACCTGGAGATTATGAGGGTTGAGCCTGGGACCTTTTCCTTGAGAAGCATGTCCTCTATCACTATGCTAGAATTCCTCCTGCAGATCAGCTGTGTGCTATTTGGAGGAGCGCATGGGTGAATTTTCCTCTTGCCTATATGAGGATAGAATACTGTAGCGCAGAGATAGACGATGTGGTACCTTCCAGATGTTGGTGGCGCTACAGCTCCCATCAGTCCCAGGTAGCCCAGTCATGGATGAGGGGTGCTTAGTCCCAACAACTTCTGGTGGGCACCAAGTTGGCCTTGAGAGCTGGAGAAAGGGGGGATTCCATCTTGTTCCAGTGTTTTCCCTGTATCCTGCAGGTGCTTAGCTTTTCACATCTGTCTTGTCCTCCTAGACGAGCGGCAAGAAGGCAAGCCATCCGGCACCCTACCAAGATCGACAAGGACAAAGGCCCTACCAAGGCAACCACCACGAAGCTGGTCCATTTGATCTTTGACACCTTCTTCTCTGAGCAAATAGAGAAAAACGAAAAGGAGGAAGACAAAGAGAACGCCTTGAAGCGCAGGCGCTGTGGGGTTTGTGAGGTAACAACAACAAGAGAGGCTGCATTGTTGACCCAAACACCCTGTTTTGCCTACAGAGAAAGCGTGGCTACATGGTTGGCATGAGGAGTTCCAACATGGAAGGAGTAGCGCTTCCTCATCTTTTCTTTTTGGTCTCTGGACACATTCATTTCCTGCCTTATGGAACTCCCCTCCCCAACACTTTTTTTTTTTTTTTGCCAGCATGCTGCTCCTGGCCAAACAGTTCTCAAATTCTTCAAATATAGAGCTGTCTGGTTCAGAACACAGCATGCAGATTAAGGTCTCTGCTTCATAGCAGGGCAGATAGACAGAAAGATATGAGCTCCTGGCTTTAATTTGGTAGCTAAAGAAGAGAGTCCCTGAGCAGGTATTCCTGGATTTTCCTGCAGCTTTATCTGGTCTTTCATAGAGAAGACTACTGTTGTACCTTCCAGAGTTGAGGGTGGGAGCAGCGTTAGAAACAGAGATGTGAAAGCTTGGAGCTAAAGGGCACCTTAAACCTTGGTCATGGCCCAACAACGGAATGTCTAGGCACGCTTTTTTATAACAAGAATACAAAGCTGAAAATGAATGAACTGCAGCTAAAATATTATGTTCATTTTTCACATGGTCTAGACCAGGGGTGTCAAACTCCGGCCCTCCAAATGTTTTGAGACTACAATTCCCATCATCCCTGACCACTGGTCCTGTTAGCTAGGGCTGATGGGAATTGTAGTTCCAAAACATCTGGAGGGCCGGAGTTTGACACCCCTGGTCTAGACCATTCCCTGCTCACCCCCCTCACAGGGTCTCTTCTCCAGTCTTCAGAGAGTAGATGGAAGTGGGGAGGCAGAAAAAGGTCCTCCTTCCACTCTGCTGTTTTAATCTGTAATCTTAGGCGCTGTACTGCACCCAGAGCTCAGAAACTGCTCACACTAATGAAATTCCCTGTCTCAAAATGCGCCTAACAATGGGAGCTTCAAGCACTGAGTGGGAGCAGAGCTCTCTGATTACCTGCTATTACCTTTCTGCTCCACCAGAGGAAGCATGAAGCAACCTGAAGCAGACCCCAAAGTGCCTGTGGTCACGTGACACAGGAAGTTAGTCATCCTTTTCTGCAGGACAATTTGGAGCTCTTTAGATATAGAGTTGCCACCTTTGGTTGGGCCAAATTTGGGACAGGTTGTGGGAGGGGAGTTGGTGGGCTAGAAATTACTTTACCTGGTGCAGAATGAAATTACTTCAAAGCAATCCATTACAATGGATTGTTTCCAGTGCTGGTCATACTCATAGAGTAGTAGACCCAATGAAATTTATGCATCTAAGTTAGCAATGCACATTAATTTCAGTGACTCACATCCTCCCCAACCGCTGAATTTCTGCCTGTCAGAAGAATGGTAAAAGTAGAAACCCAGCCAAAGTAAGAAAGAAAGAGCTGGAGACAGCAACTCTCCTAACAGAGCTTTGCCTCCAATGTCCCACATGCCAGTTCATTCACACACACACACACACACACATCCTAGTCAGACCACTGGGGTTTTCTTGTCACATACCTGAAGCATTTTAAAAAGGATTCATTTGTTATCTATAGGCATTCATAGAAACATAGAATTGAGGGTCACCCCCTGCAATGCAGGAATCTTAACTAAAGCATCATTTAAAGCCACTAAAAGTTGTGGAGTCCCCCAAAGAATTCTGCTTAAAAATCATTTTATTTTCCATTTTCAGCTTTCACAAATTTTTTAACAAGAAAAACAAAATCTTCACAAATCTATTTTACCTTCCCCTCGACTTCCCTCCCCTCCTTTCTGCGGTTCTTTATTTCATATCTTTTTATTACCGTATATCTGATTCAAATATATTTACAAATTTTTCCTTATCTTCCCCTTAATTGTCTCTTACTGCACATGCTTATATCAGTCCTGCAAATGTTTTAATTTGTTTACAATGTGTCTTCAAATACTCAATAATATTTCCCCAGTCTATTTTTAAAAGTCTCTCGTCTTGATTTTTTATTCTTCTAGTGAGTTTCGCCATTTCTACATATTCCATTAATTTTAATTGCCAATCTTCCCTTGTCAGAACTGTTTCTTCTTTCCATCCCCCAAAGAATCCTTGTTTGTTTTGAGACCCCCTATTGCTCTCCCAGAGATATAATCCCAAGAGTCCTCTGGAAAGAAGGATTGATTGCTATAGCACTGCTCTTTTTCAGGTAGCAAAATGTCTAGGGCCAAACATTCCTGCCTATTTAAACAGACAGGAATGGCTTCCCTGAGCAGGTCCCAATTTGGAGTTTCAGCATTTGCCTAACCCTAAAGGAAAGTCACTATAAGTTTTACTGATTTTGCCAGTCCCCCTGCATTTTTAATATAAGGGGTAACAAGGATGGTCTGTAATACAGGGGTCTAAGAAGTGCTGAAAAATGACTTTTTAAAAAACCCACAACCAGTTCTAATAATTGTAGGTGACATGTGCCATCATTAAAATATGCATTTAGTTTTATGTGTGAGAAGGGTGGGGGAAGCATGTTTCAAAAACAATTAATTGGCAGGATTAATAGAGGACACCTGATCAGTGATCACTCGTATTCAGGTGCTCCACAGCTGCTGCTTCTGGGACAGAATTGTTATATTAAAAAAGTTAGTGATCAAAACAAAGAAAGCCCCCTTCCCCAAATGCCTGGCCTCGTGCTTCATCTTGCAAGCAAAACTAAACAAAACACTCTTACTCAAGTTCAGCTGTATGCTGCCTCCTTGCCTCTGACAACCACACTCTTTCTCTCCCCTTTGAAAAGGCTGCTCCTCCGCTGTTGGCTACCCTGGAGCGCCAATTAACTGGTTCTAGAGGGGAGGGAGGGCTCAATTTCCTAAGCACCTAGCAATTCTGGTTGCATGAGACAAGCAAGTTTGGGTGAGCTCACAAATGCCAATTTTGTTTTTATGACTTCAAAAATGGGACAAATTGGGCGCCAGATGGGACAGGGGACCCTGTGCCCCCAAAACAGGACAATCCCATTTTTTAAGGGATGGGTGGCAACCCTGTTTAATATGACACTTATTTTCAGAACTTATTTGCACAATTTCTATCCTTCACATTCCTGAGATGGTTAACAAAGTAGTGAGAAACAGCAAAACCTACATTGGCAGAGGGTGGGGAGAAATAAAATAAAGCATATATCCTTACACAATGAACTTAAGCAGCAGCAGTCCACTCAAATGGACTGTAAAAAAATGCCCAAATTAAAAAAAATACCGGTAACTTCAGCAATTCTTAAAATTGTCTAGGAGAATATGAATGTTTTTATCCTCCTGGCGTGAAATGATAATAACAAGGGTTATAAGGCAGGCTGGCATGGGAAGACTTTATAAAGTTTAAGGGAAGAAGTCAAACTTCTTAACATTTTCCCCAAATTCATTCTCTCTCTCTCTCTCTCTCTCTCTCTCTCTCTCTCTCTCTCTCTCGTAGCCTTTGCCAACCTGGCATACTCCAAATATTTTGCACTACAGCTCCCATGGAATTGGCTGGGGCTCATGGGAGTTGTAGACCAAAACATCTATCATGGGTTGTCCTCTCCCTTTCCTGGGCTACCATCCTTTATTTTATTTAAAGGCTGTGATTTGTTTGAGACTCTGCTTTGTTTAGAGACCTGTTAGGAATTGCCACCGATGGAAGCTGGGTCAGCATCTTACTGTTTCCTAAGAGTTTGCTGAGTCTTCTTCACAGTGGAGCCTATGTTGGTTTGTGATACACCTGCCCATTCTGCTTCCCCATCCACGGTTTCCTTGTGAACTACCCTTGTTTGGATACTTGTCTCCTGGGAGGTGTTGGGCCATATGCATATGTTGTCTCAGCTCCTTCTTCCTTCCTTTTTTCCCCTCTTTCCAGGTTTGCCAACAGCCAGAGTGTGGCAAATGCAAAGCTTGCCAGGATATGATTAAGTTTGGTGGCACTGGGAAGTCAAGACAGGCCTGCATAATGAGAAGGTAATTATGACCTCTGCCTCGAAGGACCTAAAGGGGAACAGACTGCAAGCTTGGGCAAGAGATCCACCTGTGTCCAGTTTTGCCAACACAACAGTGGAAAACTTGTACATGCTCTCAAGTTTACATAATGCACATAATTGTGTTATTACTCTTATTGAAATAAACCACCCACCACACAACTTATCTCATCCCTGGTCAAGATATGTGAGGAACTTGTTGAATCCTGAAATGGCTATATGGATTTAGAATCAATGTGAATTGAACAGTTAAGAGTTGAGGATATTTTAAAATTGCCTTGCTTTATGTCTCTGAGCAATTGCATCTTTAGTCCCATCTTCAAACTCCTCTCTACAGCAATAAGGTAATGCTGCTCAGTGTCAAAATGTTGTAAAGCACTGTAGAAATGAGATGATTCAGGCAAAGTAAATAAGCCAGGATTATGTAAAACAAAACATGTTTGTACTGTTGGTAAAATATCTCAGTTGAGAAATCTGCTTGCAAAATGAGCACATTGCAGAATTGAGGGGTTTGGGGGGAGGGGAGTATGTGTGCATGTCTGCCAAATTAGGCCTCCATTTCTCAGCTGCACATTGTATGTTTAATAAAATTGGTTTTAGATGTCCCAATCTGGCCGTAAAAGAAGCTGATGAAGATGAGGAAGTGGATGATAACATCCCTGAAGTGCCCTCGCCCAAAAAGATGCTGCAAGGAAGGAAGAAGAAGCAAAGCAAGAGCCGAATTTCCTGGGTGGGAGAGCCTGTCAAGGTATAATGCCTGCACAGGAAAAGGCAGTTCAAGCAGTTGGAAAAGGGATTAGCTTGGTGTCTCACATCCAAGTTGTGTGGGGGATGCAGAGATCCCTTGAGCTCAACCTTTGCATTCTTGTTGTGTATTGCACTTCACCGTGTCATTTGGGGATACCCAGCAGGTTGCCCTCCAGGTGTTGCTGGACTAAATCTTCCATTATCCCTGACAATTAGCCATGCTAGCTGGGGCTAAAGGGTGATGGACACCTGCAACAGCTGGAGGGTACCATGTTGGCTGCTGTTGTTGTTTAGTCCTTTAGTCGTGTCCGACTCTTCGTGACCCCATGGACCAGAGCATGCCAGGCACTCCTGTCTTCCACTGCCTCCCGCAGTTTGATCAAACTCATGTTGGTCGCTTAGAGAACACTGTCCAACCATCTCATCCTCTGTTGTCCATTCTCCTTGTGCCCCATGTTGGCTACCCCTGGTGTAAAACAATGTTGTGGTGCATTGCTGGATTCCCAGTCAGTAGGTGTCCACATTATGGGCCTGATATTCCTGGGTGCCCTATCATTTGTGGTTTAGACACGTCTTTTGTCTTTAAAAAAAATACTTACTACATTTTTTTTATAGAATCATAAAATTATAGAGTTGGAAGGGATCCCAGGGATCCTCTACTCCAACCCCTGCAATGCAGGAAGCTCAACTAAGCATCCATGACAGAAGCCAGTCAACCTCTGCTTAAAAACCTCCAAGGAAGGAGAGTCCGTTCCACAGTCAAACAGCTCTTCTTGTCAGAAAGTGTTCCTGATATTTAGCCAGAGTTTCTTTCTTGTAATTTGAAGCCATTGGTTCAAGTCCTACCCTACAGAGCAGGAGAAAACAAGCTTGCTCCATTTTCCATGTGATGAATGTCACATGCTTTAGATATCCTTTAAATATTGGAAAATGCCTAGCGTATCTCATCTCGGTCTCCAACCAACCAACCCGTAACAAACATTCTCTAGGCAGTTCAGAAACCAAAAACATTAAAGCACAAACTAATTAAAGGAAGGCGAAACAAATTCTTTTTTTCTTTTTTAAAACCATGAGAGTTTGAGACATGCTTAGCAGAAAACGAAAAGAAAAATGAATACGCGCTATTCAGAGACCTAAAGAAGGCAGCAGTTCTACACACTGCCAGCCAGATGCTTTGGTTCCTGGTGCAGTTGTGGCCAGGCAACCTCCTCTAATCCAGTGGTTACCAATTAGGGGTCTGGGAACCCCTGGGGGTCTATGGAATGCACCCAGTGGGTCCGTGGCCCCATCCCTTGCCTGTCCCAACTAAATTTTTGTCATTTTTGCATGGTAATATCACAAATTTTATGCTCAGTTTTAGCGCTGTGTGATTTTTCAATATATTGGCCAAAATCAGTTTTGAAATCACACCACGATAATGATTTTGACCCAGCAATACTCAGTAATATGTTTCTCCTTGTGCAAGGGAGAGCAGGGCAGCCAGTTTCAAGGCACCACCAATATTGTACGATGATCTCAGCTGATAATGCTGCTGATCTGAGCTGCCTTTGCTCACGCTGAGGGGAAACAGGGCAGCCGATTGCAAGGTGCTGCCTTCCCTTCACACTGACAGAGAACAGGGCAGCTGGTCGCCCTCACTCCAAGGCCACTACCTTCCCCTGGCATGGAGGCAGAGCAGCTTTTCTCAGCAGGAAAGCAGCAGCAGCAGCCACAGTGGATGTGCATCTTGGCTGCCACCGCTGGTTTGATGCACCCCCACCCCCTCCCATTCAAACCATGTGGTGGAGGGGACTCCCTCCCCTCACCCATCCGATCTCCATGACTGCTCCTTCCCTCATCCCCATGCCTGATCTCCAATTTCAGACATCTTGATATATCAGAATATCACGATGTTTAGCTGCTGATATACCGGTATCACGATGTTGAAAGCCAGATATTGCTCAGCCCTGGTTTGTTTTTAGTATACCGAAAATCCTTTGCTTTTTAGGGGGTGCCCCACATTTTGTTCAAAAAATTGCTTTGCAGAGTTAACTACCATAGAGTTATCAAAATATTCAGAAGTAGGGGGTCCATGGCTTGACTTTTGACAAATAGGGTGTCCTCAGTAATTAGCTGATTGGGAACCACTGCTCTAATACCTTCTGCCAAGACAGAGGGAGCTCTGAGATGTGATGACAGCAAGCAAGGTGGGTGTCCGTGTGCTTATATAGTCTTCCAAGACCCCAGCACTGGTGCTTTTCTCGTCTTGCCATCTCATTGACACCATCCTCTTTCTGTCTGCAGATTGACGGCAAAAAGGATTTCTACCAGAAGGTGTGCATTGATTCAGAGGCCCTGCAAATTGGTGACTGTGTCTCTGTCAGCCCGGATGACCCCACAAAACCTCTTTACTTGGCAAGGTGTGCCATCATGCTGTTGGTGGAGGGGCTGGGCTTGGACAAACCTTCCGTTCCGTCGTGTAACAAAGGCTACCCAGAAACTGTCTGCCCTGTTTATAATCTAGGGATAGTGGCAAGTTGCTTATTAGGCTGTATGTATGTATGTATTTTATTACCAAGCGTGTTAGAAAGAGAGAAGCCATGGAAGGGGGATTGCATTTACTGGTATGAATTATTCTGAGCCCACTGCTGCTTCCTAGAAGGTGGTCTCCACCTGTTCAGTATAGGCTTCTCTTGTAAGCTGTTGCAATGTCCTGGCTAGGGGGCTGAGCTGTGAACTAGGAAGCCCTAGGTTGAAAGATGGCCTCAGCTGTAAACTTTTCAAGTGGCCTTATGCAATCTGCTCTCTCCCAGCCTTAGTTCTCTCCCCCCCCCACCCCCATGCTTCAGTATAAAGGGGTCTACTGGCCTACCTTACAAAGTTCATAAGGGTTACTGATTTTATTTGGAGCCTTTCTAACCCTTTGACTTGCACAGAACTAGAGGTAAATTCCTCTTGCCCGCCCCACGTGTTCTTTGGTGAATCCTCTGCTAGGCCACCTTTTCTGGGAGCGCTTGGGACAAAACATCTTTTTTTTGTGGGGGGTTGATGTCTTTGCCTTAATTTCCAGTTTGAAGCTCATCTTTGTTCCTTCTCCCAGAGTCACTGCCATGTGGGAAGATGCTAGCACTGGGCCGATGTTCCATGCCCATTGGTTTTGCCGTGGCACTGACACCGTTCTGGGAGCAACATCTGATCCGCTGGAACTTTTCTTGGTGGATGAGTGCGAAGACATGCAGCTGACGTACATTCACGGCAAAGTCAATGTCCTTTACAAGGCTCCCTCGGAGAACTGGTCCCTAGAGGTATGTTGAGGAGTTTCACTGCTCTGGCAGCTTTGATGGGAGGGTGGCACTGCTGTCTCCCTCTGGAGGTGAGGTGCCAGGCTAATGTGCTCACGGTTCTCCACTGTCTTCTTCTTATGCCTGGCTCCAGCTTTTGGGAGGCAGCACTGCAGCGGCCCATGGCAGCTACTTAGGTTGGTCCCAGCACTATGCCAGAGCTGCCTTTGCCTGCTCAGGAGTGAGTATCCTAGGAAGAAGTTAGGTAACTGTAAGGGGTGGGGGTATGTGTACACACACACACTTTATATTTAGTGGAATTGGTATAATTCCACTAAGCCTAATTCCACTGCCTAAGCAGTGTATATAAAATAAAACATACATTCAAATTATCGGTAAAAATCAGGCTTAAATACAAACTAACCAAAAGAAAATTACAAGATATAAATAATATCAGCAATTACAAAATAAACATTTTAAAAGAAAATCACATGCTAAAACGTCAAGTTTGCATATCTGCACAGGCTTGTCTAACTAAACACAAAAGGCTTTAGCCGGTGCCAAAAAGAATGCAGCCAAAGTGGCTGCCTAATGTCAAAGGGCAGGGAGTTCCAGGGCATAGATTCTTCCCTGCGGAAAGGTCAGTTTCCTACAAGTGCCAAATGAACACTCTGTGGCTTTAACAAAAGTGCCAGTTCTGCAGATAAAGCAGTAGAGTGGGCATATATGGGGTAAGGTTGTAAAGAGGTTCCCACCCTAGTCAGATTAGGCTGCTGGCTGCAGGAGGGCTGCCTGGGGGCCCCAAGTCAGGGGTCTGGGCCAGGCAAAGCACCAGCTTTTTCTAAGACACTGGAAGGATCAAGTCACCTGATAATTCCAGTAGGAGCTGTGACTTTATGTGCAGTCTCCTTGCAAGGTGGTCTTGAAGCATAGGTTGTCCCACCCCCAAACATTTTTCTTTCTGCTTCTGCCAGCATCTGTTGTGGCACCCCCCTTTTTTTACATCCAGCTTCATAGGGATACCTTGAGCATGACTCTCATCCCTCCTCCACCCCACCCCCCCATTGCAGCACATTTTCTTTTTGCATCCTGTCCATGTGTTGCCATTCAGAACATCCTGCAGCCAGGAATTCCTCAGACAAACTGAACTTGGGCTTTTGTGGCTTCTGCCTGTGTTTGTGTGCATGTGCACATGCTGAAGTCATAGTGGCCATTTCTTGTTCTGCTTAGATACTCTGCTTGCCTTCATCTCTCTCCTCCCCACCTCACCCCTCAACATCCAAAATCTTCTTCCCATAGGGAGGGCTTGATACAGAGATCAAAATGGTGGAAGATGATGGCAGAACCTATTTCTACCAAATGTGGTATGATCAAGAGTATGCCAGGTTTGAGACCCCGCCAAAGACTCCGCCTCCTGAAGACAACAAATACAAGTTAGTGCACCAGACTAGAAGGCTTTGGCAGGGGAGGTGTAGCTGGAAAATATGGAAAGTGGGGTAGAAGGCATGGATGTGTAGCCTTTGGTGTGATAGAACTTTACGGCATTGGTTTGGATGCTCCAAACTGTTTACATTGTCCTATTAATCTAGCGCTAGAAGGTGAGGGTTTGTTGGTGTCTACCCCACTCCACTCAATCTTATCCAAGCATCCATCTGCTTTCCTCCCAGGTTCTGCATGAGCTGCGCAAGTTTGGACGAGGTGAGGCAGAAGGAAATCCCCAAAGTCTTGGAGCCCCAGGAGGAGTTGGAAGGGAAGATGTTTTACAGCATGGCAGTGAAAAATGGAGTGCAGTATCGGGTGGGAGATGGAGTCTTCCTCCTACCAGATGCCTTCCTGTTCAGGTTGGTCTTTGAATTGGCTTATGGCTGGAGCAAGAGAAGAGATTGCTTAGTATAGGGATGGCTCCTTATATGATAATGCAAGAATCAAAAAACCAGATTGATTCATACCAGCCCAACGCATTTTGAAATGTTTATTTTTCAGAATATCACATCTTAAAACGTCGTTTAAACATCAGCAGTAGAAGAAAAGGGCCACTAAAAGGGAAGGAAACTTGTGGGATACAGTTGTTAAAGAATTAAGAAAGAAATGCAATTACATTGCAGATCTTCAGGGCAGCCTTCTAAATATTATTGAATCAGTCAAGATTCCCCAGCACAGCCTTGCAAACCAATCAACGATAATTATTGAGCAGGCCACAAAGTTTTGTGCCCATTTGTCTGCCCACACTTATACCAGTTTGAAGTCACTCTCCTCCTGTTTGCAGAAACTTTGACTTTGTGTTGCTCATTGATTGCCCTGGTTTTTATTTTATTCTCATTTTCTCCCTTCTCCCTAGCCTGAGGCTTGCCAGCCCTATCAAGCGGCAGAAAAAGGAGGCAGTAGACGAGGAGCTGCATCCTGAGCATTACCGCAAGTATTCTGAATATATCAAAGGCAGCAACCAGGATGCACCTGAGCCGTATCGCATCGGCCGAATCAAGGCAATCTACTGCAATATTCGCAGCAATGGCAGGCCCAACGAAGCGGAAATCAAGCTGCGTGTATACAAACTTTACAGGTAAACAGCAACCAGGGTGACTAAGGAAGATGTACATGGGCAGAGTGGGACTGAGGGAGAAATCCTCAACTTAGAAAAATGACTGGCTGGCACACCAGAAAAGAAAACACCGAAATGTATGTCAGGAAAGTGTTTGAACTGAAGGTGGAAGGGTGGAAGAAACCAGTGTTAGCCCATTTAAGTAAAACCCTTATTTTTGAACTCTTAAGTGCAGCTGTTTTGTACTTCATGAAAATCTTTAATAAAAATTATTTTTTTAAAAAACAGCAGTAGCGAGTAAAATACATAGTTCTAAAGTGCCTTCTAAGATAAAGTAGCTGAACCAACATTGAGAAATACCTGAAATGGCAAAAGTTAGGCCTACACTAGACTATGATGTGAACAGGTACATTTTGTTTGTGTAAAAAGCAGTGTGAATGGGTAGAGTGTCTGCTACCCCATTCTCAAAAGTAAATATCTCATATGGCCACTTACAGATATTACTAAAAGTCAATACAGTAAAATCCAAAATGGCCTAAGATCAAATCTGCATATGCAAAAATGAGTCATTGCAGGCCTTCCAGAATAAACATGTTAGCACAATTAGAAGTGCCGCAACCTTTCTCTCAGCCTGACTCATTCCTAGTATTGGAGCTGGGCTTGTGGGCCTGTTTAGCTTCCTGAAACCATTGATCAAGAAAAATACTCTTCTGCCTACCCTGCTTTATTCACGCAGAAGACAGAGACAGGATTGGTCAGATGTGGCTGCTCCATCATTTCTAGCTTGGCTCCTTACTGAGTACATTAAAATGAAAAACACCAATATTCAATATTTGAGAGCTTGGTCATCAAACAGAATTTAATAGTACAAGTGTTTGTAACCCAATATCCAGTGTGTTCAGGGTTTCTATTTATTTTATGGGGCGGACAACAAATAATGGAAGCAAAAGCAGTGCAGGGAATGCCCAGCTCCCTTCAGTCTCAGTCCCATCGGCATGGCCAGTGGCCAGTTGTAGTCCTAAGAGCATCTGAAGGGCCACGGGTTCCATACACTTGGGACAGAGGAGTGAAGTGACCAAATCAACAGCCAGACAAAATGTGGATGGCAGAACTGAAGGCAGGTAAGACTGCCTTGAAATACCAGGGCAATGGCAAAAAACCTCTGAAAGCAACATGGCTGAGGAAGGACCATTTATTTCATGTTGGATGTTTTGTTGTTTGGGCCTTCTCTCTTCCCAGAAGAAAATACTTCTCTGTGCTGCTGTTTTTCCAGGCCAGAGAACACCCATAAGTCCGTGAAAGCCAGCTACCATGCAGACATCAATCTACTATACTGGAGCGATGAAGAGGCCACCGTAGAGTTCAAAGATGTGCAGGGCCGCTGCACGGTGGTGTATGGGGAAGATTTGACAGAAAACATCCAGGACTATTCTGCCAGTGGCTCTGATCGCTTCTACTTCCTAGAGGTGACCTTTCCCATGGCACAGTTTGACTTGTGCAGGCATTGATGCATTGTCTACATGCCAGCTGGTAGCCAAAACCCATCCCCACCCCAAACATGCACCAATGAACATGAAGACCAATTCACTGGCAAGTTTCCCCTGTGTAAGCCCCATTTATGATAAAGAGGAGCTGTACAAGGCAGGACCTGGGCAGGAGAAGTACTTAGCAGGATGCGCCCCTTGGGTCAGACTGGGCTGCTGCCCGGCATCCAAAATCCACTGCCTGAGACAGCTGTTTTATGGTGGGTTGGAGCCTTTGGTCTAAAGCGTTATTTTTCCCACTCTGTCCATGTGTCCCAGCCATGTACCTGGGAGCCCAAGGAACTTTCAGAAAAGTTTTGTGCTTGGTCTGGGCTAGCTTGTTTAGTGTTAAGTTTATTCTTATTTATGTTTTTGTTTTCTAGGCATATAATGCAAAAACGAAAAGCTTTGAAGACCCCCCATATCATGCCCGTAGCTCTGGAAATAAAGGGAAAGGAAAGGGGAAAGGGAAAGGTGGGTGCTTATTCTGTACATAACTGCCTCCATCACACTCATAGGGCAGGATTCAACTAATTAGTCCTGCTAGTGGCAGGCTGTGCATAGACTTCCTCCTTCCCCTCGTGGGGGGTCAGGATAACCTCGAAAACAGCATGCAGGGGAGGAGAGCAGGGGATTGTTCCATGTGGAAAGCTGAAGAGTGCTGAATTCTTCCCTCAGAAAGGAAGGCTGTGTAAATGGTGCCCTGCAGGGAGGCAGGCTGGGGGTAGGGGGAGAAAATCAAAATTCCGAACTGCATTAATTCAGTAATTCTGCAGACAAAAAAAAAGATTTTAGCAACATATCAGATACTGCAACATTGGGTGCAGTTTAACCAAATCCTACTCAAGGTAAAGGTAAAGGGACCCCTGACCATTAGGTCCAGTCGTGACCAACTCTGGGGTTGCGCGCTCATCTTGCATTATTGGCCGAGGGAGCCGGCGTACAGCTTCCAGGTCATGTGGCCACTATGACTAAGCCGCTTCTGGCGAACCAGAGCAGCGCATGGAAACGCCGTTTACCTTCCCGCTGCAGCCATACCTATTTATCTACTTGCACTTTGACGTGCTTTTGAATTGCTAGGTTGGCAGGAGCAGGGACCGAGCAACAGGAGCTCACCCCGTCACGGGGGTTCGAACCGCCGACCTTCTGATCGGCAAGCCCTAGGCTCTGTGGTTTAACCCACAGCGCCACCCACGTCCCCCTACTCTTAAGTAGACTCATTTAAATTAATGAACCTAACTTAATTATGTCTGTTAATTTTGTTAGGTGTACTTGGAGTAGGACTAGCGTTGAATTTCACCCATTTCTCATAACTGATTGCTTGCATGATTGTGCTAATCCATGTAGAGGCACAAAGAGCTTTGCAGGGCATAAGGGGAGCTGCTCTGTCCTCAAGCATCTGGGACTCCTCTAGCGCTATATATTTCAGTCCTATTTTTGCAGACACCAGGGTTAGAAAATTGCTGTAAGGGTCTGCAATCCAGTGGTAGTAACTCTGGAGTGTTATTTCCAGTCCCGGTGGCTGAAGGCAGTTTCCTGTGTCCTTTTAGTGTATTGTTAAATGAACACACAGGACACCCCGTTCCTTACTCTCATTTTGCATAACTGCACGAAAGCCTAATCTATAGTGGGGTTTTCTGAAGGGTGGGGGAGCCATTCACAGTAGGCTCCCACTCTCCCTGCCCACCAGTTGCCAAATATCCCAGCAGCTTGTCTAAGAAATAGCACTACTGTCTCCAAGGACTAATAACACGCTGAAAGGGAAATGTAGTTGGGGGCCCATTTCTGATCATGTGGGAAAGCCCCAAGTCCATCCAGTGAATGGGCAATAGAGGATTTCATTGTGGGCTACCCAGAGGCATCCAATTGGCCACTGAGAAGAGGATGCTGGACTAGATGGGCTGCTCAAATGGGTGCAAGTTATCCAGGGAAGCTGGTAACACATGCAAATGTAATGAGGGGAGGGATGAGGAGGCAGAGTTTCTAGGTTGTAGAATGGGCTGTTGCACTTCAGAATGCAGGGAGGGATCTTCTCTTTAATGTTCCCCTGTATGGAAAACTTCCTGCAGGTAGCAAATAAGCAGACCAGAGAGTGGGCTGGGCTTGAACCTTTCTTCCCTGCAGCGTTCACTGCAGCAGGGGTCATTGTTAAAAGATAGCACCCCTCCCCCTGGTAGCTTAAAGTAGGGTGCCCATTCCTTTTTGTTCTGCTGCCCAAACTCTGCCGCCTCATTCCTCCCCTCAGTACATCTGCATGCATGAATAAAAGAAAAGAAAGCCATGAGAGGCTCCCCCCCCCTTTTGCATGGTGGGTGAAGGTGCAGTGTCCCAGCTCCCTATGGAAAGCCAGCAGCTGGCCTTCAAAAGCCTCTTCTACTTCTTGAAAATCTCCCTTGCACTACAGTGTATCACTTTCTAAAATGGCTCTTAAGGGGACCTTAAAAGTCCAAGTCCTGTCCTGCACCCTGTGGGGTCAGAGTGGCAGCTGTGCAGCTGTCTTGCTATGACCCAATTTCGAACACCCTCTCACCCCAGTTTTGTTCTGTTTTTGACATAGGTAAAAGCAAAGGGAAATCTTCAGGAGCAACGGAGCAGAGTGAAATTGAAGCTGCTGAGATTAAGCCATCTAAGTTGCGCAGCCTGGATGTCTTCTCTGGCTGTGGAGGCTTGTCAGAAGGGTTCCACCAAGCAGGCAAGGCCATTTAAAAAAGCCATTGGGAGGCTAGGAAGTGCAGGATTAGCAGCCAAGATGATGGAGCCAGTGGTAGATTCAGTTTTGTTCGCAGGAGGGGAGGGGAATTTTGCACTCTGCCACCCGGCTTTGGAAGTGAGGCACACCGTGTAAAGCTCTTTTTCCTCTTTTGGTTTCTTTTCCCAATGGCAGAAGTCTCAGAGACTCTGTGGGCCATCGAGATGTGGGAGCCAGCAGCACAGGCCTTCCGCCTGAACAATCCTGGCACCACCGTGTTCACGGAGGACTGCAACGTCCTGCTCAAGCTGGTCATGTCTGGGGAGAAGACCAACTCCTTGGGTCAGAAGCTGCCACAAAAGGGAGACGTGGAGATGCTGTGCGGTGGACCACCTTGCCAAGGCTTCAGTGGGATGAACCGCTTCAATTCACGCACCTATTCAAAGTTCAAAAACTCCCTGGTGGTCTCCTTCCTCAGGTGACAGTGGCTTAATCAACAATATAAGTTCTAGAGGAGAAACCATTACTCAGCAGTAGATCACATGCTGCAAATGCAGAAGATTGTAGGTTCAGTCCCCAATGCCTCCAGGTAGACTGGGAATGTCCCCCCACCCAATCTGAAACCCTAGGGAGCCATTGCCAGTCACAGAATCACAGAATCACAGAATCATAGAGTTGGAAGAGACCACAAGGGCCATCCAGTCCAACCCCCTGCCAAGCAGGAAACACCATCAAAGCATTCCTGACAGGTGGCTGTCAAGCCTCTGCTTAAAGACCTCCAAAGAAGGAGACTCCACCACACTCCTTGGCAGCAAATTCCATTGTCGAACAGCTCTTACTGTCAAGAAATTCTTCCTAATGTTTAGGTGGAATCTTCTTTCTTGTAGTTTGAATCCATTGCTCCGTGTCCGCTTCTCTGGAGCAGCAGAAAACAACCTTTCTCCCTCCTCTATATGACATCCTTTTATATATTTGAACATGGCTATCATATCACCCCTTAACCGTCTCTTCTCCAGGCTAAACATACCCAGCTCCCTAAGCCGTTCCTCATAAGGCATCGTTTCCAGGCCTTGACCATTTTGGTTGCCCTCCTCTGGACACGTTCCAGCTTGTCAATATCCTTCTTGAACTGTGGTGCCCAGAACTGGACACAGTATTCCAGGTGGGGTCTGACCAGAGCGGAATACAGTGGTACTATTACTTCCCTTGATCTAGATGCTATACTCCTATTGATGCAGCCCAGAATTGCATTGGCTTTTTTAGCTGCTGCATCACACTGTTGACTCATGTCAAGTTTGTGGTCTACCAAGACTCCTAGATCCTTTTCACTTGTACTGCTCTCAAGCCAGGTATCACCCATCCTGTATTTGTGCCTTTCATTTTTTTTGCCCAAGTGTAGTACTTTACATTTCTCCCTGTTAAAATTCATCCTGTTTGCCTTGGCCCAGTTCTCTAATCTGTTAAGGTCATTTTGAAGTGTGATCCTGTCCTCTGGGGTATTAGCCACCCCTCCCAATTTGGTGTCATCTGCAAACTTGATCAGGATGCCATCAAGCCCATCATCCAAGTCATTGATAAAGATGTTGAATAAGACTGGGCCCAAGACAGAACCCTGTGGCACCCCACTAGTCACTTCTCTCCAGGATGAAGAGGAGCCATTGATGAGCACCCTTTGGGTTCGGTCAGTCAGCCAGTTACAAATCCACTGAATGGTAGCATTGTCTAGCCCGCATTTTACCAGCTTCTTTACAAGAATATCATGGGGCACCTTGTCAAAGGCCTTGCTGAAATCAAGATAGGCTACATCCACGGCGTTCCCTTCGTCTACCAGGCTTGTAATTCTGTCAAAAAATGAGATCAGATTAGTCTGACATGACTTATTTTTCAGAAACCCATGCTGACTTTTAGTGATCACAGCGTTCCTTTCTAGGTGCTCACAGACCGTTTGCTTAATGATCTGCTCTAGAATCTTTCCTGGTATTGATGTCAGGCTGACTGGGCGGTAATTGTTTGGGTCCTCTCTTTTCCCCTTTTTGAAAATAGGGACAACATATGCCCTCCTCCAGTCTGCTGGGACTTCACCTGTTTTCCAGGAATTCTCAAAGATTACTGCCAATGGTTCTGAAATTACCTCTGCCAGTTCTTTTAATACTCTGGGATGTAGTTCATCTGGCCCTGGAGACTTGAATACATCTAAACTAGCCAAGTGTTCTTGTACTACCTCCTTACTTATTCTGGGCTGTGTTTCCCCTGCTGAATCATCTGCTCCATATTCTTCAGGTCGGGCATTGTTTTCTTTTTTGGAGAAGACTGAGGCAAAGAAGGTATTGAGGAGTTCTGCCCTTTCTGCGTCCCCTGTTCGCATTTCACCATCTTCTCCTCTAAGTGACCCCACTGTTTCCTTGTTCTTCCTTTTGCTACGGACATACCCATAAAAACTCTTTTTATTGCTTTTAACCTCTCTAGCAAGCCTGAGTTCATTCTGTGCTTTAGCTTTTCTGACTTTGTCTCTACATGTGCTGGCTATTTGTTTGAATTCCTCTCTGGTGGTTTCCCCCTTTTTCCATTTCTTGTACATATCCCTTTTAAATCTTAACTCAGTTAAAAGTTCTTTAGATAGCCACCCTGGCTTCTTTAGGCACCTTCCATGTTTTCGTCGCATTGGTACTGCTTGAAGTTGTGCTTTTAATATCTCCCTTTTAACAAACTCCCATCCATCATGAACTCCCATCCCTTTTAGTATTACTGACCATGGGATCACATCCAGCATTTCCCTAAGTTTTCTGAAGTCAGTGTAGGCCAGGGAAGCTGCACCATAATGTCATCTTAGGATCCCTCATCTGTGCTGTGATCAAGGGAGAAGCAGAGTGCACACCCGTTAAGCCAATGTGACATAGTGGTGAGAGACTCTGCTTTGAACTGGGAAGCTCCCAGTTTGAATTTCAATTCTGCTATGGATTTGCTAAGGCAAGCAACTCTCTCATCCCCTGGCCCTCCAATACAGGAATCTTAGGTAAGGTATGTGTGTAAGGTATGCGTGAAACGCTTTGAATGCTCCAGAGCTTCATAAAATGCTTTCTTTGTTACTCCTTACTGCAGTGTGTTCACTTTATGAATAAGTATGCATGGAATGGGTGAAGGTTCTGTCCCTCAATGGCCGCAACCCTTGTAAGACTGTAAGGCTGTACTGGGAGAGTGGGTGGGGTGGTTGGGCTGGGACTTACCCCCATATCCTAGTGTTGCTGAGGAAACCTGTCTGCTGTTGGAGAGGGGAAAAGAGCCCACAACTGAAGCCCTATGACCCTTCTTGTTCTCCAGCTACTGTGACTACTACAGGCCGAGGTTCTTCCTGCTTGAGAATGTGAGGAACTTTGTCTCCTTCAAGCGCTCAATGGTGTTAAAGCTCACCCTGCGCTGCCTTGTCCGGATGGGATACCAGTGCACGTTTGGGGTTCTGCAGGTATGTTAGTTGAGCAGCCTCTCTGTCAGAGCAGGGGACGTGTCACAGCAAGTTTCTCCTCTGCAGGTTCTCAGAAGGAAAAAGATTCCTCTTAGATCTGGAGTCGAACCAGAATGCCATGAAGAGTGAGAGCTGTTGGG
The DNA here is from genome assembly GCA_034641385.1 of Darevskia mixta. Taxonomy (NCBI): domain Eukaryota; kingdom Metazoa; phylum Chordata; class Lepidosauria; order Squamata; family Lacertidae; genus Darevskia; species Darevskia mixta. The sequence goes on along the minus strand of JAWWNH010000067.1, from coordinate 1,308,754 downwards.
TGGTCTTGCTGAGCTTGCTCCCTCCCCAACCCCCAGTATGCCAATTCTTGGGTTGCATCGATTGTTTTGGAAAGAGTTTAGAGCACAGGTGGGAAACCTGTGTGGCCCTCCAGAATCTGGAGGGTTACCATCAGATATGGAACTTCAAGCTAGGGTAGATGCTTTTTTAGATTGGAATTGTTTTCAGGTGGTGAACTGGTGCTAGCTGTAGATTGTGGCAAACTTGATTGAATAATGCAAGGCAAGGCAGTAAATTTAAAATTACAACTTTTTAGGAAAGTTTGAAGCTTTTGTTCTTCCTCAGCATTAACGTGTGTGTTTTAATCTTCCTCCCTTCCAGGCTGGTCAGTATGGTGTGGCTCAAACACGCAGGAGAGCGATTGTGCTGGCTGCAGCCCCAGGAGAGAAGCTTCCCATGTTCCCTGAACCCCTGCATGTCTTTGCTCCCCGAGCGTGCCAGCTCAGTGTGGTGGTGGATGATAAGAAGTTTGTTAGCAATATCACAAGGTAATGGCCGTCTTTCAAACTTCATGGTGTGTGCATGTAAAGACAAAAAACAGATCCTGGCTAGAGTTCAGCTTTCAAGGATCCCCTGACAAAGGCTCTTCTCTGCCATCCATTGTTTGACTTAAGGCTTTGCTCCTAAACTTCCTTCAGCATCAGCATGTCTAGAATCACACTGAACACTGATTATTTTTAGTACCTTATCTAAACTGCACAGTTTCATTGCAAGATCACCACTGTTAGCAGACAAGCCTCTCTTTTACACATGTCAGGTTTCTCATTCACATTTTGGATGCATTTTTGAGCTGATTCTCACATTACAAGAGACAGATTTATCTGAGACCCCTCCACTTGTGCTTTGAGCCCTGTTCACTGAGTGCAGAATGCCTTCCACCAGGGTCCAACATAAATAAAGAGAGCAGGAAACGCTCCCAAGAGTCCTGCAGCAAAAAGTTCTCACCCCCTTCCCTTCCCTTATTCTGACCAGCAACCATAATCTTTAAGCTGTTTTCTGAAACTTATTTTTTAATGTTGGGAATAACTACTCTTCTCAAGTAAAGCTTTTTATTTGTCAATGGAAGCAAGTTTTAGCCAAAGCCTGCTAATGAACCAGGCTTCCTGGTATGAGTGGGGCCATGCCCCCCCTCCCAGAGAAGGGGAAGGCCCAGGCAGGAGTTGATCTGTAAAGCACCTTCTTCTGCTGTCCTCTAGGACCTATTCAGGCCCATTCCGAACCATCACAGTCCGGGACACCATGTCTGACCTTCCTGAAATCAGGAATGGGGCATCAGCACTTGAAATCTCCTACAATGGGGAGCCACAATCTTGGTTCCAGAGGCAAATTCGAGGCTCTCAGTATCAGCCCATCCTCAGGGATCATATATGTAAGGTGAAGCACTTTTTCTTACTATGGTTATCTGGTGATGGGGTGGAATTCACTGTCTTGAAGTCCAGAGTTTCCTAGGAACAAGGCTCTCTTGATAGCTGCATTCTGATTTCTGAAGCAAAGTCTTTAGGCTTCCACATAATTTGAACATGGGAAACTGCCTTATACAGAATTGGACCGTTGATCCATCTAGCATTGTTTCCAGCGCTGCCTGGATTGAACTTGGGGGATTGAACCTGGGACCTTCTGCATGCAAAGCAGACCCTCTGCCACTGAGCAGCAGCCCTTCCCCTTGTGCTACTGGAGAAAAAGACCAAAGCAGCTGTACTGTGCGGCCCCCTCCTCACCATTTTGCTGCTTCCATTGTGCCTTTTGTGCCACTGAGGAGTCTCCTACCAGGGAAAGAGTAGTCCCTTTTATACTGAGGTGTAAGCGGTGGCCATAATGGATTCTGACTGGGAAGCTGATGCTGCTGAGAGCTGAAGTGCAGGGGATGAACTCTTGACTTTGTCTTCCTAGGATATGAGTGCACTGGTGGCTGCTCGGATGAGACACATTCCTCTGGCCCCAGGCTCAGACTGGCGTGATCTGCCCAACATAGAAGTGCGTCTCTCCGATGGCACCACCACCCGCAAGCTGCGCTACACACACCATGAGAAGAAAAATGGGCGCAGCAGCACAGGAGCCCTCCGGGGGGTCTGCTCTTGCGCTGAAGGTACAGGATGCCAAAGGAGAACTGTTGCCACAAGTCACCAGAGGATGGTCCTTTTAGGCTTTAGTCCTTTAGATGGTCTTCTCATCCCTAATGGATTCAGTGCTTCAGGGTTTTTGTTGGGTCTTTTACCTGAAATGTTAATAACCAGGGCTGAGAACTAATTGAAAATGGTTGACTTATAAATGATTAAAACCTTAGTATAGCTGTATAGTACAATTGCATCTTACGCACGATTTGGTTGAAAGCCAGCCAATTGAAATTGCACAAGGCGGAGAGCTTTGAAGCTCTGCCTTGCTTATCAGGCAAGTCCCGCTTAGCACATGGGCTCTAGGATTCGCTAGTGGGAACTCAGACAGCCCCGCAAGTTCTCGTAAGACCATGCCAGAGCCTGTGTGCTGATCTTCAGAGCTCTCCACCTTGCTTGCGTGGTAAGGCCTGCTCAACAAACAGGCTCTGAAAGGTAAGGGTACTTGTGGGGGGGGGCAGGTTGAGTATACACAGCCATTGTGTAATTGAAACTGGAATATAGGTGTATTTATGAGATTTTGAAGGAAGTGTGAGTTGTTACAAGTTAATAAGCAAATTCTGCCACTCTTTTTTGGTACAGGCCACCGATAGATAAATAGATTTTATGTCTAAATTGGATCTTCACATTGTGCCTAACTGGAATTCAGTGAGGGGCAGGAACAGTGAAATAGTGGTGAGGGGGGGTGGCGTAACAACCCCTTGCTCTCCCCTCCCCAAAGCTACAGATTTTTCCTAACCTAGGTTTGTGGGCATGCATTTCTAAGCTACCGGGGAATATTCTTTGTAGTCCATGAGTAAGCCCCAGGCCCACAAGGCAAATGGCATTTTACCAGGGCAGCCGTGGGAAACTTCTGAACCATGGACCTAATTGGAACCAGTGCTGCACCCAAATTAGTCCACAGAGTCATTCCCTACAAGCAGCACCCGCCTGCTCTACAAATGGATCTGTATGATGTCAGGTGTGGAGCAGGTGCAGTTGGCAAGTGGGGTCTGTTCTCTGTCCACGTCGATCAGCTAATTGACCCTGACAGGGACCCCCATTGGAATGGAGTTTTTCATTGGGGTCTCCCTAGTGCAGCCAAGAGGGGTCGCTTTCTCCGTTTAGAGAAAGTGGTTCTGCAAATGGAGTGGCTTTCTCCTGCAAAAGGTTTGCATTCAAACCTCTTCCTTCCACTCTTAAAAGAGGCTTGCTGGAACCAACAGACGGCTGAGCAGTGGTTACACAAATCCCTTTGAAGGTACAACCCCAGCAGTGCTTTCAAGTGAGGTTACTGTAAGTGCTTATCAGCTGATTGGCAATTGCAGTGAATTCCTTTGACAGTAGACCTCATGATTTGTGGCAATTTTAAATACCCTTTTAAAGGAACGGTAATGAAATGGTATTTTGAATTAGAAAGCAGAGACGGTGGCTTTTCCTAGGATGTTACAGTCCATGGTCCCTTGCAGTTTTATTCTGAGGCTTGTGGTGTAATTCAGATTCTTGTGTTAAAGGGTTGTTGTCCCCCCTTTGTCCACACATTCAGTGGAAGGTTTGTCTGAACTCTGCGATCCTTCCTAGGCAAGCCATGTGACCCTGCAGACCGGCAGTTCAACACCCTGATCCCTTGGTGTCTGCCCCACACGGGGAACCGGCACAACCACTGGGCTGGCTTGTATGGAAGATTAGAGTGGGATGGATTCTTCAGTACAACAGTCACCAATCCTGAGCCCATGGGCAAACAGGTAAGAGAGAACTGCTTGATAATGCATTCAGTGGCATATTTTGTGAGTTTAGCTGTGTTGCCTAATGTGTTACAGAACTCACTGCTCAGGAAGTCCAACTCTGCCCAACATCAGGGACACTGAGGAAGCATTGAAAACCTTGTCCATTTAGAAGGCTTCTTTTCTTCAGTTAGGCCTTTCTTCAGTTACTCTGAATTCTAAAAGTTTCCCTGAAGATTTTATGCAGTATGGGTTGCTTTGGATTTCTTCTCTTTTTATATTTTTATGTAAAGACAGCTGTTAAATAAGCCATGTGGAGGTCCCGGAGGGGCCCCAGGGGCACTGTCACAGGGACAATTCCCCCCTCCTTCCCCTGCATGTTTTCCAAATTGGCTCTGTTTCATTTATTTTACCTCATGTTTTTATCATGCGAACTGCTTTGAGATCTTTTGATGAAGGGCAGTATGTAAATATAATAAATAAATAAAACAGGGCCAGTTTGGGAAACATGCACAAATAAATAGTCAAAACAGAAACAACAAAACAATAACCCCCCTTCCACAAACACATTTAAAAGAGCATTGGATGTCAGTCAGCCCAAGGCCTGGTTGAAGAGGAATCTTTTTGCCTGGCGCCTAAAGTTATATACTGAAGGTGTCAGATGAACCTCCCTGGGGAGAACAGTCCACAAACGGGGCCATTGCAAAAAAGGTCCATTCTCGTGTTGCCACCCTCTGGACCTCACGTGGAGGAATGCAGAGTCCGGGTCAGTTTATATGGGGAGAGGCAGTCCTTGGTATATTGTCTCAGGTGTGGGGTGGGAGAACCCCAGAACTGCAGAGGGAGGGGGGAGTTGTTCAATCTGGCGAGCTGATAGTGCAGCACTGAATTCTACCCCTTATGCCCTGAGAAAGGACATGGTCCAAATATTAGCTGGAAATGGCTCATGGTCTTTCACCCTTTTTTGCAGGGGCGTGTGCTTCATCCCGAGCAGCACCGGGTCGTGAGTGTGCGTGAGTGTGCACGGTCCCAGGGGTTTCCAGATACCTACCGTCTGTTTGGAAATGTGCTTGACAAGCACAGACAGGTAGGTTGCCACATATGTTTTGGTTGGGGAGGGAGACCTTTAGATGTCAGCTTCTTATGCTTTTAGAGCATGGGTAGGATACCTGTGGCCCTCTAAATGTTCCCATCATCCCTGACCATTGGCCATGCTGTCTGGGTGCTACTGCAAGTTGGAGTCAAACAACTCCTGGAGAGCCACAAGTTCCTTCTACCCTAGAATCATAGAATCCTAGAGTTGGAAGAGACCACAAGGGCCATCCAGTCCAACCCCCTGCCAAGCAGGAAACACCCTGCTTTTAAAAGAAGTGAAGATGCCCAGAAAGATGCCTTCTTCCCCTGTTGCTTTGTTACTTTTTGTTTGTTTGTTCTTTAGCTGTCTGAAAGTTAGTGCTGGAGCACAGACCTATCATTATTTCAAAAATAAAATAAAGGGGCTGACAAGCATATAGCTGTCTTGCCTCCAGTATGCACATTTCTTTAGAAGATTAGAGGTTATCAAAGCCATGCAAGCTGGAACAAGTTTAAAAACCTTCTGATGAAACCTTTAAAGCTTCCTGATGCTTCATATTTCTGAATTTGTGTAAACAGAAGAACTCAAGATGCTAGAAGCAGCTGCCCAGCAGGATGCAACAAGAACATTTCTCCATCAGGGAAGAGTGAGCATGTTTGCCATGTGTATATACAAATATACATACACGAGGAAAGAGATTAGAGTAAATACCCTTGCTGAAATACTTATTGTAAAGATAGCATCAGATGATGGTTTAAGATTCTAATGCGTTTTATACTCTGAAACATTTGATTGCCAAATCAACAGATGGCTTACTCACACAGTGAGCAAAAAGAGGAAGGGAGAAAGTTTTGGTACCTTTGGGGTCCATTTGCACACACCCCACCACCACTTGCTTTGGTGGCCCTACCAGTACTTAGCAGTAAGTGAGGTGGTTTGCAGACATGTGACGACTGTTTATTCTACCCCTGCCCTGGTGGTGTTTTTGCAGGTGGGTAACGCAGTGCCTCCACCTCTGGCAAAAGCCATCGGACTAGAGATCAAATTGTGTGTGTTGGCCAAAATGAAAGAGGATGCTACAGGTAAGCTATGGGATTTTGGTGATGTATTTTAAAGAGGACTTCTGAGCAACCTGTTCCCACAGCTCTGGCAAACTGTCCATGTCCCATCTGTGGCATGAAGCAGGGACATGCCTCCATAGCTGTTTGGGCTAGGATTGCAGCCTCTTTAGCAGCACAGTACTTCTGCATTATCTTCCCATTGTATCACTTGCCTGTCCTGGGAGTAACTATTGAGGTAGGTAAGGGGAATGAAGGGAGGCATTTCCCCCCCACTCCAGAAATAACTAACAGGGTTGCTTTTATTTGCACAGGGCCCATGTGCTTCTTGGACACCCTCACATGCACATCTAGAGACCTTTAGCTCTCTAGATGTTGTTGGACTACAACACCCATCATCCCTGACCACTGGCAATACTGCCTGATAGGAGGCCACAAGTTTCCCATCCCTGGAATAACATATCTAATTTACCTCTCTGGTATATTTTGTTCTTCTGCAGGTAATATCAAGCAGGAAAAGATGGACATTTCAGATTAATTTGTCAGTAGCCCGTCACCTGCTGCTCTTCTGTTCCAGCACCTGAACACCCAAACATGCACTGATTGTTTTTAATTTTCTTCGATTCATTTTCTGGTTTATTTGCTTTCTTCGGGACATGCTGAAAATTGTTGGAAGTTTTTGTTTGTTTGGGGAATTATTTTGTGTTCTGTCTTTCTCTTTTCAAGCCTGTATTTGTGAGCAGTGTTTGTCTACTTGGCTGACATTCTGAAGCTGTTTTGATGTTCCAGATAACCATTCTCAAGTGATCAACTGTGCAGTGCCTGCCACTTCATGCGTGTGTGTGTGTGTGTGTGTGTGTTGGGGGGGAAGGGTTGCGGGTGTTTTTATTATGCATTGTATTAAAAATTAAGCAACCACTTTATACAAGTGGAAATTAATACTTTATGTAGTTTTTATATGTTGTAATATTTCTTCAAATAAAATCTCTGCTATAAATTATTCAAAGAGGGTATTTCTGACTTTCTTTAGATGAATTTGCCCATTGTGTCTGGTTTGCTAGTGTTGCCTCTGAAATCTAAGCACAAGAATGCTGGCTCATTTCTATACACCAAGCCCTTGATTACTCAATACTTTTTTTAAAGTTTATTTTTTTATTTCAATTATAAGAGAAAAAAGAGAGAAACATATAACAACAATCCATTGCCAGCTGACATTGATAATATGGATAACTGTCTATCCTGTTCTAAACATAGACATCAATATAGGCAGTTCAAACAGGTGTCTAAATGAAACTGACGGTTATAAGCCATGTGATCAAATATCAATACTTGATAACCTTCCTTTATGGTAGTGATAAGGTCTCAAAATGGAACTGAGTAGAACCCAGAGGGAATAAGCAATATCTGCCTTTCAAATGGTACTAGAGAGAGCATCAACAACTGAAGTTTTGTTTTGCAGATCAAGGATCTCTTTCCATTCGTGAAGCGTCAAGGATAAGGCATAAGCCTGTACAAGGGGTGCTCCAAACTCCTCTGGTGAGGCATGCCATGACAACTGCAGGTAACTGGGTTAAAGAATCATAGAAGAACTGCACTGTTCTCTCTCTGGCGACTTGCAGGTGGCATTTCATGGTCAAGCCACAGATAGGGGCATACTATTTAACAAGGCTGTGTGTTTTGATATGAAAGGGGGAGAGGGGTTCCTTATTCTTTCCTCTGGCCAAAATCATGCTTTGCCTCATCTGCTTTTCCACCTGCCACCTCCTGTGATTGTTCTTCGTTTTTTAAAGTGAGAGGGAGTTTGGGGGCCAAAGCTGTGCATGATGGTGGTGATAACCCCAGAAGCTGTGAAATGGAAGTGAACCTTAGACAAGAAAATTATGGCTAGTAGTTTAAGCAGGCCTGAATGTCTGCTTTAAGGGCAGAGATGCCTGCCTGCCTGCCTGGACTCTGTGCTGGAACATGAAAATTGACAGGGCTTTAGTTGAGCTGGGATTCTCTTGCGGAAGAGAACGTGATCACCAAGAGGGCTACTTCCGACCCCCGGACCTTTTATATATACACACGGTTGTCAGGCCACAGAGTATGTTTTTAGTGTAATATTTTTTTAATAAAAAAAAGTTTGTGGGGTATTATGGGGCTGCCCAGTGAGGGGGGGCATCCTCTTCACCAGTTCCTCCTTTCCCCCCTTCCCGCCCTCCGAGAGCTGTGCCTGTGCTGCCCCTCCTGAACCCACTCAGGCTCAGGCAGCGCCTCCCCATACTCCTCTGCGAGGCAGAAGCAGAGGGGGCCCAGTGCACTCGGAAGCACTTACACCCAGGTATTTTCCTGAGTAATGTGCTGTATTTTTTAAGTATCCCAAGGCTCTGTTGATGTTGTGAACAGATTAACAGAGTGACTCTTTCCTCCCTCTCTCTTCGCCCCCTCCCACCTTTCCACATCTCCCTGCTTAACTCTTTCCTGCCCCTCTTTAAGTCCTTTCTCACCCTGGAAAGACCTTTGGGGAGCAATTTCCCCCTTTCGGCTCCTTTCTCATAGAATTATAGCATTGCAGAGTGGGAAGGGACCCCGATGAGGGTCATCTAGGCCAACCCCCTGCAGTGCAGGAATATGCACTTGCCCCATCCTTCTGCATTTGCTCTCAGCACTCGTTTGCCCTGCCCTTCTGCTATGTAAATTTACACGACACACAGACATGGTTTGCCTCTGATTCTAGTCCTCCGAGTAGACTCACTGAAATGAATTAAAAATCCAAGCATTGATTTCAAAGGGTCTGCACTAAGTAGGATTTAGTTGGATGTAGCCTGTAATTTTAACCAAAGTATCTTACCCAAAAAGATCTGCACTAGCCAGTTTATTTGAGTGCATTATTCTCCGGGGGGGGGGGGTGTCATTTATTTATAATTGCCTAATCATATGGAACTAAATTGCATTATGCTGTAAGATTTTCATAAAATCTTACAATTGTGGAGTTGGAAGGGTCATCTAGTCCACCCCCTGCAATGCAGGAATCTCAGCTAAAGCATCAAAGACAGGAGGCAATCCAACCTCTGCTTAAAAACCTCCAAGGATGGAGATTCCACAACCTTCCGAGGGACATTGTTCCACTGTTGAACAGCTCTTGCTGTCAGAAAGTTTTTTCTGATGTTTAGCTGGAATCTCCTTTCTTGTAACTTGAATCCATTGGTTCATGTTTTACCCTCCAGAGCAGGTAAAAACAAGCTTGCTCCATCTTCCATGTGACAGCTCTTGAGATACTTGAAGATGGCTACTTGAAGCCAGTGGTTCAGGTCCTAGCCTCCAGGGCAGGAGGAAACAAACTTGTTTCATCATGTGAGATACTTTTAGCTCTTTCAAGATGGCTCTCATATCTCCCCTGTCATAAGAGAAACCATGGTCAGAGAGGGGAGTCCTGCCGATATCTCTGTTTTGTATTTTGCATTTATATGCTACCAGAATGTAAAATGTGCTTAGGACTTCAAGAATGTATCTGAATGTATCTTTTTTGCTAAAGAATGTATCCTTTTACTTGCAGTCCCCCCAAAATGTATCTTTCTATTTGTATATATCCAAACCTGTATCGCTGTACTGTAACCATTGATAACCATTGATTTGTATCAAAATGTATTTTGAGTGTATCTCTTTTTTATGTATCCTTTTAAGAAGTGTTTCTCTTGCTCTAGAAAAATGTAACTAGAAGAATGTATTTTTTATTACTGTTGTGAGACTTTGCATTGCTGTATACCGGTACTTGATCTGTCAATATTCCCATCTTCTGCCATTCACGAACTGTCAAAATACTTTCTAGCGCCATAGTGCCACCTACTGGGTCTACAAATGACACTGTGAATACACACAAAATTCAACATAAAACCAGTTTATTTAATAAAAGTATGCAAAACGGAACTTCACACCAGAACTGATAATTATGCAGAACAGGACTTAACACCAACACTGAAACCCATTTCCCAAGTATCCAGCCATGTAATCTGCATACTGATCACTCCAAGACTCTGGAATTCCTTCCTGAAAAATGAGGCCAATACAGAACTGTTAGCCAAGATCCGCTGGAAAGGAAAAACCACTCAACACCTGTTGTTCCCAACCACAGCAGACAACATCTCAATTAACACCACCCAAGATCTTACAACACCCTAATTACCTTATGGTAATCCTCTCTTCTCACCATTTCTGTCATTTTTCTGTATCATTGATCTGTATGGAAATGAAAAGATATATAAGTAAAGGGAGTTCCTTTGTTCAGGGTTCTCACTCTGTCCTTTTGTGCGTGAGTGGGAACCCTGTTGCAACAGTTTATTTTTTTTCTTTGAAATAAAGATCAGACTTTGCTTTTGAAATTCCTGGTGTGGTCTTTGTCATTCCGGTACAGAGCCTCCAGAAGCATGCTCTCTCGGAGGGTCTGGTCCTCCTTATGAGGCAATTCAATTTTGAGGGAATTCAACACTTATTTCACCTCAGTCTCCTCTTTTCCAGGCAAAACATACCCAACTCCTTCAACCATTCCTCATAAGGCTTGGTTTTTTGATCCTTGATCTTCTTGGTCACCTTCCTCTGCACATGCTCCAGCTTGTCAATATCCATCTTAAATTGCGACGCCCAGAATTGGACACAGTATTCCTGGTGAGGTCTGACCAAGGCAGAAGAGAGCAGTAGCCTACTGAATCTAGAGACTAAGCTTCTGTTGATGCAGCCAATAATAGCATTTGCTTTTTTTGCTGCAGCATCACATTGTTGACTCATTTTGTGGTCTACTAAGACTTCTGCTACAAGAATTTAAAAAGTTTTTTTTTAATGTAAATGTTTTATATGTATATATTACTGGTTGTATCTACCCAATACTGGCTGTGTCTATTTTGTATGTGCATATGAGCTTAAAGCTGCAATAAACCTGATTGATTGATAGATTGATACTAAGACTTCTAGATCCTTTAATATGCTCTGCTGGTAAGCCAAGTGCTGGTGAAGCTGGTTGTTTCAGACTGAAAGGGACCCCTGACCATTAGGTCCAGTCATGCCCGACTCTGGGATTGCGGCGCTCATCTCGCTTTATTGGCCGAGAGCCGGCGTACAGCTTCCGGGTCATGTGGCCAGCATGACTAAGCCACTTCTGGCGAACCAGAGCAGCGCACGGAAACACCGTTTACCTTCCCGCCAGAGCAGTTCCTATTTATCTACTTGCACTTTGACTTGCTTTCGAACTGCTAGGTGGGCAGGAGCAGGGACCGAGCAACGGGAGCTCACCCCGTCGCGGGGATTCGAACCGCCGACCTTCTGATCAGCAAGCCCTAGGCTCTGGGGTTTAACCCACAGCGCCACCTGGGTCCCTAGGGGGACTTAAAGAAAGAAAAATCCCCTCTCCTGGGCTCCTGCGTCACTTGCTGCAATTCAGGGGATTTTGTGAAACCCAGACAGCCCGTCCGCATCTGACCACGCCGCCCAGAGGCTCCCCCGGGCTTGCGGCGGGGGGGGGCGCCTGTGACGCCCCCTAAATCCTCCGCCCTGGAGCCATATTGCGGTCTGTGGTTGAAGCACGAGCGGCGTCTGAGGCGACAGGAGCGGCGCTCCTTCCCGCCCCCTGGGAAGGCGGGGCGCCCGGATGAGGAGCAGTGGGAGGGCGGGACGGGTAGCCCACGTGACGCCAGAGAGGCTTAGGAGGCTTCTTCCGCGCCTGCGCTTTGGCCTCGCACGCATCCTGAGGCGCAGGCGCGAGTGGCCTCTCCCACTCGTCAGCCACCGCGCCGGAGAGACTGCACTTCCCAGGATGCTACGCGCCCGCTGAGGCCTCTGCTCTGATCCGCCCGCGCCGGAGACTCGCCGACCCGCTTCGTGCGCACGAGGCCTGCGCCTTCTTCCTTTCTTTCTTTCCTGCTTGCGCTGCTGGGCGGCCATGCCGACGGGGGACTACGAGTGAGAGAGGGGTGCTGGGCGAGGGGAGGGTCTTCGGGAGCCGGGCGGGGCTCTGCCACTTCTCGGGGCTCCGAGGGCCCTGAGGCCTCCGAAGAGCCCCGCAAGGGCCGCGTGGCCTGCTCGCTCGGGCCGCCCTCTCCCTCCTTCCCTGCCCCTCGGCCCTTCGAGCATCTGACCCGAGCGAGCCAGTGTAAACATAGGATTGTAGAGTTGGAAGGAACCCTGAGGATCATCTAGTCCAGCCCCCTGCAATGCAGGAACCTCAAGCACCCACCAAGCCCCGAGTGGCCCTGCGCCGCCTGGTTGTTTCCCTGGGTGTGGGAGACCTGCCACGTCTCCCCACGGAGAGTGTCGTGTTCATATACAGACAGTCTGATCTCTATGAGTTTATAGATGGGGAGATTTGTGCATGTGCAGAGGAGCTCTTGACGGTTGGGCCTCCACCTCAAACTTTCTCAGTAAGGAGTGGAGGGCATTGGGCAAGAGGAGGCCTTGGAAAGGGTGATTGAGCTATTAGAATGAGAGGTAAAAACTTTGGTCAGGAGAAGGTGGTTCTTTGCTGGGTTTGGGGCATAGTGAAGCATGTACGGTTATTTTGAGGGGGGGCGTTGGAAGGAGAACAGCATGCAGGAGTGTAGAAGAAGGAAGATGAAGCCGTAGCTTGGTAGACCCTGTTCTGTGGGACTCCTGTGCCCTTTGGCGGACCTGTTTATCTCTTGGGGGCAGAACTCCTGGGCCTTGGTCAGAAAGCTTGAGAGACTAATGTTTAGGTTTAGTAGGTTGTGGCTGACTAGTAGTCGGATGCTTTTCCTTGGAGGTTGGGCAGAAGAGGAAACAAAAGAGCAGCTGTTGACCAAATGTGTTAATGGCAGAGTACCTGGAATAGAGTTTCAGGGTGGAGTTAGTATTATGGATGCCATTTGGAATGTGGTGGGGAGACATTCCTATCTTTTATATGAAGAAGCCAAATGTGCATTTTGGTACAATTAAAGTGACTCGCAATGAGAGTATGAGGTATATGGGTGAGGATCAGGGACTAGTCAAACTACAAGTAAGTGGTAAGAAGGTACTGGGTGTGGGAAGAGCAATTGCTGAGGTTAGAGGGTCAAGCAAAGACTCATTATACATTTACGTTAACTGTGAACAGATACTTAACTTGGTATCTCTAACTCTGTTTCAGCTCCAAGCCCAGTTGGGCAGACCAAGTGGAAGAGGAAGGGGATGATGGTGAGAAATTTCATGTGTCATTGAACAAGGTGCATGTTAAAGGAAGAGCAGCCCCTTTCGCCCAGGGGAAGTCAGAGCACTTCCACCCCATCTAGAATGGGTTTTATTTTCTTTGTACCTTGAAATCTGTACCCACATCTTGGACACACCAAGAAAATTAGATTGCAGCTAGTCTCTGCTTTTTCCTTGTCTATCCCACCTGGATGCCTTCAGACAAGTTTATGGTGCTACACAAGTCAGGCAGCTGCCTTGCCTCCCAGTGTGGCCCCATCCCTCTTGCCTCACAACACTTCCTTCCGCACCCCGAGAAGTCACAGTGCTCTTCCAAAGAAATGGAAGCCTGGCCCCAACAATCCATTTTGAAGGGGCAGGAGGGAGTATAAGTTAACCATGTAAATTTTGAGTAATAGTTTAAGTGGGGTGGGGGGTGGGGATTTGACTGGAAACAGATTACTACTTTTGTCAGGGGGGGGCACACTGAGGGCAGATCATTCCATCAGGTAAGCAGATAAACTTGCTCAGATGGAGCAAACTGCTAATGATGAATTTCTTCCAAGAGGTCTTAATTATTATTATTATTATTATTATTATTATTATTATTATTATTATTATTAATTGTGAACCCAGAAGCCTCCACTCCAAACAATGAGATCTTCCTCTAAATTTTCTTATCTCTGTGCTGTCAACATTCCAAAGGTACTTGAAGCTCATGGGGCCATGTTCATGTTCAGGAGTACTTAGGAATTTATAAGCATCTTTGCCTCTGGAATCTCATGTATGTATTTTATTTTGAGCAGCCCTGTTTTCATTCCCAACGGCTATACAAATTTGACTATACTAATTTACTATTAGAGAGAATGATAATATCCTTCATGTAAAGAATTTAACTGAGTTATTGTGCTTCCCCTACACAGATAAATGCATCACCAGTGACCTGCTCAAGGACATCCCCCTGAGTGGAGTGCTGGGTGGAGGCGGAGGTGGAGCTGTAAATGTAACTGTAAGCATTGAGCCAGAGCTTGTGAAAGGAGGTAAAAGCTCACTTTGCATTTCAAAAAGGGACTGCAGTATTGGGTGACTTGGAGACACAGAAAGATTACTATAGTTCCCACCCCCACTACTTTTACAGAACCTCTCCCATCACCCAAGGAGCTTGTGAATGGAAACATCAAAACAGTGACTGAGTACAGGGAAGAGGAGGATGGCCGCAAGGTGAAGGTGAGTGGGGGCTTGGGATCAAGCCATATCTCTCTTCTTTTCCCCCAGCTCTCATTTTCAGGGTCACCTCCATATTATCCTCTTGGTGTCTTGTGTTCTTAGGGATTTGGCCCCACCCTCACTTCCAGTTGCCTTTCGTTGATGGTGAAAGTTCATCTCCCAGCACACCACTTCCTAGGTTGTATGGGGGCAGAACTCTCCATGTCATGTGGTTCCTTTCTGTTTTTAGTCTGAAAGTGATGTACCTGCTAGATGTTTTCCTCCAATCTTTCATGTTGCTCGAGTTCTGCAGGCTCGAGTGAATAGGTTTTTGGGTGGAGGTTGGTTGTGACTTAAGCACAGTAACTGTGTGGTCAGGAAGAAGCGAGCAAATTCTACCTGCAGGTGTGATCCTCAGGCTTTTCCTGTTTCCTCTTTGTTGATTCTTGCCCTGAGCATAATATGACATGTTGCTATCCTTTGCCAGATTGTCCGCACCTTTCGAATTGAGACCCGGAAGGCCTCAAAGGCTGTGGCTAGGCGAAAGGTGAGTCACCTAAGAGAGTGAAGCTTACCCCCTTGGACCTTCCTCCTTGACCACTAGGTATACTAGGCATATGTATGCAGTGATTTTATGCCATCATCAGATCTGAAGTAATGGTACTGGAGCAAGAGATGTCTAAAAGCCAAAACAGTATATATTTTTAGCTCAAACCAGTATTCCAATGATAAACAAATAGGTCCATAAAGAAGTGAAGTCTGGAATTTGTTCTTGATTGGCTTAAAATTGGACCTGAGGCCCACCCTCAGCCAGTGCCTGTTGAAGGGAGATCCCACCATTACGGTAGTTGCACACACAGTTATGCAAGTTTTGGTGCTCATCAGACTTTTCTGTGAACTCAGCCTCCTGATCTGTAACATTTTAGTCTTGCTCTCTTTCTGAGTGAAGACATTTTTGCATGTATTCTTCACATTTGGCTAGATGATGGGAGTTACATTCCAACAACATCTCGAGGGCACCATGTTGGGAGAGGCTGGCTAAAGGGGGAAAAAAACACCCAAGGTCTTTTGCTTTATTCCAGCCAACTCAGCTGTGAATTACATGGTTTGGGGCTGAATTTATTTTATTTCTTTATATATTTATACAAATAATTATATGGCACTGTGTCATAAAAATGTTCCACAGCAGCTTTCAACAATATAAAAACAAGAAACTAGACAGTAAAATCATAAAGAGTTTTGAGTCCACCAGGACTCAAACTCTTTGTCACGCTGGATGTTAAATGAAGCAAGTAGGGGAGGGGGGGAAAGCTGGCTTGGTCTTTAAGTCTGCATTGGTCAAAAATTCATTTTTCTTTTATATCCTGGAAGGGGCTGGTCATATCTTGTGGCTGTTTTCAGCAGTCCTCACTCCTAATCCTTGGAACAAGTACCAGTAATGTAACATAACACCAACTCTTTATCTCTCCTAGGCTTCCAGCCATATTGGCTTAATAGCTTTAGATGGGGAAATTATTTAAATGTGGATGATTTTTTTCATTGTACTATCTCATATTTTGAGATGCTGGATCTTAAATGGTGTTTTGATACTCTTTACATCTTGTTGACAGAATGTTTTGCTGCTGCTGTTTTGCTTTGGAGCAGCTGGTGTGCAATTTGCTCAGAATTTGGAATCTGCCAGCTGGGGATTCTTTTAGAAATCACCCTGCTGGTCCTTCCAGCCCATTCCTACTACGTCTATCTTGCAACATCTTTCTCCCCCACTTATTGGGGATTGCAAATGAGATCAAAGACTTCATCCAGCTCTTTTGTTCTGCTCTCTAGAACTGGAAAAAATTTGGAAACTCAGAGTTTGATGCCCCTGGCCCAAATGTGGCCACTACCACTGTGAGCGATGATGTGTTCATGACTTTCATCACCAGCAAGGAGGTGAGTGGCAGCATCAGGAAAGTAGGGGGTGAAAATAAAGAGCAGAGGTTTCAAGATAGGTTGTGGTGCTTGTGTTTCTGGGGGGAAATGGCACAGGAAGCTGCCTTGTCCTGAGTCAGCCCCCTGGGCCATTTAGCGCAGTATTGGCCACCTTGAGTGGCAGCTGCTCTCCACGGTCCTTCCAATCCCTACCTGGAGAAAGTTAAACATGGGACCTCCTGGTTCCAAAGCAGGTGTCTGCCACTGAGCTGTTGCCGTTGCCTGTTACATTCTTGACACATTCCTTTTTGAGGGTGGAGCAGAGGGCACTTTCTATTGGCTGTGCCTCCTAAGACTACTGGCACAGCCAAGACACTGCTGATAAGAGACACTTGGTTGCAACTTAATCGTTTTGTGGGCTCTGAATGCGGGTGGGAAGACAAGCAGACTTTCATTTGGTCACACACTCGGTTGTATCCTTTGCCAGGACTTGAATTGCCAAGAGGAGGAGGACCCCATGAACAAGCTGAAAGGGCAGAAGATTGTGTCGTGCCGTATCTGCAAGGGTGATCATTGGACCACTCGCTGCCCATATAAGGACACCCTGGGACCTATGCAGAAGGAGCTGGCAGAGCAGCTGGGGCTCTCCACAGGCGAGAAGGAGAAACTGCCAGGAGGTGAGGGGTGCAAAAAGGCAGAGGATATGCCCTTCCTGCAGAGACAGATAGGTTGGCTTATGCCAGGGATGGGAAGGAGAGTTGTGCTCCGAGTTTCACTAACACTGCATTTTGTTTCCACAGAACCAGAACCTGTTCAAGCCCAGCAAAGCAAGACTGGGAAGTATGTTCCACCCAGCCTGAGAGATGGAGCCACCCGCAGAGGGGAGTCCATGCAGCCTAACCGTAGAGGTAGATTGCCTTTGAGGGGAGGTTGGGACTGAATCTGCCGTGTAGCTGTTGGCATCTAGCAGTCTAGTCCTGTGTATATTCTGTGCCATACAAACCTAGGCCTGCCTGATAGTTTAGCTGGCAGGTATTTAAGCGTCCTTCAGTTTCTGCTACCCTGATCCAACAGTCCTCCTTGTATCTTAGCCGATGATAATGCCACCATCCGTGTCACCAATCTGTCCGAGGACACCCGAGAGACTGACCTGCAGGAGCTGTTCCGTCCTTTTGGGTCCATATCCCGCATCTACTTAGCCAAGGACAAAACCACTGGCCAATCCAAGGTGAGAAAGAGGGATTGATAATTGGGCTGAACTGGGTAGGTCCAAAATGGGGAAAGAGGTGGCAACAGGTGAGTGCTGGAAGACATTGTGCTTTTATATTGTGATTTTATGTTGTAACCGCCCTGAGACCTGCGGGTAACGGGCAGTATACAAATTAATAATAATAATTAATAATTAATTAATTATAAATATAGATACAAGCAAAAATTACCTTCCTCACCTCTTATTTTCATCTTTCCTGTTGCTTACCTTCAGGGCTTTGCCTTCATCAGCTTCCATCGCCGAGAAGATGCTGCTAGGGCCATTGCAGGGGTATCTGGCTTTGGCTATGATCACCTGATCCTAAATGTGGAATGGGCCAAGTAAGTAGGACTCTATATAGGGTAGGCTATTTAATTTCTATCAGCAGTGTGCCTGTCAAACAGCCCCAAATTCTGCTGTTACTTACATAAATCTTCAGCCTGCTTCTCACTGGAACAGTAGACCTGTTCAGCTGTACCATTTTAAATGGAATTCTCCCTCATGATAAGATTCCTATATACACAAATCTATCTTCTTGTATGGAGGAACATTCATTTGTGAGAACTTCTGCCTGCTGTCTGAAGTGGTGCAGCACTATGCGGATTCACTATTTTAGTTTTTTTTTTTTAAATAGCTCTCGGTTTTGGCCATAAAATTCAGCCTTAGTGGAATTTTGAATCAGAATTTTGTTGGAAGCAAAGTCAGGAGCACCTGAGACCAGTGACTGGGGGGAACAAAGCACTTCAGTGCATTCTCCCCCACCCACCCCCTCAAAGAAGGAGGAGGAGGAGGAAGAGGCAGGACTTGGCAGCCTAGGAGTTCTCTCTCCTAACGTTGATGGCTCCATACAAAGTAACAGTGGCTGGTGGCCAACCCTCAGTTGATCTTTTCACCCTGAGCAAATTTCCCACCTTGCCATCTTTTGGAGCCAGCCACAATTAGCACGTTGGAATGAAGAGCAACTGGCACTTAGGGGGAAAGACAGTAGTCACCATTAAATCCTGTTTCTGAGTCCATAGCTGAAGTTGCCCTTAAATTTTCAAGCTTTTCTCACAACATGAGGCCTAGCAAAAGCTTTGTTCTTAAATATGAGCAACAGATTCTCCAGGTTCTGCATTGGATGCAAAATCTTCAGTCGTTCACTTGTTAAAATATTAATGTCTCTTTTTTCCCCTTCCCACCCCCAGACCATCCACCAACTGAGGCTTCCTGTCCTGCATTTCTGTGGAAATTGCCCAGTTCTGCTCCTCACTGGAAATAAGTCACCAATAAAGGTTCCTTTCAGTCACTCTCCTGTGGTGTGTCAGTACCTCATCAAAATAGCCCTATTGTTGCTGGAGTCAGCCAATTTCATTTTAACAACTGAGTTTCTTTTTACTGAGTGATTTGTTAAATACACAGGCTTTCTGATGCAAGTGACCCAGAGTGGGATTAGGTGTAGTGAAAGAAAGGTGCCTTTGTATGGCTTGCTCGGCTGAATGTTGCCATTTACTGACTTACTGCCACATTCTGGACTCTGCAGCCTTCTCCAGCAATGAGCAAAGGTAGTTTCTCATTATAGTTCTCTTTATATAGTTTTTTATATATATAGTTCTCTTTAGAAAAGGTTCTCAATCTTACAATATCCCTTTAATTCCAGTATGCAATGTAAGATCCACTTTACATTATTTTCTGCATGTTTTTAATCTTTTCTGCCCGGATGCCAGCTGCACCTTTTTACAACCATGCAAAAGTAATTTTAAGGTAGTGCAGTTTGCTATGCAGTCACATCTACACAGTGGCCCTCACCTTCCTTTTTCTAAAAAATTAAGCTGACCAGCAAACAGGCACTGCTGGTGGCATTGACCCATTGGAGAAATATATTCATGCAACACATTGCTGCTTGAGAAAGTGACAGTATTGGTGTAAGGAGCCTGATCACACTTCTCTTCTGTGGCTTGTGGCTTCAGTCTTTGTTTGGGATGTGGGAGGCTGCCCGCTCAGCATTTTGTTGTTGTTTAGTCGTTGTGTCCAACTCTTTGTGACCCCATGGACCAGAGCACGCCAGGCACTTCTGTCTTCCCCTGCCTCCACCCATAACCTCTTAAAAGGTTTTCTCACACTTACTGCAGCTTAGTTTGTTACTCCCAGTGTTGTGTGGTTTGTGGCTAAACACTTCACAACCTTATTAAATAAGGATAAAAGTTTTAAGTTATTTGTCCAACCCCTTAGAACAGGAGATAGAGCATTGTCAACTGGTACATCACTGGCCAATCTCATCATCTGAACGGGTCACAATTACTGGGTTTATTACAAAGAATGGTAGGTCAGAGACAATATGTTCTTAAGCAAGAGTGCATACTCAAGGTGACTTCATACAGCTTATGCAACTCAAAGCGTTTGCATCCAGTGAAACCTGGAAGTAACGGTTCCAGTACTTCCAGGTTGCTGCGGGACTCAACTTGAAAAGACGTAACCTGAAGCGGACGCAACGAGGTATGACACTATTGTGGGATTCTGCTAAAAAAGTAGAACAGGGTCTAGTGTCTAGTCTAAACTGTTAATCCAATTCTTTTCTGGGGGTACTCAAGGGTATGAAGTACTGGCACCATTTTTTCTTTAAAATGTTAAAAGTTTGGCACTTGCTGCAACAACTTCATGGTGAGTGCTGGAACCTTTTTTTTCTTTTTAAAAAGCACTGGGTACAGCAGATGGTTTAAGGCAAATGGAGGAAACAGATCAGCACATAAACAGGTGTGGATCTCAAGTGTAGAGGAAATCTGTCTCTGAGAGGTAGCACTTAAAATAGTGCAAAAATGGCACTCCTGCCTATGCAGTTACCCCATATAAGCCCCTCCTCAACAAACCGCCAAAGAGGCTGTAGAATCTGGTTCTTACAAACAAGTGTGGTGGACCTTTGGGAAGGTGGCTGTTCTGGGAGGAAAGATTTGTCCAAATAAAACTTATGTCTAAACTTTTAAAAAGTTCTAACAGAAGGTTCTTCTCTAACAAATTGGTACAATGAAGTATGGCAAATAGCACTTGTGAATTTTTAAAAAGAAAATTGGCACAAGGCCTGAAGCAAAGACTCATTTGTATTTGAATGGCACAGCTTTATTACATGCCCTCAG